>JANFNE010000011.1:0-1471556 GCA_024867545.1 Phytopythium helicoides | reverse complement strand
GACTGCTGCAGAAGGTAGGTCGTTGTGGCAGCAGCGACGTGACTGTGACGGGCGACGATTCTGATCTGTCGAGAGGGTCCTAGTTGATCGTATGGTCATTGTCTGTATCTTCTGTGGGCGGGAGCATCGTGATCGCTGGCAGAACGTCCGTCCATTTTGATGTCGAGTGTGCCTCATCAAGTGGCGCGGGCGGTAGTGTCAGCATACGAAGCAACGAGTCGATTCTCCAGACCTGAAAGTGTGTATCGGAGAAGCCATAGAAGCGATTCTCGACGCAGTGGTCGGGTTTCAAATGGTTCTCGCTCCAGTTGATTCGGGATGCGACTCGAGTGGTGGGATGAATCAAGCGCTCGTCGAGCTCGCAAAACCTTACAGTATCATTGGTCTCGACGAGTCCGACACTTAATGTTGCGTCGAGAGTCGAGAATGGCTTCTCGGTTTGCTATGGGACCGTCGGAGCCTCCACATAAAGCAGCAGGTGATCCACAAGCGTGTCATGGCGTCAACATGAAACACGTTGAAGTGGTCCTACCGGATAAACCGGTACCCCTCAGTACAAACCGGTACAGTATCACCTCTGTGTCCGTATAGCACTTTCGCGGGGAAGGCTGGTTTGTTCCTTTGGGTGCCTTGATCGGCTCGCGACGCGTCGACATGAGCTCTCCGCCGTCGACGAGCAAGGGCGAGCTGCCTCGCGGCTGGAAGCAGGTGGAGAGCAAGAGTCGGCCGGGAAAGGTGTACTTCCTGCACGTCAAGACGGGCGAGAAGACGTGGAAGCTGGCGCACGTGCACGCCAAGGAGCGCGAGTTCCGGCGCCAGAAGGACAAGAAGGGCGGCCGCCGCGCCAGCGAGACGGTGCACGCGCTGCACATCCTGGTCAAGCACGCCGACTCGCGGCGGCCCTCGTCCTGGCGCCAGGAGTCCATCACGCGCAGCAAGGCCGTGGCCAGGGCCAAGGTCGAGGGAATCCGCGACAAGCTGCTCGCCTGCGCCAAGGAGCGCCCCGACGTGGGTGCATCAGTCTCCCAGTCGACGCACGCGCGACCGACTGACCGCTGTGGCTGCCTCTCTTTCCGTGCTTGTAGGGCAACCGCGAGGCCGTGCGCGAGATGTTCGAGGAGATCGCCAAGGAGGAGAGCGACTGCAGCAGGTTGGATGATGCTGTTTAGGCGACGGCCTCTACACGGATGGACGGCATTGGACTCACGATTGCTTCCTGATAGCGCCAAGCGTGGGGGAGACCTGGGACCCTTCGGCCGCGGCAAGATGACGCCGCCGTTCGAGGCAGCCGCCTTCGCGCTCAAGGTCGGCGAGCTCAGCGAGCTCGTGGAGAGCGACAGCGGCGTGCACGTCATCTTGCGCGTCGCCTAACTGTGCTCGCGGACTGCTCGCTTCGCTACTGCACTATTAGTCGAGACCAGGCTTGTCGAATAGCCCCGCTCCGAGTTGCCGCCATCATATACATCAACCCGTTGAGAGTGTATGGCTGGTTCAAAAAGGCCCCTCCGACCACGCCTCAGATCAATCGGAGAACAGGTGGTGGGGAGCAGATTCTCTATTACAAAGTACAGGCATGTACGAGGTCGCAACATCCGAGCAAGTCGGGCAGGTAGGCAATTAGAGCGCAAAGATCCGGGAGAACGCGTCGGCTGCGGCTGGCTCCTCCTCGCCATCGTCTGCCGCCGACTTGCCAGTCTGGAAAAGAGTTGAGCACGGGCGGAACGCAAGCGGCACCTTGCCCTTCTCCTTACGCTTGAGCTGCGCGTCAAACAGGCTCTTGTACGAAATGTCCATGCAGTCGTCGAGATCGAGGAACTGCTGTCGCAGCTTGTCCTCGAACAGCTTGGCGCGCGTGGCGACATCCGCGTTGTAGTGCTGGCGCATCGAGTAGAGCTCCCAGAGAGAGCTCTGGAGCGCGTTAGACTTGCTCGGATCCTTCTCATCCGCCTGGTACGGGTCCTGCCCGTTCTTGAGCTCGATGGCCGTCTTCTGCTTGGACAGCTTCTTGGAAGCTGCGTCCACGGCGTTGGCACTCGCGAGCTCTTCTCGCCGCTGAGCCGCCTTCTCGGCCGCAGTGCCCGCACCCGTGCGGTGGATCAGCTGGAGGCACTCCTTGTGTCGCAAGATCAGGTTGTAGACCATCGGGATGATGAACAGAATAGGCACCGGGCTCAGCCGTAAGCGCGCTGCGTGACAGCCGCTTGGCGAACGAGGCAACCATGTAAGCCGGCAAGTGTGTCGACGACAGAAAGAGGTCGAGCAGTCCAAAAAAGCGCGCGCGCTGCTTGGCCGTCAGCAGCACTGGATCGTTGAGCAGTTGGTACAACTTGTTGTAGAAGTCCGGGTAGTCGAAATTGTAGTCTTGGATCAGGATGAACAAACTGTTGAGCGACAGCAGACTCGTGACGCCACCAATGCTGTACGAATCCGTCAGGAAATCAGCCAGCAGCAGCGGGTTCACAAGGTGCGGCATGATGTCGTCCGGCAGCTGCACGAGCACGCGGCGGTATGACTCAGCAGGCAGGCGGTGGCGCAGCAGCGCGATCCACGCCTGGCTGAATGCTTGCTGATGCGTCTTGACGCTACGCAGACCCTTCTTGGCTTTCTTTTTGTCGTTGGCCTCATCGGCCTTGCGCTTCGAGCCAGCAGCGGGCACAGGCGCGACATCTTCGTCGTCCGAGTCTGAATCGTTGTAGTCGTCCTCACCATCGCTGAATGCCTCGCCCTCGGCAGGCTCAACGAGGAACGACGTGATATCTTCGGGGACCTCGGGCATCTGCACCATACGCAGCATCCGGAGTGCATTGCCAACAACCAGCAGGTCGTACTCCTCGCGCTCATCTTCGGGCTTGAAGTCCGCCACATTGCTGTCCAGGATTTGCGCCAGGTTCTTCATCTGTAGCAGCATTGCGCAAAATTCGTAAGGCTCAAGATCATGCACACCACTGGCAATAATGACTCACTCCGCACCATGTAGTACTGGACGTCGGCGTACGCGGCGACGTACTCTCCCTTGAAGACTGCAGCGGCCTCGCCCTTGAAGACTCGCTGGTGACCAGCTCCAGCACGACGCGCTTGAACGTCTCGTTACCAAAGGCGGACGGTCCCTGGTCCTTGCGGATGTCGCCCTCGCGCGACACAAACTCCATGAGCGTGCGCAGCGCGCCTGCGCGCAGGTTGGCGTCTCCGTGGCCCTCGTGCAGCCACCCGAGCATCTCCTTCACGAACGACGTGTAGATTCCCCAGAGCCACTTGCGGAACTTGCCGACGGCCGCGTCGCCACCCTCGGTCTTCTGCTTCTTGCCTGCCGCATCGCTCGCCTCTGTTCCTTGCAGGTCTCCGCGCTCGAGGAAGAACAGCAGCAGGCGCCTCACGCTCTGCATGGCCGCTTGGGCGATGGCCTGCACCGCAGATCGACGCGTTAGCGAGCGCTCAGCGCCTAGAGTCGTCACCGACCGCTCCGCACCTTGTCGTCATGCTTGAGCGCCTTGACGATCTTGGGAAGTTCTGTCGGTCCGTTGGCCGCGCCGCCACGTCAGTGACCGCCACCACCGCCAGCCCAGCGCCGCGCACGCACCGTTAACCTGCTTGACGTCCTCCTTAACGCGCGCCTCTAGCTGCTTGATCTCGGCCACGGACGCCATGGCAACTGCGGTAGTGAGCTTCCTCGCCACCCCCGATGGCTGGTAAGTGGCGTTTCGCTCAAAACGCCTCTGATTGGCCGAAACAATTTTTTAAACACATTTCCGCCAATCATACGAAAAGGCGGTAACACCGATACGTTTAGCAGTCGATTCCGAGCGCTCCAACACCTCGCCCCTGAAGAGGCAGCGAGGTCGGCGGCGCCGCTCGCTCGCTCGCCATGGACGCCGCGGACGACCGCGAGCTCCCGGAGAGCGACTACCTGCGCTTCCTGCGCGGCCTGCGACCGGCGGACGACTCGGCCATGCGTGCGTCTCGCTGCGCTGCGAGCCTGGCGACCGCGACTGACTAAAGACGCTGCCTCGCAGACGAGCTGTCGGCGGCGCAGGCGGCCGAGCTCGACTTCCGCACGTCGTTCCCGGGCGCCGACGCGCTGCCGGACCTGGACGCGGAGCTGCCGCACGACGCGCCGCAGGACGGCGCAGAGTTCGCGCGCATGCTGCTGGCGCACGACGAGCAGGAGCGAGAGCTGGAGCCCAAGCGAGAGGAATCGGCGCGCTCCAGCGCCGCAACCACGCACCAGGACGAGGAGGACGCGGACAGCGAGCCGTGGCGAGCATGACAGAGAGGAGGAGCAGCGCAGCGACGACGACAGCGAGGAAGAGAGGCGGCGTGAGCGAGCGCACTCGGCTGCAGGTGGCGCGTGCGAGGGCGTACGCCGAGGCAACGGACGAGGACGCGGCGGCGGCCGTGGCTGCGGCTGGGGAGGTGGTGCTGCATCTTTCGTCGGCGATTGACGCAGAAGACGGCTCGGACGGTGGGGATGAATCGGTGTTTTCGGTCGACCCGAACGACAGGTGTCGGTACTATGGCAAGAACCGCGCGCGGTGTCCGCGAGCAGCAACGGGCTTTGACGGCCGCTGTGCAATTCACAAGCACAGCCAGTTCTGTAAACACCCGCGGTGCAGCAAGTTCAACCAGGGCAACGGATACTGCATCAAGCATGGCGGTGGCAAGAAGTGCAAACATGAAGGATGCGAGAAACAGGTCCAGGGATACGGCTACTGCTCGGGCCACGGCGGAAAGCCGCTGTGTCCGATGCCCGGTTGCGACAATAAGCGGATGGAAGGAGGGTACGTTGCGTTGGGTTTTCAACTGTTTGCCGAGACACAAGATCTGACGCGGTCACACGCCAGGTTTTGCAAAGCCCATGGAGGCGGGCGATTCTGCCAGTTTGGAGGATGCCGGAAACGTGATATCGGTGGGGGTTTCTGTATTGCTCACGGCGGTGGCAAAAAAGTGCAAGGCAAAGGACTGTTCAAAGGTAGACCGCGGCGGAGGGTTCTGTAAGCGGCACGGCGGCGGCAAGAAGTGTGAGGTCGAAAAATGCAAGAACTGGGCGATTGGTGGCGGCATCTGCATCGAGCACAAAGGACCCGGCAAACGGTGCAAGACACTTGGATGCACCAAATACGACCTGGGCGGCGGCCACTGTATATCTCATGGTGGCGGGCGTAAGTGTGTCGTTGACGGCTGCGACAAGATTCGCCAAGTGAATAAGCGCTGTCGTGGCCACGGAGGCAAGCTCATGTGCACGATGGAGGGATGCGACCGTGCAGCGCAAAACTTCAAATTGTGCAAGACTCATGGCGGCGGCAAGCGGTGCGCGCAGGAGGGCTGCGCCAACATGCAGAAGGGCGGCGGGTTTTGCATCCGTCACGGCGGCGGCACCAAGTGCAAAACGGACGGCTGCACGGCCTGTGGATCGAGGTGGGGGCTACTGCAAAGCTCACGGTGGCGGAAAGAAGTGTTCGGATGCTTACTGCAAGAAGTGGGTCGTGGGTGGAGGCTTTTGCTCGGATCACCTCGAGCTCGAGCTTACGCAACAGCAAGCGGACGATATGTCCCGCCTGGCCACCAACTACTCGTATTTAAACGGCGAATCCGTGGCACTGTAGCCCCGGTCCGCAGACGTATAGTTGTCGTGACCAATGTATCAAAAAATCCAAAACTTCTCGGTCGCTGCAGCCAAGCAAAACCTGCGTAATCTTCAGTCCTACACATTGATCGCTAACACTACGAGTAGCAGCTGCACTCCACGACCGTGAGTTTACTCACATATGCCTACCAATACTTTCACTCTCTAGGTCATGAGCCTTGTGCTACATCGCATTGTTAGGATCTCGCTCATGGGCCTCAACCTGGAAAAGCAAAACGGCATTCCTTTGTCCCGCGGCCATGTCAGTAGACCTTTTTGCCCTACATCCTCAAAGATGTCATGTTTTCCTTGCAGGTCTTGTGAGAAGGTATTATTCACAGCGCTTGATCGCGGATTCTAACAGTTCCACTCAATGCCATACCCTTCTTTAGCCGGGCGACATTTGCATTCTTCTCCGTTTGCTTGCTTTTCCAGCATAGCATGTTTGTGAGTTATCTCTGCCAGCGTCTTGTCGACCATGGGCGCCATCGAGCTCGGTCAGCAGTTCCGTCTGCACCTCCGTTGAAGCTCGGTGCACAGCACTTCAACGTGGTCAAGCGGACCTCTCGCACGTCATGACCTGCGCAACCGCACACAGTGACCCTGTCACTCTTTTCCCCATCTCATCCTTCGCCACAAGGAAGCATGCTTATGACCGGCGGCGCGCACTGACCGACCGACTCGACTCCAGGCTGGCGATGCAGCGCCGCGAGCGCCGCCGGCCGCTAGCGGAGGACGCGACGGCCAGCGAGCAGCTGCTGCGCCAGCGCACGCCGCAGCACCAGGCGCGCGCGCGCTCCGAGCAGCACCAGTTCTACCCCAACGGCCAGTTCCACATGCTCAGCTCCAGCCCCGTGGCGCTCACGCCGAGTCTGTCGCCGCTCTACCGGCCGCAGCTCCAGCACCAGCAGCAGCACCAGCAGCAGCAAGTGCAGCAGCAGGGGGCCGCGCGCCAGACAGCAGAGATGGACGAGCGCGTCAGCCAGCTCTTCACCATGCACGTGCCCGCGTTCTTCGACGCGCTCGAAAAGTTCCAGTACCAGCAGGCGCTGCAGGGCGTGGACGATGACGAGGGAGCGGCGGGCTGGGGAGGGTGGGGAGCGTTTGCGCTCATGCTCAAGCTCGGCGCCTCCTGCGAGAGCACGTACGTGGCCGTCGATGCGGTCTCTTTGCGAGTTTGCCTCGCCTGCCTGACCTTGTGATGCACGCAGCTACCACTCGATGAAGTTCCTCGAGCCCGACCAGCTGCCGTCAGACACGCTCGAAGGCATGTACGACAAGCTCATAGTGCTCATGAACCATCTAGCGGACGAGCTGCGGCCCGTGGTTGACCGGCAGAGCCGCCATTTCCCCGTCGTGACCAAGTCGCCAGTGTACACTGGTGGCTCCAGGAGCACCGCCTCGGATGCAAATATTGCCAGCCCGAGCGAGAGTGATATGAGCAGCGAGGTGTACGGCGAAGGCAGTGACCCGCTTCTTCTCTTGGATATGGCCATGTGCGGGGATATGAGTTACTACGTTGAGCTCCTCGAACAGAGCGCCGAATTCTTCTCCGTGAGTGGCATGCACTTGTCAACTAGAAACCTCAATTCGTACCAAACCTAACAGTACTTCAGCTGCGTATACCCATGATTCAGCTCTACCGAGGGCTCGCGCGATCTAGCGTCCCGCGTGACTACCGCAGTGTACGTAATGTTTCCTTGGCAGCACGCTTGCCGATCTTCTCCTCGTAGTATTACTAATATCGACGCTTACTGTAGACTTTGAAGCTCCTAGAGTCACTCTTGTTGCGCTTTGACACCTTTGATCACCCATTGCTTGAGACCATGAAGCAGTCGGCGATCGAGGAGCTCAGCACTGTTCACGCCGCGATCCAATGTGAGATCCATGTTGGGCAGTACGATTTTACGCGGTCCATGGTAGCGCTGCACAAACTCAAGGTTCAGCTCCGGTCCTGGAGCGACCACATCGATGCTGTGTCCGACTATCCCATGTTTGAAGAACCCGCTGAAGAACCGCTGCTATTGCCTGACAGCGACGACAACAACGAAGCTGGTTTGTCCGAATCTGTCTACTCGAGTGCTAGTTTCTCAAACCATTCGACTTCTTCCCTTCTGCGGAGCCAGTTCGCCGGTCCAACCAGTGTAAACGATTCATACAGCTCTGCACTACCTCCGTTGGCAGGGTCGCTGCTGTCGGGAAGCGGGATCTTACCGCCTAACAGCCGATATGCCAACATCGTTGAGACATCGTATGACACGAGCGACGAGACATCCATGCTTGAGAAACACCCGTCCGTCATGTCTGTCGAAAGCAACGCGATTAGTCCAGTCTCCGAGGCTCCAAGGTGCGATGTCTCGACAGTTCTCTTTTGGTTTCAATAGTTTGCGTGCTGACTTTGTTGCGCTAACTGTGACCAGTGGAACGTTGACTCGACTGCTTTCTCAAAGCAATATTCTCAGGCGAGGCGGGCTTCTATCAGCTGCTCTTCCAATCCCATTCCACAACGGTGTGGCAAAGGGACTTTTTCAAAAGCCTGGTGACCCGTACGTGGGCTCTAGTGGAGCCAACAGCGTTCCAAGTAACACTCTAGAACAGGTGATTCTCGGTGGGTCGGCTGCAGATGGTGCTGCTAATGCGGCGGGGAATAGCGGGGGAAGCGGCGGTCAAGGTGGACGTGTTATAAACGGCGCGAACACACTCGCGGCCGAGATGATTGCGCTGTCTGTCAAGAAACAGGAGCGCGACGACGGGTTTGCGCTGCCAGTCTACCAGTGGTCGCGACGCTTTTTCCGCTCGCTGCTGGCAAAGTTTACACTCTACTTCTACCAGTGGCTCGATCCATTCGAGCGCACAAGTGGCGACTACCTGTCGCTTGACCTGACGCGTTTTGTGCGAACTCCGCTGGGGATCTCGTATCTGCAACTTATGGATGTGCTCATCCAGCGGCAAGGTGAGTTGAGTGCTTTCATAGAATGCATTCTTCTGCCAGAAATGAGGAGCTAATGACGCCGTTTGAATGAAATCGACAGCACAACGAAGCGGGGATGGAGTCAAGCTGCGTATCATGCTGATGCTAGAAACCCAAGAGCTGGAGGACAAGGGTGCGCACTATTACCAAAACGGATATTTGTGCCCGAGCTCTAGCCGAACCCAAACGGAGCTAGCTGAGGCATCTGCGCGCGAATTGGCAGCGGAAACGAGTTCTGCAGACGAAATGGATGCGAGCAGTCAGCATGAGCTCTTCATGCAGGTTCATCGCGAACAGAGGGAAGAAGCTGAAGATTTCTCGGAGCTTTGGGGTTTGCGGAGCTGGCCCGCGGTGTTTTGCTACCCGGATCGTGCACCGCCACTTGAGCACTGGCCCAATATCGTCAGCCTCATCATGGATAACCGTGTCGCTATCGACTCGTACCGCCCAGCGTACGTCGCGGTTCTCACCTTTGTTATGCTTCATGAAGCATTCTCGCCTCTAACGGTAGTTTTTCCCCGAAAACAGATTTGTACATACTGAACGAAAGACCAAAACCGCGTACTTCATAACAAGGGTTGACGAGGCCATGTACCTCGTACTGCTCATGGAAGGTGGCCGTCGCCTCAACGACAAAATTGCGCAGGTGCGTTAGTCAGGTGTTGTGGTTTACGATCGAATGCTCACCTATGAATGTCCGCCATGTAGGACTTTATGCAAAGTGTAACTGAGAACCTACAGCATTCGGGGGTCTTTGAGCCGCGACTCGTTCCTCCGCCTGCGTCGACAATCAGCTCGTAGAGCAAACGTATGACACGGTTTGGGATCAAATGTTGCTTAGACTGGATAAATACAGGATGTACTCTGCGGTCGAATTATATCGACTAGGTCAATGGTTGTCTATCGACGACGATAATGCAGCAAGCACTTTTATCTCGACGAAGTTGCTCGTACTGATTGATAGACACGGATCAAATCGATGGGGCGACGGCGTCGATCACAAGATATACACAGGCTGTACGTCCGTAGCAGCAAACAGCTCGTGCGTCTCGACACACTGGATCATGCCGTCCTGACTGCGCTGAGTCATTGCGGTGATGCCTTGCTGGCTGTACACACGTCCGTTGGGTAACACAATTGCCGGGTTGTTCTCGTCGATGACGCTCTGAGTCATGCGGCACACGAGACGCGAATGCGGATGATGTGCGAAGGGCATACCACGGCAGAGCTGGCTGCCCACTTCGCTGCACGCGGGACAAATCGGCACAGGAGAGCTCACTCGCACTTGTGTTGCAGGGTAGTCAAAAAGACGCACTTCAGGGGTAGAGTTTGCGCCTTCACTGCTGCCGAGTTTTGCCTTCTTTGCCGACTCGACCTTTTCATCTTCGTTGGTTTGATCACAGTCGTCACTGACTCCGTCGCGCTCCGATCGACGACGCACGAGCTTCTTCTTGAGATGTGCGTCGCGGACACGATGACACGCACGGGTATTGAGCGTCGATAATCCAGCATGGAGCGCGATTGTGAGCGACGGAGGAGCGTGCATACCGTACACCTGGAGGAAAGTCTTGCGGAACAGCTCTACAAGCTCGTGCCACCGCTCCACCGCAAACAGATCTTGATACGCCTCGATGCCGCACGTCGCTGGAGACTCGATGGTAAGCGTCATCATGGCCACTTCCATACTTTTGAGCGCTGCCTGCTTGAAGTCTTCGTTCTCTTGCTGCATGACCAGCGGGGTCAGGAACGACCGTGCATACTCAATTGCCTCAAGCCGCTCATTTGCGCGAATGCGCTCAATCACTTCTTGAAACCGCAAGCGAAACTCTAGTGGCGACTGGAGCCGGCGCAGGCGAGATCCGTTCTGCGCACACCAGTTGATGGCTGTGGCTGTGTTGTGCGCCTTTAGATCTAGAACGAGCGTGTTGCACTCTTTGTACAGCGCGTCGTCGACCAGATGTCCGATCTCTGAATGGTCAAACATTAGCATTCGACTTCAACTCCTGCCAACAACACGCATGAGGCACTCACGCTTGGTGTCCTGGATGATCTTGGCGCTCTCAAACATCCCGCGGCTGAGCAGGAAGTCGGCGATGAGGCGGTCGTTGACCGCGGCGTCGTGCTGAGCCGCCAGCGTGGCCTTGTGCGTGGCGCCAGGCTGCTGGTCGAGCAGCATCTGGCCTAGCTCGTTGACGTAGCCCGCGCGCTTGGCGCACGTGTCGAGGCAGCTCTCCTGTGTGCCGGCCTTGCTCTTGGCGTCCTGGCGCAGCGCCGAGATGGCGTCTGCGATCTCGGCGAGCGCGGCGATGGTCGCGTCGGCGTCCATGCGGTGCGCGGGGTGCTGCGCCTCGTCGAGCGCCTCGACGCGCGCGGCGATCTGCGCGAGCTCGCGCGTGAGCTGCTTGTGTAGGAGGCGGAAGGCCTTGTTGGCCTGCTCGAAGGGCGCGCGCAGCAGCGGGTAGTTGAGCTCCATCGCGTCCTGGTCCCGCGCGCTCTTGGTGCCTGCAGTCTACGCCTCGGCCGAGCCGCCACACGACACGCAGACGCCGTCAGCGCGAGCCCCACGCGGCTGCAGAGCTCGGCCGCGCGCCATCTCGCGTTACCTGAGGCCGCGGCGCTCCTCCGCGGGTCCTTTCTCGCTGCGTCGCTTCTTCGGGAATGAGGCGAGAGAACGCGCTTCTCTCCTCTGCAAATAGGCAGAAAGGGCTAGTTCCCTAGTGGAACCTCGAGAACAGCGAGTGTAGAGGCCCTTCAAATAGGCTTTTTAGACTGATTATGTTCGAGAAGCATTTCCTGCTAAGTAGTTCAGAGGAAGGGGATGAATGAATCGCGCCGCGTCAAGATCGCGCGATTCAACCCGGACCATACAAAAGCCTAGAGAAACCCGGACCGGTCCGGGTTTGATTGGCTTCCGGATAAGGAACCGGGTCGACCGGATATCTTTCTGGACGTTTGAACTTCAATATCATGGAATCTCCACAGACCGCAAAATAGAACAACGTTGGGTGGGCAACGAAAGGAGTTGCAGCAATGCCAGCAGACGGCTTTGCGATCTTCTAAATGGGTTCTAACGAATCCTCAGCGATGACGGCTGTATGGATAGGCTGGCCGATGATAGCACAGAAGGAAATCGCAGAAAACCTCTACGGTCGGACAAGCCTCCACCTGCTTACTTCTGCATGCCACGAAACGCAAAAGTTAGCCCCACTCGCTCAATATGCACTTCAACTCGTAGTCGATCGTGACTGACCTTGCCGCGACCCATGCGCTTACGCGCAAGCTTCTTCTGGTTCAGTGCGTCGATACGCTGCTGCTCCTCATACGAGAGCGACTCATACTCCTTCTGCTTCTTCTCACGAAGCTCGACCTGACGGCGGGCCAATTCCTGCATACATCACAATAGCGCGCAGCACATGAGGAATATAGCTCGCAAGGGACTTATCGGATGTTCATGATACGGACCTCTTGCTTGGACGTCTCGGACTCAGCCTCCTCCTCCAGCTTCATCTTCAGACGGCGCTTCTGCGCGATTTGCTTGGCCTGTATGTATCAGTGACCGCAACGCCAATGTGAGTTCTTCTGACCTTTCAGCGTATGGATTCCGAAATAAACGAACATTCGCCGACAGCTTGATGGTTGATCCAACGCCGTCAATCAGCGAGATCACAAACTGGATGGCGTTCGACACTTCCAGCTTCTTGGATCCGCTGTAAAGCTTGAAGCGAACAGTGAGCACGTGGTGCTCATTCTTGGGGAGGCCGCTGCAGTATCAAAGGTTAGATATCACTGATTGATTATATTGTCGATAAGTCATCCAGACACGTACTTGATGGTAGCCTTGTTCAGGTCCGTAATAACAAAGTACTCGAGGAAGTCTTCAAGCTCCGTAAGGGCCTTGTATAACCGTCATCATAAGCCACATTGTAAATACAGAATTCCTGGCGACGCGCATATGTCGTGCAATTATGAACGCACCTTCTTCAGCGAGGGTGACAGAGCAGACTGGACGAGATCGCCGTTGTCCGTGGCAATACAGAACGACTTGGGGATGCCGTTGTGCTCAATGCGCTTGGCGGTAGCAATCTGTACGATTCATGTATACCAAAGTTAATCAGCCACGGTTTCTCGAAAGAGCTGTCGAACAAGCAATTATTTACCAGTTCAGGAGACTCCTTCGCGAGCTCGTTGAAGGCAAGCTTCTTACTAATACTGAGCACGAAAGGGTCGACAACGGACGAGTCAAGGCCGACTTGGAACGTCTAGGGAGTATCATGAAGTCGGTCAGCTTTCCTGTTAGAGTTCACCAAGAAGATAAAGATGTACGCACCACATAGTCGGGCTTAGGCACGATCACGCGGAAAAGCGTCGCGAACAGGTCCTGGCGAGACTTGAGCTGATCGAGTGAAACGCAGCAAGTTGTTAGTTTCGCGACAACAACAAAGTGTAAATCCCAGCTTAGTTGTAGCGACTCGCCTCAAAGTCGATAATGAAGCGCGTGCAGAAGCGGCGACCGGTGCAAAAGTACTTGAAGTTGGTCAGGCTCTCCTCCATGACACCGAGCTTGGGTTCGCCCGACAGCGCCGTGTACGCGAACTGCTTCTGCAGCAGCGGGTCCGCGTCCTCAAGCCTACAAAAACGAAACGCGTCAATCAATCTCCCCCATCTGCAAGCCGCCGCACCACGGACTAACTGCACGCACCACTTGTCGACGATGCTTCGGTTCTGGCGCTTGCCCAAGAAGTAGAGCGCGAAGAAGACCACGAGCGACCCGGCGATACTCGCCTCGACCACAAAGTTGTCAGCTGCCACGGCACTCCCCATCAGCCCACCGCTCCCCCTCCCTCCTCATCCTCGACGCCACCCACGGTTCTGGAACGGGATCATCTCCTGGAGCACCTGCGTCACCGGCGGCCGCGCCGCAAACTGCGGCGGGATGCCTCCACCTTCCGCCTGCTCCGTCACAGCCTCCTGCTCCCCATTCAGTCCCCGCCGCCGCCCAAAAAACTGCAGAAAGCCGGCCGCTCACCTCGGTCTCCACGACGTCGAACTCGTCCACCTCTTGCGCTGCTCCAGCCGCAGTTCGTCAGCCCCAGCCGCGCCCCTCGCCCACCAAACTCAAGATATATAGACAGACGCACCACGCGCGAGCGCCAGCGCCAGCAGCAGCGACAGCAGCGCGAGCCAGCGAGCGACCTTCATGGCGGCAGCAAGTGATGACCAGGGGGGCGGGGCCAATACTGGGGCCAAGACGTTCGCCCCCCTTCACGTGGCGCTACTTTTGCAGCCGCGAAAAACCTCGCAGGAGTAAAACCTCGAACGAATTGACGCGTTTCAACGGGGAGATGGCTACATGGCTACACTTGTGCGGAATGGCACGTTGATTCAACTTGATTGACGGGGGCGCGAGGCGATCTACACGGGCGGGAGCCGCTGGGCCGGGGAGGACGCGGCTTTCCTGGACGCTGGCGGCTGCGGCTGTGGACGCGTGGACGGCGACTGGGAGGTCCCGGCGAGGGCGAAGCGCAGCGCGCCACCTACGGCCTTCTGCAGCCCCGTGAGCCGCTCCTTGAGCTGCGAGATGTGCTCGCGCTGGAACGCGGCCTCGCGAAGCTTCTCGGTGAGCTCACGTGAGCTGCTGTCGCTCGTTGAGCTACCTCCAATTCCTCGTCGAGCGACGTCCTGCTGCAGCTCGCGTGTGCTCATGCGCACGGTGTGGAACTCGCGCCGCAGCTCGTTCACCTGCGTCGTCAGCAGCGCATTCTCGCGCTGCAGTCGGTGGAGCTCGCTCTCGCTGATAGTCATTCCTTTTAGGATCTTGCGCTTGAGCGACTCAACCTCGCGCTCCAGGTAGTCGCGCTGGCGGTTGTACTCCGCCTGCGAGTTGGGCTCCTTGGCGTCAGGGACAACGCCCTCGTCGTACTTTTTGTTGAGCGCCATCACGGCGTTCTTCAGAGCCTTGCGATCCTCAAGTACTTGTGCGCATGCCGTCAAGTCGCTTTGCACCTGTTTTACCAATAGCTTACCCAGTGCGACCTCGCCCACTTGTATACTGAGCTCTTTTTGCATGCCATCCATCTTGAGCCGCAGCTCGCCGATCATAAGATCCAGTGCTGCGTTGCTCTTGTGGTATTGCTCAAGTTCGGCGTCCATCTCTTCGATTTGCTTCTTCATGTCGGCAATCTCCTTTTCTCGTGGCTCGATTTGTCGCTTAAGCTCTTTGATCTTGTAGTCCAAAACGAATTTGAACTTCTCGAGCTCCTGGTTCTTCTTCTTGAGATCGTAAATACGCTTCTCCTTGTCCTGAATAGTCTCTTCTCGCTCACGAATTTCCTTCTTGTGACCTTGGATATCTTTTTCTAGGCCCTTTATGTTCTCAAACAACTCTTTTCCCTTTTCCTCAAGAGATCGAATCTCCTCCTTTTGATCCTCAATATCTTTTTGGAGCGCCGAGAACTTCTTCTTCATGATCCCATTCTCACCCTTGAGTCGTAGTGTTGCCTCCCGCTCTTCCTGCAGCTTGAGCTCGTACTTCATTTTCATGTCCTCAATCTCCATTTCCGCGTCGTCTTCGAGGTGCTTCTTGAGCAACTCGTTGGTGTGCACTAGCTCCTCTTTCTCTTTCGCGCTTTGTGCCTGGAGTGCTTGCTCATGTGCAACCTTCTGATCGTACTCGGTCGTCATCTCCGCCAAGAATCGAGTGTGACTCTCAACAAGTAGATGGTTCTCTTCCTCGTATCGCGTATTTTGCTCGCCTCGTGCTTGCTCTAGTGAGGCGAGTCGCGCCTTCTCTGCCTCTACTTTCCCCTCGTACGTGACTTTCAGCTCCTGATACTCCTTCTTGTGCATTTGCGCCATGTCCTCCATTTTCTTCTGGTATTCAGATTCCATATCGACCTTATCTTGCTGCAAATCGCCACATCGCTGTTTGTCTTGGAGCAG
The DNA here is from genome assembly GCA_024867545.1 of Phytopythium helicoides. Taxonomy (NCBI): domain Eukaryota; phylum Oomycota; class Peronosporomycetes; order Pythiales; family Pythiaceae; genus Phytopythium; species Phytopythium helicoides. The sequence goes on along the minus strand of JANFNE010000011.1, from coordinate 1,456,026 downwards.
CTCTGCAGTGAACTTGTCTGAAACTTCCTTGATTTTCTCCTTGTAATTCATGTCCTTTAGACGAAGTTGATATTCATTGTGCAGTGTGAGCTCATCAACCTTGGTTTTGAGCTCATTCATGAGCCGGTTCTTTTCTTCAAGGTCAGACTTGGTCACCAATATCTCTTCAGCAAACGGAAGGCCGTTGCCGTTTGAAGTGCCATTTCCAGATCCATCAGTACGATTGTCTTTCCCAGCACCACTGGTTGATGCGGTTGACCCAGGGTTACCACCACTTCGACCAGCGACGCCCTTAGTGTTGCTTGGATCTCGAAGCTCAAAGATGGCTAGTGAGCCATCTTCTCCTGCAGAAAACAGATATTGGTTGTCGAACGATATCCGTAATCTTGTAACTGGGAGGTCGTGGCACTGGTATTCCGTAAATGATTGCACGGCAGTATTTGCGTTTGCACCTGCCCCAGCGGTCCCAGAAGAGCTTGGCGCTCCAGGTGAAGGCGCAGAAGTTGGAGTTGCCGCCAATGCGGAGTGTGCTATATCTTTCTCGAGAGGGAGCCGATATGCTCGAATGCAACCCGGCTTTGTTGGGTCCGTTGTACCAGCAAAAAGCAGCTGCTGTGAGCCTGATAAAACCAGTGGACCCAGTGCGGAGCCTGTGAAGTGGTCTGTTCTGGCGGTTCCAGTTGCCATGTCGATCTCCTTGAGCAATCCGTCAGTGCCGGATGCGTACATGACGTCCGTGTCGTACGTTATCGTTGCATCGAGGTAGGTGCAGCGTGCCTGAGAATGTCCATCCCCCACTTTCGTAGCAGTTCGTAAGTTCCAGAGCAGGATGGCGCCATCAGCTCCACAGGTCAACAGTTTTCGGTCGTCCTGTTTCCAGGTAATAGCCGTGACACGGTTTGAATGCCCACGAAGGACTCCCACGAGGTCACCGGTGTAGGTACTATACACTTGGACGACATTGTTGTTTGCTGCCGCAAAGAACTGACCACCGTGGCTGAAGCGTACTTCTCGACACGCCTTGACCGCAAACTCGCGGAACGAACGGATGTCGTCCATGAGGATATTGAGCATTTTGAGCTTATCGGCAAAGCCCACGACAATATGCAGACCTGACGGGTGGAATGCCACGGAGAATGCATCCTCCTTGAAGAACTTCATGATGTCCGTCGACTTGTCCAGGTAGTTCCATATGCGCACAGATTTATCGAGGCCACATGTGGCAATGAGAGGCTTGCGAATGCACACATCTAAACCAGTAATGTGGCTGCCACTTGGTCCTGGGCTGTGAAATGACGTCGACACGAGGTCGAAGTTCATCGCATCTTCTTTCAGAATGTCCGTACTCGAGAGAGTGAGAGCGTAGAGTTGGTTATTTTCGAGTGAGCACACGAGCGAGTCCTCGGTCGGACTGATGGCAATGTTTCGGATGGTGCTCGCATTCCCTTCAATTGAAAACACCTTGGATTTTTTGTAAAACTCGCGGCCGTCATCGCTTCGATCGTAGATGCGTACAATTCCGCTGGAGCCGCCGCACACAAAGCCCTTTGAGTATCCTAAAATACAACTTACAGAGTTACCGTCGGAGGGTGAGGACGGCAATACTTGGCGGAACTCGAGCTGCTCGAACATCCACAGTTCCCCGTTGTCGGACGCCGCAACCACGCGGTCGTCTGTGACCCATGCATGACAAAGAAAGTTAGCCGGTTCCCTCTTCAGGGGCATGGACTGCAGTCGAAGTTGGCCGTCGCTAAAGCGAAAGAATTTGATGATTCCGTGCCCGCTGACGCAAATCGTCGTTTGGTCGCTTGGGCAGAAATCTACCTGGTTCACAGCTCCTCCTGCCTGGTTGGAAGCCTTAACCGACGCCAAGAGCTTGGACTTTTCCCATAGCCATAGCGATAGTACCCAGTCTGGCGCACCTCCCTGGGTGACGCAGTACTTGTTGTCGCTCGAGAAGGCGACCCACACGCAAGTATCCGACATGTTGTCGCTCAGCGTCAGCACTTTGCGTCTCCGGAGCGTGTTGAGATCGTGGATATGCACCACGGCCTTCTCCGCGCGCTCGGCGACCGCAACATACCTGGCGACACCCACGTGACGGTAAGCTATTAATCGAGACTCGTTTAGAAGAAGAAGAAGCGCACACTACCGCTTGCTCGGCGACATGCCGAGCGCCGTGATGCCGCCGATGCTGCCGGTCTCCAGGCCGTGGATGAACTGCTGCTCCTTGGACTCCATGTTGTAGACAACGACATTGTGCCCGCACGGATACACGAGCACGTTCTCCTCCGTGAAGGCGATGTTGTTCTTGACAGCTCCCTTGAGTCCAAACAGGTATCTGCCAGCCGCAGTCAGTACACGAGTCGCCAAGCAGTCGCAACGCTCGTGACCCACCGGTGGACGAGCGCAGGCGCGTGGCCTCCTGGCGCAGTCACCACGAGCCCATTGGGCGTCGCCATCTCAACGCAGCGCGCCGCACCAGCAGCGTCGGTTATTATTATATCAATCCGCGTCCATTCTATCAGTTCTATCAGCAGACGTTGAAGTGGGTTCCTAGCGTGGACCACATGAAGAGCTACGAGGTCGGTCTTGATTTCGGCCAATCAGATCGAGGGGGCGGCCGACGCCATAGGATATTTCCCTCGGTGGCACCCGCTGGACGAGGGCGGCCGTCAGCCGGGAGCTCCTCTCAGTGGAGAAAGCAGCAGCGAGCGACCGACAGGTGCGTGGGGCGGCGGCGGCGGCGGCTGCGCGGGGGACGCGGCGCGCCACTCGCGATCTTTCCGCGCAGCGCGGAGCGCAGGCGGAGCGCAGGCGCAGCGACTGACGAAAACGTGATGACTCGCAGACGCGCACGCAGGGAGACATGGTGGAGATCGTGCAGAAGCACCTGGCGGTGCAGGACCTGAGCAAGCTCAAGGTGGAGGAGCTGACGCCGCTGACGCCCGAGGTCATCAGCCGACAGGCCACCATCAACATCGGCACCATCGGACACGTCGCGCACGGCAAGTCGACGGTGGTCAAGGCAATCTCGGGCGTCCAGACGGTGCGCTTCAAGAACGAACTCGAGCGAAACATCACCATCAAGCTGGGATACGCCAACGCCAAGATCTACCGCGCAGAGAACGGGTCCGGCATTGGCTGCTACCGCGCGTTCGGAAGCTCCAAGCCCGACCGGTTCACGGACGAGAACGATGAGAACACGGTGTGGGTGCTCCAGCGCCACGTGTCGTTCGTCGACTGCCCGGGCCACGACATTCTCATGGCTACGATGCTCAACGGCGCAGCCGTCATGGACGCCGCGCTGCTGCTGGTCGCCGGTAACGAGGTCTGCCCCCAGCCGCAGACGTCCGAGCACCTGGCCGCCATCGAGATCATGCGCCTCCAGAACATCATCATCCTGCAGAACAAGGTCGACCTGATCAAGGAGGACGCCGCCGTCGCGCAGCACGAGCAGATCAAGAAGTTCGTGGCCGGCACGGTCGCACACGACGCCCCCATCATCCCCATCTCGGCTGTGCTCAAGTACAACGTGGACGTCGTCTGCGAGTACATTTGCCGCAACATCCCGATCCCCAAGCGCGACTTCACGTCCAAGCCCAAGCTCATCGTGATCCGTTCGTTCGACGTCAACAAGCCTGGCGAGGACGTGGAGAACCTCAAGGGCGGTGTCGCCGGTGGCTCGATCCTCGAGGGCGTGCTCCGCGTGGGCGACGAGATCGAGGTGCGCCCGGGTCTCGTGAGCAAGGACGAGGAGGGCAAGATGACGTGCGTCCCCATTTTTCTCGCGCATCGTGTCGCTTTTCGCCGAGAAGAACGACCTGCAGTTCGCCGTGCCCGGCGGTCTGATCGGTGTCGGGCACGCAGATCGACCCGACGCTGACGCGCTCGGACCGCCTGGTTGGCCAGGTGCTGGGCCTCAAGGGCAGCCTGCCGCACGTGTTCACGGAGCTCGAGATCAACTTCTACCTGCTGAAGCGCCTGCTGGGTGTCAAGACGCAGGAGGGCAGCAAGGCGTCCAAGGTGCAGAAGCTGTCGAAGGCCGAGGTGCTGATGGTCAACATCGGCTCGACGGCCACGGGCGGCAAGGTGCTGGCCGTCAAGCAGGATCTGGCCAAGATCATGCTCACGGTGCCCGTGTGCACGCAAGAGGGCGAGAAGATCGCCATTAGCCGTCGTATCGACAAGCACTGGCGACTCATTGGCTGGGGCCAGATCCGCCGTGGCAGCAGGATCGAGATCGCCGACTCGGAATAGATTTTAACAGCGCACGGAGGAGCTGCTGGCGTGGCGGGGAAGTGACGTGATAAGGAGCATCAAGAGCATCAAGAGCAGCAAGCAGCAGCAGCAGCAGCAGCAGCAACAGCAGCAGCAGTGGTAGGCGGGCAGTGAGGCAGGCAGGTACAATTACGATGGATCCATAGTGGTTTGTCCGATCGTCAAGCCACGTCAACACCTCCCTTGAAAAGACGTAATTCTCAGGAATCGGATGTGCTATGTGGTCCCACACGGCTGCAAAACAGCCTTCCAAATCCAATGATCCCGTATCTTCCCATGCACTTGACGAGCAGCTCCGATCTGCGGAAGATCGCAACCCGACGCGGTCACAACTCGCCGTCGCTTCCAGGGAAGAAGCCGCGCATCGCCCGCCTCCCCACGCCGCCCCCAGCGCCTCACTCTCCGTCTCGCCAGCTGCTCCAGGCCCCATGCAAGCTCCTCCCGCCGTCCGCACCGCCAACATGTGCGTACAGGCAGCGCAATCGCTCTCCAAGTCCCTCGCAGTCGCCATTGACATCTCTCTCGCTCATCTTGCAGGTTCAGCTCGCTGGCTGGCAGCACGACGCCCACGTCGTCTGCGCCTTCGTCGTCGTCCGGCAGCGAAGCGCAGCAGCAGAAGAAGCGCTCGAAGAAGAAGAAGAAGAGCAAGAGCAGCAGCAGCAGCGCCAAGGTGGACGAGGCCGTGCACGAGCAGGTGGCGGACGCCTCGCAGCTGCCGCTTGCGCAGCGGCTCGAGGTGGCCGCGGGCATTCCCCGACGTGCACGCGGCGCTCATCGGGCTGCTGGGCTGGAGCCGCATGTACGCGCGCACCGAGACGGTGCTGGCCTTCTTCCAGTGCGACGCGCTGGCGCTGCTGCTGGCCAACGTGCTGCGCTCGCGACCCAAGGCTGACGTGGTCTACGACAACCTCACCGCGTTGCTGGCCAACTGCCTGGCGGTGGAAGTCAAGGAAGATGGAGGGGACCCGGGCAGAGAGGTCGCGGAGGCTGTGGTCGCTGCGGTGCGAGCTGCAGTTCGCTCGCTCAATAGCAACGACCTGAGTGGATCAGAGGAAAATGATGGCCGACGCAGGCGGCCAGGAGCCCCAGTCGATTGAGAAAGCGACTGCGGAGTACCTCAGCCGCATGGTGCTGGACTACAGCCGCTCGCTGCGAGGCGTGGACGTGGGCTCGGAGCGAGCGCACAAGGAGATGCTGGCGCTCGAGACCAAGATCGCGGCCAACGCACAGCGAGACCGCGCCGTCCAAGGGCAGGGCATTCGCGACAACTTTGAGCGCCGCGATCTGCGCAGCGACGCGCTCGTGTTGCTTGAAAAGCGCCTGGATGCTGTCGACAAGCTTGTGGCCACGAAAATGGCATCGTCACCCGGTGTCGACGCGGTGAATAACGGTGCAAGCCCGAGCAACGAGACGGGCTTCGAAAAGTTTCTCGTGTCGAGCGGGAATCTCTCAGACGGAGATAATGACGACAGTGCCGATGCTGGAGATGATAAGGAAATGGCTGAAGTGAAGCAGCGGCTCGAAGCGCTGCATTTGCGCAAGAAGGACGAGCTGGCTGGAGCTTTGGCTAAGAAGCAAGAGGCGGACGTAGCCTTGCAAACTCTTAAAAAGCAGCGCGAGGCGCTCGAAGCCCAGCTTCGCGCGGTTGCCGCCCAAATCGAAGATGCAGCGGCGCATCAACAGCAAATGGATGATAAAGTAGCCGCTATCGAGCACAAGTACAGCCTGGAGCGCGACGCCTTCGACGCACAGCACCAGCACGTTATTCGTGCGTACGAGCGCCGACAGCGCCGACAGGAGATTACCACGCACGTTGATCGCGCAGCTGCTGTTGTTCGAGAGGTTTCTCTGGCGAGAAGCGGCGTCGAGATGCTAAAGCACAAGCAGACTAGCTGCCGCGCTCAGCACCTTGAAGCCGTGGTCAACTACTTTACCAGCGAACTGCCATGCGTGAAGTTCATGATGGCTCGAGCAACGCAAGCAAATGAAGAGTTACGGAAGCTGGAGAGCGAGATTGAGGGTTACCGCGCGCTCGGAGTGTCATCAGTTACCAAGGAGCTCACTACCAAGGCTAACACTCTGCAGACACATCTAGACGAGGACAAGCAGACGCTAATAGCGCTTCGGAAGCGAGACAGCGAGATCGTAGACGCAGTGAGCAAACGAGTAGAGACAGCGCCAAGCGAGGAACTCGATGAGAAGCTCATCGTCGAAGTGCGGCGCCACTTGGACTACGTCAAGAAGCTCTACGACGAGTGCAGCGTCCTTAGCAGCGAGGATGGAAAAGCTGAGCACTTCTGCGTCGAATGGATCAAAGGCAGCGTCAGGTAAGAGCGGGAAGACAGCAAGCTCGACGAATGCCGCCGTCATCGGGTAGTCTGGGATGGGACGGTCCATCAAACAGGCAATAAAAACTTTGCACTCGGGACTTGCATGCGGTCGTTGGGATTGTACATTTGAAGCCAGCAGCTCTTTTGGAGCAACGCTGTGATGGATGCCCCGCGCCGTCATATCGAAGTGCGCAAGGATCATCCGCTTGGGGCGCTCGCTCTGTATGTCCAAGCCAAGGAAAGAGAGGCGTCCGAGAAGGATGCCGTCATTCGCGCTCTGCAGAAAGCTCTCGCGGAGAAAAATGCTACGCTCGAGCGGACAAAAGTTGCTGCCGTCGTGGCGTTGCAATGGCTCAGCTTCTCGATGGACACGCTTCAGAGGGATTACAACTTGTTGAGGAAGCAAGCAAACCAAGATCAAAAGGAGCACCAGGACGCAATCGAAGCTACGACCGCCGAACAAGACAAACACAAAGCGAGATCGTTGGAGCTACTGGTCGAGAAAGAGCACCTGGAGGCCGTTAATGTGGGATGTCTGCGTGAGCTTGAGACCGAACGGGAAACGAATGCGCACTTGCGTGCGAAGATCAACGAGTTGGGCGGTGAAAGCCACGGGGCGGATGGACGACTGGCAGCGCTTGATACATGGGTTGCGAGTGAAGGCACCGGGATCGAGCGCGCAATGACCAAGCTTGCGAAGATAAAGAGCGACCAGGAGCAGAGGAACGAGATTGTTGTCAATGAGTACCAAGGACGCAACAGGAAAGGACGGTAGCAAGATAAACAGCACGACTGCAAGACCGGCAAGCAGTCCTATTACCAAACGCCAGCGACCTCTGCTAACAACCAAACGGAACCAAGAGAAGAAGCAGAACGGGAAAGAAAAGCCTGCACCCAAGAGGCTGCGAGTTGAAAAACAGAACTCTATGGCAGCAATCCAAGTCGACAAGGACGTTTTGGTCGTCAATGAGGACGATGCAAAACATCAATTTGAGCTTGCAGACGAAGAGCCGAGGCTCTTCTTCCATCGTGCGGGTCATACTCGAAGTTTGCATGAGTAAGTTCAAGCAATTAAGTAGACAAATGCTCCAATCAAAGCCCTCGTAGTTCTCTCTACTCACCCAACGGACCATTCTCGGATTTTCCTCGGCCAAGGAACCAATGGAGGATAATTCACTCGAGCAAGAGTTCTTGAGTGCCGCTCGCTCATTTGCTGGCGCTTTAGAGCAAGCTGTTACCGATTTGTTGGACAAGTTCGAGATAAAAAGCAAAGAGATCTTTGCGCGTGCAGCAGTGAACGTTAGTACGTCTGAGTTGGAAACCGCGAAGCTAAAGCAAACAATCGCTCGCCTCGAGGCAGAAAAGGAGTACCAAGCAGAAGTGATTAACTTCTTGCGAGAAGACAACTCCATTATCTCGATGGACAAGGTGTCAATGGAAGAAGAAATATCGACTTTGCGTGCCTCAGTCGACAAGTTGAGATGCAGCGGGCGCCAAGCCACCGCCACCTTCGTATCAGCTCAGCGTGTCAACGCACGCGAGGAAAGCCCTGCCGCAAATGAGCCACTCAACGAAGACGGAGATGCTGTCGGTTTGTTCACGGGATCTGAAGAGATGAATGAGGTAGCTGATCGTGCCAACGAAGGTCATGGATGCAAAAAACGCCACCAATCAACGCTCGAAACCCAAGACGAAGTCAAGATTAATGCAAAGAAGATGAAGCACGAGCAATCTGGCGATCAAGAAGAGAAGCAACCCAAGCATCAAACCCACGGAGACCTCAAGATTATGGAAGACGAGGTGGAAACTCAAGACCGCGCTCGTGTCTCGCTGATTGAAGCTATAAAGAGGGCTAAGCCTTGGGACAAGATGTTCGCGAACAGTCCGAACTTCTCGCACACCTTTGACTATGAAGCGTCTTCGCAAGCTGTTAAGAATTGGGTCAACAAAGTCCGCACAGTGCAGTCGGTGTATCGACAAGGCTACTGGGCACAGATGCATCACCGTAAAGACTTGTCGCGCGAGTTCGACGGCCAAATTACTGCAACTCGTAAGGGCGTACAGGGAACTGTGCCGTGAAGCGGAGGAGCTGATTGGTTCAGGCGTACTCAGTGAGAAAGTACTGACAGAACCATTTTTCTGGAGATGGCATACGAATCCTGTGTGCGTGCCGGAAGAGTGCAAGAGTATGAGCGATTTGGAAGCCCTTGACGAAGACATGCCTTTCCGGTTGTTTTACACCAACAACATTGAGAAGCATCACTTTTACGAGAAGAAGAGCAAGGACTCACACGTGTGTTACTTGTTTCCGGATCGTCAGCTATTAGTAGGTTAGACGGACATGGAGATTATGACGGTGAGCATGGAGGAAGCATAACCTCATAAGGCGTCGGCATTGATGCCATGGGAAGGCAAGATGAGTTTGCTTCCACATACAAGATGCACGGAGTACTTCGTCATCAATAGAGTGGGATCAAACATTCTTGCCCTTGCAATATTTTGTTTTATCCGACTGCGAGTTGGCAGGTGTCTGTCCCAAAAACTAACGGCTCGATTCATTTGCGGATGGCTACTTTACCTAGGACGTGATGAAGTCCAAACGCGATCCAGAATCGGCAAGCAGGTTGTTGGACATAGTACGACGCCAGTGTTCGGCTGCCACGGAGAGCCTACTTGACGCAATAGTCTGCTAAAAGCTCGCTGGCATATATGGTGGGCATGGCGCTTGCAGAAACGACTCAAAAGGAAACAGTTAACCAAAACAAGCTAGGTCTCCAGGAGAGGCTGATAGAGAAGGATGCTGAGCTTGCCTGGCTCAAGAAGAATAAAAAGTCGAGTACAAACGTGCTGCAAGAAAAGTTGACACAAAACAATCCAGAGACGGACACCCTCGAAGTAGCGTGGCAGACCAAACTCAATCAGAAGAACGCAAAAACCGATGCGCTCAAGAGCAAGAAAGATGTGGCTATCAGCGCGCTGCGATCAGAGCTGATCGACAAGGACGCAGAGCTTAAGAACCTACAAAAGGATATAGAGGCGAGTATGAATGCACTGCGGGCAATGCATGCCGGTCTCCAGAAGGACACAGCGCATAACGGCCTAAAGGCAGCGCTGCAGAGCAAAGATCTAATTTTTCCTATGGCACTGACCCAGCTCAAAGCAATGGCTATCGTAATTGGTGGGTTGTGGCCAAGACTCAAACTGTTGAGCAATGCAAAAAGAGAGCGCACTCCTCTATTTCGCAAAGGCAATGCAGCCTTGAAGTGCTTCATGATTGTTGAACGAATGAAAAACTTCGATATGACGATTCTAATAAATCTTATAAGATTGACATCACACCACTACTTCGACTACAATCGCTTCATCTGGAAGCTATAGTTGCTCCAAGGCGCTCATGAGCATTCTACCCGGCGTACAGGAACGCTGGTGGTGATGGTGTAATTTTGGTTGAGAGATGAATAATTTGAAATCTTCCTTGGCAACAAAGCCAAGCGAATTCGCGCAAGTTCGAGTCGCGACGCACTGAAGGCTGCTACTCAGCATCTCGACCCAAAATTGACCCAATTGATAACCACAATTTGCCACACAATTCTCAATTCTCAAAGGTCCACTATTCGAGTCCTCAAAGTTCGATGCCAGATATTCCCAGACTTGGATTCTCATTGCCATCGATGGAGCTGCAGCCGTCGGCGCGCTCGCTGCAGACGGAGTTGCTGGCCAAGGACGCGGTGCTCTTCACTCTGCAGCGAGAGCTCAGCTCGCTTCGGTCGTCCGTCGCGAAATTCCGGCAGGAAAAGGTGGAAAATGAGGCGAGAGAGGCGAGGGAGAAGGCGGAGATTGAGCAGTTGAAGAAGGACAAGGCGTCGCTGGTGAGCGCGCTGCAGGCTGCGCTGAGTGACGAGAAGAGCGAGAAGGAGAAGGAGTTTAATGAGATGAAGGAGCGTCTGAGGGCGAAGCAAGCGGAGGTGGACGAGCTCAAGAAGAGAAGGGAGGAGGCTTCGGACTCGTTGAGGAAGGAGCGGCAAGTGAAGAACGCGGCGCTCGCCCGACTCAAAGAGGAAAAGCGGGAGGCTACTGCTCTCATTGAGAGACTGTCGAAGGAGAATAGTTTGATTTTGAACAAGTCAGTCAAGTTGCAGACGCTGAAAGCGCTGCGGACAGAGCTGGATGAAAAGGACGAAGAGATTGAAAAGCTGAAATCTGACAGAGATGAGATCGTTAGCGCTCTTCAGAGCGAGCTAAAAGCGAAGAGCGGCGATATTGAAGCACTCAAGGCAGATAGACAGCTCGTTCTCCAGGCCGTTCAAAGCGACGAGAGCACGATGCTCAAAGCGCTCCAGAAAAAGGTGGATGCGACTCAGAATGCCTTGACAAAGCAGCGCAAGGAAATTCAGGCTAAGGACGCCCTCATCAACGACCTGCAATCTCGAGTTGACACGCTGGATGCTAAGGCTGCTGAACTGGCAAAGGATAAAGACGCAGCCGTCCGCGCGCTCGAGTCGGGTCTAGGCGAAAAATACGCTGAGATCGATAGACTCAAGCAAGACAAAGAGATCGCTGTGCGTGCGCTGAAAGACAAGAATGAAGAGCTTGAAAAAATGGCAACAAGCTCTGCAAACAAGGGACGGCCAGATGCTAACCCCGAACTAGAAGCGCTGCATAGAGAGCTGGATGTCTCACGAACTACAATTAGCAAACTGCTGCAAGAAGTACAGGCGAAAAGCAAAGCGATCTCGAGCCTTGAATCACAAAATCGGAATGTCGACGCAGATATAAAGGAGAAGGAGCGATACGCTAACGCACTCAAGGAGATGAGCAATATGATTGATGAGCTCATGGAAGAAAAGGAGACTGCATATCGTGCGCTGAAAGATACAGGTCAGGAGCTTGACAGGGTGAAGAAGAGCAAGAGCGAGGAAGTTAAAGATCTTCTCACGATGAAGAAGGACCTCGAAAAGGCGAAAAACTCTGTCATCAAAAGGCTTCGGGCAGAGGGGGCGGACTTGCATGCCAAACTCGCCTCGGTCGTGGCAGAGCGGCAGCAGCTAATGGATGCATTACAAGCCCAGGATTCATCTCACCATGAGCTTCAAGCCAAGCTTGCTCAAGCTCTGGATGAGCGAAACCACGCTAGAACGGAGTGGGACATGTTGAGCTACTCGGTGCAACGTAATGACTCGTCATCGTTCCGATACGTGATTCAAAGACTCAAGAGTGAACTTGAGAAGGCGACTGTTGAACATCGGCAACAAGTGGAATACCTCACAAACGAGCTTGCGAAAGCGCGACAAATTAACCCCCAAATAGAAGCACCAAAGAAGGCAAACGACGCCTTGGCTTCGATGTGGGAATCAACAATTAAATCAAAGGACGACGAGATCACTGAATTGAAGGAAGAAATTCGAAATAAGGTCGTCGAGTTTGTTCAAGTCAAGAAACATCTGGAGGCCAAAACCCTTGAGGTTTCAGCGCAACAAGGTAAACTCAACCAGGTGGAAACAGCGTTGGGGCTGCTACAAGATGGGCACAAACTACTAAAAATCGAGCTAGATTCCGTTCGGATGGAGCGAGACGAGTCTCTCGCAGTTGTGAAAAAAGCTGCAAACGAGCTTGACAAGCTTCAGAATACTTGCTTAAAGCTACACGCCGAGCAGTCGACTTCATCCTGTAAAAAGGAGGCAATGCAATCGAGAGCCGCTATCTCTCTCCTGCAAAAAAATCTAGAAGACACGATTGCTAAACTAGAAGTGGGAGCGACAGCATTAAAAATTGCCAAGCAAACCGCCGAGCTTGAGCTATCTTCAGCCGTATCTGTGTTCAATCAGGCAAGGGACTCTCAAGCCACGGAATATGACCGCAACACAAGGCAAAGTAAAAGGGCTAAGACAAGTTTTCTTGTGACGGGAGAAGATTCTAGGTCAAAGGGCAAGAAGGACGAGGCTCAGGAGACGGACGAAGTTACTGAACGAACGACTCGCTCACAAACTCGAGCAAATCGCGGCAAGAAGCGTGTGCATCGTTCTATTTAGCCGATTAATGTGTCATTTTACGTTGAGAAGGAAACGCTGAATCAGAATGTCAAGTCAGTGATCTCTCTCTCAAGCGACCTCGTTGCAAGTGTCTCTTGCTGCAGTCGAAGTTGCAACTCACGGTTTCGACTCATGAGCGCTCTCAAACGCTCGTGATCGCTCAACGACACCGCAGACGACACCGAAGAAGGTGAGACAGATGATGTGGTTGACGCCGAAGCTGGGGACGCGAGCTGATTTCGCCTGCCTTTGAGACGAGCGTTCCTTTCGTTATTTCTAGCGCGTTTCTCACCACTGCCTTCGTCCATACCGCAGTATTGGGAAAGTGGTTCTGCTGTCTGGACGTACAATCGACCAGACCCTCTGCTTGTAGCTACAAATCGATCTGCCTCGTCACTCTTGGCGGAATAGTTATCATCTTCGTGGACTTCTGGAATGGGAGCGATCTGTGTTCGTCTTCGGAGCTCTTGATCGATCATTGCCTCTTCCTCCCGACTTCCCCTATAGTGACGGTTGTGCTGTGAGCGTTGCGATTGTTGAACAGGCTGATCTGCACGATGACCTCGTATTCCGCGTGGGTCTTCGTATCGCTGTGATTCAGCGGTTTGGCTCATCTCACCTCGCTGAGTCATCAACGTATTTTCATTCCTCACTAACATCCACTCGGAGAATAGAGAGTTCTGAGCTCTCACGGAAGCTAGATCAGCTTGCAGTTCTTCCAGAGCCTCCTCAACCTGCTTTTTCTCGCACCGTGCGCACTCCAGCTGCACCTTCCACTGTTTTTCACGTTCGAATTGTTGCTCTTTGAGCTCTCGAATCTTCCAGCCACGATTAAAAGATCATTTAAAATAATCATCTGTATCGACCAACTAGTCAAAGACATATCAGCCTACCGTTCGGACGAGGGTCTCGTTGTCGATTTCAGCATCATGAATCTGTGCTTTAAGGTCGTCAATTTCTTGAGCAGCACTTGCTGCCAACTCAAGACGGCGTACTAAGGCTTTGCAGCGCTGCTCAAGTGCCGAATTCACTTCATTCAGTGTAGTAAGCTGGTTTTCCAGTGTCTCACGCATCGCGCGATCCTCTTGTGAACGCTCATGCACTCGCTGTACATTCTCCAACTCGCTTGTAATATCTGCTTGTGCCTGGCGCAATTCCTCCTCGAGTTCTTTCCGCATTCGAGCTGCAGCGCGCTCTGTCTCTTCTTTGGCTCGAATATCCTCCTCGAGAGCTCGAACACGACTTCGCTCGCGCTGAAATCGCTCACGGCAAGACTCGATCTCTTCCTGTCCAACCATTCCAGCCAATATGAGCTTGGATATCTCTTGGTGCTTGCTGAAATAAAAGTAGAGCACAGTGAGCAACTCGCCTCCTTGCGAGTGAGCTCGTCTTGAAGTTCGTCGATAGTCGTCTTGAGAGTCTCTTGAATCTTCTGTACCTGCTCCTTATCCCAGGAGCTGATCGCAGGAGGCGTGTTTCCGGCTAGCAACACAAAAGAGAGCACGGTAAGCTCCAACTAGCACCAGGCACATTGCGTTGTTTACCTGGTAATGAAGGTGGAGGGGGAGGTGGGAGATCAGAGTGTTTGGCTAGTAACACGTTCTTTTCGCGCTCTAGCTCGAGTGCTTTGGTAACGAGCATGTCATTCTTGTCCTTTTCGATACGCAAGTCTTGTTTGAGCCTGTCGTTCGCCTCCTTCAACTCACGAATGAAAGCCTGCGAGTCTGTTCTACAGGAGGTAATAACAGGTGCCGTGTTTCCTGACCATATCATCAAGTTGAATTAGCCGTAGCAACAGCCGAAGTAGTAACCTGGGAGATTTGCTACCATCGAGCAATTCTTTTAGCCGCCGAACCTCTCGCTGGGCTTCCTCGCGCAGCTTGGTCTCCTCCTGAATCATTAAGCCGAGTTAGTAAGAAGACATACGTTTCAAGAATGATTCTGGCTAGATCTGCTGGTACCTTGACTTTTTCAGTCAGCGCCGCGAACTTGCGGCATAGGACTCGCAGCTGAGCAGTAGCTTCCGCAGGCGAAAGATTGGCTCGCAAGCTGTCCTTGATCACCGTTGCAGTCTTGGGTGACTGCTTGAGCACACTCGAGTCTGTGTTTTCTAACAACCCGACCTACAGAGTTGGCGTAATTATGTGAGACGAGAAACTTCATGGTTGTGACTTCAAAAGAGGGTGCCTACAGCAGCGTCTGCTCATGCACATCGACAGCAATTTAGCATCGAAATAAACTCTCCAGGACTCTGGGGTAGATGCGGGTATCACCTCGATTGACTGGGGTTCGAGACTTCGTGCGCTCGCCATCACCGTTTGGGCCGGCTGCTTTCTGCATGCTCTCCCAGTTGAGTTTGGAGAGCAACAGCTCTGAGTGAACAACAGGGAGGAGAAAGCGAGCTTTTGTATTCGCGTAACGGACAACTATGAAGGTCCTTGCTTCCCCCTCGTTCAGGTCGCACGCAACTCCTAATTATAGCGAAATGGTCAGTGATATCGTGAAGCCGAGGTGTGACTGAGCGACGTCGCTTGGAAACTTGACAATAAGCTCTTCTCCAATGATAAATTCTCGTGGATTTGATGTGCAGGTAAACTACGACTCACGACGGTGAGCGTTGAAGTAACGGGGCTCCACGCTGCGGTGGTGGAGGCGCTGACGTTCGCTTGGACCGCGTGTACATCTTGGCACTCTGGCGCACCATGCGCGTCTACGAATGAAAACAACCGCAGTGGGTGAGTAGCAATCCAGCGAGAGCCCCAGAACCCCAAGCTCGGCGCACATATTGCTGCAGGTGCTGAGAGACGTTGATGCGGTCGGGGATGTGCACGAACAGCACGGTCTTGCCCATGACAAACACTTCGTCCAGCTTTAGCGTCTTGCCCTGCAAAGTTCCGGCAAAGTCAGTGGCAGCGATCCACCATATCTTCCCAGCATAAGCCGCAACATCTTCGTGGACGCACGTGCGGCTTGGTCTCCACCGCGTCCAGCATCGTGAAGCTGAGAACCCCACATCACCGTCAGCACCTCACGTTTTCCCAGCATTTCCCAAAAAAGCCAAACCCCAACAACGAAAAAAGAAAAGAAAAAAAAAAAAAAAAAAAATCGCACTCCATGTCGTTGACGACCTCCTGCACGACGCCCTCCACCGCCGCGTCGTTCTTGAGCTCCACGCGCACGCGCAGCCCCACGAGGCTCTTGAGCAGCAGCAGCAGCGACCGCGGCCGGCGCTTGCGCGGCGCCTTGGCGTCCGCCATTCTCACTCAAGCCAACTTCGAAACCCAGCCTCGACTACCAGAGAGTCACTACAAATGACTACCAAGTAGGCAGCACCTCCCAGCCAGTCGCACTTACGCGGGAGCGTCGGGTACGCTCCATTCTCCATTTTGAACGCCGCAGCAGTCGGCCCTGCTGCCGCCGCCAGCCCGACCGCCTCGCTCTCGGCGCCCGTCGCGCGCTCCCTGGCCGCCTCCCCGACCCCCGACCGCGTCCGTGAGCTGCGCGCGCGTCTCCTCTATCCGCAGGTACCAGAATGGGCCCCAGAGGCGCCGGGAGGCGACTGAACGACCAGGAGCGCATGGAGATCCTGGACATCCTGGCGCGAGAGACCAAGGTCAAGAACGTGGACCTGGCCAAGCGCTACGGCGTCTCGGAGGGCGCGATCCGCAAGCTCAAGCAGGTCAAGGACCGCATCCGCGACCGCTACTTCCTGGGCAACGAGCACAACCGAGACAAGCGCAAGCGCGGAGGCTTCACGCGCAACGCGCAGTTCGAGCAGGAGCTGTACGACTGGATCCTACGCATGCGCGAGGCGCAGGCCTACCAGCTCATGCCGCTCACGCAGACGGCCGTGCGCCAGCAGGCCATGCTGCTCGCGCAAAAGTACGAGCGCATGAGCACCTTCAAGGCCTCGCCCGGCTGGTTCGCGCGCTTCTGCTCGCGCCACCGACTCGACCCGCCCATGACCAACAGCACGGGCGGCGCCGCCTCGGCGACCGCGTCGCTCTCGGCCGCGTCCTCCTCCGTTCTAGAGGTGCCGACGCTTCCTGCCGGCGTGGCTGGCGACGAGACTAAAGACGTGGACGCTGCGTCGGCGGCTGCGGCCGCTGCTGCAGCCGCGGTCTTCCTGCCCGTGCTGACCGACACGGACGCTCTCATGGCCGACGTCAAGCACGAGGACGGGCCAACAGAAGAGGAGCTCAAGTGCTCCGAGACCATCGACGAACAGACAAAGATCGCGGCGCGGCAGCATAACGAAGTCGCGCTGATTATCGCCAAGGCGTCAGCTGCAGGGACGAGTGCGGCGTTGGACCTCTCCGTGGGGCATGCTGAAGCTGCGATGGAGGAAAGCGAGAACGATGCAACGAAGGCTGCGGGGGCGACTTCATCATCCGTAACAGCAGGCGACACGTCGGCCACGACGACGACCACGGCGACTTCGATCGTGACGGCAGCGGTAGAGCCATCGGCCACGGTCTCCGAGGACGAGATCTTCAGTCTTGGGCTGTAAAGAAGAGATCGCTTTTTGTTTCGACTTCATAAGTTATCGCAATGGAGTCATTGCAGGCGTTGCTGCTGTGTGCTAGTTCAGAGAAGAATGCATTGGTCCGTTTGTAAGCATGCTGCCCTTCAAACCGATCGTATCCTAATCTCATATGCAAGTCTGGCACGCTCTCGTGCCTCCCTACCTACTCCTCACAAACGCTTCTAGTGGCCCTGATGGACTTCCTAAGGCGAGTACAGATGAATGGCAGGCTTGCCAGGTGCAGCAGCCTCGAGCTTCTTGGCGTCAGCGTTCGGGATGGTCTCGTCCACGTAGAAGAACTGTTCGTACAATGCTGGATTAGTAAACGTTCAACCTAAAAAGTTACAACGACAGACATCGCCTCACCTCAATGTCCTCGAGCTCCAGCGACCGGCACAAGTACAGCTTGTTGGAGGCAAGCACGTCCTTCTGGTCGTACGGCATACTGTTCACACCAAAACAACAGTTAGATGATCGACCACTCCAGCATATCCAGCTAAACAAACACAACAATAAACGCACCGGAGCTCAAGCGCCTCCTGGCCGCGCAGCTCGGCCTCAACCTTGACGAAAGCAGCGAACTGCATGACGTTCTTGGTCAGCTTCTTCAGCGAGTCGTCCTTGCCGATCTCAGCCTTGAGAAGCTTCATAAAGTCTGCAGGGAACTGCTTCGCGTCCGAGTCGAAGACCGAGCTCATGAAAATGAGCACCTTCTGCTGCCACTCGGGGAACTCCTTGCTCAGGTACACCTGGGCATGGGTCGGCTTGGGGCCAGCAGGGGCCGCACTCTTACCCTTCTTCTTTTGCGTTCCCTTGGAGAGAGCCTCCCGGAAATGGCGAGTTGTCTTGTTGAGGAAGTCGCCAGCACGGAGGAGCGAGTGGTCCACCTCCTCCGTCTTCGGCCACGGAGCCACAGCCACGAAACCCTCCTTACCGATGAGCGTCCACATCGTCTCGCAGAAGTGCGGGCAGATTGGCGACAGCGCAATGATCTGCGTCTCAATGAACTTGTTGATCACGTCGCGGTGCATCGCCACCTCGCCTCGGCTGCAAATGTCGCGGTATGAGTCGCGGGCGATCTGGTACTCGAAGAAACCCTTGTGGAGACCCTCACGCCACTGCAGACGCTCGTAGAACGATGCCGTCTCGTTCAGCAGGTTGTTCATCTGGTGCACGAACACCTTGTCGTTGAAGTTGAGTTCGCCCGTGCGGAGCGATGCCTGGTCTTCGATCACCTTCTTGATCCACTCTTCCTCGGTCGTGAGTCGCAGAATGGCCATCTTGCAAGTGTCGAGCGCAAAGTTAGCGTCATCCATGCCATCGCCAGCATCGGCACACGCGAAACGCGTCGCGTCGGCACCAAACTCCACAGCGCAGTCCTTGAGCGTCAGGAAGTTACCCTTCGACTTAGCCATCTTCTCGCCGTTAACGAGCACGTGACCGTTTGTGAAGAAACCACGAGGCCACTTGGCCGGGTCGTCACGCCAGATCTCGGCGTGGTGGTACAGGGACATCGTCAAGTGGTTGCGGATCAGGTCCTTACCCGAGCCACGCACGTCCACAGGGTACCAGTACTCGAACTCCTCGCGCATCTGCTTGAGAGTGTCAAGCGGGATGGTCGAGTCCGTTGGCGGAGACGCACGAAGGAAAATGTAGTCGAACACCTCCTTCGTCAGCTGCTCCGGCTTAATGCCGTGCGGTCCGAGCACCGAGCCGTCGACGTTGCCCTGAAGGTGGTGAGCGATCGTGTAGTACGCCATGTAGATGGTCGAGTCCGTGAGCGACTCCACCACGAACTCGGGGTCCCACGGGAGCTTCGTGCCAAGACCAGCCTGGCGGCACGGAGCCCACTCCTTCAGCCACTCCAGAGTCGCCTTGTACTCACCAAGGGCAATCGGGTTGTACGCATTGAACGTTTCCGGGTTGCTCACGTGCTCCAGCACACGGTTCTTCCAGTCCTCAGCGCCGTACGTGAGGTACCACTGGTCCAGGTGGGCGACCACGCACTCGTCACCACTGCGCGACATGACCAGCGACTCAGGCTCCCAGTACGGGATGGCGTCGCCCGAGTCCATCAGCTCCTGACGAACGACAGCCTTGGCATCGCACACCTTCGAGCCCTTCTGCGAGCCAACGAGCATGACACCCTTCGTAGAAACCCTTGAGGTAGACCAGCTCCTTGGCCTTGACAAGCTTCTCCTTGTCGTTCTGCGACACCACCTTGAGGTCATCGCACACCTTGACAGCAGCCTGGTCGCCGAAGCCAGGGATCTCGATGATCGGAACCACCTCGTAAGGGAGGACCATGTGGTCCTCAATGTGGTACTTCTCACGAAGAGGCTGCTTCTGCTTGAGGTCGCGCAGAGCGGCGTAGTCATCCGGAGCGTCCGAAGGCACACTAGTGACGACGCCCGTACCCTTGCCCATAGAGATCGTCAGCAGCGGCAGCGTGTACACCGTTTCGTACTTGGCGTTCGGCGCCGACAGCGGCAGGCCAAGAAGGTCCCAACCCTTGAGCTCCAGGAGGCACTCCTCCTTGCCCCACACGCGCGAGTACTCCTGGTGTGCCAGGTTCTTGGCGGCGCGACGACTGATGATGAACACATCCTCGTCGTTGATCTGGAAGGCGCCGTAGTCACCGTCCGGGAGCACGAAGCAGTTCGTCTGTCCGTACATGGTCTCCGGGCGAAGCGTGGCAGGCGCAAGGTACACCTTCTTGCCCTGCAGCGGCGCGAGCTTCTCCGGGAAGGGCTCCTGCACGCGAAGCTTGACGATCGTGTACTCCTGCGGGCCGACACCCTCGCCCGAGGCACGATCGTGGTCGGCGCAGTTCTGCTTGTCCAGGATCGAGTAGATGTTGGGGCGCTTACCGCGCACAGCGCGTCCGCGCTCGTTGAGCTTGTTGAGCTGCCAGCGGATGAAGGCGTCGTAGAACGGGTTGACGTCCGTGGTGATAAACGAACGGCGCCAGTCGATGTTCATGCCAAAGAGCTTGAGGTCAGCGATGGCGTGCGGCGGGAAGTACTGCAGCCAGTAGAGCGGGTCCTGGAACTTGGGGATCTCCTCCTCGGGGATGTTGGAGATCTTGAGGATGTTGTACTGGCGCACGACGCCGCCCGTCTTGGCGGCAGGCCTTGGACTTCTTGCCCTTGGCCTTGTTCTCGGATCCCTCGACCGATTTGGCGACCTCGGCCTTGGGCTTCTCGGCAACCTCTCCGGCCGAGAAGTCGGGCGGGCATCCAAACGTGGTGATCTCGTTCTTGAGCTTGTTGGCCGCGGCCTGGATGGGCATGCCCGTGCAGTGCAGGCCGAAGGGGAAGATGACGTTGTCGCCCTTGAGGCGGTGGTAGCGCGCGGCGAACTCGACCTTGAGCATGGTGAACAGGTGGCCGACGTGCAGGTATCCGTTCATGTACGGGTACGGGAAGGTGACCATGTACTTAGGGTCGCGTCGGGTCGGGCTCGCCCTCGAAGAGGTGGGCGGCGTCCCAGCGGGCCTGCACCTCCCGCTCAAGGTCGATAAGGTGGTCGCGGCGCGCCATCTTCTTGGCGGGCGCGGCCTCGTCCAGCTGCACGTCCTGCATCTTGGCGCTCACGCTCTCCATGCTGTCGCTCGGCTCTTCTCGCTGTCGCCTCCAAGCGATTTGCGGAACTGGAGGGGGGTCGCCACCGGGTCAACCAACAGTGGGAGGGAAACTTCTTGTGGCCCACAGCAAGTTTCCCTTCCGCCGCTTTCTTGGAGAAAGTGCATCTTGGGGCTTCATGGAGCCCGACGACCGGCCGGGTCAAGCGCCGCTCGGAGCGCAGCGAGGCCGCGCGCGCGCTCGCGTCGGCGCTGGAGGGTGGGACGCGCTGGAGCAGGCTGCGGACGTGCGCGAGCTGCAGCGGCCGCCGAGGGAGCGCGGCGCCAGCGTCCCGGAGCGCTCGGCGGTCGCGCGCGACGGGCTGCTGCGCGCCTACAGCGGCCGCGCCTGAGCTGCGGTCGCCTCGCGACGGTGGGAGGCCGAGGCCCGAGCCGAGGGATGCGGCCGTGTCGGCCACGTCGGCTGCGGCCGTGTCGATGGCGACGCGGCGCAGCGCCACGCGCAGCCCGCGGGACATGAACGTGCTGGTGGACAAGCTGCTGGCCAGCGTGCACGGCGCGCCATCGGCCATCACGACGCGCCGTGCGGTGGTCCGGCTGCACGACTCTGTTGGGACAGCACTCGATCGACTCGGTTGGGATTGTGCAGGTGCAGTGGGAGGAGCGACGGGTGGCTGACTCGCGCATGCTCGCAGCTGTCGGTGCTGGAGAAGATCAAGCGCAAGATGTCGACAGACTCCCCGCTGTACTACGACAACCCGAGCGAGGCCGTCACGCAGCTCAATGAGCTGTACTCGCGCTTCGTGCGGTACCGAAACGTTGACAAGAAACCGTACGCGGCAAACAAAGCTGGTGACGGGAACACAAGGTTTGATCTAACGCGACGTTTTTATTACAGGGAGGCGCTGATGCTCTTGTACAGTCTGATGGACTCAGCGCCCGCTCCGATTTTTTCAGCGAGAACCGCAACCCCAAGAGAAGACCTCGCGCCGTTCAGCCGCGATCGGTTCCGGTTGACATCAGATGCGTACTTGACAAGCAACGAAGCCTCTCAGGCTGTAAACCACGTTGCTCAGCAGAAAAAGAGCGTCAGTGCAGCAGATTCATTGCGTGGTGACAGCGCTGTGCCTGTCTCCAAGCCACTGACGAGCCTGGACTCCCTAGAAGACTCTTTCAAGTTCGCTGTCGGCATCGCGTCGGCACCGAAGTCCAAGATAAAGTCGCACCGAAAGGAAGCAGCAACGATTGCTCGCAGTTTCCGCGCTGCTGCGGAACTCACTCATACCTCTCGAGATATCAAAGAGCAGGTGTTGCTACGGGACGTTCTGTTCGCGCTCCAGGCCATTGAATCTCGCAATATTTACTTTGACAAGATTGCGGATGGATTCCAACTCTCAGAAGATGACCACATTCCGTCTCGTAAGTGCAGCGTTTATTCGGACATTCCACTAACGAGCTTGCTCAATCCTCTATGATATGCTGCTCTGTTCATCCCACAGCAATGCGAAAGCTCATATTAAAGCTCTGTGAGCTAGGCTGGTTCTACCGCAAAATATCGACTTACATCAACTCGCATCGTCAAGATCTCGCGCTCGGAGTGGTTCGAATCGCATCCTTTATTGCTCTCCAGCTATCAACTGATGGTGGCTGTTGTATGTGTTTTTTTTTTCTAAATCGTCAGGTCGGGCAGAGCTTTTGCCACGTTCTCAATACTGAGCTAGCCGATTACTTTCGGCTAATCGCTGTCCTCGCGGCTCAAGTTGATGACGACGCATCATCTAGAGAGGGCAATGATGGGAGCTTGAGCGTACTGACACTACGGAATCTACTTGTTTGGACCCAAGATCCACTAGATCGCATGAGACTCATGGCACGTCTCATCGATAGGTGCGTGGTGAAATGTCGTGTATTATGCGTCAAGGCTAACCTGGGCCGTGGCAGTGTGAATGGTCTTCGAGGCGGCGCTCTGGCATCAGGTATCCACTCGCATCTTTTACATGGTGACCCATCGGTGGCACAGTTTGTTGGGAGCGTTTTGAAGCGCGTCGCATCCCCAATCTTCCGAATGATCAGGCGTTGGGTTTTTGAAGGAGAGCTAGAAGACAACCATGTACGTTTGTGGTATGAGTTAGAGTTGCATGCAATTGAAGCACCCCATTCACAAGTGTTCCTGTCAGGCCGAATTCTTCGTCGAAGCGGATCCGAACGTTAGTAACAACGAGTTATGGGCGAAGAAGTACACTTTAAATGTGAAGATGCTCCCGACTTTCATCCCAGTGTGAGTTCGAACAATCCACCGTGAAATTCACTGTGCTGATGTTGGGTCCTCGCTAATCTTGCTTAACATATTAACACACAGAGAACTAGCCAAGAAGATTCTAATCGTTGGGAAAAGTATTAACTTTATTCGCCAGTGTTGTGGCAACGCTGACGTAAGTAGATTTGGTGCCGTGCGTAACAGCATTCGCTGTGCTTAAGCTGATAAAATCGGGGTAATGATGACAGTGGGTGCTGAAAACCGAGCATGACAAGCTTATCCCAGCCTTCAAAAGCAAGACGAAGACGGCGACCATTTTGCAGAGCTTATTCAGTTAGAGGCAATGATTGAGCTGGCTGCAAACTCGACGAACGAGTACCTTATCCGGTCGCTCATGGAGAAGTACTCATTGCTGGAACACTTGCGCGCATTGAAGAGATTTCTTCTCCTAGGACAGGTTCGTCTAGTGCGGCTACAAAAAATGTTCGCGATCTTTTGATGCCTATCGTCTTGAATTCCCATCACAGGGTGACTTTATCCAGTACTTGATGGATCTATTGGGCCCAGAGCTTTCGAAGCGAGGTGTTAGTGTATATCGTCACACTTTGACAAACGTGCTTGAGACCGCGCTCAACGCGTCCAACGCAAAGTTCGAGGTATTCTACTTCATTTCACCCTTACCGAGGTAAACGTGTTCTGATACTTTTACACGAAATCCAGTCGCAAGAAGTGCTCAAGCGCCTTGATGTCGAGCTCCTGGAACCATCGTCAGGTCTGATCTCTTGCAAATCGTTCCGAAATGTTTCGTCATAAAATCTGATAGCATGGCTTGACAGCTGATAGCGGATGGGACATTTTCTGTCTTCATTATCGCTTAGATGCTCCGATCAACAGCGTCATAAACGACGACACGATACTTGAGTATCAGAAGATTTTTGACTTTTTGTGGCGCCTCAAACGCGTCGAGTTTTCTTTATCAGGGAGCTGGAGCAAGGATATGAACCTTGGGCACATGATTCAGGTAGGATGCTGAAACTAAAAAAAATCCGACAGCTAATATCCCAAAACTAGGCTTACGAGTGTCATGATCGAAACAGGGTCGCATTCCAGGTTTCCGAGCCGTTATCCACCGGTGCCAACTTCTTCGGTCCGAAATGATTCATTTTACGGCAAATCTTCACAACTACATGATGTTCGAAGTACGCTCTGCCCTCGATTATGCTCAAACGTTGTCGCATGCTCAACGAGACCTGCGTTGACTTGATGTAACACAGGTGCTGGAGACTGCGTGGCACACACTAGTCAAGAGCGTCAATGCTGCAAAAGATCTCGATGAAGTGATCGAAAGCCATCGGGTATACATCGCGTCCATTCGGCAAAATGTTCGTTGACTGCTAAAGTAGCTTTTTTTTTTTCGTTTCAATGTGCAATCTGACTGACTGGTGATTGATGCTGCAGGGATTTATGACACGAGATTCAAGGGAAGTAATGAAACAACTGAAGCTCATTTTCGGGATCATCATCAAGTTCTGCAAGACACAGGAGCACCTATACACATTGTCGCTGAGAGAAGTCCATGAAGCTAAACAGCGTCAGCAGGTTATTGACCGACGAACCGACGAGGTAGGGTTCCAGATATTAATGCTGCTTTGATTTTGCATGAGTTCCCAACTTCTTGGTGCGTAGGGAACATGGGGTGCATCTGATCGCGATGAATATGAGCGCATCGAAGCGCCAACCGCGTTCAACCCGACGTCTAAGCTCAGTTTCCAAATCAATGAAATCGCAGAAGAGTTCAGCCAGCGGTTTGTCGAGTTGCTTGACATGGTCAAGGAGCGACCTACAGGGTATGTTGTGCTGTGCATTCCCTATTTATTCTATGATACTAAAAGTCTGACTGTTGGCATGCGTTAGTGGGCCTCAAAGCCTGCCATTCCTTGTATCACGGTTCGACTTCAACGAGTACTACCGCAAAAAGATGACTCCGATGACGGACAATGACGAGTGACGAGTCGAAGTGAAATAACAAAGAAAAGAAAAATGTTCGTTGTTTCGACGATACCAACTTATGTTTACAAATGGAATCCACCCTATTCATTTCTTGACGACAAATGTTGGGAACTCAATCAAGGAGATCGCGAAGGAAATAACAGAGATTGTTGTCGGCCACGGAAACAGCTTTGGTGAAGGTAAACACGTCCTCCAACACCTTGACAATATCCAGAGTGCACGCAAGTGGGATCGGATTACCAAATAAATCGCAAACCACATCCGTGTGCTGAGAGTCTGGCTGGGTCTCAAAATGCTTTGCCTTCCGAAAGACAAGTTGGAGTTGATGCAATATCAAGCGATATCGCACGTGGAAGCTTGCTTTATCGATAATTAGTGACGCGTCGTCTTCCATATCCACTCGAAGGCGACAAAGCTCTTCACGGGCTTCGAGAATTGCGGCGGAAGATAATCCAGCACGCTTGCTGAGTAGTGGCATTGTTACAAAGCGCTCCATGCGGTTGAATGCTGAGTCGGAAGTGACGCTCTCAGACATTTCGATTTTGGTCGTCCCAAGCGTAAATAGGAGCGAGATATTAGATTGATCAGGCTGTAACATCGTGTTGATGGTATTAATGCCTGGTGTTAGATCCTGACACCAGTGAACACAAACCAACCCGGGGACTATCTCAGGAGCAAGAGTCGGCACCTGTGAAAGCTCGCTGAGACAGCACATCTTCGAGTACTTGGTGTGAGTTTGCACCAAAAAATAGTGAATACGTAGTGCAGCATCAAGAGCAACTTCTTTTCCGGGAAGCATTTGCAGCTCTCTCCATACTCTTACAAAGTAATTGACGACCTGCACAGCATCAAGTTGAGGGCGACGATCTGGAATAGCAGTAGACGCTTTTTTCGAAGCATCTGGTACTACAGGAGCAATTTTATTAGCCTCGTCGAGGCTGCTTTCGTTTGTGCTCTCATTCAATGCGAGAATAGCCTCTGTTATGTGTGCCGGTAGTTGCTGGTCAGCCGAGAGGGAGCTCGTGTTGAGTGGTTCTGGTGATAGCTGGAGCTCAACTGAGTCAAATAGCATCACTTCTTGCTGGTACAACCGACCAGCAATACCCAAAAAATGGAATGCGGCACTGACATGTTCATCTTTGTCACTTGGAAAACAGCCCATCATAAATAACTCAACTAGTTCAGTAAGTGCCTTCCTCATCAGTGATCGATCATGGCCACCCTCAGTGATACTAACTTGAACGCTTTGCTTTAAGGAGGCAGCACATTCGTTAAATAACATCTTGGAAGTCGTTTCGTTCCACCCATTCTCTTTGATGGTAGATACAAGTTTCTTTCGCAGGATTGCACCACCCAGCAATAGTAGCTGCGACTTTACTACTTTCATCTGGCGTGGAAATGATCCTTCACTAAGAACAAGCAGGGCTGACTGGACTAGATCTAACGCACGCTTCATGACTAACTCCGGTGCAAGGGTTGTTGTTCCAGGGCAACTTGTGAGTGCTTGGGCTAGATTGAGACTAA
Source organism: Phytopythium helicoides (assembly GCA_024867545.1). Taxonomy (NCBI): domain Eukaryota; phylum Oomycota; class Peronosporomycetes; order Pythiales; family Pythiaceae; genus Phytopythium; species Phytopythium helicoides. Next base: position 1,429,487 of record JANFNE010000011.1, on the reverse strand, counting down.
CAACGACAAACAAAGGCAGCGACGTGTGATGGACGTTCAAAACCCTGCTGCGATGAGCAAAGTCGATCGGACTGGGTTTAGCGATGCCCACCCATCCTTCTGAGCAGAGAAAGCTGTCGACCTCGCGTTTCGCGACTGTCAAGTTGCGACAGATTTGTTGCAATAATGTTGTATCTGCACTGATGGTAGCTTGCACACGCAATAGTGCGCTGAGAGCATCTAGAACTCGTACATGCAAAATCGATCGTTCAGCACAATGATTTTCAACTAGAGAGTGATCCAGTTCTTCTAGTACTGAGATGGCAGTGTTTAGATGTCCAAGCTGTGCTAACGCCAGGGCTCTGCTTAGCTGAAGGTGACTGCAGAACAGCTTTTCTTCTACTTCTTGAGTCTCGCGAATGCCAATATCAGCAGCAGCAATTGCCGAGTGCACATTCCCTCGAGAAATATGGCAAGAAATTTCTTGAAGTCGGCATTTTGCCATAAGAGTGGCACGTTGATTGCAAGGCGAGAATTTCAGCTCAAGATCAATGTTTAGCGAGTGCGCCAGCCCTTGATCTTTGCCCTTCAACAGAGCATCGGATGCTAATAATTGAGCCAGCCCTAGTTGAGAAAGATGTGCTGCTGTTTCCCATTGGCCAGTCGAGAGAGCGATACTGCTTTGAAGAAGATGGACTTGGCAACGCATCTGATACAACAATGTGATTTCCCATGGATCTTTTTGGCAATCTTTCTCGAAAGGAGGAGAGCTTCCTTCATCTGGTGTGGTATTTGTTTGTCGCTTGGCATCGAAGCTGAGAATGTCCAACATCTCTGATACCATGCTTTGTGCACGAGTACGCCAACCTTTTGCTTGCATTTCAGTATGCTCATCACTTGTCGCGAGTTTCACCATCAAATAAAGCACACTTAAGAGAATGCATTTCACCAATTCATCCGTGTATGCGTGTTCCTCTTTCAGTTCGACTGCAAGTTTTGAGAGGTCAATCGAAGCCAACCATGTAATAGCAGCAACGTTAGACGTATGCTGAAGTCCCTCGTTGTCACAGAACACCGGATTTGGACCACGTTTGAGAATATGGGGTAAAAGTGCAAATGCTTCTCGATATCTACCAGTAAATGTAAGTGCCATCATGCGCAAGCGCCGCGCGTTTGCGGAATGCAGCGGATCATTCAAATAATACGACGCCACATACTCGTATCCTGTCACTACTGGCATGGCAGCGACCGCGTGCTCGACTCCATACTGGAGAAGGGATTCGATAGTGTTGATAAGTCCCAGAGTGATCGTAAACAGCGAGGCACTCTCGGATCCTAGGAAGACGTCTCTTCCTGGCCAGAAGTTGCCTCGCAAGCTGTAGTACCCAAACATAAACGGCTTAGTAGGATGAGGGAGTGAGCATGAGTAGAGTCGAGTAAAAACTGTTGCAGCCATAAGTGAGCATTCAAGTGCCTTGTGACTACTTTGTGTTCCATAATGGAGTTGTAGCTTTCCTAGAACACTGAAGCTCTGAAGGGCCACCCATAGCTCTTCTCCCTCGACATTCGCAGCATTTGCATCACCGTTGATTGCCTTATTATCATCACAATCAACAGTAATTATCGTCCGCCAGGTATTAAGAGCTCGTAAGGTCGAGTACGCGTTGTCTAGGCACTCGTGCCAGCTCTTGACAGCGTTTGCTTGATCGCCAAGTGAAAGAAAAAAATCGCCGAGCTCTTCTTGTGCTTGGCATACAAGGTGCTTCTGCCTCTTTTGTCGGCAACTCACAATACTGTGTGCAAATGCACTGACTATTTGCCGGCGGAGAATGACCAGGTCACCTTTGTCGTTTGTCGAGATTGTTTGGGCTGCAAGTATGGAAAGCCGACGGTGATAGTCGATTACTAATTCACGAGCAGTATCTAGTGCAAGCTGGCCTTTGTTTCTGGCTCTCTCGATCTCTTCGTGCAACTGCTTCAGATGCTGCAGCTCAGCGTCCTCGCGGTCTCTAGTCGAAGTTAACTCATGAATAGATATCTGCATCTCAGCTTCTCGCGCACGAAACGCAAGCTCTTCAGGCGTTGCAACTTCCTCAACCACAAGCCGTGACTTTTTCTTTTTTCGTTTCGCCGATTGCTCTTGAAAAGCTGATACAAAAGCTAGATGTTCTGCTTGGGCGCTGACTAGTGCTTCATTGTGTTGTCGGAGAATCTGGTTTTGTGCGTGCACTAGTATGGGAAAATTGAGCTCGGAGAACCGACTGCCTTCGTGGGTACTACCACAACATGCGTAATAGCGCTCGCCCATACGAACTATTCGCTCCCAACTTCCAGCACACGCAAACACCCGGATTGAATATGTTACAAGGCTTGAAAGCCATGTGCCGTTCACTCGAAGTTTTGCGATCGTGGATGCCGCTATCAATGTTGACGCTGGTGCCTGTTCATGTTCAGATTGCTGATCTCGGTTTGAAAACATGGACTCAAAAGTTGTACCTGATGCTACATACTGCTCAATGACGTCCAAAATAGTGTTTGTGCATACGGCTAGTTGGGAGACGAGAGCCTTGGATCGAGCCAGTTCGCTTGGTGAAATCCAAATGTGCATGATTGTGTTCCACAAATGCTGAATTGCGACCTGAAGGCTTTGCCAACACCGCGCTCGGTAAAAGAGCTGACAACCTGCAGCAATCTTTGCAATATACTGAAAAATCAAGTTCTTGTACTTTTCGTGATCACTCGTGTTCGGTGAACTCGATGCATGGACTTGGTCTGATGTATCAACGTCGTACAGAGATGTTGCCGAGCAGTCAGATGCTGAAGGTGGTAAATGTACTTCTTCGCTCTGCATTATACTGTGGATACAATCTTCTGTGAGAGGACCACGCGAAACGCAGATGTCGATGATGGTTTTGCCCAACACGATAATCCTTCGATGCTAACGCCACAAAAGAATTGGTATTAGGGCATTTTCCAAAGCATTGGTTATAAGCATCAACCTACCGTGACGATGGCTTGCAGGAACATGAGCTCCACACACCACTGATAGAGGTACATATCATCAGGACCTGTCAGAGACTCGGAATCGAATTCGCTGGTACAGGTTCTGGCAACATTATCTTGGCTTATTGACGACGTTATTGGCGATCGCGGAGACAAAGCGGGATCTGGAGGAGTAGATTCACTTTGAGGATTTGTCTCTAATAGCGACTCTGCACCTACTGCTTTCAACACGGACCGAAAGTTTTCGCTGACATCGCCCGTTGCTTTCAGTGTCAACAGAAACACTTCTACTTCGTCAAGGTTGTGATGAGGTAGAGCTGCACTTGCCACTTTGCACGATACTTCAATGTGGCGTTTGTCGGAATACAAGCGTGGTTCCAGTTGTTTCAGAGCTTTTTCCGCATCACAGCTTGCGCTGACCAAGAGATCTCGAATCGACGGCATGTTTCTGTTCTCACGGGAACCACTATCCTCAGGAGATCGAGGCGTTTGTTGTGGCGTTCCAATAGATTTTTGTGCGTTGGAGGTACTTTTCGTTGTAGGTGCAGAAGACGTTTGAGAGGGAGGGCTTCCTTGAATGCTAGCTGATGTGCTGCAAAACTGGCGCAATGCAAGCGCTTCATCGAGACACTGCACCTCCAGCAGTTCAGCCGTATCGGTCAAGCTATGGACGACACTTTGTAGTGGCAAAAGAAGTGAATTCGTTGATTCAGATACTTCGTGATTATCCTGAAGAGTCAAGATGCGAAAGAGCTCGAATTGAAGACGCGCAAATAGTTTTCTGGCTTCTACTCCCCATACATCGCGCTCAACTTCCTGGAGTGCCTGTTCAAAAGAACCAGATAGAAAAAGAGAAAGTCAGCTGAAGATATACTAGCAGGGCAGGTGAGTGCAAGGCCAACCTGAATAAGGGTCACAAGCGAAGGATATACCGCTCCTCCACACCCGCTTGTTAGATGAAGAAGTGGTAGCAAAATTCGGTAGCCTTTAAAGCAAAGCTGTAATGTGACCGACTGATTCCCCGCAGCAGCCGCAATCTCAACCCCGATGACGATTTGACGAACCGATTCAAGTACAGCAACTTGAGAACTAAGGAGTGATTGCCCACCGGGCTCGTTTGATATTAGCATACCATCTAGCTCGGGATCTCCAATCTCGTCGTAGTTTAGGATGTACAAAGCACGTGCGCATTGGTCTAGAATTGGAACTGGAAGCTTAGCTATGATTTCTCGTCGGAGAGCCTGTCGGTAATATGGATTAGCTTGCCACAAATATCGCTGCGCACACTTGGACGACACGACCAAACTGTACAAGTGTTTTGCAGCTCTTTTGGCATGACTTGTTAACATGATTGTCTGACAAGTCTGCGCAAAATATCCGTAACACAAAGGCAATGGAAGCGGGTTTAGTGCGATAACAGGCTCCGATGTTGCACCAATACCATTGATCAGCTCTCCTCGCTCGTCATATGCTGCGACAGCAAACACGTAGCTCTCATTTGGTACTAAGCCTGAGATCGTAATAAGCATGTGTTCCGATGGGAAAATTGGTGAAGCTGTGCCAGGTAGTTGGTTATTGTTTAGGGAGACGGCTGTGCCTGCTCCTACGGGCTTTCCGTAGATCATGTAGAAGCAAACCGGTCGGTTATGAACAACATGTCGAGAGGCATCAATCTCTACTATCTTCACTACCATCAGCGAGCTCGCTCGTGTGATGACAACTGGGGCAAGTGGGACGTTATTGATTTTTACCGATGTGCTTGATGAGTTTGAATTCGACTTCATAGCGTTTGTCGCTCGCGAATGTGCATTACGCTCGTGCTTTTCCATGCGTCTCAGGGCTTTGAAACACTCCTCAGCAATCTGAACGAGATTCTCTGTTGTTTGAGATGGATGCATGAGTTGCTGGATGAAAAATAGCGCCTTTCGGTACCCATTGTGAAGACATAGCGAGACCATTCGAGACTCAACGTCGGATAAAAATTGACTTGAAGTTGTATCAAACTTACTGCACTTGTCTCCTAAAGGCAAAGGCGGTTGCGTATTTGTAATCGACGCTGCCTTTAATTCCGCTCGATAGAGTAGGAGGAGCAAATCAGTTTGAGCGCATCCAAGATCTTGATGAAGGCGGCCAAACTGCGATCCTGTCCCATTCACACCAACATCATCCCTCTCTTTCAAATTTGAATCAATCTTCGTCATTAAGTCGCTGAGCGAGAAGCAGCACGAAAAAGTAGCATCTGAAAGCCCGGGTGCAAATGTTGAGTTTGTACAAAGTTGTTGGGTGATAGTGGTCTTTCTGAAAGAATCAATTTGAGCAATCCGATCCCGATGTTCATCGATTCTTTGTATCATTTGATGAGCAACTTGGTATGCGACTCGTGGCTGCCCAGTTGTTAGTAGAAGACTTCCTAATTGAAGTACAATGTGAGAGTGAAGCAAGGTGTCCTCAAACTCTGATGCATCGAATACAAGGTGGATCGACTCTAATAGTCTCAGCAAAAGCTGTATCTCTCTTGGTGGAAGTTTAGCAGCATCGATGGATTCAGTTGCTTTGAGTAGCACTTTAGATTCTTCCCAAATGATAAGTGTAACTGCAATTAATAGATCGCGGTTTTTCTCGCAGAAACTACCGCAATCTTCCAATATGCATTGGCGAAGAGAGCTCGCGAGTTTGCGTAGACTCTTTTCATCTGCAGCCGACGTCGTCAGCAACGTTTCGTGTTCATTACCACTTGAAAGCTTACTATTTCTGACGGCATCGAGTCCTTCAAATATAGTGATGACATGCCGGATGGCTGTCGTGTCTTGCTCTAATATTCCCTCTTTCGGTTCTGACATTCTGTTTCTGATGCTCGTGATCATAATAGTCAGATTCGAAGAACTGGAAGGGCCAAGGCAGTAGTAGTAGCGTAACATTGCAAGATGAAGCGATATAGGGAATATCGATTCCAGGGTGTTACGGGCTTTTGCTGTATTGCTTTTTTCACCTGTGTTGAGCTGCTCAGAAAGTGGAAGTATGATATCCATCACGAAAGAGCAAAGGGATTTCATAGCTCCTGCATCCTCTGGTGGGTAAGAAGCGAGGAAACTACATCCGTGGTTCCTATCATGTGTCTGCATTGTGATCCGCTCCATGTAGTCCACTGCCGCTCGTATACGATCTACTGGCTCAATGAAGGCGGATTCAATTGCCGTACTAAGCTGGCTCAAATCTGTAGCCTTCGTCCACGTGATCAATATAGTCGCAATCGATTGTGCTCGATCCAGAGTCTGTTTGGTTGTTTCTGGAAGTGGCAAGTCAAGTTCTTCTTCCTTACGTAGTCTCTGAACTAACCCAAGAGCACATTCAGCACAAGCTTGCGCAGCCCTGCGATACTTGTCCCTGTGATGCGTATCTGTAACGGCTAGTGTGTCGTAGCATGCACATATTAAAGCAGTCAACTGTAGCTTCCACAGGATAAACTGAGTAGTTGATAGCATCACGGATGAGTTCAGTGCGAGTAGACACCATTTGAGATACGACACTGCTTCTTGCGAAAACCCCAATCTTATAAGAGGAGTAGTCGTAGAAAAGATTGCAATCGACCCGTTCAGCAGCAGCCATGCAAATTGTCCCGTATAATTCATTTCAAGATCAACGGCAAGACGCATCCCATCTTGAATCATTTTAAGAGCTTCATCCAGGCGCTCGAGTGTACCGGGTTGTCGAATGTACGGATCCAGAAGTTGTTCTCGTTGAATACAGCACGACGCGACTCCAAACATACTTCGAATATACATCTGACCTTGTTTATTTTGCGGGAGGGAGGGCTCGCCAGAACAATTAGAGGAATTTGCCTTTGGATCGATCAATTGAAGCGCTGGCTTGTAGAAGAAAAGGGATGCTGCTCTGAACTCTCGCACAAGATACAGCATGTCCCCAAATGATAGCAGGAGCTCCAGCTTGTTCACTCGCCTCATCTGGTTAGGCTCAAGTATCAACAGTCGGCGTAAGGTGCGCGATAGCTTCTCAGCGATAGAGCCGAAATATGCACGCTCTTCGGATTCGTTGCGGTCGAGTGCAGGCTTCAATATTGCGTGAAACTCGCGTTCATATTGCCCAACAAGTACATTATCTTGCTGCTCAGCTGTTCTAACTGAGGGATGACTGGGGATTCGCTTCGAGGGCGAGCCCGCACCAAGCATTCCTGCCTTGCCACTTGTCTAGGATCAGCTCTAAGTCAGCAGCAAGGGTGTGATACTCCGCCAAAGTCGCTAGACCTCGACCAGGCGCGTCGGTTCGTGTGGGACTCGGATTTGACTATCACTCTTCAAAACTTCAACTATCGAATGTTGGCTACGAATCACTTCAAGTTGGAACTCGACGTGATATTCATAGTTGGTCGTGCGCTTATCCTGAGTCAATTTCGTGCGTTCCAAATGCGTGCTGGGATATTTAGAGCGATTCTGACCGCACCATATTCCTCTCTGATCACCTTTCAGGAACCTCAGCCTCTTGGTCTGCGCCAAGATTGGAGGAACACGACAGAGAGGCATCTTGAGATCAAGGGCTGGTCGAACTAATCTCCAGCCATCTCACTTCCAAACATTTTGAGCGCCAAACACAAGCAAGCTAGCCTCCTAGCCTCTCGAGCAACCTTCTGCTCTTTCCTCGGACCGCTGGTCTTCCAGGGTCCTCGTCTCCTTCTACTCCAAAGAGGGAGACTCTTTTGGCCGACATCAAGAAACCATGGATTTCTCCAAGCGCATGCGGGACTTGATCCTCCCTCCTGCACCACCGACAATTCGCCCGAGCAGCAATTCTACAGCGACTGCCGCGTCAGGTCCGATCGTCGTCGGTGCTCAGGATGCCCCCGCGGTTTCGGCAGTGATGGATCTGAACGAGCGACGAGGTGTTCGTCGCGCTAACATCAACGAGGGTGCTGTCGAGCCCGGCGAGTTGGACATGAGTACCCACGTCCGTGTACCCAAGAATGCCCAGACACGGATGATGATCACCAAGGCTCTCAAGTCGCACTACCTGTTTGCGACGCTCGACCAAGCGGAGCTCGATGAGATGATCGATGTCATGGCAATGACCACTGTGCAGGGCGGCGACGCAGTCATTGCCCAAGGCACTCCCGGCAACTGCTTTTATGTTCTTGAAAGCGGAAACTGCGACATCATCGTGGACAACGTGCTGGTAGGCAAGTACACCAATGGTGACGCGTTTGGTGAGCTCGCTCTGCTGTATAACTGCCCGCGTGCGGCCACGATTCGTGCTACCACCGGCTGCATCTTGTGGTCTGTTGAGCGCACGACGTTCCGCAAGATCATGGCTACTGCCGCATCTACAACACAGCTCTCACGTGTCAACTTTCTCAAGAACGTGGAGCTTCTCCAGCGCCTCAGCGACCACCAGTTGCAGAAAGTAGCGGCCGCACTGAAGCTTCAGCGCTTCACCGATGGCGAGTATATCATTCGCCAAGGTGAAGTCGGCAACACATTCTACATCATTGTGGAAGGCAAGGTCAAGTGTACGTCCCGCGGTACAGATGGTGCCGAGAAGGAGCTCATGATTCTCAATCGCGGCAACTACTTTGGTGAGATGGCGTTGATGCTAAATGAGCCTCGCCAGGCTAACTGCATCGCGATCGGCCAGGTTGACTGCTATGTCATGGACCGTGGTCAGTTTACCAACCTGCTTGGCCCACTCCGATCACTCATCGATCGCCAGATGCGCATCCGTGTGCTCCGCAGCGTTCCTCTCTTATCGTCGCTGTCGGATGACGAGCTTGATATCCTCGCTCATGCGCTAAATGTTGTTTGCTTCGAAGACAAAAGTACCATTATCAGGGAGGGTGATGCCGGCGACACTTTCTACATGATCTCTGACGGCAAGGTGAGCGTGCGAAAGGCAGGTTTCGAGATCATGCAGCTCCGTTCAGGCGAGTTCTTCGGGGAGCGTGCACTTTTGGCCAACGAGCCTCGCGCGGCTGATTGCGTTGCTATTGGGCGTGTCGAGTGTCTGACGCTCCAGCGTGATGCGTTTGAGAAGCTCTTGGGTAAGCTGGACCACATCATGCAGCGCGAGATTCAGCGTCAGCAGCTTGTGCAACAGGCCGTCCTCAGCAGCACCTCAACAACCAAGCCAGTTGCAGCGAAGAAGTTCCATTTCAAGGACTTGGACAAGATCCGCACGATCGGTACGGGCACATTCGGCCGTGTCATCCTCGTCCGCCACCGCCCTTCCAACCAGGCTTTTGCGCTAAAATGTATGCAGAAGGCCAACATTGTCGAGACTCAACAGCAAAAGAACGTGCTTTACGAGAAGGGCATCATCTCGGAGTGTGACCACCCGTTCGTGCTGAAGCTCTTTGAGACTTTCTCGGACGCCAACCAGCTCTATATGCTCTTTGAGCTTGTGCAAGGTGGTGAGCTGTGGAGCCTGCTGTACGAGAAATCCTTCAAGGTGGCCAAGGGTGTGTGCGGTGCATTCGACCTTCCGGTCGCGAGATTCTACACTGCCACTGTCGCCGAGGCACTTCGCTACCTTCAGAAGATGAATGTCGCCTACCGAGACCTGAAGCCGGAGAACCTGGTGCTGGATAGTGCTGGCTACCTCAAAATGGTTGACTTCGGCTTCGCGAAGCACGTACCATACCACCGCAATGGTGTTCTATACGAGCGCTCGTTCACTCTGTGCGGCACTCCAGAGTATCTCGCTCCTGAGCTTGTGCTAAACAAAGGTCACGGAAAGGCTGTCGACCACTGGGCTCTCGGGTGTTTGTTATACGAGCTCATTTCTGGTCGCACTCCATTCCAACACAATGACCAGAACAAGATCTTTGAGAAGATCCTCCAGGGTCGCGGACAGGTCAAATTCCACCCCAAGTTTGATCCGGATGCAAAGGACTTGGTGTTGAAACTCCTTGAGCCCAATCCGGCGCTGCGCATTGGTTCGCTGGCTGGCGGCATGCAGGATGTGCTCAACCACCCGTTCTTCTCGAATGCAAAGTTCGACTTTTCCTCCCTGGTCAAGAAGACGATGAAGGCCCCATATGTGCCCACGATCAAGGATCCATTCGACGCCGCCAACTTCGACACGTACTCGGAGGAAGCAGGCATCCGCCCATTCCACGGCAAGGACGTATTTGAGGGGTTCTAGAAGGACAATTTTGCACAGTCTGCTCGATCGAAATGACCCGAGTGTATATACCTCATTAACCAACCAATAATGCGAGCCTTTTAGTCGATCACTTCGGGTAGCTTCTTGTTAGTGATTTTTTGCACTTAAAGCGCGTCTCGATGATCTTCATGTGAGCTTGGCAGCCTTCGGGGAGAAGTCGCTTATGGAATCCGGTAACTTCAAGGGGCAGTTTCCCTAATCCGTTTGGAGTTTCCTAATTTCAGTCCAGAGATTAGTTCTCTGTATACTCACTGATGCGTAACTGTACCAACCGCAGAGTATTCCATGACCTCTTCCAGGAGAGATGAAATCTCGGCCTGCAATACAAGTGATCTCCTCATAAGAACTAACGAGAGGTTGAGAGGGTATACATAACATTTACCTGACAAAAAGCGTAGCTGTAATGAAGTGCTGTGTTCCCGCAAGAATCTATCTGTTGGAGATGACTGTAGACGTCTGAATGGCCATCTAATAGTATCATCATCAACGCCTCATCATCAATCGTCGCAGCAAGCATCGTTGGGGTGATTCCCCACTTGTCAGTTGCAGTAAGGTCGGTTCCGGCCCGAACCAACAAGGAAACACTTTCTCGATATCGTCGACGATCAAGGTCAATTACTGCTGATGCCGTAGTATGTCGAACTGAGTGCGCCTTTGAGTCATTTCTCAATGAGTATAGCGCATCGAAGTATCCTTGAATCTAGGCACCGCAATCAATCCGATCTCAGCTCAATCTCACATCTAGCTGATTAGCATGTATACAGTCCATACCGTGATATGAAGAGGTGTACGAAGCGTTTGAGGCGTTCGTATGCCCACAAAAGAAGACTCGATTGCTCTTCCTGAACGATTCTCATTTCTACTTTGTTGATTGGACTGAATTAGGCGCTTGATGGTGTCTATTTCGCCCCGGTAGCATGCCTGCCAAGTCCTCTACAATTCGTTGGAATACGTGAATATATGTGGTGACGATGGAAGTACAAGTGAAGTCATTACCAGGAGCAGTCGGGTTGTTTCGTTGCGCGCCATGTCAGCTGGCTTTCGTCCTTGATGATTCGCTGCTTTAGACAAATATCCAAAGCCTTCTTCCCAAGCTACTAGCTCGGTTATAGCATCTACACTGCTTCGATCGACTGTTGGCATGTATATCACAATGTTAGTGCGCTAAAAAACCAAAGCCGTAGTAAGCTCTGCAATTTCTCCACCTGCAAGATGAAGGGCGTTACATCCGTAACGATCGAGAGCCGCAATATCGCAATTGGCTTTGAGTAAGCAGCTCACTGCTGTCAAGTTGTTCGCTCGGGAGGCTAAATGAAGTGGTGTGTATCCTTTGCTGTCTCGGGCATTGATTTCGGCACCGTACAAGCAAAGGTCTTCAATAATAGCGCTAGAGAATTCATCGCAGGAGCGATTTTGCCGTGTTTTGGCAACAATATGCAAAGGCGTTCTTCCTTTCAACGATCGTGAGTTGGCAGAGAGCGAATGAGGTGGCTCGAGAAGCATTTTGGCAATTAGAACGTGGCGATGGGTGCTTTCATTTGCACAAACCTGCGAACGATTAGAGTTGAAGCCACAGCTGCATGATAGACACATCCATATAAACTTACGTGTAGTGCATTCCACCCATTGAGGTCACACACTTTTTTGGGGTCCGTACCCTGTTGAATCAACAATGCAATTGCGCCCATATTCCCATACTTGGTGGCTGCAAGAAACGTTGAAGAACCTTGGCCGCGCTCCATCTTGGCTCGCGCAAAAACGCCAAGGCCTAGATCCCAGTTGTCAGATTCTTGCGTTGAATCTTTTGCTTCAGACCTACAATAGTATACTTTTCCGTCTAGTTTTTCTAGTTTCTGGAGGAGTGCTTCACGGATCGATCGATTCTGGCTGAGAGATATCAAGCAGCTCACATCTTCTTGATTAAAACAGATTCCGAGGTCGAAGTACCACTTGATCTGCTGCATATTTCCGGATTTGACAGCGAAATGAAGAGGCATCCACCCTACTGAGTCTGCAGTGACATTAGTGGTCAGCTTCCTTTTATTTTTCAATTCACTTGCTTACCACGACTTTGAATCAACTCTGGATGCTTACGAATGATGCGCAGAAACGGCTCGCTCTTCATAAAGAGTGGTTTACCAGGAGAACTTGCAGCCTTGAAGGGAACGTTAGTAATCTCACAGCATCAAACTTCGACTGTAAAGCACCGTACATAGTGAAGCAATGAGCGACCTCCTTCATCGACCGACTCGCAGATACACTTCCAGTCGTGCTCCTTCTGCTCGACATATTTTCGATGGATCTCATGAGCCCCTGGAGGCATCCACGTGCTTTTGCGAGACTTGTCCTTGGATAGCCATCTGTGTCCAGACAGAGTTTTGTACTCAGCATATCCTGGATCAGTTCTCAACACAACCTATACATTCCTTTCAATGATTCCTTTCTCTTGCATGATGTTTTGAAACTGAGACGTCATGCGTGCGTCATAGTAAGCGTCAATGTGGCCAAAAACTAAGTCCTGTGTTTTACGATTCCGCAGGAGTGCTGCGTAATGGTATAGAGATCGATTGTTAGTATCTCGTATGCCGAGTATTTCTCGTGGGGACAAACTTGTAAGCAGCTCTTTCAGCCGCTGTTGATCATGAGTTAGCGTGCAGTGGAATAGCTCGATGTCGCTTGACTTTGGGAGAAACAATTCCAGCAGTTCTTCTTTCTGTAAACTGTGATTGAACAGTATCATTTTCAGCTCGCTGTTGGCTCTCAAATATTAAGCAAACGTACCATTGAGCCACGCCTCCACTACCACCGCTCTCCAGCTCATACAGGTCGTCAATCGCAATTTCAACTTCATCCGACAATTTTGCATATTCTGGACTGAAGTCTGATGCTTTATCTGCGCTTTCGTCGTCGCTACTGAAGTCGAGGTAGTCCGAGTCTTTCGATTCCTGAGGTTCTGTAGCATTTTGAACAGGATCGCCTTCTTCGGTGTTCTTTTGGTAGTTTGGAGTCACTTTTGCTTCACTTAGGTGATTAACTTGCAGAGTGGTATCCGCTTCGGAAGCAGGAATGAGTAATAATGGCTGTGTTACTGACTGGGAGTTCCTAGGTTTTGGAGACTCGGCTCCTCGAAGTTCCTCAGAGGCATTTTTACTGTTTTCTTCTAGCTTCAACGAAGGTAATGCGTTAGCCTTAGCCTTACTGGTTGTGAGAGGTTCGAGAGCAAGACTTTGCTTCGCTGCAAACTCTGCAAGGGGGGAGAGAGAGTGAGATGGCGGAACTGTAGATTTTGATGCAAACGGCTGTGTTGATGCGGGGGTGTTGTCGTTGCCATACTGCTGGGCAAATGCCTGAAGTGCAGTCGGTCTGGTGTTAGCGCTCATTTCACCGAGCCGCTGTGCAAAATATCAATGCTAAACACGCGAATCGGCGCGCCAGTTTTGGCGTTACGTATTGTTGGTTTTTGCATTGCTGCAGGCTCTCAAGCATTCGAATGGACCGAATAGGACTGCGAGCATTGGTCTATTGGCCGGACGAGCACGAGTGGTTCGGTGGGAATGTTAGCGACTTTGATGAAAACGAGGGATATTACATTGTGTATGACGACGGGGACGAGCGATGGGAAGCTGATGCCACGCTGATAAAGTTCGGTGAGCCATTATCGCAAGATAACGAAAGCGAAGACGATAATGGAGGTGCCATCGTAGTCCATACTGAACACGATCATGGATACGATCATCAAGGCGATGGAGTTGAATCCAAAGTCGGTTCACTACATCGTCAGATGCTCGAGCCGCCCGAGTCGCCGAGTGCCTATGACGATGACGAGTATAATAGTGCAGGTGGCTATGAAGACAGTGATATCGAGGCACAATCATTGAGACTCGTTGACACTGATGCATCTGACACTGTACGCGAAGTTTCTGACACGAAAATGAACCCAACTGTCGAAGTCTCGAGACCGAAAAGCTCAATGGATGTATGCACAAACAGTGAAGGAGAGGAATCCCCTCGGTGTCTAAACCCAGACTTGACCCCAGTATCTCACGCTTTCCAAGTTCTTGATGTTCGCGATTTGGATGATATAGATGACGAATTGGAGCAGTCTATTGAGACTCCAGAAACTCATTGCAATGAGCAACCACTTCCGCACATTAAATCTGACGGAGGTGTGACGAGTTGTCAAATGCCCCAACGAGGACGTCTGTACGGAAAGATTATTCGAGGCAGTGGGCTGCCAAGGATCGGTGGCCGTAGCCCAAGTTGCTTTGTCAGAATCTCATTCGCTGAGGGTGGAGATTCCACAAGAGCATCATCTTTAATGCTAAGATGCAAAAAGGCACTATCAACTACACCGGTAGTATCCGAATCGGCGGATCCCGTATGGATAAATGAAGACCAAGAACTAGAATGGAATGGTCAAGACGCTGCATCAGGTAGCATCAGCGGTTGCCACTTTCAGCTTGATTTGATTCCACCGAAAACAGCATTGAAAGTCGATTGGAACCGAGTGCAAGGCGACTTCATCCTGGGAGTCTATTCGATTGATGCAGAACTAGATAGAGCCCAAAGCAGCGCATTTCTAGGGCAAACGATAGTATCCCTTAGCGACATGCTACCCGCGCTCCTGTCAAAGTCGCCATCGTTGACTCAGTATTTACAGCTTCAGTCTCGGACAGGTAAACGCATTTTTTCGTCAAGTGGACAAGGAGCAGCAGAAATCGTAGTTGCTTTCCTGTTTGTGCCCTCTTTCGAAAGTGAAGTCAAGCATGAGCTGGCACAGGGAACTCGGTCCTCGGCATCCGCTAGAAGCACTCGGAGCCGGCTTGACGATGCCAAACAAAGCAGACACTCATCGTCGTCCTCTAAGCTACACAAGGAAGCGAAGCCTACCGACTCGTCCTGGGCGTACCGACAAAAGATCAAGGCCCCGAGTAAAACTGCTAGTAGTGGTATCAATCGTAAACGATTCGAGCAAAAGATCTCCAAAGAAAATCTGGAGTTTGCCAAACGCCTAGAGTGGAAGAATTTTCGGCGAGGGAGATTGCAAGACGTGACAAAGGCACAGGAAAAGAATCGCATTACTCCACCTCAACATGGGGCCAAGAAGCACGGACATAAAGCATCCTCAGGAATCAATCGAACCAAGTTTGTCGAGCTAGTATCTGCAGAGAACCTAGCTCTAGGCAAGAGGCTGCTCGCTATTGCCGCGCCAAAGAAGCCACTGGCAGCGGAACAAGGGTTTGGTGGGAGCGTTCAGGACAAAGCCTTCGCAGAGGATAGGCGTCGCGAGAGACAAATGGAGTTGGACTTCCAGATGCAGAAAGCACAGGCTTCATACAACAAGCAGAGCCAGCTCGTAGCTGACGTAACCGTTCTACAAGACGATGTAGCGCAGCTCAAACAGCAAGTGGACGAGGTATCGCGAGTCTGTAAGCACTTAGAGGTTCTCAATCGAAAGGATCGACACACGCGTGATTGCCTTCGCGTAGCTGCCGAGAAAGAACGATCAGCAACAAGTGCAGACCGCGAGCTGAAGCCATCTGGTCGAACACAGCCCCAGCCTCGAGGAGCTGCTAAGGAGGAGGAGGATGTAGATGAAAAACGTTATGGGATGCGACAACGCGAATGTGAGCTACTTGAAAAAGACCGTGAGCGACTCGAAGCAGAAAAACAACGGCAAAGTGAAGATTTGCTAGCGCTCAAACAAGAGGTAAAACAATTAGAGGATATTGCAAAGCAGCTGGAGGGCCAAGTGCGCACTGTTCGGAGCCAACGCGTGTTCGCGGATACATTAAAAGGGGGTAAGATTTCAATACAAGCGAAAGACAGGGTTCATGCAATGGAACGAAGGCTTCAAGCGAAGGAGCTCACCAAAGAAGAAGAGGAGCAGTGGGCACTCTATCGGGCGCACGAGGAGCTCGCCCAGCTTCAGCTCGCCATCCAAGTACTGGAGCGACGAGCTACTTTGCCTGTAGAGGCAGCAAACTCTACGGCAGGTTTGAAGTTTTCATCCACCAGGAAGGAAACATCGGCTGCATCAATATATCTGGCTTCAAAAATTCAACGCACCACGACCAAACTCAAGGTACAGCAGGAGCAGCTTGCCATCACTCGGAAGGAGTATGAGCAACTGGTAAGCTCGGGTGCGTACGAGCAGCTCCGCGCACAAGTCCAGGAGCTGCAGCACTTAGTCTTCTTGTGCCGGTCTCAGCCAAAGCACGAGACCCGCGCAGAGAAACAGGCGGAGCGCCTTCAACAGCGAATGGACGCAGAATTCGACCGAAAGTTGCTTGCGGAACAGACAGAGACGGACTTGCTGCTCAAAAAGCAGATACCAAGCACTAAGTAAGGAACAAGTAGCGTGGCTTGGAAAGTGACGAGTCGGTATCGTCACTTTTGATGTAAACGATCCTTGCTATCTACGGGGTCGTCTACCAGTCAAAGTTTCGGCCGAGCAATTCGTTGAGCTTCTGGTTGTATGGCGCGTAGAAGTCGACGAGCTTCTGGCGCGTCGCCGCCGCCATGGGCTCGTACTTGCGAGTGTTCTTGGCCGATTCGTCCTGGATGCGATGCGGAGGTAGCTCGAGGAACTCGAAGACTTTGTCCATAGCCGCCTGTAGGTTTGCATATCACTATGAGTTTCACAGGTGCAGACATACCACAACAATACCAATCAACGTACATGAAGCTTCTCAGTGCCCTTCATATCATCCAGAGACAGCACAAGTACATTTTCGCGCTGGTATGCATCCAGCCAGCCAGCGAGCTGAAGTGCATACAGTCCGCGAGCTACGTACGAGTGCGCGCCGTGGTCAAAGTCGAGGCGGGAGCGCATCACCTTGTCATCGAACTCGGCAAAGTCCATGTCCGGGTGCACGCCGAGGAGTGCTAGCTCCTCGATCTCCTCGTCTACAATCGTCTCGAAGCTACGGCCCTTAAGGTGCTGATGACCGCGGTTGCGCAGTTGCTGTGGTGAGCCATCTGTGTCCGCTGTCATGCAGTAGTGCGAATATGCGCGGTCGACGGGGTTTCGCAGAATAGCCAGGATTTTGCGACAGTCGGGGATCACCTTCTTCATACGATTGATCACAACGCTACCGCCAAGCATGTAGCTGGGCGTCGCCTCGCCAGTGTACAAGGAAGGACACTTGGACAACAGTGGCTTGTCGAAAAAGTTGTGGTAATACTCGCGGTGTTTCTCCGCGCCTTCGGGGGACGCGAAGTCAGGCAACTGCTTGTTCCAGCGCCAGTCAAAGTAATGAGTCTCCTTGCGCTTGGCCGACACCACGAGGTCATGCTGCACAATGTAGTCGTAGAGCGAGGTCGTCCCAGCTTTTTGCGCACCAATGACCATAAAGCTGGGTGGCACGCGCGAGCCAAAATCGGTCGAGAGGTCGAGCGTGCGGCGCGTCTGGTGCAGTACCATGTCGGGCGTCAGCTGCATGCGCTCGAGCGGGTAGCTCTCCTCGACGTAGTCGAAGATCATGTGCACGCGGTGCTGGTCCCAGTTGTTCTTGACGCGGTGCTTGCTGATGTTATTGAGCTCGTAGAGGTTGCCCTGCTTGAACTCGTAGCGCGTCATCTGGTCGACGTTGGGTCCGACCATGAAGTCGATCTCTGGGCTCGTGAAGATGGGGATGTGCATGCGGTGCGAGTGCGAGACCCAGTTGCCCGTGTCGTGGTGGGCCGGGATGTCAGCTCCAGGCGGCATGGATGCCAGGATGCAGCGGATGACCCGGTCGAACGGGATGCCGATCTGCTGGAACACGGGCTCGAGCTCGTTGCGCCACGTGTGGAACCACGGGAACGTGTACACGCGGCTGATGTAGTCGTCGCAGAAGATGAAGACGACCTTGCCGATGCCCCACCGGTCGTGGCCCGCGCGGTGGATCGGCACGTTGTCCTTCTGGTGCGCGGGGTCCCACAGCGCGGGCTCCTCTCGCCGGATGCGCGCCTGCAGCAGCGAGATGTCGACGCCCTGCTGCCGCTCCACCACCATGGCGAACTTGCCGGCCTCCTCCGCGTCCAGCTCGCACAGCGGCACCGTCTTCTGCCTGCGTCGTCATCAGCGCCGTTAGCCGCTCGTCGTCAGCTGCAGAGGCGCAGGCAGCAGCGCGTCGCACTCGAGCGGCACCGTCGCGTATCCTTCCGAGTATCCTGTCATGTCGGCGCTGTTTTCTCGACTGCCAGCGGACCAAAAACGCCCGGAGGACCACCGAATCGGAGCTGACGGAGCGCGGGAGTGGCGCGGGTCGATGCGACGAGCGCGGCGAGCGAGCGGAGCCCTCGGCGAGCGCAGCAAGAGCGGCGGGCGAGGCGGCCGCGCGTGCTCGTGTAACCAGATGAGCGCGTGCCCTCAGTGGCCAAGGAGCTGCTGGAGTGGACCACGCCACGAGAAACCTGTCGACACCATCTGATTGGTGGATATTGAACTGCCCTAATCGCCGCCGAACCGGAGGGCGGTTCGGGTGAACCGCGGACCGGCCGCTGTCGCCCCAAGCGCTGGGAACCAACCGACCGATGGCCGCAGGAGCTCGAGCCGCCTGCGCGCAGGCTCCCGACGCCATCAAGTTTCAATTTTAGGCCAAGCAATATGGTGCGTGCGAGCGAGCGAGCGATGCTGAGGCGGCGGTCGGGGCGAGGCGGAGGCGGAGGAGGAAGCGACGGATAAGACGTGGCGGCGGAGGGGATGGGCCACGCGAGCAGCTACGACGTCGCGGCGTTGACATGGAGCTGCTCGTCGGTGGTGCTGGTGGCGTCCGTCGATTCCAGCGACCCCGCCAGCCTCCGCAGCGCCTCGACGGCCTCGACGAGATGAGAGCAGCGACTGACCAGCGGATTGCGACGACAGGGTATCGATATTGTTGCCGGTGGCAAGGTTGTCGGCAAGAAGAACCGCACGGCGCCCAAGTCGGACAATGTGTACCTGAACCTGCTGGTTCGCGTAAGTACCTAGCCACGGTCCCCCCATTGAGTTCTTAGCAACAACACATGGGCTAACGTGTGCGTTGGCGGAAACGCCCCCCTGCTCCCCCCTGCTTGCTTGTCGTTTTTGTAGCTGTACCGCTTCCTGGCTCGCCGCACCGGTGCCAAGTTCAACGAGATCGTGCTCCGCCGTCTCTACCAGAGCAACACCAACCAGGCCCCGATGTCGATCGCTCGCGTCGCCCGCTACATGAAGGCGCACGAGGGCAAGATCGCCGTCGTCGTCGGCACCATCACGGACGACATCCGTCTCCTCAACGTGCCCAAGCTCTCGATCGTCGCTCTGCACTTCACGGAGACGGCCCGCGCTCGCATCGTCAAGGCTGGCGGTGAGTGCCTGAGCTTCGACCAGCTCGCTCTGCGTGCTCCCAAGGGCTCGAACACGGTGCTGCTCCGTGGCCGTCGCACGGCCCGCGAGGTGTACCGCCACTTCGGCCACAAGTCGACGCTCGAGTCGGTGCACACGCACGACCACGTCAAGCCGTACGTGCGCAGCAAGGGCCGCAAGTTCGAGCAGGCCCGTGGTCGCCGAAAGAGCCGTGGCTTCAAGGTCTAAGCAGTGGGTCCTTGAGTCGATACGTCGATACCACGAGTCTCCCACCGCGTCGTCAGCTGGTGTCGCGGCTCGCTTCCATCGCGTTTGTTCGGTTTGGACGGAGGCGGTGCGTCGCGTGTTCTTCTTGCTCCCGTCGGTGTTGTTTCATTTCTGAGCTTCGGCCGCTTCGGCTAGTCGTGGGCTTGGATCTGAGCTGTGCTTGGGCTTGGAGAGTGCGCTGCGTTGGGAACGTAAACCTGGTGAATAAAATTGAGACGCGCAACAACATTTCGTGCCCACTCGGTGGTCTTTTGCTTTCACAGTCATATGCACTTTAGAACATGGAATGCAAAGGACATATGTAGGTAGGGAATTGTAACGCCACGATGTACAGAAAGATGATACCACCTGCAACTTGGCAGGCATTCAGCTACTTTCGTCGAGACAAGATGTACTTGAGCTTGGCAACAATCTCGGCTGAAGAGAGCAAACGGTGGGACGTTGACATAAGAAATCATTGGCAAAGAGATTCCCCAAAAAACATAACAATAAGAAGGGGCACGCACCACACTCGTAAGGGGAATCGGCAGTGTAGTCTGTCACGATCTCCTCGATATTGTCCTTGTAGTAGATCTGGAACTCGGACGGGTCCGTATTGAAGCGAACCCAGCCGACACTCGACATCGGACGCTCCGCCTACACGACAGAGTCAGATAACTGCAGACCTCACCTCTGAATGGATATTCAAAACGTACAATCTTGGTGGTGTTGCGCGATTTGATGACCCGCTCGCCCACTTTCCGATTGTAGAGTTTGTTGAGATCAATGCCGAGCATTCGCTGCTGGCGCTTGCCGTACTTGTTCTTCTTGATAACATGCCACTCTTTGAACATCGCCGCCGTCACGTCGTTGAACATGAACGTCTCTGGTGGAGGTCGCGAACGAGAGTCCAAATGCACTGCCTCTTCGACGACGTTCGAAACTGGTGCCGCAATTTGTGGAGCATCGGCAAATATTTCTGTTGACACCGTCACAGTTAGCATGAAGGCTGATTGTTATGTACCACCATTTACACCAGGAATACGTACTCGGTGCAAGTGTCACCTCATGGAGATTCAATGGCCGGAGCTTGGTTTGCATATCAATTTCATCGCTCGCCAAGTCGAGGCGCTCACGCTCTGCTTCGCTGATCTTCAAGACGTACAGTTCTTGGAATAGCTGCAGGCGATGCTTCTTGTTCAACGTCGGCAGCAGATCCTGACCCACCGTGTTGTTATCGATGGCAACGACGGTGTAATCATCACTCTTTGGCCTATCACAGATCAATCATACGAATACATGTCACCATTCGTCTCGAAACCATGCGAATGATGAGAGAGCGTGCGAGTGCAACGTACATGTAAATCTTGAGGATCGATTTCTCGCCAGCGAGAGGTGCCTTCTCAGCAATGGTTGGCGCCTTCGCCACGGGTGCAGGTGCTGCTGCAGCTGTAACCACAATAAAATCACTCATGTTAGAGAAAGTCACCAAACCCATAAAACAATGGCTCTCGTACCTGCTCCACCATCGCCTGACGGTGGACACGCGTCTGGACGTTCGCAAAGACAGTATTCATGACCTCCTGCGTCACCGAAGTTCTTGATCTTTCGCGATCGGTCGAGTGCTTTGCGGGACGAACAGGACTGTTGTTAGAGGCTAATTGATGAGATAGATATAATGTGTACAATTTGTTACCAGGGAAGTCTTCATCAGGGTACCCGTCAGAATCGTGGAGCCGTAGTTCGTAGCACTCTGGGTGACCGTAATAGAGAGGAGGTTGAAGTTTTTGTGCTTGGTGAGCTCGTAAGATTTCCTGGATCGACTCGTCGACTGTGGACACATCGTACAGCTGAACACACAAGGCAACGTTAGCTCCGCGAAACAACAACAGCGATACCAGACGACGATTCGCGCACATCGATCTTGATCTCTGACCGCGTCGGAAGGTAGATTGTGAGGTGCAGAACTGCGCCTCCGTCAGTGCTCATGGGTGCACGCTGGCCCATCGGCGCCGCAGCAGACCCCTTGAGTATCTTGTCCAAAAGCGATACCTCGTGGAACGAGATCGGTGCCACGTCCTCTTTTTCAAAGTGGAACCCATCGTCCGGTTGCTTGGCAGCGTCGCTGTCCTTCTTCTCTCCTCCAGTAGCAGCCTTGTCCGCTTTGTCTGTAGTCCCAATGGTCAGCTACCAGCTCGAATGGGGGTCGCACACAGCGACTACGCGCACCTTTGCCAGCGTCGCCCTGCTGCTCGTCTTTCGCGGCCGCCGCTGCCTTCCCGTTGGCGTCTGGCCTTGGTTTTCCGCCAGCCCCCGCGGCGTCCATGGGCCCGCCCTTGGCCGCGGCCGGGATCTTGGCGGCTGCGATGGTGGGCGTCTTCTTGGCGGCGGGCACGGGCGACATGGGCTTGAAGGCCGTCATCTTGTCGATCCACGAGTTGCGCATCATCTGCACCTCGACCTTGGGCGACGAGTTGTAGATGCGGTCCACCTCCGAGTCCTGTCGGTCGTGGAACGTGGGGCTGTTGCACGCCGTGAGGCGCATGAGCCCCACCACGTGGTTGAGCTCGCTCAGCTCGGTGAACTGCATGGTGTCGCCTCGCAACCTGGACTTTCTCGCAGGGGAAACCTTCCAGACTCGAGTTTGCGGAAATCACATGACTAGATCATTTAATATTGTTTAATATATAGAAAAAGGCATATTTATCGCATTAATAGACGTAAATAGACGCATATCGACCCGACCACTGCACAGATAGCCCGCCTGATCCACCAGCGGTCCCATGTCAGTCGCCAAGAGAGAAACGAGCGCCAGCGCCAGGATGCAGCAGGAGGAGGTCGTGTTCCCGCGGTCCAAGGCCGTGATCCTCATCGGCGGGCCCAACCAGCAGGGCAACCACTTCCGCCCGCTGTCGCTGGACCTGCCCAAGCCGCTGTTCCTCATCGCGGGCCGCGAGATGCTCTACTTCCACGTCGAGGCCTGTGCGCGCGTGCCCAACCTGCTCGAGATCCTCATGATCGGCTCGTACGACGAGGGGCTCTTCACGCGCTTCTTCGACTCGGTCTACCGCCGCTTCAACGTTCCCATCCGATACCTCAAGGAGGACAAGGCGCTCGGCACGGCCGGCGGCATCCGCCGGTTCCAGGACGAGATCCTGCAGGGCAACCCCGCCAGCCTGTTCGTGCTGCACTGCGACGTCTGCTGCTCCTTCCCGCTCAACGAGATGATGCACTTCCACATGCGCCACCAGGGCAACGTTACCGTGCTCGGTAAGCGCGTCTTCCATGACGAGGCCAAGAAGTACGGATGTCTCGTTGCCGACCCCATGACCAAGGAGATTTTGCACTGGGCTGAGAAACCAGAGACCTTCGTCAGCGACATCATCAACTGCGGCATCTATCTCTTCGATGTCGCGCTCATGGAAACCATTATCAGTGTCGGCGACAGGATCAGCCGGCAGCGTCTGCGCAGCGAGTCCAGCGCCGAGGCCAACGCCGAGCACGACCTCAAAAAGCTCTTCCCAGAATTCAGCAACCTCGACAACCTTCGGTGCGACCAACGATCCCGTGCATCGCTAGCTAAATCGTTGGCATTTACTGACAAGTTCATTTGGTCTGCGTTGTTTGCTTGGCAGCCTCGAACAGGACATTCTGCTCCCGCTTGCCGGCCAGGGGGACATTTTTCTGTTCGAGCTCGGCGACTTTTGGTGTCAGATCAAGACGCCTGGCATGGCCGTCACGTGCTCGGAGCTGTACATGCAACGCTTCCGGTACACGAATCCGAGTGCATTGAGTGCTACTGGTGGGAAGCTGTCGCCTCAAATCGAAGGTAATGTCGTCATCGACCCATCTGCACAAGTACATCCAACGGCAAAGCTCGGGCCGAACGTGACCATCGCTGCTGGGGTCACCATTGGGCCTGGTGCTCGTGTCGCGCACTCGATTGTGCTCGAGGGCGTCACCATTAAGGATCACGCTTGCGTGCTGTTTTCGGTGATTGGGTGGAATTCAATCATTGGTCAGTGGGCGCGTGTCGAAGGACAGCCACCGAACGCATCCCAGATCCGTGTCAACTCGGCCGAGACTGCGCTTGTGCGCGACGTGACCATTTTCGGCGTGTCGGTCGTCGCCAACCCTGAGGTAATCATCCGAAACTGCATCGTGCTTCCACACAAGACTCTCACGCAGAGCTATCACGACGAGATCCTTCTATAAACTGCGATTATCCCATCCGTGCATGGGTGACGCCAGCAAGGCAAGTCAAAAGCGCGGCATTTTTTTTTCGGGAGGAAAGCACACCTCAGAACCGTCGATGAACCATGTCACTTGGGCATTGTAGCGCCCGCTTTCTAAATAAACGTGTCATTTTTCAGTCAATCGTGCAATCTCACCCCATGATGCAGCTGAAAAGATGGTTCGAGACAGCTTCGCCTTGGCTAGGCTTGATGCTTCCGCACATTCCGCCGCTGAGTTGAAAGGTTGGAGCGGCTCCATGGATACTCCATAGTGCCGAGCGACCTTCTCTAACATTGTCGATGTTCCATGTACATTCTTTTCGCTAGACAGAGCAATCCCAACGTCTGCTTCAAGCATCGCGAGCAAATCGTTGACTCCGTCTCCAACAAACACGACAAGAGGGTATGGCAATGAAGGGTTTTCTTCCTTGCAGACGTCACGAACACGCAGTACCTCGCTTGCTTTATCGACAGGTGACTGCACTCGCATGGTAATCTGTCCAGTGGTAACGGCATATTTATCTGTTTCCAGCTCTGTTTCATCACGAAACCAAACAACGTCAGATGTTGCAATGATAGGTACATATTAATCGAAGTAGCTTTCTCACCGTTGGCAATGACGCGGACGCCTCCCATTCCCTCTCCAAGCGCTTCTTCCAACGCGCTCGACACCATCAACGCGCTCCAGTTCGTCGAAATCACCACGACGTCTGATGTCGCTCGCAACACTGAAGCACAGCCGTCCCTGACAGCGATCTCTCGCCCAGCATCTCGAATAGCCTCGGTGTGGATGCCACTGAGCGACCGAGACTGCATCACGCGCTGCACCGACCGCCAGTCCGTGGCCGCATACCCCTCGAGGAATCCTTGCAGCCCTTCGCTGTCGAATTGTTGATGCCGCTTCGGTTCGTCCAGTCGATATGGAGCGAGGAAACGCGCGGTCTCGTCCACATACTGGTCGACGAGCTGCTGGACGATCGCCTTGTGCTGCTGTTGGTCACTGCGCGCCGCCCCCGCCAGGCCGAACAGCCGCTCGATCGTGTCGCGCCGCGTCACCGTCTCATCAAAGTCAACGCACAGCACCACACGCCGCCCCGGCGGGCGCGTCGCCTTCGCCATCGAGCGCCACAGCGCCGCACCAGCACGGGCTGCCGGTTGGGTGACAAGCATCGTTATGGACACTTAATTGAGGTAGGAAACCTGCTACTTCTTTGATTAAGTAGTCTATTGAAGGTCAGAATAGACTTTTAGGAGTAAGTTGCAGGTTTCAGTAGGTATTCGGGTGGCAGTCGTAGAAAGGCAGAGCAAGCGGCAACCATGGCGAGCAAGGCGGAGACGCCGGGGCAGCTGAAGCAGCGCCACAAGCTCGAGCTGCGGGTGCGGAGGGCGCTTATGGCCCTCTCTTCTGTGTGCTGAGGGCGTGGGGGAGCTCACGGGCGAGGCTTGGGCGAGCAGGCGCTGCAGAACGAGGTCAAGGCGTTCCAGAAGAAGGCCAAGAAGGACCGGCTGAGCAAGCAGGAGACCGAGGCGCGCGTGCAGCAGATGGAGGCGGAGCTCAAGGCGCGCCACGCAGCTGAACTCGCAGTAGTTGAGGTGGGCATGGGGTGTTGCGCAGCGTCAGCGCTCGAGGGGAAGATCTCATGATGATAATATTCAGGACGATGCGGAGGAGGAAGCTGCAGTGGCGGCAGTTGAGGAGGCTCCTGCGGCTCCGCAGGCCAAGGCTGGCCCCTCAAAGGCTCAGCGGAGGCGCGAGAAGCAGAAGCAGCAGGAGCGCGAGCGCCAGGAGCGCATCGAGGAAGCTAACAAGCACACGGTGAGCGAGCGCCAGATCGAGGCGGACATCATCCAGTCCAAGCTCGCGCGCCACGGGCTCACGATCAAGGACATCCCATCGGACGGGCACTGCATGTACCACGCTGTAGCTGACCAGCTCCAGCGCCATGGAGCCTCTCTCCCAAATGCCGAGGTACTGGATGCCCTTGGTAATGATTGGCACATCTCTGTTGGATGGTGTTCTCATAGCATTGGACGCGACTTCATTGCAGGAGCCTGCTTTCCAAAGTCTTCGTCGCATCACAGGACAGTACATGCGCGCGCACCGCGACGACTTCCTTCCTTTCATGGCTCTAGATGAGGACTCTGGCAAATCTTTGAGCGGTAGGTGGAAGTTGAGGTGACTCCGCACTCGAGCCTGTCTAAATGTTGTTTGATGTAGAGCTGTATGAGGAATATTGCGATCGCGTTGTGAGCACAGCTGACTGGGGAGGTCAGCTCGAGCTTCGAGCGCTTGCTTGTGCTCTGGAGCGACCTATTCATGTGTTCGCTGCTGAGGGCGATGAGATCACGATGGGAGCGGAGTTCGACAAGGAGCCGCTGCAGCTCACCTACCACCTCCACTACTACACACTTGGCGAGCACTTCAACTCGGTCGCAGCGCAGTCCTGATTATGGCCAAACGCTACCAAGAGCAGGATTGACGAATAGAACCCGCCTCGAAGGTGTGGGCTGTGCTACTGCATTGATACGCTTGAAGCGCGATTACTGCTATTCTACTTGGCTACTATCGTTTACCAGACTGTACAGGCGAATAATTAGGGCGGGGTTGGGTCATGAGGCTATCGAGCGCCGCACCTCATCCAGCTTCTCCATGGCGAGCCGGCAGAGAACAGCTAGCTGACGATCACGGTGTGCGACATAGTGCTTAAGTACTCGAGCTGTTCGCGCGCACTCGCTGTCCGAGATGACCCCCGTCGAGATGAACGTGCCACATGCTCGTGCGCTCTCACGCAGCAACTCCAGTGCGTACAGCGACCAGTCCTGCGTGCTGCGTTGCTCCAGTCGTGTAAGAACGATCCCTGCAGCTCTTCGGAGATGCTGCATCACGGACACTGCCAGTTGTTGGTCGTCGCTGTTGATAGTGCGCAGCGCCAGCGCAATGTTGGAAAGCGCGCCGGTCGCACTGCGGGCCATGTCCGTATCTCGTGCCTCTGAAGCTCTTGTGAGCGGCTCGACAAGCTGTTGCTTGGCTACTAACAGTGCGTTCTGTGGATCCTCTGTCAGCACTGCCAGCGCAGAGCAGCCCTCCTTCTGTGCGTCAACAAACTTGGACGTCAGCATGAGCTTCATAGCTTCGACGCCTGAGCTCGGCGTTGCAGTTCCTGCGCTGGGAATGTTTGTGAGCGACTGCCAGATCTGCACCCCAAGGTTCTTGTCGTCATCCACGCCGGAAGCAGGCGCCACTCGCTTCTGTCCCCCGCTCTGCGGGCACGCAGGCGCAGTGAAGTCTACAAGGTGAGCAAGCTGGTGGTACAAGGTGTGGTAGAGCCCGTCCCATAGCAGCACGCTGCCGCTGCGGCGCTGAAACTCGACGAGCAGAGCGTTTGCGTGTGTGTAGACGCGCACGATGAACTCGACGTGGCTATAGTGCACGTACTTGACGCAGCGGAACTTGCACTTGAGTGCGTGGAAGCTGGACTCGACGTCGCTGACGGCGAGCAGCTCTGCAATGGCGGCCGCGACCTCGTCAATCCGCGCAGTCTTCGTGCAGTAGAAGTGGTAGGGGTCGACCGGGTACGGCGCAGGCGGCAGCGCGGGCGCCGCGACGTGCTGCAGCGCCTCTCGGAACTCGTCCGAGGGTCTGCTGTTTCCGTTGCTGGCCTCGCTGCTCGTGTCGTCGTCGCTCATGTCGTCGTCGACGTCCTGCGAGAGCGCTCTGGGCCTGAGCGTGGCGCCCACGGCGACGGGGAGGCCGGGGAAGCTGGTGCTCGCGCACGTCGTGGGCACGTAGGACGAGAAGCTGCTGGTGCTGCTGGTGCTCGCGTTGCTGTTGCCGCTGACGGTGCGCGAGCGCCGCAGCTGCATGCGCATCTCGCTGAACACGATGGCGCCGGTCGTCACGAGGCTCGCGCTGTCCGCGGGCCGCATCACCGTCGTCGGGCCCGAGCGGCAGCTGCGCAGCGGCGGCATGCCCATGGCTCCCGCTCCTGCTCCTGCTGCTGCTGCGCCTGTCGCTGCTCCTGCTGCTGCGCCGGCGGCGGTGGAGGACGAGGAGGCCGAGGGCGCGAGTCGCGGCGGCGCCAGCGCCAGCGCCTCGTCGTCCAGGCGGTCGCGCCGCCGCAGCACCGACACCGAGAGCGCGGGCTCCATCATGCTACGTTGGCCGCTTCTCGCTACTGTGGGCCTCGGCCCGCGGGGGGATAAGAGGTGCCGTAGATGGACCACTTGCGCTTTGTATGCGGCGGACCTGCGGAAACGCATATGGCTATCAATTTGTTTGGGAGGGGATTCGGACGACGCAGGATTGGCTACTTCGCAGAAAGCAGCTGGAAGGCGCCGCGAACGTTCGAAAGCCGGGCGGGGAGCCGATTGGAAGGGACGAACTACTTGGAGTTTGTATCCACGAAAGCTGCGATTGGGTGATAATGTGCATGCACAGAGAATGGTCACGTTGCTATGGGACGCGGTTTTACTTGACTTTTGTAAGCAAGGCCGCTTGGTTGGCTGCCACTTGGCGCCGCCAGATGAGCTCCTTGGGACACCGAGCAGCGCCATGCGACGCTGCTGACATGGCTGGAATCGCAGCTGAGTGAGCTTGTCGCCGCCTGCACCGGGAGTTGCTCGGCAGACGTTGGGCTTCACTTGAGGAGGAGGAGCAGGCTGGACAAATGGATACATATGGCTACACCCGTTGACACGCGAGTTTTTCCGCCAATCACGGCCCAGTTGAACCCAACTTCAACATGGCCGTGACTCAATTGGAGCTCTGCACGGGTGGCAGCAACGCACTGCTGACGCTACCACCGCTGCTGGTACTGCTGTTGAAGCTGGCGCTGCTTACAACAGCACCGCTGCTCTTCCGCAGGTTGCGTCGGGAGATGCGCATGTGCCGGTCGAACTTGCGCTGGTGCACGATCGAGTCCAGGTCGGCCGAGCTGCGAGTTGACAGCTCGTCGCTCATAACGGCGGCGCTCAGATCCACACTGCCGACTCGGCGGCCTGTGGCTCGGCTGGCACTATTGTCGAGGTTTCCTTTGGTGGAAGGACTCAAACTGCCGGCTGGTGCCACGAACTCGGTGCCGTCTGGCTCCCGCAGGACGAGGTACTTGCCGGCTGAAGAGCCCAATAAGTACCCTCCGACAGGAGCAGAGGCTGTCCGGACAGCCAGCAGACTCGCAGACCAGGATAGTGTGGGCTGGCTGGCTGGCACGAACGCTGCGTGAGTATTTGCACGCGCTGGAGTAGTAGACGAGTTGCCCCCTCGGCTAACAGTGGAGCTGGCGACCAGTACGGCAGACTTGACTGCTGCCCAAGATGAGCCACTGGTGTGGGGCTCACCAACACCGTCGGTTGAGTCCTGGAAAGAGAGTCGTGGATGCCCAATCGTTCGCAGCTGCTTCTTGTCGAGGCTCGGCACCATGTTTTGAGAGGACAACGACGTCTTGATCACGTACACCATCCATTTTTGGTCTCGATAAGCTTGTCGTACGCACTGTGTCGCTGCTGGGATCATTAGCGTCGGCATAAATACGGAGGTGCCACCCAAAGCCCCAGGAGCCCCCGCAGTGAGGCCACTCCGACGTCGACCAATTCGCACATCACTCGACGCTACATCTGTCTTCTCAACTGGTGCTGTTTTCTCTGGCGACCGCAATGCCACACTTTCGCTTGCGCCCGAAGGTGTAGCTACGAGTGAAAAACGCCGAACTTGTACATCTGAATTGTGAGGTGTGTACACAGAGACCTTTTCGCACTCGTATCGCACTTGATGGAGCTCTTCATCTGTGAGCTGTAGAACTGAAAGAATGCTTGGAACAAGGGCGTTTCTGTCTTCCTCGGTTACTGAGGCTGCACCACCGTCTTCAACGACAAGTCGATGCAGTGTTGCTGCACAGATTCGCTTCATGATGCCGTGGATTCCTACGTTGTTTGCATGACCTCGCAAGCGAGGTGCTTCCATTGTGTGCAGTTTAAGCAGCGTGGAGATGATGCCTGCTCGTACCATTGCTGGACGAAACGCGTGGACTGTGCTCATGTTGGCTAGCGCCGCACAAGCTTCGAGCAGAATACGCTCACTTGCACGCTCAGTTTCGATTTCATTTTGGAAGTGTTTGAGTCCATAAAAGAGGTGACGTTCGACGAGTCGAGTGACACCCGATTGCTTGGAGTAAGAGCCCAGATTCTCGCCATCATACCCACCGTCACTGTATTCGTCAAGCCCGCTAGACACACCACGGTGAGGACTCCCGCTATTGCTAGAGGCGCTTTTTCTTCGTGAGACCCGCTTGCTGGGAGAGTTAACCAGGGAGGTTTGCTCGATGCCATTTTCTACGTCTTCACGGCAATCGCGTTTGCCTTCAGCTTCTTCAGCAACAAAAATGTCATCTTCAGTCTCGAGAGCTGCGTCTCCATAAAACAACGCAAGGTGCTCAACAGCACAAAGTGTTAGGTTACGGATGGTGATGGCA
Organism: Phytopythium helicoides; assembly: GCA_024867545.1. Lineage (NCBI taxonomy): Eukaryota > Oomycota > Peronosporomycetes > Pythiales > Pythiaceae > Phytopythium > Phytopythium helicoides. The sequence continues at coordinate 1,399,074 of JANFNE010000011.1, read as the reverse complement.
CCAAACTCACGTAGACGTGTATTTCCTTCAGCGAGCGAAGATGAACAAATGCTGACAATCACGTGAATTGCTTGTGTCTCTGCAAGCGTTGTTTGGATCTGTTGACAAGTTGACAGCGTCATTAGCACACTTACGCATTCATTTGCAATAAGGATATTCCCTGGGTGTTTTCGATGCAGCAGGGCACACAAACTAACAACTCGTTGTTTGAGCAACGCTTCCGCGCAACGAGCTTTGCCCGAAAGAGTCTTGACAGTCGTTGCCACCAGCTCACATGCTTCTTCGTTCGTGCCAATTCTCCGGTATTCGAGCAATGGAACAAGCCTGAGCACAACACATTCCTCGACTAATTGCAAAGCTAGATAATCGTCCAGTGCTGCATTATGGAGGCATTTGATTGCAGCCATGTATGTCTCCACCATCGAGTTCCCATTGTTATTGGCATTGCTGCAGAACGGGGGTGCTTCTGGCGACGTAGGTTGCTCCACTGTAGATGCCTCTAATATACCCAGAATTGCTCGTAGCACGCGGAGCTCTCCAAACAGGTGCAAGGAGTCCGTCACTAATGAACAGTTGCCAAGGGCTTGTGTCGCAAACTGCCGTACTATCGCATGGGCACCGGAAGGCTGGGCCAGAGCAAGCAGCAGCTGGAGAGTCTTTCGCTCACACAACATCTCGACCCAAGGCATTCGGCAACTCAGATTTCGTAGAGCCATGGCAGCCGACGCACGCGTTTCCACATCTCGTGAGTCGACGCACTTGCGGATAATAGCAGAAACGTGTGCATGCATTAGCTCTTGGTGGTTCTCTTCGAAGCTTGCCAGATTACAAATTATACCCAGCACATATCGTCGGCTTTCGAGGCTAAGGTGAGTCACCGCCTCTTCATTCATGATTAATGAAGGCAAACCACCTCGAGAAGGTGATCCAAGGGGACTACTAGGCTTCTTTGGTGATGATCCACTATCATGTTTTTGACGCAGCAGAGTTGATGGTCCGGGCGATAACAACGAAGAGCTAGTAGTAGCTGAAGCTGAGTTGATATCCGCGAAGCCACCGTGTCCAGACTGATGCTGAGAATGCTGCCGAGCTGCAGCAACAGCAGACAAGTACGCCATTACTCCATTACTAAGCAATTTAGGGTGATACTCGTGCTCACACGACAAGTTGAAGAGTGACTGAAGTCCGATACCGAGTAGCTCGACTGTCCCTGAGGAGCTAGATGTTGAGGCCGGTTTGGATCTCAAAGAAAAACTTCCGGAAGTAGTAGCCGAAATCAAGGAGCTCCGCGAGAATTGATTGTTTTCATCGTCGTTGACTCCAGAGTTGCTGATGCTTGAATTCTCATTTCCAATTGAATCGGTGATTAACACTTGTGAAAGCTTCATTAGTGCGTACAGTACGCCATCCTCAATGATTTTTGGCCGGATCTGCACGTGTGAAAGAAGGTTGGACAGTGTCTTAGCATGAATCTGCTTCGCCTGCACCGAATTTGCGCGTAGAAGAGCCACGACGATGAAGTCGCGTAGTTCGGACGAGCTCCAAGCGCATTGTATTGCTGAAACGTTGCAAGCGGTAATTGCCGCGTATAGTTGACTCTCTACGTGGCTTGACCTCCCCAGCCGGTTGAGTGCTCGCGCGAGGCCTTGACACTGCAACAGAAGCTTACACCCCATTTGAGTAAAGGAGATTATTGCAAATGAAGCGGAGCAAGCGAGAAGCGACTGAATTTCCTCGTGCTCGTTGCAGCAATCGATCAGCCCTTGAACTACCCGTGCATCGACGCTATCACCACCACCGGCTGAAACGCACAGGTGATACAGCGCAGATGCACAAAATGCTTGAGTCATACCGCAGTAGTTAGGAACGAGGGTTGGCGTCGAAGATGAAGACAATTCTGACGCAGAGGTTCCTATTCCAACCACAATTGATCCGCTTTTACCATTTGCTGAAGCTTCATTACAGTTTGGTGAAAAGGTGAGGCTGCATTTTGGTGGAGCACCACACACCTGAATAAGCAAGTTAATTGTTTCTTCGCCAAAGACGACGCTTTGTTTGTCCCCGCGCTGCGTTGCCGATCGTGCCATGGCATGTAGAGCAGCTGCCGCATAGCACGTGACTGGATGCTGGCGAATAAGTACACTTCGTTGGAGATGGGGAGGAAGTTGTGCAATTCCTTTCAATGAGTGGTGAGTCGAGCTCTGTGCCCTGCTATTTGAGCTATTTGATCCAGCTGACAATGCTGCACGCAGACAACTGATCGTGTTAAGGTGAGTCTGTAGGCATTCTGATACAAGCTTTGCGACACGCTCGATGTTTCTTGCACTCATGAGCTCGCTTGCGACTACACATATTGCAGACAAAAATCGCTCTCTGTCATCATCGTTAGCTAGGTTCAGCGACCTCAACCGTGCTAGGTCTTCAGGGCTATACTCAGTCGGGTTTTCACCCATACAATTATCTTGGTTTATATCCTGTTTACCAGATTTGATGCCATGGCCAGGCCCTGGAGCAAAATAAAAACCTGCAACAAGTGCCGAAACGGCTTGATCACCAAATACCAGCTGCTGCAAGTGATTCTGGAAAAGTAAATTGCATAGCACCACGGCGTACATGTAGCGTAGACGATTGGAGTGACCGCTGTCAGCTTCAGCAGCAAGAGCAAGCTTCTTCCCATCTAAAGTACGCAGCAATGGGCCAGCATACACAGAGTGGCGAGCCAAGTTCAGGATAGCCACTAAAGCATCCTCCTTCATGTCTTCGCACAAGACAGCATCTGTCAGCCAGAACTGAAACTGATGATAGATCCCTGATCGCGGAGGAACACTCGGAGCAGTGTTTGTAGTGTTTGTGGTTGGATGCACTGCGATACCATGAAGTAGTTGCAAGACATGCGGAAACTCCATATAGTACGCCAAACACGACTCCTCGAAGCTTAGATTAGCGAGTACACGCACAATATTTCGCGCAAACAAGCGTCGCGGTGTCAGTTCATAATCAATATCATGGTCTGCGGGATCAACTGACGCATCGGAAGCAAAGGCTTGCGGTAAAATGTTGTGGTCGATCACGGAAAGACGAACAACCATGTGAACGACTTCTTGTGAGAAAGCGTGCCTCCGGAAATCGGAGCTGCTTGAGAAATTCGCAAGCACCCTTGAGCAACTGGCCGCCACTTCATGCAGCCGGTGTCTTGGACGTATTCGCCCAATTTCACGCTCTTCGTCACTATCTTCGCTACTACCGCTACTTGACTCGCTGTTGCTTCCAAAGTCAAAAGCTTCCAAACGTGAGCCATTCTGTACAGCTTTGCTGGTGGCAGAAACATCAGAGAGTCTTATTTCTCGCAGAGGAGGGAACAACAAAACTGCCAACGTTTTCATGGCATATCCATTAAGGAGAGCGTGGTGTTCAACCATGGCTGAGAAGTTAGCAAGTGTTGCGGCCATCAATCTGAGCAATTTCAGCAGCGCAGGTCTGTTAGTCAACCAAGGCGCGGGAGTCGCGGCTATAACAGCTTTGATTCCACTAGATGTGTTGGTGCTAGACGTTGGTCGTGACTTGGATGGGCTTGGTCCGTTCGTCATCGTGTCGATAGCCTTCGTGACTTGAAGCGCGAGCGAGTGCAAGATTTCGGCACCGCCACCGCGAAGCGCACAAGAGCAACCAGCTCGGTTGAGCGACAGATTAAACAGGACTTCAACAGCAAAAGCGCTCGTTGCTGGTACTGTCGCCTGCTGGTAGACCACGCTGAGAACTCCTAGAGGGTTTTGCAATGCGTGTGGGTCTCCAAGAAACACTTTGTCAGGAAGTACGGTTCCATGATGAATCAAATTGAGGATGCAGCTAACAACCAGCACCTGTAGTCGAGTATGTGGGATGGCGAGCAAGGCTGAGAGCTCGTTCATAGCGCGTTCTCGAACCAAGAGGGCAGCAAACACAGCGTGGTGAGTAAGCCGACACAGAGCCGTTGCGCACAGCAATTTGACATCGACACTAGGCGACCAACTCAGCTCCAATAGGGCAGCAGCTCCATCGTGCTTCACAAACTGTTCTAAGACTTTCAAATCGTCGACAGCCGTTAAATTGGCGAGCGTCGCAGCCGCATATCGAAGAAGGCGAGGGTCCTCCAGATCCGTGAAATTCGCAATCTGGGAAATAGCGCCACCTTGGACAATCGCCATTTCCGCGCCAGGCTCACATGATAGCTTGTATAGCGACCGAGCACAAGACAGTCGGGCATCGAGATTATCTGTGTGGATGATTGGAGCAAGTGGCTCACTGGCAGGATTATACTGCTGGTTTTGACTGCTCGGCGGTGCAACTTGTGGGTCAAATGCGCTGAGCAGGGCGCTCAGATCCCCTCGAATAGAACCGAGTCTTTGCAGAGTAGTGTTCATCACCAAGCTTGCAGATTTCGATCCACCTCGGTTGTTTTTGCCATTAGTATCATTTAATGGCGTATCTGCGTTCGGGTTTTCTGGGCTGTTCAGGTTCTTGGACCCTCCGCTGAGCTTGCCACTCTTGGTTAGCTTGGATTTTTGTGAGAGCATTGGGGGCGGAAGTTTGCCTGTGCGACTGGACCCTTTGTCAGGCTTCCCAGGAGAAGCTTTCTTATCGCTGCCCTCACTTGCAGTTGGTGGAAGTGCACGAACCCTCGATGCTGAGAAACTGTCACGATGGAGCGGAACACGTGTGTCCAGTCCAAAGCTCGCGTCGTCGTCCTCACCATTAGTAGAGGTTCGCCCGTATGCCGCTGAACTTCTTGCTGACATTACATAGTATCGTTTTCGTCTCTCTTGAGCTGCATCATGCCCGAGCACTTGACCGGCGCGTACAGCTCGGGCTAGTGCTCTGAGCCTTAGCACTGTAGATGAAGTTTGTGGCGTCTTAGGGTCAGACGCAGATGAAAGCGATGCTGTTGACCCTGAACCGTCTATTTGAACCCCGGGCTTTGACACTCGACGTCCTGCGCTTGATCGTGAAAGCATTCGCGACGATCGACGCTCAATCATGTTCATGCCGATTGGGGTACTCGCAATTGCATCGCCCCGATACGTCGCAGAAGCACTGAGTGACGCCGTCGCGTTTACGCTTCCGCTTAGTGTGCGCTTGCGAACCATTGTCGGTCCGTCATTCTCGGCTGTCATCTTGGCGAGGCCTGGAAGCTCTTTCTGCTGAGTGAGCTTTACATGCCAAAGAAAGAGCCCCACATGTTTGATTTTGGACGGTAAGTTCGTCAGCGAGCGCTGCAAATAGCTTTTCCAGACGTTAGTTGGCAAAATAGGTAGCACCTTCGTGCCTGATGCCGGAAGTGACAAAGACTTGTTGCGATCCCGTCGCGAACGTGTGAGGCAATCCAAAAGTCTATTCCTCCTGGCCCACCGGACAGGAATACATATACCACTGCAGTATCGCTTACTCTTTTCGCTGCGTCGGCAACCAACGGTGGTCCTTGCTCGCGTTCTTCTTGCGCTTCTTGGCCATGAATTTGGACAGCCGGCCCGACTCGCGAAGGTCCTCGAACTTGGCCTGCAGCTCCACTGCCTTCTTGTCCTTGCGCTGTAGCGAGGAAGCAAAAAGCGTCAGAACGGCAAGTACAACACGAGAATTCCTCCCCAATCTCCACCAACCTTAAGGTAGAAGGGGTTCTTGCCGCTCGCGACGGCCTCGCGCTCCTCGCGCTTCCGCTTGGTGAGCGCGCTCTTGATCTTCTCGCTCTTTTTCTTCTCCGCGAGCTCCTGCGACCGCAGGTTGATCTCGTGCTGCACTCCACGTCCCATCGTGAGTCGACCAGCCCTCGAGCCCTTCCCTCAATCGCCGCGCACCTTGAGCACCTCCTTGCGCGTCTGGCTCTTGGCGCCCTTGAGCTGCTTCTTGAGCTCCGCGAGCTCCATCTCCTGCTCATCCACACACACCCCAACGCCGTGAGCTCGCCATCCCGCAGCGCGCGACTCCTCCTCCGCAACGCCACCTTGTAGTCGTCCACGAAGGCGTAGGCCTTGGCGAAGAGCGCGTCGTTCAGCCGCCCGCTGACCGCCTCGAAGCGCGGGTCCACGCTCTTGCGGCGCTTCACCTCCACCACCTGCCGGTGCCGCCCCACCGCGCGCTTGGACGTGAGCTCCAGCGGCCGGTTCTTGTTGGCGCGCGCCGCCGCCGGCTCCGCCCTGGGCTGGCGCCGCTCGCGCTCTCCGCCCGCCGGCCTAGCGCCGCTCGCCGCCTCGGCCTCCTGCGTCGCGAACCCGCTGCGCTTCTGCCGCAGCCGCTGCTCCAGCGGCACGTCGCGCTCCGACAGCTCCATGTCGACCGCCGCCGCCTGTCGCCTTGTATGGGCTTCACTATTGGTGGTGAGCGGCCAAGGGCAACCCCCGCGAAAAGCGATGAGGGATACTGTGGACGCGAGAGGTATACGGACGGCGGTGTAGCCATTGGTGGCGGACTGGTTCAACGTGGTACTCCCATATCTGGCTGACACGGCCGCGTGGCTTGTTGGGAAGATCTCGGCGTCGACATTGCGTGGTGTAAGTGTGGAATTGAAGTGGCGGTGCTCCTCGTCCTGCGCTTCGCAATCGCACATAGGAATATTTGTTCGCGGCTCCTCACCGCAAGTTGACAATCTAGATTCCAGACCACGGGTGATCGTGAGCACGGTAATGTAGATGCGATCCGCGATCTTGCGTCCTCGAATGACTGTGCTGGTTGAGCGTTGGTGCATCTACGTGCAAACGATTGCACCTCATTCACCTGCGAGCGCAAACGGCGGTGTAGTAGGGTCGAAGTCCTGGCGCACAGAGATATCGAAATGAGCTATTGACGAGACAGCGCGCGAACAACGGAAACACGTACAGATCTAACCTGTTCGTGAGGACATGTGTCCAGGTTCAGGAATGTGTGGCGGATGGGATTTGCTGCTTTCGCCCTCCTCAGGGAATGCACTTGATTCGCTCGTATGCATACAGTATCGCTGAACACTTCAAAAAGCTGGTTGGCCACGCTTTCGAGTTGATCACGCCTGATATGCGCAACCCGGAGTTCGGATTCCAAAGCACGCTGAGACTCACCAGCTTCGGACAGCTCCACAGTAACAAGAACGCATTTAGCCAACGTTGAAGCTCTGGGCAAACGTTTCGTTGTGTGTTTCCGCTGTCACCGGATGCCTTTTATGCTCGTATGCAACATGCACGATCAGCCAGTTGTCAACATTTGAACGTACATGCCGCCCGCGAGGTATTGGCCCGCACGAGACCGTCAGGTGAGTACAGTAACTCGCTCCGATGGGAACGGCACCGCTGTCGATGTTTTCATGTGCAAACTGAGGCGATGCGGTGCTACTCTACAATACCTTACAATCACATGCACAGCTGTACATTCGCTCGATTGATAGCTGAAGGTTGAGACGGAGTCTGAAGCAATGCACCGTTTCGTGTCATCAAATGGCGGGAATTGAAGTTGGGCGAGCACGTTAAACTGCGAGCCATAAAGAGCCGAGCAGTGTTGCTCTCCGTATGTGTGTACGGTACGTTGACAGCTTGCAGGGACCAGCACCGCGACTCGAAGCTTCAACTGCAATAGCAACAACGGCTGAAGGCCTGTGTCGGGTTGTTTTGGCGAGCTGCACAGTCTGCCCGAGCACGACACGCTCGACAAGCTCAACGATCCCACAGCGACCACCTGCCTGGCTCCAGCCACCGGGAGTCCCGCGGACTGTGCCGTCTCCAGTATACTCACTTCTCGATTTGCTCGGCTACCAGCACCACCGTCTCAAGAGTTCATTTCCAGTCTCGATCGACCTGGACCATGGCTGGAGGATTTGTTGTCACAGCCGGCCCGGCTGGCATCGATGACCTCCCAACCGAAGGAAGCCGCATGTACGCCATCATCGTCTGCATCTTCGCGTCGCTCGGTGGCATCTTCTTCGGCTACGATCAAGGCGTCACTGGCGGCGTGCTCGTCATGGACTCGTTCCTCGACGACTTCTGTGTCGGTTGGGACAACATGACCTACACGGACTGCACGCGCTCTACAGCCGACCTCCCGTCCCGCTGGATCACTTTCACCACGTGGTACAACGCGACGTACAACTTTGGCAGTATGGTTGGTGCCATTGCTGGCGGTTGGGTTGCTGACAAGCTCGGCCGTCGCGCGACGATTTTCCAAGCCGGTGTCCTCTTCTGTGCCGGCACGTCGTGGGTCTGCTTTTGCCCGAGCCAGCACCATACCTTGGTGCTTATTGCTCGTATCGTCCAGGGGATGGGAGTTGGCAACTCGTCCTTCTCACTTCCGGTGTTTGGCGCCGAAATGGCCCCCAAGGAGCTTCGTGGCTTCCTCTCAGGCTTCATGCAGATGACCGTTGTCACGGGTCTGCTTCTTGCCAATATTGTGAACCAGATCATCGTCAACAACGACCACGGCTGGCGAATCACTAACGGTGTTGCCATGGCTGCACCAATCATTGTCATGCTTGGAATCTTCTTCGTCCCCGAGTCGCCGCGCTGGACATACCTCCACAAGGGCAAGGAGGCTGCGGAGCGTACCCTCAAGCGTCTGCGTCAGACCGAGAATGTGAGCCGAGAGCTTCAGGCCATCGGCGATCAAATCGAGCTGGAGGGCGAAGCTGCTGGCTACCGCGAACTCTTGGAGCCATCAGTTCGCCGACGTGTGATTATCGCCATGCTTCTGCAGATCCTACAGCAGTGTACTGGTATCAACCCGATTCTGAGCTACGGTGGTCTCATTTTCAAGGACGTGATTGGCAATGGCGTGCTTGCCGTGCTCATTCTGTCGATCGTCTTTTTTGTCAGCACAATCCCTGGCATGCGCTGGGTTGACACGTTCGGCCGTCGCAAGCTATTGCTCGTGGGGTCGACGGGCATGACCCTCGGCCACTTGCTCGCTGGCATCACGTTCACTGCTGGCTGCAGCGGCAACACGGAGGACGCTGGCTGCTCGGAGGTCGCTGGAATCATCATTATCATCGGCTCATGTTTCTTCATCTTCAACTTTGCCATTGCCTGGGGACCCGTGTGCTGGATCTACCCGCCCGAGATCTTCCCGCTCAATGTGCGCGCGACGGCGGTGTCGCTCTCGACCATGGCGAACTGGCTCATGGGTGTCATTATGACCTGGGTCGTGCAGCTCTACCCGTCGCTCAACATCAACGGCGTCTTCTTCATCTTCTGCGGCACTTGCATTATCGGCGGGGTGTTTGTGTACTTCTTGTGCCCGGAGACCAAGGGACTGCTGCTCGAGGACATTGAGGCGCTCTTCAACAGTAAGGCGAAGAAGTCAGCGGAGCGATCGCCGCAGTTCTCGGAAATCAAGACCCCCGTGTAGGCTCGAGATAATCCTGTGTGGTGTCCAGCACAGCTTTCGCATCGAAGCATTTTTTCTTTCATCTGACCAATAGTACCTTTTTCTTGCCTTCTAGTTGTTTGTAGATAGGCTTTGGTGATCGCTGGCGCATGTCGTGAGATTGGGGATACTTGTCCAGCTTGTTTGTCGATATTCCAGTGAGAGAAGCTAAAATCTTGGTGAGTGGAATTCCTCAATGCACGAAGCAGCTTCAGTGCACGCTTCAATCGATGCTTCTCAATCTCAATCAAGCAAGTACTGGTAGTGCCTTGTATCATACATGTGATGGTGCAGCTTGCCAGCCACAACAAAGTTCGTCGGCACGGCTTGGAAGAGTACTGTACCTCCTACCTCGAATAGAGCGCCCTCGTTCTAGATCTGACGGTGATGACGTCGGCCCGCTGACATCGCCGCGCTGGCGTCCATGGGCGTCGGCACCACCGCCAAGCGTCACCGGTAGGCGAGCTTTCGTTTCTCCTTGGGCCTTCCGAAGACGTCGAGGATGCGGAGACCACCAGAATAGAGACGCAACGGTGGCGGACTGAAGCGGGAAATAATGAAGCTTCCCATGTTCGGCCGGATTCGCTGCGATGTGCAGTGCTCATCCGAAAGATGCTGACGTAGCTCGAAGCCTGCGACTGCGCTCTGCCGGGCAGGATGGAGCCCAGCGCCTTTGAGTGAGAGCGAGGAGCTGGCGGTGGCTACTCGCTCCGTTTATATTCCCTCGGGGCAGACCAGTGGACCGGAGTGGTTCCTTTACAGAGGCGTAGCGGGTGAGTGAACAGTACAGTGCGCAAATGATGCGCCAGCGCGGCTGGCGGTGCAAGCAACGGCCGTCGATGACTCCTCGTCTTGCATTCCAGCCGATTGCAATCATCGTCCCGAGTGCTGGGTGGCAGCCAGGGCCCAGACTCGATGGCTGGTCTGGTCGCGCTGCCACCACCAAGCACCGCTCGCGGGTTCCGTCCATCTCTGCCCTTCCCCTCTGAGGATTCACGGCACCTGCTCTCACAGGTCCACGAAGAAGGAGAAAAAATCCGCAAGGCCATCGACGTCACCTGCCAGCAAAATAGATCGCTTGCTTCGAGAACTTTTTCGACGGGCATTTGTGCTCTGCGATCAGGCGCCCGCGCAGCCACTGCAACTAGCCTCGACGCGGTTTCGCAGATGCACGCGGCAGATTTGGAGTCTTGGGCCGTAGCTGCCGCGAAGAAGGCATCTGGGGGCGGTTTTTCCACCGCAGAAGACGTCGCCACGCCACTTCAAGAAGATATGGCAGAACGCGTCACCGCATGACGTCGGCGCGCTGGGCCAGCGCGTGTCGAATGACGTAATTTCTCTGACGCCTGGCGCTTGAAGTTGGCCTCCCTCCATCTCTCCGATTGGGCGAAATAAAATAGAACCTGCCTTTCCAATCCTCGGATTGGCCAGAAATCGTCTCGGGCGTAATCGCCGCGTCCCGTGTACCCTCTCTAACCTCCCGTACGTACCCCCGTGGCCGCCCCGAGGTGTCCCAAGAAGGCGGCGGCGTATATGGCGCTCCAGTATGGGGGATGATACCTCAGCCGTCGGAGCGTCGAGTCGTTCGTTTCACCCGGCAGCTCCCCATTCCGCAATCGCCTCCCAGCCGTGCAGGCCCCTCCGCGTTCCAAGCGCCATGAACTCGCTGCTCTCCGCGCCGCTGGACGCGCACCAGCAGCTGCGCTCGTTCGTGTCATTCGGCGAGGACGACGAGCTCGCGCAGATGATCCTGGAGGTGCGTGGGCGTGTCTTTGCAGGTGCATCGAATGGAGCTGACGAGCGCGTCATACGTGCACAGGAGCTGACGCTGGCGCGCCGTTCGTTCACGGGCGTCGCGGCCGAGATGGCCACGTCACCGTCCAGCAAGAGTGACGAGGGGCTCAACGCCATCTCCGAGGAGGACGAGGACGCCGAGGACGACGACGAGTAGAGAGAGAGAGAGAGAGAGCAAGAGAGAAAGCGCGCGGTCCGCCCGGCGACACGCCCACGCGCCGGCCCCCCACCGACGCCCGACGTCGCGTATCCCCGAGCAGATATTTATTAGGATGACAAGCAATAAACGGCTGCGGCCGATCACTTTTGTATTGGAGTGCGCCTTCTACTTGCTCGCCTCGGCGCGCAGCGCCTTGCTCGAGATGTCGTTGCTCTGGATCCAGGCGGCCACGTCCGCGGGCATGACGGGGCTCTCGACGGTCGAGCCCGAGAGCTTCTCGATGAGCTGCGCGGGCTTGAGCGGCCCCAGCACCGTGTTCTTGACCAGTACGATGGCGTTGATGAACGGCTTGCCACTCGACCCGCGCGTCGTGAACCGGTGCTCCACGTAGAACGCGCGCGCGTCCCAGCACAGCACGCGCGTCTCGAGCGCGTATGTCTCGCCGAACGACAGCTCCCGCCGGTAGCGCACGGTCTGCGCGCCGACCACGAGGTTGCCTCCCGCCTTGGTCAGGATGCCCCACACGCCGTTGCGCTGCTCGGCACGCACTCGTCAGTCATCTCCCCCTCCACCCACTAACGCTCGGCGTCGCACCTGCCACAGGTCGCGTCGGCCGAAGCCGCACTCGCGCAGGAAGCGCGCGTTGTTGCAGTGCCCGTTGCGGTCGATGTCCATGAGCGCCACGCGGCTGCGCAGCTCGCTGGGCTCGAACAGCGCGCGCCGCGGAGGCGCAGCGCACAGCGCACCCACGAGCGAGAGCCACGCCATGCGCGCGAAGTACCAGGCGTCGCAGCTCGCGAAGCTCGAGAGCAGCGCGCAGCTCAGCGCCACGGGCCAGCTCGTGCTCAGCACCCAGCGGCTCAGCGCGCCCACGGCCGCCGGCGGCGCCGCCAGCAGCGCGAACGCCAGCAGCTTCCTGCCCATCGGCGCGTGACGAGGCGCTCGGTGCGTGGCGATCGCCAACTGGCTCCGCCATCACCAAGCATCTGCTGGTCCCATCACCACCGGTGCTTTTTAACTCATACTTCCTGTCTCACGGCATGCGGCGCTGCGTCACCAGGCAACATGCCGTTTGACAGGATAAAACCCCTCATTGGTCGAAATGGATGCTAAAGCGCAGCGATTGGCTGAAACTGCTTGTCAAGGCTGGAAATAGCACCAAGAGCGGCATTTGGCGGCAAGGTGAAGTCGCGGGCGAGACAGGCGGTGGCAGGATGCGCGCGGGCGGCGTGGCGGCGGCCGTGCGGCTGCTGGAGGCGCGGATCCAGCAGGTGAACGACGCGCTGGCGCTGGAGCGCGACCCGGCGGTGACGCAGCAGAAGCAGCGGCTCTACAACGACGTGGGCGACTTCCTCATGAAGGGCTTCTCGGGCCGCCACTGGTGGTGCTCCTACCCCACGCTCATGACCTTCATGATGCGCGTGCTCGAGCTGCACCCGGGGACGGAGAGCGTGCGCGAGCTCTACGCGCGGATGGCGCAGCAGCTCGGCGCCTGCACCAAGTGGTACGGCAGCGGTTGATGGAGCGAGGCGTGACGGTTGAACCCGCTAACGGTGCGATCCTTTCGCCGACAGCGTCGACCTGTACCACGCGTCGCTGCCGGGCGTGCGCGTCGAGCTTGAGTTTGAGTACACGGACGACTCCATCAAGGCCTTCTTCCACAAGATGGCCGACCTGGACGCTGAGCGCATCCAGCGCGTCTTTGCGGTGCGGCCGACTGGGGTTGACACCGACGACCGCGCGCTGGCCGAGCGCGTGTCGGTGACGCTGTACGAGGTTCTCACCCAGCGCAGACTGCTATCCGACTTTCGAGTGCTGAGAGCACTCTCCAAGGTCCGTTCAATCGATTGGAAGTTGTGGTGGCGTTATGCTGACATGCCTTTTGCCGATGACGTTAAACAGTGGGTTTCCTCGCCGTTTGGCAGCGTCATTGACCGCTTGGATCTCAACAGCCTCCGAAACAGCAGCGGTTTATATCATATGCTTGTATCGCCAGACCCGGGTGTGCGGTAAGTTTGCAGTTTGGATGGCTGCGGCAAACCAAAGGACGGCTGAAAATGACACTCGTGCTTCCCAGAGCATGGATAACGACTGTGGTCAAACGTATTGGGAGTATCGAGCTTACTGGAGAAACAGGCCACGATCAATTCTTCATTAGTGCGCTGGATGAGTGGATGTTCGTTTTGGAGACCGAGGCGTTCAATCAACCCGTAATGTCGTTGAGCTTATCATCAACCGACGAGCTGGAGCATGTAAGTGGCGGTTGGTCTTCCTGATGCCTTTTTATCATCGTCTCATGTGGCCTTACGTTGTTCAATTGGTCGACTCGTGCAGTTTCTTGATGTGACTAACTGCGCCAAAACACCTACAGCTCAAATTATGTGGGCCGCATTGGATACAGTCATGCAGGTGATAACAAGCATCAACATTGCATGGATGGGTGCTTGAGCTGACTTGAATACTAACGTCGTTCTCGTAGCAAATGGACGAGAACAGCCTCGAGACGATGTTGGAGTCGTTCGACAACTTGCCGGACTTAGTATTCAATAGTCTCGACGAAGCTGACCCGGCCAGAACAAACCAACAGTTCATCACCGTGGTACGTGATTCCCACCTTTCAACTTAAGATCCCGACTTTCTTTTACAATTGTTGTTGTGCTGCGTCAGATCTCCAAGTGCTACAAGGTCCTTCTTCGCTGCCTTGGCCACCGGTTCTGGAGACATACCGTCCATTCTCCACGTATTGTCCTTACATTAATTCTTGATCACTGTCGAAACCCGGCATGGCGTGAGTTCGTCATTAAGCACATGATCGAGTTGCTCCCACCGCTCCTAGTTGCAATGCGGCCTCCACAAGCATTCCGCCAATGTGTAAGTTTTGCGAGAAGGTGCCCTTTTATATCCGTTTCTTCGTCCTCTGCTTCTAGACTCACTTTATTAATTTACTTCACCCTTAGATGAACGATTCGAAGCTCAAGTTTTACCTCAAGTCTCGAGATGAGCTCATCCGATTTTTGATTCATCCCGAACATCAACTACCTTCTTTTCAGAGCAGTATGATGTCGATCGTAGCATCAAACACCTTGATGACGATCATCGGGGACTGCTACGATCATCGACAGACGCGCGGGCAACTTGAAGACGACTCTACAAGCAACAATGGAGCTTCAAAAGATGACGGTGAACTACCGGAATCCAGCTCGGTCGATTACTCAGTTGCAGAAAGCGCAAACTGGTGGCCATGCGGTGGAGATAAAGCCTTGGAGACGCTATGGATGTCTCACATTCTGTCCGTGGTGACGAATCCCAAGAATGACGCCTCACATGTCGATCACGCTGCGCTGCGTTGTGCGATGATTCTCCGAAAGCATTTGCAACTAGCGCGTGATGCCTTGTATACTTGCATAAGGGATGGCGGAACGAAGGATGGGACAGTTGCTAGTGTTTCAAACGGAAAGCCCATCGTGACGCTTCTCTTCGAAAGGCTTTGTGCAATAGTCCCTGTCACACTAATCCCAGTGACTGTGCACGGTGCACTTTTCGAATCTATCGGTGGTATCGCGGAGCTTATGAACAGTGTTGCCTCTCAACCGTCGTTGCCAGCCGAGCTGCAGCCGTTTACCAATGTACTGAAGACATACGAAAATCACGTCCGAGTCTATTTTACAAGCATTTGTGAGGAAGTCTTTGTCAAGGGTTTGATCAACCCACTCCAGTTCCCTATCGTTGCCCAGCATATTAGTATATGCCTTCTTAGTCCAACTGCAGATATGGACCAGCCCATGAAGAGGTATGCGTACAGCTCTGTCGAAGTGTTTGTGTTGATACTAATATCGAACGATGGTTGATAGGATGCTAGCACAAATGGCGGCAAGTAAAGGAGCCGATAAGCTACCATCACCAATGGAAGCGTTCCTGATTGTTGCGCACCGCAAGACCGAAGCTTTCTTACGCGGGGTTGTATCGATGCTGCAGACACTACGCCTGTACGACTTCGCTCTGCCTGTATCTGCTCCAATTCTAAAAAAGATCGTATTCTATTGGGGAAAAGTATTCGAGCTACTTGGGAACGACCTAAAGAAAACAATTGAAGGCGCACAAACGCAGATAGCGACAGACCATGCGGCAATTGCTATGGGTGTCAGCAGTGCAGCGAGTATGCAACGAGTTCCAATTTTGATCAACGACTTCTTGATCGCAATTCTTTCTGGGCTTTACGGATCTCAAGATACGAGTCAAGTTTTTCAGGTTGACGAAGCCACTCGGATTCGCACCCTTGAATTCGGTATATCCTTTTGGAAGTTCTGGGGAACCCATCTTGAACAGGACGCGCATTCAGTATCTAAGCGCGCAACGTTTATCATAGCCCCGCTCGTCGCGAGCTTAAAGCGGCAAGGGGGTGCGTCGGAGAAAGCTCGCGCTGTACAACTATTGACAATTGTTCTCGAGCTCCTTGTCGCCAAGCGCACAACGGCGCTCGATGAGTCTACTTTACGGGTGATAGAAGGAGCACAGGCAAGTGTTAATGCTGTTGACCCAGATCGAGCGTCGACCATGCCACGTATCATCAAGAAACTGCGCGAATTGGAAAAGTCAAAGAGCTTTTTCGGCCGCCAATATTCTTCTGACACACCAATGCTCTCACTTCAGCCTTCGCGAGAGCGCAAACCAGGGCGAGCGAAACCTCTGTCAACCTCCACCGTCGACGACTATTTCTTGAATATTTCTAATCCATCGTCTGCATCGGGCAGTGGCCTTTCGGGGTTCTCGAGCCGACCCATGAGTGGCAAGGCTGCTGCGCGAGTGCAGTCGCGGGGAGCTACGGTAGATTTGACAGGAGTTACAGCCGTCTCAAATCAAGCTGCAGCTCGCAAGAATCATAGTTTCTATTCAGAAGATGACTTT
Source organism: Phytopythium helicoides (assembly GCA_024867545.1). Lineage (NCBI taxonomy): Eukaryota > Oomycota > Peronosporomycetes > Pythiales > Pythiaceae > Phytopythium > Phytopythium helicoides. The sequence continues at coordinate 1,382,864 of JANFNE010000011.1, read as the reverse complement.
GTGCCAGCAGTATCTACTCAGCAAAGTTCAAGTGCTCGACCTAGCTCAAGTGGGGCGAGAACTGCTTTCAACATGTCTCAACTTATTCAAGGCATGTCCAAAGCCCATCCTGGAGCTGACCGCCGCCGCCTGCAGGGTGATGAAAGCTCTCGCCGTGACCAAAACGCCGAAGAAAATGAAAACGAAGAAGAGGAGGACGAGGACGAGGAAGAAGAGCCAAATCTACAATATGCCGCTTTGTACCATCGCATCAAAACGACTCAGAAACCGATTGCAGTATGCTCGCTTCTACCTTTCTACCGACAGCTGCTGCAGTTATGCATGCCAGCACTCCTTACTTATGAGTACTTGAATGATCAAGGATCGTCGGATCGCGAACACGTGGCTCCCGGACTAACGTTCTCAAAGAGCGCTGAGTACGTCAATGCGTTTCTTCCGTTGATGCTTGAAGAGTGTAGCAATGATGTGTTCGAAGGGTTGCGCTCGTGCAGTCAAAGCGGTGGACACATAATGCGCTACGAATCTGAAAAAACTCGCGAAGGGATGCGGTGTCTAAATTTCAGTCTCGTGCAGGTAGACGAGGGCACAAAGACGAGTATGAATTTCAAGTTTACAAATCGCTTTGTGCCTCCCACGACGGACAAGCTCTTTCGAAACGGTGATATTGTACTTCTCCGAGCAGTCAGCAATCGAGGAGGAGCTTCAGCTGCCAATTCTGACCGTCGCGATGAAAGGCAAACGCGGCGAAAAAACTCAGAGTTTATGGGTAACCGCGAATTTATTGGTGTCATCATGATCAATGAAAACGAGAAGGGAAAGAAGCACGTATCTGGCGGTGGCAAACGAGGTGGCAAGGACGCTGGGCCAGTTGAAGAAGACATTGTCCGTATTCTGTTCCTGAACGATGGAGAGCTTGATAGCGCAACAAGTGATCGCGTCGCTTCTTTCGAAGCAGAAGTTCTGAGCTCCAGTGCGTTGGCTGATACGGAGTGGCGCGTACAACCCGCCAGTAACGTGGTGACGTCAGCGCGCGAATATATTGCGTTACGATCCGTTGATTTGCTTCCCGAGCACCTACGATCAACAATTTTGACACCGAATGTGCACAAATCCACGCAAACGGAAATTATCACCATAGCCGAGGTTCTAGACTCGCTCAGATCAAGTTCAAATACGGATGCCATCAAGAAGGTCACCAAGCTATTAAAGCGACTTGACAAGCTCGAGATCAGCCTCACAGACCTACGGGTACGATATGTTGTCTGGGAAGCGATTACAGATATGTTTACGCGTAACGCTGACTTGTGTATGAACACGAATGCTTCCAGTCGACAAGCATTGGGAAGATGGTCAACAAGCTGCGCAAACACAAGGATGAGGAAGTGAAGCAGCGCGCCAACGACCTCAAGGACAAATGGACGGCGTTGATTGACCAGAAAGATGCGCTCGAGCGTCCACCACGGTTCTTGGCACCAGAGCTGTGGGCATCCGTTCGCTCCCAGTACAACCAGTCGCAATTGCAGTCGATCCATAACGTCCTCAACAACTACAGCGTCGGTGTGAGTCTTCTACAGGGACCTCCAGGTACAGGCAAAACCAAGACTATTATGGCTTTACTGAGCGGGTTTCTTGCGCTGAAGCCTCCCGCGACGGCGCTAATGCCGAGTTTAACCAGCTCGAGCTTGAAGGCGAAGGCACCAGACTCGATTTCTCCAACAAGAGATGGTCCCCTGTCTAGTGTAGCAAGCATTACTCAAAGCACTAGTGGATCAAATTTGTCGTTCTCTCTGGGTTCGGGCTCATCATCGGGAAGTATTCTGCGACGAACGGATGCGCCATCAACGATTGGGAAGAGAACAACTATCCAAAGTCTAAAGAATATTTCCTCTGTGCGCAGCCGCCTCGACCAGAAGCTGTCAAACACGTCGTCATCTGCAAGACCTGTGCCATCTAGCCTAGTTGTGCGTCGACGAGTTATTTCCAACCCACTTGGGAGAGCCCAGGCCCATCGCACGAATCATCTGCTGCTCTGTGCACCATCAAACGGTGCTGTGAACGAATTAGTGTTGCGTATAGTGACAGACGGACTTCTCGATAGCACGGGTGCTCCTGTCAAGGTCCGTGCTCCAAGTGTTCACGCTGACACATCGAATTGCGATTGGCTATCAATCGTGCGTCTTGGTAATCCGGGTGAAGACGCTTCTGAAGCAGTTGCGGGTGTATCGTTGCCGAACATTATAAAGCGTGAGATGGAAATTCATCCGAAGACTGTCGAGCTGCGAGCCCTCCAGGACAACCAACGTAGATTACGCTCTTCTATTAAGGAGTTCCACCAAAATGCCAAGGAGAGGAGTGAGGCTGGTGGCGAAGAAGGCGGGAAACGAACGAACCGGAAGGAGCTTGCCAAGATGCACGCGGAGCTTACGAGTGTGTCAGGAAAGGTTCGCCGCCTGCGCGATGAAGTTTTCGCCCTGAAGGCAAAGATGACAGAAACGATTCTGTCGCGCGCCAGTATTATAGCGTGCACTCTGTCCAAGGCTGGTAGCGGACCATTCAATGCACTCAAGCGCGGATTTGATGCTCTTATCATTGATGAGGCTGCACAGGCAGTTGAGCTGAGCACCCTCGTTCCATTGCGAGAGCGTGTTGCTCGTGTGGTGCTTGTCGGAGATCCGAAGCAGTTGCCAGCCACTGTCAAGAGCGTCGTGGCTGCTCGTGCCCGGTACGATCGTTCACTTTTCGAGCGGATTGCTGACAGTGGTGTGGCACCTTCCATGCTTCGAGTTCAGTATCGGATGCACCCGTTCTTGCGCGAATTCCCATCGAAGCGTTTCTACAACGGCCTGCTAACGGATGGCCCCAGCGTGATGGAGCGCGTGCAACGCACGTGCTCTCGCATCTATACATCCACGTGCTTTCAGCCATTTTTGCTGTACGACTTGCCCAATTCTCGAGAGGAAGATGTGAACGGCTCCAAATGGAATCGCGGCGAAGCTCAATTCTGTGTGCAGCTGTGCGAGACCATGTACAATATGTGTGCGGATGTGCGGATGCACAAGTGGTCAGTCGGTTTTGTGTCCCCCTACCGTGAGCAAGTCAACGCAATTCGTCGTGAGCTCGCGCGCTCGTCGTCGTCTTTTTCATCAGCGCTTTCGATTGAGGTCAACACGGTGGACGGATTCCAGGGTCGTGAAAAAGACGTTATCATTTTCTCGTGCGTTCGTTCGTCACACCGAGGAGGCATAGGTTTCCTGCGTGACATCCGGCGTTTGAACGTCGCCATCACCCGTGCTCGCTTCTGTTTGTTTGTCGTGGGCGACGTGCAAACTTTAGTGCGTGACGAGACATGGGATGCGTTAGTTCGGAGTGCACGAGATCGCAAGCTTATTATCCATACCGACGGTGCTCCGTTTCCCGAAGTTGTGAAGCGCCTAGAAGGAAGTGATAGAGGACGTGAGCTTGCTGAGCACTACAAAGAAATGCATGAAAGAGTCAATCGCAAAGCTGCTGGCGGTGAAAGCGGGAAATCGGACAGTTCGAAAGATGATTCAGCTAAAGCGAAGGCTGGCTCGAACCAACCCGTCAAAACTGGACATCCACCTGATGAAGTCAAATCGGCAACCACTAAAAGCAACTCAATTGCTGAATCCGACATTAACTCGAGTGTAAACCTGGAGAAGAAAGAGCTATCTGTTGATGTCACAATGGAGAACGTCGGAGTACCTCCAAGTTCTGCAGACGCTGTATCCCCAATTGGCACTGCCTCAACTGCCTCAACTGCTTCCGCTGACAATCCACCAACGACAGGCTCAAATGATAAGAAAAAGCCTGAATTGCCTGAGGGATCAGTTGAGCCGCAAAATTCAAAGCGCTCGGGCCAACCAAGTGATGTGAACGATCGTCAACGCAAGCTAGCGCGAGTTGGTTCGCAAGATTCGGAGCGCAACAGCAAGCGTGGATACACAGACGATCGCTCTTCTGGTTCGCGATCAGAACGTTCTAGTGGCAATCGCCATGGAACCAGCAGCTCCAGCGGCCGCGACCATAGCAGAGATCGTAGTCGGTCACGCGGCCGAGACTCGCGCCACCAACCGAGTAGCAGTGGAGATCGCCGTGACTTCCGACGCGATCACGGTGACAATAATCACCGTGGGGACTCTCGGTCGCGGGATGCCCAGCCCTGGGACCGAAACAGTCACTACGGCAATGGAAGTTCAGGGGATAGCTATGGGTACGCAAGTCGCATGGAAGGCACCGACCGGCCAAGGCGAACAGAGGAGAGGAAAACAATGCCAAGCAAGCCCCCAGTGTCGATCTCTGCCAAAGAGTTTTGTATGGAAAACGAGCCAACCCGTCCGACTACACAGCACAAACCTCGTGTCCCGGAAGCCGTTCAGCTCGCAAATGCCGTACAGAGAGCGCTAGGGAAGCGTCCATTTAACGGGAGCTCGCCGAGAACGCCTCCGTCGACGGCTTCGTCGTCCAGTAATTTCCATGCTGGAATCAACCGCGATCGGTCTACTCGAAATGGAGACGGTGGCATCGCGCCGAGTAGTAGTTATCGATCTGTCGGAAGTGCTCCGAACAATAGGCGTGTTGAGTACTCTTCGAACTCGAGCCGCCCTACTCAGCACAAGCGACCCAGTAATCCCGGTCGTGACAACAGAGGAGCAGGAGTACTAGGCTCTATCCTCGGGAGTGCGTCTCAGCTAGCGAGTTCAACGTCCCGCGTGCAGGACAAGACGAAGCGCTCGAATGAATTCTAACTGCGCGGACAGCGCTTAAAAAAAAGAGCTAAAAGTCGAATGCTGGCAGTGTTTTTACATGACGAGGCGCATGACGGCCGTGCCGACGGCCATGATGGTGCCAGCGAAACCCACAGCGTACTGCAGCATGCGCTTCTCGACCTTCTCCATGGATAGGCGCAGGTCGTTGAGCGTCTCGTCCTCGGCCTGCTTTTGCAGCAGGAACTTTTTCTCGAGCTCGGCGATCTCCATGCGCACGTTATCGAAGTCGATCTTCTCGAGCATGCGGATGTCCTGCTTGAGCGTGTTGAAGTCGCGCTCGAGCAGCTCTCTCGAGTGCCGCTGCGCAATGTCTGCCAATGGGATCCATCGTCAGAGCGGGCGAACTCCAACGACCTCTGCCTGAGCAAGGCCAAGCGTACCGAACTTGAGCGTCGAGTTGAAGACGCGCTCCGACAGTTCGGCCTTGAGCTCCACGTGCTCCGACTTGGTCGCGAGCTGCAGGTGCCAGCCACGCCGTCAGCTTTTGATCGTCAAGAACCACGACGCTCAAACTCGGCCGCACCACTTTGGCCTGCGCCTCCAGCGACTCGTCCATGGACGCTTTCATGACCTCCAGGATGGCCTCGGCCTGCTCGGTCGTGAATCCTGCCACCAACTCGCCAGCGTCAGTGCCGATCCGAGTCCCCGCCCGACTTTTTGCCCTTGGGGCCGCCCACCTCGCTGCTGCAGGCTCACGACCACCTTGTGCGTGTCGAACGGCACTGGAGACGCCGAGCTGAAGCCCGCCCGGCCCTCGACAAGCGCGCGGCGCGCCGCTGGAGCCGCCAGGCGCGCGCCGGAGCGAGCAAGCGCCAGCATCTTCAAAAATGCTGCGTGTCTGGTGATCCGCGAGCAAATCGGAGCTTTGATTGGATGAAAACGGGATACGACAGTATTTTGACCAATGAGAGGGAGAGTGTTTGCGCAAATCTTGATGCGGATGCGGTACCAGTGGGAAGCCATCACTTGCGTCTACCGATGGAGCACATGCACGTCACCTTCACTGCAGCAGCGAACAATCGATCGTTGCTTGCATGGTTCTTTTATTTTCGACGGTGACGTTACCGGCCCGCAAACGCCCGAGTTCGCCTGCCCTCCAGCTCCAACGGGCGATGAATACAGTGGGTGGCCGGTCGGTCGGTCGCCAATCAATCGAACCCCACCGCGACTCGAGTAGCTCGCCAACGCTACACTTAATGGTAGCCAGACACCTCCTGGAAGTGACCGCCCGGGTTGTACTTGATGAGGAAGTTCGGGGCCTCCTTCTCCATCTTGAGCGGCTCGACGTCGAGCTCGCGCAGGCCCGGCAGGTCCGACTTCTTGAGCTGGTCCAGGCTGAGGCGCACAGCCCAGTCGGCCGTGAACTTGGGGTCCGGGAACTGCTCGCAAATCTTGCCGATGACCTCGGCGACCGGCAGCGGCAGGTTGAAGAGCGCCGGCTCGTGCTTGGTCACGTCGAAGACGTAGTCGGCCAGCTCCTTGTACGAGTACTCCTCGTCGCCGACGAGCTCGAAGGTCTTGGCCTTGATGGTCGGGTCCTGCGAGATGGCGTACACGGCCTTGGCGACGTCCTGCACGGCGACGGGCTGCACGACGGCGGCGCCGTTGTCCACGAGCGGCACGCCGCCGTAGATCATGCGGTCGGCCGTCCACGTGAGCAGGCGGTCCTCGGGTCCGAACATGACGCCCGAGCGCACGATGGTGGCGTCCGGGAAGGCCTGGCGCACGGCGATCTCTCCGCGGAACTTGGAGGCGGCCCACTGCGAGGGCGAGTTGGGCTCGGCGAGGATGGACGAGAGGTGGATGAAGCGCGGCACCTTGGCCTCGGCGGCGACCTCGGCGATGGTGCGCGCGACGTCGACGTGCACGTCGTCGTAGGTGAAGTTGATCCACCAGGGCAGGATGTGCTTGGTCTGGTAGTGCTTGCCGATGAGGTTGATGACCACGTCGGCGCCCTCGACCGCCGCGCGGATCGAGTCGCGGTCGCGCGGCGAGAACGGCGGCAGCGCCACGTTGCCCAGGTCCGCGTTCACGCGCAGGTGGCGCACCTCCATGTCGTCTCCGCGGAACGGCGCGATGAACGCGTTGCCCTTCATGCCTGCGTGTCCGCCGTCAGCACCACCAGAACGGCCCCGTCCGTCGCCGCGCCATCGGCCCACGCACCCAGCTCCGCGCACACGTAGCGCCCCAGGAAGCCCGTGGCGCCGAACACCGCGGCCGTCACGCCGCCGCCGCGCACGCGGCCCACGGGGTTGCGCAGCTGCGCGCGCGCCACGGGGGAGAGCGCCGACATACTGCTGCTGCTGCTCGTCGCGGAGCGCCGGTCGATATTTGTCGCTCCCCCTCCTTCGTGCTGTAGCAGCCCTAGGTTAGGAAATGACTTCCGGGTAGTCATTGGTGACTGAGAAAGTCTGCTGCGTTCGCGATGCTCGTGTCCGACTTTTGATGCAGCACATGCGGTTTCGATTTGGAGGATCAACGAACCTCTCAGCATTACTTTAAAAAAAAAAAAGCGCTACGATTGCTCCGCTTTGTGCAGTTTGTTTTGCTGGAACGGTGCTTCCTCGCCAGGGTGTAGTCGCTACTTCCAATAGTATATGCACTCAATTATGCTCAGCTTGTATGGCATCGCTGGCATCCGAAGCCCGATAGAATGCACCCAAATGTGCGATGGTTAACGGTCTTTTCATTAGGATTTTACCTGATCGCTTCAACGAAGAAAATTCAACGGTAAATCTCGCACAGTCAACAAGGTTTTTGGCTGTCGTTCGACGAGGGAAGCATTCTTCGTTACAATCCCATGCGTACTATTTCAAGGCAGACCCAACTCCGCATGGTAAACTGCTTCCTCGAGTAGTAGTTGCATCCGGAACAGTCGCAATGAAAGAGGTTGGTACAGTGGAACCTGAGGAAAAAAGTGTAGTAACAATAAAATGCCAAGTCAGGGTCGATCGACTGAGTTCCCTGTTGATATGGTATCCAATAAACAACCGGTTTTCTGCGAATGTCGATGTGACGCCAAATTCGGAATGTAACCTCCACTGTACCAGAGTTATTACGGATTTACAGTATCTGATGTAGCATTACCACTTCCAATAGGATAATCGATGAAGTTGCTGATGAACTTGACCGTTCCACAACGTGCTTCAACACTGGGTTACCCAATCACTATGCATGCCGATCGAACGGTGAGGTACATGATTGCATGGCTTCTGGAATACTAACCAATTATGTTGGTGACGGCGTCGTAACTGCAGAGCAAACCCTCCTTCAAAGATATGTTGTTGTCTACCGATCAACTGCAATTTTATCTGATTTTGATCCTGCGTGTTGGGTAAATTCTTTTCCAAAGCTCGTTCCATATGGATGTGGTGGGCTGGATGAGCCAAGAAGTATTCGAAATGGTCTTGAAGAGTTTGCTAGATACTGTGTACAGCATTCATCCAGTTTGCATACAAAGCACCCATCTTTCGCATTCATTGCATTCGATGTTTTGGGGAGACACCAAACAATGAACGCGAGTTATTTTCGAGCAAAGCTTAACTGAACTAGTCTTGTAAGTGGGAGTTATGTTAACCAAGATCACACTTTTATTTTGACGAAAGTTTGACGCGCTTTTGCACAGTGCTGTGGCACCTGTAAGACCAACTTTGGACTCTTAAGTGCGTGAACTATGTGTTAGGATTTCTTCAGGTTAGCACTCGTTTTGGGGCTCAAATCAAGAACGTATTGGTGCTAAAGCAGAAAATAACAAGCTATTCTAGTTGATGTTAGGCCCAGAAAAATCATTCTACACTATAAAATACACAGCAAAGCCTCAGCTCGACATTGAGCACCGAAGAGTATTGCATTCGATAAAGCTCAGAGGAAAACCACCGTGTCTGCAAACGATCCAGTTTCACATATACGGAATTGTATTCAATATTGTGTTCAATGCCTAAATTTATGAGGATATCGCATATGTCCAACCCACCCGCAGTGTGATTCACACAGCCTCCATGAACTTGAAAATCTCTGTGCTGTCACTGTTATAAATGAGCGCCTTCCGGACATCTGAATACACTTAGTTTGATGAAAATATAATGATTTTAGCGCATGATAGCTGCGCTATTATGGCCTGTTCGCACCTTTAGAGACTTTGTATTTCGATCGTGTAAAAGGACTTGAAGTGTATAGGCGCACCATCAACGTTGCTATGTTGTCAAAGAATTTGAGTCACCGCCTAGATGCAGTGTGGCGGGACCTTCTCCAACGTTGGCGAACTGGTCACTACCGCCAAGATGACATTGATAACGTGAATAGTATCAGCTATCGAGAAGGGTGGGCCAACGAAAGCATGTTACTTGAGGCATTCCGCCCGATAATTGCTATTCCAAAACTCCTTTGGTCAGAGAGCAATATTACAGGATCATGCAAAAAAAATGAAAGGAAACTTCTTGATTCGTTTTCTGCTACTGAGACTTGATCCCGGTATAAACTTAATCCTGTTCAACAAAAAAGTTTGCTGAAGGTTCGGGATGATAAAACAGGAAGCATGCCGATACTCATCGAAGTGGCCATTGATATGCCAATGCATAGTACAAAGTGTCTAGCGCACTTCGATTCGCAAACGTTAGCATTGGTTACGTAGTTGACATCATCTTGGATCGAGATGACGTAAGGGACACCGTTCAGAATGATGGGATCGCGTCCGTCCATCATATCCGACCTCCAAATGTAGTATATATCAAGCTGTTGGGCTCGGAATACCATTCATTCATTTTTGGCTTTCCTTCCTCCTCGAGTTGTACCAGTGCAATACATGCTTCAGCGTAGTGTCAAATTTGCGATACCTGATCGCGCTTTTGTCTTGACTCCATCCCAGGTTCAAAAATTTTCCGGCATTCTCTCTGACAACTAAAAATGCCAAGGATTGACCTTTGTAGAGATTGTTTTAGCACCGGTGCGCCATTCTACAGGACCCTCACCACAGCGTTCAGCATTGTATGTTGCTGTAACACGTGTGATAACTGGTCGCCAACTTTATCTCGTGGAGCCGCTCTAGTTGAAATACCTGGAGTATTTCAAGTCGAGTAATGAAGCTCAAACTATCGTAAGTGGATTTGGTGGATCGCCCCTCGTAGTTACATGGCCCAATGTTATCTTTGATCTCCGAATGAAACAATGGTCGTCTGATTGCCTGTCTCATTGTCACCGTCACTTTGAATAGTAGGTATCGCTGCACTCTGCTGCGCAGGAATTAGAAGGAGTCAGCGATCACTACAAACCATTTACGGGCAAAGGCTACCCCCTGTCGCGGGAACTGTAGCGGAAACGCTGCTTGACCTTCCTATTGCTGTGGGACGCACCGTTCAAAAGTCGATTGAACAACACATACAAATCGAAGGAACACAATATCACATTACAGTACACTTCGAATACAGCGCCGTTGTTCACCAAGTGCAGGCACGGCCGTCTCTTTTCCTTTGTAATCACCTCGAGTCTCGACCTAATTCCAGTGCCCTACCTATTTCCGGAGACCGCGCCACTTGGCCATGAAGCTGTCGCTGGGCAAGAAGGACGTGGCGTACTCGTCGCTGGAGATGGACTCCCCGCACGTGGCGGGGCCGCCGGGCCCGCTCCGGCGCAGCGCGTCGGGCTCGTCGCCCTCGGCCGTCGGGTCGCTCGCCCACGTGCAGCTGGACTCGCCGAGCGGCAGCTCCGCGACGGTCGACTCGGAGTTCTCGGACGGCTACTTTGTCAACAACAGCGCGGCCGCCAGCGACGTGCACCGCGTCGGCGGCGGCTTCTCGTCGGGCGGGGGCGACTCCTTCTACCACTCGGTGGCGCACGACGTCGTCGCGGCGCTCGAGCGGCCAGTGCGCCGACTCGCGTTCGAGGTCAAGGGAGCGCTGCTCGCCACGGGGTAAGCTCCCTGCTTGGCGTTGGGGAGGCGTGGACAGCGGACTAACGCGGTGTGGACGACCACTGCTAGCGTCGCGGCCACGTGCTACTTGCTCTCGTGGTTCCAGACCGTGCTCGTACCCTTCTTCCTCGCCATTTTCCTCATGTGCGAACCTCGTATGTTGAAAGGCGTCTGCAATCACGCTCGACTGACGCTGGGGTCTTGATTCGTGCAGGTACCTCGTCGACCCGCTGGTAGAGGTCATCGACGTGTCGCCGCGGTACTTCCTGTGCATCTGCACGTCGAGGGGACGCCATGCGCGCCGCAAGTCGCGCGGCTGCTCGCGCGCGTTCGCGTCGTTGTGCGCGGTCAGCGTGGTGTCCGTCTTCTTTGGGCTTCTCGGATACATCACTGTGCTGTCGGTGCACGGACTGGACGTGAACGCCTACCAGTCGGGCTACAACCACCTTGTGGAGGGCGTCGAGAGGCTGCTGAGCCAGATCGGACTGCCCATGAACATCACCACGACGCTGCATGACAACATCGACAAGCTTGCACGCGTCGTCATCACGGAGACGATGGACCTATTCTCGGTCATGTTCGTCACAGTCATTTACCTGACGTACTTCCTGTGCACACGCACGCGCGCGAGCGACGCCGGCGGTGTCTGGTCCAAGATCGACCACGACATTCAGCGGTTCGTGACACTCAAGTGCTTCCTGTCGCTCTTCGTTGCACTGTTGGTTACAATTGTGTACGTCTCGCTGAACGTCGGGCTCGCGATTGTCTGGGGCATCCTCACGTTCATCCTCAACTGGATACCGAACGTCGGTGCTATGATCGCGTCTGTGCTGCCCATATGCATCATTGCCATTACGCCAGCGTCGCTCATGAACCCGATGGAGAAGTTCCTGGCCATTGTGTTGCCAATGTGCTTTCACGGCTTCGTTGGCAATTTCATTGAGCCCAAGGTTTTCGGCAAGAAGCTCGAAATCGCTCCCGTAGTCGTGATTCTGTCGCTCTCTGCGTGGGGTTTGCTCTGGGGCGTCGTTGGCATGATGCTGTCGGTTCCGCTCACCGCCGCAGCCAAGATTATGCTGGGCCACCTCAAGCTCTGGCCCGAATTCGTTGCGCTGATCGAAGGCACCTACTTTATCAAGTACGGGACCAAGCCGGCGACGTACAAGAAGGATGAGACGGAGGGGTTCGAGTCGATGGAAGTGCGCACGGAGAGCGAGAAGGAGCGCGCGGCTGCCGGAGGCGTCTTGCGGCCATAAAGGATACTAACAATCATTTTGCTGCATTATCGCTTGCTTTTACATTCGCACAATGGTTTTCTGTATGGTACATCGTTGCATGGTTTTCAAGGTCCTTCTATGCTTGCTGCTTGAATAAATACGATGGCGAGCAGCACCAGCGACTGTATCCACCACGCGTCGCGAGACCAAGTGACGGCAGACGAGGGATTCGATAAGCACGAACATCTCGCGCTGCTATTTGCGTCGTCTCCTGCGTCTTTCAAACATTGCTCTTGATCGACAATCTCGACGGCGTAGTCCTCGAACGCCGGAGGTTTTGCCGCTCGATTATCGTTGAGGAACATGAGTACTCCGCCACAAGTGTGCTCCGTTTTGTTGCAGGGCGAGTCCATGAACCCATTGGGCGTGTTGTTCGTCCCGCATGATTCGTCCGAGCAGTACCAGTCCTTTGAGGAGCTGTCCTGGCACACATAATTTCCATCGTCGCAGTCGGGCCACGTTACTTCTGGCACAACAGGCGAGTTGGGCGAGCATACGTTTTCCCGATCATCCGGCACTGTGAGTCCGCAATCGCCAAAGAGCTCCGGCCGCATACGCTGCGCAACACTGGCACAAATCTTGATCGTGCTCTGGCTCGAGTTGAAGAACCTGTCGTTGGCGGGTGCCGACAAGAAGTCGGGCTGCCGCGGATCGCACGAAAGGCAAAACGCGACCGACAAAAATCGCTTGGCTGGATTCTGGAACTTGGCACAAGCGTCGCCGGCATCGATGAGCGCCAGGAACTTTCCCTGGGCGTCAGCGTCGTGCGCTGGTAGACAGCAGCTCCTGGACTTGTACCAGTTGCAGAAGACCAGTGGCTGTGCGCTCTGATGGCAGACCAACAACACAAATCAAGAAGTTGAGAACAATGAGGTAGCTCAAATATCACTGAGATGACCTCGGACCTTGCGTGGAGGAGCCTGCAGGTTTAAGCAGGAGCCTTCACCATTCGCAGTCCGAACCGGAGCGAGCAGCATGCATAGCAGCACCACTGCCACAGGGCCGAGAGCTTGCAAAAAACCCATTTCGAAAATCACGAGCCCTAATTGATGTGCACAGCCATGGCCACTTGGCAGCACCACTGACGGTTTCCACGCCCGCTATTTCGGGTCCTTAGAAAATACCTCCCATGGTGTTTCTTCACATTTGCTGACGAGTGCGTTCGACGTCATGGTCGATCGCTGCTGATTACTCGCGTCAGCGTGCAGTCAACTATGTTGGTGTCGCTCGACTGGCGGTGAGTAACGATTCAGCTTCCTCGAGAACTTTGTTCTCTGATTGGCCAATAGGCGCTGAAGTGGAGACCCTCAATTGGCGGAAAATCCGGCGGTGGATTTTCCGCTCTCGATATTCGCCTCTATATCAGTACAAAATACTCTGGAATTGTTTTCTCCACTAGTATAGCGATCAAATGTCGCGAAAAAATCAGGGCGGGGCGGGGAGAGAAGGAAAAAGCAAGGCAAGCGCGAGGGCAGCGCACTTGCCTACCGCCCGCGGCCATGGCGGACCTGCGCTCGGACGACTACTACGCGAACCTGGGCGTGGCGCGCTCGGCCACGGAGCAGGAGATCAAGTCTGCGTGCGTGTCGCTGTGCTGCTGCGGAGCGTCGCGAGGTCCGCGCGCTGAGTTGTCGTGCCGCGCAGCTACCGGAAGCTGGCGATCAAGTACCACCCGGACAAGAACCCGGGCAACACGCTCGAGGCCGAGGAGAACTTCAAGATCGTGGGCGAGGCCTACAATGTGCTCTCCAACAGCGAGACGCGCCAGAAGTGTGCGTCGCGAGGGCGCTGCGTGCAGGCGCGAGAGGAGCTGACGGCGTGGCGTGTCCCCATGTCACAGACGACCTGTTCGGCAAGGCCGGGCTCGAGGACGGCGCCGAGCCCATGACCAAGGAGCGCGCCATGAAGATCTTCAAGGACTTCTTCCGCTTCGGAGAGGAGATGGACCCCGACGCGCCGGAGCGCTCCAAGGGCATCAAGCGCGCGGCCGGCGGCGTCGTCTACGCTCCCATGAAGGGGCTGCTGTACGGCGGGAAGACCGTGCTCGGCGGTGTCATTATGGGCACCGCGGCTGTCGTGGCCGGCACGGGTGCCATGGTCGCCAACGTGGCGCTCGGCGTCAAGGAGATGGGCGAGGCAGGCGTGCAGGCGGCGCGAAAGCGCAGTGGCAGCAAGGCCTCGAGCGAGAGCAGCGGCAACGAGACGTCCACTTCGACAGTCGAGGAGATGCCCGCTGAAAAGCCCGGACCGACGTTCATGAGTGGGCTCAAGAAGGCCACGGTCGGCGCGGTTGCCGCTCCCGTCGCGGTAGGCTGGTGGACTGCGTTTTGGTTGCTCGTGCTTCTGCCATACTGATTGGGGAGTCCTGGTTTGGCATCCTACAGGGTATTGTGACCGGCGGGGGCGTGCTGCTCGCAAGTGGCGTGGCAGCGGGCGGGTACCTGGTCGGCGGCTTTGCTGGTGCGGCCAGCAACGTTGCAAGTGGCGTGGCAGAGGTCAAGGCCGCCAATAAGCTCGAGAAGGAGCGGCAGCGCGCGTCACTGAGCTCCAACCGCTCGAGTATTGAGCATGAAAGCACTGCGGGCTCAACGGCGAGCGAGGCCAAGGGCTTTGCAGAGCCCACGAGCGTGCCAGCGGCGCAGACGGCTTGATGCACTCATTTCAACTAGACGTGAATTTGCCAAATACATACTTGTCTGAGCTAAGTTATTCGGTTTTGTCGGCATTGGTCGGTGCGGCAAAGATGCAAAGGTGCGACAGCGCTTGTGAGTTGGTGACCTCATAGAGCGCTGGCTCGCAACCGGCGAATCTGGCCAACCTGAGCATTCCACTCTTCATCGCTCGGAATATGCTGGCGGAACTTTGAACGAACCCGTAACTTCTCCAGCTAACATATCACGGGCCACGAACATAAGCTGATGATCATTGTAGTTGACATGGCGGAGCTTTCAAAGCATCCTCCAACGCAGGAGCGCGTGGCTGCGACGTCGGTGGGATTCGGATGATAAAACCTGGAGCTCGCGCTCTGGCGCTCCCTCGCCTGCCGACCCATCGATGTCTGCCTTGGGGAGCTGTCTAACGCCTGTCCCCGAAGTGGCAGTTGAAGCTTCGGTTTTGTCTCCTGAGCTTTCTTGGCCATTGCGCTATTGGCGACGACGCAAGCCACGCACATTATGGTACCAGCAGCAGCTGGTGTCCGCGGCGACGGCGACGGCGACGCCAGTCGTCTACGCTGGCAAATGCACTGGGAGGGGGTGATGCTGGACAAGACCGCTGAGGATGCCAAGCGTGCGCGTGCCAACAACGCGAGTGCGCGACACAATTGGGTGGAGATCAGCCGCCATACATCTCGACAAGTCGGCACCCGGCTGACCCGTACGTTGTTGCTTCCTGTGTCGAGTTGTGAGCTCCTGTGAGTGCCAATGCGTTGTGGACCTTGCATGCTGCCAGCTACCCAGTGCCGCAACAAATTCCATGTGCTGATGCGGCTTTACAAGAAGCTTCTTGCTGTAATACGAGCCAGCGGTTGCAGGTTTGATGAAGGCACCAACAAGGTCGTTCTAGACGATGCGGAGTGGAAGGCATTCACTGACGGAAAGTCGCAGAAGGAAGTCAAGATCTACGAGTATTTTCGCAACCGGGGCTTCCCTCACTACCAACGGTGTGCAGAGATCACCGGCAACTGCCACGTCACTGGAGCTGATGGAGGTGACATCCAGGCGTGGCTGGATGAAGATGGTAGCAGAGGTGAGACGACCTCCGGCCCAACACTGGGAGCTACTTCGAGCGCTATTGCGATGCCGAGCAATCAAGCCGAGAGTGCGACGCTCCTTCAGCGGCATGCTGAGGAGGACAGCGCAAGATTCGATAGACTGATGATTACAGTCGCAGAAAAGGCCAACGCTTACCTCGACATGTTGCTCAACAACACGCGAAACACCAACAGCGAATGATGACAATTTTTACCGCTGACTCTAGTCGAGCGACTGTGATTAGCAGCATGGATAATAGGATGGCGACCATCGTTCGAAGTGACGTCGAGCGTGAAGCTTTTGCATATGAAGAGTGTCAAGAGATGGTGATCAGCGGAGCAGCACATGTGGTGTTGTGGTTGACAATGACTACGGTCAGGACTTTTCGGATACTGAATACGAAGGTGAGAGCTCAAGCAGCTCAAAGAGCTTGGACGAGAATGAAGACGTTGAGCGGCCAAGTCTTGAAGACGCCGAGGCGCTGCGAGACGAAATCGCTCGTTCCATGTGGCACGACTACCAAGTGGAGCTTCGTCGACTCGGCATGCTCTGAGAGCTCTGAGAGATAACACAGAACCCAAAAATAAGGAGCATGCTTTGAAAGCGTCACGCTGGGATAATTCTTTTTGTTATCGATGAGTCCTGTGTGATGGCAGTACTGACGCATCAATTGAGATCGCCAACATCGCCACTTCCGACAACTCGATAGGTGCCTCAGGCACAAAACGCAACACCCACGAGTTTTGTTGAAGCCATGATTTGCTGTTGGAGATCAACGCGTGTGATTCCCACTTGGTGCCGGTGTTCCGCACGGACCCAGACGCAGACGCGAACCTTGACGCCGCGATGACTCCCATGGAGGTATGCCGCGGGTTGTAGTTGCGAACCACGCTCGGCAAACGCGAAGATGCATCGCGTCTTGGCGCCCACTCTCCATCGTGACCTTGACCGGCACCGAGCCGCTCCCTGTATCCCCGTCACAGCCGCATTCCTGTCATTGACGCATTCGTACCCATCTCATGGAGCTCCTTGTCATCCACCGACCCCGCCAGGTTGCACACCGTTACGGGGCTCTCAGCGCTGGTTCTCCAGGCGCGACCGACTCAGCAAGGTGTTCCCATGAGGGGGGTGGCACTATCAACTTTTCGTGTAGTGGCTATGGTGGCCTCACCACCATGGGACGACAGCCCAAGGACCGTCGTCCGCACGTCGGCGCCTGGCAAGCTGCTGCTGTTCGGGGAGCACGCGGTGGTCTACGGCTGTCCGACGATCGCGGCCTCGCTCTCAGACCTGCGGCTGCGCGTGGAGATCGTGCGTGGCGCTTCACGGCTTTTCAATTCGCTCCACAAGTCGAGAAAACTGACTTTGAAGATCGTTGACATTTTGCTTGACTGCTCCAACGCAGGAGCGCGTGGCTGCGCCGTCGGTCGCGTTCTGCTTCCGCGATATCCGATCTGCGCATGGAGATGAAGAGTTGAAGCGCTCGTTCGCGCTTTCGTCGCTTCTGGAGCTGGTCGAGGGACTGCAGGACGAGCGGTTCTTCCTGCCCAAGCCAAGTGTTGAGGCCCTGCAGCGTATCGACAACTTGCTGCAGGATGAGCACGAGCAGGATGCGCGCGCATTGCGTCCAGCGTTGTTCCTGTGCTGTGCAGTGCTCAGGCAGTCAGTATTTCTCAGGTCTGGTGATTTTGGTTGAGTTCTTGCAGCATGACGACACTCACAGGTGGTGGTGTTTGTTCAGTGCGGATAGCAAGGAGGGCCTAGCTATCTCGTTTGCGCGAGACAGTCTGCCAATTGGCGCTGGTCTAGGTTCTTCAGCAGCGTTCTGCGTCGCGCTCTCTGGAGCGCTCGCGCAGCTCGTTTCACCCACGAGATCCACCGCCACGCCGGACATCGAGACCATCAACAAGTACGCATACGCCGCCGAAGTGATCCTTCACGGTGCGCCTTCAGGGGCGGACAATACGGTGAGCGCATTTGGAGGCGCGCTTATGTTTCAGAGACGCCCCGATCCATCGTTTCGCACGATCCGCTGCGATCTGAACCACTTTCGGTTCCTCATCGTCAACACGCGGGTACCGCGGTCGACCAAAGTGCAGGTAGCCAAGGTTCGTGCTCTATACGAAGCCAACTCGACCAGCACCCAAACTCACTTTGACGCGATCGAGAGTATTGTGAACGCCTTCATCGCAGCCGGTGAGCGAGAAGAGCTCACACAGGCTCTGCTTGCGAGCCAAATCGAGGAAAACCACCGCCTGTTAAACCTGCTTGGTGTCGGGCACCCGCAAATCGAAGTAGTTGCCCAAATCTGTGGAAAGCACGGTGGCGCTACCAAGCTGACGGGTGCTGGGGGAGGTGGCTGCACAATTTCCCTGTTGCCCGCCGAATTGAGCGATGGAGAAGTCACAGACCTCGTTAAAGAGCTTGAGAGTTGTGGGTTTGAGTGCTTTACTAGCTCGATCGGCGGCCAAGGCTTCCGCATCGACTAGCCTTTATCGGATTCCACTCTGTGGATTTGCCGAGAGCTTCGGAAACAGAGACATTGAGGTAGATTCAATTTAGCTGAGGGCGTGCGAATTTCCCCAGAGAACACAAGAAAGAAAGGAAACACGACCAAAAAAGATAGGGCTCGACGGCAATGTATTGTTTGTACTCGTTCTACATTTGAAGCATCGTGCGTGCACACGTTCTGCCGCTTCATCACTCCCCTGACTGCGATCGAGCAATCTCCACATATACTCCTGTTACTGTAATGGTTTGGTTGAAACCAAGGAGTCAACTATCGGCTGCCCGGTCTTTTATTCGCGTACTTCTCCTCGCTCTGTATGGGCTTCTTCTCAAGATATGCGAACCACATCTCGTAGATGCAATCGAGAAGTTGTCCTTGATGGAAAGGAGGCAAAGCTGATTATGAACACCTTGGTGGATCGCGACCAATAGTTACAACACTGGTTATCTGCACCCAGGCTCCAATGCCCAACGTTACATTCACGGCACAACACAAGCGATGACAGTCGAACTGCACATTCGGTAGTCAAATCTGCGGGATCGTCGATTTAGTATTTGGTTCCTACAAATTATGTACTGTACGCTCAAATGTAGCGTCCTCTCCTACGCCAAACGCTCGTCGATCATTTTTGGACTGTGGATGTTGGCACCCTCTTCAATCTCTTGGTCCATGAGCTGGTCTTGCAGCTCGCAGGGTCCCTCTGCACGACGGGCAAGCCATGCAAAAACAGCGACGAAGAGCAGGGCGATGGGGCAAATCGCAAAAGCAGCGGTCCCCCACATGGTTCGAGCCCCGTACTTGCCGTAGACGTAGCCTCCGGCGAGAGAGGCAATGCCTCCACCCAGACCTCGTTGAAATGTCGCCAGCAGTCCAATCATGGTACCTTCTGCTCCCTTCGGAGCCGCAGCGTAGATGTAGTTGGTCAGCGCAGCGAAGAATAACCCATACGTGAGCCCATGAAGGGTCTCAACAGGCAAAACCCACCACGCCTCATTTGTAAATGTATACACGCTAGTCCGCACTCCGGCAGCAACAAGTGTAGCAGCAACGCACACTGGTGTGCCGAAGCGAGAGATGATTTTGTTGGCTAGGAAGAAATAGGGAAGCTCCGACACAGTTTGCACAGTCACGAACGCTCCGGCAATATTTTCGTTTTTCCCCGAGAGATTGTACATGAAAAGCAGCAAGTAGTTGTCTATCAGATTCCCGACTATGCCGGCCAGCAGCGTCACATTGAGCAACATCAGCACGTCATATCGGTGCACAATCTGTTTCACATTTCGCGCCATTGTGCAGTTCTCTCGACGTCCGCTCGGCGCTGACTCTCTTTCTGATGGTACGTACCATACAAGCAGGAACAGCGACACACACGACACCGCGAGCACCATGTTGAAACACCAATTAATCCCAAGTGATCCAGCAACGATTCCAGATATGTAGCCACCAACGCCGTATCCCGCCGCCCCATAAAGCCGTTGTTTGCCGTAGTCGCCTCCCGTTTTCGAGATCCAGGTCATTGTTGCAAGATCGAGAAGCGAGAAAGTCGGTACGGCTTGGAAGTACGCAACGAACATGACCGCGCACATGAGTGGGAACGACGAAACGAACTGGATGGAGAAAAACAGCAGAGCAGCGGTAATGTGACAAATGACGTGAACCATCTTGGGTTTGCGCAAAATATCAGCGACGGCTCCCCAGAAAGGTGGGCTGACAATCGTGCAGATGCAGGGCATAGCTAGAAGCACACCAATTTGACTCTTGGTAAAGTTGGCTTTGGTTTCAAAGTAGATCTATATCATTTTGTGAGGAAAGTGTCAACAAACCACCTTAACATGAGCGTTGCGGAATCATTCATCACACGCACTGGCAGATAGATTTGGACGGAGAACGCGAAGAAGTGTACGATGTACAGCAACTTGAGCGGAACTAGCTCCTTGGATTCACCAGCGTCGATCAAAAACAAAGGTCGGATACCCATGGTGCCTAGCCACCGATGAGTGCTCGAAAATTAGCGATCACGAATTTGGAGAAAGCGAAAATGAGCTCAAGCTCAGCTCCTCACATCACAATGCGCAGAACTGCAACATGAGTATACCAGTGGTTACAGCAAGGCTGACGTGCCCGTTCAGACTTGCTCTCTCCTCATGCGCGGATTGGGCGGCGCCGTTATGATTCAGAATCGCATTCAGCGCCGGAGCACACTGACTCTTGACGAAAAAAATGAAACGAGTGGCGCCGTGGGTAAACTAACGCGATCCCGGACACCGATGAAAAGCCCACTTCTAGCGTACTTGAACCACAAAGCGCCACGTGCCGCTTCCGCTGTCAGGTATCAAGAAAACGACGTGAAAACGACTTGCTTTGGTATGCGTGGGCTTGTCAGTCCAACCACGACCGCTGAACAACGCCACTCAACTTTGATGCCGTCTTCTCGACAATTTCTGAAGTTCTGCGTTTCTCTCTTTGGCGTCACCAGTAATTTTGCACAAATATTATTCACATAAGCCAGAGGATTTTTTGAAACGTTTTACAAGCACCGAGCTAGCACTCATGCTGTTCTACTTCGATACATCACCGCTTTCAAGAGTTGGCGGTCGGATTATTTAGGCAACGCGCTCTCTCCACCAGCTTCTCCAATCAGCTGCACTCCAAGTTCACTAGCAGCTCTACGCCGTCGGCGTGCTTCCCAAGCAAATGCCGCCACAAACACAAGCGCAAGTGGGCAAATCCCAAAACCGGCAGACCCCCACATGGTTCGAGCGCCATACTTGCCGTACACATACCCACCAGCAAGTGATGCTATCCCACCACCTATTCCACGCTGGGACGCAGAAATCAGGCCGATCATAGTGCCCTCTGCACCCTTCGGAGCCGAGGCGTAAATGTAATTCGTGAGAGCGGCGAGCAACAACCCAAACGTGATACCGTGCAGTGTCTCGACCGGAAGAATCCACCACGGATGTTTCGTGAACGTGTACACGATTGCTCGCACACCGTAGGCCACCACGCTGACGGTGACACACATTGGCGTTCCGAACTTTGCGATGATCTTGTTGGCGAGGAAGAAGTATGGCAGCTCGGATACCGTCTGTATCGCGATGAAGACGCCTGTGATGTTGCCGTCTTCTCCCGATAGGTTGTACACGAAAAGCAGCAGGTAATTGTTGATAAGCGAGTCGATGATGCCGCTCAATACTACGGTAACGAGTAGCAGTAGAACGTCGTGCATACTCATGATTTGCTTGGCGGTGCGAAGAAGCAGTCCTTTCTTGGGGGCGCTCTCGCTGCCGTCGTCTCTAATCTCGCTCGGATCAGCGTTCGCAGTCGCTGTAGTCTCCGCGGGGTCTGGAATATATCGCACAAGTAAAAACAGCGATATGCTCGATGCGACCAGGAGCATGTTGAAACACCAGTTGATGCCGACCGAGGAAACCATCAAGCCGCACAAGTATCCTCCAATGCCGTACCCGACTGCTGCGTACAGTCTCTGCTTGCCGAAGTCGCCGCCAACACGCGTGACCCAGGTCATGGTTGCGAGGTCCATGAGCGAGAATGCAGGCGCCATTTGGAACGATGCGATGAACATGAGGACGCACATGAGCGGAAACGAAGAGACGAATTGGATGGAGAAGTACAGGAGCGCAGATGTGATGTGGCAGACGACGTGAATTGTCTTTGGCTTGCGAAGTGAGTCGGCGATGGCTCCCCAGAGCGGTGGCGCGATAATAGTGCAGATGCACGGCATGGCAAGTAGCACGCCGATCTGGCTCTTGGTGAAATCTGCTTTGGTCTCGAAGTAAATCTGTAGACATTCGTTGAACGTTGCGACCAGCGTGAGAACGTATCGATGGGTCGTTGAAGCATGGAGAACTACACTCGACTCACCGCGAGGTAAGTCTGGACCGAGAAGCCGAAGTACTGCACGGCGTAGAAGAGTTTGAGCGGAATGAGTTCCTTGGACTCGCCCGCGTCGAGCAGGAACATGGGTCGGAATCCCATCTCGTCCGCTTTTTTTGGCAGTCGCGAGGCCAACTTTCTCGCCAAGTGGACAAACGAAAAGTGCACCCACCCAACCTCCAAACCGAGTGATCGGCCACTCATCCGGGCACCGCACAGCCGAGCGTTTATGAACTGCTCGCCGTGCATAATCCACTTGTCGTGTCGTGCAGCACCACGCACTTGAAGTTGGAGGTCCCCGCGCGCGCGTCGAGCAGCACACAAAAAAGTCTTCCGTTCTTACAGAAAAGTCCGTTCCTCATCAAGCAGTTCATTCCGCTCCATCTATCCACAACGTACACCTCTTAAACCGGATGTCGCCACCGGTGGCGGCCGACGGAAGGCCCCCGCAAGGGAAGTAAATACGCCTGGCAAACCAATCGGTGAGGAGTTGGCACCTGTCGGTCGCGGTGCAAGTTGCAGCGCCTGTCTCGGATGCGCTGACCTGTGTGTGGGCGCCGAGGGCAGCGCGCGATGGCGGACGCGGGCGAGGAGGACGGCGCGCTGCTGCGGCAGGTGCTGGGCGCCAAGGGCGAGGAGAAGAAGATGGGGCGGCCCAGCCACCCGGCGTGGGAGCACTTTGTGCGCGGCGAGAAGCGCAACCGCTTCCACCACAACGCGTTCTGCAGGTACTGCGCGGCCCACGGCGCGGCCGCGGCGCCCGTGCGCGGCGTGTCGGGCAACATGATCCGACACCTGCAGAAGTGCGTCTACTGCCCCGCCGAGGTCGTCGCGCAGCTCAAGCTGCTCTGCGCGCAGAAGGACGCCGCCAGCTTCTCCAGGAAGCACAGCGCCAGCCACAGAGACGTTGAGATGCTGCTGCACGACCCGCTGGCGGCGCTGCGGAAGAGGCGCAGGCACGAGATTGACGCGACGCAGGACCCAGCCGCTGACTCGGCGCCCGCGCAGACCGATGCGGCCGGCTCGGCGGCGACCGAGCAACAGCAGGAGCAGGCTGCAGTCGACGAGTTCATGCCGCTGCAGCTGCCGCTGCTGACCCCGGACTTAGCCATGCAAGGCGCGGCAGGCGCGATGGAGCCCTTGGCGGCGCCTAGTGAAGCGCAACGCCATGTCGAGGAGAAACCCACCCGGAAATCAGCAGTGCTGCCGACTCCTCCCAGACAGCCTCGACGCCAAGAATTAAGACGAAGGTCGAGTGCTACCGTTTCAGTCGAAGACCCTGCAGGACTGAAGTTGAATGGTGGCGAGCTCAGTCGTCTCGCTCTTTCGACGACTGTCTTGTCAGGACTCCCTTGGGACTGGACCTGTACAGAAGAGGTTGCTCAACTATTCAAGGCATCTGGCAGTGAGCTAGGCGCACCAGATCTATCCTCATTGACACATCTGGCAAAGAACCTACACGAAAAGCGGGTATCAAGACTGAAGATGGAATCTGTCGGCTTGACTCTGAGCATTAACTGCTGGTCAACCAAGTTTCCCAAATCGACTCTACTGTTGTTTTCACTCGTCAACGCTTCAGGGGAGGCGAGTATCGTGGATTTGGTCGACCTTGGTGTTGTTTACTCGCACGAAGTGCTAATCGGGAAAATCGCGTCGTGTCTCGTCGGGCTGCACGAGAGCCAGACGCAGATCGTCAACATTGTAGCGGACTCGATGGTCACGCATCGCGCTGCTTGTGCTGCTGTGCGAGCTTCTAATTCCGTAGATCAATCGCTACCAGTTCTACCATGCTTTTCCCATGTGCTCCAGCTTTTACTTGGAGGCGTGGTTGCGTTATCAGAGTCACTCACGAACACGATGGGCGAAGTGATTGAGCTCGTACAGATGTTCACAAACCATCGTGTGCTGACGGTTCTGCGCCGTGAATGCGGAGACCCCGATGCGACGCTGATCACTCCGTCGACCCAGAATTGGTATTCTTTTATTGACTGCGTAGATTCAGTCCGTCAGTACGAAGATATGGTGAAGATTGTGGCAGCAAAGGTGTTGGATGCATCCTCGTCTTGCTCAGAGGGGACCGGAAACGAAGAAGGAACACAGCGGGCGGCTTTGGGCCGCAAGGACAGCGCAGGCAACAGTGTTGACGAATTAGCTGAATCGGGACTTTCCGCTCCCGTTATCCGCAGTATCCAGAGTCACACTTTCTGGGAACGTGTCGTGTCGCTCAGCGAGCTGATGTCGCCTATCAAAGAAAGCTATAAGCTTCTGTCAACCCGCAAGGCTTCATCAACGACACTCCTGCTCTCGGATGTATTCTATCAACTTGGACGGATGTATCAACAATATGGGGCGATCATCTCCGACTGGGATGAAAATCCGAGCGCTGGGAGGTCCGTGGAACAGGTTCGATTTTTGCAACGCGCAGTGGACAGCATCTGGGGGCTCTTTGACCAACAATTAATGGTACTGAGCTACGTCTTCAACTACAACTTGGACGACTCGTTCTTGGACCGGCACTTATCGGTTTTGCAGTGGCTGGCAATCGGCAAGTCTTCAAAAGATTATTTTCGTCGCTGGTTTTGCGCGTCAGCACTCGGATCGAACCCTAGCCGTACTCTTGGACTTGGTGAGGAGGCACTTGCGCAGTTTCTTGAAGACCTGCTCGCGTTTAAAGAACGCAAGTATCCGTTTGACGCTGAATCGGTGTGTGAGTTCGAGAATCCCAAGATATTTTACATGCTTGTATCGGACTCGCACCCAATGATCCACCTGTTTGGTGCTCGTTTATTTGGGTTCGTGACGACCACAACTCCACTCGGGGATATTCTCCCGGGCAAGCACTTTTTGTCGTCAGTGCCGTCGACCGTATCTGCTCCAGGATCGCTGTTGCCTGTGCTACAAACAAAACTGTCGGAGCAGAGTAGTTGGCGTGCAAACGCTCTCAAAGATACTGCTGGGTTCCAGAATCCTTTGCACCACGGGCTACAATCTCGCTCTCGCAGTCTGAGCGAAAAGTCTGGTGTTTTTAATCCCAGACAAGACGATCTGGTGTCTACTCTTTCGCTTTCAAGCAACAGTTCATCCAGATGGAGGACGGCACTAACTACTGAACGAGCGCGGCCAAGCACGAAGATCTGGACCAAGCTGCAGTGGATGCACTTGGCGAAGGAGTGGAACCAGCTATGGGATCGAGAAACGGAAGGCGGAAGGTTTGTGCTCGAGAGTGAGCACTCCTCGAGTGAGCTGCTGAAAGAAGTGTCTTTAAGCCAGATCTTCAAAGAGAAGCTCCCGTCAAGACTTCCTCGCGACCGCGAAGATGCTGTGGTAGATGTGTAGATATTTAGCTTCGGTGATACAGCTAAAAGTAATGTTCAGCGGTTGCTGGTAGTATGGTATGCACAGGTTAGTATTACGTCTGGGCAAGTCAGCTTCGATTTTACTTAAAGCCAAATTGCAGATGCTGGCGCAGAAGCTCATGAGGGGCCAAAGTCATGGGACTGCTGGTTTACACACGAATACCCCTCCTGATTGTGAGATACTGCCGTTATCCTCTACAGTAGCAAGTTGAATGCTCTATCTGTCATTGCTCATGAGAAATTGCCTGAAAAATTTTGTCGATCGCATCTTCGTCCAGCTCCTCTGTGGTGCAGAGCGCTTCGAGCTCGCCCATTTGGTTCATAAGATTCGCATAACTAAGACAATAATTGTATGGAGTTAGAAGCCCAACGATAAATACTCTGAGGAAAATACCAGTGCCTACCTGTCTTCGAGACGCAGCAATTGTTCAGATGTGTTTTCCACACTGTCTTTCATGGCCGTGTACCTGATTGATATGTTCAAGCGCAATCAGTGACAAAGCAAACACACACAAGA
This sequence comes from Phytopythium helicoides, assembly GCA_024867545.1. Taxonomy (NCBI): domain Eukaryota; phylum Oomycota; class Peronosporomycetes; order Pythiales; family Pythiaceae; genus Phytopythium; species Phytopythium helicoides. The sequence continues at coordinate 1,356,864 of JANFNE010000011.1, read as the reverse complement.
AGCTGTGACAGATTACTTGGCTTGATTCCGTCTAGACTTCTTGTCGACCTTGCGAAGCATTGCAACCAGTTCACGCTCACCAATGCTTGTCTCTGATGTCTCATAGCTATCATCTTCGTCTGCTCCCTCTGTTGCTGGATCTTCCGATGTAGATGGTGTTGCAGGACTGCGTGATTGAGGTCGTGAGTATGCAAAAACACCAACAATTGCTAACCACAAGTCACTTGCCTGCGAGCACGACTCGAAATATTCTTTACGGTCGGGGATTGATTTCGAGTGTCGCTTGAGCGCTGCTTATAGCGTCCACTGCGACCTGACGACGGGGAGCTTGGCAGTCCCGGTGGAGTTGCTACTTCAGAGGCTGAAGGTGAGGGAGCAAGAGGTCCTGAAGCGTTATGAGGGCGTTGCGGAGCCTTGGCGCGAGAGGACATCAAGTCATTTCTGTTGGTGCTTCGGCTCGTCATGATGAATCCGGTTGTGATTAGCTATTATTAGAGGGCGGCATGCTGAAGGTTTGAAGCACAAACATGGAATCACATCTTGTTCATCACGCTTCTTGTGAATGACACTGCACCAACCAAGACCCCCGGTAGTGCTCATTTCTCGGCCACAGTCTGCAGCAAGTACCGCTTCGAATCCGGCACCCGCACGCCCATCACCAGATCATGATTTCAACAAAGCAGCTCGCCCTGTTAGTTGCTCGCCCATTGCCAGGCGTCGAGATCTCGTTCCTCGGGATTTGAGAAAGCCAATTCAGCTTGGTGTGCCAACACCCAGCACGTCAGCATCGGTGGCGATCGAGATTGGCCGTGGTGCAATTCACAAATCCATAGTTGGCAACCGAGAAGATGATACCCATCAAGGCACAAACGTTCTTGCGGCAACGATAGCCCGAAAAGAAGCCGAGGAGGCTGTCCAGAAACTAGCGAGACGGATTGCTCACTATCGCACTCAAGAAGAACGCGTGCTTCGAAGTGTGTGGATTGCTCGGGAGCTGCTCGCAGAGAAAGTATCATCAGAATCTCATGCCACTTCTAAATCAGCCACCACTGTTGACGGGGTAATTTGCAACGACATCCTAAAGCCGCGTCAGTGCCGTGCGCACAAGCGACCCAGAGCGAAAGATCAATTGGAGTTTCTATCTGTACGATTCTTTTCGGGGCTGATACCTGTGCGTTCAGATCTAAATCGATGGTTTGGTTTGAGCGAGCAGAGGCAAAAAAGGCTTCTTCAGCGACGAAAACAGGACACGGCTCGGCACCAGAAAGAGAAGATAAAGGTAACCTCTGCTCGATCTCGTTCCGTTTTCACTTCCCGGTGTATTAGTTACCTTCTTGCACCGCTATGACATCTTCAGTCGGCACTTCAACAGCAACGAGAGCGAGACCAGACTGAGTTTCAAAAGCGGAAGCTTCAAAAGGACAGGATTAAGTCAGAGGAATTCCAATCTCAGGCTGAGCGAGCTGCGAAACAGGCACGGACCGCACGCTTGCATGGGCGTTTACTGAATCGAGCTAACATGTTGCACAGCGCCAAAATGCAATTGAGAAAGAGGCACGAAGGAATGCCCAGCTAGCGATAGAACGAGCGCGAGAACTGGAGGCACGCGCACGTCTTCAGGAGATGCTAAACGAGGAGCGGGACCTGGCGCTTCGGCTGGAGGCACTGAGGCTCCACCAGTCGCAACTTGAGCCGCTCGCGCTATCAAAGCCTTGACAGCATAATAAATTGAATCGCAATGAAATGGGTGCTCGTGAGGCGTGTACAGAGGGTTCCATCTTTCGCTGTGGGCGAGAGAACTGCACGATGACTGCAAGCAGCACGAGACGCGGCGCCTTCTAAAGTCGTGACGTCGAGAGGGATAACTGATACTGGTACCATGACACTGATCTTTTGTCTTGGGTGGCCCGCGAGTCTTCGCTCCTTGATGCGCTCGGGTGACTTGCTGCATGCTGCATACCATGCAGTGCATGGTCGGGATGGGAGGAAACTACGGCAGAGAAACGTGTAGACGAGTCGCGAGTGGATGGGTGGCTTGGCTGGCTAGTCACATGCGGCCTGTCAATCGTGAAAGCAGCTCCTTCGTCTAAACATTCACGCGCTCAGCGTTTAGACTGCTGCAAGAGTGCTGACAGGTTCAACGCATGGCGTGGTGAAAATGTGTGAACATTCCATCTCGTCTTGCGGTTTGAATGGCATACAGTACTGTACTGCGCTCCAGACCAATGCTCTCTGGTCCCATCAGCTGGACTGGTCTGACTTTCATTCGAATCAACCGAATTTTTTCTCTTGCGCTTTGTATGCGTTTGAAAGTCTCACTTGAGCAACGGCAGGTCGGGAGGAGCCGGCGCGGCCTGTCACGTGGACTTGACCTGCTGGCGCGTCACATCCTGTGCGACCGCACAACTGCTCGAGCCTCTCGCGCTCACTATGTCGACCTCGTCGACTGGCCAAGTGTGACATGACCAGCAGCCCTTCAAAGACTGGCGGCGCCCGAGATCCGGACTCGAGTGGCGCCGATCACGCTTCAGTCTCCGGATGGGCACTCGGCGTTTGTATGCACGGCCACCAGCTCTCTCTATGCAGGTCGGCAGGTCGCCATCCAATCATGCCATCCGGCCGAGGAACGATGCAAGACCCCGTGCACCGGTACACGCGGTCGACTCACAGCACCGAAGGTGCCGACGTTGGGCCCCGCCTTGCTCTTGCCTCACTTCCAGACTCGCTGCGTGCCGATCCCTACGTGTGATACGCCGTCGCTCGTCTCGGACCCGAGCCGTTAAACAGCAGGCTCGTCCAACCAGAAACAGCGGTACAGCCAACATTTAATCATAGGAGTCATCGAAGCAGACCGCATCGCCATCATGGAGCCTGTGAAGAGCGCCTCTGGCGCTACCTCGCTCATGCAGCACATGTTCCGCACCAAGCCCATGCGAGTGATCCAAGCCGAAGAGAACTCCCAGGACCTACCACGATCGCTGTCGCTCTTTGATCTCATCTGTATCGGTATCGGCGGCACCGTCGGTAGCGGCATCTTCTCCACGGCTGCTGACATTGTCTCGTCGACCGCTGGACCCGCCGCCGTCATCAGTTGGCTCATTGGTGGCATCGTGTGCTGCTTCAACGCCCTTGCCTACATGGAACTCACGACGCGCGTGCCGTCGTCCGGAAGTACATACGCATACGCGTACCACGCTATTGGCGAACTGCCGGCTGTGGTTGCTGCGTGGCTGTTGACCCTCGAGTACGCTGTGTCGGGTGCTGGTGTGGCTCGCAGTTGGGCACAGAAGGTGGAAGACTGGGTTATTCTGGATCATCCGAACGCGAACGTGCATTGGTTGAACGAGGAGTATGGCAATCTGTTGTCGGCATTCATCCAGGCTCTTTGTGTTGCTGTGCTGCTGATGGGTGTGCGCTTCGGCAAAGTCTTCGTGAACACCTTCACGATTCTCAAGATTTTCGTTGTGGTGTTCATCATCATCGCTGGTTTCGCGGCTATGAGTCCGGACAACCTCTCTCCGTTTGTGCCTTCGCGTGCGGAGAACTCGTCGGGTGACATGGCCTACGGCACACAAGGCATCATCACGGGTGCCACCCAAGCATTCTTTGGATACATCGGATTCGACGAAGTTTGTTGTCTTGCTGCTGAAGCGAAGGATCCCAAGCGTGTCATGCCTATCGCCGTCATCAGCGTCGTCATGGGTACCGCCGCACTCAGTGTGCTCTGCTCGCTCGTTCTGTCCGGCATGGTGCCCTTCATGGACGCGACGAGCTTCCCCGACGGATTTGAGGGAGTCGGATGGTCGTGGGCCGCCAAGATCGTCCGCGCCGGTGAGACCATCACGATGCCGGTCGTGGTGCTGATCGCATTCCTCGCACAGCCCCGCCTCAACTACGCGCTCGCGTGCGACGGCCTGATGCCGGCGCTGTTCGCCAAGGTTGACGCCAAGGGAAACCTGTTTGTCAACACGCTGCTCACGGGTATCTTCTTCACGCTCGTCGCACTCATTGTGCCGTTCGACACGCTGTGGGACATTGTCAACTTTGGTATCCTCGTGTCGTTCGTCATGTCCAATGTGTCGCTGATGATGATCCGCACGCGCGACGAGTCTCCAGTACTGGCACCGCGCCTAATTGGCGGTGTCGTGGTGTCGGCGATCCTGGCGGCCTTCTTCTACCAGCAGGGCTACGACGTGCGAGGGTCGACTGCATGCCTGGTGCTCGCGATCGTCTTTGTGGTCGTGATGTTGGCGCTGTGTGTGGTGCTGTTCGTCAAGTGTCCGCAGATGGGCAACGACCCTGAGCACTTTTCGGCGCCGCTGGTGCCGTTCCTGCCATGCATCTGCATCTTGGCCAACTTCTACTTGATCGCTCAGATCAGCGACCTGGGTCTGGGTCTGGGCTGTGCGTGGGTGGGCGTGGGTATCCTCTCGTACTTTGGCTATGGTCTGCAGCACGCAGCTGGCCGCACGGGTTGGAGTGATCTGCTGCGTTACCAGCTTCCGAGCGTGAGCAGCGACACTGGCAACAGCTACGTGGCTCCTCGCACGTCCATCAACGATGTGCGTCCATCGATGGCATCTTTTGTTCGCGACTAGACGAGGACGCCACGACCAATGAGATAGACTGGAATGGTACGGATGACGAATATGAAAAGAATGCCATTATCTTTGTTGATACAACAACATCCTTGCGTGTACTGGTTGACGTGGGAGTGGTGAGGTGGGATTCAATCGGTGATCATCAAGCGCCGAGAGTCGGGACGAACTGCAAGTCTGAGTCAAGTCAACAACAGTTGGGTTCAAAAAGGCAACTTTGATAGCGAGAGTGATGGTCTTTTGGTTTGGTACCTCCAAAGCAAACGCATAGTTCCCCATACTGCACACAATGTGTACTTTAGGTCAGTAATGATCACTAAATCGATGTCTCTACTATAGAAACGGCTCCACCCAGTCGCTTGTCGCCCATGAAATACAGATCAAGTATCGCAACAATGCGATTGCTCTGTGAGAGTTCAATACATGAGGGACTCGGTCTGTGTCTTGCTGTACTACGGTATCAACAAATCCCCGAGCAAAATCGTAAGCCTGAGGCTACGGACGTGCAGCACAGAGTTTGCGCGACCGTCAGAGCTTCAATCGGAGCTGTTCAACTACAAATTCAGAGAACAAGACCAGGGCGAACGCGAATATGCCTCGTCCGACACAAAAAGTATCATATGTTGTAGGTAATCATGTTTTATATGTACAATGTTAATATTTTCAACGTATAGAAGTATTCTTTGAAAAAGGTTATCTGTTTATCGTGGTAGGACTAATTGGGGGACTGACTGCACACTGACCAAATGATGAGATGCCACTCGGCCCACAGAACGTACGGTTCCAATGCCCCTGCATGGCATCTAATCATGACGAGCTTCAATCTCGAGCCCGAGCTTTGGCCCTCGAACTCCTCGTTTGTGTCATTTCACTCGGGCCAAGTATGCTGTCAGTCGTGCCAGGCAGGCGCGCCACCGGCATGTCCCGACGTTGGGGCTTCGCCTCACTCTTGCCTCATTCCCAATTTTGCGGCGTCCTGTCAAACACATCTATCACGCCAGCCTAAACCAGCGGAAGCTCCCACACTTATCCCTCTCTGCACGAAGCAACGCTCGCGACCGTCACAATGGCATCTGGAAAAGGAGGCTCCAACACCTCGCTCATGAAGCACATGTTTCGCACCAAACCTTTGGCAGTGATTCAAGCCGAAGAAAAATCAGAAACTTTGCAGCGTTCACTGTCGCTCTTTGATCTCATCTGTATCGGCATTGGTGGCACCGTCGGTAGCGGCATCTTCTCGACCGCCGCAGAAATCGTCTCGTCGACCGCTGGACCCGCCGCCGTCATCAGTTGGCTCATTGGTGGCATCGTGTGCTGCTTCAACGCTCTCGCCTACATGGAACTCACGACGCGCGTGCCGTCGTCCGGAAGTACATACGCATACGCGTACCACGCTATTGGTGAACTGCCGGCTGTGGTTGCTGCGTGGCTGCTGACCCTCGAGTACGCTGTGTCGGGTGCTGGTGTGGCTCGCAGTTGGGCACAGAAGGTGGAAGACTGGGTTATTCTGGATCATCCGAACGCGAACGTGCACTGGTTGAACGAGGAGTATGGCAATCTGTTGTCGGCATTCATCCAGGCTCTTTGTGTTGCTGTGCTGCTGATGGGTGTGCGCTTCGGCAAAGTCTTTGTCAATACGTTTACAATCCTGAAGCTCCTCGTCGTCTTCTTTATCATTATTGCTGGTTTTGCGGCTATGAGTCCGGACAACCTCTCTCCGTTTGTGCCTTCGCGTGCGGAGAACTCGTCGGGTGACATGGCCTACGGCACACAAGGCATCATCACGGGTGCCACCCAAGCATTCTTTGGATACATCGGATTCGATGAGGTTGTCTGCCTCGCTGCTGAAGCGAAGGATCCCAAGCGTGTCATGCCCATCGCCGTCATCAGCGTCGTCATGGGTACCGCCGCACTCAGTGTGCTCTGCTCGCTCGTTCTGTCCGGCATGGTGCCCTTCATGGACGCGACGAGCTTCCCCGACGGATTTGAGGGAGTCGGATGGTCGTGGGCCGCCAAGATCGTCCGCGCCGGTGAGACCATCACGATGCCGGTCGTGGTGCTGATCGCATTCCTCGCACAGCCCCGCCTCAACTACGCGCTCGCGTGCGACGGCCTGATGCCGGCGCTGTTCGCCAAGGTTGACGCCAAGGGAAACCTGTTTGTCAACACGCTGCTCACGGGTATCTTCTTCACGCTCGTCGCACTCATTGTGCCGTTCGACACGCTGTGGGACATTGTCAACTTTGGTATCCTCGTGTCGTTCGTCATGTCCAATGTGTCGCTGATGATGATCCGCACGCGCGACGAGTCTCCAGTACTGGCACCGCGCCTAATTGGCGGTGTCGTGGTGTCGGCGATCCTGGCGGCCTTCTTCTACCAGCAGGGCTACGACGTGCGAGGGTCGACTGCATGCCTGGTGCTCGCGATCGTCTTTGTGGTCGTGATGTTGGCGCTGTGTGTGGTGCTGTTCGTCAAGTGTCCGCAGATGGGCAACGACCCTGAGCACTTTTCGGCGCCGCTGGTGCCGTTCCTGCCATGCATCTGCATCTTGGCCAACTTCTACTTGATCGCTCAGATCAGCGACCTGGGTCTGGGTCTGGGCTGTGCGTGGGTGGGCGTGGGTATCCTCTCGTACTTTGGCTATGGTCTGCAGCACGCAGCTGGCCGCACGGGTTGGAGTGATCTGCTGCGTTACCAGCTTCCGAGCGTGAGCAGCGACACTGGCAACAGCTACGTGGCTCCTCGCACGTCCATCAACGATGTGCGTCCATCGATGGCATCTTTTGTGCGGGAATGATTGAGTAGTGAAAAAGTTGTGGAGTATGAGGATGAATCATGGCTGGCGATCGATAGCCAGCCGCGGAATGGATTTCGCTTTTCTGTCTTGTTTTTCCTGTCGATTGACACTATGGCATCCTTTCACTGTGTCGAATTCTTACCGCCCTCGGCGCTGTGGTGGATTTGGATCCACTTTGGAGGAAAGAGCCCACCATTCGTGTGTACCTCATGATTGTGATCTGGTGAAACTGCGCGACCCAGAATCTCACGAATGGTCGGCTCTGTACAAAAAATACGCAGCCAAGAGATTATTCAGCGGGCAATCTTGGTAAACAGGGGTTGCTATTCTAGCAGACACGGTGCAGTTGGCTCTATGACACAGCAGCACAGCGATCTTGTGCTTCCCCAAGGTGCGATCTGAACCACCTTCGCCAGCAACTCTGAGAGACGTGCGTTTGTGCATCGCCTAACGACGGTGCTGCCCATAACCTGACGGCGTACACTGATATATTTGCTGGCTCTGTATGCAGCTCTCGGAGCGGCTGCAGCTCATACACCCCCAACAGGATTCCTTTAGGGACGAACACAAACTTCGGAGCTGCGCGCCAGGATCATGAGTCGAGCGTGCGGGCAACAAAAAGCATTACGTTCAATAACGCTTTGAATAGAGCACCCTGTTGACCATGATTGCCCGGTGCACAATCGTGTTGACATATTTGCGGAACGTCACCGACTAGTGATACATTGAAATTCACTATGTTGACAAGGGGTGGGACCAGCTCGGGATCCGTTTGAAATACAGGGCGCTGTTGATGGCTGTGCCATTCCAGGTAAACAGGAATTGCGTCACGTCGAATGTCCTTCCAGTTCCCGAATTCCCAGTGCCTGGCGAGGGTGCAGCTCCTGTCTGGACCAGCGGCATGCTGCCGACTACGTCGAGCGTCGGGCACACGTCCGTCAAGTCGCTGCTGGCTCAGGGCCCGCAGGGATTCCACAGTTACGTGGCAGACCACTTTCAGCGTGCATCAGGGTCACCATTGCCGCAACTCTCGGTTCGAGTCAAGAACTTGTCGCTTACTGTCGACATCCCCGTCGCTCATGAGGCGACAACAGACTCGAATGCCGCGTCGGAGCTGCCAACGCTGCCGACTGTCTTCATGAAGGCCGTGCGAGGATTTGTCTCGTCTGTTCCGTTCACAAGTTCTAAGCCACGTAGAACCATCGTGACCAAGCATATTCTGCGAGACATCACAGGTTCGTTTGAACCGGGGACGACAACCCTGGTCCTTGGGCAGCCTGGAGCAGGCAAGTCTTCACTTCTGCAGCTCCTGAGTGGCCGATTTCCGACAGAGGATAAACGTGTAAGCGTTGGCGGTGAGATCGAGTACAATGACCAACCTCAGCGCGAGTTGAAGCGCCGCCTGCCACAGTTCGTCTCATACGTGACACAGCTCGACACACACTTGCCCACACTTACAGTCGAAGAAACGCTCGCCTTCGCGCACAAGTGTAGCTCTTCACATTTTGTGCGCCACGTCGAGAGTCTTCTCAGCCATAGCGAAGACCCATCGGTGAACAAATCTGCTCAGGAGATCGCAAGAGTCCTCCTCGAGCACCTTCCGGCTGTCACTATCCAGCAGCTGGGTCTTCAAGATTGTGCTCAAACAATCATTGGCGACGGGATGCAACGCGGTGTGTCTGGCGGAGAGCGGAAGCGCGTGACCACGGGTGAGATGATCATGGGAATGCCTCTTGCGTTGATGCTCGACAGTATCTCCACAGGCTTAGATAGTGCAGCGACATTTGACATCATCAGCACAATGCGTAGCCTTGCCAAGGAATTCAAGAAGGCTGTCGTGATCGCTCTTCTCCAACCTTCCCCAGAAGTCTTTGCGCTCTTCGACAATGTACTTTTGCTCAACGCGGGAAGAGTAGTGTACCACGGCCCAGTTGCTGAGCTAGTCGGGTATTTCCAGACACTCGGATTTGTCTGTCCGAAAGAGCGAGACTTTGCTGACTTTTTGCTAGATCTTGGCACGGAAGAGCAAATCAAGTACCAAGTCGTAGTCCAAAGTGGAGTGCCATCTGAGGCTCAGCAAAAGCAAACCCATCCGAGGACAGCTGCGGAGTTTGCTGCAGCTTTCACAAGATCCAGCATTTTTGCCCAACGCCAACAAGAAGTAGTGGCTCCAGTCGATGCCGTCATCTTAAAGAGTACTCACGCGTATATGGACACAATCCCCGAGTTCCAAGAAGGGTTTCTCCGCAGTACCTGGTCGCTGGTATGTCGTGAAGGGCTTGTGCTGAGCCGTAACTCGGCATTCTTGATTGGCCGAACGTTCATGACCATTGTCATGGGTCTTTTGTACGCAAGCACCTTCTACCAGTTTGATCCCGACAATGTGCAAGTTGTCATGGGCGTCATTTTCTCGGCCACGTTCTTTGTGTCTCTCGGGCAGGCATCCCAGATCCCAACGCTGATGGAAGTGCGCAAGGTGTTCTATAAACAACGCCGCGCAAATTTCTTTCGCTCGTCGTCGTTTGTGCTTGCGAACTCGGTCAGTCGCATTCCAGCCGCGTTGCTCGAGACTATTGTGTTCGGATGCTTGATCTATTGGATGTGCGGATTCACTGCCACCGCGAAGGAGTTTATCCTGTACGAGGTTATCCTACTGCTCACGAGTGTCATGTTCGGCGCATGGTACTTCTTGCTTGTTACCATCTCTCCCAACACGTTCGTTGCAATGCCTTTGGCCATGCTGTCCGTGCTCTTTTACGTTATGTTCGCTGGATTCGTAATTCCGCGCGAGCAGATTCCAGACTACTTGATTTGGCTATACTGGATCAGTCCGATGGCATGGTGTGTTCGTGCGTTGGCTGTCAACCAGTTCCGTGCGCCAGACTTCAACGTTTGTGTTTACGGGGGCGTGGACTACTGCGCAACCACGGGGGCAAGCAGCATGGGTGAGTACTATCTCTCCTTGTTTGACGTCCCTTCAAGTAAGTATTGGGTTCCTGGAGGTCTACTGTTCATGGCTTTTTCGTACGTGGTTTTCCTGGCGATCTCGTCATGGGCGCTGGAATACCACCGATTCGAATCACCTGAAGACAGTGCAGTGACAGCTGATACTCATAGCACCCATGACTTGAGCACAGCACAGAAGAATGGAGACATCGTTCTTGCAATCGATCAAAACGAAGAAACTCCATCAAGTGGCTATCACCTCGCAAAATCGCCATCAGGCAAACAAAAGGCGGGGCAGCACATACTAGATGAGGAAAAAGTCCACGACCAGCCACACCAGAGGCCTGGGTTTGTTCCAGTGACTCTAGCGTTCCAAGACCTGTGGTACTCTGTCCCAGCTCCAGGAAAGAAAAAATCAGAAATGCTCGATCTCCTCAAAGGCGTATCCGGATACGCTCGTCCAGGATATATGACCGCGCTTATGGGATCATCTGGGGCGGGAAAGACTACTCTCATGGATGTTATCGCTCACCGCAAGACGGGAGGTCGCATTAAAGGAAGGATCCTTCTCAATGGATATGAGGCGACAGATCTGGTCATGCGCCGAAGCACTGGGTACTGCGAGCAGTCTGACGTACACTGTGAAGCTGCCACCTTCCGCGAAGCTTTGACCTTCAGCGCTTTTCTGCGCCAGGAATCAGACGTACCCAGAAGCCTAAAGCTCGCATCAGTGGAGGAGTGTCTTGATCTCCTCGACCTTCGACCCATCGCTGACAAGATTATCCGAGGCAGTTCTATGGAGCAAATGAAGCGCTTAACAATCGGTGTCGAGCTGGCAGCACAGCCAAGCGTGCTGTTTCTAGATGAACCGACAAGCGGGCTCGACGCTTTCTCGGCCAAGGCAATCATGGACGGTGTCCAGAAAGTGGCGCGGTCGGGGAGAACCGTCATGACGACCATCCATCAGCCTTCGGCAGAGGTATTTGCGCTCTTCGACAGCGTACTCTTGCTCAGGCGAGGTGGCGAGACCGTGTTCTTCGGAGATGTTGGGCCAAATTGCAGGACACTTATCGACTACTTTGAGCGCATCCCAGGGGTATCACCGCTACCTCCAGCCTACAACCCTGCAACGTGGATGCTCGAGTGCATTGGCGCAGGAGTCAACCATGTAACTTCGTCCGACACTGAAGACGGAGGTCGTCCCACTGTCGACTTCGTTGAGAACTTCAAGAAAAGTGAGCTACAAACGTCGTTGGATGCCGTCCTTAGCCTTCCTGGTGTCTCGACTCCATCCCAAGAGTTCCCGGAGCTTCTATTCTCCAGGAAGCGAGCAGCAAATAACGCGACGCAGTTCAAGTTCCTCGTGCAGCGCAGTTTTGCTACCTACTGGCGAACAGCGTCATACAACTTGACACGGCTCATCATATCTGTCGTGCTCGCGCTCTTTTTCGGCATCGTTTTCGTCAACGCCGACTACAGCACATACCAGGGCATCAATGCTGGAATCGGCATGCTCTTTCTCGTCACCGGCTTCAACGGTATTGTATCGTTCTTTAGCGTACTACCGGTCGCAGCAGCCGACCGTGGTGCGTTCTACCGCGAGCGAGCAGCACAAACATACAACGCACTCTGGTACTTTGTGGCTACGACGCTGGTCGAGGTGCCGTACGTGCTCGTGAGCGCGCTGCTGTTTACCATCATCTTCTACCCCATGGTCGGCTTCACGGGGTTCACGTCCGGCGTGCTGTACTGGATTACCACAGCGCTGCTCATCCTGCTGCAGGCGTACACGGGCCAGCTGCTGTCGTACGCGCTGCCAAGCGAGGAGGTGGCCATGGTCCTGGGCGTGCTGCTCAACACCATGAGCTTCCTCTTCATGGGCTTCAATCCGCCAGTGACTGCCATCCCCTCGGGCTACAACTGGGTGTACCAGATCAACCCGCAGCGCTACTCGTTCAACGTACTGGCCGCCGTGGTGTTCGCCGACTGCACCGACCCCGTGAACGGCTCGGCGCTAGGCTGCCAACCGCTACTCGGCGCGCCAGTGACCGTCGACTATGCCAACGTCAAGGCGTACGTGGAGGACGTGTTCGGCGCCAGCCACGACAAGCTCTGGCGCAACTTCGGCATCACCGTGGCCATGGTGGGCGTGGTGCGCGTGCTGTCGCTGCTCGCGCTGCGCTTCGTCAACCACCAGAAGCGCTAGGCTGCCTGCCTCCATGTAGTAAGTTCGCTGTCCATGTAGCCTTCCAAGTTCCAAACTGCCCTTTCTCCAAAGGGAAACGCTTGATTTCGTCCAATCAAATCGTTAAATAAATGATTTTAACCAATCAAGAGCCAGGAATGGGAATGGCTGGCCGCCGAGGTGACAGTCGGCAACTTGCAAGATGGTGCGCGCGGCGGTGGCGACCAAGGTCAAGAAGAAGCCCGGCGACTTCAAGCGCCCGAAGCGCAAGGTGGGGCGGCGCGCGCCGCAGGCCGCCAATGTCACGTCCGTCGGCATTTCCTCGCGCCGCATCAACCTGCTGGAGCAGTCGGTGCTGCAGGACAAGGGCGACGCCGCCACCACGCGCCGCAACCTGACGCTGCAGGACCTGCTGGCGCAGGTGGCGCACTACAATCCGCATATGCGTCAGCGCGCGCTGCAGGGGCTGCGCGAGCTGGCGGCGCAGCCCTCGGCCGCCAGCAACGTGCTCGCCAACGTGTCGGTGCTGCTCGAGCGCTTTTTGCCGACCTTCGTCGACGAGGAGGCCGTGGTGCGCGACGCCGCGGTGTCTGCCTGGAAAGCACTGCTGACCGTGCTCGTCGACGGCAAGTCGCTGTCCCCGTTTGCCGCGCTGATCACCGTCTACTTCTGCAGCGGCCTTACGCACCTGCAAGTCGGAGTGCGGAGGGACACGCTGCGCGCAATTGGAGCACTACTTGACGCCGCGCCGGGCTTGGTGTGCAATGAGGCTGGCACTGAGAATCTTGGTAGATTGATTGAGAACTTCAAAGATCTCATCGGGGCGGCGCAGGCACAGGGTATTAAGGTCAAGAACAGCTACAACCTGTTGAATGCCGAGACGGGCGGTAATTCCAAGAAGGCCAAGTCCAAGAAGGCGGTGTCAAGCGGCCTTGCTTTGCGATTCCAAGGACTTACGGTGCTCCACAAGTTGCTTTCGTCCATGAAGGCTTTCAATTCTGGTCCGGATGACATCACATCGAACGTTCGGCAGTCACGATCATGCTCCGTCCAAGCAACTCGTACACTTCTTCTGTATGCACCTCCGAGACTTGTGACGGCGCAAACTTCGTCAGGCCCATCGAATTCGCAATTCTGGCAGGAGAAGTCGCGCTCGTTATTGAAGCCACTACTTGATTTGTGGCTTGAGTGCCTAGAAAACGAGGTCGTGGATACTCTCGCAGAAGATTACGTTGAGCACCTTCATTATGTCGTCGAGTGTGTTGAGCTGATCACTTCATCCAATGTGGATTATTTAGTGACACTGGACGCGAAGCAATCGCTGATGAAAACGGTCCTTCGGCTTCAAGACGAATTGCTCCTTCAACGATTCCCGATGTTCCCTAGCGCGATGCTTGCTAATGAGAATGACCCATCCATGGCGCGCTGGTTCGTCATGAACGTTGCGCTCTCCAAGTTCGCTTGTGTATTCCTGTCGTCACCGAATTGGACCACCGCTCCCGAACGCCCCGAGCTGGAGACACGTGTGCGCAAGTTTGTTATCTCTACGCTGGACAAGTACCGCGAGTCTTCTGAACTGCGATCTGTGTCCACGACCCAACCCATTGTTTCTGGACTGCTCGGCGTGCTCACACAGTTGCTGAAGTCAGAGTTGAACGATACTGCGGACGAAACGATGGAAGAGGCGACCTCAACTGGTGCCACCGGTAAGCAGGCGTTACTGGAGTCGTTCACTCGCTTCTACTCGGTATGCTCTCCTCGATCGACGCTTTTCCGTATGTGCACATCATTTGTCATCTCGTATCTTACCACGACGAAGCCGTGGCCAGCATGGGCGGAGGTCCTTGACTGGATGCAGTGTTTCGCGAAACTTCTTGGCCACCTTGAGAATATCTATATGGAGCTTGCTCGCCAGTGCTTGTCCGTGATGATTTCCGTGATGAAGCAACTTCCGTCTGAGCTTGCAGAGAGCGACCGGATGGAGGCCATTATGAGCAACTTGATTACATTTTTTGATGTTCCTGCTGCCAAAGAGGGTCGAATGTCTTCTCGCTTTGATGATTTGGCACCTGTGGATCAAATTGAGTTTATCGCACTTGTTTATCACCTCCCGCACTATCCAGTCACCCTCGTTCGCGCACTTACAGGGTGCTGCAAGAGCACTCGAGTAACAAGTCCAGCAAAGAGCTTCTTGATTGATATTCTTTTCCAGCGCCGCGAAGCCCTTGACATCGCTCATTTGGTCAGCTTCTTGATGAGCTCGGCGTTGAATACGACCGTCCTATACGAAGGAGAGCTGGCCGGGGAGCTCGCATACAAGGAACATCTGGAGCTGGTGCATCATGTCTGCCGTGTGTTCCGGAATATGAATCTTGGAGCGTCTCTACTGAAGATTCTTCGTCCAGCTCTTTCTCGCCAGTCAAGCGACCAATCAAGTGCCCACCTTCACACTTTGATCCTGTTGTATCGTACGTGCTTGCTGTCGGCTGCCCCGCTTGGAGACTCACTCTCCAGTGACCTCGTGAAGGTCGACCCTGAAGCCGCTACCATTGCTGCAGACATGGAGAAGACGTTAGTTAGGCTGCTAACCAAGGGACTCATAGAGACATTTGTTCAGCGAACGAGCGGGTCGCTTGGGGTGGAGCAGTTGAAGATGATGGAGAACGACTTCGTGGCGACGCTCGAGATCTGCGTCACCCGTATCTTGGTACATGTTTCTCGTGCCCTTATGGAACCTAGTGGGGACAGTGAAACTGTCACACGCAACCTGCGTGTCTTGCAATCGCTTACGCGCTCGCCTCGTCTGACTGTACTTGTTGCGCGGCGACGCAAAGATATTGCCGAGCTGTTGCCATCACTCGACGGTCTACAAGCAAACGAAGAAGCTACTCGACTCGTACGCCAGTTGCGTGGTGATCTTGAGCTCGTCGCTGTTGGACGATCGTAAAGGCTGCACCCAGATTTTAGCTGACTCAATAGATGTGTATTGCCAAACTTCTTAGATTTTTGGAGCGCCTGTCTTCTTATGCAATAGTAGCAAACCTGCAAACTGACGCAGCAAACTGCTTCCCCATGAAGATCCGCCAGCTAATTGTCAGCCTTGTCCTGATAGGAGCGACAACAAACGCACGGCGCTACGAGCTACCCGCATGGGACTCTCCTCAGGTGACCGTGTTGACGAATGTCGTACCCAATCGCAGCTGATGTCGTGTTTGTTCAGCACTGCGAGTGGGATGTGCGCGTCTGCGTCGATGGCACGTGGGTGAGTAGAAACCCCGACAAGAATTGCGACTTTGACGAGTG
Organism: Phytopythium helicoides; assembly: GCA_024867545.1. Taxonomy (NCBI): domain Eukaryota; phylum Oomycota; class Peronosporomycetes; order Pythiales; family Pythiaceae; genus Phytopythium; species Phytopythium helicoides. Next base: position 1,341,035 of record JANFNE010000011.1, on the reverse strand, counting down.
CTGGGTGCATTTGAGCAATACCCCAGCAACGCCAGCGCCAAGCATGGAGCCCATCGACCCTGTCGCTGTGTCAACCCATTACGAAGACGTTTTCAAAATCTAAGTTTGATATAACGCCCTTTTCCATTCGACTCCTCACGACTGCTCACTTCGCAAGAAAGCAGATGCGAGGGACAAACACAGTCGCCCTGGCGAAAAGTTCGTGGCTGTATGCCGCAGGGAAGAGGTTGACGTCGCCAAAACATGCATTTATAGCTAGCACCTTAGGCTCAGTCTTTCCACCGCGAGGCCCAAAAACTACGCGGGAGCCCATAACGCTCCAGACGCTTACACGCCTTGGACTCTTGGTCGAGTTCTTGGATGAGAACCACCACAGAGAAGACGGTCTATACCAGCGAGAAGGATCTGCAATTGGGACGAGAGATCTACTAGAGCTCCTCCTCTGGCGGGACCTTCCCGACCTAGCTGTGTACAGTCCGCACTGCATTACAACAGTAATTAGACATGTGGGTTGTTGTTGTATCTGCCACCCTTCACGGAGACAATTTGACCAGATCTCTAGTGCCTTTTCGACAGATTTGAGCCTCTGGTACCGTATTCCATCAGCGCACAAATGGTAGAAGCGATTGATGGCTCCCCTGAGAAAGCACAGCCTAGTATTATTTCGAGGTTCAAGCAGATTTGTTCGGCATCTCGTGAGTTTCTCAAGCTGTTTCTACTTCATTTGCACCATGTTCGTTTGAAGTTACTAGTATGTCAGAGTCCAGACGAGTATCCACTTACAGCCTTAAAATTTGCAGGTGTCCATGACGCCTTCATGCCGAATGAGCTCAAGCAGTTTGGCTGCAGTCATCGGTCTTGCCCTCATTCGACCGAGTGAAGAAGAATTGCCGTTGAGTACGAACTTTTTTTTTTTTTTTTTTGCAGGTAGATGTTTGCTCAGTGTCATGAACAAACGATGTGATGATGTCAGAGCGGAACAAACGTCAAAGGCAACGTGTTGCAAAATTCCTGATTGACCATGCTGCTTCGCTTCCTTATGATTGCGCAACTGAAATGGACCTCGAATTGGTTCCATCGATCAAAAAGGTAAGTTGATTAGCTAAATGTCAATAGAAGTGAGGCTAAATTGATACTAGGGTGACAACAGCTCTGCGGTAGCTACTACACGGTTGACGGAGGGTAGCGAGAGGTGAGGCCAATACGGATTTAAATTCTGTCGCCCAAGATAACTATCCTAACTAGTCCAACGTAGCAGTGAAGAGGGATTACAGAATCTTAAAATTACACAGAAAGCAGACGAGGGGCGTACCTTTGCATTTAGTACCAGCGCATCGAAACATCCTGCACCTGTGACAGATACCAATCGACATGCTGACACGGTGCATCCAAGTGAATGGCGTGAATCTGTAGTCGTTGAAGACAATGAGTCTGGTGCGGCAAATACTGCAACCCCCCTTCAGTGTCCACTGATGACTAGCCCAGAACCTAAGGATCATGAGGTCTCCGATGGATCGACACTACAACCAGCTGAACCGAGTGGCTTTGAAACTAGATGCGAAATCGTGCCAAACAGCTCAAAAACTATGCGCAAGAATTGTGATTTAACATCTCCAACCAGAAACTCACTTGGCAATGCCTACGAATTTGACAGGCGTCAGGGCTCCTCAGATTCGAATTCAAGTTTTATAAGCGAGCTTCGAGGCATGCTGCTACGAAAGAAATCAAAACCGGAATTGATGACTACTAATTATGCTACAAGCGCAGGATATGTATCGACTTTAGTAGCAGGCAAGCATCCAGCAACAACTTTTGAAGCCTCTCCTTCAGAGAGCCGTTCTGTGGATCCACCGCTTAGGAACGGCCAAAATCGTCTAATAGATCAAGAAACACAGACGTCTGACCCGCTCACAATCGTCATCTGTGACAGAGCGTCTGACACGTATGATCTTTCGAGTTGCGTCCCTCTTGAACAAAGCAAGCTGGAGACTACTACTTCACGAAGATTTGTAGATAGAAAGCTTTTGGAGATACAAACGGTACGTTTCCACACTTTCAGATGGAAGTACAGCTCTAGCAGTCTCATTTTCTCTCGCTACAGTTACTGGATACCGCAGATATGGCTGTTTTCGGGAAGCTGTCTTCCTCAGAGACTTTGCAGTCCCTCCATCACCTACATCAACAAATGCGGGACGCGATATGTACCACTATTACAATCCTGAGAAATACCGACACTGGCGAGTCGCAGCACGAAAACATTGCTCCAAATTCGTTAAACAGCGAGTTTCTTGACTTCTTGGAGGCCCAATCAAAAAGTCAAGTCAGAATTCTAGAAACCGAGGTAAAAGCAGGCCAAGAACTCAACCGCCTGCTAAAAGCTCAATATGAAGAGGACCGCAAAACGGTTTGTCGATTTGAGCCAAACGAATATACATTATATTGATCTGAACATGGTGTACTACTCCACAGCTTGAACAAGAGGCAGCAATTTTGAGGCTTACATCGATCGAGTCTGAGCGAATTGCCGCTGGTCTCCGTGCTGAGCTGCGCAAGTGTCGGAATGAGTTGGCTTGCCAAGTAGCACACGGGACCAAGCTAAACAGGTTCGATCGAGCAGTTGAGGCTGTGCACACTACTTTTATCTAACCTGTTTAACAACGACAGAGATAAACGAGAAGTCGAAGAGCGCTTAGCAGCCTGCGAGAATCGGTGCCTATCAAAAGAAATTTTACTGGATCGACTTCAGAAAGAACTCACGGAAATGAAAACCGCCACATCTAATACAGAAACGAAGGCATCCATACGCCCTGAGACAGCCATAGATGCGGCTGAAGTGCTACAAGACATCCTGCCCGAGTTTCCAGCTACATTTCGCCAAGATCGACTCAAATCGGGCAGCTTGAGTGATTCCATAGAGCTTACTGTATCAAAAGCTGAGATGCTCTCAGGAAAGAAATCAATACCGATGAATCAAGCAAGCCACCCGAAGGTTGCGAGCACGGAACAGATCAGAGCACTCGAGGCTTTTCAAAATGCAAGAAATATCTATAATGAAAGGTTCACCCGCGCGAATACGACTGCCCTTGAGAGGCAAAAGAAAATGATAGCGAAGGATATTCAAGCACAAATAGCCATCACCAGGTGAGTGGATTTGCATACAACTGAATACTCAAACAGTTAAAATGAGGATGGATTTGATTTCTCCAGATCAACTCTAACTGAGATGGAAAGAAGTGATCGTACAACATCCAGATCTGACAGTAGTGGTGAGTATTATCAAGTGTACGACTTGATCCAAACCGGGTCGGCTTCTTCGAGCTCAGCAGCGAAGGTATCACGTCGTCAGTGTGATGCTTTGATTGAATGTCTGATCCCAGCAAATCAATCAAGCTTTGACGACGAGGAATTTGTTAACCCACCACGAAATTGGAGCCCCAGTGTGTCTGAGCTAATGAAAGAACTGTCACAGGTTCTCACTGGAAGTCTTGAGCACAACGGCAGTTTAGACGGGGTGGCAGACGAGATGGAATTAGATGTATCCGCCGAGCCCCTTTCGAGTGAGTGGCTCAAAGCAAGTCCCATGCTCCAGTATCCGGCGAAGAAGCGCCGCGAGCCGCAAAGCGAAGCTTACATGCGATGGATCGCTGAGCGAGCGTCTCAAGCGTCCAGTTTAGAGAGTGCCCGAGACCAACAAGCCTATGATAAAGCACGCCAGTCAATGCACAAGTTTCAGCAAGTACTCTCAGGACTTCAGTGAACTTGCAATCACTGGAAGTAAAAAGGAATAAACACTTTTCAGTTTTGTGTTACATCACCCGTCGTTTGTTGAAATAAGATCAGCATTTTTCATTCAGCAGACTTTGGCGATGTCATGGACCCACAACTGCTGTCGGCGCATGACGAAGGCCGAGACAGATCCTGTGCTCGAAGTGCAAACCAGGAATGCTCACCGCAACTGAAAAATGCAGGTGACGCACTGCAATTTAGCAGCCAAGAAGCGTGAATGACCCCACAACGTTTCGCAACAAACCTTTACTCCAAATGCAAGCGAGTGTGAACAGGCTTTGCATCGAGAATGGCTCAGCGCACAGTGCATCGCTACGCAAACAGTGGAAAAAGCAAGAGAACGATGCTCTACGTGGTTGGAATACCAACAAACCGTTCTCAGAGACGAGGAGTGCATACCACAGTAGCTATACAATATCGAACTAGATAAATGTAGGAGTGCAGAACTCTGCGCCGCACAGCGAGAGACTAGAGTCTGCTCAACCGCATACGTCTGTGCCGCCCCCCCCCCCCCCCCCCCCCTGTAGTCCGGGAAGAATCTGGGTGACCGCGCATGTCGACCGATGTTACGAAGACGAATCTCCTCGACGGCGCTCTAGTGCTGAAGTCGTCAAGCTGAATATCGCGCGCGTTGCTTGTATTTCGCTAGTACACGACACTCGCTCATCGACGCAGCTCTCGACAGCAGATAGACGCAGCTTGTTTTTCACAAGCATCCGATAGAGCCGCCGCTATAGCCTCCGTGAAGATCTAGAGCCCGAAGCCAAGGCGAGGTGCTTGGTTTTCGCGAATACCTGGGTCCAGCTCAGGCACGGATCGCTCTTGATCATGAGAGGATGAATCTTCGCCTTGCTCATCTCGCGCAGTAGATCCTCAAGCGCGTGGCCCTGGGTCGTGAACCGCGTGTTGAAGTCTTCACGCTTCGATGACATCCCTCCCATTTTACTTGCAAAGTGTATGTGGACCATGATGAACTCCATCCTTCCAACGGTCTTGTGCTGCTTCTGCTAGGCTTGTATTGCAAAGATGAACGGAGTGAGGATACAACCTTGCGAACCTGCGCGTTGGCGTCCACGATGCTACCAATGAGCATGCGGCGAAGCCCGAGATATCTAGCAGGTCGACTCGACCGCGCCGACACCTAGAGTCCTCATGACGCTCGATTTATGGCTGGCTCTCCATGCAAACGAACATCGATGAACATTCACAGCACTTTGATTGATCATGGCGCGAATGTGAATTCTCATGGCGCTATGGGACGGACACACCTATTGCTTGTTGCATCCCGTGGTGCGAACTTGTGGCGTTCAGGTTCATGGACCAAGTCGAGGCGCAAAACACGACGGTCGCCAAGAATGAGCGCAGCATTGTGGTGTTCAAAAAGTGTTGGAGTCCATCAACAATGAACTGGTGACCAAGTCAAAGCACGTTAACGAGCTCGAAGAGTATGTCGTGGCTCTATGAAGTGCAACTTTGTGGTTTGCGAACCTGACGTGGTCATACATTGGGAAGCTCGAGATCTTGAACGGCGTCTGGATGAGAGCAGAGTGCCGTATGAGTCAACGGAGCACGAGTTCCGCCACTTGGTCAATCTCCTTGACGCCACAAAGGAGAAACCCAACTCTGACTCGACTCCCTTCAAAACCCTAGAGCTCGAGGCGACGCTGACCCTGGTCGACCATCCCAGCACCACCACCTCCTCCAAGCTCGGCACAACCATTCATACGTCTTTTGGCACAAATATACCCTCTATAATTCAAACGCGAACATTGCGAATCAAGCGTGGAAGGTGTCGAGAGCAATGGTGGATGAACCTCCGCGGCCGCCTGCAGTCGCGCGGCGGCACCGCACGACGCCCGAGGAGCGCGCGCTCATGGCCCAAGTGCACGCGGAGCACTCGCACCACTCGTGGCCGCGGCAGCTTGAAATTTACAACGCGCAGGCCGAAAAGCGCGGCTTGTACTCGAAAGTGCTGCTCGCGACGTTTACTTCCAACTGCGTTCGCGTCGAGGTGGAGCAGCAGGCGAGCGTCAAGAAGGAGCTGGGGGCAGTCGCGAATGCCAGGACGACCGGAGCGACCGGCAGCAGGTGGGAGAAGTGGGAGGACGAGGAGATCATCAAGTGGGGCGCCAAGGGCAACCGCGCCAAAAACTACCCAGCCTTCATCGAGCACATGCGCGCCACGTACGACCCAAAGTACTCTAGATCACTTGCCGCCTGCATGTCGAGAGTGTATTCGCTGAGCATTCAGCGCAATTCGGCGAACGAGTGCAATCTGTGGAAGCCTTGGGAGGACTTGGAGCTGCGCAAGTGGGGCAAGGCGAACATGTCAACTCAGGAGCACGAGGAGTTCATCAATCGCATGCGTGAGATACATGGACAGGAGTATTCACGCGCACATCTTGAAGTATTGGTTCGTCTCCGCTCGCTGAATGGTAGGCCTGGAGTCATGGATGAAGCAACAAAGAGCTCGGATGAAGTCCCGGCGACAAAGAGAACGAGAAAACCTAGGCGACCTTGGAAACCGTGGGAAGACAAAGAGGTCCTCTTGTGGGGGAAGCACAGGTTTCGTCGCAGAAACTACCCGACACTTATCGAGCGTATACGGGCGAATTATGATCCCGACTACTCGCGTTCGTACGAAACATTGGAAAGTCGCCTCCAACTGCTACGTGCTCTTGAGAGGGGCACCAATCCCGATTCAGCTCTCGACAAGCGAGAGAACGAACGGATAGAACCAAAAATCGAGGCTCGTACTCCCATCGCTTCAGATCCTCGTGCTGCTATCATTTCGCCAAGCAGCGATAAGGATTGCTGCGCAGAGGGCAATGGAGATACCACCACGCCTATGAAAGCTGATAACACGTCCGATCTCGAAAATGCTGCTGATTTGGATAGTGTTGAAAAGCCTCTGGGCAGTCCCAAAGGCGAACAGCCCCCGAAAACCAACGGTTCCCCGACAAGCGATGCTAATGCAAATGCTTCAAGTACATCAAACCGGAACACTGAAGAGGATACCAACGACTCTGCAGATAAGGCGGTAGATACTGGCATCAGCAACAATGTTCCTGATCGTCAGGAGGCAACCTCTGATGACGTCGCGATTGCTGCAAATTCTACAGAAGCACGTTCCATGAAGGACAGTGCAGGCGTTGTCGATCTAGGCGACGATAACAAAACCGCTGATTGTGTCAAGCCTGCTGAGAATGTACATCCAAACAACAAATCTACAATTGTACTTGGTGCGCCTTCCAACGTCGACACCAATGTTACTGGTGATGAGATGAAGATGGGGGAAGCAGGATCGGTCGATCCGAACACTGAAATCGTCGCGACCAGAGATGGCTCGCCTGACCACAACATGGCTGATCAATCCAATTCTAGCATAGGAGCCGTCGGCGCACCAATCCATCGATGCAACCAAGCGACTCAAACCGAAATTAACACTCATGAAGCCGCAACCTCAACAGATGACGACATTCCAGTCTGTTTGTCTGAGCCGTCAACGCAAAGCCAACCGGTGCCTGCAAGTCGAGATAGCGTCAAAGAGAAGTTAATGGAAGCCCAAATGGTGAGCCACCTACTCCTAAGTCCATCGTTGCCTATGGTTCAATTCTAACACAGCTCCTGTGGTGCAGCTACTTAATGGTTGGATTGAAGCGTCCGATCGTGAATCTGACTCAAGTCGCAGCGGAAAGATGATTGAGCAGCAGAAGGAGGCATCTGGCTTGCTCGAGCGAGTCGTCTCGCTTGTTTCTGGCAAGGAAGCGTCTCCAAACCAACGGAGCAGAGCTAACGAGGAAGACCGGAAGAGTGATCAACCTTCCCCAAGAATCGACTTTATTGCAGTGATAAAAGACCTCGAAGCCAAGTTGAAGGCAGCAGAGGATCAAAAAATGGAAATCGCAAGCCAGTCATTCAAAGAGCGACATCGGGTGAGTTTAGATATGTTGATGCAAGTTGTATAGTACTAATGGGAACTGAGGATGTTGCGATCGTGCAGCTGGAGAAAAAGTACGCAACATTGCGAGTCAGATGTGATGTGTTCGAGAACACCACCGCCAAGCTTCGTCTCGAAAACGCAAGTCTAGCGCTGAAGCTTGACACCCGAGCGAAGAGTGAGAACTATGCCACCAGGTGCTGTGTAAAAGAGCTTACTGCAGCAGCAAAGGGTTTATGTATCTAACTCTTGTGGTTGCTAGTCATGAAACTTCTCGGAGGAGTGCTGCAACGTTTGATAGTATGCTAGAATCGTTACCAATTGGGTTAGGACACGCAACGCCGAGGTACTCTCCTGTTGTTGAATCGTGGCCTAACATTACGTTGCTGACATTTGTGCTATCAAACCAGCGTCGCTGCCAACGCCACAACTAAAGATCCTCCGTTTGACGAGAGTAATCGCCCACACAAGCGAGCTCGGGTAGACCCAGTGAGTCGGCTAAGCGAGCTGGCTGCGGCCCTGGCAGACGCCGACAAAACCAACTAGCGATTTAATTTATTCGCACTTTGTCATAAAAATCTCTATCTTCTCGTTCGTTACCGGTATCCGCTATTACAGCGCCGCGCTCACTCCCTCCGCGTGGGAATCGAACGACCCCGAATATTTGCGCACCCGACTCAAGCTAATCTCTTTATTGGCTCGGTTTCTTGGGTTATAATTGCTACAGGGCACGAAGTAGGAGCCACACGAGAACAATGCAATGATGGTAATGGGGGTACATCCCCCAAACTGTGTTGAGCGATGCTCATTGATTCTCTCAGATTCTTTTCGAGATTACTTGGTAGTTCCACGTTGCACCTGCTTTCGAATCGGAATCGCAGGGTCTCATATTCTTCCAACTCTCAGCTTCACACAACAAACTGCATGATGACGGGCGGATGCGGTTCGAGGCATCGATATAGTCTGGCAGAATGCCAGCTTCTGCTGGAGATCAACGAGCTTCATCCGAAGGATTCTTGGAAGCGCAAGGTCAAGTTCTATAACGAGGCTGCGCAAGCGCTCGGATTGTATGCGCAGCTTACAGCCGATGCTGCGAAACGAAAATGCAACCGATTGACAAGAGTACAGCGCAAGGGCGCAGGAATTTCGACGATAAGATCACAGTGGACTGATGAAGAAGACAAAGCACTTGCACGTTGCGACCTTTCCAAGAACTTTGAAGACGGTTACGAGCATTTTATTCAGCTAATGCGAGAGACACAATCTGAAGACATCTTTCGCACAATCCGAGCTGTCAAAGGCCGAATCAAGGTGCATTGCGGAGACCGCTTAAGCTTTCGAGATGACGATAAATGCGTCGAAGATGCCTGTTTGACGGGGAGCATTGGTCATGGAGCTCAAAGCGAAGGTACTCAAGGCGTAGATGAAGTGGAAGGCGAATTTGTGACTGCCTTTGACGATGGGCTACCGCAGAGTTGTGTCGGTAAAGATCACAGCGCGGCTGTAGAGATGGACACAAATGTTAGCGACAGGAAGACAGCTCTAATCGACCGGGATGACAAAGAATTCGCTGGCACACAAGTGATACCTCCGCAGCCTGTCAACTGTAAGGATAGACAAATTATTGTGAGTGAGCGAGATCTTCCTGAGCTTCTGCTGCGGGCGCTGCAAGAGGTGTTATCCTCGAGAATCGATCGTGAAGAGCCGCGTGAAAGCGGTTGTCCAGCAGTAAGTGCCCGCGGTAAGCTTATGATACCAACTGGAAGCTCTAACACCCATTGATGATCGCAAGAGCAACGAGATTCGTGCGATATTGGCTCGTTGTGTAGGATTGGAGCAGCAAGTCACCCACTTTGAACATGAGCTTCATGACTATCGAGAAAGCCTCGAGTCGAGGTGTGGAGCTAGATCTGTTTTATTTTATCGTGATCATGCTGACAAGATCTGCTGCAACGCAAGATTTGCCTCTACAGGCTTGAAGCTCAGCAGAGATCCCAGTGGTCAGCAAGGGATCAGTCCAAAGCTGCAAGAGTTAGCTGCAATGCTTGCTCAAGTCGACACGAACTTGGCCGACACAGTCGATCTGACAATGTCGGATTCCGATTGACCAGACAGTGAATTCGTTTCTGCCCGTGGGGATGTCGTTGCGAGTTGTTGGCGAGTCCACCAGAATCCAATGCGCGCGCGTTCTGATTGTGAATTGCATCTGTAGGTTGAGTGCCGTGAATGATACGTAATTTACACAAAACTTTCGAAGTTTTACATGATGGTGATTCCGTCCAGACTCATCCGACTCCTAATGGAGTAGATGGCGACACTCGGCAGCACAATCGGCGCACCAAGCAGCCAACAGCAGCAGAAAGAGAAAAAGAAGACAATGGCAGCCAAGTATCACCGCTCGACACATGAGGAGCGCCAGCTCATGCTGGAGACGCACGCAAAGCTCGAGGGCGAGGCGTGGAGCACGCAGCTCGCAGCCTACAACGCCGAAGCAGAGCAGCGCGGCTGGTATGCAGCGGTGAAGCTCTCGACGTTCCACAGCATTTGCAATAGTGCTTCGCCTGAGAAGTCGAGAGGGAAACTGAAGGCGTGGGAAGAGTGGGAAGACGTCGAGGTCGAGCGGTTTGGGCGGCGACCAAATAAAGACAAAACCTACAAAGAGTTCATCGAGCACATGCGAGCCAAGTACGACCCCGAGTACTCTCGCACGCTGGTCGCATTCAGGTTGAGAATTTATGCACTCTTGAAGAAGAATCCGAGGAAGAGTGAGGTACACCGGCAGTGGGAGGAGTGGGAAGACAAGGAACTCGTCGAGTGGTGCAAGACCAGGGAAGGTGCTAACCGGTTCGACGGGTTTGTTGAGCATATACGTGCAACGCATGGCCCCGGGTACCATCGGTCAGTTGTTGCTGTCGCAGTTCGGTATCACACCATCAAGTTTAGTTTGTCACCAGCTACTAGAGAGGAACAGGTGCCAAGCTCAAAAGACGTACCATCGGAAAGTGGAAGTGATGTGGAGACCGAGAGCGTCAGCGAAGCGAGCAGCGGGCCTAGCCACAACGCCTACACCACTGATAGCTGCAATATTGAGCGTCCTGCCAAGCGAGCTCGATTTCTAAGTGTCGCTTGTGAAACAGACAAATCGTCAGCAGGAAACCAAGACTTTGCGTCACAGATGAACATCAACATCGACACTATTTCCACTGTAAACGGATATTGCCAATCTTCGAGTCTGGCAAATGAAGGTTTCGGTGATGGCAAGCTGGGTAGTTGCGTCGTCGAACCTCCAACCAAGAGACCCCACCTTGTTAGTACTGCATGCGGAACAGAGGATTTTATTCTGGAGCGGCGAGATTGTGCTTCGCAGACGGACACAAATGCCATGGAAGATGAAAATGGACGAGATCAGAGCACAACTCGGCTAACTGAAGTTCCTGATGTGGTGATCCAGTGCCTGAATGACTTGCATCGGGTAAGGCTCCTTTACTTCCCTCAATGGAGCTCACCAAAAAGCGATGACTAATTTTGTGCTTTGGCAGCTTCTCACCTCAAGTGATGGTGCAATTGGTAATACTGGAGGCACCTCTGAATTATTGCCGGGTGTTCATGGCCAAGCACTTGGCATTGTCCGTAAAGCGCTTTTACTCATTGCAACCACATCCAACTCAAGCGACGACGATACTTCCTCTCAAGACTCTTTGGAGACGGATAAATCATTGGTTTTGGGAAATGAGCAAATCAAGGCAGCTGAAGGTCGTGCTCACAAACTTAAAAAGGAGCTTCAACATGAACGGCAAAAGGTGCATCATGACGTCTAGTTTCTGGTGTTTGCGGTGTGTGATGACTGAAAGTCGTATTATTGCGCGTAGTTTGGCGAAGAGTTAGCCTCGCTTCGAGAAAATTTTGGGCTGGTTCAGACAACTTCAGCGAAGCTTCAACTTGAACTACAAAATACGCAACGTCAGTTAGAGGAAATCAATGGTGCCAACGGGAAATCTTGTGAATGCAGCAATACTCGTGAAGCAAATAGGTGAGGACGTGCCTGCAGCTGCCTTTTCAACTGCCTTCGCAGTGCTAACCCCCAGTTATGTTGCTTAGCATTGATGATCAATACGTGAGTGCTAGCGACTCAATCTTCTATCGCAATGACGGGCCAAGTGATCGACTGCTGGCACTCTCATCAATCCTAAAAGAGGTGGATGCAGAGCCATAGCTCCCCCTATTATCTGGTTCTATCGATACCGGCGACAACGACGATCGTTAGAAGTGCTAGACCTCGAGCACGCTATGTAGTGATCCGTTACATATCCTTTCAGCCTTTACCTGAGCTACCTTCACGGGAACAGCGGTACTAGTGTTCGACCCTCTGAGCACAGGAGCAACTATTTTGTCTCAACATCTTGTCTTCCGACCTAAGTACATGGACTGCTTACGATATTCTCTGCTTGACGTGAATGCTTCTCATAAGCACGGAGTGCTAGGAACCCTGTCATATGTCGAGCGTCATGAAGATTGACTAGGCGACTCGACGGACACTCGTGATACTGCTGGATTTCTTGGACGCGCCGCTTAGGTGCTTCCCAGAATGTTAGGAGGCTCGCAAGTCCTCTTCCGCGGCCAGGCAAGTCGACATTCCTCGTGCTGTTTCACCAGTTGGAGCAAGGCAGCTTTGTCGGCATGGCCGTGTCGATTCAGTTAGAATCCCCCACCGGAGCACAGACTCCCAGAGGATGGCGAAAGCCAGCAGGCGACAACCGTCAAACCACGGCGCTTGCTTCAAGTAGAGGTGAAGGCAGCAGAAACGACAGTGATGTAGGAGATCAAGGGGATGGAGACATCAGAGACCAAGGAGAAGTCAGATATGGTGGAGATGACGGAGCCGCTGAAGCTTTAACCAAGCCGGTCGTGGGAGGAAACAGCCTGGTAGGCTTCTACACGCAAACATAGCCATGAAGAGGTGGGAATTCTACTTTTTGATCGTTGTCTCCAAGTGGGAACGCCAACTCATTTGTTACTGTATTACGTCGCAGCAAAACATGAGCTTGCACTCGCAGCATCATTGGAGAAAACGAACGGCGATTTTTTGCGGCCATCTCCATGAAGAACAGGTCCCAGATGATGGAGAGCGAGCGGCGGGCTGAGGTGACCAACACGAAAGGAGTGTGTGGCCTGCAGCCTTGGCTAACGGTGGAGGAGGATGCGGTGCGGAATTGGGATCGCTCGCAGCACTTCACCGACGCGTGCGAGGAGTTTGTGAAGAAGATGCGTACGACGCTGGGGGAAGACTACTTCCGATCCTTCGACTCTGTCAAGCTGCGTCTCAAGAACAGTGAACGTGTCAAAACCCGCGTGCCCGCGAGCCTGCTAAGAAAACGAGCGCGGCAATATGGAGGTGGAAGCAGCAGGGCGGATTTGGCCGACGAAATGGAGGAGACTGGTGAGAAGAAGCTCGACGGCTGTGGACAATGTACATCTCGCTCGGTTGATGCAAAGATACGCGTCGGTCCATTTGTGGGCTCAGAATTTGCCTCTTTGATAGTAAGCACGCAACAGGTCTCTCCACGAAAGAGCAGCAGGGGGCTCGCTTTCGTGGGTAGCGGTGCCTTGGATTCGAGCAGGAAAAACACTTTGATCAAGGCTTGAGTGCTCGACGTAACATAACGCAGCACAAGGCGAAGGAGCTTGAGCAAGATTTCGGAGACATCTTTAAAATGGTACGTAGTTCGTGCGTCCGCGATGATACTATAACGGTCGTGGCTCAATGATACGTGTGATTCATGACTCTAGCTCGAAGCAGAGATCGCTGAGCTCAGGTCGAGGTGTACTTAGTCAGAAAGGAGGGTTTCGCGACATGTAGAGAGCTAGTGGCGTGTCAAGCGGATTTGACGGCGCCTCAAGCCAGGTGTGATGGTGCTCACCTCAATCGAGTATTGTATTGTTGGGCTGACTTATTCCAACACAGTATGCTGCGATACTCGCCTGGAGAAGCAGCGGTGCTTTCCTCTTCGATTGCAGTGGATGCAATTACGAGTACTCAACTGTTCCGACTTACCGCGATACTTGCAAAAATTGACCAAGACGGGAATGAAAGCTCCCTGGATGACCATGTGTAAACTCCGTGCTCGTCTTGAACCTTGCCGGGGATCATCTGGAGATATCGTTCTCGCCCTACAGGCATCTAAAATATCACCCAACACAAATATAGCGCTGCTCTTCAAATTGCACCATCGAGAAATCCCGTTGCAAGTCGAAAGATACGTTTGCAGCTCATGACGGACGAGCCGTACCAGTTGCAGTGCTTTACGGAGGCAGAAGGACAATTGCTGCTAGATATATGTGACGAGCTCCCGACCGACAACTGGCCGTTGAAGACAGCGCTCTACAAATTCGTTGATGGATACGTAGAGTTTGTGGAGAAGATGTGAGTGACATTGAGGAAGGGCTACTTACGCTCCTTCGACTCCGTACGAGCGCAGGTCAGCTCTTTGCACCGAACGAAAACCGGAAAACTACCGGACCCAACGAAAAACCCGAAGCGGCGTAATGAAGACGAAGGTCACGATTCAGATTCATTGGAAGAGAAAGAAGCGGCCGAAGCGAACCGCTCGCAGGTTTTTTATTCACTTGTTGTTCAATTGATGGGAAGCTGTTGTGATTTGGACGATCAGCCTTACCTCGTCTACAACATTGAAGTGATTGTTTTAGCCGCGAAATTCAATCTAAAAATCAGGAACTAGATCGCAACTTCACTGTCACCTAGAAAGCCGGTCAAATGCAGCGAACATCCCAGCGCAGCTGACGGTGTCGAGTGATATTTTTCTGGAAAATGAACTCGTTACCATTGCTTTAGTGTATACGCTAGTAGCGTTGCTGAAGAACTAGGCTGCACATGTGTGATGTTTTGACAAGGACTCGGGCTTTTGCGACTTGTAGCAAACTTGGCGAAGGCTACACCCCAAACGTTAGGGCTCGAGGACATGAGCTAACTGCAGTCCTTCTAGCTTCCTCCGAAGTCCTGATGCCGTGTTTAACGTGTGGACAAACACCATTTCTTCATTTTGTTCATCCTCCTGGATCTTGCAGTAGCTGATCACGCCGCCACCTCCCTGAAACACGACAACTCGAACAGCGTCCTTGCACCGTTCGCTCTGCAACTCATACACTTCCACTTCAATTGCAGCTTCGCTTTCGTTTCTTGGAGCCACTGCCGCCTCCACGAATGTTTTGGTGTCAATCGCCGTGACTGGGATTCCATTGATTTGCATGGGCGACTTTCGGCTGTGGCGAATAGTGTACCGGCCAGGGCAGTTCGAGATCATCTTCCACGGCGCGAACTCCCTGTCGACCACAGCTAAGTGACTATATTCCTACCGCCAGCAGTCACAAACAGCCCACCAGAGCCGCTGGAGCTCCTCGCCGCCGTCACCGACGTAGCATCCATCTCCAACAAATTGCATGTTTGTATGGTCATCTTTCCGACGTAACTTGTTCTTTGTATCGTCCGTCTTGGCCAATAAACGCGCCAGGCAGGTTTTTATGACCAATCAGACTCATGAACATTTTTAAACCAATCAGTGCCCTCCCATATTACTTATTTTGCCCAATCAAAACGCAAGTAGCGACTGAAGTCGGAACTGAGCGGTTCCGACGTATCAAGTCGGATCTGAAGCCCAGATATGTGTATCGTGCTGCAAACGACTGGTTCGCCACGTATCACTTGCATATCTGCTGCCTCTCCGACCGACAACGATGAGTCTAAACGACCTGAAGCCCGCCAACACCAAGCGCGCGCGCGCGACGGCAATGAAGGCGTTTGAGCGCTTCCTCTCTGTTGAGTCTACCACCATGGAGCATGTGAGGGCTCTGGTCGATGCAAACCCAAGCCGCGCTGGTAGCATCCTTGTTACGCTCATGGACAAGTTTGGTGTGTATTTGGCATTTCATGCAGGAGCACGGGGGCAGCATTTATCGCGCCACTCCGTCGCTCAATACTTTCGTCAGGTGAAGTGCTGGCATCTCGACGAGTACCCTGTCGAAGGCGGCACTGTGGCACGGCAGCTGCTGAGCATGGGACGCACGCTCGAGCAGCACTGCATCAAGAGAGAAAGCGGTGGGTTTGTCAAGAAGGCGGTCGCGTGCACGAAGGAGGATCTGAAGAAGATGACAAGTTATCTGTATTCATCAGCTACCTGTGCAACGGACTATCAAGACGCAGCACTGTTGTGCCTCCTCTGGTACCTCTTTGGTCGCGCATCAGACCTTACCTTCGTTCGGAAGCAGCAGCTCTCCATCGGTGCTGGTGGCGTGTTCTTCATCCGCTTCATCCGCATGAAGACGTCCGACGAGCAAGCGCTGTCACTCTTTCCTGATGAAGACTTCGCGACGTGCCCGCTGCTGGCGCTAGCGCTAGCCTTGATCACACAAGAGTCGCCTTGCGCTGCGCTGTTGAACCACTTACCGGTGCAAGCAAAAGAAGTCCCTGTTGAGCTGACCGACTCGATCCCGTTGCTGGATCTGCTTGAAGACAGCGGCGCACCAGCGTCTTCGCATTCATCATCGAGCGGCGGCAGCGGAGCTCACACAACACCGGCTGTCGGGATCCACGCTCTTGTTAACCGCTTGCTTGATCGTGTTGCCATCCAAGCTGGAGTTGAAGAGCAGCTGACTTCTCACTCGTTTCGACGAGGCGGAGCGCAGCACGCAAACGCAAGCTCAGAGCTGACGGCGCAGTGGATCTTCGACCGAGGAGCTTGGAACTTGACCACGACAAACAAAGCATTCGCGTACGTCTTCAACACTCCAAAGGAAGACCACCAAGTTGCGAAAGTGCTGAGTGGATTGGCGCCAAAGCAAGCCGTCGCCCTCCCATCACTAGAAGCCTTCGACTCGGTCACACAAGAGCAGATTAGAAATGTGAGTAGCAACCTCTTCAACGCGAGCACCGGACTGGCGAACAAGGCGTTCAACATCTGCGCAGCTGTTAGAGATGTGCTCACAGCAACCATCATCCTGCACTACCCGTCGCTGATGAAGATCAATGCTGAGGCACCAGCAATGAAGACGTTGCATCGCTGCGCCGAAGCTTCTGATGTGACGACAACAAGCCTGCTTGCATGGTCACAGGAACTAACGAGGTCAGCAGCCCACGTGAGCACCACTTCAGAGGACCTGATGGAAGGAAACGTGAAGGCAAAAGTTGCGTTCGATCATCAGACTGCCTTGATTGAACGGTTAATTGAGGTCAACCGGAGCCTAGAGGCTCGTGTCAACTTGCTAGAAGCTACAAGCACCAAAACTGAAGCGAAGCCGTCAGCATGTGATGACCAAGCCAAACGACCAAGAGAAAATGAAGAAGACGTACCAGTCAAACGCCGCCGCCGGTCGAAGACCACGCCGATTCTTGACACCTGGTTCGCTTGGTACACTGCGGTGCCGCGCGGTTGGCTAAGCACAGACAAGCACAAGAAGTCGGATTCCAAGCTGCTCGTGGCCTTCATGCGGCTCTTCATCGAAGGCGGGTACACGCTTGACGAGCAATCGCCCTGCTACAAGGACACTGTCCGACAGCTTGGAGAGTTAGCATCGAGAGAAGTCACAGCATACCTTACTGCTCGCGGTGTGCCGTCGTTGGGATCCAATGCAGTGCTCAAGGCACTTCGGCAGCTTCATCGACAAGGGAGCCTGAACGACCTCATCATCGCGTATCAGCAGCGAATCACCATCGGCCGCATCGTAGATCCCGCGCCGAGTCACTGCCTAAGCGTGCTCAAGCCGCATCCGTGTAGTCTGTAACAGGCATGGCAGATAGAAAATTTACCCATGGATGGAATCGAACCACCTCCTTCCCTTTCGGGAGCTCTCCCATTGAGCTACATCGGTGGGGGTTAGCGCAGCAACATCGCAGGGGAACTCTTCTGGAGTGCTCGACGGGGAATTACTGACCACAGTTCTTCGTGGCCAGGGCAACCCTCTTAGGTAGCCGATGCGCGGCATACCCCCCTCAATTCACCATGCCAGGTGGTCAATCGAGCACTGAGCGCCCAGGGCAAAATGGCGCAGTCGAAATGGCACATGGTCCATTGATTTCACCGGCGTAATTACACATGGCACCAGCAGTAGAACCAATCATTTGAGAGCCTACGTTTTTACGGGATTTTACGAAACCTCCAACATTTGGTGCGATCAATTTTTGCGATACGTCGGATGCAGAGTCGGAGTTGCACGACGGTCGGAGCCGTCACGATATGGGTGATCTTGCTTTATCTTGGTTTAGATATGTAACGGTGGCTTCTCCGACCTGTGGAGCTTCAACCCGCTCATTCGATCTTTTGCTGCACGATGGTGAAGCGGAAGCGGACACCGGAGGAGAAACAGTGGGCCGACGAGCACACGTACTCGACCGTCGAGTGCAAGCTCAACACCTTGTGCCGCGACCCGTACCTGCTCGCCGAGATCCGATGGACATGTGGCGTATTCAAACAGATCCAAGTGGAGGCCTGGCACGTGGCCAACCTTCACGTGCTGCGATGCTTGGAGAGCGGTCAGGATCTCCCGAGACTCACCCAGGACTTCTTCGTCCACTGCTGTCAGGCTGCTCGTACCAGGTTCGTGAAGCCAGGACACTCACCTGTCGTGGACGCAGCACTCCGGGCAACAATCGACATGTACCGCGACGAACGCCTACGAGTCGACGACTACGTCTCTCCCCCGACGATCGAATATGAAGGCCGCATGATCAGCGATCTGGCTGCGCAAATGGAGGTCAACTGCAAGAACATGGTGGTGGTCAACTTCGAGCGTCGCCTTGCACTCTACGTTCGACTGATCGTCGAAGCTCGCTTCGCCGTCGAGCTCGAGGACGCAGAGCTGGTGGCCAGGCAATGGGACAACCGATCGAACTCGCAGCTCACTCGAGCCGAGCGAACGGAGAAGAAGAACGCGAAGAAGGCCGTCAAGGCCATCAAGAAGGAGATGGAGCAGGACATCAAACGACTCGTCCGTGCCTGTTATCGCCCCATCTCCGACGCTGACGACACTAGCTTCCGTGCTGACGAGATCGAGCTCCGTGAATGGCTCGGAATGCCACCTTGGCACAACAACCTGGAGAACAACCTCGAGCACTTCGTATGCAAGCTGTACGACATCTTGAAGGGGATCGAAGCGACCAAGGTGATGAACCCTGCACAGTACGGGGTGCGTGTATTCAGCCTCCTACCCGTCTCGCACTCGTTTGTACCAGCTCACATCACTATCAATGGGTCGACACTCCACGGGCTCTGCAATCGAGTGTTCCAGTCCACCGAGGGGTACAACCCTCTTGGTATCCGAGTCGGGCCCTCTGGCCAGGCGCTTCTTGAAAGCGACGTCCCGGAGCACAAGCAGCTCTACCTTCGCCGTGCTTTCTCGGTGTCTCGCTTCGAGACAATGGCTAGTGGTGTCGACATGTCGAAGAACGACTTCAACCAGCTAGACCCAGAGGCCAAGGCGCAGGTAGCGAGCCGACTGTTCGCCAACCGAGTAACCACGAATGGGTACAGCGCGTCCGTGCTGATGCAGCGGCCCAAGACGGCGCGCGACGAGCAACAGGAGAAGCTGCAGAAGGAGAGGATGAAGGGTCCGAAGCGCAGCAAGCAAGCGGCACAGCGAGAGCGAGACTTGGAGTGGGAATCACTGCCTGAGGGCTACGTTCCGGACGTGTGCGTTGGTGTTGATCCGGGCACGCGGAACATGTGCACAGCCGCGCGTGTGAGCACTGAGGACAACACAGAAGCGGTGGTGCAATTCCGGACTGCCGAGTATCGCCACCTCTCGGGGATCAACAAGTCCCAGTACTGGCACACCAACCTCCGCAAGCGTGAGCTCCACTACAGCGATGCTATCAGCCGGATCCCGTCGTTCAAGACGGCGAGTGCGACCGAGTACCTGACGCGCCTCAAGATCTACTGGAAGTACGTGGGCTACCTGATCTGGTTCTCGGCCACTAGGCCGTTCCTCAAGCAGCGCTTCTTCGTGAAGCGCATGAAGGCGAAGGCGCTCGCTGCGCTAGCCAAACGCGTGGTCCCGGTCGCCAGTCCAAGTGTTCTCGTCGGCTACGGCGACTGGATCAACCACGGCGGCACGCGCGGCCATCCGCCAACTCCAGTCAAGGCCTTTCGACGAGCACTGAAGGTTCGCGCATCGGTCGTGTCGATCGACGAGTACAACACGAGCAAGTTGTGCTCGCGGTGCTCGACCCGCCTCGAGATGGCTGTTCTCAAGGCGAGAGTCCAGCTAGGCGAGATCCCCTCCCACAAGTCTCACCTCCCTTTCAGGAGTAAGGACGACGAATTGCTTTCGTGGTCCAAGACGCGAGATGTTCTGCGCTGTCCCTCCAGCGTCTGCAGGACTTCCTTGTGGGACCGTGATATCAACGCCGCACGAAACATGCTGACACTACTGGTAGCCAAGCTTCATGGCTTGCCTCGTCCTCGAGCATTCGCTCGAGCGCAGTCGTCTGTGGCGTGAGGGTTTCGTGCCACAGCAACGCGTGGGTGGCTCGCGTGGAGCGGGAGGTCAAGCCCACACAGTGAAAGCCTGCATATGGGACTCGCTTCCAACGAAGGCCATCTAGCAGTAAGTTCGACTGTGTCAGACGTGCTCAGTAAGGTGCGAACTTATCAAGCCAGCATTGCTGCATCGACGTCACCATGAGCAGCGGCACCAAGCTGGCGCCTTTCACGCCTAGCGGCGACGCCGTGCTGGCCCACGCGCTGGAGCTGCTGCGCCTGAGCCGGGGTGATGTGCTGTTCGACTTGGGCTGCGGAGACGGCCGTATGCTCGTGCACGCGGCCAAGCAAGTCGGCGCGAGGTGCTTCGCTCGTCGAATTTTTGGATTTTGGAAAAAAAGTTGGTGCTGAATGGGATTTTTGGTGGCGTTGACGGGGTTGGTAGATGCGTGGGAGTCGAGTACAATGAGGAGCTTGCGAGTCGAGCACGTGAGCGAGTTGAGGTGTTGACAGGTTTTGGCCGCAAGTGGAGTTTCCTCGGATTCTCATTTGTGCTTGCGATTGACGCAGGAAAACGGCGTGCAGGACCTGGTGGAGATCGTGCATGGCGACGCGCTCGTAGCGGACTTTTCGGAGGCCACGGCGCTCTTCATGTATCTCGTTCCACAGGTTGTTTTCCGAGATACAAGTTTACTGAAGTGAGTTTGGAGCTCACCTCACTGTGGTACAATTGTGCAGGGCATTCGTCTACTGCTGCCAAAGTAAGCAAGATGCACACGCTTGAAGAGCTAGCCGCTCGACTGAATGCTGTTGCTTGCGCGAGTGTTGTAGGCTCGAAGAAGCGCGACAACGCGGCGTGCGCATCGTGACGTACGTGTTCTCAATCCCAGGATGGACGAGCGACGAGCAGCGTGATTACAAGGGCACCAAGGTAGCACCCTGTAGGTGATCATCGACAGTCGACTCCACGTCTAACGGATGGCTTTCTCTTCCCAGGTGTACCTGTACAGCCCACCCTCAAGCGGTCCATGATCTGCGAGCCATCGTCGTCGACATATCTCTGTAGAGTAGCCTCCAGCAAGTCCACCTGCGACCCTTGCCTGCTCCAACACAACACACACAAGAAGTAGACCACGCATCAGCCGACGTCATACACGGCGTTTGATTCACTCGCACGTCGCCAGTCTTGGATTGTAATTACTGCGACCTCAGCCGCCCGACCGCGTACAAAATGCGCTCGACCTTGCTGCGGCCGCATGGCACGCGCGAACTAAACCCCATACGCCACGTCGACGCCTAGAAGCCGCGCTTCTTCATGGCCTCAGCCACGGCGATGGCCGACGAGTACGAGTTGGCGGCGTAGGTGGCGTAGTCCTGGCCGTTCGAGTGCGCCGTGGAGATGTACTGGCGCGGCACCTCCGGGAATCCCTCGGGGCTCGTGTACTGGTGGTGGCGGTGGAAGCCCTTGACCTTCTGGGCCGGCAGGTCGTCCTCCAGGCGCCACTGCGCGCCATTGGCCGTCTTGGACAGGTGCGCCTGCGGAACCAGCGATTTCTCGTCACCCAGAGCTCCATTGGCGGCGCGAAGCGGCTCATTCGAGCGCGCCAGAGCTGCGCGAGCGACGTACCACCGTGTCCAGCTCGCCCTGGTACTTGGGCGCCATGAACGAGTCGATGAAGGCCGTGATGGGAGTCGACATGGTGCTCGCCTGCTCTGCTTTCTGCGGGTGGGGGCAGCCGGTCGCTGCCTCACATGCAGCCTCTACAATCGAATAGGAGACTATCCGTTTTCAAAGGTCATTTTGGTGGTCTTGATGGGGAAAAGCTGAATCAAAATGAGCTCCGAGAACTGAGCTGCGTGGGGGTGGACGATTCTCTCTATGTTATCTCTGGTCCTCGACGAGCTGGTGATGATGGGGGATGCTAAACTAGTCCCAGGCGGAAGAGCCGCCGAGCCCGACGTTGGGAGTGAAGTTTACCTTGGTGAGGTCGACCGGAGCTGCTGCCTGGTTCTTGCCCTGCTTCGATTTCTTCAGCTGCTTTACAGCCACGACTCCGCTCGCAGCGTCCTATTGGCACCAAGATATGAATGAGTACGGAACATTGGGGTGTGACAGCTTGTCTAATTGTACAACTCACCTTTGGCGCCTTCTTCGACTCCTTGGCGTCCTTCTTTTTGTCCTTCTTAGACTCCTTCTTGGATCCCTTGGCTTCTTGCTTGGATTCTTTTGCCTCCTTTTTGGATTCCTTCTTGTAGACATTCTCGATCTCCTTCTTGGACTCCTCCGTTTTGGGTTCCTGTTTTGCCTTGATTTTGAGGTCCTCCTTTTCATTGCTGCTCTTCTGCTTTTTCGCGACAGGCTGGTCGGAAGCTTTCTTTTCGATTTTGGGCTTCTTGGACTTAGAGGTAGTGGGGTCGGCGGAATCGACATCAGCGTTGCCTTCAGTGGTATCATTCGAACGCTCGCGCTTCTGAGACTTGGGTAGCTTTCCATCTGACGACTTCTTGCCATCTTTGGGCTTCTTGTCCTCCTTGGACTTCTTGCTCTTCTCTTTCTTTCCCGGCTTCTCCTTCTTTTCAGGCTTCTCCTCTTTTGGCGGCGCAACGTAGCCATGAGTCTTTTTGTCCATAACACGGTGTCCATCACGAATCACCAACGAAGGGAACAGTCGCTTCATCTTGAAGTTGTAGTGTTTGTTCGTCGCTTCGAGCTTCTTGAATCTCTGCATCTTCTGCTCCTCAGTCTCGCCAGCATTCTCATCCTTCTTCATGTCCTCGTCCTCGTCTTCATTGGAATTTGAAGATTTCTCCTTTGCGTTCTTTTCTTCAGCAAGTGAAACCTCCAGAGGCTTTCCAGCGATAGGGTTCCCTCGTAAACTGATTTGCTTCAGGTTGGGGAGCGCAGAGAGCGCCTCGAGACCTTCCCAGTCACTGATCTCATTGTGGCCCAACTCGAGCACCTTGAGTTGCTCTTCAAGGTCCAGGCAAATGATACTAGGTAAGTTTGCATGCAAACCGATGGTGGAAGCGTCGCTACTTTCGTACCTAGCTTGCCCAAGTGCGCAGGGATCTTCTTGATCTTGTTGTGTGAGATGCGCAGCTCAGTGAGCTGCTTTAGCGAACTCAGGTCGGGGATTTCCTATTTGTGAGGAAAGCAGTTCACAAATGATTAGTTGATTTAGCTTTTATCGAGTTGATCACAGGGATAAAGCGCACTTCGAGCAAGTTGTGTGAGCTGCAGACATAGAGACTAGTGGTTAGGATCTCTCTTGCAAGTGAAGAAAACTTGGTTACTCACATGGAGATCTTGGTCAGATTAGGTAGTCGGTCGACAATCCGCTCGGGAATTTTGGTGATCCGGTTATTGCTGACGATAAGCGAGTTGAGTTCCTATGGAAAATGACACAAGAGAGCGCAATAGCTATAAGCACCATGGTTGCCTCGTCTACAGACTCTTCGTATCAGGACGTTACCGGCAGCTTGGGCAGCCACTCGAGCGTCGTGATGGAGTTGTCATTGAGTACAAGCGCCTTGAGCGAGCGCAGGTGCACGAGCGTGTCCTTATTGATGCGGGAGATGCGGTTCTCGGCCGCATTAAGGATCACGAGTTTCTTGAGGTACTGCACCTCGGCGATGCCCTGGCGGAACACAGCTCGTCGTCAGTCCCCGCATAGAGCGACGCGCCAGCTCGCTCTAACTGGCGCCGCGCCGTACCTCTCCGTTGAGCTGGTTGGCTGTGAGCTTGAGCATGGTGACGTTGGGCACGCGCTTGAGGTCCGAGAGCTTGGTGAGCTTGTTGTGGCTCAGGTCGAGCTTGGTGGCGCCGCGCAGCCCCTCGAGGCTCACGATGGCCTCCATGCCGCGCGACGCCAGGCTCGCCACGCCCCTGCCCACCTCGATCTCGGCGCGGAACTCCTCGATCTTCTCCTTCGTCAGCTTCTTGATGGCGCGCTTGCCCTTGTCGCCGGGCGCCTCCGACGCGCGCGTCATGCTCGTCATGGTGGCGACAGGCGCTGCAACCGCGGCAATGGCTGGCCGCCATGTCAACTTGGCCGGGTTAGTGTATATCAGGTGGTATCGTCCTATTTTTAACCCTACTTTCGGGCGTCGGTCCTAGTGGTAGCACGTCGCACGGCGCGGGCTCGTTTTAGCCGCCCCGGTTACCCTCGTATATTGCAGGTGACGCCAGCAGGCGGGCTATCCATCCCGCGTGAGTGTACCCTTATCAGCGTGCGCGCGCAGGCCTAATAAGGAGCGGCGGGCCGATCATGGGTCGGGCGTGGTCCCCTCCGGCCATATGTCCAGGCGGGGGATGGACAGGGTCGTGCCCGGCTCGATGCGGCGACGCGACGACGGTGCGCGGCCAGTTCGCGGGCGCAGAGCAAGAGCCACAACCAGAAGAGACGGCGCCTTGGTGCGCTGCCGGAGGTGTCGACGCCGCACTCGCCTCGACGCAGGCGCCCTGTTGGCCGCAGAGCGTTATTTATTCCCCCCAGAGCAGCAGCAGCAGCGCCATGGAGACCCGGTACACGTCCGTGATGCGCAGCACGCGCAGCGGCAACTACTACAACGTGCCGCTGGCGCCTGAAGTGCTGGGCCAGGCAGAGCTGGCCACGGCCGACAGCCTCGTGGAGGAGGCCGCCGCCGCCGCGTGGGGCACCAGCACCGTGCGCCGCATGACGACGCCCGCGCGCAAGGCCGACCTGAACGCGTCGCTCGAGATCCCCATCGAGATGGCGGGCGGCCGCCAGCACTTCCGCCCAGCCTTCGCCTTCGACGTCAACTCGCTCGTGGCCACGCTGCACCGAAGCGCGTCCGACTCGTCGCTCTCGTCCTCCTTCGGCTCCTCCAGAGGGCCCAACGCGAGCTTCGGGCCCAGAGAGACCGTCATCATGTCGGTCGAGACCACACAGCCGCGGAGGGGGAGGAGAGGCGCCGTCGGCGGCGAGAGCGAGCTTTCCAAGTCCAGAGGACCCGTGCCGCCCGCCCCAGCAGAGAACAGCATTATCGCCTACAGCCTCAACAAGAAGAAGCAGCGCAAGCTCGCAGCCGCAGCGCTGGCCGCATCCGCTATCAATAGGAACGCGCCGCCCAGCCTCGAGTATGTAGGCGTCGAGTCCGCGCGAGGCGGCTACCCGAGTCCGTACGCGCCGCAGTACAGCCAGGCGCCGCTGCAGTCGCCGTCCTCCATGGCGGCGCCGGTCACGCGCAACCGCGAGCCCTCGATATACACGGAGAGCTTCGCGTTCTAGAAGCCCTCGGCACCAAGGAAGTGCCTCGATGTCGCCGTTCCGTAGTCTAGTGCCGTGTCGTCAGCAGCAGCAGGACCCCTCATTCTCTCCAGCCGAGAGACCTATAACGCTAATGCGAGCGTATTTTTTATTCCTACCACCACGTCGGGCTTCTCGCCGTCCGTCACCACTCACATTGCCTCAGTCGCAGCCCATTAGCAAGCGCCCGCCGCGTGCGCTTGGCCCCAAGCCTGCCTGCCTGCCTGCCTGCCCTTGGCATGTTGAGGTCCGTCCTGATCTTCCACCCCGTGTACCGTGCCCGTTCGAGTCACAGGTCCGCCCCCTATACATTCTCCAAGTGAGCGCAAAGTACCGTGGGCACGGCAGAGAAAGAAACTGCTCGGCACTCCATCTGGCCGCCCAGGCCGCCGCCGCACTTTCTCGAGGGGAACCCGCCGGGAGCGATCCGTCACTAGCAGATCGGCGCCATGGGCCAGGGACAGAGCTCCATCCCGGCGGAGGAGCTGGCGGCGCTCGCCGAGCTCTTCGAGGCGCTGCGCGGCGACCAGTGGCGGCGCCGCGACGGCTGGAAGGCGGCGGCCGTGGACCCCGAGGCCTGGTTCGGCGTGCGCGTGGTGCAGGGCCACGTGGTGGCGATCGAGCTACCGGCCAACGAGCTCGCGGGTGCGCTGCGTGATGATTGCTCACGGTGCCACTGACGGGCGTGGGGCTCACAAGAGTGGAACGAGGTCAGGGAGACTGCCGGCGGCCATCGAGCGCCTCGCTCACCTGCGCGTGCTCGACTTGTCGAGGAACAAAATCCGCGGTGCGGCTGCGGCAATTGGGGCTCTGGTCTTGGAAAGGGGCTCATGATAGGTGTCTTGCGCGGGCAGGGGAGATCCCGGCGGGGATTGGCAAGCTGACGGCGCTGCGACGCTTGGACCTGAGTTGCAATGACTTCATCGGTGAGCTGGGTTGAAGTGGATCGCAGCCGCTGTGGAGACTAAATCATGTCGGCTAAATCAGGTCCCATCCCGCGCTCTCTGGGCGCCTGCCAGCGTCTTCAAGAGCTGCATCTGTTCCAGAACTCGCTCTCTGGCAACCTCCCTGGCGAGATTGGCGACCTTCAAGACCTGCGCACGCTGCAGCTGCAGCACAACAATCTCTCAGGGTCGATCCCACCAAGTATATGCAATTTAGGGCGTCTGACGAAGCTGAGCCTCCGCGGCAACTGCATGTCAGGCAAGATCCCTCCGGAGATAGGCCGCCTCAAATCACTCGTGTTTCTTTCGCTGCGCAACAACGACTTCTCCGGCCGAATCCCGGCATCGATTGGCGAGTGCAAAGCGCTCGAGTTCCTGAATCTTTCAAGCAACCAGCTGTCTGGCGAAATCCCCGAGGCAATCGGCGATCTCGAAGACCTTGAGTATTTATACCTCTTTGACAATGCTCTCGAAGGCCGCGTCCCCGGCTGTTTCTCCCGGCTGAAGTACCTGAAGGAATCCGACTTTCGCGACAATCGTCTGCGTGGAGAACTCCCCAACTTCCTCGACGGATGCTCCAGTCTGGAGACCGTCATGACCAAGTGGAAGAACCGCAAAGCCAACTACAAACACTGGATCCTCGGCGACCCAGTCCCAAGCCCCGCTTCAGTGCAGAGCCCGCCTAATTCATCTCAAATATTCTTGCAAAGCCTCGAAGCGACGCCTCAAAACTCGTCTGCAGTATTCCTCCACCCGACACTAGACGATAGGGTTGATTCTGGACTCGAAGAGGACTTCAACGGTTCCAACCAGATCGTGAGCGAGTTCAGTCGAAAAGTATCGGTGTCGCGTGACAAGCGTGTGTATCAACTTCCAGAGATCCCAGTAGTACCGCTGGAGCTGGCGTAGGAAATGCCAGGCGCCACTCAATTAATTTCGTTCGCTCAACCATACTTGTTATCGGGTAACGCCTACTCCCAGCGTTCGCAAAGCAAAGCTCAGATCTAAGGTTGCGGAATCTCGTAGGGGTCCGTGATAAGTTCCTCCACCCATCAAGAAGACACTTCCGGCATCGGTCAGAACGCTTGAGTGCCATGCTCGTGGTGTCAGCTGGTGGCTTTCCGGCACTGGAACCTCAAACCACTCGCGAGTAACTACATTCGCCATCATATGAGAGATGTGAGCAGCAAACCACAACAAACCGAAGCCAACTTCGCCTGTGCACCTGTGTCCAAGACGTAGATCGCAGAATCCTCGGTGTCTGTTGTGCGGCCACCAATAACGATTAAACAGTGCTCAATGACATGTGCTGTGTGGTATGATCGTGGGTTCGGAATTTTTCCGGTGCACTCAAGTTCCTCCCATGTGTTGCACTCAGCATCATACACCCAAGTATCGTTCATTTTGGCATCGTTTTCTTGCCCGTTGCCACCGAATACGATCAGTTTCGATGAAGACTCGCCGCGGAACTTGATCTCATTCATTGAATGTCCATCACGAGCTGCAGGAGCAAACATGCCGTCTCGACAATCAATTTGTTCCCACCTGATACTGCCATCGCTGCAGCTGAGCAGCGACAACTTGTACATCGCGTTGGTCACACCTTTCCTAGTCCGGCCACCAAACACAAAGACCTGTGTTCCAGATGTCTCGGTAGATGGCAAGCTAACAGCAGCGTGGCCAGACCGCGCATCTGGGATTTGTTTCTTGTCTAGCTCACACTGAGATTTGATCCAATTCCATTTGGTGAGTTGAGAAGCGCTGTTTGACTGGTCAGGAACCAGCAGGTACACTGCCGGATCTTCGCCTTGCGAAGATACGCCACCATAGATGCACAATGCTCCGGTGGCAGCATCGATCAAAGTAACAGTGTGCCAGGCGCGAGAACTTGGGGTGCCCCCTTGTGTTGACACAGCATCCCAGCTATAGTCACTAGGGTCGAGCACAAACAGTTGGGCTTTGTTGTCACGCACAGACCGCCCGCCAAAGAGATAGATCCTCTTGTCCAGACCTTTAAAGAGAGCGTGGCCGTTGAGTGCCCCAGGTGATGGATTACCCTTCACATCGTAGAACTTCCATCCATGGCGCACTGAGCGCACAATGCATGCCCGGATGTAGGCTTGCCGCAAGTTGGATCGGTCACCTATGTGGTCTTCGGATATGTTGGCGCTTGACGCTCGCGCAGCAATCGACTCCAGTTTAGCAGCGCACTCTTTGTTGCTCGGCTCAAAGTTCAGCGCAGCTGCAAGGTCATCAACTGCCAGCAGTAGTTTGCCCAAAGCAATATACGCTGTCGCTCGTCGCATGTACGGCTGATGTCATCTCGACCGTGAGCCTCCGCCTTGTCATCTTCTCAGAACCATGCCGACTCACCTTAATCGAAGGCGCGAGCTGAATCGCGGCTCCACAGTCCCTCACCGCATCTTCGTACCGCTCCAGCTAGCCGCCACAACATCAGCTCCACGAGGTTGGTAACACAAGCAGCGTCCGCCACGCACCTTCAGCAGCGCCGCCGCTCTGTTGGACAGGCACACGGCGTTCCCGGGGTCCAGCTCCACGCACCTACCCCACCTCTATCAGTCCTGACCGGTCCACCGCCGCCCAAATCCACGCAGCTGCCTCACCGCGAGTACGCAGCCAGCGCGTCCTGCAGCCTCCCAGCTCGGAAGCTCGCGTTGCCCTCGTCCTTCCACCGCGCGGCCTCTTCCTCCGCCGTCACGCCGCCTCCGCTCTCGCCAGTCGCGCCACCTGCAGCCGCCGCATCGCTCTCTTCACCTGCGAGCCCCGCGTGGCCGCTGGCGGCCAGCAGCGCGCGCACCTGCGCGGCCGAGAGCTGCGCGAGCTGCTCCTGCAGCTGCTCCATGTTGCCGTCGGGTTTGATGGGGTTTACTGATTCGGAATCGCCTGTCGCGACCTTCGTGCAACCGCTCGGAAACATGTCGCGTGTCCCGCGAAGGTTGCGCAATCCCCTCCGTGGTTGGCGAGATCTCCGGTGTTCTGGTTCTTCCTGGCCTTGAAGAAGTCGCGGCTGCCGCGCCCGCCCGCTCGCTTCGCGCGCTCACAGCTCGGCCCGCAGCGCTCGCCACGCGCGCGCACTTGGCTCACCGAACGCGCCGTCGCCTGCTGCGCCTGCCGCTGAATTTTCGCGCCGATCGGCCATGTTCTCGGACGACGAGGGCGGCCTGACCAAGCTGCGCCAGCCGCTCATGGACGCCGGCGCGTCCAGCGACGAGGAGGAGGGCGGGCTGCTGCTGCACTCGCCCTCGAGCGTGCACGACTTCGGCGCGGACGCGGACTCGTGGGCCACGCGCCGCAAGCGCCGCCGGCGCAAGGACGACGACGACCTGGGCGAGGTCAAGGCGCGCGGATTGCTGGCGGGCATGACGACGGTCGAGCCCAAGTTCGTGCGCGCCGTGAGTCGGTGGGTGCTGTCGCTGTCGAGCGCCGCGAGCTTCCTCGGCGCGCGCTCCGGCCCGGCGCCGTTCAAGGCCAAGACGAGTCCGCGAGGAGACAAGCCCGGCGTCATGACGGTGCCGTCCAAGCGCCGCAGCGACCCGCTGGAGGACATGACGGAGCGCGCGCTCGCGTGGATGGCCGGGCTCACGCTCGCGCTCGCGCTGCTGCTGATACTCGCGGTGGCCGTGCAGAACGCGTGACCTCTCTCCCTCCAACTCTACGCTGCGTGAGTCGTGACGGCCCGCACCGACATCCTCTGTATCGATCGCATTAACTTTCAAGCAATAAACGCGTGCATGGCAACTCCTAGGACGACTTGCCGGCCGTGAACGCGCTCGGACACAGGTGCGCGATTGGACACGAGGCGCATTTGGGCCGCAGCGCAGTGCACACGGACTGCCCGAAGCCCACGACTGCCAGTGACAGCTCGCCCCAGTGCTCTCGCGGCAGCCACGCCTCGAGCTCCCGCCTCGTGTCTTCAGGCGTTAAGGTCTCCGCCCGCTTGGACGCGGACGTCCAGCCGAATCGCTGGGCCAGTCGGTGCACGTGCGTGTCGACGATGATGCCGTCCACGCGGTCCCACGCGAGCAGCAGCACCACGCGCGCGATCTTCGGCCCCACGCCCGGCAGCGCCTGCAGCTCCTCGAGCGACTGCGGCACGTCGCCCGCGTGCTGGGAGCGCAGCGTGGCGGCCACGCGCCGCAGCTGCTGCGCCTTGCGTCGATAGAAGCCCACGGGCTGCAGCAGCGCGCTCAGCTCGCTCTCTTGCGTCGCGAGCACGCTCTCGATCGTCAGCCCCTGGTCCTGCTGCTGCTCTGGCTGCTCGTCCTCCTCCTTGCCCTGCTCCTTGGCGTCCAGCGCATTGCTGTGCTCGTGCAGCCGCCGCATGGCCGCGAAGGTGATCTCGTCCTTGGTCTGCGCGCTCAGCAGCGCCGCCACGAGCAGCTGGAAGCGCTGGCTGCTCGCTCCTGCCGCCGGCCAGACGCACGCCTGCGTCCCGAACTCGTCGATGGGCGTCGTCATGCCCTCGCGCGCCTTCAGCAGCGCGTGCAGCAGCTCCAGCCGCTTGTCGCGCTCATCGACTGGTCGCGGGCGCTTCGCTCGCTCCGCTGGAGACGCAGAGCGCTCGCGCTTCACCCGCTGCGCTCTAGGAGACGCGGCGGGCTCTGGGCTCGCGGTGTGGCTGTCGGCGGCGTCCTGGGGCTCGCGCTTGGCGAACGCGAAGCGCGTGAACGGGTTGCTGCTCATTACTCGCCGGGAAAGTGGGCGGAGGTAGGTATATAGCCAAATGAACGCGTGAGACCACCAGCACTTTATTGTCGAGTCCATCAACGCGGCTGAGCAGCACCGCTGAGTTCACGGAGAGCTCACACTTATGCGCGCTTGTGCACGCGGTCCACGTACGCATGGTAGATCTGGTCGAAGAACTGCGCATCGTCCAGCAGCGAGATGAGCGTCTGCTTGAGCTGCTCCTTACTCACGGGCTGCTGCGCCGCGGGCTTGGGCTGCAGTGCAGTCGGCGCCAGCAGCGGCTGCGTGTGAGCGTGAGCGGGCTCCTGCTTCTGCGAGATCATGCCGAGGATGGCCTGGCCGGCCTCGACGCCGTCCGCGTGCGAGATCGGGATCATGCCCGAGTCCTGGGCCGGCTTCACGGCCGTGTTCGTGCCGTTGGCGCTGTCGTTGGCAGGACGCTGCAGGATCTTTGTCGGCGTCGCCTGCTTCTCGCGCTTGTTACGCGACCGCGAGCGGCTACGAGACTTCTCCACCTTAGGCGCCTGCTGCTGCTGCTGCTGCTGCTGAGCCTGCTGCGCAGGCTGCTGGGCGGGCTGCGTCGCTTGTGTCGGTTGGAGCTGCGGCTTGGGGTGCTGCTTGACCGTCTTGGCTGCCTGCGCGCCGCTCGGCGGCAGCGGCGGCTGTGTCTGCTGCGTATCCTTTGTGGATTGGATCAGGCTGCATCTCCAACGTCAGATAGCTGCAGCAGCTCGGACTTCATAATCAAGACGCAGTCGCACCGTGTCAGGAGCGCTCGGATGCGCTCGCGATCCTCCTCGGGGAAGAACCACGCGCCGTAGATGGCGAATCCCGTGGCGTACGACTGCAGGCGAGCACAGCGTCAGCTCCGCGGCCTCGAGCCGTCGCACCGCGACGCGCACGCACCGCATCGGGGGAGCGCAGGATCATGAACGAGTCGACCGCGTCCACCTCGAGGCGCTCGTCCACCGCGAGCGTCATGTTGGTGGTGTTGAGGCGGTTGCTGATGCTGATCTGGAAGCGCGGCGCCGAGAAGCGCTTGACCACGAACAGACAGCCCTCCACCTCCTTGCGCTTCTGCTCGCGAGCGTTAGTTTGCCTCCCCGAGCCTTCCACCCGCGCCGCACGCACGCACGCACCCACGACTGGCCGTCCTGGTCGAACTCGTACATGACGACGTGGCTGGCCGTGTCCACGATCTCCATCACCGCGTCGTCCTGGCGCTTGAGCACCTGCAGGTTCACGGCGTTCGACTGCGTGCGGTCCACGAGCAGCGACATCTTGCAGGCTTCTCGGCAGTGATCGAGTGGCGATCGTGGCTTGCCGCCGCCGTCACCTCGCGCCGATTCGCTGAAAAGAAGGACGAACGCGGATGTCGATTGGTGGAAAGCATGCTTTCGACCACTTTTAAGGATCCTCATTGGTCGATATTCAAACAGAGCGTTTTGACACTCATGGCGCCCGTCACATGCCGCATCAGCTGCTGCCTACCGCTGTTTCTACTTGAACTGCTGCTGCGGCTGGCCCAGCTTGAAGGTCGCCGCGATCTCCTGGTACACGGTGTTGTAGTGCTCGCGGCTGCGGATGTTGGTGTGGTCGCCAGGTACCATGTCAACGTAACTTGGTACGGCCACACTTTCGTCGTCTGACTTGGGTTGTTTCCGCCCCACGAGCTGCTGCAGCGATTCGCACGCGCCATTCAGGTAGTATGTGTCCTCAAACCCGCAGATGACGTGCACCTTGCCTCGCAACTTGGTGGTCAACAGTTCTGGGTGGCTGGAAACGAACTTGCAAATGTCGTAGCGAGCCCAGTACTGAGCAATGGCATGGTTGATCTTGCCGGACACCTTGTCGAACAGCGGAATCGGCATCCCGTCGGCATCACGAGGACTGAACAGCGCAGTCTGCAATGTAATGAAAGCAAGCTCAGAAATCATGACATCATCAGTGCAGCCGACAAAAGATACTTACGAATGCGTCCCATTGACCGCCATTGCCGCGGCCGTACACGCGTTCCAGCAAGTTTTCGTCCCGGTTTGTGCACTCGACCTTGCCGTTGCTACGACTTGTCGGGTATGGGAACCCGTTGGGATCCCAGTACATGTTGTCGGCCTCGTAGATGTTGACAACCTGAAACTTGGAAAAGTCGACTGGATCGGGAGCTGAGCTCCACGTACCTCCGAAAAAGTCTGGAAACTGTAGTTGCAGCCACAGCGTTGACCAACCGCCAGAAGAGTGGCCGTGCAAAAAGCGTCCGCTTGCAGCGCTGACTGTTGCGAACTTGCTCTCTAGGAATGGGATGAATTCGGAGACAAGCGCCGTTCCCCATGGACCATTCACCTCTGTGTCAGCAAATGAAGTGTGGCCAAACTTGAATCGCGAGCCGAGCGTCACACGAATCATCGGTGTCGGCCACCGCCCAGCCTTCCACTCATCTCCCATTTCGGACGAAAGGAACGCCTGCGCTCGGGTCGCGTATGACTCCGTGCCTGTGAAGCCCTCGATATAGTACACCACGGGGTACTTGATCCCCGCCTCCTTGCCACTTTGGTAGCCCTTCGGCAGCACGACAGACGCCATCATGTGCACATCCTTGCCGTGGTACTCGCTCAGTAGCTCGCTTTTCATCGAGACGTGCTCCATCCACTCGGACGTCTCCAGCTTCATCTCGTCGACAATAACCTGGAGATTGTGGGTTGACGTGAGCACGCTACAAATCTTTGCGCGAGCTGAATTGAACGGTACCTTGTCAGCGACGATGATTGCTTCCTTGGTCGTGTTTGTGTCGTCGAACTTGATCTGGACTGGCGCACTGTACACGTTTCCCACGCACGTGTTGGCGTCGGGGTCGTCGGTATCTGCAGTCGCGCAAAACCCGAGTTAGTGGCGAACTCTCAAAGCCAGGAGGTGACGTCCACGCACTCAGATTAATCAGCGCTTGAGCGTACAGCTCCGACTTGAAGTGGCTGAGGTTCTCAGGCACAAACGCGAGCGCCGACGGCGTCGTGAACTCAGTGCTGTCAAACTCAATCACGTCTCCTGGTCGGACGTTGGTCTGCGTGCACGCATCCGCTCGTCGTCAGCTTCCCATCCCTTCACCAGCTCAAGCTTCCCTACTCACGACATCCTTGGCGAAAAGCGGCAGCGGCGCCTCCAGGTCGAACGCCTCGAGCCGCGGCTCGTCCCCGGCCTTGTGTCCCAGGAACAGAATCACTCGTCCGTCCTCGACCTCCCGCTCGCCTTGGTACTCGACTCGGAACGAGAAGCTGCTGGCGCTCGACCCCTGCGTCCGCACCACCGAGAGCCGCGTCGTCAGCATCCAATCGCCCCACTCCCCGCCACTCGAGACTCGCGCACCTCCGGGAACGAGTAGTAGCCGCGCGGCCGCGCGTGGCGCGAAAACGACGGGAAAACCTTCTCCAGCACGCGGTTCATGGCTGCGACTCGGCCGTGGGCTGCCAACTGACGACTGGGCGGAGCTGAGCGCTGCGCGGCGGCGGCGAGTAGCGGCGGCGAGCTGCTGGCCAAGTGGGTGTGGCCGCTGACGTCACGCTCCACAAGAATTGGCGCGGATTAAACCTTTCGTGCGTACGTCATCAAGGTCAAAACCTAGACAGGTGTAATCAGGGCCGCTATTTTGGACGCGATGATGGCAGCGGAGACTTGTTTGCAGGGAGCGGCGTTTGCGGTGCGGTGACGGTCATGCCCAAGTGGTTTGCACGAGCTGTGGACGCGTGGAGAGCGGCGCAGGTCGAGCTGCAGGGACAATACTCCGTCGAGAGGCTCTACCGCGTTAGAGCGTACAGCTTGGATGCCTCCACGGCTCGATGTGTACTCGTGCTGTTGGCGACACCACTGCCGAGTCTCCTGGTGTCGTTGGCGATCGAGTGCATCCCTCTGAAAGATCCAAGCTTGGGTCCGTCGATGCAATACTCGCTCCCGTTCTACACGCGTGCGTTCTTCGTCACCCAGATTGTCGACTTCCTTGTTCTCTTTCAGTGCAGGTACCTCCTGCCGACATTGCCAACTTCGATCACGCTCATGATTGCATCTTCTTGCGTCGCTGCTCTTGGTGCTGTGGGATCAGTGTACGCTATGTCGACGGTCATTGGGTTCCCACTGCCATTCACGTTGCTCCTCGGCTCACCGATTTCTTCCGTGCTCCTTGGGTTGTGTTTTTGGGCGATGTGGGGAGCTTATTTTCGCCAGAACAGCGACAAACGACGCGAATTGCTCAACTATCTGATTGTCGTGTGTATTCAAGTTACCATGACGTACGTTTACCCAGCATATACATTTATATTTGTGAGGTTATCTGGCGTCCACCAAATTCTGTTCACAATGTTACTTCCTGGTATCAAACTTGTCACCAAGAATTGGATCAGCTACCTATTTCGTGATAAGCCTGACCTCAAATCAGACATGATTGTGTTCAATGCGGATGCTTATCACTCGATATTTGTGTCGTGGTGCATGAACAGCAGAACTTCTACATACTCAACGAGCTTGTTGATGGCGATGGATGTTGCGGAGGGATTGGTCGCTTTGCATGATGTCACCGCTGTGTTAAGGCGAATTGACGTGATTTCTGGGTCAATGAAGGAGGAAGGTTGCAAGACGGACTCAACAACCGCTCGATTCCGTAAAGTATATCCAATCGTTCCTGTGCCATGCAGTCCAATCTCTAGGATCGACTTAGCGATAGCATTGTGGGAAGTTGATGTTATCAAATGCGAAAATTCCTCTGTACGGAAAAATTCAGACGTGCAGTCCCCAGCAAGATATCCCTCAAGCCCACTGCTGCAACTTCACACCACTTCTACTCACCAAACAGCAGTCATATCGCGTTCAAGGACTTTTTCGAGCATACAACCAACAGTGCAATTGTTGCTTATGAGTCCAGGCACAACCGATATGTCGTCCAGTAGCGCTATTGCTATTGGTGCTAAGCCCCCGATTAATAGCGCTCACTGTACTGCTGCGTGCATGCTCACAAAACATCGCCACGAATGCCTTCGCCTCGTCTTGAAGCTTTTCCATTTGTCAGAGTTTCTTCTGCTAATTGAGTTTACTGAGGTGATCATTCCTTCAATCTACTGCACGTATAAGTATATTTTCAAGTATTGCTGGTGTTTTTTTTTTTCTGACTATTTTGTATGAATATTCACAGGTGTGTATCTCTCAGCAGTTTACTACCTTCCGAATCGAGAATACTTTGATACGATTCGTGAACTTGATGACAGCAAGCTACAAAGCGATCTCATCAATGTTGCGATTTACGTATTGCTAGAGATGATGTCATTGCTGACGCTCATGTTTTTCCTGCATCGAAAATTAGGGGTGGCACCTCTCAAACAGCTTGCATTCGTACTCGATTCACAGTGGCAGATGGTTCAATCGAAGCTTGTGCTATGGGTGACGTTTGCGGTGCAGTCCCGCTTGGAGCACTTTGGCACAGATTTTTCATTCCAGTTCAAGTGGTTGTAGTGATGCAGTTGGTGAGATAAACAAAGATAGAAATGTACATGTCATTGTTTCATTATAGAAATGGTTCGATGTTTACTTCAACTATATTATGATCTCGACAACCAGTTGAATCGAAACGTGAAGTCTGTGCCAAAGTGCTCTAACCGAGACTGCACTGCAAACGTGACCCAAAGAACGAGCTTCGTTTGAGCCAACTGCCACTGCGATTCCAACACAAATGCAAGCTGCTTGACTGGTGCGATGCCCAACTTCTGCTGTAGGACGTGCATGAGCGCCAAAAGTGATAGCAACTCCAGCAGCGCATAAATTGCGACATTCGCTAGGTCGCTTCGTAACTCGTTGTCATTAAGATCACGGATGGTATCGAAATATGCTCGATTTGGTAGATAGTAAATGGCTGCGAGATATACACCTGTGTACGTCATCATTTAAAAGTGTTAGGACAACTCTACGACTTCTTCGCATTCTTTTACTTCTTACCGTAGATTGTTGGAATTATCACCTCAACAAACTCGATCAGCAGGAGAAATTCTGACAAGTGTAACAATCGTAAAGCAAAATCCAGGCATTGACGCCTATCTGCTGCTGACATACGGCTGACAACATCTTGAAGCAACTTGGCTGGAACTATAGCATGGCGGGACAGCGAACGGTTGAATGGTAAATCTCGAAAGGTGCTGCCCTTGCGAAGTGTGGTAAAGGCTACAGGTATTATTATTGGAGAAAAAGTACGATTTCGTTGCGGTGTGTGGCTGCCAAGCTTGGAACCACGTGCTGAGAATATTGTTTTCGGACTATCTAATGGTAAAACTGTAGTTGAACGGTATCCGAAAGGAAATTGAATTAGAGCATTACTTTGCTCTAAAAAATTTGGTGCACTTTTCTCGACTTCCCAAAATGCCATTGCGAGGTCTAGAACTGAGATTTGGTCGTCATTAGGCGTGTTCATTCTGCCCCGATTTCTCCTTCGAGGCCGACAGTGAAACTGATTGAATCCCGATCTCTCTAGAGCTGATTCTAGGCGTCCAAAAAGTCCTCTAATATCATGGAGAGAGACCAAGGCCTCTACTAAATCCATTGACATCAACAGCATTGTTGAAAAGATAGAGGACCGTCCATTCATGCACCAAGAAACAAAGATGGAGTGGTACACGTCGACATTTAGCACTACCATGTCTGACTTGAGGTCATGCTTGTCTTGATACAGGTAGCTAATCCAGTTTTTGGCGACCAGTTTGATGACGGGGAGCAAGGCCGTAAAGAGTACTTGACGTAGACCTGACAAGCGCCCAAAGACAAACGTGTAAGCTGGATAGGCGTAAATCATCAGGAGCTGGGTTGCGATGATGAGCACGTAATTGATGAGATCTTTTCGCGCGTCGGGATTGTGCATAATGTATCGTCCCCACATGATCCAGCCACTGATAATTAGCACAGCAGAATTGACCGGGGACCCTAGTAGTAGCGTAAATGGAACTGGAAATCCGACCATTGTTGAGATAACATAAACGGTTGGAATAGTACAAAGTGCCGCTACACTTGCTGTTATCAATAAATGCAAGACAGAAGTCGGTAAAGACGGAATCAAGTAGCAGCAAAGAAGGAGGGCGAGAAAAGCGCAGATTTGAGTGACAAGGAACGCCCGTAACCAGAAGAGCGATATCAAGTCGGCTCCAAGTTTGGGGTCTTGCAGAGGGATACATTCAATTGAGAGTGAGACGAATAGACATGGAATCGGAGTTAGTGCAAGAACGACAAAACTTTGAGCCACAGACGTTTGTCTGCAGTATCCGCGAGCGCGAAAGAGTCTATCAATGGAGTATGCACCTTGCAGCTCGACCTGGGCAGCCTTCCACACTTGACAAACTCGGACACAAAGAGCGGGGGGCATCAATGTAGTTGTGAGCTTAAAGAGTAATAAGTTCTTTGTGTGATTTCGTCAAGGGTGGAGGCCAGGTTATTTTCAGACACAACCGCTTCAAATGATCCCACACTTGCTTGAGACTTTGCTGACAGTGTCGCAATTTGATGCAGACGACTTCAGAGATTGCTCGATCTTGCAAGTTGCGAGTTTCGGCTCTGTGGAAGAGTGTGCAGGTCGAGCTCCATGGCCAATACTCCATCGAGCGCCTAATGCAACTGAAGGCTTATCATGATAACTTGACTCCGTGGCACGCTATTATTGTGCTCGCACTCACACCAATACCATGTCTGCTTACTTCACTTGCACTTGAATGCATCCCTTTGAATGACCCGCAACTTGGTGTTAACTTCGCAGTGCCATTCTTTGTTCGGACTATTATATTCGTTACCGTCGTTGAATTCTCCATCACTCATCAAGCTCGACTTCTCATTCCCACGCTACCGGGCTCAAGCGCACGCATACTTGCAATATCTGGCTTGTCAGCGCTTTGCGGGGTCGTTCACCTATACGGGGTTTCGAGCGTTGTTGGCTTTCCAATGCCATTCTCGCTGGTGATTGGAACTCCGGTTACCTCTTCGGTTCTAGGGCTTGGAGCACTGTTATCGTGGGGGACGTTCCTTAAAAACAATGAAGCCGAGCGCCGAGATTTGTTTCGTTACCTTCTAGTCGTATGCATCCAGGTGCTTGTGACATGCATCTACCCAGCATATGCTTTTGCGTTCGCCCGCATTAGTGGAGAATGGCAACTTGTGTTCGCTTGTTTGCTCCCTGTCATAAAGCGAACAATCAAGAGCTCCATCGGATACTTGTTTCGTCACAAACCTGACCTCAAGTCTGACATGGTTGTACTCAATGCCGACATGTATCATGTGCTGTTCGTCTCGTGGTGCATGAATGGGGCGAGATCGGCATACAACATCGCTTTCTTTGTGGTGATGGATTTGGTCGAGTCGGCACTGGCAATATTTCACGTATCTCGAATGCTACAAGAACTCCAAGGAATCGTAAGAGAGATCAACATCGGACGAAATGTATCGAGAAAGAACTCAGTGCATCCGTTTCAAGGAACCAACTAGCCACTCTCATTGGTGGACTTGGCTGTATCGATTTGGGAAACTGAAAAGACTGTGACAAGAACAAACCCAGGTATTCGTCGTGAGTCGGATATTCGGCCGTGTGTTCAACCAGCATTTGATTCTCCCGCGTGTGTAGCCGTACAGCCTTCTCCATTCATGGATGCCTGCACAGATATCGGACAAACTAATGCAGATCGATGTAGTAACCAACTTGTGCCGCGTTCTCAAACGCTACAGCATGTCTTGAAACTATCACCTCAAGAAAGACAACAGTGCCTCAAGCTGGTTTTGAAATTGCTCCATATTTCCGAGTTCTTGCTTTTGATCGAGTTTGTCGAAGTAATCGTCCCGATGGTGTATGGTAAGTGCGTGCATTTCCAGCAGATGTTGGATAGAACCGTTGTCACTAATCTTGCCTTTTTTATATTAAAGCTCTTTACTTGCTTGCGATATACCACCTTCCAAATCGACAATACTTTGATATGTTTCACAATATCACGGACGACAGGTTCTACAACCAAGTCACCACAATCGGTCTCTATTCGCTTCTGGAGTTCGTCTCCTTTGCTCTGCTCTGCGCATTCTTGCGATCAAAACTCGGAATTTCCCCGTTCAGACAACTATCATTCATGCTTGAAACTCAATGGCAAATGGCTCAGGCAAAGCTGGTGTCATGGGTTGCTTACGCAGTTCAAATGCAGTTGGTGCACTACGGAACCGACTTTACCTTTCAGTTCAAGTGGTTAAAGCGATCGAGCTAGTTGATTATTCAATCTTGCTGAAAAACTTCCTGCCCATGCAAATTCACTCTAGTTATCCGCCGTTGAACCGTATTCGATTTCGAAAAGCGCGTCGTGCCGCCCGCATGAAGTCGAATTGTATCCAGTTCAGCGAGACTGGAAAAAGTTGTAAATTAAAGAATCAATGGTGTTAATGCAACTGCTAATATATTGTCTGCCGATGGATGAATCTTGGTTTTCCTCTAGTGTACTCATAGATTTGCGGGATTGCATCG
Organism: Phytopythium helicoides; assembly: GCA_024867545.1. Taxonomy (NCBI): domain Eukaryota; phylum Oomycota; class Peronosporomycetes; order Pythiales; family Pythiaceae; genus Phytopythium; species Phytopythium helicoides. The sequence goes on along the minus strand of JANFNE010000011.1, from coordinate 1,300,401 downwards.
TTTTCATCTTTTCCTCATTGGTCATCTACAAGGCGGGCCCTCCTCGATATCTACCATTTGCCCAATCGAATCAATTTGATAACGTCCGAGATCTTACGGAGAAGCAGGTACGAACCAGCTATCGACAATCGCAGTCTATTCTCTACTCGAGTTCGGCTCTTTCGTGTTGTGGAGTTTCGTGCTGCAGCACAACTCTTCATCTCGTCTTTGCGACAGTTGACGTTCAAGCTCTAGTTGCAGGGGAGATGACGCAGTCGAAGGTGGTGTTGGGGGTGCTTTTCGCTGTGCAGTCTCAACTGCAGCACAACGGCACGGACTTCACGTTCCAGTTCAAATGGCGATCTAAAGCCGGCACATATAAGTAGTAGGGAGTTCAGTTGACTATTCCAATTGCTCTTGTTAGAACGAGCGCTATTTTGGAATCTGTCCAAATTATCTATGTTTTGGCCATCAACCTCTATCATGTCCTCACTACGTGACCACACACGCAAACGTCGGGGCATCGCACATGCGGGCGATGCATCGTTTATCCTGGTGTTCCCTCCTGAATCAAGCATGGAAAGCCTCACAAGTCGAGATGCAAGGCCAGTATTCAATCGAGAGACTTTACCACCTGAAACGCTACTGCGAGCACACGCCAATGCTTCGATGCTTATTGGTTCTATTGGTGACTCCGCTGCCTTGCCTAGTGGTCACACTTGCGCTCGAATGCATCCCTCTCCGTGATCCGCGTCTGGGTGTTGATTTCGCCTTTACATTTTTTGTGCGAGGATTTATTATGATGACGATTATCGGATCCTCAACTGTGCTCCAATGTCGACTTTTGATCCCCACGCTTCCAGGTCGAAATGCACTCATGGTCGTAGTAATCGGTATCACGGGGCTAGTCGGGGTTTCTTACATATACGTCCTGGCTCATGCAATCGGTTTTCCAGTTCCATTTACCATCTTGATGGGTTCTCCTGTAGCGACCAGCGCCTTTGGTTTGTGCCTGTATCGGGTGTGGGCTACGTTTCTACGCACACATCCGTCTGAACAAAAGGATCTCTTTCATTTCGCGATCGTGGTTGCCATCCAAGTGCTGGTGACCTTTCTGTACCCTGCTTATGCATTTGCATTTGTCCGTATTCCCACCGATTTCCAAGTTCCATTTGCGTTTCTCCTTCCAGTCTTGAAGCGTACCATCAAGAGCACAATTGGCTACATCTTTCAACACAAGAACGATATTCAGTCTGACATGGTGGTGCTCAATGCTGACATTTACCACGTGCTGTTTGTCTCTTGGTGCATGAATGGGTCGCGATCCACATTCAACACAGTCTTATTTGTTGCAATGGATCTCCTAGAATCTGCGCTGGCTGTACTTCATGTACATGGGATCGTGAAAGAGCTCACGAATATCTTAAAACAATGCAGTGAGTCAGGTAGAGAGAACCAGATCGACCAAGACGATTGTCATGGCAAGCAAATGATATTTTCATTACCAGATGTGGCGCTAGCGATATGGGAGCATGACAAAGTAAACAAAGTAGCACATCCAAGAGTCAGAGCGCTTTCCGATTTACGCCCTTCGATCACCAAACCAGGAGTGTCAATTGTCCCAATGAGCTTGAATCCCCAGCCAGGCAAGGAGGAATTCCAGTACGTTCAACTTTTTGGACCCGGCCACCCGCTGAATTCAATTGCACCAGATAGGATGAATAGTGGACGTACAGCATCAGTGGTAAGGTTCGCGCAGCTCTCTGCTACAATACCTGACTCGACACGAGCCGCAGTGGCAAGCATGTCGGTTGAGCAGCGCCAACACTGCCTCTGTCTGGTTCTCCAGCTACTCCACGTTGCCGAGTTTCTAGTACTCGTTGAGTTTGTCGAAGTGATCGTACCTGCTGTGTACTGTACGGTTTTCCCTTCGCATTGTAATCTTCACCTTGACTGATCGTGCCATTGACCAGGTGCATACCTCGCGGGAACCTACCACTTGTCAAATCGCTTGTACTTTGACAGTCTTCGAGATTTATCTCCTGAACAACTCCGCGATCAGCTTGCTAGCATCGCCGTTTACTCGCTGCTCGAGCTGGGGTCCTTCGTGCTGCTCGCACTGGTTCTTCGTCGCCAACTTGGACTCGCGCCGCTGCTGCAGCTCGCCTTCATGCTCGAGACCCAGTGGCAGATGGCGCAGGCGAAACTCGTGCTGTGGGTGGTTTTTGCCGTGCAGTCTCGCCTACAGCACTTTGGCGTCGACTTCACCTTCCGCTTCCAGTGGCTTCATTCGGCGTGAATCCAACACCAGAAACGCATCGCCACTCCCATGGCAGCACTAACGATAAAATAAATTGTTGAGTGGAGTCGACGCGTTCGCTCTTTTGGCCATTGGCATTCCGCAGCTTCCGTGGGTGGAGTGATGGCCTCGATCTGGAGTCTCATGTGGATCACTCGACGCGGAAAGCACTTCTCGTAGCACCCCCGATCCTTGCGATCTTCCGACGTGAGCAGCAAAATTTCGTTCACGTCGCGTTCGGATCCGTCTGAGTTCGCCTGGCGGCTCTTGGCGGCCCAGCAAGATCGCGGCCGCTGGGAGTAGACGAACGATCTCTTGCTGGGCTTTTTCCTCGTGGCGAGCGAAGTGGGGATTTGCGTGTACGCGCTTGAATTTCAGGAGGCAGACTGTGCGCGTTGGAACATCAGCGCGCGTTCCGGGGCGATGCCGTGCACGCAGGATATGAAGCGTGAGACTTTCGCGAAGCCACGCAGGCGTCACACGTGGAGCTCGCACTCGATGCGAGTGCCCACCAATTTTCCTCTCCTCGCTCTCTTGCACCTATAGATCGCGTCCTGGATCGCGCGAGCCAGAAACCGCAGGATCCGCTGACGTGGTGCTGTCGAGGCTGGAGCCTCGTGCCGGTTTCTGATTTTCCTGCTCCATGGGGCGAAGCCGAAGCCACCTTCTCGAGGGAGGAGGAGGTCCGCTCGCGGCTGTACAGGTACCTCTCGAGCGGGCTGATCGTTGACTCGGCTGTTGAGTGGACACCCGTGTCGCAGCCGCGAGCCCTCTGTCCGTCAACCGAGCTCGTTGGTCTCCCTCGACGCACTCGAAGCCAACGACCAGCCAGCCAACCAACCTTGCTCGATGGCCACGTGATGCAAATTTTGGGCTGCACAGAAGCGTGAGCCGCTTGGAGCCGAGCCTCGACGGCCGCTGGCACCCCGAAAGCCCGCAGCCGCTTGCAGTTGCGCGCGACGAGAGATGAGCCCTCGGCGGGCTCATCTCTCGCTCACCAAGAGGGCCGGGCTGCTGCAGCCACAAGCTGTCTCCATGCTTTTTGCCTGCGGACTCACTCGGGACAGTCTCTTGTGCACGCTGGCGAGAACGAGTTCAGTTTTGCTCTGCGAGCAGTTTGCTTGCGTCGGTGGTGGTGGTGGCGGTGGCGCGACCGCAATGGCGCAGTGGTGGGAAAATCGCCACGCTGATGGAGCGATCCGGTCGAGAGCGAGGCCCGCGTGCGTCCCTTTGAGCTCGCCAAGGTCGTTCTACTCAGGCGGGCGTCGCAGCGTCGACGGGAAAAAGCAAACCGCGTTCTCGCCCTCGCTCGACCCGTTTGCAGTCCTCGCGGCGAGTGATCGGCGTGTCAAAATGCTTGAGGCGCATCATGCAGCGGCGAACCCATCTCTCCGTCGTTCCCGTGCCCATCCCGCGCGTGAATAGCGTGGGCCACGCTATCCTGTCCTCGTCACAGCACCCAATCACTTGCCCCACATGGCGCCGGCGCCTGCCGAATCCAGCGCCACAACGGGACACGCGGGCGAGCCTTTACGCATTACCGAGCCCGCCGCTGGCCAGCGCTCACGTCGACGGGTGGCGCCGGGAGCTCCGACGTCAACGTCCACGTGACGTAACGCGGCGTCGCGGCGTCGTGCGGGTCGGCGCCAATCTGTGACGCCGCGGCCTCAGCGCCGCTCTGGCCAGCTGGCCGGCGCTCCGGCCGGCGCCATGGCGCTCGGATCGCTCTCGGCGGTGGGAAGATCCTGCTCCAAGCGGCGCGAGGCCCACCGGAAGGCCGCTGGCGCCGACGGATCCTTCCTCCTGCGGCCGCATCTCGCGTCGCTTCCTCCTTCCGAAGGGCGCATGCTGCAAACTTGCGAGCCGAATCGACTGGCGGAGATAGCGTGCGCCACGCTATCGCGGCGGGTCGCGGCGTCGCGGCGTCGTAGAAACAAGCCAGAGTTTCTTTCTCGCAGTCGGATCTTGAAGGCCGGAGCTGGGAGGGGGCGGATCATGCATGGGCCACCGCCAGCGGCCGCCGCTCTGGCCGCCAGCCGCTCACAACCGCATCCGACGACTCCCGCGCACGCCCAGCCAGTCCCCCGCCGAGTCCCAGCGATGCCCGCGGCCCTCAAGGTGACGGTGGGCGCGGCCGGCAAGGTCGGCGACGGCGTCAACGCCTACTACGTGTTCCCCGTCACGACGGCCAACCTGGCGCACGAGCCGCTGCGCGTCGACCGCCGCTACTCGGACTTTCTGTGGCTGCACCTGCAGCTCAAGCGCCACTGCGCGGGCTACATCATCCCGCCGCTGCCCGCCAAGGTCGTCGGGTTCCTGCAGGGACCAGAGTTCCTGGAGCAGCGCCGCGCGGGGCTCGAGCGCTTCCTGCGCAAGGTCGTCGCGCACGACGAGCTGCGAGAGTCGGGGTTCTTCCGCTCCTTCCTAGAGTGCTCCCAGGTCGAGCTCACGGCGCTCAAGGCTGACGCCGGCGGCGCCGCTGCGCTCGCCACGCCGCGCAACGCGGACAGCCCCGCCTCCGAGGCGTCCTTCGCGTCGTCGCCGGGCGCCGCGCTCTCGCGCTCCTCGTCGTTCACCTCCACGCCCACGTCCTTCGCATCGGTCGTGCAGCAGACGCAGATGATCAACAGCTGGTGGGGCAAGGCTCGCCAGCGCATCGCCGAGAACAACCAGCTCCGCCTGCTCGCCGCGCGCGCGGGACACGAGCTGCCGCGAGCCAACACCATCGAGGACCCCGCCTTCGACGCCAACGTCCAGTACCTCGCCGAGCTCGACGCGCAGGTGGCGCAGCTCAAGGCCAAGGTGCGCGCCGCCCACCGCCAGAACAAGCTCTCGGCCGGCGCCTACTGCGACCTCATCGAGTGCATGAGCGCCATGGCCGACGCTGAGGAGGAGCGCGGGGAGATGCCCGCGTCCTACTTCAGCGCCCTGCTGGCCGTGCTCGACACGCGCGCACGGCAGATGGACGGCGAGTTTGAGAAGTTCGCCACGCGCATCGACAGCCTCGCGCGCTGGGTCAAGGCCGTGCAGCGCGCCGTCGCCGTCCGCGAGGACCGCCGCCTGCACTACCAGGCGCAGCTGGCCGCCCGCCCGTCGAAGGAATCGTCAGAGAAGACGCCGCTGGACGACCAGCCGGATGAGAACAACAACGGCGAGCCGCTCGACAACGAGCTACTCGAGGCCAAGGAGGAGTTCGAGACGGTGCACGCGCGCGTCATGAAGGAGATCTCACGCTTCCGCAGCGAGAAGGCAGTCGAGCTGCGCAAGATGTTCCTCGAGTTCGCGGCGCTCCAGGTGCGCTGCACGACGGAGCTCGACGAAGTCCTCGCCAGCAGCAACAAGGCGCTTAACGAGCCGCTGCCGCCGCAGCTCCGCACCACTGGCTCGACGTCCTTCTACGACTCGGCGTCGTCGGTCGGCAGCAGCAGCGGCGACGAGAACAACAACAACGAGTCCAACAAGGTCGTGCCCTCCTCGGTGCCCACCAAGTCCCGGGTAGACGCCGCCAAGGAGAGCCTCATGAAGGCGCAGCAGTCGTACTCGGACGTGCGTCTGTAGGCGACTGCTCGAATGGTGTGAATGGTCTGACGGAGACGCAGCGAAGCACTCGACTATGAGTCCTCCGCCTCCTCGAACTCGTGTGCGTGCAAGCTCTAAACCGAATTGTTCAATACATACGTTGTATATTGGCTCCTCCAACGCCTCATGGATCGATTGGTTTCGCTGGTGGCTTGACGTTCTCTGCAGTGTGAAGGCTGCTGAGGATGCTCGCGACTGCCTCGATATCGTCGTCACTTCAACAGCATGAACGATGTGAGCTCACCAATGCCAAGAGCACCGCAATTTGCTCGACCCACCTGGTGTCGCACTCGTACCACCACTTGTCGCCTGCAGATTTTCCTATGTCATCCAGCACCAACGACGCGAGTCGTAGGCTAGCTGCCGCTACTGATGATGCCGGGAGCGACAGCACTTTGGGGTCAAGCAGGCAGTCGCTGGCGAGCCGAAGCGCGTACTCGGCCGTCTCCCTCGAGAAGCTGCCCGAGTTCACACATTGTTATCATCTCCAGTCTCATGAGCCCAACAGCCAAGCCGCACCACTCACCCGTAGTGCCGCGCGTACGCGAGCAGGAAGGGGAACGGCAGCTCGACGTCGACGTCGAACGCCAGCACCCTCAGCACCGACTGCTCTGCGTTTAGCAGACACGTCTTGAGGTTCCGGTAGCGCTGTGGGCAAACCCGACGCTCCCACGTTGTCAGCCGGATGCTCTCGGCCTCCTTCCTATCCACACCCCACGCACCGATCCGGCGCCGAGCGGCTCGAGCGTGTTGTTCATGTGCGCGTGCGCCACGTTGGCGACGCTGCGCAGCATCCGCGGCCTCTCACACGTCTCCGCATCCAGCCAACAGCGTCAGCAGCGCCTCCGACTCGCCACCCGCGACGCTGCTCACCTTGGTGACGACCAGCAGACACGCGGCCGCCATGATCTCGGCGTCCACCGAGGAGCTACGCGCATCGGCTCTGCGTCACTTCCGGCTCGGACGCTGACAAGCGCGCGCTACTGGCGGCGTACCCGAGGTTCGAGGCGAAGAACCGGTGCATCAGCAGCAGCGCCGAGCCCACGGCCGCGTGGCCCAGCGCCAGCGCGTCACCGCAGCGCACGAGGAACGCGCAGGCGGCGCCATCCGATCCGCGCGGGGGCTCCATGCTTGTGCGCTCCTGCGCCGCCGTGATTCTATTGTGATTCTATTTCATCCAATCAAAAGTCTCTATTCTCCATTTTCCAGCCAATGGCGTGCGTCCGAAGTTCGCGCGGGAAACCACCGCGGCTCTCGGCGCATTTGGCTCGCACTTGGCAAGCGAGCGGCTCGAAGCGACGACTGGCGATGGCGGACGCGACGGAGGCGGCGGCCGAGCGGCCCGAGGCGGCGGCGCCCGACGCGGCGCTGCAGGAGAAGCTCATCAACGAGGAGTACAAGATCTGGAAGAAGAACACGCCCTTCCTCTACGACCTGGTCATGACGCACGCGCTCGAGTGGCCCTCGCTCTCGGTGCAGTGGCTGCCAGGCTGCCACACGTGCGTGGGTGTGTGCGGGGGTGAAGCGGGAGGGGGGAGAAAGGCTGACTGGGGCTGACCGACAGCGCGGCGGGGGACGACTTCTCGGTGCACAAGCTGCTGCTCGGCACGCACACGTCTGGCGCGGAGCAGAACCACCTCATGATCGCGGAGGTGCGCCTGCCGCTCGAGGACACGGAGATCGACGCGCGCAAGTACGACGAGGAGAGCCAGGGTGCGTGCATGCACGCCACTGCTGCCTTGGGGGTGGGGCTGACGATGGGAGGTGCCTCCGACAGAGCTCGGTGGCTTTGGCGGCGTGTCGGGCAAGGTCGAGGTGCGCATCCGCATCAACCACGACGGAGAGGTCAACCGCGCGCGCTACATGCCGTCCAACGAGTTCATCGTGGCCACCAAGACTATCCACGCCGAGGTGCACGTCTTCGACATCTCGAAGCGCCCGTCGCAGCCTGAGGAGGGTGCTGGCTCGGACCCGGACTTCCGCCTGCTGGGCCACACCAAGGAGGGCTACGGCCTCTGCTGGGACCCGCATGAGCCGTACCACCTCATCAGTGGCTCGGACGACGCGGTCGTGTGCGAGTGGGACATCACTAACGCCGGCAAGACGGTCGAGCCACTGCACAAGTACACGGGCCACAGCGACGTGATTGAGGACGTGGCGTGGAACATGCACCACAAGAAGCTCTTTGGCTCGGTCGGCGACGACAAGAAGCTCCTCATGTGCGTTTCTGCCTTAGGGTGCTTGCTGTGCGGAGTCGAGAGCTAACGAGCTCTGTTGTTGTTGTTGTCGTTGTGCAGTTGGGATATGCGCTCGGCGAGTTACGACACGCCCGCGACCACCGTGTACGCGCATGCAGCCGAGGTCAACTGCGTGGCGTTCAGCCCCTTCAGTGAGTATCTCGTGGCGACTGGAGGCGCCGACAAGGTCGTGAACCTGTGGGATATGCGCAACATGAAGGCCAAGCTGCACTCGTTCGAGGGCCACAACGACGAGGTCTACCAGGTGCAGTGGTCGCCCCATAACGAGACCATCCTGGCTTCGTGCTCGTCCGACCGCCGCGTGCACGTGTGGGACATGAGCAAGATCGGTGACGAGCAGAGCCCCGAGGACGCCGAGGACGGCCCGCCTGAGCTGCTGGTGCGTGTTTTGTTCTTGTGGTCGAGCTGGAGATATCCATTGACTAACCCCGGTACTCCCTGCAGTTCATCCACGGCGGTCACACGTCCAAGATCTCGGACTTCTCGTGGAACCCGAACGACCCGTGGGTGGTGGCGTCCGTGGCCGAGGACAACGTGCTCCAGATCTGGCAGATGGCCGAGAATATTTACAACGAAGAGGACGACGGCGAGCAGGAGGAGGTCGCCGAGGACGAGCTCGAGTAGGTAGGCGGCCGCGCAATTCCAGGCGGCCCGTGAGGCCCAAGATGAATGAACACGTAGATTTTTCCAGCGGCGCGCACAGCGCCGCCAATTATACTGTCAGACGCGTAGTTCCAGTCGGCATGATGTGTGGGGTATGTGCTTCTCTGCTGTGAGGGAATCCACAACCGTTTGTTGTTGCAGCTGGCAGCATCATCCATGCAGCCTCAGCGTCATCTGTAGCACAGAGGTGAGCCTATCCCTGCGAAAACGGATGGCTAGCTGGTCGAGTCGTGCGTGGCAGCAGCGTCTCACTTCAGTTCCGTCAGCCAGTCTCCTCGCATCGACTCGAGGGAGATCGACATGGCTTCCACCACGCCCCGAGAGCGCCTGCACGGAGCCATCTTCGACCTGGACGGCACGCTGCTGGACACGGAGGGCATCAGCAAGATCGTCATCAACCGGCTGGTCGGCCGCTTTGGCAAGGAGTTCACGAGTGCCAACCAGAAGGCTATCCTCGGTCGCCCCGCCGCCGAGTGGACGCGCATGGTGCTGGGCTTTGCCGAGATCCCCGAGAGCGTCCTGTCGCCCGAGCAGCTCTCCCGGGAGTGGGAGGATGGCATGCGCGAGCTCATCGCTGACTGCCCCGAGATCCCTGGCGGTATCGAGCTGCTTGCCAAGCTCAAGGCTGCTGGCGTGCCCATCGCACTTGCCACGTCCTCGAGCTCGTCCGTGGTCGCCACCAAGAAGGAACACCACCCAGAGCTCTTCTCGTACTTTGACGTCATCGTGTGCGGCGACGACAAGGCGGTCAAGCAGGGCAAGCCCGCTCCTTACATCTTCCAGGCGGCGGCGCGCCGGCTGTTCAAGCTCGATGAGGACGCCGAGCAGCTCCCGCAATGCGTTGTGTTCGAGGACTCGGTGAACGGTGTGACAGCGGGAAACGCTGCCGGTATGTACACGGTCGCTCTTCCCGATGTACGCATCCACACCGAGGCCAGCGATCGCGAGAAGCTCTTTGCGCACGCCAATGAGATGCTCGAGTCACTGTCGCTCTTTGACCTCGACAAGTACGACTGGCAGCTGTGAGCAGGAGAGCAAGATGTCGAGCTCATGTGAATACAAACCGGATAGAGTTTGCAGCAACGACTTCGCATTGCATGCGAGGCAACTCGTAAAAATAGAGGTCGCTATCAGCAGTGCTCAAAGTGGCCGCATTGGAAATGCCAGGAGCTCGAAAGCCCGTATTGACTGCTGGAAATGCTCCTAGCGGCGTCAAGGATGCATTCGCAGCGTGGCTAACGCAACTAGAAGGCGACGACGCACCTGAGAAGGTACTCGCCGAGCTGCAGCCTCGACGCCGCCACCTTTCGCGAGCAGAACGCAGCGCACAAATCGAGCACGCGCACCAGTCAACAACCACAAGTGCTCAGAAGCGCTCCATCGTTGCAGAGGCCGTCGATGCAAGTAACGATTTGTGCAGGCAGTATTCGAGTAGGCTTCCGCCGATTGCCGGTGCTATTGAGAAGCAAGCATCGGCACAAAGGAGGCACCAAGCACTTGTGGACCAAGCAAGCTACTCCGCACTTAACAATTCGTATACTCCAGACATGTCGCCTGGCTTAGGGTTCTTCGTTCGCCTTACTGACGCTGTCGTAGCAGGGAATATCGGGCGACTAGCTAGCACTTCATCCAAGCAAAATTTGATACCCACAAGTGGAAATACTAAAGTTCGTGAATACGAACTGCTGGATTTCCCTGTTCGTATCGTTCCGACTCTCCTTCGGCTTCGACCACGTGCAAATCGGCGACCACAATCCAGTCAACGTATATGGTTTATGGCCCTGCTTACTTCTCGCCATACGCACGACGACGATGAGGAAAGCGTCGCTAATTCAGAGCTAAGAGCAAATTCTTCGTCAACAAATTCTTTACCATCAGGAAAATATTCCTCAAAGGCCGTGCCAGCTAGTGCATGGATTCTCCACATTCGCATATACATGCTGTCATCACAGCCCAACCAGAGTGGTAGCGATGCTTTACCTAGCGATAGTCGTCGAGAGGTGGTGCGTACACTGCTGTCTTCCTGGGTATCTATGTCAAGTGGCGGTGTCTTTGGCGGCGGCATTCGAGCTGTTTATAAAAGAAAGTCGCTTCCAAGTCTGAACGAAGCCTTCAGCGCAAATGGTACCACAATATGCTTGCTTCGGTCGATCGAAGAAATTGAAAAAGCAGTGGATAAACTGTGTAACGAGTCCATAGGTCGCGATAGTCGGGGTTTCAAGCATCCTGTAGGTGACAATTCCAATTCCATAGACAACAACGCTGAAGACAGCAATGGTATCCAGCCTGATGACGTAGAAGCGATTCAACCGTACATCCCAAGCCGAAGCAGCCTTCATACTGGTACAAATAATAAAACATTTGCGGCTGAGAGGAGCGCATGGATTGCTCGCTCCTCATTTCGTAAGAAAGAGAAGAACTCTTCGACAGTCTGGATCTTGTCAGGCGGCGGGGAGACTCTAACCAGCTCAAACGCAAACGAACCAGCGATTGCGATTACTGTGGACGAACAATCAGACATCTGCCAGATTGTCAAGTGCACTAGCTCGCAATCGTGGACTGAACCGCGCCTTCTCACAACCGCTTTCGCACTAGAGTTGGAGCGTATTCTCAAGACGTCCTTCAAGGAGATTGTAGTCGACATGATTCAGAGTAGTGACGGTGGATGGTGGATAGTGCAAGTCAAAGCATTTGAAATCCGACAGCAAGAAGGACCACCTCGGCACCGTGATGACCCAGGGTCTCGACGAACAAAATCGGCTCCGGAAAGACTTAGCAACTCCGCGCAAAAGTATCGCAAATGGCGGTGTGCTGGTCGCTACTGCACAATTACCCAAGACGAATCGTCGAGCGATATATTGACCCTTCCAAAAGAAGACAGTGCGATTGAACCATGCGGATATTTAAGCTTAAAAGTCTTGCGTAGCTGTGAATTTGTCGACGATTATTATTGCCGACGAAACGTAAGCCTCGTTGGTGGCTTTGAAAACTTCTCAACGTCACTAGCATATCACTTGCAACATGAATTGCCGAGGAAGGAAACTCGACAGCTGTATGAGCCTCAGTCACTGTGCAGCTCTTGCATTCGGCACTACTATCAGCTTCGAGAGCAATTGGACCAGACTCTTTCTGGCGACTCTAACACGGAATCTGCGTTGAGTCGTCGCAAGCGGTCATCGATGCCAAAACTGACAAGGCAGACAGCAAGCACAGGCAAGTTGCAATCTGCAAAGCCTCGCCTTTTGCCGACGCTGCCATCAGCTAGTGAATTATCGATCGATAATGGTGTCAGCTATGGGAGCAGTTCAGGTTTAATCTACCCAAGCGTGTCCGCTCCTGCTCTGCTACCTCATGCTGAAGAAAATCAGCATACCTATTGTAACAGCTACAACTCTAAAGCGTCTGAAACGTACCATTATGTTGATCAGCTAGCAGAGATGGACAAGTTCCTCGACCTTCCCACTACAACCGCTGAAACACAGAAGGATGTAGCCGACCCACCCAAAAAAGACCCAGTAGGAGATGTGTATGCTCGCATATTCAGTCCCTCGGACCAGCAGCGCCGAGTCGATGCAATTTGGCAGAGCGCTGCGCCTAAATCTCTCTCTTTCGACACCAAACAGGAGCGGACCAAGCAGCCATATAACAAGTTCTCTGTTGCCGATGAGCTCCGTCAAGTACTTGACGACCAAGCTAACGACTGCACTCCCTTAGCTGAAGGAAAGAGCAACAAGATTGCTGTAAGCGTAAATCGCTCGGATCCTTCAGTGGATCATTCGAAGAAGATACATCAAATACGGTTAAGCGACTGTCGTGAGCTGTTCAGTGATGATGCGTTCAAGGATCGACTTGTCAAAGAAGCCGTCGATGCGATTTGTGAGCGTGGAGAAAAGGTTTTCTTCGTCGTGATGCCAGGACCGAGCGGATCAGATGACGATGGATTACCGGAGATTGGTTTACGATCACTGCTGCTCGATGTCAAGGATACACTAGGCGCTTCTGGCTACATTCTTGGCCAAGCACCGCAGATTGTACATGAAGCAAGTGGCTGTATTACAATGACCGTCGAGTGAGTCTGTTGTAGCAAAAGCTTACCAGCTAGTTAGTATAGCCCTAGCGTATACGAGCTGTGGCATCCATTCTAGTTCTCCTCGGCGTAGTAGTCTGGGTATTTTGCAACGTGCTCCATCATTTCACGCTCTTGCTCCTACAGAGACCACAAAAAAATTGTAAACAATGAGCAACGATGTACGCCTCTCCATCGAATCAATACGTCAACCTACCAATAGATGGGGAGTCTTCACGTCATAGACATCTTCGAAAAGCGTCGTGAGCGGAGGTGGTCCCTTCGTCTCAGCTTTTTGCAGCGCAGCGAGTACATTAGTTCGCTCATTGTCGCGAATGTGCTGGTCTTGTTCGTCAGAAATCCATCCTCGACTCTGTAATCCAGGCACCAGGTAAATACATTGTTGACAGATACTACAATACACCAGACTTACCTGAAGGTACAGTTTCGTTCGATCGATTGGGTCGAAGCTCTCCTTCCAGTGCTTGATTTCTGCAACTTCGCGGTAGCGAGTAGAGTCGTCCGAGGTTGAGTGATGACCTTGGCGGTATGACATTGCCTCGATCAACATGGGACGCTTATGCTCCATGATGAATTTTCGCGCTTCACGAGTTGCAACGTGCACGGCGAGGAAGTCGTTACCATCGACACGCATCACAGGAATGCCGTAGCCAGCACCACGCGACGCGATGCCATCTCCTCGGAACTGATCCATTGTCGGTGTACTAATCGCAAAACCGTTGTTGCGACAAAAGAAGAGGATGGGCACTTCCTTCGTTGACGCAAAGTTCAGTGCGGCATGGAAATCGCCTTCGCTTGCGGCTCCCTCACCAAAGTAGCAAACCGAAATACGGTCTTCGTTTGCAAGCTTGAATCCATAGGCAGCACCGACAGCCTGATGCAGCGAATTTAAATTAGGCATAGAGAAGTAGTTGATGAACAGTTGAATAATATCGTTACCTGCGGAAGTTGCGTGGCGAGAGGAGAAGAGATGGTGTGATGGTTGAACCGACGGGAACCGTAGTGTACAGGCATCTGACGGCCTTTGCCGTGGCCGTCGCGGTTGCTAAAGCACTGCAGCATCCTAGACGTGAGGATATCTAACTTTGATGATTCACATCGCCGACATGAGAAATGGCAGTACCTGGTCTGCAAAGTTCTCCAAGGTGAATCCGCGCCACATCAACACGCCAGGTTCGCGATACTGTGCGAACACCATGTCGCCTGGATCATACATAGCACATAGGCTTCAGATTACTGAACGACATATTCCTGATGCTACCAGTAGGTAACGCACCAAAACGAATTGCGGATGCGCTGCCGAAAGCGATCGCTTCCTCTCCATACGACGTCATGTAGAAGGAAATTCGGCCCTACAGTCGAGCTTCAGTTAGCCCAAGGCACAAACTACGCTTGCAAAGGCAAGTGTACCTGTCGTTGGGCGTCGTAGAAGATGTTGTCCATCGCCTGGAAACACAGCAGCGATCAGAACCAGTCCACTAACACTTTCCCGCCCTTAGCCTTCACTCTCACATTCAAGCGCAGCATGCCCGTGTAGATTTCAGTGCACAGATCTTGTCCGAGCTCGGGGTCTGTGGCGCCTTCCACCAACTTGCCCTGCTCATCGAGGACTAACAGCGACCAATCTTCAGTCTCCAAACCGCCTGCGACTACTGCACGAGCCAGAACTCACTGCGGAAGCAGGACATGGGCGACTTGTCCAGCGGGTCGTGCACCTGCAGCGTCGACACGAGCGGCATCTCGGTGCCGGGGAAGTGTCCTAATCCCGCCGTAAAATGGTCATTTCTCGTCCGTTTTCGCCCGGAAGACCGCCAAAACGCGCCACGAACCGAGCGTCGAGCGCGCGCGCGCTCCCGACACGAAGCGGCGGCCGGTCACGCGGCGCAGAGCGGCGGCGGCGAGCATGGTGAGGCGCGGGGGCGAGTGGCGCGCGGCCTTTCTGGCAGGTTTCCCTTTGGCTTGAACTTGCCGACTGGCGGCCGGTCGCATGCGGGCCTTCAACGTCAACGAGGCTGATTTGACGAGCGACAGGATTGGTGGAAATTTAGGTATTTATATCCAATCACGTAAATGTACACGATTTGGACCAATCCGCGCGAGATGCGCTTTGACTGGTCATGTGCGAGGCGAGCGGCGCGGCAATCGGCAGGCAGCAGGCGCAGTCGCCCGCTCGCAGTCTCCAGCGCGTGCAGCCAGCTGCTCGACGTCGCCATGGCCAAGAGTCTGCGCTCCAAGATCAAGCGCAAGTTCCGCACGGAGCTGCGCAAGCGCATCGGCGTGCCGCACCAGCAGGAGCAGGAGGCCAAGATCCAGGAGAACCTCAAGAAGGCGCTCGAGGCCCAGGGTGCGTCCGTGTCTGCGTTCGTGGGAGTTGTGAGTATGGTGGAGGTGCTGATGACGTGGTGCAGGCGGCGGAAAGTCCGTGTTTGCGCTCAAGAAGCTCATGGGCTCGGCCGCGACGCCCGTGGCGGCCGTGGACGCCAGCATGGAGGAGGACGCGGCCGCGGGCTCGCTGGCCGACGCAGAAGCCGAGCTGCTGAACGAGCAGGCCGAGGCCGCGAGCAAGCAGGCGGCCAAGGAGAAGAAGAAGGCCGACAAGAAGCTGGCCAACAAGCGGCGGAAGAAGAAGTTCGTGCACTTCCACACGCTGCGCAAGAAGGGCGTGTAGGCGCCGCGCAGCCCCGGCCGGCGCGCTCGGCCTGCGTACGTACTCTAGACCGCGGGGTTATTTGATATCGTAATAAATGTGCATTGGCAGCTCGAGGCGCTCACTCGTCGTCCCAGTCGGACGCCTCCTGCGCCGGCTGGAACGCCACGCGCTTGTCGTACTGGAAGCCCTGCTCCCCCGGCCGCACGATGTTGCGCTCGAACACCACGTCCATCTTTTGCTTGACCTGCTTCAGCTGCGCCTCCGACACGCGGTTGTAGTCCGCCTGAGGCAGCTGCGGCGCCGTGGTTGCTGCTGCTGGGCTGCTTTGCTCCATCAGCTTCACCACGAGCCGCTCCAGCTGCAGTCTAGCGTCAGCACTCGCACCACGGAGCTCGCAACCTTCTAGCCAAAGAGCCAACCTGCCGCGCAGACACCTTGCTGCGGTTCAGCACCGCCGCGTGGGCCTCTGCGATCTCGTCTACGACGCTCCGGACGTCCTGTGCTCGCGCATTTCCCCGTCAAAACCGCGCCATTTCGCCTGGAAGCCGCGGCCCTCGCGCACCCGCGGGCCCCGCGCCAGGCTCGCCGACAGGTCGACCTCATGCAGGAAGAGCTGGCGGCCTGGCGCGCGCTCGTACTCGACGATGATGGCTGGCGGGCGGAAGCGCAGCGCCAGCCGCCTGGGCTGGACCCCAATGGTGTCGCTTGCCATAAAGGTGTTTCCGGCGGAAAAAATCCGATTATTCCACCTTTTGCCCAAGATCCGAGCCGCCGCCATGGCCAGCACCGCGTACGACCCCGAGAACGTGTTCCTCAAGATCATCGAGGGCCAGATCCCGAGCTTCAAGATCTTCGAGACGGAGCACACGCTCGCCATCCTCGACGCCTTCCCGCTGGTCGCGGGCCACGCGCTGCTGCTGCCCAAGGCGCGCTACGCCACCGTTTCGGGTGCGTTTGGCGCGCTCGCTGCCGTGGTTTCGCGTGTCTGACGGTCGACTGCAGCCATGCCGGCGGACGTGGCCGCCGAGCTGTTCAGGGAGCTGCCGCGCTTGGCCAAGGCCGTGCAGGAGGTGCGTTGCGGGGCGGGGCTTCGCTTGGACGCGGCTTGAATTCACTGACGCTTGGGGGGAAAACGACAGGCTACGGGCTGCGACGGCGTCAACATCGTGCAGAACAACGGACCTGCGGCGGGGCAGGCTGTGTTCCACGCCCACGTGCACGTGATTCCGCGCTTCGAAGGCGATGGGCTGCTCAAGGTGCCGGCGGGCAGCTCCATGATCTCCAAGGAGGACGGCGCCGCCATGCTCGCCAAGATCCAGGAGAAGCTCTAAGAGGAGGGTATCTTCCCACCCGCGTCGCGTGAAGCGTTGTCATACTGAGTGTGGAATTCCTGTCATCATCAACAACACGCTCATGTGAAACGACATTCCTTGGTTCGAGATGGAGATCGTGATGCATGCACCAGCGCCTTGGTATTTATACCCCGAGCAACACAGATTACGCCGCTGCGCGCGCTATAAACAGCAGCATCTGGGCAGAAAATGGCGCTTGATCTTTGCCAAAATGCTGCAGAAGTAGTCTATATGGAGGCGATTACTGCTCCGTATCCTATGCCAAGTTTAGCGCTTTCTCGTCGTCCCATGTCGGTCTGCTCTAGTCTCGCTCTGAGATCCAAGAGCATTCGGCGACACGCAGACCAAAGCAGAACGAATTTCTCACAGAGCTTCACCACGACTGAGTTGCTCAGTGGGAACGTCAGCGATGATGGAGCCTGCCCAGGGCGGCGAGCCCTATTTACGGCGTGGCTCGTACCAAGGCGACAACGACGATCCGGACGTTAACTATCGCGCACTTGAAATTGATGGGCAGTCTCCAGTAGCAGCAATCGGCAGTGGACCTCCGCTATCACTTGCACTTGCAGCTGACGCGCTTGGAGACTCCATGCAATCCGTTATGACGACTGGCACCTTTGAGCAAGGCTCTAATGGAGCAGGGGGTGCTGAAGGAGATCCCCGAGCTACTATTCTTAGTGGCTTTGGATCTAGTGGAAGCGGAGGAGCTCTCATGACCGATGCCAATGCACGCTGTGTTTACGTGAATGACCCGGCGAAGAACTTGGCCGCAGGATTTTGCGATAACAAAGTGGTTACAGCCAAGTACACGAAGCTCAACTTTATCCCCCGCTTCTTTTTCGGACGTCTCTCTCAAGTGGCCAACTTTTACTTCCTTTTGGTCGGCGCGGGCCAAATCATCTCGGCCATTTCGTCTACTCAAGGAATTCCGTACCAGTGGATTGTGCTAGCCATTGTGCTGTCAGTTGATGCGGTGTTTGCTGCCATCGAGGATAGTGCACGGCACAAGGCTGACGCCAAGATGAACGCCCGCACTGCTCAGGTGTTCGACGCCAATTCGCCCACGTGCTTCCGTGAGGTCGTCTGGAGAGATGTTCGTGTTGGTGACATTCTCAAAGTGTCCAACTACGAGGCAATTCCAGCCGATGTTCTCCTCCTTGCTGTGTCTGAGCCTGATCCAACTGCGCCTGTGGGTATTTGCTTTGTCGAGACAAAATCGCTTGATGGAGAAACCAACCTCAAGGTGCGCCAAGCGCTCAGCTGCACGTTTTCGCAGCTCGGCGATCCACGTTCACTCGGTCAACTGCCAGGTCGTGTAATCTGTGAAAAGCCAAACCACGATGTCAACAACTTTTCGGGTCGATTCGAGCCACAAGACGGGCTTACCATTCCGGTCGATCTCAAGAATGTTGCGCTGCGCGGCTCGGTGATCCGGAACACTCCATTTGTGTATGGGCTCGTGCTCAACACAGGAGCAGAGACCAAGATCATGCAATCGGCTACTGCCACACCTTCCAAGACCAGCAAGATCCTTGCCATCGTAAATCGCGGAATCGGTATCTTGATGGCGATTTTGATTGCGCTTTGCGTGCTCGGGGCTGTAATCTGCAGTGTTTGGGTCGCGCAAAATCATGCAGGCGCAACGTACTTGATGCTTGACGATTTGAGTGGTACAGCACCTTTCCGAAATGATGTCCTCGGATGGTTCATATACCTTGGATACTTCTGGATCCTCATCGCATCATTTGTTCCCATCACGCTGTATGTGACGATCGCCATTGTCAAGAGCTACCAAACATTTTTCCTCAATCGCGACATCGAAATGTACGATCCTGTGACGGATACGCCTGCTTTAGTGCGAAATGCCGACCTCAACGATGATCTGGGTCAAGTAACGCACATTTTCAGCGACAAGACAGGCACACTCACTGCCAATGAAATGGACTTCCGCAAAATGTGCGTTAATGGTGTATCTTACGGACGTGGCACGACGGAGATTGGCCGTGTTGCGCAGCGGCGGTTGGGAAAAGAGCTATCAGCAAGCGATATTCTTGCAGACAACACTCCCTGTGACGACAAAGTCGAAAATGTTCGCTTCATTGATCCGTCTAGCGACTTCATTCGCGACAGTGACCCGAGGAACAACCCTGTTCAAGCTGCATGGATTGAAGCCTTCTTTGTACACCTCGCTGTTTGCCACTCGGTTGTGGTAGAGCAACGTGAAGCTGGAGCAGATGGTCATAAGCCTGCTGCTGGGGAGGAGCCAACGACGAATTTCTCTGCATCATCTCCTGACGAGCTTGCGCTCGTATCTGGCGCAAACTTTTTTGGCTACTCGTTTGTCGGGCGGAAGAATGGTGCTGTGTCGATTCGCGTGCCGGACCATCAAGCCACACCTCAATTCCAGTATCCACAGCAACAACCTGTTTACTATCACAAGCAGCGTGAATTGGTATACGAGCTGCTGGAAATGATCGAATTCACAAGTACACGTAAGCGCATGTCTGTGCTCGTTCGGACTCCGGACAAGCGAATCCTTCTGCTTACCAAGGGCGCTGATGCAGTCATCTTCCCTCGGCTGCACGCTGAAAACTGTGACCCAGAGATTGTATCTGTTACGACCCAACACCTTGAGCGGTACGCTACGGAGGGTCTGCGCACACTCGTGATTGCTCAGAAAGAAATTCCAGAGGATGCTTACCAGGCGTGGTCTGCTGACTACCGAGCTGCACTCTCTGATCTTGAAGAAGTTGCGAAGCAGAAGCGCGGCGACCCGAACCGAATTGAGGACTTGGAGGAGAGTCTTGAGTTTGGACTCGAGCTCCTTGGAGCCACGGCGATTGAAGATCGACTTCAGGACGGTGTGACGGCAACAATTGCAGATCTGGCAAAGGCTGGCGTGAAGATCTGGATTCTGACTGGTGACAAGGAGGAAACGGCTATCAATATTGGCTTTGCGTGCCAGCTGCTCAATAACGACATGGAACGGCTTGTTATCAACGCGGATAGTGTCCCAACCTCCTCTGCGCTATATGACTTATTGCTGGAGCGCTGCATGCTGGCTCGAGGCAACACGAGCGGGGAGAGTCGAAGCCAGGCCATCGTTATTGACGGTAGCAGCCTCAGTATGGTTTTCTCGCACCACCGGCTAAGCGAACTGTTTCTCGAGGCGTCTCAGAATTGCGCTGCCGTTATTTGCTGTCGCGTATCGCCGAAACAAAAGGCTCAAGTTGTGCGTTTGTACAAGACTAACGTGCAAGGTTGTCGCTCGCTAGCGATCGGTGACGGTGCCAACGATGTCGGTATGATTCAGGAGGCACATATTGGAGTGGGTATCTCGGGACACGAAGGCATGCAAGCTGTAAATGCAAGTGACTTTGCTATTGCGCAGTTCCGTTTCCTCAAGCGTCTGCTGCTCGTACACGGGCATTGGAACTATCGACGTATGGCCAAGCTTGCGGTGTACATCGTGTACAAAAACATAATTCTTTACACGGCAGAGTTTGTGTTGAGTTTGCTGAGCGGAGGGTCTGGCACACTCTACTACAACAACATGTGGATCAACGGATACAACGTCTTCTGGTCATCTCTACCAATTGGCGTCGTAGGAGTACTCGAGCAAGACTGCCCGGCCGCTGTTGCGATGATTTTCCCAGGCTTATACCACAATGGCGCACAAGGCGAGCTTTTCAGTCTGCGCATTTTCACGCAGTGGATCCTCGAGGCTTTGTACGAAGGCACGGTTTGTGCGCTGGCCCCGGCTCTTCTTGTTGGTCAGGTAGACTCGCGAGGCGTTGGGTACTCTCGAGACGTGTGTGGTGGTATTTCGTACTCCTGCATGATCATGGTTGGGTGGGCCAAGCTTGCACTCAATATGGTCGCGTGGAACTACGTGACTGCCGCGTCTTTCGCGTTCTCTTTCTGCTTCTGGTATCTTTCAGGATACATCATCTCGGTTAGTTTCCCCACTTCTGTGTCGGATGTCGCCTTTCCCTACCTCTTCACGCTCCCGGAGTTTTACTTGATCGCGTACATCTGCCTGCTTCTGTGCCTTGGTCGAGATCTGCTCTACAAAGCATATAAGCGTGAGATGCGGCCCGAGTACTACCATGTTCTCCAGGAGTTCCACATTGAAACGACGAAGGCTAGGGAAGTCGCGTTAACCTCGACGGAGCGTGCACAGTGGGAGCCGCCAGAGCTGCGCTACCGCAGATTCGAGACCAACTTAGCTGAGGTGAAGCCTGCGTTTGAGCAGATTGAGCAACAGCAGGCTTTGCTTGCCGGTCGTCGGGTCAGTGGTGTCAAGCCTAATGGAGCGGGAGATCGCCAGCGCGCATACACAGGATTTGCGTTCTCCACTCAAGTGCTAGAGGACCGATTCTTGAACCCGCTGCGTGATATGGTGCTTCCAGTGCGGGGCGTTGCAAGCGCTATTGGTACTCGTTTCCGCCACGGAGGCCACCATAATGGTCATGAAGATGCAGGCAAGACCTTTGAGGAGCGGATTCGAGAGCTTCCTGTGGACCAACAAGAGATCTATGAGATCCAACGTTTCCAGGTTTTTACTGGCTGGGGCTCATCACAAGGCCACTTGCTTGTCACGGATCCACCTCGGTTCACAAACTCTGATATGACGGACGGTGCTACCACTTTTGACCTGCATGAATGGGTTATCGATACGTCTTTCGGAGGCACAGGAATTGGTATGACAACCGACGAGTGGCAGTACGCGACCAAGTTCAAAGACTTCCTCCGTGAAGACGCAGCTCGGCGTCGTGCGGCGTCTGCGGCGGCAGCCGGCAAGCCACGTCGGCGAATCAAAAAGAAGCTCAATAAGCTCGTTGGTCGCGCAGTCCGTCGTCGTCGCTGGGTCCGCAAAGACAAAGTGCTATCAGATATTGTTGCCGCAATGGCGGTAGCTGATGGGACACACCAAGCTTCCCCACCTGGAGTTTTTGAAGCTTCTGAGTCGACGCCGTCATCAGCTACTTCCTCGTCGTCGACACTGCAGCTCGCGCTTCCGCTTCCGTTGCCGCCACTTTCGCCCATGGAGGAGGGTGACGAAACCATGTCGCCGCTGCCACCACCGCCGTACACTAGTATGACGACGCCGTCAGCAAAGTCGTTATAAGCGACTTGCTCGGTAGCTCGAACAATACCCAGTACGCGGGTCGAACCATATAGAGACTGCATCTTGCCACAAATGTATCACTCATCTATTTAGCGATCTCCATTTCGTCCGCTTCACCAGATTATTTCATTATGCAACTTTGCTCTCTCATAACTTAGTGATCAGATCTTCGCCTTTCAAGGCAAAGTGCTCATGAAAGCAGAGCAAACCGCAACGGGAGGTCCACTCGGTCGAAGCACGCAAAGGTTACGACTAGCGTGACAGCCATCAAATACCAGAACTGACCATGAAAATCTTGAAGCATAAGCCTCTGGATCCATAGCCGAGCCGAAAGCCCATCAATTGTCTCTGGTAGTTCTTCCTCCGCTGATGCAACGGAGCGAAGACTAGACTTTAGCTTGATAGCGAAGATTTCGCGGGCGAGATAGGATCCGCCTAATCGCCCGATGAACATGCAGACACAACGCAGCCACATATTCCATTGTTCTTGGAGCACGAGAAATCCGTGAGATGGCTTGTCAAAGACTGCGAGGAGTGTCAGCAGTGAAGGAACAAGGATGAGGGCGGTTGTATCCGCCATATTATCTTGTTCTGCAACTTTCATGAGAAAGTAGAGCGGTCGTAATCGGGCTTGGCTTGATGCAAGATCCGACGATGACAACACTGGTGCAATGCCGGCGCTAGTTGATGCTGTCGTAGTAGCCTGATCACCATTTCGACAGCAACCTTGCAACGATTCTGAAGCAGAGGAGGTTCCACTTGAGCGGCGATGATTTGAGCAGGAACGAGACAATTGCGATACTGTAGACACCATTGACTTTGATCTTGTCTTCTCGTCCATTTCCTTGCCCACTTGGGACACTAAATATTGCGCATCGCCACTCTTTGCTGTCGATCGCCACGGGCGAAACGAAGACGATTCTCCCCAAACATCACTGGTCTCGCTTTGTTGTGCGAAATCGATCCTTTCGTTAACATCGCTTCGAAAGCCTTGATCGGTTTCGACTCCAACAGGATCTCTGGATACGTCGAACGGTTCGTACTGCTTCGATAATCCGGGGCGAGAGCAACGCGTAATTGAGCGAGGCATCGATGTGCCACTCGTGCGTAGACACATTGCCATGGGGGATGTGATGTGCGACAGAGATGCCAGCCACCCCGTTGAAGACCGCTTGAAGTCTGTGTACACCCCGGTGTTCAGCAGCGCAATGTGCACATTGCTTACGAGAAGCATTCCCCAGTACAGCGCATCGATCGGAGTGTCTGAGCCGACGAGGATGTACCAGAATGTGTAGTAGTAAAGCTGGCCGATGTAAAGAAGCGAAGGATGTGCGAACGGCTCTGACATCCGATTGACGACGTGAGTCATCATAAAAAAATACCCCTGCATCAGCAGCAAGTACAAGATTGAGACTCCAAGCTGGAGCCACGACGAGCTAGCTGCACCATCTGTAGCTCCGTCTCCACCATCGACTCCGGCGCCTTCCGCCATCGCGAATAATCTGACGCAAAAGTGTCCAAGAAAAATCGGAATATGGACGACCAGAGTGCCATACAGCACCAGATGCTCAAAGCTGAAGACTGTCGATCTGCGCCGATCCCGATACCAAAACAGCGCGATGCACAACACGGGCGACATCGCGTACAGTACGAACCACAGCGACGAACCAGGGTCGCCGGAGCTGTACGAAGTAAACATGACGAGCCATACTGCAGCTGCACACGCAATGCAGACGTAGACCAACCGTCCGGATTCCGTCGATCCGCTCACTTCAATGTTCCTCGCTTGTACTGTAGGCATGGAAATACCGTCAGGTGTCAATCGGCGCCGCGGGCGACGAGAAGCAGGAGAAGTTGTCATCCCATCCAGCATCATCACGTCTTCGTCAATGAGCTGTCCGGACGAACGACTCGCTCGCATCTTGGGCGTCGCTGGTGGCGTCGAGCTCGGCGAGTACACGTCCATCTGATGCAGCAGCACCTGCTCGACGTCGCTAGTCACGGTCGACTCCGTCGTGTACCTCCGGTTGGATTTGATCGACAGCACGGACTCGTCCTCGCTGTAGTACTCTTCCTCGTCAAAGCTCGTGTCTCCCGCATCGTCCGCATCGCCCTGGACGAGCGCGTCGTAATGCGAGCGCGCGATGCGGCGCTGCAGCTGGAAGAACTTTGGCACTGCGACGATGGCGACGATGCCGAAGAGCGTGTTGCCGAGGATCCACGAGTACCTGCTCTTGGGCGCGGACATGTACCACTCGACGGCGCTGACGACGACGCTGACGGCCGCGAGCGCCTGCCACAGGCGCCACTGGGCGGGCTCGTCGAGCTCCGGGAAGCGGAAGACGAGCAGGAACGGGTAGGCGCCGAGCGCGAAGTTGCACAGGTACCACACGGGGCAGACGAGCAGCGAGTAGACGGCGAGCCCGAGCAACTGGCCGGCCACAGCGAGCAGCGTGCAGAGCGCGAGCGTGACGAGCGGGAAGGTGACGCGCCAGAGCAGCAGGTTCCACTCGCTCTGCGTCTCGGGCCCGCGCCGGAACTTCTCGAGCAGCTCCACGGCCGCGTTGCGCCCGCGCAGCGCCAGGAACGACGGCAGCGCGTCACCTGCGGGCGGGAGAGGCGGCCGACGACACTGGCGCAGCACGCGGGAGCCCAGCGCCAGCGCTAGCGACGCCAGCAGCAGCAGCAGCCGCCGGACGGGCCGCCATAGCGCCACGGCCATGGGGGGCGGGGTGGAGGCGGGAATGGAGGCGCGCGGTTCCGTGCACCGACGGGACCGGTTTTGGGCAGACCGGCACGCTTCAACTTCAGCTCGACTTTTTTTTTTTTTTGTTTTCTTCTCGACTGTTGGCCAGGACGAATGACGCATCATCATGCGAGTTGCAACGCTCTGTGGTGGTTGTGTGTGCGGCAACGGCGTGAGGACATGAGGGAGGGAGGTGGTGAAAAACATGGATCGACAGATTCTGAAAATGCGTGCGAACTGTAGACCGATTGGAAAAAATGAGTCAACTGCACTCCTACTCGTGTTTGCCGGCGTTAGACAGCCATTTGAACTGGAACGTGAAGTCCGTGCCGTAGTGCTGCAGTCGAGACTGCACGGCGAAAAGCACCCACAACACCAGCTTCGACTGCGTCATCTCCCACTGTGACTCTAGCATGAACGACAACTGTCGCAAAGGCGAGATGCCGAGTTTGCGCTGCAGCACGAAACTCAACAGCAAGAAAGAGACGAGCTCAAGTAGAGAATAGACTGCGATCGTCGATAGCTGGTCTCGTAGCTGCTGCTCCGTTAGGTCTCTGACGTTATCGAAAAACATTCGGTTGGGCAAATGGTAGATTCCGAGGAGGTACAAACCTGCAGACGATCGATGAGTGGAGGGTTCGAACGATGGACCGAAATAATTTTAGCACATTGAAAAGACGAGTACGTACAATATATGGCTGGCACTATTACCTCGATGAACTCGATAAGCATTAGGAACTCGGTGATATGGAGCAATTTGAGTATCAGTTGGAGGCATTCCAACTGGTCTTGTGTGGATACCGTCGATAGTGCACGATACATGCGCTCACCTGCGATTGTTTTGATGGCAGCCATTGAATTCGACTTTTGGTTGTTGGCGAGCATAATTTTACTTGTGTTTCCCAGCTTGAGCGAGTCTGGAATAATAGAGCAAGCATGTAATGGTGGCTCATGAAATGCATCGCGTGTTGATTGCGATGTATACGGGACGATGGTAACCTGGGAATTCCGTGTTGTAGAAGTATGCACGTCAGACCTCAGTTGAATGTCTGCGCAGAATTTCGGATCGTATCTGTTGCTTTCCCAAATTGCTATGGCTACACATGGTAAACTAATACCATCAAGCGAAGCCAGATCAATTGATTGATCCGATTTGGGTAGCTCTCGTGCTATCATCGTACTTGAGGACCTCAAGCAGACTTTTATATCGTCAAAGATGCCGCCGACATTATGAATTGCCATGACAGATTCAACAAAGTCCAGTAGTACGAACAAAATAATGTTGAACGTCGAGCGAGAGCCATTCATGCACCATGAGACAAATAGAACGTGATACATGTCAGCATTGAGAACGATCATGTTTGGCTTGAGGTCAGGCTTGTGCCGAAACAGAAAACTGATGCAGCTCTTCACCGCCCGCTTGATGAAAGGGAGCAACAACGCAAATATAACTTGCCAGATTCCTGGGATCCGGACAAAAGCGAAAGCATACGCCGGGTACACGTACGCCATCACTAGTTGCATGGAGACAATCGTCAGGTAGCTGATTAGATTGGGTAGTTCTTCAGGATGCTGTCGAAAGAATTTCCCCCACATGAGTATGATGCATCCCCCCAAGATCAAAGGAGATATCGGAGACGCTAGAATGATTGTAAAAGGGACGGGAAAGCCAATTACGCGGGCCATAGCATATAAGCATTCGCCAGAGACTATAGCTGCAATAAACGACGAGAGTATCATGTAAAAGTTGGACTCTGGAAGCGTGGGGATGACGTAGCGGCACTGGTAAAGGGTCAGAAAGTCGACAATCGTAGTGAAAAAAATCCCTCTTACCCACATCAGGGAATAGTGCTGTAAACCAAGGCTGGGATCTCTTAGAGGTATGCATTCGATCGCGAGCGTGATCGAGAGGCAGGGAATCGGTGTCAAGAGGAATACGGCTGCCATGCGAGCGGGAGTTGCACGGTCACAGTAGGCCTTCATTTGGTATAGTCGTTCGACAGAGTACTGCCCGTGCAGCTCGACTTGGGTTGACTTCCATGCTTGTGCAACACACGATAGTACGCTGCATTTCATATATACTAATTGTGCAGCTTGATGATGTCGATCAGTGGAGAATGCGGAACCCGAAGAGTCATATATTGACAGACAAGATGTTTGGCGTAAGCACGAATAGGGTTGCTATTTTGAATCACAATCCCCCCATCATCACTACCCGACATTCTTGTGTTCGAGGTTCATGACTCCGCCATGACCACTTCGACAGCAAATACGACTCAACAACGAATACAACATGTTGATAAGAACTGGATCGGTTTAAAAGTTCTCCCAAGACTATGAAGCACTATCTAGAGCACTAGTTTGATCGCTTTAACCACTTGAACTGAAAGGTAAAGTCGGTTCCGTAATGTTCAAGCCGCAATTGGACTGCATACACAACCCATAACACGAGCTTTGCCTGAGCCATTTGCCATTGAGTTTCAAGGATGAACGATAGTTGTCTAAACGGGGAAATTCCGAGTTTTGATTGCATGAATGCACAGAGCAGAGCAAAGGAGACGAACTCCAGAAGCGAATAGAGACCGATTGTGGTGACTTGATTGTAGAACCTGTCGTCCGTGATATTGCGAAACATATCAAAGTATTGTCGATTCGGAAGGTGGTATATCGCAAGCAAGTAAAGAGCTTTAATAAAAAGAAGGCTAGATTAGTGACAACGGTTCTATCCAACATCTGCTGGAAATACACGCACTTACCATACACCATCGGGACGATTACTTCGATAAACTCGATCAAAAGCAAGAACTCGGAAATATGGAGCAATTTCAAAACTAGCTTGAGGCACTGTTGTCTTTCTTGAGGTTGCAGTTTCATGACATGCTGTAGCGTTTGAGAACGCGGCACAAGTTGGTTACTACATCGATCTGCATTAGTTTGTCCGATATCTGTGCAACCATCCATGAATGAAGAAGGCCGCACGGCTACACTCGCAGAATCAAATGCTGGTCGAACACACGACCGAATATCCGACTCACGACGAATACCTGGGTTTGTTCTTGTCACAGTCTTTTCAGTTTCCCAAATCGCTATAGCCAAGTCCACCAATGAGAGTGGCTGGTTGGTACCTTGAAACGGATGCACTGAGTTCTTTCTCGATACATTTCGTCCGATGTTGATCTCTCTTACGATTCCTCGGAGTTCTTGTAGCATTCGAGATACGTGAAATATTGCCAGTGCCGACTCGACCAAATCCATCACCACAAAGAAAGCGATGTTGTATGCCGATCTCGCCCCATTCATGCACCACGAGACGAACAGCACATGATACATGTCAGCATTGAGCACAACCATGTCAGACTTGAGGTCAGGTTTGTGACGAAACAAGTATCCGATGGAGCTCTTGATTGTTCGCTTTATGACAGGGAGCAAACAAGCAAACACAAGTTGCCATTCCTCACTAATACGGATGAAAGCAAAAGCATATGCTGGGTAGATGTATGTCACTAGCACCTGGATGCATACGACTAGAAGGTAACGAAACAAATCTCGGCGCTCGGCTTCATTGTTTTTAAGGAACGTCCCCCACGATAACAGTGCTCCAAGCCCTAGAACCGAAGAGGTAACCGGAGTTCCAACCAACAACGTCAACGGCATTGGAAAGCCAACAGCGCTTGAAACTCCGTATAGATAAACGACCCCGCAAAACGCTGACAAGCCAGATATTGCAAGCATGCGTGCGCTTGAGCCCGGTAGCGTGGGAATAAGAAGTCGAGCTTGATGGAGCACAAGGTATACAATAACAGCTATAAGACCAAAACCCCGCACGTAGAATGGCACTGCGAAGTTAACACCAAGTTGCGGGTCATTCAAAGGGATGCATTCAAGTGCAAGTGAAGCAAGTAGACATGGTATTGGTGTGAGTGCGAGCACAATAATAGCGTGCCACGGAGTCAAGTTTTCATGATAAGCCTTCAGCTGCATTAGGCGCTCAATGGAGTATTCACCATGGAACTCGACCTGCACACTCTTCCACAGAGCTGAAACTCGCAGCATGCAAGATCGAACAAACACTGGCATCTTCTCCATCAAACCGCGATATTGTCTTGACAGTCTCAAATCAAGAAATGCTGTTTAAATCCAAAAATAACCATCTCATCAAATTTGACATGTTGGGGCCACATCAAAATAAAAAGTGAACCATGCATCCGTGCTCGTCAAGTGTGGAAGGCTTCCCCGGTTGAATAACTAAGAGCTTCATTGAGAGGCACTATCGCATTCGTGGGAAATGTCTGTGGCTCAACGCTTTGTCATTGAAGTACTGGTATCGAAACCATGTGTACCTGTCTCATTCGCCCTTGAGTTCATCCCACTACAAGATATAAATCTAGGGGCCAACTTGATATCGCTATATTCTTGTAACGAGCTCAAATCTGGCCTGTTTTTCATATGCTACTATTCCGGATCAAGCCGATGAGAGCAATTGATCTACACTCATATTTTTGCAACATTCACCAATCTCAAGCGCATGTGAACTGTCAGAAAACAGAAGAGCGATACTTCTGGTCTGGATTTCGCCATTGATGGCGCAAGTTCTTTCGGGGAAAAGACCACTGGCGCTTGAGTGGCCTTGGTGCTAACCCTTTGTGGTATTGCCGGTGCAATGTGATTCGATCCTAAAATGAAACATAATAAACACCGATGCCACTACAAAATGAGTGAAAACAGCACCCCAGGTCCTTCATAAGGATTAGACGATGCACTTCGTTCCAAAGTCGCAGCAACAGACCTTGACACTCCAATCAAATGACAAACAATTGAATTTGGCGTAGTAGTATATGAATGAAAATCTGAACTTTCAAAACGAGTCAGCCCAAGCTGAAATCACGCACTGATTAGACTGCGGGCAGGTGGTCCGAGGTCGGATTAACGGAGGCTATGGATGTCCGGTCAAAGGACCGGAGCTTCTCGTTGAGCTGGAGTACGCGCAGTGACGCGATTTCACGGTCCGTGCGGCAAGCATGCTCGTCCGGCGAGCTGAAGGCGTAACCCGAGTCTGAGCAAGCATAAAGGGACGTTAGTCCCCACCACTCTTGCAGCGGCACAGCCATCTTGAAAACACCCGACGTACACTCATCAATATGCGGAATCGAGGCCGACAGGATACGAGATGAACGCTTTCGCTGACTTTGCTGGTTCTGGATGGGCTCGCACGCCACTTGAGCTGCATTAGCTGGAAGTACGCTTCGTTCGCGAAGGATAGTAGCAACTGTCGGGAAGTAAATGTTCTGGATGCTGCAAAGCCACACGTCTGTTAGCGCAGTAATTTGGAGGTACTGAACGTAATGATAATCAGCAACGTACTACTTGGAACAAATGTCGAGGACATTAGCTGTGAGGGGCAGGAGCAGGAGGTACAGCCAAAAAATAGGGCTGTAGCAGTCATGAAGAGAGAATTAGAGTTAGACCGATTAGACCAA
Source organism: Phytopythium helicoides (assembly GCA_024867545.1). NCBI lineage: Eukaryota > Oomycota > Peronosporomycetes > Pythiales > Pythiaceae > Phytopythium > Phytopythium helicoides. The sequence goes on along the minus strand of JANFNE010000011.1, from coordinate 1,270,180 downwards.
GTCAAATACGAGGCCAAGTCATTCTCGCATTCACCTGCCAAGCATTCGCAACGAGACACCAAGCATATCGCGTCCAAGGTCTCCCAAAATGGGGTAAGTGAGCAAGAAGAAAACAAAAAGCAGGAGGCTAAAGGCTAGGAAGATTCGGTTTAACTTGGTCCACGACTGTGTCTCGAGCACAACTTTCACGTTTGCCGACATGAGCAACACCGAGTAAACGACAGACCCCTGAAGGTACAAAGCAACTCCAATGTCACCCAAATCAATGGTTCCATAAACGGTGAGCATATAGCATAGCAACGCCTGAATAATTGCGTTGACGATCCATGTAGCGAAACGCTGGACATTGAGACCTTCATTTCGCTGCCCCGCCAGATAGAGCGAAGGATGTGCTAGTGCTTGCTCTGGTGACACGTCTTCATCAAATACACCAATCGCGATGATGGGGAGAGCTAAGAAAAAATTCCATCCCGCCATGACAAAACTCTCAAACACGCTGGTACCCGACTGACCATTATAGAAATTGAAGAGGAACAAGGCAATTACGAGTGCCACGTTTTTGTAGAATGAATACAGAATTACCTTGGTGATACGCTGATAGTTGAAGCGTCCGTGGACGAGAAGTAGACGTTCAAGAAACCGGAATTGGGCAATAGCGTAGTCACTCGCATTCACTGCCTGGACACCTTCCTGCCCAGATATACCAATGCCAACGTGTGCTGACTGGATCATGTTGACGTCATTCGCACCATCACCGATTGCAAGCGTGATGACTTTCTTTCCCTTTGATCGATATCTTACAAGATTCACAATGTCCGCTTTCTGAGCTGGAGACACTCGGCATGCAACAACTGCTTGACATACGCTTGTAATGACAATCAGCTTACTAGCAAGCTCCGCTGCCACTCCTTTGACTTCATTCGATGCATTCGCAGGTGGGAAAATGTGCACCATAGCCTTACCGTCGCACACAACGGCTAAATGGGTGGATACGTTACCGGATTTGATACACTCTTGAACTTTTGGAAATTGGTACGCTTGCTCAACTTGTTGTATTAAGTCCAGCAAGTTCTCTCTGTTGATGAAGAGTAGCCGCATTTCATCGTTAATGAGACGACACGCATGGGCGATGTTGATAGCCGTCTCTTCCTTGTCTCCTGTAAGCATCCAAAGCTTGATGCCAGCATTGGCAAGATTAAAAATTGTGTTCGGGACCCCATCCTGTAGCTTGTCCTCGATTGCAGTAGCTCCTACGACTTTCATTTCCACCTCAATCTCCTCGGCTACATCTTCGAGCAGTCGATCACGATCAGTGAGCGATGTGACAGCGTCATGGTATTTGTTATCCCATGCGTGGTAGTCCTTCTCAGAGATCTCTTTAGAGCACAGCACCAAGGTGCGAAGTCCTTCGCTTGCAAACCGTTTGAGTTCTTCTGTTAGAAGTGTAGTGTGCTCGTCTCGCATACTACGTGGAAGCATGACGTTGTCTGCGCCTTTGCAATACAAAAAGTAGCGGTGATCTGGTGTGCGTACAACCACTGACATTCTCTTACGGGTGCTGTTGAACTCATTCACGTTTAAGATGGTGTACTGTCGGACGCAGGCCGCGCCACTCTTCTTGGTGATCTTAACATCAACGACAGGTGCAGGGGTCAGAAAATCGTAGCCGAGGCACTTGGCCGCCTTAACCAGAGCTTCTTCATCTGGAGAGGATGCACGATAATCAATTGATCCATCTTTCTCGTTCTTCTCAGGTATCACCGTGTGACAGACCGAAAGCACTGTCAAAAACTCGTCAATCATCTCGGCATCACACCCACCTTTGTTCAGTCTGTTTATCAACCGTGGATCGTCGAAGTGAATTTGCGGGTTGAAATGAATCTGGGCCTCACGTGGGTCGTGCTTCCCTTCTTCGCCGTCTAAACCCACCTTTGTACTATCTGAGGCTGTCTTTTTGGCAAGAGCTGCAACTGCTCGGCCAATCTCCGTCGTACCAAACCCATAAGATATACCACCGATAAAACACTTGCGAAACTCCATGATATTCTGTGTCAGCGTTCCCGTTTTATCGCTGAAAATGTGCTGTACCTGTCCAAGCTCTTCATTGAGATCTGAGGTCCTTGCGAGTGCAGGTTTGCCATTGTACTCCATATCTGGATCGTTTGAAATGTACTTGGCTTGTGTTACCTTTACCATGTCAAGGGAAACATACAGAGAGATTGGGACTAGGTTATTGTACAAGATGAGGAACGTGAAGAAACTCACGAAGCTAGACCCAGTCCCTCGGTCAGAAGCATCAGCTCCCAAGTACCACATTCTCGATTCATATTTGTCAACCCAGATTGCGTTGCAAATTGTACTGATGAGGCAAAGCATAAACTGTGTAGTGAACACGAGTAAAATGCATCGATTCACAATTCTGTACACATTGCTTTGCTTGGACGGTGTAGCGCGCGCATTTTGCATTATCTTGGTCTCGAAACCCGTAAAAATCACAACACCAAAAGTGTATGTGCATCCTCGTATGCTGCACCCTCGAAGAATAATATTACTAGGACCAATCGGTGCAGTGTCGCTTTTGCCACCGCCGCTTGCAAGAATTTCAATGCGTCCTGTGAAATTATAAAGTCGGTTGTTGGGGAGCTCGTACTGCATCGAGGCGCGGAATGCTGCAATGGCACGGCAAAGTGCTGATTCTGGCATTGGTGGGTCATTAAGTGATCGATATCCAATCCGCCGCGCTACACATTCAATGGCATTTCGCCGTTTTAGATTAGTCTCGCCGTCAAGATTGCACGTCTCGACAAAGCATCGCCCCTCTTCCTCAGATGTTGTCAGGATGAAAATGTCGGCTGGTGCTTCATCCCGGTCCCCTAGCACTAAAACATCCCCAACTTGCAGTTGCTTCCACTCACGAATGACAACCTCACCGGTTGGTGACAGGACGCGGCACTTTTGAGCGTTCTGGCGGTTGTCTGCTTCGTGTCGCTTGAAATCCTCTAGGCCCTGCTTAACCATCGACACTGCTAACACGACAAGGAGTGGCCCTGCAGTCGTGTACTTGTTGGTGGGTGACCATGGTGTTGACACTTGCAGCAGCGATATGAAGAGAAAGTAACAATTCGCAATCACACGGAAGAACTCAAAAAGCATCTTGGGGACAAAGCTGGTGGAATAAACCGTTGAGAAATTGAGATAGCTGCTACTTCACAAAAAACCACAACATGAGGAAAGATGACTTACTTGATGACCGTGTACTTGGATGTGGAGATGCAGTTATCGGCGTATTTGCACTCGCGTCGCAGCCATTCGTTCTCGGATTCATTCGAGACAAACACCTTGCGAAAGCTCTCTGTTGCATTTGTCGCCACGCTCGCGACGGCTGGCGAAGACGTACCAGGGCCAGACATGGTCGTCTATCCGATAATTCTGGCTGCACCGCTCTTGGCTGTCAGTTCTGTGAGAGCGTGGTGCAGCTACAAAAACTCTGCGCGTCTGTCCATGCAATTATAGCCTCAAAAGGAGTTTCGCATCCTCACGGGAAAAGCTATTTTTGCAACTGCAGTCTAATTCGAACAAACTGGATGAAGTGATGTCGGTCTGAATGACTATGTGCGGATCACGTCACTGAATTCCTCCTCACACTACCGCCTTCTAGACTTCTTCTTTGAGTTTTGCTCCAACCTCAGGTTTTCCACCAAAGATCTGCTGTCGCGACAGTGGCGTTTATATTATACTTCGAAGTAGAATTGAATACTGCCCACAAACGCATATTGCCGGCTGGTTGCTTTTCATGATATCGCTTGACGCGAGATTGCAGAGAGCAGATTATTGCCAGAACAATGCCCATTGCTGCAAAAAGCCTCACGTGGAGGCTGTAAAGTGGCCGCTGGCAAACGGAGCGAGGACCTGCGCGACTTTGCGGTTGTTGGTGTATGGTGCACAAAGTCGAGCCCAGTGCGACTTGCTCAAGTCGTTCCGACTGGATGACCCAAATCTACGGAACCAGGCAGTGACGCAGACGGATCTCACCATAACGCAACTTAGTGAATCTCTCACCACTTCCAGCAGCGATTCGCCCTCAACGACGTTGAAGTACTCTATACATCTTTCGTCATCTACAATCCATATTAGCATCAACCCTCGAGTAAATATACAACCTCATTTTCGAGGTTTTGGAACGCTGGCAACGACCTGCCCAAACACCCGCCCGACCGGTAGATGATGGCGGCGGCGCAGCTCTCGGCGGCGGCTCCGCGCGCGCTCCCCAGCGCCTCCTGGGTGCGTCCGCGCGCTCTCCCTCCTTCTCCATGTTGTTCTGCGCCTCCAGAGCTCTCTAACCGCGTCGGTCTCACCCGCGAACTCGCTCTGCAGCCGGAGATCGGCGGCCTCTTCGCCGACCACGAGGACCAAGTCGCGCGCCAGCCGTACGCGCTGCAGGCGTGGCTCGCGTACCTGCGCGCGCTCGAGGACTCGTCTCAGCCCGCCGCCGTCGTCCACAAGGCGCGCGTCGCGGTGTTCGAGCGCGCGCTGGGCGTCCTGCCGCGCAGCTACAAGCTCTGGAAGCTCTACCTGGACGGCACGTACGCGCGCGAGGTGCGCGGCCAGCGGCCGGACGCGCCGGCCTTCCGCGCGCTGGCAGAGCTCTACGAGCGCGCGCTCACGCAGCTGTCCACCATGCCGAGGCTCTGGCTCGACTACATCAAGCTGCTCCGCGAGATGCGCGCCGTGACGACGACGCGCCGCGTGTTCGACCGCGCGCTGAGGGCGCTGCCCGTGACGCAGCATCACCGCGTGTGGACGCCGTACCTGGCGTTTGCAAAAGAAGTTGGCGTGCCACAGACGGCCATACAAGTGTACAGGCGCTACCTGATGCTTGAGCCAACCAAGCGGGAGGAGTTCGTCGAGTACCTCGTGTCCATACACCACTACGAGGAAGCCAGTCGGCAGCTTGTGACGCTCATCGAGAGCCTCACGAGCGATGTCAAGTCGGCGCGGGGAACAACGCACAGGCTATGGATGCAGCTCTGCGATATGGTGTCGCAACACCCTGACCGCGTCGCGGCGACGCTGGATGTGGAGGCGATTCTACGCAGCGGCATTGCGCTCTTCTCAGACGAGGTAGGTCGTCTGTGGTGCGCACTAGCGACGTACTTTATTCGTCTCGGTATGTTCGAGTCGGCACGCGACATCTACGAAGAAGGAATTCGCTCGGTCATGACGGTCCGCGACTTTAGTATGATCTATGACGCGTACGTCAAGTTTATCGAGGCAATGTTGACGGCAGAGATGGATCTTGCCAGTGGCCAGGATCAACCCCAGGGTAGTGATGATGATGAAGAAGAAGATGATGTTAACCACCAAGAGCAGGTGGACCGACTTCTCAAGGTATACGAAGACGTTGCAGACCGAAGACCGATGCTACTAAACTCTGTGCTGCTCCGGCAAAACCCGCACAATGTGCGTGAGTGGGAGAAGCGTGTGGAGTTGCAGAAGGATGATGCTCAGAAGGTTATCCGTACGTTTGCAGAGGCTGTCAAGACTATTGACCCTGCACGCTCTGGCGGCCGACTGCCTGCACTGTGGGTGCAATTCGCCAAATTTTACGAATCTCACGACGACCTCATCAACGCCCGTGCGATTTTTCGCAAGGCTGTAGCGGTTGAATACCGCAATGCCGCCGAGCTCGCAGAAGTGCACTGTGAGTGGGCTGAAATGGAGTTGCGGCATGACAACTTCGACGAGGCGCTAGAGCTCGTTCGGAACGCTTGTTCAGTGCCAGAATCAGTCACGCTTCGTCTTCGCAAACGCCAGACGCTTACTGCTAGCGATAAGCTCCACCAGAACGGCAAGCTGTGGGCACTGCGTGTCGACTTGGAGGAAAGCCTAGGGGATGTGGCGTCAACTCGTGCAGCATATGATCATGCGTTCGAGCTGAAGATCGCTACGCCACAAATGATTCTGCAGTATGCTGCATATCTTGAGGAGAACAAGTATTTCGAGGAGAGCTTCCGTGTGTTTGAGCGCGGTTTGTCGCTTTTTCCACGGTTTCCACATGCAGCCGAAATTTGGCAGACATATCTTACCAAGTTTGTCGCGCGATACGGTGGTTCCAAGATGGAGCGCGCTCGCGACCTGCATGAGCAAGCCATCAAGGCGGCACCAACCAAGTCAGTCAAGGTGTTTTACGAAAAATATGCCGCTCTGGAGGAATCACACGGATTGTTGCGAAATGTCATGACAATCTACGAGCGCGCAGCTGATGCCGTTCCTGACGAGGAGCGATTGGATATTTACTTCGCATACGTGAAGAAGGCACAGAAGTTTTTCGGCGTTGCCAAAGTGCGCGAGGTGTATGCGCAAGGTGTGGCAAAGCTGCCAGACAAGTATGTGGCACCACTGTGTCTTAAGTTCGCGGCGATGGAGGCCAAGCTAGGCGAGTTTGAGCGTGCTCGCGCTATCTATGCGCATGCTGCACAATTTTGCGACCCCCGAAAACACGAGGCAGACTTCTGGCAGGTGTGGCACGCTTTCGAGGTTGCGCACGGCTCTGAGCACAGTTTCCTGGAGATGCTGCGGATCAAGCGGTCCGTCGTCGCGCAGTACTCACAAGTCAACTACGTCGCGTCAGAGACGACTCCCGAAGGTGAGCAATCGTCCACGGGCGTTGCCGGGATGGTCGCAGCCAGAGAGCCGTCGTCATCATCAAACCCCACTAGTGACCCGATGAGCGCGCTCGAGGCCCAGCTTGACGACGAGCAACCATCAGCCAACGGCAGTAAGAAGAGAAAGTTAGAGCGTCCGGATGACGAAGAGGAGGAGCGGTCTGTCCGACAGAAGCAAGAAGAGATCGTCGTACACGTGCAGAACGAGGAAGAGATCGATCTTGATGACGAGGATGAGGACGAGGAAGCTGGTGCATCGGTTGACGAAATTGAGGAGCGAGCAGTACCTTCGACCCTTCTTGGCGGAAAGTAAACCTTCGAACAGTGTAGGGAGGGGTATCTGGCAAATGAAGAGATTCACAATATGGCGCTTTTGCGTCGGTGGCTATTTTTCGCCCTGTTCTTGTATTCATCGCTCGATTTGGTCATTCGCAATTGCTGCCGTGCTGGAGCATGGATCCATATAAGAGTCTACTCGCGAGCGCATCTCGCGAGCATGTGCGGCGTCAGTCGGCACTTCAAAGCCCACTCGTTGGTAATGTGTTCTTACCTGCGATCCAAAGCCCAAAACGCCGATCTAGTGGTGATGATGGGACATCACCAACAGCAGCAGCGTCCGCACTGTCAATGCAGCATCTCAAGGTAATCGAGCAATGCATCCAAGCTGAGAACCGGCGAGAAGCCCAACTTGCTCAATGCGCATCAGTGCGCGAGCGGCGACATTTGACCCGGAAGTTCCAAGCACAGCGAACGCATGAGCGTGAGCTAATTGAAGCACTCATGGTCGGCCGCCCAGCTGCAGCATTGGAACTGGAACTGCTTGATTTCGACCCGAATGATAGCGCTCCAAGCGTAGGTCGTATGATGACTATGAACGCAACAGCAAGTATGAGAGACGCAAGTATGGGTCTCACCGCGTCTGTATCGAGCCCAGATCGCGTTTTTCGGAAAGCAACAGCACCTTCAACGTTCACAACATCAATTACAGCCAAGCCCCATGCACGTAAGAAATTCACCCTCCCTGAATGCCAAGGTTCTCCAGGAAAGAAAGTTATCGGTGGGCTCCAGCAGCGGTATCCTAGCGAGAACACCTTGAAAGCGGAGACCGAGACGGCAAAAGTGGTGGTTGAGCCCGCAAGTTTACCTAAAAAGCCAAAGCATAAGATGTCTGCGAGTGAGCCACTGACACGAAAGCGAAGTCCATCGCGTTCTGCGTCTCCTGCACGATCCGGATCAACATCACTAACACAAACAGGAGTTATAAAGTCTAAGCAGACAGACAGTCTCAAGAAACGGGATCTCAAAGACGAGCGAAACGCACGGATAGCGTCAACGACACGAGTTCCACCTTTGACTTCACTTCCTAGGCCACCAACAGTACGAATACCAGGGGGTGCTAGCGCACTATATGATGAATCCCGATCACAAGTAGAGGCACTAGTCGTGACAAACTTTGATGGGGTGACGAGCTTCGCAGAAGCACGTCAACTTGCGCTTCAGGCAGCTGGTATTGCATTACCAGAAGAACTAACACCCAGCGTAGAGAAGGAAACACAGACATCAAGTCGCCCAGAAGAAGATACAAAAAAGTGGGCTGTAGCACAGCAATGGCCGCTGGAAACCATGAAGCGGTCAGTCAGCGACGACACAATGAGAGATGGCGCACACAATATCACTCGACCGCACTCGAGCCCTATCCTGAGATCAATGACAAGTGTTGAGTCGTTGAGAAATGCAGAAACCAGTGACGAAACCAATGCGACATCAAGTTGCGATGAGCATGCAGCAGAGCCCGAAGTATTTTGTAGAGAAACCGATGAAAATCGTGGCCACAGTAACGAAGACGGACAACTAGGAGACGAAGATGCGGCGCTTTCATCATCTACAAGCAATCTCAACCAAAATCTCGGTGGCATCGACGACTCGGGTGATCAAGAAGGCAGCTCTGCTCATGAAGCGGATGAACTATTTACTCGGACACTTGGTGCCGAACTCGAGATTCTGGAGGATACGTTAAACAACGAAGTCGCTCATGAACTGCAAACCGACCTGGAGGAGGAAGACCTCGATGAGATCGACCCAGAATCCGATGTGATCGATGAAAGACCACCGAAAATGGATGAGACTGAGCTGGAGACAGACGTGGCGGAGGTGCTCTTCGACTTGGTTGACCTCGTCGTTGAGGAGGTTGAGCGGCTAGATGCCAACGACAGCGTTGAGTTGGAGCGTGAGGAACCAGAGAACACTATCGACGGTCAAAATCCATCTCCACCAGTCCAGTCTGCGCGCTCAGCTGCTCTGGTACGCTGACGCTGATCCCCATCTCTCTTCCCCAGTTGAAATCTAACAAATCCCGTTTCTGACTGACAGTACAGAGCAATCGGCCCACTGATCCGCGTGCAGGCGCTGTTCCGCGGCCACCGCGCGAGAAGAGCCTTCCGCTTGGCGTTATACCAAGAGGCATTGCGCGGTGGCATGCTCGGCGCCATGCCTGGCACAACGCAGGGCAACTCTGGTTGGTATCAGGACCCCAAGAGTTTGGTGGCGTACTACTTCGAGGTGGACGGCGCCTCTGGCGAGTGGCTGCAGCGTCGCGAGCACCAATGCCGTCGTCTCGTACTGTCTCCGTTCGAGATGCGCGTGGAGCTCGATGGCGCGGTGGTAGGCAGCAGGAGAAGAAAGCAGTCGTAGGTAGGGTACCCATAGCAGCTTCAACACGACCTGATAACGCGTGTCACACACCCGCCAACGCCCTCCAACGCCCTCCGACGAGGGCGAAACCCCACTGGACCATCACTCCTCGCTCCCCCTCTCTTTGGGCGTGAATGTTCTTGCCCCACTCGTGAAAGAAGGCAAGGGCCGCATTTAGGCAGGCGACAGGCGGCGAGCGCTCCAGGTGCCGACTGGACGATGCTCGGCGCGGCCGCGCGGGTGGGTGAGGCGGGCGCTCGAGACGCGGCGGCGGTGGACGACGAGGCCGAGTTCGCGCGCGTCATGTTCCACCACCAGGAGGAGTCGGCGTCGCCCACGTCGTCCAGCAGCAACGGGTCGTCTCGCGGGTTCCCGGCGGCGCGCGCGGGCGCCAAGGCGCGCAAGCGCAACGCGCAGTCGAGCGCGTCGACGTCGCCCGCGACCGAGTCGGACTCGGACGACGAGGGCGCGCGGTCGACGGACGAGGAGGCCAAGGCGCGCGGCGGGAGGGCAGAGGGCGGCGCGCCCGTGCAGATCGCGCGGGCCGCCGCGGACGACGACGCGAACGACCGCTTCAAGCTCGCCATCGACCTGGACTTTGAGACGGACACGACCCTCGCCGGACCATCAAGCGTCGGCGGGGGCAGCAGCAGCAGCGCCGACCCCAACAGCGCCACGAGGAAGTTCTCGAGCAGCTTCTCGGACCTGGGCGACTACGACAACGTCTCGATGGCGGACGTCATATCGGCTGGCGGCGGCACGGGCAGCACGGGAGGCACGCCGACTACTTTTTACCCGATTTATGAGCACGAGGCCTTCCGCTTCGCGCCGACGGCGGCGCTGCCGACTTGTGGCAGCTACAACGGCTACGACCTCGTAGAACGCAACAGCTCCTTCTACAGCCCCGACAAAAGCTGCAACGAGAGTGTCTCCTCCACGCCTCCTACCGCCCGGTGGATACCGGCAAGTGAAAGCAGTCCGCTGAATCTAGGAGGCCGGCTCACACCGACCTCGTTTGGTCTGAGAATGCCGGCAGATGAAACCCAGCCGCTGATCGGAAGTATCTATCCAGTGAGCGGTGAAGTGGTGCGGATGCGAGTAGAAAATGCTGCGTATATCATTTTCTACAAGCAAGAAGAATCTCCAGGCGGCGCCGGAGGCGGTGACCAAGCTGAATTCATGGTGTCATCATCATCATCCGACGATGGCGCTGTGTATGGGTCGAATGAGTTTGATGAGGATGGCTGTGTTGGCGCTGGTCGGCCCCCTCCTCGATCGTACGCTACTCTAGGCGCTGCCGGTCACAAGGTACAAACTGGAAACGCCTTCGCACGGGATCACTCTCACCCTACCAGATCGATTGGCCGTGGGCTCTTTCGTGCGTCGACAAGTGTTGGGAGTGCGTTCCTGAAAGGTGCGGCGGGATTGGTGAACAAAACGTACCAGGGCGGTGCAAGTGGTGGTGTTTTTGGCTTCGCCAAAGGTCTTGGAATGGGTATGCTTGGGCTCGGTACTCACGCAGTTAAAGGTGCAGTGCGTGGAGTGGGTCAAGTGACAAACCTTGTGGGGGAGATGGTACTTGGCACGGCACCTCATTTCAGCATCGACGGGACACTCGTGCTAACCAACTACCGCGTCATCTGGATGTCGCAAAGTACGAAGGATGCGATGGAAATCCCGGTCGCATCCCTAGCAACAGCGGAAAGTTCGACGACTGCTGCTCACGTTGCGAGCTTAGAATGCAAACACTTGCTTCGTGCAAGCATTGCGTTCCAAGACGAGCGGACTTGCTCTCAGTTCCTGACTTGCATATGGGAACTGTACGCCAGTGCTGCTCACTATACCTTTGCTCACGATCATTACCAAGCTGTCGTGGAGAAACAGCGCGAAGGTCGTAGCGATGAGTATGGGGGTGGTGGAACGCTGGAGACTCCGACGGATCCTTTCTATAATGCTGAAGACGACTATCGGCGGCTGCGGCTACTGGATGAAGAAAGCTGGATGAGGTTGTACGACAACTCGGACTACACACTGTTCCCTTCGTACCCAGACGTGTTTGTGGTGCCATCTGAACTGGACGACGAGGACCTTCGCGAGCTGAGCGCGTATCGAAGTGCGAGTCGCATCCCCGCCGTCGTTTGGAGACACCCGCACAACGGGGCTCTAGTTTGTCGCTGTGCACAGCCCTCTGCGGGTCTGAGCGGGTATGTGGTTGAAGCTGACCAGAAGCTCGTCGCAGCACTTCAGCGAGCCACGGGTGGGGAGTACCTTTACGGAGACTCGCGTTTCCACTTCTTTGATGCGCGGAGCCAAATGGCAGCAACCGCCAATGCGGCGCAAGGCAAGGGCACTGAAGACCCGCGGAACTACCCGAACACGGAGCTGCATTTCTGTGACATCGCAAACATCCACGCGGTGCGCTCGTCATATGCTTCGCTGTCGATGGTGTGTCAGCCTGGTCAGGAGCGTTACAGTGACGAGTGGCTGTTTCAGCTTCGCAACACGTTTTGGTTTCTCCACGTGTCAAGGATCCTCGGAAGTGCGCAAGAAATTTGCCGCTGTTTGTGCCAAGGCGAATCAGTCATGATTCACTGTAGCGACGGGTGGGATCGCACGGCTCAGCTCTCGGCAATCGTCCAGTTGCTGCTCGACCCGTTCTACCGGACGTTGCGGGGTATGCTGCTTCTCATCGAGAAGGAGTGGTGCTCGTTTGGACACATGTTCCGAGCTCGATACGGACAAGGAGAAGGCCCGGGGCAACAGGAGATCGAGGAGCAGTCGCCAGTTTTTGTGCAGTTCCTTGATGCACTGTGGCAAATTTGGCGACAACAGCCATGGGCCTTCGAATTCAACGAAGCCCTTCTCGGGGAGTTGTACGAGCACGTGTTCAGCGGTCGCTACGGCACCTTCCTCTACAACAACGATCGCGAGCGTAAGCAACGGGAAGCAAACGTCCCCACGCGGAGCCTGTGGGCTGCGCTGCTCGCTGACAAGGACGCATACGTGAATATCGAGTACGACAGCGCCAAGAACTTCAACAGCATCGGACTGGTGCTGCCGTTCTCCTCGGAGGAGGATGACTTGGTAATGTGGGAAAACCACCTCGTGTATGCAGACCCCGTCTGCCGCAAATACGAGTGAGCACTCGTGACCAACCACATCTGCGTTGCCCTCGTTGTCAACACGTGTTTGCGTCTCGCATCTTCTCGCTCCATGGAGAAGAAACCCGATGGTCGCTAAAAGGTCTCTCTGATGAGTTTCCGGCTGCATTATCAGTGTCGGCTTACGACAGGATCATGTCGACGAACTGCAGCACCGCCATGTCAAGTACATCATCGAGCAAGAGCTTCTCAGTGCTGCGCGGGCGTTCACAATGAAGTATCATGTTAGTCGAACGCTCGCACTCCCCAGTTCTTTTTCATCGAAGCTCGTTACACTGTCACATTACGTACGCTATCGTCTCCTCCGCTGCCGCCTCGCTGACATTCTGACGCGGCGCTGCCCTATTACGAGAGCCAACTGCTGTCTGATCAGTATCGCTATGGCTGGGCACAGCGCCTCTCGTAGTCCAGATCGGGACTTGCGTTGGCGCATGGGTGGATTCAGCTGCGCCAGTGAGAGCAGGTTCGCGTTAGGAGACCCATCGAGGCTACAATCAGAGACAAGATAAATTAAAGACCTTTACCACTTTGTTGTGTTCGCTCGTGGAGCTGGGTTTGCGGGTCTGCTGGTATTGCTCGTCGAGCATCATGGGCTGGAGAACGATTTGAGCCTGGTTGAGGTGTTGTTTCCTCGGTACGAACAGCACTTTGATCTGGTAAATCGATCGTTGCAGGCTCTTCAGGCGTGGAAAGCAGCGTGAATCGAGGTAGCTCAAGTTCAAAATCATCTTCGATCAGTTCCGATAGTTGCTGAGGCGCAGCGGTCTCGTCTACGACAACTCCAACTGCTACTGATAACGCCATGAGTTTCCAGATCAACTGTATGTCGACCAACTGAGCAAATTGTCATACCAGGCTTTTCTTGATCTTGCTCCCATATGACAATGTCAGCTGCAGCAGCTAGTTCTTGGGATATCGAGATCCGGTGCCTTCGAGTTTTCTTGAGCATGCAACTTTGAGACACGATGCTGATCAGACAAGCCTAATGGTCGCTCACCTGTCGCTGAAGATCTTGTCTTTTCGCTGTGGTGACAGTATTGGCTGGAGGAATTACAGAGCCCCCTGTAGCCTCCAGCATGGGTTCATTCTCAATGGCGTACACGCTGGTGAACTCGACTTCGGCCACGTAGTGTTCTGCTATCGTCAACCCAGGCATCCCCGCTGTGCTGACGAGGTAGTTGTGCGCGCACTCGACTTGGTTGCTGTCATCGATTTCACGATCTTCGTTGGGTTGTTCGGCAGGTGGAGGACAACACTTCTGCAAATCTTTCCGATGTGGAACTGAGGCTGGTCGCGGAGCAAGCAACTGCCAACTTGGCTGGTCATTTTGCCTATGTATCTACCCAGTATTTGAGTAAGCGTAAGGACGAACAGATTGCGTCCATCAGCCCTGAGGTTGCTCACCTGTGATTCGTCTGAAGCCAAGGCCGCACAAGCCGCTAGGACCTCTTTTCTGCGACGTCGCTCGAGAGCCTCTTTCCGGCGGCGCTCGATCATATCTCTCTGATTACTAGTCAGTTGCTCTGGCGAGCAGCAGTTTATCACTGCGTTGCAGCTCTCTAGTACGCCCCCGCTTCGCTGCGGAGGGCTTTTAGCCGCAGCAGGTGGCTGCTCGACAGTATTCCCTAGAGTGTACCCATTCTTCAGCAGCACGTCGCGTGCGAGCGACTGCGGCGTGTGCTTGGCTCGCTGCTTCTCCGCATCTGCAGCACTCCACCCTGTGAAACCCTATCCCCACACCACACAACTCGCAGCAGCGCCGGAGCTCACAGGCCTTGCCGCGCGCCACCATCTTCCCCCCGTAGCGCCGCTGGATCTGCGCCGCCGCGTGAGCCCGAGCCCCAACCCTCGACGCAGCGCCGCCCCTCCCACCTCCTGCCACCGCCCAGCCATCGCCAGCTCCCGCACGTGCCGCTTCTTGGCCGCCAAGTCGCGCGGCGGCGACGCAGCGGCCGCGCGCTTCCGCTTCCTGCACTTTCCCGCCATATCCGCACTGACGGCAGCTTCAACGTGGCAAAGGGAAACTGACTCCCTGGGAGTCAAACTAGTGTATTCAATGGCTACACAAGTGTAGCCATGTGTCATCATGTGGACCCTAGGCGCGCACGGGTGGGGCCAGCTCCTGGTCGCTCCAGAAGCCCCAGCACTTGCCCATGCACTCGGCCTGGCCGCACGTGCGGCAGTGGATGGGACGAGGCTCCAGCTCCAGCAGCGCGCGCGCAGCCTCGGGATCCGCGTCAACTGCGGCGATGCGCGCCTCGACCTTGGCGAGCTGGTTGCGGATCGTGCGGCGCTTGTTCTTGGCCCCCTTGTCTTGCAGCAGCTTGGCCAAAATGGCTTCGAGCTCCCGCTGCTGAGAGACTAGCTGCTCGCGCGGCAGGTACTGCAGGAAAGTCACGTAGCATGACTTGAGGTACTGGTGGTCCGTGCAGTGGATCTCACCATGGCGAGCGTAGTAGCACGAGTCGCACACGAGCACCAGGTCGCGGCACACCGAGCAGACCTTACGCCCACTGAATTCGTCGTACGGTTCCTGGCACTCGATGCACTTGCCCACGACGTCGGCGTTCTGCGACGCCATCAGCACACTGGATGGAGCGATCAATATGAAATGATATACGGTCAGTCACCTGTAAACATGCGTCGGGTATCGGCAGTGCATAGATGTCTTACCGCTTGTCGAACACAAAGTTCTTGCCCTTGAAGAACCCGCCGTCCTCGTAAGCCTCGAGGTACTTGTGGATACCGCCCTTGAGGTGGTGCACGTCCTCGACGCCCTGGCTGCGCAGGAAGTTGGATGCCTTCTCGCAGCGAATACCGCCCGTGCAGTACATGAGCACCTTCTTGCCCTTCATCTCCTCCACGCGGCGCTGCAGGAATGTGTAGTACTCGGAGAAGTTCTTGACCTCTGGGTCAACCGCATCCTCAAAGTGTCCGACGAGGAACTCCTTGTGCGCGCGCACATCGAGCACAACGTGCGAGTCCTTGTTTGCGATGGCCTCGCGCATGGCCTCGTGGAACTGCTGCGGCGTGAGGTATCCGCGCGCGTCATCCGAGGCCGTCATGTCCGGCCGCGCGACGACTCCGCCGGTGGAGACAATCTCCTTGACGTGCTTGATGATGAGCCCGACGAACGGGGGCGAGGCCAGCGGGTGGAAGCTGTGCTTGAAGTCCTCTGGCTTCATCTGGAACACGTCGCTGGCGCACAGCGCCGCGATATACTCGTCGATGGCGGCGCGCGAGGCGCTCGAGAGCGTCGCGTTGATGCCCTCCTCGCTGATCAGGATGCGGCCGACCAGCCCCAGGCGCTGGCAGAGCGCCTGCTGGGCGTTCTTGACCTCCGCAGGGCTCGCCACCTCGGCATACTTGTAGAACAGGATCACGAAGTGGCCCTCGCCAGTCATTCTCGGCGCTTGGAGCTGTTGAAAATGCGCGCAATGGGTTGACGCACTGCATACCTCTTACATAGCATACCCCGGTGTACTCAGAGTCGGGGTAAACACCTGCAGAAACGCATTCGCATCAGTCGGACAGTTGCCATGCAGGCAGGCGGAGGAGATGGCGCCCCCAAGAAGCTCAAGCGGCTGCTGCCCAGGGAGCTACGGGTCGGTGGCGGCTGTGTTAACTGGTGGCGGAGGTCGATGGGGTGGCGGCTGACGCTTGGGCGGCAAGCAGCAACGGCGGAAGGCTGCGAAGCTCCAGACGAGCGCCGACGCGACTGTGGCCAGCGTGCGAGATCAAACGGCGGAGCAGGAGCAGCAGGACGGTGGGCAGCGAGTTGAAGCGCCACAAGCAGCTGGAGAGCTGGAAGACCTGCGATCTGGTGGAATTCAAGGGACGGAGCAAGAGGAGAAGGGCGTGAATGAACCTCTAGCTACTTCAACGCGTCCGGCAGCTGCAGGCGTCTCGGCGTTATCGAGACTCAGCTCAGTGTACTCGTCGCAGAATTTGCAACGGAAGCGCCTCCGACTCGCGCAGGGTAGTCAAAGTAGCGTGCCGACGTCCTTCCAGGTAGGAGGCAGCGAGTTTTTGCCGCTGGTGCTGAAACTCACTGGATCCTTGCAGGTCACTGCGCTTCCAGTTGACCTCGTCCCGAAGGCGAGAGTGATTATTCATACTGCGTTTCCGATTCCGTTCCTTCGGCCAAAGTGCGTGGTCTCATAAGAGGAGGTACCGAGGCTCGTTCAGTTTGGTCACTAATCGCTCGCGTTGCTATAGTTCGAGGACAAGGAAAATAGCGTTGGAAGGTTTTCTCGATCGACGTCCAAACCCAGTATCATCCGAATTGGTGAGTGAAGCCTTCTTGACGTTCTCGTTTGCATAATATTGAAATTAATCTTGTATTGCCTACAAATTTCATTAGCCAGAAGCGCAATGGCATCGCGCGCTTCACTACTTCACTCACCCTGCTTCGCCTTTGCCAGCATCCATCACATTTAACCGCATTACTTCCACAACCAAAAGTGATGCCATTGCCTTTTCATCAAAGAGCGAGCTCATTAAAGAAGAACAAGCATTTTATGAAGCACGGCTGGGTACGTGGAAGCAAGCATTCCGAGACTTGTATTACCGGTTCCGCAAGTACCCATTGCCAACCGAAGAGTGCTCCTCTTTCTATGTCCGTTCAAATGAGTTTATTGTGTGCTTTTACCAAAAACTTGGCCAAGGGAAGACACCAATTGATACTATCACAGACCTTTGCGAACAAGAAGTTCGAGCAAACGACGACCACCATGACGATTCGACCAGCAGCAATGGGGTTGGCGCCACTCCTCGGTCGTCTGGATATACTGTGTGCGCTGCCGTCACCCAGTCAACGTCAAGAGTCCGAAAAGCACTGCTTCGACTCAACATCGAGTACTCAACTCCATACAGCAGCGTCCAAAACACAAAGCGCGACGCTGGAGAGTTCCATCTACTTGAAGAAGAGCTCGGGGCGTTGAAGACCGGACAACAGTCAAGAGGACCGGGAGTTCCTTCAGCAGCTCCAGCAGTGCATGGACCAGACTCGCTGCTTCTTTTCCAAGGCCACGAGGCAGTACACGGACTCTACGAATTTTTGATCAACCGCAAACGTAGGTGACGGCGTCCGCTGATCGGAGGCAACAACACTGCGATTCTAACTTTTGTGAGAGCAATGCACAGCACTATCCAACCAAGACGTCCCAGAGCTATTCGCTCTGCACCCGTTTGAGCACGGGACGATACGGACGTTGAGCGTCGCGTCTTCTGGACGAGTTAGTCATGGCTCTTCTGCTCCGACGAGCGACTCAGCGACCACAGAAGGAGCAAACATTGTCAATACCACTGCCGTAAGCACGAGACCCATGCCGATGTTCAGGTACATTGTTGTGAACCGTTTGTTTGGCTGTTCAGTCATAAAGCGCGACAGTCTAGGGTTGACCAAATCCTGCTGTGTGCAAATGTGTATGTCTACAGGTCTGAGGTCACTGGATTCTGTTTCCCCGAGTCTATTGACACGATTCTAGGAGTTCTTCAACAATCCATCGCAGACAGGTCGAGTGACAAGGAGGAGCATACTTCCATCCCTTTGCGTGATGAAAAGTCGGTTGTGATGAAGGTGTATATGGATCCTGTTCCTGGATCGGAGCGGTTGAATGCGCTGGCTCTCGCTGGTAGGAGAGCGTTTGGTGTGTCAGTCTCTCCAGGATTGACGATGGCAGAACGAGAACAACGCACGCTTGCTCTCGAGTTCACCAAGCGTCGGATCGACAGCGTTACAGTGGTGAGTTCTGCTCGGGGAAGACTTGGCACGGCAACCGTGACCGTCGAGACAAGTGGAAGACCGATTGGAGGTCCACGAGTAGTTGGGTGATGGGACTCTTGGCAACAATTACACCCACAGCTCCACAAAAAAAAACTAACAACAAACAAACAAACAAACAAACAAACAAACAGATAGACCAGTCTTTTTCGCAACTTGTGCACCGGAAAGTAGCACGGATCTTGCTGGTTTCTGTAAACCTTCCTTCTGCAACGACATAGCGTACTTCGAGGGTAAACGCTTTGTCTTGTGATCCATCGACTGTACTACAGTAGTCTATGGTACTTGTTTTGTCAGTTGTAGGAAAACGAGCATCAAGTGCTACATGCTCCAAATATTTACACAAAAAGTGATCCGACACATACTGGTCTCAGTGATGTCGATGTCCGCCACCAAGCCTCCACGCATGCTGGCATCCGACTCATTAAGAAGTTCTCGTTGGAGTCGACGAAATACCATTGGAGAGCCTCTCGCATTCGTGAAACCGCAGAAGAACTGCTTTCTTCCCCAACAAGTGTTAGCTTCTGGTAGTGCTGCCATTTATATCGATGTTGCTCGCGTTGTTGCTGATGTCGCCCAAAACTCGTTACAATACTCATTCTCTCATGCTGTTATTGGTCTACTTGCTCGTGTATCCTTCACACATCCAACACATCCAACGAATAGATTGCTCTTGCTGAGGGCAAAATGCGCTACCAATTTGACTCAACAAATTCGTCAGAGAAAAACACATTATGATCGCGAATCGAGCATGGAAGTTCGGTTGCCGGCTCGCCGAGCCCCTCAACACCACCTAGCACGGTGCTGCTCACCGTCATTTTTAGGTCTTCGTTTGTCTGGGTCAATCTCCAACACACTCCTTGATTTGAGCACACGGCACAGCGATCACCGTGCTGGATGTTGTGCTAGGAAACCCTACAGATCGACGAGACGAAACTACGATCTCCGCGTAGTTCACCTCAACTGCAACGTCGTCGAACGAGCCATGATGGTACCCAGACTTGTCATCTCTAGTCAGCGCGTTTACCATCGCCATTTGCGTCCTACACGCAAGCTCGTCTTGCGTCATTGAAGCAGCAAATGATTCGAATATATTGTTCGTCCCGAGCATCTTGTGCAGACACACGTTGACGAGTCCGCTTGCTCGTGATGACTCGCTTCATCGCACACCCATGGTCATATCGACTCCGATGAACAATCAGAGTCGATCGTAGAGAGTGAGAGTGGCGTCAGACTTCCAGTCCATGACGACACAAACGAGCCGCTCTGATCACGCTGGAGCGAGTCGTACACTGAACAGTGAGTGCACCTCGGCACGCGCCGGACCGATCTTTACGAACGGGCTGAACCATCTCGCTCGCCGTGACACACACGTTGCTCAAGTCCCTGCGCATTAGGTGAGCGATGTAGCCCACAAGCTATGACAATTGTATCATTCGATGGAAGACCGCGTACGAGTGCGCTTTGGGCCTGCTTTTTTGGCGCCTTCTATGTACTGGTTTATTCTGTTCTTCGTCAACTACTGATGCCAAACTGAAAACGACAACCCCACGCTTCACTCAACCGCGTTCATTTTCACGCCAACGCAAGGTGAGTGAGAATCACATCACCTTGAGTGCTTTACCTGAAGTATTCTTGCAGCCATCCACTCTTGCGTCTACACTTTCATCTCGTAGACTCGAGCGATAGGTTGAACTCGCACCAATAAATCCATGAAGACTATGCACGCAACGCTTGAATCGATCTCGTAGTCACCGTCCAATCGAGTTTGCTGCTCGACAACTAACCTTTGAAGTCAGGTTGACCAGGCGAAAACAACATCAGGCTCTTGGATGCCACATTGATCGCTGTGTCACGCGAGAGAACGGGAACCAAACGTTTCTTGGCGTCTTCGTCGAGATCGCGTTCGTCAAGATCACTCGTAACCTGAGAGATGCCATCCCACCACGCCGAGTTTGCCAATGCTTTCAGCTCATTTGTCAGCTCAATCGATAAAAATGGCCAAAGGCTTGGGCTGTTCGTCGAATCCTCTGCAAACATCCCTCGGAGGCACAGGGAGTAGTTGTGGGTGGTGGACGCAGCTGCACCCGACCTCAGATTCTGAACCTTCGGCATAATCACACATTGAGCAGGTAACTCTTCGCTCGGAGTCTCGCGAAGGCTCAAGTAGAGTCGAATCATCTTGTCCACGGGAGTTTGGCTGAACGACGACAGTTCATCTCCGCTCTTCTTCCCGGCCTCTTTTGCAGGCTTGGCTGATCTCTTTGTGCTTGATTTGTTCTTGGCTAGCGTCTTTTTCTCCGCATACACGAATTCCGGCGTCAACTTTCGAAGAGCAGAGTCAGGGAAATTGTCATCTGCTCCCTCACGATTCTTCACTTGGATCAGGATGGCTGACACTTCTCCAAGAGGCGTGCCCATCATCGAGCCGGAGCGACTTGCATCGCCTCTGGTGAATATTGGGATCACGAGGTCAGCCCCTTTGTGGTTGCGAGGGAAAATTCCTGCGGCGCGCCGATCAAGCATCCTCCACAGCATTTCCTTCGTTGGCGCTCTATGCAAATCCACAAAGTGGCTATAACCAACTTCCCAATCCCCCCACATCATCATCCACTCATTGAATTGATTGCGCCGAGCTGGTAACTTTCCCTTCGAATCAAGCTTTGACTTCTCCTCACGGAACTCTGGATCAGCACCAAGCAGCATCTTGAGAAACTGGGGCACTGAGCAAAACTGACCAGAAAACACAAAATTAGTTTGAGTAGCATGGTCTGTAAACTTTTCGCCCATCATCGTCGCGTCCATCGCTAACAGCAAGAAGATGCGCGCCACAACTTCGCCAACATTTCCTGCGTCCACCAAACCATGAACCAGCATCGACTTGAACTGCGGAAGCAAGTACGTGTGCAATGCTGGCGTCTTGTCCAACTGATACCAGATGTGCGCCGCACCGAACGTCAAGATCGGGTCGGACGCGTAACTAGTGATATGCGCGTCACTCCTGTACGACACATAATGCAACACACTCATGAAGTCGGCAACAAGACGGGATGATAGAGCATCACTTGCACGGGGACGCAGACCGGCTCGACAGAACAGGTCTGCGACACCATAGAGGTTCCCTGTGTTGTAGTGGTGAGCTTTATTTCCCGGGTCCCCAAGCAGCAGTTTCGAAGAGGCGAACTGCACTAGATCCTTCTTCCAAGTAGAGAGAACACCATTAT
Source organism: Phytopythium helicoides (assembly GCA_024867545.1). Lineage (NCBI taxonomy): Eukaryota > Oomycota > Peronosporomycetes > Pythiales > Pythiaceae > Phytopythium > Phytopythium helicoides. The sequence continues at coordinate 1,248,654 of JANFNE010000011.1, read as the reverse complement.
ACGCACTGCCATGCCATAAGGGTCTTCCCATCGCCACAAGAACCTTCCATACTTGTAGTGCATCATTCATCAGTACCCTCTCCTTGCTCGTAAAGTCGCTAAGCTTGGGTCCAGATTGCAACATCACGTCTATTGTGTGCGTCAGCACAATCGGTGGGAATTGAGCGGTGGTGATCAAACCATGCCGCGATGACGGGTCATGAGACAGCACCGAAACAAAGTCGTGGACCTTGGAGAGGGTATCCACAAGAACAGCGAAGACTAGTCCATTAGCCTCCTTCACACTGGTTGCCTTGAAAACTTTCGATAATGCTCGTTGCAGCATTCGGAGCGCATTCACACCCTGAATATCCTTGATCTCCAGTAATGCCCGCGCTTCATCGACGGCCACCACCAACACAGGCACCTTCGATGCTGTGCATGTCTTCTTTTCTTCTGGCCCACTAGATCCCTCCTGAGATTTGTTCGATCCCTCACCTGGTCTACCCGATTTTTTCATTGATCTACCCGAGCTGCCGATTTCGTCTCGGGAAAACTCCAATGTCAGGTTGACATTGACGGCTTCCAACTCTTCCTTCACCTTGACGCTGTTATCGATGAAGTACCTCTCCACTTCGTGATTCTCAAAGAGCTCCATCCATTCCGCGCCTGCATCGTGATTATCCCTCGCGTACTTGAATGCCTTCAGCAACTTGGTAGCAATTGCGAGAGCGTTGCAATCGGTTTGATTGAATAGCCAATTGCTCAAGGCCGGTGTGGCGCGCGGGTATCCCGTCGACCCCTTGATATTACGCGCGTTGACGTAGAGCACCGTCATCGAGTACTCGGTGGTTCCATCGCGAATGACATTGCCCTTGGATGTGTACGTGGCGAGTTGTTTCAGGATGCGGCTCTTCCCAAACCCAGAGCTCTGCGTGATCGCAGTGCATGGAGCTGTGTACTGGGTGGAGTTTGTGCGGTACCCCGTGCAACATCGCGCGAGGTAGCTTCGGAACTCGGCGTCGGCATCTCCAACGTATTCCAGTTGGAAAGCTCGTTCCTTGTCTTCGAGTACTGGTTTGAGCCTGAGCTCCTGTTTGAGGTCTGCCTTGGTCTTTTGAAGCTCCTCCCACTTGGCGCTGACGGCCGTCACAGCTGCAGCGATAGCTGGTTCTGACAACGACTTCTCGACATACGAGCCACAAATCCCCGCGCGAATCACCACCACACGATTATTATCCACAGGCAAAGTCCGAAGAATGGCGTCAAGAGCGAGACCGTGGCGGTCGATCGTGACGCCTGGCACCGCCGCTCGAATGGCCTCCACCGCAGCCTGCGACAGCAGCTCATCGGTGGACGGAGGTTTCTCGCCCCCTCCCTCGTCCATACTGACGTTGTCCATGCTAACGCCGTCCATCCCGACGTCCACGCTCGCTTTCCTGCGGAATGGCTTCCCCTCCAACTGCAGCTTCTTTCAGGTTTAGTGAGTGAGTGATTAGAGCGATCTGGTGTCTGCGGAGACAGTTGAAGGTCTACCTGTTATTATTATGTATATCCTACAAACATGGCAAGCAACTTCAACTGCAATGAACGATCCAAGGCTGTGTTCTCGGAAAGACGAGCCCCTCCAAGTGTTGCCTCTGCCGACATGACCACGCCAGCCTACTCGTGAGACTTGTGCTAGGGTGCTAGATGCAACCGCAGCCATCAACCCGAACGATGCGTCGTCACAACTCGTCCTGCCTCGCTCGTCCATGCTGACTAGTGCAGTCACCAGATATGGGGATATCAGCACTTTCGCGGCTCCCAATCACCTATGAGTGCTGCACGCCACCGACCATTGCACTCGCTCGCGTTATACTGCCAGAACTTCAGCCGACAGAGAAAGTCTTTGAATTAGAATCGGCAGCCAGACGCGGAATAACCACGAATCAGCCGCTCTGCTCGACTCTAAAGTTACCCTACTCTATTCAACTCTGCTGCTTCTAAATCTCGGAGCCGCGTCGCCGATCCTTTCCATGCAGGAATAAATGTTGTTGCAAAAGGTATGTTCTGAACGGCGAAACCTCATGAAACGTGTTGACCAGCGTGGTCGAACAGGATCTGGCGTAGCTGGTATGGTTATGAACTCGGGGTGTCTTTAAAGTCTTTGAATTGATAAGAGGTTCAACTCGGCGTTCTCCTCCAACTCGGAAACTACACGATGTCAGCATATTCCTCGCTTACTTGTCTGCGTACACTGTCTGCGCTGCCGTCACCCAGTCAACGTCAAGAGTCCGAAAAGCACTGCTTCGACTCAACATCGAGTACTCAACTCCATACAGCAGCGTCCAAAACACAAAGCGCGACGCTGGAGAGTTCCATCTACTTGAAGAAGAGCTCGGGGCGTTGAAGACCGGACAACAGTCAAGAGGACCGGGAGTTCCTTCAGCAGCTCCAGCAGTGCATGGACCAGACTCGCTGCTTCTTTTCCAAGGCCACGAGGCAGTACACGGACTCTACGAATTTTTGATCAACCGCAAACGTAGGTGACGGCGTCCGCTGATCGGAGGCAACAACACTGCGATTCTAACTTTTGTGAGAGCAATGCACAGCACTATCCAACCAAGACGTCCCAGAGCTATTCGCTCTGCACCCGTTTGAGCACGGGACGATACGGACGTTGAGCGTCGCGTCTTCTGGACGAGTTAGTCATGGCTCTTCTGCTCCGACAAGCGACTCAGCGACCACAGAAGGAGCAAACATTGTCGATACCACTGCCGTAAGCACGAGACCCATGCCGATGTTCAGGTACATTGTTGTGAACCGTTTGTTTGGCTGTTCAGTCATAAAGCGCGACAGTCTAGGGTTGACCAAATCCTGCTGTGTGCAAATGTGTATGTCTACAGGTCTGAGGTCACTGGATTCTGTTTCCCCGAGTCTATTGACACGATTCTAGGAGTTCTTCAACAATCCATCGCAGACAGGTCGAGTGACAAGGAGGAGCATACTTCCATCCCTTTGCGTGATGAAAAGTCGGTTGTGATGAAGGTTTATATGGATCCTGTTCCTGGATCGGAGCGGTTGAATGCGCTGGCTCTCGCTGGTAGGAGAGCGTTTGGTGTGTCAGTCTCTCCAGGATTGACGATGGCAGAACGAGAACAACGCACGCTTGCTCTCGAGTTCACCAAGCGTCGGATCGACAGCGTTACAGTGGTGAGTTCTGCTCGGGGAAGACTTGGCACGGCAACCGTGACCGTCGAGACAAGTGGAAGACCGATTGGAGGTCCACGAGTAGTTGGGTGATGGGACTCTTGGCAACAATTACACCCACAGCTCCACAAAAAAAAACTAACAACAAACAAACAAACAAACAAACAAACAAACAGATAGACCAGTCTTTTTCGCAACTTGTGCACCGGAAAGTAGCACGGATCTTGCTGGTTTCTGTAAACCTTCCTTCTGCAACGACATAGCGTACTTCGAGGGTAAACGCTTTGCCTTGTGATCCATCGACTGTACTACAGTAGTCTATGGTACTTGTTTTGTCAGTTGTAGGAAAACGAGCATCAAGTGCTACATGCTCCAAATATTTACACAAAAAGTGATCCGACACATACTGGTCTCAGTGATGTCGATGTCCGCCACCAAGCCTCCACGCATGCTGGCATCCGACTCATTAAGAAGTTCTCGTTGGAGTCGACGAAATACCATTGGAGAGCCTCTCGCATTCGTGAAACCGCAGAAGAACTGCTTTCTTCCCCAACAAGTGTTAGCTTCTGGTAGTGCTGCCATTTATATCGATGTTGCTCGCGTTGTTGCTGATGTCGCCCAAAACTCGTTACAATACTCATTCTCTCATGCTGTTATTGGTCTACTTGCTCGTGTATCCTTCACACATCCAACACATCCAACGAATAGATTGCTCTTGCTGAGGGCAAAATGCGCTACCAATTTGACTCAACAAATTCGTCAGAGAAAAACACATTATGATCGCGAATCGAGCATGGAAGTTCGGTTGCCGGCTCGCCGAGCCCCTCAACACCACCTAGCACCGTGCTGCTCACCGTCATTTTTAGGTCTTCGTTTGTCTGGGTCAATCTCCAACACACTCCTTGATTTGAGCACACGGCACAGCGATCACCGTGCTGGATGTTGTGCTAGGAAATCCTACAGATCGACGAGACGAAACTACGATCTCCGCGCAGTTCACCTCAACTGCAACGTCGTCGAACGAGCCATGATGGTACCCAGACTTGTCATCTCTAGTCAGCGCGTTTACCATCGCCATTTGCGTCCTACACGCAAGCTCGTCTTGCGTCATTGAAGCAGCAAATGATTCGAATATATTGTTCGTCCCGAGCATCTTGTGCAGACACACGTTGACGAGTCCGCTTGCTCGTGATGACTCGCTTCATCATGCACCCATGGTCATATCGACTCTGATGAACAATCAGAGTCGATCATAGAGAGTGAGAGTGGCGTCAGACTTCCAGTCCATGACGACACAAACGAGCCGCTCTGATCACGCTGGAGCGAGTCGTACACTGAACAGTGAGTGCACCTCGGCACGCGCCGGACCGATCTTTACGAACGGGCTGAGCCATCTCGACCGCCGTGACACACACGTTGCTCAAGTCCCTGCGCATTAGGTGAGCGATGTAGCCCACAAGCTATGACAATTGTATCATTCGATGGAAGACCGCGTACGAGTGCGCTTTGGGCCTGCTTTTTTGGCGCCTTCTATGTACTGGTTTATTCTGTTCTTCGTCAACTACTGATGCCAAACTGAAAACGACAACCCCACGCTTCACTCAACCGCGTTCATTTTCACGCCAACGCAAGGTGAGTGAGAATCACATCACCTTGAGTGCTTTACCTGAAGTATTCTTGCAACCATCCACTCTTGCGTCTACACTTTCATCTCGTAGACTCGAGCGATAGGTTGAACTCGCACCAATAAATCCATGAAGACTATGCACGCAACGCTTGAATCGATCTCGTAGTCACCGTCCAATCGAGTTTGCTGCTCGACAACTAACCTTTGAAGTCAGGTTGACCAGGCGAAAACAACATCAGGCTCTTGGATGCCACATTGATCGCTGTGTCACGCGAGAGAACGGGAACCAAACGTTTCTTGGCGTCTTCGTCGAGATCGCGTTCGTCAAGATCACTCGTAACCTGAGAGATGCCATCCCACCACGCCGAGTTTGCCAATGCTTTCAGCTCATTTGTCAGCTCAATCGATAAAAATGGCCAAAGGCTTGGGCTGTTCGTCGAATCCTCTGCAAACATCCCTCGGAGGCACAGGGAGTAGTTGTGGGTGGTGGACGCAGCTGCACCCGACCTCAGATTCTGAACCTTCGGCATAATCACACATTGAGCAGGTAACTCTTCGCTCGGAGTCTCGCGAAGGCTCAAGTAGAGTCGAATCATCTTGTCCACGGGAGTTTGGCTGAACGACGACAGTTCATCTCCGCTCTTCTTCCCGGCCTCTTTTGCAGGCTTGGCTGATCTCTTTGTGCTTGATTTGTTCTTGGCTAGCGTCTTTTTCTCCGCATACACGAATTCCGGCGTCAACTTTCGAAGAGCAGAGTCAGGGAAATTGTCATCTGCTCCCTCACGATTCTTCACTTGGATCAGGATGGCTGACACTTCTCCAAGAGGCGTACCCATCATCGAGCCGGAGCGACTTGCATCGCCTCTGGTGAATATTGGGATCACGAGGTCAGCCCCTTTGTGGTTGCGAGGGAAAATTCCTGCGGCGCGCCGATCAAGCATCCTCCACAGCATTTCCTTCGTTGGCGCTCTATGCAAATCCACAAAGTGGCTATAACCAACTTCCCAATCCCCCCACATCATCATCCACTCATTGAATTGATTGCGCCGAGCTGGTAACTTTCCCTTCGAATCAAGCTTTGACTTCTCCTCACGGAACTCTGGATCAGCACCAAGCAGCATCTTGAGAAACTGGGGCACTGAGCAAAACTGACCAGAAAACACAAAATTAGTTTGAGTAGCATGGTCTGTAAACTTTTCGCCCATCATCGTCGCGTCCATCGCTAACAGCAAGAAGATGCGCGCCACAACTTCGCCAACATTTCCTGCGTCCACCAAACCATGAACCAGCATCGACTTGAACTGCGGAAGCAAGTACGTGTGCAATGCTGGCGTCTTGTCCAACTGATACCAGATGTGCGCCGCACCGAACGTCAAGATCGGGTCGGACGCGTAACTAGTGATATGCGCGTCACTCCTGTACGACACATAATGCAACACACTCATGAAGTCGGCAACAAGACGGGATGATAGAGCATCACTTGCACGGGGACGCAGACCGGCTCGACAGAACAGGTCTGCGACACCATAGAGGTTCCCTGTGTTGTAGTGGTGAGCTTTATTTCCCGGGTCCCCAAGCAGCAGTTTCGAAGAGGCGAACTGCACTAGATCCTTCTTCCAAGTAGAGAGAACACCATTATACGCACTGCCATGCCATAAGGGTCTTCCCATCGCCACAAGAACCTTCCATACTTGTAGTGCATCATTCATCAGTACCCTCTCCTTGCTCGTAAAGTCGCTAAGCTTGGGTCCAGATTGCAACATCACGTCTATTGTGTGCGTCAGCACAAACGGTGGGAATTGAGCGGTGGTGATCAAACCATGCCGCGATGATGGGTCATGAGACCGAGCCGGAACAAAGTCGTGGACTCTGGAGAGGGTATCCACAAGAACAGCGAAGACTAGTCCATTAGCCTCCTTCACACTGGTTGCCTTGAAAACTTTCGATAATGCTCGTTGCAGCATGCGGAGCGCATTCACACCCTGAATATCCTTGATCTCCAGTAATGCCCGCGCTTCATCGACGGCCACCACCAACACAGGCACCTTCGATGCTGTGCATGTCCTCTTTTCTTCTGGCCCACTAGATCCCTCCTGAGATTTGTTCGATCCCTCACCTGGTCTACCCGATTTTTTCATTGATCTACCCGAGCTGCCGATTTCGTCTCGGGAAAACTCCAATGTCAGGTTGACATGGACGGCTTCCAACTCTTCCTTCACCTTGACGCTGTTATCGATGAAGTACCTCTCCACTTCGTGATTCTCAAAGAGCTCCATCCATTCCGTGCCTGCATCGTGATTATCCCTCGCGTACTTGAATGCCTTCAGCAACTTGGTAGCAATTGCGAGAGCGTTGCAATCGGTTTGATTTAATAACCAATTGCTCAAGGCCGGTGTGGCGCGCGGGTATCCCGTCGACCCCTTGATATTACGCGCGTTGACGTAGAGCACCGTCATCGAGTACTCGGTGGTTCCATCGCGAATGACATTGCCCTTGGATGTGTACGTGGCGAGTTGTTTCAGGATGCGGCTCTTCCCAAACCCAGAGCTCTGCGTGATCGCAGTGCATGGAGCTGTGTACTGGGTGGAGTTTGTGCGATACCCCGTGCAGCATCGCGCGAGGTAGCTTCGGAACTCGGCGTCGGCATCTCCAACGTATTCCAGTTGGAAAGCTCGTTCCTTGTCTCCGAGTACTGGTTTGAGCTTGAGCTCCTGTTTGAGGTCTGCCTTGGTCTTTTGAAGCTCCTCCCACTTGGCGCTGACGGCCGTCACAGCTGCAGCGATAGCTGGTTCTGACAGCACCTTCCCGAAATACGCGGTACAAATCTCCCTGCGAATCGTCCGCTTGTGACTCTCCGGAAGCAGGGTCTTCAGATCGTCCTCGAGAGCGACACCGTGGCGGTCGATCGTGACGCCTGGCACCGCCGCTCGGATGGCCTCCACCGCAGCCTGCGACAGCAGCTCATCGGTGGACGGAGGTTTCTCGCCCCCTCCCTCGTCCATACTGACGTTGTCCATGCTAACGCCGTCCATCCCGACGTCCACGCTCGCTTTCCTGCGGAATGGCTTCCCCTCCAACTGCAGCTTCTTTCAGGTTTAGTGAGTGAGTGATTAGAGCGATCTGGTGTCTGCGGAGACAGTTGAAGGTCTACCTGTTATTATTGTGTATATCCTACAAACATGGCAAGCAACTTCAACTGCAATGAACGATCCAAGGCTGTGTTCTCGGAAAGACGAGCCCCTCCAAGTGTTGCCTCTGCCGACATGACCACGCCAGCCTACTCGTGAGACTTGTGCTAGGGTGCTAGATGCAACCGCAGCCATCAACCCGAACGATGCGTCGTCACAACTCGTCCTGCCTCGCTCGTCCATGCTGACTAGTGCAGTCACCAGATATGGGGATATCAGCACTTTCGCGGCTCCCAATCACCTATGAGTGCTGCACGCCACCGACCATTGCACTCGCTCGCGTTATACTGCCAGAACTTCAGCCGACAGAGAAAGTCTTTGAATTAGAATCGGCAGCCAGACGCGGAATAACCACGAATCAGCCGCTCTGCTCGACTCTAAAGTTACCCTACTCTATTCAACTCTGCTGCTTCTAAATCTCGGAGCCGCGTCGCCGATCCTTTCCATGCAGGAATAAATGTTGTTGCAAAAGGTATGTTCTGAACGGCGAAACCTCATGAAACGTGTTGACCAGCGTGGTCGAACAGGATCTGGCGTAGCTGGTATGGTTATGAACTCGGGGTGTCTTTAAAGTCTTTGAATTGATAAGAGGTTCAACTCGGCGTTCTCCTCCAACTCGGAAACTACACGATGTCAGCATATTCCTCGCTTACTTGTCTGCGTACACTGTCTGCGCTGCCGTCACCCAGTCAACGTCAAGAGTCCGAAAAGCACTGCTTCGACTCAACATCGAGTACTCAACTCCATACAGCAGCGTCCAAAACACAAAGCGCGACGCTGGAGAGTTCCATCTACTTGAAGAAGAGCTCGGGGCGTTGAAGACCGGACAACAGTCAAGAGGACCGGGAGTTCCTTCAGCAGCTCCAGCAGTGCATGGACCAGACTCGCTGCTTCTTTTCCAAGGCCACGAGGCAGTACACGGACTCTACGAATTTTTGATCAACCGCAAACGTAGGTGACGGCGTCCGCTGATCGGAGGCAACAACACTGCGATTCTAACTTTTGTGAGAGCAATGCACAGCACTATCCAACCAAGACGTCCCAGAGCTATTCGCTCTGCACCCGTTTGAGCACGGGACGATACGGACGTTGAGCGTCGCGTCTTCTGGACGAGTTAGTCATGGCTCTTCTGCTCCGACAAGCGACTCAGCGACCACAGAAGGAGCAAACATTGTCGATACCACTGCCGTAAGCACGAGACCCATGCCGATGTTCAGGTACATTGTTGTGAACCGTTTGTTTGGCTGTTCAGTCATAAAGCGCGACAGTCTAGGGTTGACCAAATCCTGCTGTGTGCAAATGTGTATGTCTACAGGTCTGAGGTCACTGGATTCTGTTTCCCCGAGTCTATTGACACGATTCTAGGAGTTCTTCAACAATCCATCGCAGACAGGTCGAGTGACAAGGAGGAGCATACTTCCATCCCTTTGCGTGATGAAAAGTCGGTTGTGATGAAGGTTTATATGGATCCTGTTCCTGGATCGGAGCGGTTGAATGCGCTGGCTCTCGCTGGTAGGAGAGCGTTTGGTGTGTCAGTCTCTCCAGGATTGACGATGGCAGAACGAGAACAACGCACGCTTGCTCTCGAGTTCACCAAGCGTCGGATCGACAGCGTTACAGTGGTGAGTTCTGCTCGGGGAAGACTTGGCACGGCAACCGTGACCGTCGAGACAAGTGGAAGACCGATTGGAGGTCCACGAGTAGTTGGGTGATGGGACTCTTGACGACAATTACACCCACAGCTCCACAAAAAAAAAAAAACTAACAACAAACAAACAAACAAACAAACAAACAAACAGATAGACCAGTCTTTTTCGCAACTTGTGCACCGGAAAGTAGCACGGATCTTGCTGGTTTCTGTAAACCTTCCTTCTGCAACGACATAGCGTACTTCGAGGGTAAACGCTTTGCCTTGTGATCCATCGACTGTACTACAGTAGTCTATGGTACTTGTTTTGTCAGTTGTAGGAAAACGAGCATCAAGTGCTACATGCTCCAAATATTTACACAAAAAGTGATCCGACACATACTGGTCTCAGTGATGTCGATGTCCGCCACCAAGCCTCCACGCATGCTGGCATCCGACTCATTAAGAAGTTCTCGTTGGAGTCGACGAAATACCATTGGAGAGCCTCTCGCATTCGTGAAACCGCAGAAGAACTGCTTTCTTCCCCAACAAGTGTTAGCTTCTGGTAGTGCTGCCATTTATATCGATGTTGCTCGCGTTGTTGCTGATGTCGCCCAAAACTCGTTACAATACTCATTCTCTCATGCTGTTATTGGTCTACTTGCTCGTGTATCCTTCACACATCCAACACATCCAACGAATAGATTGCTCTTGCTGAGGGCAAAATGCGCTACCAATTTGACTCAACAAATTCGTCAGAGAAAAACACATTATGATCGCGAATCGAGCATGGAAGTTCGGTTGCCGGCTCGCCGAGCCCCTCAACACCACCTAGCACCGTGCTGCTCACCGTCATTTTTAGGTCTTCGTTTGTCTGGGTCAATCTCCAACACACTCCTTGATTTGAGCACACGGCACAGCGATCGCCGTGCTGGATGTTGTGCTAGGAAATCCTACAGATCGACGAGACGAAACTACGATCTCCGCGCAGTTCACCTCAACTGCAACGTCGTCGAACGAGCCATGATGGTACCCAGACTTGTCATCTCTAGTCAGCGCGTTTACCATCGCCATTTGCGTCCTACACGCAAGCTCGTCTTGCGTCATTGAAGCAGCAAATGATTCGAATATATTGTTCGTCCCGAGCATCTTGTGCAGACACACGTTGACGAGTCCGCTTGCTCGTGATGACTCGCTTCATCGTGCACCCATGGTCATATCGACTCCGATGAACAATCAGAGTCGATCATAGAGAGTGAGAGTGGCGTCAGACTTCCAGTCCATGACGACACAAACGAGCCGCTCTGATCACGCTGGAGCGAGTCGTACACTGAACAGTGAGTGCACCTCGGCACGCGCCGGACCGATCTTTACGAACGGGCTGAGCCATCTCGACCGCCGTGACACACACGTTGCTCAAGTCCCTGCGCATTAGGTGAGCGATGTAGCCCACAAGCTATGACAATTGTATCATTCGATGGAAGACCGCGTACGAGTGCGCTTTGGGCCTGCTTTTTTGGCGCCTTCTATGTACTGGTTTATTCTGTTCTTCGTCAACTACTGATGCCAAACTGAAAACGACAACCCCACGCTTCACTCAACCGCGTTCATTTTCACGCCAACGCAAGGTGAGTGAGAATCACATCACCTTGAGTGCTTTACCTGAAGTATTCTTGCAACCATCCACTCTTGCGTCTACACTTTCATCTCGTAGACTCGAGCGATAGGTTGAACTCGCACCAATAAATCCATGAAGACTATGCACGCAACGCTTGAATCGATCTCGTAGTCACCGTCCAATCGAGTTTGCTGCTCGACAACTAACCTTTGAAGTCAGGTTGACCAGGCGAAAACAACATCAGGCTCTTGGATGCCACATTGATCGCTGTGTCACGCGAGAGAACGGGAACCAAACGTTTCTTGGCGTCTTCGTCGAGATCGCGTTCGTCAAGATCACTCGTAACCTGAGAGATGCCATCCCACCACGCCGAGTTTGCCAATGCTTTCAGCTCATTTGTCAGCTCAATCGATAAAAATGGCCAAAGGCTTGGGCTGTTCGTCGAATCCTCTGCAAACATCCCTCGGAGGCACAGGGAGTAGTTGTGGGTGGTGGACGCAGCTGCACCCGACCTCAGATTCTGAACCTTCGGCATAATCACACATTGAGCAGGTAACTCTTCGCTCGGAGTCTCGCGAAGGCTCAAGTAGAGTCGAATCATCTTGTCCACGGGAGTTTGGCTGAACGACGACAGTTCATCTCCGCTCTTCTTCCCGGCCTCTTTTGCAGGCTTGGCTGATCTCTTTGTGCTTGATTTGTTCTTGGCTAGCGTCTTTTTCTCCGCATACACGAATTCCGGCGTCAACTTTCGAAGAGCAGAGTCAGGGAAATTGTCATCTGCTCCCTCACGATTCTTCACTTGGATCAGGATGGCTGACACTTCTCCAAGAGGCGTACCCATCATCGAGCCGGAGCGACTTGCATCGCCTCTGGTGAATATTGGGATCACGAGGTCAGCCCCTTTGTGGTTGCGAGGGAAAATTCCTGCGGCGCGCCGATCAAGCATCCTCCACAGCATTTCCTTCGTTGGCGCTCTATGCAAATCCACAAAGTGGCTATAACCAACTTCCCAATCCCCCCACATCATCATCCACTCATTGAATTGATTGCGCCGAGCTGGTAACTTTCCCTTCGAATCAAGCTTTGACTTCTCCTCACGGAACTCTGGATCAGCACCAAGCAGCATCTTGAGAAACTGGGGCACTGAGCAAAACTGACCAGAAAACACAAAATTAGTTTGAGTAGCATGGTCTGTAAACTTTTCGCCCATCATCGTCGCGTCCATCGCTAACAGCAAGAAGATGCGCGCCACAACTTCGCCAACATTTCCTGCGTCCACCAAACCATGAACCAGCATCGACTTGAACTGCGGAAGCAAGTACGTGTGCAATGCTGGCGTCTTGTCCAACTGATACCAGATGTGCGCCGCACCGAACGTCAAGATCGGGTCGGACGCGTAACTAGTGATATGCGCGTCACTCCTGTACGACACATAATGCAACACACTCATGAAGTCGGCAACAAGACGGGATGATAGAGCATCACTTGCACGGGGACGCAGACCGGCTCGACAGAACAGGTCTGCGACACCATAGAGGTTCCCTGTGTTGTAGTGGTGAGCTTTATTTCCCGGGTCCCCAAGCAGCAGTTTCGAAGAGGCGAACTGCACTAGATCCTTCTTCCAAGTAGAGAGAACACCATTATACGCACTGCCATGCCATAAGGGTCTTCCCATCGCCACAAGAACCTTCCATACTTGTAGTGCATCATTCATCAGTACCCTCTCCTTGCTCGTAAAGTCGCTAAGCTTGGGTCCAGATTGCAACATCACGTCTATTGTGTGCGTCAGCACAAACGGTGGGAATTGAGCGGTGGTGATCAAACCATGCCGCGATGATGGGTCATGAGACCGAGCCGGAACAAAGTCGTGGACTCTGGAGAGGGTATCCACAAGAACAGCGAAGACTAGTCCATTAGCCTCCTTCACACTGGTTGCCTTGAAAACTTTCGATAATGCTCGTTGCAGCATGCGGAGCGCATTCACACCCTGAATATCCTTGATCTCCAGTAATGCCCGCGCTTCATCGACGGCCACCACCAACACAGGCACCTTCGATGCTGTGCATGTCCTCTTTTCTTCTGGCCCACTAGATCCCTCCTGAGATTTGTTCGATCCCTCACCTGGTCTACCCGATTTTTTCATTGATCTACCCGAGCTGCCGATTTCGTCTCGGGAAAACTCCAATGTCAGGTTGACATGGACGGCTTCCAACTCTTCCTTCACCTTGACGCTGTTATCGATGAAGTACCTCTCCACTTCGTGATTCTCAAAGAGCTCCATCCATTCCGTGCCTGCATCGTGATTATCCCTCGCGTACTTGAATGCCTTCAGCAACTTGGTAGCAATTGCGAGAGCGTTGCAATCGGTTTGATTGAATAACCAATTGCTCAAGGCCGGTGTGGCGCGCGGGTATCCCGTCGACCCCTTGATATTACGCGCGTTGACGTAGAGCACCGTCATCGAGTACTCGGTGGTTCCATCGCGAATGACATTGCCCTTGGATGTGTACGTGGCGAGTTGTTTCAGGATGCGGCTCTTCCCAAACCCAGAGCTCTGCGTGATCGCAGTGCATGGAGCTGTGTACTGGGTGGAGTTTGTGCGATACCCCGTGCAGCATCGCGCGAGGTAGCTTCGGAACTCGGCGTCGGCATCTCCAACGTATTCCAGTTGGAAAGCTCGTTCCTTGTCTCCGAGTACTGGTTTGAGCTTGAGCTCCTGTTTGAGGTCTGCCTTGGTCTTTTGAAGCTCCTCCCACTTGGCGCTGACGGCCGTCACAGCTGCAGCGATAGCTGGTTCTGACAGCACCTTCCCGAAATACGCGGTACAAATCTCCCTGCGAATCGTCCGCTTGTGACTCTCCGGAAGCAGGGTCTTCAGATCGTCCTCGAGAGCGACACCGTGGCGGTCGATCGTGACGCCTGGCACCGCCGCTCGGATGGCCTCCACCGCAGCCTGCGACAGCAGCTCATCGGTGGACGGAGGTTTCTCGCCCCCTCCCTCGTCCATACTGACGTTGTCCATGCTAACGCCGTCCATCCCGACGTCCACGCTCGCTTTCCTGCGGAATGGCTTCCCCTCCAACTGCAGCTTCTTTCAGGTTTAGTGAGTGAGTGATTAGAGCGATCTGGTGTCTGCGGAGACAGTTGAAGGTCTACCTGTTATTATTGTGTATATCCTACAAACATGGCAAGCAACTTCAACTGCAATGAACGATCCAAGGCTGTGTTCTCGGAAAGACGAGCCCCTCCAAGTGTTGCCTCTGCCGACATGACCACGCCAGCCTACTCGTGAGACTTGTGCTAGGGTGCTAGATGCAACCGCAGCCATCAACCCGAACGATGCGTCGTCACAACTCGTCCTGCCTCGCTCGTCCATGCTGACTAGTGCAGTCACCAGATATGGGGATATCAGCACTTTCGCGGCTCCCAATCACCTATGAGTGCTGCACGCCACCGACCATTGCACTCGCTCGCGTTATACTGCCAGAACTTCAGCCGACAGAGAAAGTCTTTGAATTAGAATCGGCAGCCAGACGCGGAATAACCACGAATCAGCCGCTCTGCTCGACTCTAAAGTTACCCTACTCTATTCAACTCTGCTGCTTCTAAATCTCGGAGCCGCGTCGCCGATCCTTTCCATGCAGGAATAAATGTTGTTGCAAAAGGTATGTTCTGAACGGCGAAACCTCATGAAACGTGTTGACCAGCGTGGTCGAACAGGATCTGGCGTAGCTGGTATGGTTATGAACTCGGGGTGTCTTTAAAGTCTTTGAATTGATAAGAGGTTCAACTCGGCGTTCTCCCCCAACTCGGAAACTACACGATGTCAGCATATTCCTCGCTTACTTGTCTGCGTACACTGTCTGCGCTGCCGTCACCCAGTCAACGTCAAGAGTCCGAAAAGCACTGCTTCGACTCAACATCGAGTACTCAACTCCATACAGCAGCGTCCAAAACACAAAGCGCGACGCTGGAGAGTTCCATCTACTTGAAGAAGAGCTCGGGGCGTTGAAGACCGGACAACAGTCAAGAGGACCGGGAGTTCCTTCAGCAGCTCCAGCAGTGCATGGACCAGACTCGCTGCTTCTTTTCCAAGGCCACGAGGCAGTACACGGACTCTACGAATTTTTGATCAACCGCAAACGTAGGTGACGGCGTCCGCTGATCGGAGGCAACAACACTGCGATTCTAACTTTTGTGAGAGCAATGCACAGCACTATCCAACCAAGACGTCCCAGAGCTATTCGCTCTGCACCCGTTTGAGCACGGGACGATACGGACGTTGAGCGTCGCGTCTTCTGGACGAGTTAGTCATGGCTCTTCTGCTCCGACAAGCGACTCAGCGACCACAGAAGGAGCAAACATTGTCGATACCACTGCCGTAAGCACGAGACCCATGCCGATGTTCAGGTACATTGTTGTGAACCGTTTGTTTGGCTGTTCAGTCATAAAGCGCGACAGTCTAGGGTTGACCAAATCCTGCTGTGTGCAAATGTGTATGTCTACAGGTCTGAGGTCACTGGATTCTGTTTCCCCGAGTCTATTGACACGATTCTAGGAGTTCTTCAACAATCCATCGCAGACAGGTCGAGTGACAAGGAGGAGCATACTTCCATCCCTTTGCGTGATGAAAAGTCGGTTGTGATGAAGGTTTATATGGATCCTGTTCCTGGATCGGAGCGGTTGAATGCGCTGGCTCTCGCTGGTAGGAGAGCGTTTGGTGTGTCAGTCTCTCCAGGATTGACGATGGCAGAACGAGAACAACGCACGCTTGCTCTCGAGTTCACCAAGCGTCGGATCGACAGCGTTACAGTGGTGAGTTCTGCTCGGGGAAGACTTGGCACGGCAACCGTGACCGTCGAGACAAGTGGAAGACCGATTGGAGGTCCACGAGTAGTTGGGTGATGGGACTCTTGGCAACAATTACACCCACAGCTCCACAAAAAAAAAACTAACAACAAACAAACAAACAAACAAACAAACAAACAAACAGATAGACCAGTCTTTTTCGCAACTTGTGCACCGGAAAGTAGCACGGATCTTGCTGGTTTCTGTAAACCTTCCTTCTGCAACGATATAGCGTACTTCGAGGGTAAACGCTTTGCCTTGTGATCCATCGACTGTACTACAGTAGTCTATGGTACTTGTTTTGTCAGTTGTAGGAAAACGAGCATCAAGTGCTACATGCTCCAAATATTTACACAAAAAGTGATCCGACACATACTGGTCTCAGTGATGTCGATGTCCGCCACCAAGCCTCCACGCATGCTGGCATCCGACTCATTAAGAAGTTCTCGTTGGAGTCGACGAAATACCATTGGAGAGCCTCTCGCATTCGTGAAACCGCAGAAGAACTGCTTTCTTCCCCAACAAGTGTTAGCTTCTGGTAGTGCTGCCATTTATATCGATGTTGCTCGCGTTGTTGCTGATGTCGCCCAAAACTCGTTACAATACTCATTCTCTCATGCTGTTATTGGTCTACTTGCTCGTGTATCCTTCACACATCCAACACAGCCAACGAATAGATTGCTCTTGCTGAGGGCAAAATGCGCTACCAATTTGACTCAACAAATTCGTCAGAGAAAAACACATTATGATCGCGAATCGAGCATGGAAGTTCGGTTGCCGGCTCGCCGAGCCCCTCAACACCACCTAGCACCGTGCTGCTCACCGTCATTTTTAGGTCTTCGTTTGTCTGGGTCAATCTCCAACACACTCCTTGATTTGAGCACACGGCACAGCGATCACCGTGCTGGATGTTGTGCTAGGAAATCCTACAGATCGACGAGACGAAACTACGATCTCCGCGCAGTTCACCTCAACTGCAACGTCGTCGAACGAGCCATGATGGTACCCAGACTTGTCATCTCTAGTCAGCGCGTTTACCATCGCCATTTGCGTCCTACACGCAAGCTCGTCTTGCGTCATTGAAGCAGCAAATGATTCGAATATATTGTTCGTCCCGAGCATCTTGTGCAGACACACGTTGACGAGTCCGCTTGCTCGTGATGACTCGCTTCATCGTGCACCCATGGTCATATCGACTCCGATGAACAATCAGAGTCGATCGTAGAGAGTGAGAGTGGCGTCAGACTTCCAGTCCATGACGACACAAACGAGCCGCTCTGATCACGCTGGAGCGAGTCGTACACTGAACAGTGAGTGCACCTCGGCACGCGCCGGACCGATCTTTACGAACGGGCTGAACCATCTCGACCGCCGTGACACACACGTTGCTCAAGTCCCTGCGCATTGGGTGAGCGATGCAGCCCACAAGCTATGACAATTGTATCATTCGATGGAAGAGCGTTGGACATGCTCCCCGTTGCGAGCATAGCGTTGTGATACCTCGTCGAGGTGCCGCCGTGTGTATCACCAACGAGCATGCAGTTGCACCCAGCTCCTCGTGCGTGTCGTAATCTTGCACCGCCGCCCTTGGACGTCGGTGAACACAAGCGCAATGATGCTCCATGATCGTCAGTGGCGTCGCCACTACTTGGCGTCAGAGGAGTTGGACAGGGGACGAAGGGGATGATACATCAGACTTCAGCGCCGTAAACTGTGCGGCGGCGGCGGGCCGTGTAAAGTGCTGCCCGTGATACTCGCTCTGTAGCCATCGCCCCAAGCACCAACCCATGCTGTCACCAGTTTGGCGGTCCAGCCGCCTCGGCAGTCAACACGAAGATGCTGCAAGCACGCAGAGAAGTGCGTGATGGCTCATCCTACAGTCGAGGGATTCGAGGTCCGCGATGGGAATCGGCCCCGCCGCCTCTAAGATTCGCCCAAGCTGCGGTGGAAGCGTCGAGTACTGTAGCACCAAAGTCGCCCGTCGATGTCTTGCGGAGCTCTGCTGGTGCTTCCTCGAGGCCATTCGTGCACACCCAAGCGTCTACATGCATGTATTAGCGCAGCCAGTGGGTGCAAAGTGGCGCCCGCATTGGAAGGTGCGCTGGTCATGGCGCGCAATGTCATGTAGAAGTCAGTCCTCCGGGCTGTCTTCGCTGTCGTGCTGACCAGCTCAGGAACCTCCATGAGAGCATAACGCCACATTCCTCCATGGCAAAATTGGAACCTGTGCGGTACCTCGTCGTGTTGTTCCGACCTCTGTCCTCGCATACCCCGCCTACCGCGCGCCGAATTGAAGCGTTCCTCCTCGGTGGGGGGAGCCCTTCCCCGCGGCTAGCGCCACCGTCGGCATCAACTTGGCGAGTCGAGTCCAGAAATTCAGCGCCATGGAGGCGTCAAAGCCCTGCGCGTGTGCGCGTGCAGGCGCCGGGGCAGCTTCCCGTCGGGCGCCGCCCGCCGACGGGCGGATGGGCCGCGCTCCTCTTCTCTTCCCCCCCGTGGTGGAGCGGAGCGGAGCTCGTGGCGCGCTCTCCGGCTCCCATTTCCCGATCGCGGCGAGCGGCGGACAGGCGGTCGGTCGGCCGACTGGCGGCGCGTTCGGCGCCTTTGGCAGGCGAGGCGAGCGGACACTTGTAGGTGCGTGTCCACCGGCCGACAGGCGTGGCGACGACGGGCGCTTGTCCCGTTGCGAAACTGGACTCTGGAGGCTGACAAGCGCGTCGCAGCGCAGCGCTGGTCACGACACGCCTAGCGCCAGTGTCACGGGGCGACAAGGGAGGGGAAGGGGGGAACAAGGCGACACTACCGGTACTGGCAGGCGCGCCAGTGCGAGAAACGCAGGCGCGCGCGGACGGAGGCATGGGCCTGTTCGACTGGCTCGACTTCTTCTCGTTCGCATGGCTCCGCAGGTGCAAGACGTGCGGCGAGCGCGGCAGCAAGTGCGTCTGCAAGCGCCCGTCCGTCGCGCTCGAGCACATTTTCTTCCTAGAGGAGCGCAAGAACAAGTATGGCGCGAGGAACTTCAGCCACGTGAGCGACACCGTCATGACGGTCGGCACCAACAGCACCACGTTCACCAACAGCACCATTTTCTCGAGCAGCACGGCCAATGCGGCCGGCTTCGCCAACAGCGGCGTCAACTTTAACAGCAACAATACCGTCATCATGGGTGGCGGAGCGGACTCGGTCAGCGAGTGCGCGTCCGTCGACTACATCTACCGCGCGTCGTCGCAGCCAAGCATTGCGGGCTCGGCTCAGGGACCAAACTACCGCCAGCTGCCGACGACGACGAGCTCTAGCCAGCACCGCCGCCATCACCGCCGCAGCCGCCGACACCAGGAGCCTGAGGCAGAACCTGCTTCGGGAGCCCTTGTGCGCAAGCACTCGGGAAGGATGGTTCGCAAGGCGTACTCAGATACAACAGGTTTCTCCCGCTTCGAAGAACTTCCAGCAGATTATCCCCTCACGGCTGAAAATCTTGAGGCGGCGACGTCCTCGCACGGATCGCAGCGCAGTGCGGGCAGCCACACCGGCACAATTTTGACCAAGCGATCGGCAAATGCCCGGCAACAACAGGACTCTCGCACCGTGACATTCCGCCCAGAGAACCCGCTTGCGCCTCGTCATTCGCGGCTCAAGAAGCAGGGCAGCTCGTTCAAGTTCTATGGCCGTGGTGGAAGCGGTGTGTCATCGGAGGTTGCTACAGGCATCAGCTCCAGCAGCACCAGCACTGGTCGCGCCTTGTCTTCTAGTGCGGTGTCGAGCGATGCGATCGTGGTGCGTCCTTCGAACGCGTCGTCGTCGGCTATGGGTTCGTCGTTCTGCTCAGATCGCATGAGCGTGGACAACAACTACGGGTCGTACAATCCTCGTGCTGGCCGTATGATCGAGGGCGGCTACGCCCCGAGCATCCAGGAGGAGGAAGAGGTGCTGCAGCGCCTGGACGGGTGGCTGCACTCGTCGCCGACGTCTACGGCGGACTCGTTCATGATGTCCCGCGCCATGTTTTAGCTATTATCCTAACTATAATACAGATGACGGCCTCTCTAGAGCCGAGGTGATCACCGCCGCCGATCTTGATGCTGCATCACCGCGCTCTGCCAGTCGTGCGCCATCGGGATGCGCGTCGCACTCTCTCGCCACGAGTGCATCCTGCCAGCATCCATCTCGTCCGGTCTCGTCCTCCCGCTCGGCTGCGCCTCGGTGCTCTGCGCCTCGCGCCAGCTGAGTTGGCGCTTGAAGTTGTCGCGCACGACAGCGCCCTCCGCCCCACGTTGAAGCGCCCGCAGGATTCTTATCCGCTGGCCACAACTTGACCGCATGAGGCAGTCGCACCCAGGAACCAGTTGCTTTCGGCTCGGCGCTGGAACAAGAGAAGCCGACGCGAGACGAGCGCCGAGGAGGAGGGGCGGACGAGTGAGACGCGCGACGCCGCGACCGCCTTCCTTGCGGGTCGCAGCCGATGGATACACCGAGTCGTCGGCCGTCGAGCGCCAACTTTCGCCTCGAGGCGTCGACCTGCGGCGAGCGACAGCCCGAGATGCCCAGGGCGTCGCACCGCGAGTGGGGCTCTTGTTGAACTCGTCGTGCGGTTGTGGCGGCAGATGGCCGCCTGTCTGCCAAAAACTTACGCTGTCTGGTCCAGATTAGACAAATCGGTGGCGCGAATGGTACCCCGAGCGCGACTGTTTTTGAAAACTACTGTAGAGGATGCATAAATTTATATGCGCGAGTGTTTGCGTCGTTGTAGTGATGTCGTCCACATGACCCGCTTTTCATTCGCTAAAATAGAGGGTTTTAGCGAGCACATTTACAGCCAATGCACGGGCGCATACCATGGCCGCCATCCATCACCAAGGAGAAGGGGCAGATTGCCGAGGGGAAAGCAGCAGCGAAGCGCGAGAGATCATGGCGACGTCGTCCTCGTCCGCGGCGGTGGCCGCGCTGGTGCAGAAGGCGTCGGTGCAGTACATGGAGTGCCGGCGCAAGGTGACGGCCAAGGTGGACGAGGTGCGCGCCATCGACGAGCAGCTGCAGGCGGCGTTCGCGGCCATGGACATGCTGCGCGAGCGCGGCGGCGCCAGCGCCAGGAGCGTGGGCCGCCTCACGCTCACGCTCGCGGGCGTGGAGGGCGACGCGCCGGTGCCCGCGGCTGCCATCACGGTGGCCATCGACCCCGAGTTCGAGTCGGACGAGGACGACTTCGAGGAGGTCGAGGAGGTGGTCGAGAAGCGCGACGTGGTCACCACGGACGAGCACGGACACGTCGTCGAGGCCGGCGCCGTGCCGCACGAGCACGAGGGAGGAGAGACGCCGCGCAAGCTCAAGACCACCACCAAGATCACGCGCACCATCATCAAGAAGAAGGTCAAGAAGGCCAAGGTGCCCGTCGTGCGCACCGTCGCCTGGGACGCCGTCGCCGTTGAGGACGAGGAGGAGCAGGAGAAGAACGACGAGGAACAGGCCGAGGAGCAGGCCGAGGGCGATGAGCAGAAGAAGGAGGTCGAGGAGGCCGCCCCCAAGCCGCTCTCGTTCCCGGCCACGTTCGTGTTCGACCCCGTGCAGTCGCGCGAGGCCGTCATTATCATCACGGTTGCGTCCGCTTCCGAGGAGGACGCCGAGCCCGTCAAGGAGGTCGAGATCCCTATCTCAAGCCTCTTTGGTGAGGACGTCAAGCTTGACAAGTGGTACTCGTTCGTTGACGAGGCTGCCGCCGCCGTTGTTGAGGCTGCTGAGGAGACTGCCGAAGTGGTCGAGGAGGCGGTGAAGGTTGAGGAGACGGCGAAGGTTGAGGAGGCTGAAGAGTCTGAGAAGACGGAGACTCAAGACGAGGCTGCCGAGGACAAGGATGAGGAGACTGTTGAGGGCGAGAAGGCCGACGAGGAGCAGAAGGAGGTCACCGCCGAGGTGGAGGAGACTACGGAGACTGAGGCTGTCGAGGCTGTCGAGGCTGTGGCTGAGAAGGAGCCTGTCGCGCCTGTGAGCCGATTCCACGTCCAGGCCTCATTCGTGATGTCGGACATTGAGAAGCTGAGCGCGGCGGCGATGGCGCTCTCCAAGAAGAAGCAGGAGGCGGATGCCGCTCTGCAGGCTCTGGAGCGTGAGGCTGCGAGCCTGCGCACCAAATATGAGCGCCTGAACGCAAGCCAGCGCACGCTGAGCTCGTCGAGTGCCTCGAAGCCCAAGTCGGGTCTGCTGTCGAGCCGCTTCGGCCAGCCGGTCGTGCAGAAGTCGCGGTTCCAGAAGCTGCGTGAGTCGGTCTCGGCCGTGTTCACGCCCCAGCGCCAGCAGGTGCTGACGAGCGTCGCCATCTTCGTCACGAGTGTGGCTGTGTTCCACTATCAGGGTGAGAACTTGCTCATGTAGACGACGCGAGTACCCGTTAGTTCGAGTGACAACAGAAAGAGATAAACGCGGTTGAATGGTTCGACCTCGTCTTTACAGCTCGTTTGTGCGCATGGGTCCCTGAAGGTTGTCGTGCGATTCATGCAAGTGTCAGTTGACATGCAGCACTCCGGAGCCAGTGACGGCATTTATTCTCCCATACACGCGTGCATTTTGAACAGGCACAACAGTTGCATCGTGGTGGGATCCTAGACTACTGAGAGCCATCTCCGGAAGTTGGTGTCAACCCCAGCGAACAACTGGTGTCTGCAGCAACTGCACCAACTATAGCCAAAGGATCTTCGCCTCTCAGTCTTGACCGTGAACGCTGTGTGCGCTGTCAATCTTAGCCAAGGTTTTCGACTTGCTTCACAAATTCAGATTTGTTTGATCACGAACTATCTTTGGTCCCTGCCCTGACTGAATTTTGCGATGCAACGCCCGCCAACTCTCAACACGGCTTGCGTTGATGGGCAGATCCCTCCTTTCTACTTCCCTGTGAGAGTCGACTGCTAGGTAGCATCAACAGCAGTGAAACGCGATACTGACTCCCCACTTTTCAGAAGAAGAAGAAGCAGAGCTCGGGAGGACCGAGTAGTGCGGTTTGTAATCATCTTGCACAAGATGATTTGCGTCAATTGGCGCTGACAGCAGAAGACATTGAACATCTAACGGTGCATCTTGACAGCCTGGCTGGTTAGAGTCTACGTCATTCGCACCAACTTAAAGTTGTTGAATCTGACTATATGTTAGTGCCTGTTGTTGCGTCCAGCTTTCAGCAACGCCTTTTAGCCACTCACTCCCAGGCAACTACCAATCTGCTCCTGGTCGACAGGTTTATTCGCGAGCGAAGGAGTTTGTTGCTCTCATACAAGAACTACAAAGAACTCGTCCTCGGGAATTGGGCCGCCTTGTCCACGCAAACGAAGTTACGACGATTACTGCCAGCACAATGTTTCCTTGCGGTCGGTAACGAGCCCTTTATTTCCATAGCGTGTGCTACGAACTCACGCTTGTAACTACCGTTTACCGTGTACCAGCTTATGAATCCAGTCGATCGAACAGTGAATGCCCTCCATTTGCTCGAGTATCTTTGCGAGACTCAGCTCGTGGTGTGCGTTGCTCGCAACTTATTGTACGTGTTCTGTTGTGCATTTGCTCTGAAATTGGTTTACCAACTGCTTTTTTGTGGGCAGGAACTTGAAATCTACTGACGAGCAAGTGGCCGAGCTCGAGTACTCGAATTTCATTCAAAGCAAAATTATCACTGCAGCAAGGGACAGGACTATCGTCGTTTTGGATGATATGCTGGAGTATTATCAACTTATTTGCACACGAGCACTATTGCTACCGCACTATTCACCTTCAAGTCGTCAACTTCAGAGCACCAGTGGGTCGGCTCTTACCTCACTGGATGATTTGGCTGAGTGTCCTGTTCTTCGAGCATTTATCAGACGCCTTGATGCGGGGATGAGAATGTTTTTTGACACCAACTCTTCTACCAATGAAACGAGAGAGCCGAGACTAGACGGCTGTGTCTATAGCTGTTTTGACTTTTTCAATCCTGACTCAGCGCTCAGCTTGTTCAAACAGTACCAGCAGCTCGATTCGGATCGAAATGGGCTTCTTAACATATCAGAAATCCAAGATTTTGGCAAGAAGCGAGCTTTCCTGCTCGTTCAACAACCTGGAAGGTCAAGGAATGGTAAAAGTGAGCCAACACACGACTTGACTTCCGCGTTCGTGGAGCAAGTTTACTATCACGTGCACACCTTCGATGGAGAGCTAGATTTTCGAGGCTACATCGATTTTGCACTCACCATGATGGACAACTCGTCAACCGCAGCTTTACGGGTACCATCGTGTGGACTTGCTGCTTGTTATGAATCTCCTCGAGATCTAAGGCTAATGTGCGATTGACTCCTTTGCAGTTTTTTTGGGACGTGCTTGACTTTCAGCAACAGGGGTTCCTCGACACCTTCACACTCGATTTCTTCCTGCGTAGCCTCCTAGCCAAAATCCGATTCCATGCATCAACCCATTCCGAAACTGACGACAATATGAGAGGTACTGTCAGTGAGGTCTCCAGTGGGGTTCCAACAATCGATCAACTTCGGGTATGGTTTCGTGCTTGTAGTAACTACTTTTACTCCTGCCCACTAAATGCTCGTGGAGCATAGACACAGATACTCGATGCAATCGGGCCAACGAACCCCGCTCGCGTCACGTGGACCGATCTGTGTCGGTGCCGCGTAGGGCACACTGTAGTCCGGTCCGTCGTCGCCATTTCGTCTCAATTTGTCTGTGGTACTGACCACTAATGGTTCTGTGCCGATGGCGTATCTAGCATCCTAACCGACTATGTCGCGTACCGCGCATATGAAACTAGCGGTGGTAGGCTCCCAGCAGTCTCATAAGCGTTAGATCATAAATCTACATGAAGGTCATCACTGAGCTTTCGATAAGTTTTCACTTCAACTGCGAAAAGTGTCACTATCACAGGGGACCAATGACGTTGAGCACCAAGCTGGCGCGGCTCCGTTGCCCAGACTTCTTGGCCCCCGCGAGCAGCGCGGCGCTCAGTGCTCTGGAGCTGCGGCGGCCGCTGCTGCTGTGGCTGCGCGCCGTCTTCTTGGACCCGAGCGCGCGACTGGCGGAAGACGAGCGCTGGGTGCGCGACGACCCGCCGGATGGGGAGCTCGCGAAGTGGCTGCGCTCGCTGGTGTGTTGTCGGTAGCATCGTTATCGTGCGGAAATCGATGGGCTCTGATGCTCTGGAGGTTGCAGGGGGTTTTCAATGCGGACGAGCTGCTGGAGCCGAGCATCGAGCAGGAAAAAGCCCAGCGGATGATCGAGGATGTGGTCGATGCGGTGGATGGTCGTGTTTTGCTGGAGGTTGGAAGTGGGGAGAATGTTATGGCAGAATTTATTGATGAGCTTAGCACTGGTGGTGTGATTGATGCGGTGGCAGGAGAACGGAGAGGCGGCTACGCTAGAGGAGTCGATGCGGCTGCTCGACGACATTGCCTCTCACCAGGCGAGTATCTTCAGCAGCGAGTGCCAGATCTTTCCCATGAGCATCCAGTTGCAGACCAACGACGGGCTCGACATAGCTCAGAGCTCGCTGCAGCTGGGCGAAGACGTGACGTCGCTGGAACGGGTGAGCATGCACTTTCGGTCGTGTGAACAGTGCTTGTCGTTTACAGTGCCGTTGTGCCGTGCAAGCAGCAAGTCGAAGCGCTGCGAAATCGCGTTGAATCGGCGAGAGACCACCTAGAAGGGCTGCGAGGAAGCAGGGGTATGATTGACGAACTTCCCGATGCAAAGGTGGGTTTGCTTCAGGCGCTCGAAGATGGAGCACACGGCTTACGATTCCTGGAAACCCCCAAAGTCGCTCAGCCACGAGCTTGTCAGCACCTTGAATGACACACTGGATCTGATCGCAAGGTAATCGATTCAGCTGAACAGCTGCCTCGGACGTGAGGGTTTTGATCACATGGTGCTCGTTGTTGTGACAGGGTCAACACAATGCTCCGTGACGACGCGTCATGCTGGACGGATCAAGCGAAACCGCAGCTCGTCGGACTTGGACCGGCGTCTCGCTCGTTGGCAGAGAGGATGAGCGCCTTGCTGGCATTCTTCCAAAACACCGAGGCAAGCGTGACTCGTTGGTGATCACCAGCGCTGTGTTCTGACTCTGTGCTGCTTAGACTCTACACGAGGCTGTTGCCAGCTCCGAGCACCAAGACCAGCTTGCCAACGTTCTCGCCCAGTAAGTTGCCACGGTGCATACACGGCGATGCTGCTGCTGCTTCGGTCACGGGATGAGCTCGCTTTCGCGCAGATACTGACACCGAGGCCACTTTGTGCAGCTGCCAGAAAGCCGTCGACGCGATCGCTCCGGAGCTACGCGACCAGCTCACCGCGCTCGAGTTTTCTCTCCGGTTGCGCCTCAAGTAGGGTCCCAATCATGACTATCCCTCTCGTGTAGTAGCGTTGTCGCCTGTGGTCGAGCTCATGGCGCGACGCGAAGGAACGCAACGTGTATCATTCCATGGAGCGCCGCATCCTTGGCGAGTCACGCCTTGCGCATGTTGAAGCTGGCGGGGCGTCGCGATACGCCCGTCACCTCTGTTGCGTCGATCGACTGCAGTCACCTGCATTGCAGCCACCTGCAAAGGTTCCACAGTGGCTTGCAGTGCATCATGACGGCGGTGGCACGCGTGTAAGAGCGCCAGGTGATGCCGCGGGATCACCACTTGACCCCTGTGCCGATTCCGCGGGTGCGGTTTCACTTGGGTTCAGTATACTGACTCAGTATGGACGGTTCAAGGGGGCCGTAAACTTCATCGTCATCTTTCGTCGGCATTACCCACCATTTCTGATTTGAGCCCTTTGATTGGTCAAATATGGTATCGCCTCCTCCCCCATTGGCCGAAACCTCGCAAGAAAAATGAGACAGCTGGCTCACCGGAAGCGCGGAAGGTATAAAGCCGCCCGGGGGAGGGGAAGCGCCGGCATAACTTACCGGCGAAAGGCAGCAGGCGAACGGCGGCGGGCGGCGCGGACGGATCGGGCGACGCATCGACGCTAGTGACGCGGCGGTGGCGGCGCGCGGAGGCTGACGCGCAGGCATCGGAGGCCATGAAGCTGCTGGACGCGAGCTCTCGCGTGGCCGTGCCCGGCATCCAGAACCTCGGCAACACGTGCTTCTTCAACGCCATCCTGCAGGCGCTGGCGTCGGTGGCCAGCTTCCAGGAGTACCTGCAGGAGATCGAGCGCAACGCGCGCGCCACGGGCCACGACATTCCATTCACGCGCGCGCTGCGCGACTGTCTGCAGGGTGCGCGGCCTTGGGAGTTGAGGGAGACGGACGCGGGCCTGGCGCTTACGTTGCTGTGCGTTGTGCCGTGTTGGATGAGCAGCGCTGGCGCCCAGGGACCACAAGGAGGTGCGCGCGCCAGTCGTGCCGCGCACGCTCAACGCCGAGCTCGTCTACAAGCTCTCAGCCTTCCGCGGCAACAAGCAGCAGGTATCTATAGCGGCGTTTATTGTGGGTGCGTCGGGATGGAAGGCTCACAAGACGTGACTGGAGCAGGACTCGCAGGAGCTGCTGCAGTTCCTCGTGAACCTGGTGACGGACGAGCAGAGGAGGTGTGCGGTACAAGACCGAGGGCTCTGCTTCCTCGTCAACCAGAGCTTCGATGACGAAGGATCGCAATCCATCAGCGACCTCAGGAGGATGCAGGCGCTCGACGAGCGTAACTGGAACCCGCTCTACGGGCTGCAGGTCAACCTGCTGCAGTGCACGGCGTGCGGAGAGTACCGCCCGATCACGAACCAGCCTTTTCTGGACGTGTCGCTTTCCTTTGGCCAGAACGGCGCGACTACCAAGCCCCTTCGGTTGGCAGACTGCCTCAAGCTCTATACCGAGCCGGAGGTAATCCAGGGCGTCGAGTGCGGCCACTGCAGTATTGAGGAGGAGCTAAAGCTCACAAAACGCGAATACGCCCTCGCTGTAGAGCAGCTCAAGCGCATGTCGTCCAAGGACACGGTTGGCGCATTCGAGCTGGAGATCGCTCAGCACGAGCGTAAGGACTGGATCCACACTCTGGAAAAATACCTGACTGCGGATGAGCCAGTTGCTATTGACAGCCTGGAACGTCCAATCCCGCGCAGCCTGCAAGACTGCCACAAGCGGATGCAGTTCTCTCGGAGTCCAGACATTTTCTGCTTCCACTTCAACCGCAAGGTGTACAATGCCTGGAGCGGCAGTGCTCGCAAGCTCGAGACGTACGTCGAATTCCCGCTGGAGCTTGACATGAGCCCGTTCTGTGAGTACGAGATTGGAGCTGACGCAAAGCGGAAGCGCATGAACGGCTTTTCGCGTGGAAGCGGTGGGCTGCGGCAACGAATGGCGATGGGCCGGCAGCCGTCGTCATCCTCGTCGTCGTCGCCGTCAGCCTCGTCTCCGTTGCTGTCTCCGTCTGTGCCATTCCCGTCGACTCAGAACAAACGCCAGAACTCGCCGCAGTCATTGAAGGATGACAAGGAGGGGCATCACCTCATGTACGATCTGGCAGCAGTGATCCTGCATCATGGAAATGAGCGTGGCGGCCACTTCACAGCGTTCCGGCGTACAGCCCCGACCAATCAGTGGTTCTTCATCTCGGACGACGTGGTGCGGGAAGTGTCTGCCGATGAAGTGCTGCGTAGCTGCGCCTACATGCTATTTTATGAGCGGAAACACCGCGCCAAGCGCGCGTCGCGGACGTCCGAGACCGAGACAGACGACGACGACAGCTTGCCGGATGTGCCTTTCGAGCACCAGCTCGTATCGGGCGCTAGTTCCCTGTATTGATCCGCGCGTCGCTCCTCGCGCTCGAAGAGCAGTCGGCCCTGTCCGACTTTTTTTTTTTTTTACAGAACACCCCAGAGTCAAGCAAGACGGCGTGGCTCTCGAGGCCCCACGAAGACCCACAAAAATGCTCTAACACGAGTTCTCCAAGGCGTTTGTCACTTCATATATCTAATCCAACGTTTCGCCGCGGCTTTTTTGTTGTTGTGCTTTTTGACATTCTCGAGCTTGCGCTGCTTTTTCGCAGGAAGGAGATGCAGGACTCTGCGAATGCATTCCTCATCAATCGCAAAAAGTTGGCATGGCAGCACCATGCCTGTATTGCGAGCTGAAAAAAAGACAAACTAACTACATACACACGGTCGCCGAGGGGTGAACACCTCGCCGGCGCATCTAGGTATCTAAGCCGAGGTGTTGTTGCTGTTGTTGGAGCCCTTGACGACACCGACCTGGGCGGGGCGGATGACGCGCGAGTTGAGCAGGTATCCGACCTTCATGAGCTGTCCGATGGATCCGGCCTCCTTGGCGGCGTCCTCGTACTCGAAGAGCGCGTCGTGCACGTTGGGGTCGAACTTGTCTCCGACGGCGCCGACCTGGTTGATGTTGAACTCGCGGAAGACCTTCTGCAGCTGCTGCTCGGTCATGACGACACCCTCGTGCAGCGACTTGATGGCATTGAGGTGGTGCTCGGGGTGCAGCTCCTCAATGTCAATGCTCTCGTGGGCGCGCTTGAGGTTGTCCGACACGTCCAGCAGCGCCTTGGCGAACTTGGAGATGGCGAACTCGCGCGCGTGCTGCACGTCGACGCGCGAGATGCGGCGCACGTTCTCGGCGTCGGCCAGCGCGCGCAGCAGGCGGTCGTTCATGTCCTTGTTCTTGGCCGTGAGCTCCTCGACCTGCTTGGCCAGCGCCTCGCTCTCGCTCAGCTCGGCCTTGGGCTCCTCGGCCTTGGGCTCGGCGGCCTCGCCCTCGGGCTTCTCGCCGTTGAGCGCGGCGGCCGACCGGCAGACGCCGCGCAGCTGCTGCGAGGCGCGCGACGCGGTCAGCGAGCGGCTCAGCACGACGCGGCGCAGCATGAGGACGAGAGGAGGCGGGGGAGGCAGGCAGGCAGGCGCTCGGCGGATCGAATGTTGCGCCTCACCCAGCAACAGGCTGCGGGTCGAACGGGTGGGTCGCCCGCGACCGGCGCGTAAAAAGCTGCTTGAAGTGTAAAAAGGCAGCCGTAAAAAAGGGTTGTGGAAGATGGCGCAATCGGAGTGGGGGGGAGGGGAGATGTCGCGCGAAGGTGAATGGGATAGAGCGACCTTCGCGCGACCTTTGACATCCGGAGCAGGCGTGTCAGTTGCTGGGGGCAAAGCGAAGCCACCGAAGCGATCGGCGGCACGTGACGCTCGCCACTTCATCTCCAGCGCGGCGGAGCTCTCGGCCCCTCTGCGCGTCCACGAGCACAAGCGATCGACTAGCTGAACGACTGGAGCGCGGGAGATGGCGGGCAAGAGGAAGCAGGCGGCGGTGGGCAAGGCCAAGGCCGAGGTCAAGGCGGCGATCGAGGAGCAGGCGGCGGCCGCCGTCAACCAGCACTACGCCAAGACCATCTACTTCAACGACCTGTGGGTCGCCTTCCTCGGCAAGATGGTCGGCCTCGTGTTCATCATGAGCTGGATGGCGCTGCAGCGCATGCAGCAGACCGAGGCCGGGCTGCAGTTCGTCGCGGGCTTCGAGGTGCTCTCCATCGTCATCGCGCTCGCCACGACCATCTTCATCCGCCGCTTCTTCAACACGCTGCTGGCGTTCAAGGTCGCCTTCGCCTTCTCGCTGCTGCAGGCACTCTGGTTCGGCGTCTCGTTCTCCAAGCGCTGGATGGGCCTCCCGCAGGACGTCGGCGACCTGTACATCGACCAGCTGCCCATCGGCGTGCTCTACTTCCTCGTCTGCTGGGCCTCCGACCGCTTCATGGTACGCTCCACTGACCAGGCCAAGGAGGCCGCCGAGGAAATGCAGGAGGTGCTCCAGCAGAAGGCCAAGTCTCAGTGACGTGGCAAACGCGTTGCTGGTTCCCAGCTCTGACAGAGTAGCGCAGCGTAAGACCTAGCAGGGAATAGAGTCGTCCATTGCATTGCCAACATCTTTCGCTCAATGCGGCTGTAGAATTGCTGCAGCTACTCTTCCTGCCATCACGGAGGCGACCTCCTCCTCACGAAGGTCATCACCACCACGTCATGCACATTTTGTGGTCCACACTGCATTTCTGCGATCCCGTCTCGACTGTCACCACTTCCGAGCAAGCAGCGAGCATGACGACGACGTACCGCGACGATCCTGCGTGGGCGGACGTGCCCAAGGTGCCGCAGGATGACGGGCCGAGCCCGATCGTGAGCATCGCCTACTCCTCTCGCTGTGCGTGGCGCTTCTCCCGGTCTCTGCGTGCCTTGTAACTGACGGAGTGCCATGGCGCGGCAGTCACGGACGTGATGGACTGCTTCCGAGGCGTGCTGCAGACGAGCGAGTTCAGTGCGCGCTCGCTCGCGCTGACGCTGGACGTGATCGACGCCAACCCAGCCAACTACACGGTCTGGTACTTCCGCCGGCGCTGCCTCGAGGCGCTCGGCTCGGACCTGCACGAGGAGCTGCGCTTCACGCAGCAGATGGCCCTCGAACACCCCAAGAACTACCAGATTTGGCACCACCGGCGCGAGATCTGCGCGCGTCTGGGTGATGGTAGCGACGAGAAGCGCTTCACACGCGCAGCTATTGCTGGCGACTCGAAGAACTATCATGCGTGGGCTCATCGCCAGTGGGCCATCAAGACCTTTGGGCTGTGGGATGGAGAGCTCGAAGCTGTCGACGAGCTGCTGGACGAGGACGTGCGCAACAATTCGGCGTGGAACCACCGCTGGTTCGTGCTCGAGCACACGACGCCGCTGGCGGCCGCCGACCGCGAGCGAGAGGCTCAGTACGCGTTCGACCGCATTGAGCGCGCCGTGCACAACGAGAGTCCGTGGAACTACCTGCGCGGGCTAGTGGCGGGCTTCGAGACGCACTTCGCGCCAACCCTCGTGCCTAAGCTGCGTGAAACACTGGAAAAGACTCCAGACTGCATTTTCGCCGCCGCTCTGCTGGTGGAGTTGTACGCTAAAGGCGACGGCTCGGACACGGCCATCGCCTCAGCTGTCGAGGTGCGTGGTTCCTTGGTTTTCTTTAAACTTCGGGTAGGCATCTGACGTTGAAATGTTTCGTGTCATCAGCTCGTCGACAAGCTTATGAGCGAGACGGACCGCGTGCGCAAGCCCTACTGGCAGCTGCGCAAGAAGATGCTGCTAGCCAAGAAGTAGGGGAAAGCAACAAGGTGCTGAATCGACAAGTTCCCGAAAGAAAGTGAAAGTGCGTACACATCAGCTTGCACGAACTGAAAACTTGTAAAGATTGAGAGGAACGATTCAACGGGTGCCAATATGCCACGAACCCACCCGCGTCTCGCGACCCTCGGTCGTCTACAGGCATAAACACATCACCGTAGCAGTTGGACGCAACCGCTACATCGGTCGGCGGGCTCGCTCTCGCCCACAACTCGCGTCCAGTCAGGTTTCCCTTGCTACTCCGCCTGATCAGAACTAAACGTTTGCTGGGAAAGAGCTGACAGTTACCATGTCCTCGACCTTGCTGCCGTTGACCATAAACTCGAGCTTGATGCGCATCGCCACCGGTTTCTAAACACAAAAGTAGTGTTAGATCAACGAAAGCATCTACACGCTGATCAAAAGCTGAACTCACCTCGCCCTGCATGGAGTTCTGAATCTTGACCACCTGGGTAATAATGCCACCATTGTGTGCTGGCAGAGCGTCGCCGCTGGGCGGCTCCATCTTCAACTTGATGTACTTGGGGAATGCTGCCAGGAAAATAAACTTGTCCACAGGGATTGCAGATCCGTTTCTCGTAGTCGCAGTGATGAATGTGACGGACGGGTCGTCCTTGTTGGGCTTGGTGATTTCTAGGTCCACGGTGAGCCCATTTTTCTCGTATGCACGCACAGTCGGGAAAGCGGGAGGTGCAGGCGTCGGCGCCGCAGCAGGAGCTCCGAAATCGAGCAGTCCTAGCAAATCGGCAGCGTTCGGGGCCGCCACGGGAGCTGGCGCAGCAGCAGGAGCAGGAGCAGCGCTGGGGCCAGTCGAAAAAATATCAGCAAGCAGATCAACAGCAGCCGGCGGTGCCGACGTGCCGCTGCTTGTCGATGCGCCGAACGGAGCAGCGGTCGAGCTGGTAGAGGCCGAGCTGCCACCAAAGATGTCGTCCAAGTCCAGCAGACTAGCCTGCTGCTGTGGCTTCGCGGGAAGCTGCACAGACGACGACGAAGCAGAGGCCGACCCGCCGATTGAGTCATCACCGAGCAGATCGGCTGAAGCAGAGAGGGACGACCCACTATCCGCGTTGCGGCTACGAATCTTTGAAGCATCCATCGCTGGCATGGTTGCGAGGATATCTGGACGCAGCGAGGCCCACTGAGGTTGACCCAACATGGTATACTCGGTCGCACGCTGCTGAAGCTCGAGCACCATCGACGAGTTGAACGTCTTGATCATCTTGTTCAGCTGCTGAATCTCATTTGGACTGCGGAAACGTGTCGTGAGCTTTGCCATCGCCGTCAGTGCATACGCGCGGGTCGTATCGGTGGCAACATGGTGACGCAGGATCTTCTGGAAGAGCTGGACAATCGTGGACTCGTCAACGCGACTCTTACTTGAGAGCGTCTCCTCCGACGCAGGTGCGTCCAAAAGCAGCAACTGGCTGTACTCTCCGATGCACCAGATACCCACGTGGACAAGCGAAAGCTGCGAAACATCATCATGCAGAGCCCAGAAGAGCTTATGCACAACGTACGCGTGCAGCTCCGGGTTGCGCTGGATAAGCATGATGAGTGCGCTTGATATCCGCTCATCAGGCAGCGTTGAGCCTGCGATCGACAGCATGGTGATGAGTGTGTCGATGTGCCAGCGGTTCGACGGCGCGTATCGGTCGACAGCGTCTACAAATCAAATCGCAAAGCGTAAGCCCAGTGGCATCAAGGAAAAGGTAGATCATGCAAGACACACCAGCAATCCGCGAGCAGAGCGCAGGCTTCTGCTCATTAGGCGCTACGACCAAGTAGTTCAGCATCTCGCGAGCTAGCTGTTACACCATAGCCAAATGTATACGGTTAGTGAGCTTTGTAAAAGAGCCATTGTAACAATTCAAGGACCAAAGTACCGTCTGAATGTTAGACGAGTTCACAAGCGCGTAAATGAGCTCCAGCGCACGCTGACGGATAGATGTGTCCGGGTCCTTGAGGCAGTCAACAATTGTGTTCGTGTGTCGTTGAACTGCTGCTGCATCGTCAACCACAACCTTGGATAGCGTGTTCAGTGCGACGTATCGGATGTTGTTGTCACGGTTCAGCAGGAAGCGACCAAGGATGTTGATCGCAAGAACACGGAGACCGCTGTCGCTTTCGATCGCCATGATGGTCTGGACGCACTCGTACAGAATGGCGTTTCCGGCAGTCTTTGCTGTCTCCGTGTTGGTCGCGACCTGAGCAAGCACGTCGTTCATAGCCTCACTGGCATCATCGTTGTTCTTGCCCAGCAAGCGCAGAAGCCGCAAAACAGCAACCTGAAGGAAGGGGTCAGCGATGCCGCTCACATCATACTCCGATGAGTAGCCCATTGACAGCAGGTTGCGCAGGTGGCGCACGAGCTTGGGAACGAGTTCCTTAAAGTACTTGATGTTGTCGGGGTCGATAAGGATAACTTCAGTGATGAGCTGCACGCCCGAGAGCAGCACGCCATGATTCTTGCTGCGAAGCAAATTCAAAACCGACTCGGAGAAATCTTCGACGAGCTCTGGCACCTTGGAGAACACGCGAATAGCCGCCAGAGCAGCTTTTTTCTTCAGGTGTTCGTTATCACCACGGAGGTGACGATCAATGTCCATGACAAGATCGCGAGCCATATCAGCCTAAAACGCAGATGATGTCAATCAGCTATTCGTTTCAGCCCGCTTTCTCACAATCGCCTTACCGACGCGACGTTTCCCACGGCTGTAAGCGAGAGACCAACTGTGAACTGGTTCGGGTTGTTCAAGTCACTGGGAAGTACAATACCATGGCAAGTCAGGCACCAAGGAATCCAAAGCCACCTCAAAAAATAAAAAAAAAATAAAAAGGTGGTGCGTACTTCTTCATCGAGTTTGTCACGAGAGTAAGCACGTCCTCTTGGTCTGTAAGCAGCAGGATGAGGCCCTAGAGCCAAGCATACGTCTCGCGTGTCAGATTATGGCAACAAGCCTTTTCACCCACGAACGAACGCACCAAGTAGCCCATGCGCTTCTCAGCAAAGTAGGGGCTCGCGATGAGCTTGACGCACTCCATCTGCCCGAAGTGCGACGGGTATCCGAGCATGTGGATGAAGAGCAGCTTGGCCACATTACGGTGGCGGTACTGCTTGTCCTGGTCCTTGAAGGCCGTGCGGATGAGCGCACTCTCCTTGGCAATGACCGCGCGCTCCTCGGCCGCTGTCTTGCACGCGCGCACGCTGCGGATGAGGTCGCGCAGCTTCTGGCTCATGGCTGTCCCTCGCTACTCGCAAGCTTCGTGTCGCTTCTTCCGCCTGTCTCGCGGAGCGTTCTTTCCCCTCTGGCTGGCGCTGCAGGCGGCGGGCGAGAGCGGGAGCGAGCAGCGTGAGAGGAGGACCCGAGGGGGAGCGAAGGAGCACGGGAGCGCGCACCTGGGCAGCGAGGGAGGCGCACGGAGGCGGAAGGGAGGGAGCCGGCTAGCGTTCGCCCCCAAGGCGTGCGGGTATCTGACGGCGTGGCAACTCGCGGGAGCATGGCGGTGGATCGGATTTCAGCCAATCGTTGACGGATTTGTAGATATTTCGGCCAGTAAGAAGAGGGTGGGTAGGGGTTTGGGGCGTTTGATTCGCTGAAAATGGACGCTTTTCAAGACGAGATGCCACGTCGCTGGAGATAGATTTGCGAAAGTAGACCTGATCTATGAGGAAGTATCGAATGTCGATCTGCAGGATTGAAGAAACTGCGATTCTCCATTTGCGTGAGGTTGCCGCGGATCCAAAGTCATCCCTCGCTTCGGACGCGGAACAGGAAAACGCTACCATGGCGCAACCGCAGAGGGAGGTGAGATTATACTCGAGAGAGACAAGTTCGATACATGACAGATGCGATGTTCAACCAGAGTTAGCTATGCGAGAGTTACATTGCCAATCAAATCCATCTCACACCAAGCTGGTACCACACACGCAGATACCTTTGGGCAGAGCTTGGTCGCTCCATGAGATTTGCTGAGCGTCGCTCTTAGTTGGAAGCCTCAGTTAGTCGGTCCGACGATGGAGTCTTGGGACGCTGAGATCCGTGCTCGCAGCTGTCGAGATTGACACGGACGTGCCTCACTGAAGGCTCTAGGGTCGTGGCGTAGATCGGTGGAGGGTGCGGTGTCGCGACTCTCGTGCTCGCTATTGGCTGCTTTACAGTTAACGGCGTGCCCTCATCGATGAGTCCATACTCGAGCACGTCAGCTCTAGAGACGGCTTTCGGGGCTTCTCGAGCTGGCGCGTCTTTAGGTGCCGACTGCGGAGACTTCTGCGCCGATGCTTGGTCAGCCGAGAGTCGAGACGCCTCATTGGGTTGGCTTTGGTTGCCCATGCTGTCACCAGCCTTTGACGCCGCTGTTCGCGTGGGCTCGCTCATGGAAAAGATCGCAAGTGTCGATGTGGCAGTTGATACGAAGCGACGTTGATTCGTTTCCAAACTATCGAAAACGCAAGTACGCGTTCGGCTGCAACCTCAACTCCAAGTGCTCCGAAAGACGTCAACGACTCGCTGCAGATTGCTGCATTCGTGCACCTTGCATTCTGGGGTAGATTAACTTGTGCATCCATTGCAAATTGAACACTGGCGCATCCCTTACCACTTCAAGCCCTGGAAAGACCTCGACGCTTCCAGCGAGCGATTTCCACGCCGCACGCTGCTCGTCAGGTATACTACGAGCATCAAGCCCCCTCCGCATTGAGTGGTTCTCCATCGCTCATCACGACACTATGTACATTCGCGCATACGTCAATCATATACTGCACCTCGTCAGTGCATCAAGGCGTGTCGCCCTCGACACGCATGATGCCAACCGCATCGAATCGATTTGATAGGAAGGAAAATCGAGAGTGATTGTCACCACCTTTTCATCTTGACATTTGTATGTCTGGTACTTCAACGACGGTATCGCACTTACCGCGGCCTCCCACAGTACGCCCGTGCGCTTCACCTTCGGATCCGGCCATTGCGGAATCGACCGTCTCAAGTGCTGCCGCCTGCCTGCCCCGTCGCCTCCATGTTCGTCCAGAAGTCCGTGCGCAGCGCTCCGCGGCTGGCGCGCTCCATGGCCAGCGGCTCCCGCGCGGCGTTCGCGTGGCGCGATCCGCTGCTGCTGGACGAGCAGCTAACGGACGAGGAGGCCATGATCAAGGTTCGTCCCGCGCATCTTTCGCGCGTTTGCTGCTGCGGAGGGGAGGCTGAGGGCGCTGCGCTCGCAGAAATCGGCCAACGACTACTGCCAGGGCAAGCTGCTGCCGCGCATCGTCGAGGCCAACCGCAACGCGACGTTCGACAAGAGCATCATGAAGGAAATGGGCGAGATGGGCTTCCTAGGACCCACCATCCAGGGCTACGGCTGCGCGGGCGTCGGCTACGTCTCGTACGGCCTCATCGCCAATGCCGTCGAGCAGGTGCGCTTCGTGTGATGGCTCTGTGATTGTGATCGTCCATTAACTGATGCGTTAATCTAGATTGACAGTGCCTACCGCTCGGCCATGAGCGTGCAGTCGTCGCTCGTCATGCACCCGATCAACACGTTTGGCTCGGACGAGCAGAAGGAGAAGGTTCGACCATTGCGTTCAAGGAATGCATGTTTACTGGTTGCTAATGATCTCTTTTCACAACAGTATCTGCCGCGCCTCGCGACTGGAGAGCTCATCGGCTGCTTCGGCTTGACGGAGCCCAACCATGGATCGGACCCTGGATCGTACGTTTCCCTTATTGTCCTAGCCTCCGAAAGTGGTTTATTGATTGCGAACGATGCAGGATGGAGACCCGTGCTCGTCTTCAGGGCGGCAAGTACATTCTGAACGGCTCGAAGAACTGGATCACAAACGCACCGATTGCCGATGTTTTCCTCGTCTGGGCGAAGGACGATGAGGGCGACATTCGCGGCTTCATCCTTGAGAAGGTAAAGTTTGTTTGTTTGGTTGCTGCACAACTGTGGCTGGGTCTTGTGACTAATACGGACTCGGCGTGTTCAGGACTTCCCCGGTCTGTCTACCCAGTACATCCACGGCAAGGCTGCGCTGATGGCTTCGGCGACTGGCATGGTTCGTTCAACACTGATGCAACATTGATTCGCATGGCACTAATGAACGGTTTCACCTTCAGATTTTCATGGAGGATGTTGAAGTGCCGAAGGAGAACATGCTGCCGAAGGTCAAGGGTCTCAAGGTACGGAAGCGTACACGTAGCTAACATGAGGGTATCTGATAGCTAACTCGTTCTCGATACTTCAGGGTCCGTTTACTTGCCTCAACAGTGCGCGCTACGGCATTTCGTGGGGTGCGCTTGGTGCCGCATGTAAGTCTCGCGGTTGGATTGCGACTCTTTGGCTGCTCCTTTGGTGACTCATGATTTGTGGTGCAAAGACTCGTGCTACAACATTGCTCGCCAGTACACACTTGACCGCTCTCAGTTTGGTGCGCCTCTCGCCGCGTACGTTCTGCTCTGCTGTATTTGCCATGACAAAGGTCCAATATTCTAACGCTTGCCTACAGCAACCAGTTAATCCAGAAGAAGCTGGCCGATATGGTGACCGAGATCTCGCTTGGTCTGCAGGGCTGCCTGCAGGTCGGTCGCATGCTCGACGCTGGCAAGGCACCGGTGGAGGTCATCTCTCTTGTGAAGCGCAACTCGTGCGGTAAGGCGCTTGACATTGCACGTGCTGCTCGCGACATGCTTGGCGGCAACGGTGTGTCGGATGAGTACCACGTGATTCGCCATTCCGTGAACCTGGAGGCCGTCAACACCTACGAGGGAACGCATGATGTGCACGCACTCATCCTTGGGCGTGCCATCACGGGCATCCCGGCGTTTGTCCCTCGCGCGGCTCCTTAGATGGGCTCATACTGGTTCGATGGCCACGTGAGCCTCTTTGTCAATTCATGTAGCTAGTTTCACTCAAAGCGGATATACAAGAGCTTTCCTATGCCAAGTGGTGTCGTGGCCCGTAACTCGACACACAAAACCCTGGTACTTAGAGCTCTACGGACACTTTCGCACTTCTCTTCAAGTACCTGGTCATCATGCATGAGAGTTTTGCGCTTGAAAGTCCATGCATCGCGTCATACGTTTTATTGTCGGGAGGGATGCACCAAATCCGATGGCTGACGAACCAGATATGACAACTGATGGCGAATCCCCAAGTGATAGTAATGAGGTGCAGGTAGTATTCTCGTGTGCAAGGGCATGTTGTGGCGACCTGAGACTATCGATGACAAAAAGCTTTTGCAGATTGCAGTCGAGGTTCTCAACGTTCCCGATTCGGGGTTTTACGAACTGAGATACCGACTGCTTCGACTTCTCACGCTTACCAAGCTCGTTGATGATCCAGTAGTTCAGCAGCTCTGCCACAATCGATGCATTTTGAGCAATGAGCGCCTACGCAAACCATTGACTCGAGAAGGGCCACACACACACACACACACACACACACACACACACACACACACACACACACACACACACACACACACACACACACACACACACACACACACACACACACACACACACACACACACACACACACACACACACACACACACACACACACACACACAGCCAGATGTCACCATCGCGCTACTCGAGATTGGCATGCCTACGCTAGCTTACCGGCTTACCGCACTTGGTGACCACGAATGCTTCTCCTGGGGGCGTCAAGCGGAGGCATGCCCATGTTTCGCCTGTGGGAGGATTGGCTCTACGCGTGGCGTTGATCCGCGTCCAGTCCTGCTGGTCGGCAAGTGCCAGTCGGGTGCATGGACCTGTGTCGTTGGCACGTGCCTCGGTTCGAGGATCTCGAAGCGCTCTGTTCCGCCCACATCTAAGTGAGCCAACCGCTCGTCTGCCAATGAGTGAGCGTGTCCCAACCCCATGGCGCCTCCGCTCTGCTTTCCACGGCAGTACTGCGTGCCCCTTGCCGCCATTTCACAGCTCGCGATCATCGCTATTCGCTGCGGAGCAGATCTGTACAGTGCGAGGCTCGAGTGAGCTGACCCAGGCAGGGAGATTCGAGTCCAGACGCCGGCACGAGGCTCTGCGGCTCTGTGGACCGGACTGGCCAGCGACACACGGCAGGAAGTTGCACTGCAACTGAACAACTGGCCTAGACGCATCGAATCTCGATTAATCGGCACATCTCCATGGCCAGGCCCGCGGGCTTGCGCAGTTCACTTGAGGCGATCGTATCTCCCGAGCGCTCCGGCTCGATGAATCTTGACTGAAAGTTCAACGCGGTTCCTAATTGATTAATGGGATTAACAGCCGACCGTCATTGAAGGTACAGGTGCAGTAGGTCCATTCACTCGCCCTTGATGGGCAGCGCGGTGGCACCGCGACAGTGCGACACGGACGCGTAGATGACCTGCGATTCCCGCCCCCTCGGTCATCGACGCGCGATTGTGATGTGCAGTGTACTGCACCACCACCACCACCACACATTTCTCACTGTGCAGCAGCAAAGTGTATGTAGAGCAAGCTGACATGCTTCAGACCCTTGAATGATGAGAAAATCCAGTCGCACAAGGAGGCGCATCCGAAATGGATCCCGGCTGCACCGCCTCCTGCAAGACACTGATTCGTTGCGCCTTGCACGCACGACAGATTGCCATGGGAACCATCCGTCCATCAGCTTCACGTCAGGGGCTGCACCCCACAAGGACAGCCCCGACCATGGGATCTCGTTGCGCAAAGCTCGTCGCGCGTTCTCCGCCCGACGAGATTCGTCCGCAGGTGACGCGCGAATCTCGACAAGTGCCGCCGATGTACACCATAGCGAGCTCCCTATACTCACATCCAGTCAAACCGACAGGCAAGGCGGATGAACTTGGTCTGAGTATACTGCGAAAAATCGACTAAGGCGTCCCGGTCTTGGCCATTGTCTGGCCTTTCTGCGCCAGATTGGCTGGGATGCGCAGTTGCCTCGTCATTCTTGAACTCCTCGCTGTGATTGGCTGAAAAGGGCGTCGCTCGATTGCGTCTGATCCGTGTCGGAAAGCCTCTCATACTGGATGCGTGCGCCACCCGCTAAAAAATCCAGGCCGCCTTGGAGTTGGCGGATACTGGCTGCCGACCTGTCATCGTGGATGAATTCGAAAACTAATGGTGCATCAGGTTTGACAGGACCATTGTACCTACTGGCTCTTTTGCGCGGCAATGTGCGCTTGACTTGCTTTAACTATGCTCTCGCGGATCTTTCCCTGGCCTCCTCGGCTTAGCAAGCCTTGGTAAAATAACCAGGCGACGCGGTTGAGTGTAAACTACCACTCCCATACAGCGCGCAAGTCACTCGTCCTCTCCCCCTGGTGGCCTCACGACTGTGTGTCGGCCTCGCTTAGTCGAAAAAGCTGGCGGGTCCTCACTCGCCAACTCGCCCCGGACCGCCCGCATCGACTAAGGACCGACCCAGCGCGGGCTCTCGGCGCTTCGTTTCCCTTTCGTCTGCACTTTCTCCTTATCCGCGCGGCCCCCCGGAGCGCACGATGGCGTTCTCGCTGGTGACCGGCGACCTCGTGCGGCTCATCGAGACGCCGCACGAGAAGGTCGTGGAGCAGCTGGAGGCGCTCGGCGGGCTCAGCGGCGTGGCGCAGGCGCTGCGCGTGGACCTGCGCCAGGGCCTGGACGACAATAACAAGGCTGATTTGGAGGCGCGCGAGGGCTTCTTCGGCAAGAACTACATCCCGCCGCCGGCCTCCAAGAGCTTCCTGGAGCTCATGTGGGACGCCTTCCAGGACATCACGATGATCATCCTAACCATCTCGGGCGTCTTCTCGATCATTCTATCCGTCACGGTCGGCGACCACCCCGAGACGGGATGGGTTGAGGGCGCCTGTATCCTGCTGGCCGTCTTCATCGTCACCATCGTCACGGCGACCAACGACTACCAGAAGGAGCAGCAGTTCCGCACGCTCAACGCCGTCAAGGAGGACGAGAAGATCAAGGTCATCCGCAACGGCGCCCCCGCGGAGGTCAGCAAGTGGAACCTGCTTGTTGGCGACATCGTGCGCGTCGACCTTGGCGACATCATCCCGGCCGACGGCATTGTGTTTGACGAGAAGGACCTCAAGATGGACGAGAGCGCCATGACGGGCGAATCGGACCTGCTGACCAAGAACCGCGAGAACCCGTTTCTGTTGTCGGGCACGAAGGTGATGGAGGGCGTCGCCAAGATGCTCGTGGTGTGCGTCGGCGAGCACTCGCAAGCCGGTATTATCAAGTCGCTCATTAACGGCAAGAAGGCCAAGGTTGCCGAGGTCAAGGAAGCGGACAAGCTTACTGCAGCTGGCAAGATGGGCGAAGATGAAGCCTACATTGAGATTGAAACGCCTAAGGAGGCTGTGCCTGTGGCAGGTGATGCCGACCAGGAGTACAGCGACGACGATGAGTCCCAGTCCCCGTTGGAAGGCAAGCTGTACAACCTGACGATCC
The DNA here is from genome assembly GCA_024867545.1 of Phytopythium helicoides. Lineage (NCBI taxonomy): Eukaryota > Oomycota > Peronosporomycetes > Pythiales > Pythiaceae > Phytopythium > Phytopythium helicoides. The sequence goes on along the minus strand of JANFNE010000011.1, from coordinate 1,206,047 downwards.
TTATCGGCAAGCTTGGTACGCTTGTCGCGGTTCTTGTGTTCGTGATCATGTCGATCCGCTTCTCGATCGATACCTTCGTGAACGACGACAAGTCTTGGCGCAGCAAGTACGTCAGCGACTATCTCAACTTCTTCATCACGGCCATCACGGTGCTCGTTGTCGCGATTCCCGAGGGTCTTCCGCTCGCCGTTACGATCGCGCTTGCGTACTCGGTCAAGAAGATGCTTGCCGACAACAACCTTGTGCGTCACCTCGATGCGTGTGAGACAATGGGCAGTGCCACGACGATCTGCTCGGACAAGACTGGAACGCTGACGACGAACCGAATGACCGTGATGCAAATGTGGATCGGTGACCGTGAGTTCTCGTCGGCTACGGATGCGATTGGCTCCCTCTCTCCTGAGACGAAGGATGCGCTGTGCGTGGGCATTGGTGTCAACTCTACCGCTGAAATTCTCCCCCCGAAGGTTGAGAACGGTCTTCCGGAACACACTGGTAACAAGACGGAGTGCGCTTTGCTCCAGTTTATTCGCGATGGTGGTGTCGAGTACCCGCAGATCCGCGAGGAGCACAACATTGAGCATATGCTCACCTTCAGCAGCGCGAAGAAGCGTATGTCCGTTGTCGTCCGCAATGGTTCGGGAAGCCGTATCTACACCAAGGGTGCGACGGAAATTGTGCTTGGTCTTTGCATTAACGTGCAGCACGTGGATGGTTCTCGCTCGGAGCTTCCCGACTCTCGCAAGAAGCAGATCGGTGTGGAGGTGATTGAGAAGTACGCGTCGCAGGGTTTCCGCACGCTGTGCTTGTCGTACCGCGATGTGGACGTGCCTGTGGAGGAGCTTAGCAAGTGGTCGGACGAAGACATTGAGAAGGACCTGACGTGTGTCGCGATTGTGGGCATTGAGGATCCCGTGCGACCCGAGGTTCCGGATGCGATCAAGCTTTGCAACCGTGCCGGCATTACGGTGCGCATGGTGACTGGTGACAACATTACGACCGCGCGTTCGATTGCAGGAAAGTGCGGTATCATCAACCCCGGTGATGGTTCTCTCGTCATGGAAGGTCTGGAGTTCCGCACGCGTGTTCTCGACGCTCAGGGTAACATTATCCAGTCGGAGTTTGACAAGATCTGGCCGATGCTTCGTGTCCTCGCGCGCTCGTCTCCAAAGGACAAGTACACGCTTGTGACGGGTCTGATGCAGACAAACCTTGTTCCGCACGGCCCGCAGGTCGTTGCCGTGACTGGTGACGGCACGAACGATGCTCCTGCTCTGAAGAAGGCCAATGTTGGTTTCGCAATGGGTATCAGCGGAACCGCCGTCGCGAAGGACGCATCGGACATTATTCTGATGGACGACAACTTCAACTCGATTGTGAACGCCTTGAAGTGGGGTCGCAACGTATACGACTCTATTGCCAAGTTCCTCCAGTTCCAGCTGACGGTCAACGTTGTTGCCATTTCGCTGGCTTTCCTTGGTGCCGTTATTCTCGAGCAGTCGCCTCTTTCGGCCGTCCAAATGCTCTGGGTGAACCTGATCATGGATTCGTTCGCGTCGCTGGCCCTTGCTACCGAGGAGCCCACCCCGCAGCTGCTTGACCGCAAGCCGTACCCGAAGACGCAGCCGCTGTTGTCGAAGAAGATGACGAAGCACATTCTTGGACAGTCCGCTTTCCAGCTCGTGTTGCTGCTTGCCATTGTGTTCACTGGTGAGAAGTGGTTCAACATCAAGTCTGGTCGTTTCACGGACCTCACTGAGGATGAGGAGGACGACCCGACGCAGCACATGACGATCGTGTTCAACACATTCGTGTGGTGCCAGCTTTTCAACGAGCTGAACGCCCGTAAGATTCACGACGAGATCAACATCTTCGAGGGCATCACGAAGAACCGCGTGTTCCTGTACGTGTGCGTCCTCCAGGTGTTGATGCAGGTTGTCATTGTGCAGTGGACTGGCACGTGGTTTAAGTGCGAGCCGCTGACGGTCGGCCAGTGGTTCGCGTGCATCGGCATGGGTTTCATCTCGCTTCCTCTGGGTCTGCTGTTGCGTTCGATCTCGGTCAAGAACGCGCCGAACTGGATGGCCATCTGCCGCGAGGTTGACACTGAAGAGGTGCGGGGTGTGCGCTCTGCGCGTGGCCAGGAGCTTTGGGTCCGCGGTTTCGCCCGCCTGCGCGCGCAGATCCGCGTCATCAAGGCGTTCCAGAAGGGTCTGCAGGCCAAGACGCTCATCAAGAACTAAACCTTATAGCATTTGTCTGCGTTGAAAAAAAATATACTGTTTCTTTAGTGCATTTCATGGGCTCTCCTTCCTCTGCATCAAGTCAGGCGACTAACGCACCGTGGGATCGCAAAGGACCTCTTCAAAGACAAGAGCCATGCATGTCTTGCGCCTCGCAGCCATGAGCAAGCGACTCTCCTTCCATCCTCGTCCTCGTGGCGTTCCAAGTTGAAGCTGCCAGCCGTTCGCTCACCCAACTGGAGCTTTGTATGCACAGCCATCGCGCGCAGACACGCACGCGATCCTGCGGCGTCTATAGCGCGCGCGCGTACCAGCGCCGACTCGAAGCGAGGGCGAGCGCTCACATCCGCTTCGCGCAGCTTCAACCGCAGGAGAAGATTCTCCGCCGCGCGCTCGCCCGCCTCTCCGCCAGGTGATGACAATCTTTTCCGCCCGGCCGGCCGCACCCGCGCGCCGCTCCCGCCCGTCGCCGCGCAACCGCCAGCCGCGCCGCTCGGCGCTCTCGCTCGCGGTGCCCGTGGTCTTGAGTCTGAGCCTCGTCTCCTATCTGTACCTGTACCACCTCGCGCCCAGCAGCCCCGCGCTCGGCACTGCGACCCTCGCCAAGCCAGCCACCGTGCTCTCCGACGGCCTCGCCATGGACAAGCGCGTCGACATCACCGTCATCGGCGGCGGCCTCGCCGGTGCGATCGTCTGGATGCTGGTAAGGGAGGGAGAGCGCCTGCTGATCGTGTTGGGAGCTGTCCAGGTCTCTCGGCGTGCATTGAGGCCGCGACGCTCGACCCGGCGCTCAAGGTGTTGCTAGTGGAGAAGGAGCCCAAGCTCGGCGGCAACTCGGCCAAGGCCTCGTCCGGCATCAACGCCGCCATCTCGACCGAGGACGAGCCCGTGTTCGAGAAGGACACGCTCAAGTCGGGCGGAGGGCTCTCGAACGAGGAGCTCGTCGACTACTTCGTGCGCCAGGTGAGTTTCCTGACGGCTCTCGTTTCCTCTCGTCGCGACGAGCACTGACGCTGTCGATCGATGCCCACTCCTGCAGTCACCCAGCGGCATCTCGTTCCTCGAGAGCAACGGCATCGATCTGTCGGTGCTCGCGCAGCTCGGCGGCCACTCGGCCAAGCGCACGCACCGCAACAAGAGCGGCCCGAACGTGGGCTTCGCCATCATCAGCGCGCTGCAGAAGACGGTCGAGAAGATGCCCAACATTGAGGTGCGCACGGCCACCCTCGCCGACAAGTTCATTATTGAAGACGGTGGCGCCGCCATCAAGGGCCTGGAGCTCAAGTCGGGCGACGGACCCAACCTCAAGGTCGAGTCACCCGTGGTCATTCTTGCGACTGGAGGTTTCTCCGCCAGCAAGGAGATGCTGCAGCGCTTTGCGCCGGGTCTCGACAAGTTCCCGACCACCAACGGAGCCTGGGCACTTGGGGAGGGCATCCTGCTTGCCGAGTCGGTCGGTGCCGAACTCACGCTCATGGACAAGGTGCAGCTACACCCAACCGGGTTCATTAACCCGAAGGACCGCGAGGCTGGCCACCGATTCTTGGCACCAGAGGCAATCCGCGGCTCCGGAGCCGTGCTCTTCAACCACCAGGGCAAGCGCTTCGTGAACGAGCTGACCACGCGTGACAAGGCATCGCAGGCGATTCTTGCGCAGCCCGGCCAAACGGCATACATGTTCCTTTTCGAGGACGGCGCCAAGGCTATGGCTTCGTCGTTGGGCTTCTACAAGCACGTGGGTATCGTACGAGCTGTCAACTCGGTCAAGGAAGCGGCGGACGCGTACTCGCTAGATCCTGCTGTGGTGCTTGCCGAGCTGAATGCATATGCGTCGGCTTGCTCAGGAGCTACCAAGGACCCGTTCGGCAAGGAAGTGTTCCCATTCCCGATTTCTCCGATCGAAAGTGTTGATACTCAGACAGAGATCCACGTCATGGAGATCGCGCCTACACTGCATTACTGCATGGGTGAGTTCACGATGTTCACAAGTGGTGATATCTTTGATCGATCTAATGTGATGCAATTGTTGTGGTCTGAGCAGGCGGTGTGAAGATCGACAAGGACACGCGTGTGCTACGTAATGACGGCCAACCAATTGCGGGTCTATATGCTGCAGGCGAAGTCTCAGGCGGACTCCATGGCGCCAACCGCCTTGGTGGAAATTCGCTGGCCGAATGCGTCGTCTTTGGTCGTACAGCTGCACAGCGTGCTGTTGATCAATTGCGTCGCGCGTCCATGTAAGCAGTACGAGTTGCGGATTGGATTCGCATTTGATCAAGTGCGCGTTTTCCTAGGAGTAGGCGTGCCTCCATGTCCACGTGAGTAGATTCCCAAAGAAAATCGAACTTGCATGTTCATTCATGAATACCAACGTGGAACTACTGGATCTACGACTTTCGTGAGATCACCCTCCGCATTTTCGATCCATCGTTTACACACGTTGCTCCGTTGAGAAAGTGACAAGCAGATCGCGCGTACATCGATGATGTTGCCTGCACCCCAAACGATAAATATCGTTGGCTGGCTAGCCACCATCATTGCCGACCAGCTCGACCTCACAACGGTGCACGTCTGCATAATGCACGCTCTCAGGATACTCGAGATTGAGAAAGGTTCAAGTTCTGTAGTCAGTGACAATTCCGCGCACAGACAGGATGAGTGTTGGGTTTGCCTCCTGGCTGTTCAAAAGTAAACCTGCAGTCCTCGAATCCGATGGCGCGCTGAGTAGACTAGTAAGTACAGATGTTTACTCAGCTCTCCCCGTTCGACATGCTGGGTTTTGAAGAATTCGGAAACGTGTTGCTGACTCAAGCTGCTTGGTGAAGTGGGGTATACCTACAGAATATGGTGCAGATACTTTTGCTGATGTGTTGGCCACTGACGAGGTTGTCACAAAGTTACCATTTCTTTAGTGTGGTGCAATCAGTGCGAGTTCATTTGGATTGAGCGTCCAGGCACCTTCAGGTGCTGAAGTCTTAATTGCGCGGCCCAGACTGGCAATTGAAGCACATTGCACGACTTCAATCTCGAAAATTTCGCCGATGACACGACTTTCTCTTATCAGCACAGCTCGGAGGAAGGGCATGTCACCATCTAGGCCATGGTTGTATTAATATCCTTTGAGAATGTGTTAGTGGATCCTGCGAAATCGACCCGGAAGGCAGGAAATCGATGCCATTTCAAGTTTTGAAGCATCAGAAAGCTGCTTAAGACAGCTCGGAAAACCACACACAGAAATAATCATAGTTAGAACATTGTGTATCGGCAAGGTTTCGAAGATTGAGAAGACAGCTGTACTGCACTTCGCATCGCATTGACAACGTGGTTCCAGTGCTATACACTGATCGCACCAGTCGTGTTACTGTGTAACCATGCAAACTTGAAACTGAAGTCGGTTCCTGCCATCAACCCAAGAGTTAGCTTAAACTGTTAGCTTTACTTGAAATTGTCGACTTACCATTGTGCTGCAGAAGCCCTTGCACAGTGTATAAAGCCCAGAGATTGAGTCCTGCCTGAACAAAAGTCCAATGATTGTCGAGTACCATTGCGAGTTGGGCTACTGGGGAGAAGTAAAGCTGGTAGCGCAACACCCAATCGATCAACACGAGTGATAAGAGCTCTAAGAGACCATATAGCAGCATTCTAAGCGCTGTATAGCCAATGTTGTTGGTGCTGATATCTGCAAGTTGAGAACAGTACATCCGATTCGGCAAATAGATCATTGCATATGTGTATGCAGCTGCCAGCATCGGTAAATGATGAGTGTCATTCTCAACTAATTAAGAAGTTGTATGGAGAAGTACGCACTGTATATAATGGGCACGACGACTTCGACAAGCTCCCCGAGCACCGTGAACTCAGTGAGATGGAGAAGGCGGCGAGTTGTAACAATATACTCTACTTCTGCGGCATTTAGAGGTCTCTGGAGGAATGAATCGTTCGAAGTATTCCCCAAGTTCTCCGAAGCTTTGCTATGCGGATATACTTTTCTTTTAGGATGTAAAGGTGCCATTCCTAGCGTCGGCATGAAAGACTCAGTTTCAGGCTTCGACTCCATAGAAGGAGGAAGATGGATTCTTGCAGTACTGATCCGCTTGAACGGCTTAAGACGACCGCATAAGCAATGATTCTTGATCTTTGTGTTTTCAGAAGCGCTCTGCCAGCTAAGCGATTTGATCGCACGGGAACTCGGTCCATGATCGATATGATATCGCAAAATCATTGAAGTAGCGCGGTCAACTACTGAAATCTTATCCTGCGGTGGTTCCATCTCATTCACTCGAATTGCTTGATCTAGACTTTTCAGTTGTTGAATCATTATATGGACATCATAAACAACAGAGCTTGAGTGCAAAAGATCTATCAGCAATAACACCAGAACAGTTATAATGGAAGTAGCGTTCTGCATACTGAATGTGACAAACATGGCGTGACCAATCTCGGCATTGAGTATTACGATTTCGGCTTTATCGTCTGCCTGCTGTTTCGTGGCCTTACCAACGGCATACTTGTATCCGATCTTCACGATTCCAAGCAAAATTGACAGCGCGGTCTGTTGCCATGCAGTAGCTAGATGAAACACGTGGTTGTAGAGAGGGTATAAAATCAATTGTGTTGTCACCAAACCAGAGACCCTTATCCACTCCTTGAATGATTGAGAGGTGCTGGTGTCAGCAAAAACACGGCGGAATGAGAATGCGCTTGTAAGCATCCACATCAAACTTATCAAGGGAAGTGACATAATTGTCATCATAAACGGAACAGGGAAACCAATCGTGACTGATAAGGTGTAGGCAGTCCCTACTCCAACTGCGGTTGCACATATCGTCACGATTGAACGTTGAATGAGGGACAACTTAATCTCGGGAACAGCTAGCTGCGTTATCGTAATGAAACCAATGGCTTGGAGAATGTTGACTACAGTACACCGAGCCCAAAACGCTGAATTGTCGTGAGGCCCCGCAGATGGAGGGTTGAGAGGGAGCAATTCTATCAAAATGATGATTGTGATACTTGGTAGTGGTGTGGTACAGAGTAAAATCGCAAGGCGTCTTGAAGTGAATTGTCTTGAGATATACCTTTGAAGAGATTGGAGTCGTTGTACTGAGTATTGTCCTTGATGCTCGATCTGCACAGACTGAAGCTGGTGCAGCACACTTGCCATCACGCACTTGATTCTTGCCATTGAATATGATCGAGGCATCTTTTCAGGTTGCCAGGAAGCGGACAACACACCGTCCTGGAGTTCGTAACGCTCAGAGAAACACACACCGGATATAGAATGGCATTAACACGCAACCCATGTCAGATGCTTCGAAAGTACGTACAGATCGCCTGTTTTATATAATTGAGCCAGCGCGAAAACAGTCCCCAAACTGGGACTTCCAAGCACTCTCACGCCTACCTTGTGGCTGCAATCGTTGCAATGTCTTGTGCATCAAGATTTTACAACTCTAGGTGACGTGGCTCTGGACCTTTACTTCATTGAGCTGAATGTGCATCCAGAAACCTTACTGACCAGTTTCTTCGTCGACACAACAGCGAAGAGTGGCAAACTTCTGGTAGCAGACCTCCCGGATGCACGCTGACCTCGAGTGATGCTGGGTAAAGTAGCTAACGTGGTCACCTCAGAGTGTTTTGAGCGCCAGATTTTGTCAAGGCAGCGACCACATCGAATAAAGGCGGCAGTTTCGATCTACCATGAAAACACGGCTGGAAGTCAGCTGTGCGTCCTTTCACCACCATAGATCCAGGGTGGAACGTGGTGGTTCTCCGTCTTTCGAGCCTGGGGCGTGATCACTGCAGTGGGGGCCAACTCCTTCGATCGCTTCAAGGAATAACGCGATTGCCTGTGGGATACATGCCGAAAAATGTGCTGAACGAACACGTTTGACTTGGCGAGTTTCACGCACTTTGCTTGCATTTTCCCATCGTTGCGTGAAAGGAGCTGTTCCGAGCCTCTCACATGCCTGAATACAACTGCGTGGCTGGCCGACGCTCACCCTGCCGGCGGCACGATCACCATCATGATGATCGCCGCAGTGGCGAAATCACGAATAAAAATACTAATGATATATGATTAGAGCGATTTCAGCGTGCGCCTCAACCAAAGAGTTGCACGAGGCGACGGTGTTGGCTCAAGGGCTCCAGTATGGAATACTAAATGGCGCCAGCGTACCGCTGGTGCCTCGTGTGTGATGGCGCGCCGGTGGGATGCACCGGGGCGGCTGCGAAGCGACACCATGTCGGATCGTGAACATGATACATCATTTGGATCACAGGATGAAGCAGTCGATTCGCGCTGGTTGGGCAGTAACGACGTACGATATGAGGTCTAGCGCTGCTCACATCCCATGCATCTCGCTGATATCCGAGCCACCGGCCCCGTGCCCGATCTAGAATCCTCTCCCCGGAGCAACGGCAATCGGCTCCGCTCCTTTTCGCGTTGGCTGCTTGGCGTGGACGCAGCAGAACCAGCACGTGGTGATCGGTTGGGACGTCTCCCTCAGCTGTTTGACGTCCACGAGACCAGTCGAGCCGTGACGTCGACGCGTTCGTCGCTCGAAATGATTTGGAACCAGCTCGGCAGCCGTCAACGCATGGCGCTCAGGAAGGCGCCATTCTCGCGCACGGATCCTTCCTCCACGTGTACGCATGGATGATCGGCCGCACCTCAGGGCGGTCACTCCAGTACTTGACGCGCTCCTCCTCCACCCAAAGGCCCTCCTTTCATCAGGATTTCCTGCATGAATTCCGTCTGGATTGCCTGGAGCTGCTGGCCAGCGAGTTGTCAAAATTCCAGCGGGTACTCCACAAGTGCGCGAAGCACACCATGGTATCCCATCACATAATCGGGTATATTCATCCACATAGTCTCCTTCACCATACTACCTCTACATATTTACAACATCCACGAATCACCACATTGCACCAAACATTAAATGAAACAGGCAGCAATGGGTTCAGCCGCGGCGCCTGTCTTTGGCGACCGTCACTCTCCGAGGGGAAAGTGGCCGCCCCCGTCGCTTCACTCTCCATTCCAGGAAACGAGTCGCCGAGGAGAAAGGCCGCATGGCGGGCGACTTCCCCACGCGCGAGCGCGAGCGCGCTGAGCTGGGCGTGGCGCTCGACACGCGCAACTACGAGGCGCTGCTCAGCAACCTGGCGGCGCAGCGGGTTCCGCGCCGCGCGTCCATGCCGGTCGCGCCGCCGCCGCCCGCGTACCAGTCGAGCTACGAGGGCGTGGAGGACCGCACGGCGGTCGGCGTGCCCATCCAGACGCGCAACTACGTGGCCATGATCAGCGGCGCCGGCCCGCCGCTGAGCGTCAGCGTGGCCAGGACCGCGGAGGAGGCCGTCGCGGCCGAGGACGTCGAGGACGCGGACGCCGTGCTCGGACTGCCCATCAGCACGGGCAACTACGTCGCCTACATCGCCGGCAAGGAGCAGGCCAACGCCGGCGCGGGAGGGTACGGGAAGCTCGCGCCCAGCCCCGGCAGCCGAGCCAGCGCGCCGTCGCTGCCGCTGCCGCCCACCAGGAAGAAGCACGACCGCGACTCGTTCGCCACGGCCAACAGCAGCCCCGAGAGCAGACCCTCCTGCTTCGACAACGGCCGCAGGTCCAGCGCCGCCGCGCTGTACAACGCAGGGTGGGTGCTCATCGAGGGCGGAGGCACCTTTAAGGGGTGGAAGCGGTACTATGCTGTGCTCTCGGGTATCGAGTTTAAGTACAGCAAGGGCATGGGCCAGCCACCCAAGGGCTTCGGCAACATCCGCGCCGCCCGGAGATGGAACGCGCTGCAGTGCGGGATCCTGCTCGAGTTCATGGACGGCACGCAGCTACAGATCCGTTCCGAAAACGAGGCGGACTACGAGCAGTGGATGGAGACGATCGAGAAGGCGATTGACCGCAACCAGCAGACCAACAGCCAGTCAAAGACCTCCTACACGCTCACGGCGTCGCAGCAGCACGAAGGGTACCTGTTCAAGCTGGAGAAGAACAAGGTGTGGAAGCGCAGCTATTTTACAGTTCGCATTGACGGGTACATCGAGTGTCGCGACCGCGAGAATGGCTCCGTGGACCGGAGGTCGTCGGGGTACATTAAGTCTGTGTCTTTCGCTGATAACCACGCAAATGGTCTGGCGATTGAGATTGAAGGCGGCGAATCGGTCGTGTGCTATGCCGACACATACGATGAACAGATGATGTGGTACGCTGCGATCGCGTCCGCTGCGAGCGCAAACACCAAAGCGACTCCTCAGCCGGCGTCTACAATCAAGAGCACGTACGTGCATACGGCAATCACCAACCACGCTGGTTGGCTGTACAGGCAATCCGGACTTTTCAAGTCGTGGAAGCGTGTCTACTTTACTCTCCACGGTCTTGAGATTGCGTATGCAAAGGACACCAACTCGGAGGTGATGGTCTGTGATGTTGCCCAATCCGTCGAGGACTGGGATGGCCACACGAACGGCCTCCTCATCCGATTGAGGAGCGGTCGTAGCTGGAAGGTGCATGCTGACTCCTACGAGAGTGCGAAGCGCTGGAGAAGCGTTATCTCAGGCGCTTGCCGATACGGCGACACCTTCAACATGAAGAAGTACCTCGCAAGTCGCAAGCGCAAGAAACTGCCTCCCGTTTTCGGTGGCTGGCTAACCAAGGTCGACAAAAACACCAAGCTGCGGCAGTTCTACGTGATCGATGGAAGTACGCTGGGATATGCGAACGACATCGACAACGAACTTCAGCGCCTTGGTACCGTCGTGGATGTTGGTGCATCACGCGACTTGGACTGTGGAATTGTGATCAGTCTGTCGAACGGCATGAAACTGAAGGCTGCATGCGACTCTCTTCAGTCGTCGCGAATGTGGTATGACTGCCTCAACGCCTCGATCTCATGATCAGTTATTTGAAAGGGACTTTCCAAAATTGCGGCAACCAGAAGGAAGTGCCGCACTCGTGGAGTTCGCTGAAGGATGGTGCTTGTCCTCGGTGCCGATAACGTCCCAAAGGCTTCGTGGCATCGCGTTCAACAAGTCAGCGATGGTCATCGTTAGCAAGTATTAGTTTATTCCTGATGGCGGCATGCAAGATATCGAGCCTAATGCTAGCTCCAATCACTTCTGCCAGCGCGAAGCCAGCGATATTATCAACTTCGCTGCTGCAGAACGTGCTCGCCTCATCATACGTCGAGTTTTCCTAGCCCCCCACTATCTAAATCCTCTGAATGTCAAGTGGCTTGAGTGAAAGAACTTTTTTGTTGTGCTTTTGAAAGTGACGGTTTGCCCATTCGTTGTCGATTGCAGTACGGCTGCGTTGTCTCACTTCCGCAAAGGCGGGGGTGTCGGGGACTTCACCGGCAAACTGCGCACAGCCTCAAGGGCTAGTCGGATAGCGTCGACGGGCGGCAGTTCGTGCTCGGGAGCGTCAACGCCGCCCTTTGATACCCCGGAACTTAGCATGGCGAGTGCTACTCGTGCCGTGACTTCGATCATCTCAACAAAAACGACGCCTTGGTCTTCGGGCAACGTTAACTCACGTGCGGCAGCTACGCTCTGCTCCACAGCAGACCGAAAAACGAGATCGTGACTGGTCGGTGGTCCCGAGCAAAACATGCCACAGTCGTAAAGCAAGCTCTTGAGAGCTGCGGCTGAGAGTAGTGCCGGCCAGGTCGGGGTTTCTCCTTGAGTCGACGGAGGAACCGGTGACATGGGAAACTCCTGAGCATAACGTGTGTAAAGCTTAAGCAGTTTTGGTTTGGCTGACAGCACTCCTGCAATCACACGCTGCAAACATCGTGAGTCGTCATATCTGGTCATATCATTATTACTTCTGCGATACTCACATCGTCATGTGTGAGATCGCGTAGAGGCCCAGAGGTAAGCCGCGCGACGGCAGGCACAACATACTGTTGGAGCTTTTGCTCTACGGCATCGCGGGCATTGCCAACTCCACTCGCACCGACCAAGACACGGATGAGTGCATGCAAGAAGCCAGCGCGTGAAAGAGTCGCGCCGCCATCAGCTGGAGATACAAGCGCAGGGTCATGGAGTCTCAACGTCTTGCCTAGAGCTTTTTCTATCCCCTGCTGGTCGCTCAAAGACGTGAGCTCCGCCAGCCCGCACTCGTGGCACAAGTGTGCAAACTCTGGTCCCGTCATGCCGTACCCAGTCTCACTACTCCCTGTTGCATAATGCCGGTATGCTGCGTTGAGTTGAGAAAATTGTGCGAGAAGCACGTCCCGAATGGAATCTTTTGCTTTCCCGCTTGGATCTCCAAGTGCATCATCAGTACGCATACGACCCCAGTCGAACATAAAGGCCGCCTCTGCTTCCATTTCAGACAGGAACTGCCCTGACGCAACCTGCTGCAGCATCTCGCAACGCGCGTACTCCTTCATGTCGTCTTCAAGATTTGATTCCGTACGTTTCGCATCTGCAGACTGCCGCTTCTCGGATTTGGCATCCTCGTGCTTCGCCTCGCTCGATCCAAAGTCGCTGATATGTTTGGCATCCGCGGACATAATCCCCGTTGAAGACATCCTTTTGGCACTTGTGGTGGTGGACTGTTTTAGTGAGGTCGGAAAGAACGCCTTTAGTGTCCATGGGTGGAGCTGTGGTGCTCCAAGCTCGTTAACTGGGACTTCTTGCTGTTGCGAACAGAGACTTCAGCTTAGATCATCCATCAAGAAACCATACAGCATGATATTGGCACCTGTAGAGTGACCATGAGCACCTCGCCGTCTTTACAAACTTCTCCAATCTGCTTGTCGGGTGCCAGTACTTGACCATTCTACTCATATTATGGACCAACATGATGTTTGCATCGAAATCATCACCAATTGCAGGATTCAAACAAATTTACTCACCGCTTTTGCCACACCTGCTGGCAGAAAGAATCCTCGACGTAGATGAGCGTCTTCCCTCGTTCGGCAGCGACCATGAGGGGCTGCTAACGCATATCGCTGTGCGACAGCTAGCGATAGCCATCGACACGTCTGACGACCATCACCACACGGCACCACAAGCTGAAGTCCGTGCACCTTCACCAGAACCTTCATGCTTTCAAGCAAAAATGGGAGGAATGAGTAAAGCGGCGCGGCGGTTGCCAACCTTTTGAAAATAACCAGCGCGAAACATGTATTCAAGGCAATAAGTTAGATCATGAGTGCTATGTAAATGTGGTCGCGTCGCGACGTTTCTTCGTCATCGTTAAGCATCCAACAGCTTTGACTCAATGTGTCGGCCAGCAAACTTGCACGGGCGAGACGACAAGTCCCTTTTCTGGCAGCAGCTCCACTGATAGCCCTCAAGAGGGTATGGCCGCGCAACGAATCGCCCAGGATGGAACGAGCATGCGAGCGATGAGTTCGACTTAGCTGTGAAAGTTTCACTACAGTTGCGGCAGCGGCGAGGGCGATACATTCCCTCCAGCTCCTTGGCAATCTCAGCACGGTCCCTATTGTCGTTCACAATAAGTTTAGGAAATGCCAAACTGAAATGGGAAAAGCTGAACCTACTTGGCGCGTTGTTTGTCGCGGTAAGCTTCGTCTGACTTCACCTTGCGCAGATATTCCTTCTGCGCATCAAGTAGTTTGCTTTGGAGTTCATCAACCTGTCGCTCGAGCGACTCGATTCGACCCTTGGATGAATCGTCCATACGCGACAGGCACTTAACCTCAGTTTTCTTCGACCGCAATTTCTCTTGTTGTAGAGATACTTGCTCTTGGGCGTCTGCAAGTCTCGCCGTAAGATCTTCGACTTTATCAGTCAACCGAGAGACGTCCTTGGCTAACTGTGCATTTGTGTCGCGCAAATCCTATACAAAATGATGTGAGAGCTAGGCATATCAAGGAACCATTAGCAGCGATGGCATACACTGATCGTTCGCTCCTTCTGTCGAAGCTTGGACTGCACCGTCTCGACTTCTACGTCTAATGCATGAATACGGAAGTTTGCCGTCTGTATGATACAGGCATAGTTAGGTTTGAAAACGAGAGGATGAACTAGTTGAGGAACGAACCTGCTTCTCAGTCTTCGCTGACTCGAGTTCCTTCGACAAAGACTCTCTGCATTGCCAGCCATGACATGTCAGAAACTTGTAATCGTGCATTGGTTCATCACTCAGTCGTACCGCTTCTTTAGCTCTTGAAGAGCTGTTTTGTTTTGACCACGTGCTGCCTCCCACGCGGACTCGACCGCCTAAAGGCGATGTTCACAAAGAATGTTGTAAACACTGGTACAAAGTTTTGGATAACGATAAGCAACGTACAGCAAGCCGGATAGACAAGTTTTTGACCTCTTCAGCGCGATCAGCTGCTGCCTCCTCGGCACTGTCAAGTTTTTTCTTGAGTTTTTGATTCTTTTCTTTGAGCTCCAATATGGTGTTTTCATGCTCGATAGCCACGACTTCCATCCTGCTCACTCGGACAAATATTAGTCTCGTGGTATCTTCACTGGAATTCAAAGGAATTCAAAGTAATACACTTACTCTCGGAGTTTTTCCTTCTGGCGTGCATTGCGCTTCTGTGTGTCTTCGAGCTCTTTCAACAAGTCGAGACGCTTCTACTCGGCAGTTGTTAGTCAACACTTTCCCAAATACCTCACACAAAGAGCCTCATACCTCAGTCTCGTCCTTGATGTCCGAGACTTGGTCAGTGAGAAAGGAATTTTCTCGCTCGAGAGTTGCTGCTCGCTCACATTCGCGCTCGTACTTTTTCATGTACTGCTCCAGGCGAGTTGTAGCTGCAATCTTTTCCTTGTGCTCAATCTTTCGAGCCGCAACCTCCTTGGCGACGACATCGTCTGTAGTTTCCTTGTATCGCTGTAGGACGCGCAGCTCACCCAGGAGTTTGGCCCGTTCAAGTCTGAGGTCCTGGTGATCGGAAAGCAATGACTGGTACTGCTCCTCAAGGCCACGCGCCTTCCGCTTCCACATCTCCTCAGTCACACTCCATGGCTTCTGCATCCACGACTCGCCTACATCGGGCATGATAGGCGTACAGCACAAATAGCGCTGGAGTGGTTCGGTAGGACTCTCTTGATGATTTACTCGCGCTTGTGTTCAAATGAAATGCGAATGTGCAGGCGAGCTCACACAGAAGCTTCAAAGTAATTTTAGCCGAGGGATGTGCTAGCAGGAAGGCGACAAGAGCGAGAAGAACGAAGTGTGAGGCAAGGTCAGAACGGGCTGAAGGGCAAGAATAGGAATATGACACGTTGGCGTATAAATACCTCAAAAACGCTGGTGATGGAAATGGTTAGGTTGCATTGTTTTCGTTGGGAACAATTGCCGTCAATCGTCGTCTTCATCGAGGTCGTCCAAGTCAGGCATGACGCGGCCGGCGTGTATTTCGCCTCCATTTGCGGGTGGCGCGTCATCGCTGTCACTATTGTCACTTTCGTCTTCATCCAGTGGCGGAAGCACACGCCCAGCATGGGCTTCCTCAACTTGCACCTGAATAGCACTTCTGTCCTTCTTTTCGTTGCTCGATTCGACCTCCTCTTCACCTTCAGAAGATGAGCTGCCTTCTTCGAGCCACGCGCCGAACTTGTCTGCGCGAGCTTGCTCCTCCTTTTGGCTCTCTCGGTGTGTGTAATCTGTGCCATCCCAGAAGCCGCACTCGAGCTTCCGGCCAGCAAAGAAGCGCCCGTTCATGACGTCCACACAGGTTGCAGCACTTCCGCTTGATGCGAATTTGATAACCACGACACCGTCCCTGTGCTTTGGAAATAGTGTGATCTGATGCGGTAGAGCAAATAACAAACAATTTCATGAGGAATGGTTTTCAGCGTAGAATGAAGAGAGCACCCACCTTTGTGACTTCACCGATCTTTGCGCACTCTTCATTGATATCCGCCTCAAGCTCCTCCTCGTACTCCTTGTCTAACGAGAACCCAAACACGATGAGAATCTGAGCGACAATCGAAATATAAACTGATCGAATCGGATCCACGAACCAGATATCTCTTCAGGCGTGAACATGTGCTTGATAACAACGATGCGAAGACCCGCGCGGTCTCCATCTTCTCCTTCATTCCACGACAGAGCCTGTTGCAAGCAGTGAGCATTCGAACTGTTACGAAAGCTCGTTTGGAAACGGCAGAGCTATACTGATTCCTGACCTTTTGCTGCTCGATGAGTTTGACTTTTGCACGGGCATCAATCTTTCGCTTCTTTTGTTTAACGAACTCACTTCCTTTTTGCTTGAACTCGGCGGGAGTAACATCGATTGGCCAACTGCACCAAACCACAGTAAGCAAGCAACACACAATTGGACAATAGATATCATCAACACGTACTCAGGTCGAATCTCTGACTTGTGAAGCAGCGTGATCGCCAGCTCAACCGACGCTTCTTTCATGAAGCACACTGACGCATCACCCTGCACTTGTAAGTTAGCGTCACATAATTTAACGAAAGCCAGTCCCTCGCTACCGGAGACTTACATTTAGCCCGCCAAACTCCTTGTTCTTGTACAGCTTGATGCGCGGCTCGCCAGTAGTTACGTCTTGCTGGATGACACCGCACTTGCTGAAGTAGTCGTGCACTTCCTGTACAGTCACGTCCAGCGGAAGACCGTTGACATACACCCATGTGTTCTTCTTGGTTGCCTTCCACTTGTCTCCCTTCTTCTTCTTCTTCTTTCTCTTCTTCTGTTTGGTATCTGCGTCACCGCTGTTTCCGTTGGAAGCATTATCACCCAATTGCTGCTCGATGGACGCTCCTGTAGGATTTACAGAGAGCTGCTTTGGATCGAGAGTTGCAGATGCCTTATCTCCGCTGACACCACCCAACTTCTGGTCCAACTCTCCCGCAGCCTCTCTCAAAACCGCAAGGTCATCCTCGATCTTTTCCTCTGGCGTGACCCACTTGTTGCTCTCACTGTCAAAGACGTACTGTTTCCCGTCTTCTGCCACAAATGCCTCAACGTTGCTGTCACCACCAGGATCTCTTGTCAGCACGACTTGCTCGGAACTATCGCGTTCACCGTCACCAGCAAAGACGTACGCCTCCTCGTAAACTTGGTCGGCAGCCTTCACTTGCTCAATCTGTCCCGCCAGCTGCGCCTCTCGATCCATCTCGCTGTTGGCCTCCTGCAGGAACTCCTTGAGCGCCGGCACCTCACCTATGCGCGCACACCGTCAGCCGCAGCCACTCGCCAACAACAACAACAACAACAAAAACCGCCCTGCGCCACGTACTCACTGGCTGCCACTCGGGCATCTCCTTGCGCCAGACCATGGTCATGCCGTCCACCTCGCCGTCCGCGAACAGCGCCAGCAGCTGCTGCGTGGTCACGGGGCCCTTCTGCTCGCCCTCGTCCGGCAAAAAGTACCAGAGCGCGGCCCAGACGCCCCAGAAGCTCGCGAACGGCTCCACGCTCGACGCCGGCGCCCACTCGGCGCGCCCCGGCGCCCACACGAGCTGCGTAGGCTGCAGAAGTCCCTTGCGCAGTAGCCGCTTGAGCACGTCGGCGCCCAGCGGGCCCTTCTGCAGCCCCGCCGCGTCCAGGTACAGCCAGCCCTCCTCCATGGTGGCGAAAGTGCGCCACCAAGGTTTCCCCAGCAATTTATCGCCCTACCATTGGCCAAAATACCTCCATAAATGATTTATAGCCAATGGAAGCGCGCGGAGGGCCATTTTGGTCGCCCATTCACGGATTGAAGGGCGAGATGGCGAGCGTGACGGTCGCCGAGGCGCTCGAGGCGCAGCAGGACGCGCTGGACGTCGTGCAGCTGCAGCACGAGCCGCTGGACGTGCAGCAAGTGGTGGACGCTGTCTCGCACGTGAGCGCGGGCGCCATCTCGACCTTCGTGGGCACCACGCGCGACAATTTCCAGGGCAAGCGCGTCGTGCGGCTCGAGTACGAGGGCTACGAGCCCATGGCGGCGTCCGAGCTGCGCAAGATCTGCGCGCAGGCGAGGAGCAGGTGGCCGAGCGTGGTGCGCGTAGCGCTCGTGCACCGCCTGGGCGTCGTGCCGGTCAAGGAGGCGAGCGTCGTCGTGGCTGTGAGCTCGCCGCACCGCCGCGAGGCCATCGAGGCCTGCGCGTTCGCCATCGACGCGCTCAAGGCCAGCGTGCCAATCTGGAAGAGCGAGCAGTACGAAGGTGACGACCGCGTGTGGAAGGAGAACGCGGAGTGGCGCTCCAAGACCGAGCCCTCGCTCTCGGCGGCGGCGCTGGACTCTTTGGCCGGGCATAGCTGCTGTCACGCCAAGCGCGCCATGGAGCCTGCCGACAAGGGCAATGCGCACATGCATGAGCAGTAGTTGTCCCAACATTCGAGGATTTATTGAACTATGAAGAAGAACGCTTGTTGTTTGTTGTTTCGAGACCTGAAGTGCTTGAAAGCAAGATCGAACTCACCAACAACCTGTTCAGGAGGTCTACGGCACGGGCTTGAGCTCATCATACTGTTTCAGCTTTCGCACTGGGTGGTGCATTGCCGTGACATGTGACAACCTCGCCAGTGACCAACACATCACGCAAAGTTATATGCAGCATATCCGGTAGCGATACCCCACTTCACCTAGCGGCTTGGGTCAGCAGCATGGTTCCCGACTCTTCAATATCCAGCATGTCGAACGGGAAGAGCTGAGCAACCGCCTGTCCTCATAAGTCTACTCGGTGCGCCACCAGATAGGCTGCAGGGTGGGGAAATCTACTAGATACCGGAGCAACCTAACACTACTTACGTGCTGGCAATGCATCCAAGCCACTCGTACCGCCGTGCGCTAGAGAATGCACTGGGCAAACGCGCACGTACCCATGATTACATCAAACGTGTCAACAGCATGAAGACACACCAATCGAGTCGGCATAGTGCACGCACCACGCACCATGACGTGGTAGAGCGTTTTCATCGCCCTGGCTGCAACGCGTATTGACTGATTAGCGAAGATCACAATACCTGATGTTGGAGAAGTGGTCGATGGATCTCATTCCTAGTTTCCGGACCTTCGGCGGTGCGCACGATGGGAGCTCCAAGACCGTGCAACGAACGCACCATACCCCGCGCGATCGCGTTTGAAATTTCGCCAGTTTGTAGCATTGGTGCACTGGAACACCGGGTGGTGGCAATCTCGTGAAACGCAAGGGAGGAAGATCCCAATGGATACTCCCTCATTGAAGCTACGCATGTAGCGTCAACGCGGTCAAGCAAGCACGCACAAGCAGGTCTCGGCTACTCATAGATTCCTTGTTCAAACTGTTATACCGCAGTGTGCACTGCTCTGGTCATGACACGCACTGCTCTCGACCGTGCGATTCGTATCGTCGGAGCACATACCTCTAGGCGACGGCGCCTTACTTGCCCAGCGGGCGGAGCGGCAGCACGTCGGTCTTCCACGTCGCCTTGTACAGGTCCGCGGCACCAACGTAGTAGGCAGCAGCGGCCGTGAGGATGCCCGTCCAGCCGCCCACGTGCAGGGTGTTGTCGCTGTGCGCAAAGTGGCCGGCCGTGAGCAGGATGAACGTGAGCTCGAGCAGCGCGAACACGACGAAGAGGCCCAGGTTGGTCTTGACCGATCCGATGAGCATGACGAGCGTGAAGCACGTCCACGAGAGCAGGAACACGCCGAGCGCCTCGTGCACGTTCTCCGCTGGGATCGACGACTTGACAAAGTCGAGGAAGTACGCGAGCGACATCCAGAAAGCGCCGTAGCTCAGGAACGCCGTGCCACCGAACGTGTTGTTCACGATGAACTCCCACACGCCAGCGACCATCTGCACGAAGCCGCCGTAGAAGAGCGCGAGGCCGAGCACGACCGGCTCGGAGCTGGACGACGGGATGCCCGTGTTGAAGATGGAGAGCACGAGCGTGGTGGTGGCGAAGGCGCTGAGTCCGAGCGTGCCGGGGTTGCCGAACGGCCGGTGCTCCACGACCGGAGAGCTGTTGAGCACGGGGAGGATCGGCGTGGTGCTCATGCTTGGAGGAAGGCGACGGAGGTGGTGGTGGAGCTCGGCTTGCACGCTCGGAGGCGAATTGGATTGTGAGCGGCCAGCAGCGGGGACCGGAGACCGGAACGTGCGGGCCGAGACTGGGCGGGCGACGACATACAGGGTGTTGCTGTCAGGAGCCTGTCGTGAGCAAACAGTGCGCTGTAGCCTCATCGCCGACGTGCATGCTGAAGCCAATCTTAGAGTTGCACGCGCTCAAATCACTGGCCCAACTGCAAGTTGAAAGTCTTCCCGATGCTCATGGCGACTTTGGAGGCATACAAAGCGCGAGTGACGGAGCCCATCGTGATTTGAGGCGATGGATGGAAGGGGGAAGGGCCTTCCTGGTTTCTCCCCGGCGCAAACGCCTCAGTCCTGAAGCGCATAGCCGCCCCCGGCTCAATAGAGTGAGGTGTATATACGTCGACGGCTCGCATGTCGGACTCGCATGCAAGGCATCGATGGCCGCAAATGCCGCGGCGACACCTTCATCCCGTCGGTGCTGCCTCGCAGGTTTAACGCTGTGGGCGACGTGTAAAGCGAGCGATTACCTTCCACTCGAGCGATTCTTCAAGCTTCACATAAAACGGAGCGAGCGCCGCCGTCATACGCCGGCCGAGTCGCGGCGAGGCGTGAATCACATGAGACGCAAGGCGGGACTCCATTAATCCCCCGGCCTCGCAGCTCTATGCACCCGGAAGGTTTAACGGTCGCCTTTGCCTCGCAGGAAGGCTCGGCCGACAGCGTAGCAAACACTCAGTGTGGCGTTGCCCAGTCGCGCGGAGCCGCCGCAATCACGTGAAACTGGGCTTCGCGAGGTGGAAGGAGCGTCGTAAGGTGCTGCCGGGATCACGCCGAGAAAGAGAGCCTCTCGAGACCAAACATTCCGCACAGCCACCGTTCAAATCACTCGGCGAGCACTTCGCTCGCGTCATTGAAATTGAAGAAGCGGGCTTGGTCGCGGTTCTGCATGACCCTGACCTCGCGCGTCAACAGAGCCGTCATCGGCGATGACAGAACGCCTGGTTTTGGCGACTGGCACTGGCGAGACTAAAGCTAATCACGTGAAGCGCAAGGCCCCGCGGGTCCACCGAAGCCTGCCGCGTGGTCCGCGGATAACAAATGAAGGTCGCTACTTGAAGAACGGGCGAAGACCGACGGAGCGAGAAGAAGAGAAGAAAGACGAGGACCCTCGGGAATCGCGGCAGCCAATATCCAGTCAGTCACTTGGTTGGGGGTACGGCTCGGCGGCATGCAGGCTCCCGGCAGCTAATCGCTCGGTGATTAGTTGCAGTGCAGCACCGCATCGTGCGGCTGCTCTGAGGATTTGACAAAGCTCGGCCATGTGGAGACCACTGCAACTGGGTCTAGTTAGCGTACAGTACAGTACTCAGTCGCACGTGGACCGGCTCACGACATTCCCGCGCGCTGATTCGCTGGTTGGAGCGCGCGGGATGTAACCACATAAACTGAAGCACTGGTCATGGTGATCGTCTTGCACTCCAGCAGTTTGTCGGTGTGAGTCGTTGGAAAATTGCAGCACCTTCGTGACAGTAGTGCTTCTGACCATGCACCACCAGTGCAATATCTGTCAGATGTGTCCCTCTGATAAAGGGCGTGTACTCCTGCTGAGGAGCGAGCTATTGTATCAATTGAGAGACACACTTGTCGAGTCATCGAGGGTGGAGATGAAAGCTTTTTCTTTCTTTCTTTCTTTCTCCGAGCAAGCACGCCGTAGGAAGACGAGCGGACGAACCGTGAGTCTGGTCGATGGTGGGTGCGACGTCTGTAGTGGCGCCACTTCCCACCGACAGGATGCATGCACTTGGTGTGCAGTCCGGTCGGTGCCATTTCTGCTTGGTCAAGCGGCGCAGCCAGCCGCAAGCAAGGCTCGTCTCGTGCTCATCCGTGAGCAATCCACTCGATGGACGGGAAAACCGTGGCCTGATTACGGCTCAGCGAGATCAAATCGCTGCACGACCGATGGTCTGCACGCGTCAGGAGCGCGTGGCTCGCGCACCTCGCGCTCCTGCTCAGTTCGCTGGAGGAAAAGGCGATATAAGAGGCAAGAATCCTGCGAGGGAAAATGATCATTGACCTTCGGTGGTCCGTTTGTGGCGTAGAACAGGTTGAATGCTCGACTTAACATCCCAAAAGTGCGGCTGTGTGTCGACGGTCGTGAAGACGCTGCTGCGATTTTCTGTTGCCAGCCCTGAATCTGTCACCGTCTATCTCGTGCTGTTCAGTGTCGGCGGTGGTGGCGGTCTGTCCGACCTCTTTGCTTGCGAATTTTTACGCCAAAGCACTGGCATGAGCTGAGGAGTCTCCGACTACAATGGCCGTTGTCACAGCCCCGACAATGGGTCACCTCGGTTCTAATCGCGAATGTGGTTGTTGTCCTTGACAGCAGCAATAACTGTAATGCAGTAGTTCGCCACCTGAGCAAGCGAAGGTAAAGTTGGACTGCGCCGTCCAATCCGGCTGCAGGCGCGAGGCTGAGCGCGTGCCAGGGGATGGAAATAGCACCACGAATGCATCTTTTCTTGCCAAGAGCCTGGTTGACTCGGCTCACAGACACGCGTCGGCCGATCCCAAGCAGGTTTTCGGCGTCAAAGAGACGATGGTGCCGATTGGTCTGCCAAGGCACGGCAAGCCAAGCACTCTCAACCTATAGATAGTCAGCCTAGCTCATAAACCGTGCATGCAGCGCGCGGCATCCGAGCTCCGCTGTTGCCAGCGGGCGCGAGACCAAGAGACAGGAGAGCAAAATTTCGCCCCAAACCAAAGGAACAGCTCGACGCTGAGCGGCAGCACTAGCAGCCACAGCTTGCTTCAGCCTTGCCATATTCCAATTCTCCCACAAGCTCCCGCTTTCGTTACAAGTCCGAGTCTTCGTGATAGCCAGCCAAGATGAGCAACACGCCGATTCTTCCGGTATTCAATAACGCGCCGATGACCTCGCCCGGGCAAGTGATGATCTCGGAGCCACGCCAGTTCGGCAACCCCGCCACGCTCGGACTCAGCGCCTTCGCCACCACCACGCTCGTGCTCTCCATCTTCAACACGGGCATCCCGTCGTCCAGCTCCGAGCCGGTCGTGCTCGGCCTCGCGCTCTTCTACGGCGGCTTCGTGCAGATGGTCGCTGGCGTGTGGGAGTTCATCGTGAACAACACGTTCGGTGGCACGGCGTTCCTGAGCTACGGCGCTTTCTGGATGTCGCTCGCGTACTTCCTCGACTTTGTCAAGTCGTCGATCCCAGCGGAGAACGTGCACGAGGCGCTCGGCGTGTTCCTGCTCTCGTGGACGTGCTTCACATTCGTCATGCTCATCGGCTCGGTCAAGACCAACATGGGGCTCTTTGTACTTTTCGCGCTGTTGGAAGTGACCTTCATCTTGCTGACGGCCGGTCATTTCGCCCACAGCGATGCTACAATCCACGCTGGCGGCTGGACAGGTATCCTTACAGCCATCACAGCCTACTACGTTGGCGCCGCGGACCTGTACAAGGCGACGTGGAAGATCGAGCTGTTGCCTCTGGGTCAGGTGAAGCTCCAGGTGGCCTCCACGTAATAGACTTTGTACATTTCAACTTCATGCTCGCACGATTGGTGGTCCGCAGCGTGTCACTTGCCTTCAACATGACCATGCGCACTAGCAGATTATTGGCCAGTCCCTAAACAATCCTCTTCCCAATCCCCAACCACTCCTCAACCCGATCCTGGTCATGGCGACCGCCGCTGGTGGCGATGGCTCGCTCGTGCTGCCGCCGTCGCCCAACTGGTACTGTTCGCAGGTAGCTGCGCGTCTCTCGAGGCCGCTTGTCCTCTCCTCTGGGCCGTAAATCTGCTGCTAACGGCGCTCGGAGCGCGCAGATCTGCGACTGGGGGTGGACCGCGGAGGACGGCACGCTCGCGGCGTTCGGCGCCAAGAACGACGTCTATGTCTACCAGGTGGGCAACAGGCGGCGTCAAGGCTCTTTGGGGCGATGAATAACGCCATGTACGTGCTGCGAAGGTGCTGCCGACGACTCCAAGGCTTGCGTTCAAGGCGCAGATCGCGCGTGGGAAGAAAGCACAGCGAGTGACGGCAGTGAGGTTTCTCCAAGCGGAGACTGCAGGGGACGGAGCTGCGAGGATTGTGAGTGGCAGCGAAGGCGGCCACGTCCAGATTTGGTACGCTGTCGTATTGGTCTATCACCAAAGTGTTGCACCGCATTGACCGTGGACTCACCCATGGATGCTTCAACTGTCAGGGATATTCGGACTGGCGGCATCCTTGAGCAGCACAAGAAGCATTCGGGCGAGATTACGGCCGTCGCAACTGCTGCAGTTGGTGCGAAAAGTCCAAGCCTTGTTGTAGCGGGAGATCGCCAAGGCAAGATTAGCTGCTGGGACCGCGCTGGGTGAGGAGCTTCCAATATCTGCTGAATCTGCCGCATACAGCGAATCTAATGGGCATACGGCTGCTGTGGCGTATTTCAGAGGCCGCGTTGGAGTACTTTCGCCGGTGTCAGGCGATGGGGTTTTTAGTATGGCAATGTCGCCTCGTGATGCATCATTGGTGGCTGTGGGCTACCGCAGCGGTCTGCTTTGTCTCGTGGACGCACTCCAAGAAATGCTGCTGCATCGCATCGATGCGCACGACCAAGAGCTTCAATGCTTGGTGTGGACCCTAACACCTGACGAGAGCGTATATCTTGCATCTTCGTCTCGAGACAAAACTATCAAGATTTGGCGTTCAGGCGGCTGGGATGCAACACAAGAGAATGAAGACACTGATGGGCATTCCAATTCCCCCAGAACTAAGATTGCTTTGGAGCGCATTTTGAAGCTACCAATGGGAAAACAAGGGCAAGCATACAACCCGTCCAAGCATTTGTGGTTACCAGTTGCGTGGAACACCACCATATCCGAGCCAACAACCACAATCAGACTCTGGTCGGGATCGTTTGACGGTAATTTGCTACAATGGGATATTCCGCTCAAAGGCTCAAAACAAGTCAAACCGGTCGCCATCAAGAATGGTCATAACAGGATTCTTTTCAATATTATCGCGCTGCCTCGAAGCATCACCCAACAGTTCGAAGCTGCGGCAAATACCCCAACTCTGATGACTGTTTCCCTCGACCGTGAGCTTCGAGTCTGGGCAGAAACTCCCCTCGGATCAACTCCAAAGACCGCTAACGGTAACATGCACACGATTGCCAAGTTACTTGGTCTCGGTGGACATGTGTACGATGTTTCGTATTCCAAGCAAGTGTCTACAATTGCCCTCGCATGCGGCGATCAAACTATCCGGCTATGGAAGCTCGATGCAAAGGGCGGAAACACGTACAATACCGAGTTATTGTGGAAAGGTCTGAAAAGCAAGATCACAAGCATCGCTTGGCACCCATCTACAGCTGGGTTGTTGGCCTTCGGTACTGAAGATGGTACTTTGGGAGTATACGACACTCAATCGAAGAAGCAGACACGTTTTATATCTAGCCATTCCGGAGAGGTGCAGCAGGTTGCGTGGCACGTTATTTACAGCGCCTCGGCCCAAGATGATAGTGCAACTCCAAATGGTGACGAGATAAACTCGTTCGTGGAAGCAATGCATGAGCTTGAGAAGGCACAAGAGGAAGGCGCTAGTCTTGATGACGCGCTGGTGAAGCTTAATGCGCACCCGCAGCAACGATCAAACCCAACTGATTCGTCTGCACGCATAGTTCTGTGGAGTCGAGATGCTTCGGGTCAGCTCTTCGAGTCAGATCCGGATAACCCCGATACCCCATCTCACGTTGTGAAAAACACTCGCTCGTGCCTTTCGTTTTCCTGGAGTGAAGATGAGAGTGCAGTCGCTATTGCAAAACCAAATGGCATCGTCGAGATCGTGGATCACTTTTCAGTGAACGCGGATGAGGCAAGGAATGTTGGAGTCGTCCAGGATCATGAAGATCGTGTTTGTTGCATCTCGTGGACCCAAGTCGGGAATAGTCGTTGGATTGCGACAGGCGGGGGAGATGGACGCATATTAGTGTACCAACTTGATGGGGATGATGTGAGCTCTCTTATCCTTGTGGCGAAGTTGGATGGCCACGCTGGAAAGGTAAATCAGTTGAAGTGGCAACCAGTGGAATCTGATAAAGAAAATGGCGCTAAAATTGCTGGAGAGACGCCTTTGCTTGCGTCGTGCGGTGCAGACGGGTGTGCTACTGTCTGGGATATCAGTCGTCGCAAAGAACCAAGAGTAGCTGCCTTCAGAGAGCACGTAGGGCGAGTCCTCACTCTCGATTGGACTTCCCCAACAGTGATCGTCAGCGGAGGTGAAGATCAATCTGCTCGGATTTGGAAGATTCATGACTTCCCTGACGCGCAAATCAGTGGCGAAGACCTCAGCATAAAGCCTCGACAGGTGAAAGATGGGGCTCAACAACTTTCGTTGAGCACAAAAACGACAAATCCTGAAAGCAACAACGTCATGGAGCCATCAACCAACGGTCATAATCAGTCTACACCACTCGTAGAGAAGGCGTCAATTTCGAGTGCTCCAAAGAAGCCGAAGAAGAAAAAGAATTCCCAAAAGAGTGCGGCTTTATTTCATTCTGAGTCTTCTCCGACTGCGCATAGTCAAGTCGCTAATTATTTTGCAGCCCGTACCGCAAAGCTGAACACGACAGCTGACATTAGTGTACGTCCAGCAAGAGTCCAAATTGAGTCAGCTGGTGGAGTCGATCATCTTGTGTCAATCCTGCCTCTTCTTGATCGTCCCAATGACAATCCTTTGAAGTCGCGCAGTTCTATTTCTCAATTCTTCCACAAAGAGCAGACCAGATTTGCAAGCGAAGAGAACTGGGAAGCTCAAGCGCGCGTGTTACTATTGCAAGGAAAAGTTGCAGATGCTCTTCATGTTGTAGTCAAAGAGGGAACCCTTGATGCAACGTGGGTTGCACTGTCACCCATGGCAGGAATGGAAGTATGGCGCGAAGTGACCAACTTGTTCGCACAACAACTTGTCGCCCGTGGAGATTATAGCACTGCTGCTTTTCATTTTCTCGGAATCGGTAAAGTCCGCTCTGCTATTCGCTCACTCTTTGAGGGTGCAGCCTTCCCAGAAGCACTTGTGCTAGCTAAGCAACGTCTTGGGGCGTCAGACCCGCTTGTCCGCGAAGTAGCATGGAAATATGCGCTGTGGCTAGAAAAGCGAGGTCAATACGGCGATGCCGCACTCATTTATTCCAGTCTTGAAGACTCTCCACTCGATCCTATGAGTGGGTTGAGTACCAGTGTTGAAGAAACTTTGTCATGGAGAGCTGGGGCTATTCGTGCGCTTGTCAAGACTAAGAATGCTGCTTGCATTGCTCAGGCTGTCGATTTGCTCCATGAACTTGCTTACCCAACTATTGACAATCGTGTGGGTGAAGAACCTCTCTCGTTCCCAGCCGCATTTATCACGATTGACATTCTTGGACCGCTTGTGCGCGAGGCACTATTCAAGGATGCATCAAGGGCAGTTGACCTGCTGGTGGTTCAGTCTCCACAGCTTCGAATTAATTCAAGCCGGCCGATGGCGGCAACGTCCTTCCGTCTTA
Organism: Phytopythium helicoides; assembly: GCA_024867545.1. Lineage (NCBI taxonomy): Eukaryota > Oomycota > Peronosporomycetes > Pythiales > Pythiaceae > Phytopythium > Phytopythium helicoides. The sequence continues at coordinate 1,178,290 of JANFNE010000011.1, read as the reverse complement.
CGCGGTGCCTGACTGTCATTCTTGAGGCGTTGATCATGAATGGATCAGGAGACAATTTCTCAATTGACGGATTTGAATTACCGACTGAGCTGAAAGTACTACAGCGTCGTTTTCCGGACAACGAGCTCATTCAGTTGTTGGTAGAAATGGTGGGAAGTCAGACCTATGAAGGCGGTGCATATCCTTCTGACCTGATCTCAGCGGGGTATCCAAGGCTATCAGCATGTGAAACAACGGAGTCTTTGATTTGTCTTGCTGATGACTTTTGGAGCAAAGTCGTTGGTGTCTGTCATCAATGTGGAGTTTGGCCCAGCGATGACGAGTCAAACATGGACGAAGATATCCTATCAGAAGCACAGGATCTTCTCATGGACGATGAAAACAGCTGGCTGCTACTTGAGTGGCGGAGTCAAGTTCTGCTAGGCGCTGCTCCATCGACTCGACAGCTTTTTGATGTTGCCATTGACATACTTCGCTTTGTCGTGGACGCAATGACTGGATGTTTGATCAGTTCGATGGAACACCTTGTACGTCTACTCGGTGATGTCGTGGATACGATCGCTTTAGAAGAGCCCACGGGTGGTGATGAAGAAGATGACAGTGAGTGCATTTCTCTCGCTGTCAAACTTGTCGTCCTCTTGTTTCCAGGCGGAGTGGCATCCAGCAGCTCTCCGGTTTTGGACATCGGAGAGCTTGCAGATGAACCGTCCGATGCACAAAGTCTCTGGCATACACTACAGCTTCTCCAATGCCGAGTTGCTGTAGGCATTGCTGGTAGACTACGTCAGCATAGCTTCGAATGGGTGGATTGCACTTCACAACGAGTCCTCGATGCAGCCCAGTTGAGCAACATCTCACAAGAGTCGGACGTGGCTGAAGATGCCGCTCTTCACGGTGAACAGCTCGCAGCCGAGTTGAAAATCCTACAACAGATGATAGGTGGACACGCTAGGGACAATGTTATTGATCAATAATAGGGTAACGACCCGTATCCATCGCGTTCATATTTCAAAACCATGCTTCGCCTTATCCAATAAGTCAAATCATTCAAATCAGCCATGTGCGGCGCTACTCGGGCATCAAAACTCGAACGGAATGTCCTCACGCGAGAAGAGAACCTCTCGCTCCAGAGCCAGCTTCGTGTCGTAAAGCAGCGATGAGCAGCTCGTTGTGTACGTGTTGGCAGTGTCCATATGCTGAAGAATCCGTAGAAGGGACCGCACTGCTGCGAGCAGCTCTTCCTTCTTTATTGGGTTGATATCGTGGGTGTCACCGCTTCCGCCACCACCGCCTCCCGTAACTCCTGATTCATCGTTCTCATCCCCGCCAAGCCCTCCATCCTCTCTGTTCGCCTCCATCTCGATTGCCGTGCTCATTCGGTGCAAGTTGTGCAGCAGCCAATCGTACAAAAAGCCTGCCGGCTTGCTGCGAATCGCCGTCCATATCAGTGAATCGTCTTCGTCCGTTGCGATCTGAATGAGGTGAACCAGCGTAAACGATAACTGCGTCTCGAGCTGTTCTTTGTATCGAAATTCAGTCACGTCTTTCAGATCTGACGCAGTCTCCAGCGCATCGATAACCGCATAAAGGGAAGACTTGAAAAAGTTTCCGTACGCTGAGCGCGATCGCGATACACGAAGCGCAGTGCATGCGCTGATTCGCACCTTGAAGTTTTCTTGCTGTGCTATTGCAGTGATAAGTGCCTGGAACACCGCTGGTGCCCACGTTACTGATGCAAGCGGCAAGCTTGGACACAAAAGCACCTTTGCAATCGCGTGGCAAGCGTTCCACCGAACTTTTGGTGAGCCCGTATTGATCTTGGACGCCAGAATTACCATTGCCTGTGCTAGAAGTTCGTGAAGGCCAGCAGCTTCGTAAGGTGTCAGTGTGGCGGCGAACGGCTCAAAGCTGATCCACCGACAAATGAGACCTAGTGTTCGAGCTACGCTTGAGGCGACCTTGTCGTTGTCGTTGATACACACAAGCATTTTTTCCGTGATGTACCGCATTTGAATCGGTGGAAGCAAGTCGAACAGCAGCAATGGCTTGGCGGTCGATCCATTTTGCCGCTCCAACGAAGGTATGCTCTCGGGACCGATCGTCGTACATACGTTTCCGAGTGCCCACGCCGCCCTTACGCGCACATTTAACGTGGAATCTCCCAGGGCCTCAAGCGCTAGTCCGGCCACGAGGCATGAAAAATCACGTTTCTTGAAGGCTGGAGTCAAGCATAAAGATCCGAGAAGCCGGAATCCCGCTGCTCGAACCACTGGAGAGGTATCTTGAGGTGTTTGAAGAAACAGAGCTGCATACGAATCAGCTGTCGTCTTTCCAGCACTTCCCCGTAAGTAGACTGGCAGACTCACTCGTATCTCCAGCAGCTTATCCCAATCAGACGACGAAAGCAGAGTGAAGCATGCACAAACACATGCTCGGACGTGGTGTGATGTGTCGTGAAATGCACGCACTAAGTGAGTCGCTAGGAACGCGAGACAAGCACTGCGTGACCCGCCGAGACGAGCCTGAGAAAAGTAAGTAAAGTGAGCCTTTTGTATACTTCCAAAGAAATAGCAAGGATGAACTTACCGTGTCAACAAAACCATCTGCTTGCTGCCGATTTGTAGAAGCTGCACTTTCATCGTTGGTCTGCCGAGCACCTTCTCCTTTGATGTAGTTCTCCAAGATTTTGACGGCTTGAAGTCGAACATTTGGATCCATGTCTTGGAACGCAGCAAGCATAAAGGCTGACAGCCGAGTCCAATTCACACTGCGACACCACGAGTTTCTCTTTCAGTACTCGCTCAAAGCATGATACAATACGAGTTCGCCCACAACGCGTACCTCAACGCTGCAGAATAGTTTTTCGCCACCTTAGAGAGCAAAGACATAGCTTCCAGGCGTAGTAATGCTCGACCAGGCTCATCTGGGCGTGCCGCAATCTGAAGCAGCTCTTCAACAAAAGAATGCTTGCGCAATAAGTTGGAGCCGCTAGAAATGGATACGCCGGCGCCGTCGAAAATCTGGACGGTATTTGTCGTTGAAATCATCCACTCCAGCATCGCAGGGAGAGTATCTTGTATATTGAGAAGCGCGGAAAGGCAAGAAAGGCTGGTCATGCGGACACTGTGATCTGAATAATCACGAAGATACCCAATGTTAGTTCGTAATCTGGCACAAGACGCCAAGCTAACGTACCAGAGGTCATCGCAACATTGTACAGACTAGACGCCAGAGCGTTAGTTAGTTCTTCCAGGCTCGGTGAGAGCCGGCTTTGGGCTGCAGTGCTGCCGACGTTTGGGTACGGAAATCGCTGAACGACAGAGGCTGTTGTCTGTAATGCACATTAATTTGTTAGTCTTTGGCATCACCCCGTTTTCCCCGAAATTGAGATGAACAAGCAAACCTTGAGCATTTGAACGAGCGAACTGCCTTCTCGTTCGTGCTGGATACAATAGACGAGGGTGAAATGAACTTGGTACAGCATCAGCGAGATACGCTTCGGCATAGATGCAAATGAGGTGGTTGTAGCCTCAGCACTAGATGTGACTGAGTGCCGAAAGTACTGCTTCAGCGGGATCTTTTCCCAAATGCCATCAAGAAACTTGACGGCGCTCATGCGAGCTTTCTCACAGGGATCTGCAATCAGCAGAGTCAGCACGGATGGCGTATCACCATATAATGTCATATACGGCGTTGTTTGTTCGGGGAGATATAGCCCAACCGAGGACGTGATCGACTTGGGGAAGTAGCGAACAATCACTTCAAACGTGTTGAGCACCGTAATTCGCAGTCGCGCCAGTAGACCTCTGATTTCGGTTTAATACACAGAGCAGCGAGATCAGTATTGATGCCAACAAAGGCAACCCTCGTAAGTAAAGCTGGACTTACTCTCCTGTCCCGCGACCATCGACGCTGCCGCTGTCGGATCCACACACTGAAGAATCGGAATCGGAGATGGGCAGTTCATCTTGGTAGGCAAATACAAGTCGGTCCTTTTGGTGCTGTAGCGTCAGTCCGTATCCGACGACTTGGCGCATCGAGCTAAGAAGACTTGGTAGTAGAGCTGAAATGCGGTCATTGAGTTGCTCGTGGTTCGAGTTGATGATTGTGTAAATGCACTTCATGCTGCAGGTGCATGCACGCACGAGGATGCGTTCGTTCTCACCGCGGATCAAGCTCTGCGACTGCTGTCTGAAATTCTCCACCACCATGCGCAGTAAAGACGAAAAGTAGTGGTAGATCTCTGGCGTCTTGCCTGCTTGGGTGCAGATATTGGAGACGCAGCTAGTGGCTGCGTAGCGGGCTTCAATGTCGACGCCTGACGGGTCCAGGTGCTTCATGAGTACAGCAAACAGCAAATCTAGCTCGTGTGTCGCGCGGTCGGCGTTGTCGTGCAGGATCATGCCAAGCGCGCGGATGGAGCTGGCCGTGTACCAGCTGGGACAAACCTTGATAAAGTTGAGGAAGAACTCCATGACGAGCTCCAGCTGATCGCTGGCAAACAGCACGCGCTCTTTGGTGCACGCCTTCTGCACAAACCGCGCGAACTCCGAGCAGAGCAGGCTCGAGCTGAGCGGCAGGACCCTCGCGAGCGCCGTCACCACCGCCGCGATCTCCTGCCGACACCAACGCCGTCAGTCTCCTCCAACCGCCTCCACAACGCGCGACCGGCGCGCCGCACCTCGCCGCGGATGCGCGGGTTGGGCAGCGCGATGTCGATCAGCTGCTTGAGCATCTCCTCCATCTCGACGAGCGTGAGGCGCAGCACGGCCGCGTCCGCCTCCAGCCGCTCGCGCAGCACGCCCCACGCCTTGCGGTCGCGCCGCTGCGCGCCCAAGTTCCACGCGGCCGCACCCGCCGGCTGCATCTGCTGCGCGCCTCGAGGCAGTTGGCCGACTGCGGGGCCAACGGCGCGCGTTCTCGGGGCTGCGGCGCGTCGCTCCGCGAGCGTTAGCGCCTTTCTAAGCCATGTACGTTGCCGTTTGCTCCGGTCCGCGAGGATACCGGTCCCGAGCGTCCCGCGTTTGGATGTTGAAAGAGGGACAACGAGGGACTGCAGTGTTGCGGACGAATAATAACGCAGCATGTGTCATGGAGGCTGCTTGGCTTCTCAGGAACGAACTACACACTGAAGGATCGCCATGGCCCCCCAAGGACGAGATCGTGGAGCGGCATTGAGCTTCTTGAGCTCGAATTGCTGTTTCGCTGGCGAAGGTGCCGATGCTGCCATCATTGCCGAGTTGCGTCTAATGGTGGAGCCGCGCTTCTTTCGAAGAAGCGCGGATGTGCCAACAACATTGCCCGACATTTCTGCAGCCACCACTAGCGTCCAACACCTCTCTCCATCGACGACTCGCACTCACTCGATCGAAAATCCCTCGCCAGCTTGGAGGAAGACCGAGTGCTTGAAGCATCAACCAACCGCTCGAGCAACAAATCTTCAAGTCATGTCATTTTTCCGAGAGCCACGAAAATGAAGTCAGACCAGCATTCAGAAAATTCGACATGCGGCGCACAGCGGCGAAGCTGACGTTGAAGGCGGCGGCGCTGGCGGCGCTCGCGCTCGTCTATGCGGCGCCAGAGCTCGCGCTGGAGCAGCTGCAGCTCTGCGTCCACCAGCTGCGGGGCGGGGAGGGTGCCGCTGTGGGCTCCGCGCGGCAGCTGCGCACGGCGCTGACGCTCGTGGCGACGCTGGCGTCGCTGCGATCTCCCATGTCGGCGCAGTTGATCGCCGGTGCGTTGAGATCGCTGCGCTTTTAGGACGAAATGGTCGGTCTAAAGGGACAGCGCTTCTGCTGTAGCTTCGTGTGTGCACGCTGCAATCCACTTGCTGATTGTCGCGAACGATGCGCCTCCGCTGGTAGCCGAGGCGGGAGCTCCAGTGCTGGAAACCGCGCTGCTGCTGTCGTACGCGCTGTTGCTGCGCTACGTGATTTTCCCGCCTGCATCGACGTTGGCGGCGTTTTCTCGGCACAGGTGCTGTCGTTTCATGAACAAAACATGTTACGGAAACCTCATCGACCAGTTTTGTGGTTGGCGACGCAGGAAAAACCTGGTCAAGTTTTTCTCGCGGCATGACAAAAAGTATGTGCCATACGTCGACCGCTTGCTAGAAGACCACGTCGGTCACGAACGGTTGCTCTTCGCGCGCATCCGGCGGCTGTACCGCTCGCGCTCCATCGAGACAGCATCAGAACTCGCATCGGCACAATGAAAAGCGTACAGCTCGGGTATATTGAGATTTAATATGGCGGCAGCTGCAGCAGACGCGCGCGAGCGTCTCGTGGCGGCATTTCGGAAGCGAGGCGAATGTACAAACGTAGCAAAAAGGGACTCGCCAGAGCCGCTCGCCCGCCGGAACAAGCACAAGCTGGAGAAAACACTTAACGCGACCGCGTGTTGCCCATCTTGCGCTTGCCCGAGTTCTGCCACTTGGCGAGCTTCGGAACCGATATCCGGTCGGCCTCGCCGGCGCGCGCCTTCTTGTTGGCCTTGCGCTGCGTGAGGTGCGTCGCGCGCTTGGCGACCGCGGCGAGCTTCTCGTTCGGGAAACCGGCCTTGTCGCGAGGCGTGACCAGTGACTGCGAGCGGTTGCGAGACTTGGAGCGAGCGATCGACTTGGAGCGCGCACGAGCACGGTCGTCCATCTCCTCGACATCCTCCATGTCCACGTCCTCCATCTCGTCGCGGTCGCGCTTGCGGCCACGAGACTCCTCGCCAGCCTTTGACTTGGCAGCCACGGCCTCGGCGTGCTTCATGTGGCTCGTGTCGACGCCAAGAGCCTCCAGCTCGTTCTTCGTGTCAGTGAGCGTGCGCTGCTTGGCAAGAACTTTGCGCGGCAGCGTCGAGCGGTTCTTGTTTTTGTTCATGCGGTGGTCGGCGATGATCACAGCCTTCTTCTGGCGGATGCGAGCCAGCTTGTCCTTCTGCTCATCGTCGAGGTCGCTCACGTCCTCGTCGTCCTCCATGTCCATGGGGGCATTAGCCATGGCTTCGTCCTCCTCCTGCTCGAGCGCATCCAGGCGCTTGAGGATATCGGGGTCGACAAAGTCGGCAATGTTCTTGCCGTTCCAGATCTCGGGAATCGAGTCCTGCACCCAGTCGTCGTTCTTGAGCATGCCCTTGTAGTGCTCCTTGAAGTTGTACGAGAACACACCGGCGCCACCGTTGGCGTTCATCTTGTCCTTGAGCAGCGATCGCGTAGTGGCAGCTGATCCACCATTCTTGCGAGCCTCCAGCACGCTCTGCGGGATCGAGATCTCACGGGTGACGTTGTCACGGGCAACGGGCACGGCAACGCTCAGGCGGTTGAGGACATCGGCGACCTTGTTGCCCTTGACCTTGGAGCTCACACGGTGCATGAGCAGCTCATCACACGCGTAGTTCTTGACTTCCATCACGTTCTCCTCCGAGTGGTTCGACATGGTGAAGAACTTGGCCTTGGTCTCATCAACAGCATCGTTGATCATCTTCTGGTGCTCGGCCGAGAGCTGGTCGAAGCGCATCTGATCGATCTTGTTGGCAACAAGCACCAGCGGCTTGTTGGCAAAGAGCGGGCGGATGTTGTGGAAGAGGCTCAGCTGCTGCTCGATCGTGAAGCCGCACTGCTCTGAAATGTCCATGAAGAAGAGGATGGACGCCTGCAAGTGTGCAAGCGCCGTCACGGCCTGCATCTCGATCGTGTTGCGCTCCTCGAGCGCGTGGTCCAAGATACCGGGCGTATCAATGACCTGCCAGCGCAGGTACTTGTAGTCGAGGTGGCCGACGTACAGCGCCTTGGTGGTGAACGCGTAGGGCTGCACATCGACATCGGCGCGCGTGACCTTGTTCATAAAGCTGGACTTGCCGACGTTGGGGAAGCCCGTGACCAGCAGCGTGCGCGTGTTGGGGTCAATGGACGGCAGACGCGAGAGATGCTTGCGCACCTCCTCGAGGTACTCGAGCGAGGCCTTCTGCTTCTTGAGAAGCGTGCACATGCGACCGAGCGCGGCGCGCTTGAGCTGCTTGCAGCGGTAGAGCGAGTCGCCGTACTTGATCATGCGCACATAGTCCTTGGCGATGTTGTCGATGAGCGCGCGCGCCGTGTTGACCTGTCCGAGCGCGAGCTTGTAGTGGTCGCGGTCGTAGAGGATGTTGATGAGATCGGCGTAGAACGGATGCAGGTCGTCGAGGCGCGGGAAGTCGTCAATGATCTGGCTGAGCTTCTCCTGGCACGTCTGCTGCGTGAACTTGACCTTGCGCATGTAGAAGGCGCGGATGCGTGAGATGGCGTACGTGGGGTGGATCACCGTCGGCGTCTTGCGCTGCGTGCGCGTGAGCACGATGTCGATGAAGTCGGACGCCGTCGGCACCGTCTGGATCTTCTTGAAGTTGTACACCACCATGGTCGCTGTAGCTCCGCGGGCCGCGTGCAGGACGAGGTGACGAGCACGAGGCTGCTGCTGTGGCTACTACTGCTGCTGCTGCTGGGCTGCTCCACTGGGAAGCGCTCCGCTGGACGACTGACGCTCGCGGCCTTTGCCGCAAGTCTTGCTGGTTGGTTGATTGGTTCCGGCGACCGGAGCCTTCGTAACCGGTACTGTCGGTTAAGTTCGACACGCCGTATTCTCTCTCCCAGTCCTCGAATCCATTTCCAGAGGTCCCAAAAAAGGGGGGTACAAACTTGTGCGCCTCCCCCAAACCGTACACTGACTTTTGCCGCGCGCCTCCGCGGCTCCCTCTGAGCTGTCGACAACAAAGCAACGAAGCTGCCGAGAAAGGCGAGCTGAGTTACCCGCCGCCGCCTCTACGCCGAGCCCCAGACGCGCACGGAGCATGTGGACGGTGCTGTTCGGCGAGCAGGACGAGCCCGAGCTCGCCGCGGCCGACGCGCAGCCGCAGACCCCGGCTCAGGGCGAGCCCAAGCCCGCGGTGCCTCCGTCGCCGGCGTCCACGGCGCCCATGACGCCGTCGCCTCCCGGCTCGAGCCGCGGGGCCGAGCGCCGGGCGTCGGCGGCGCGCTCGACGTTCGAGGCCGACGAGGACGAGGACCAGTCGGCCATGGCCATGCTGCTCAAGCGCATGAACCGCCTCATGGTCAAGGTGGGCGAGCACGAGTTCGAGAAGAAGACGCTCGTCGACACGGTGCGCGCCGATTGCTGGACAGGAGGAGGAGCGAGTGGCGGGCGCATGGGGCTGACTGGAGGGTGCAGATGGAGAAGGAGCGCGCGAGGCTGCAGGTTCAGATCCGCGACCTGGAGCGCCAGATCGAGGACCTCAAGGACCAGAACGTGCAGCTGCAGTACAAGATGGAGTTTGCGTCCGACCCGATGCTGCTCGAGCGCTTGCAAGATGCCACGGACATGCGGTATGTAGCGTCTTCTATTCGGCTAATCGTGCGTGACGTGTTTCTAATCAGCAACCGACAGCGATGCGCTCACTAATGTAAAAGGCCAGCTCGAGGCGGAGATCCAGCAAAAGGACCGCGAGCTCAAGGAATGCAAGGATGCGCTCAGTGCGAAGGATGATGAGCTGGAGAAAATCAAAGCCGAATTCGAGGAGCGTGTCCAGGAGTTGATGGACGAGTGCCAGCGAGCCAAGGAACAGGCGGAAAACGCTGAAAGGTGTGTATGCATCGTCAACATTTTCTGCAATTCGATGCTGACTGCCGATGTGCAGCCTTGCGCAAGAAACTGCTGCAGCTTCATTCCAGAAGCAGTTGGAAGAGAAAGACGAGCTCGTGGAATCGTTGACCGATGCGCGCGACGCACTCGAAGCTCAATTGGCTGACAAAACTGAGCAGCTCAAGGAAAGCCAGGAAGCTTTGCAGGATGCCTCAGCAAAGCAAAATACCTTGAATGAGGAAGTGGAGAAGCTGACTGCGACGAACGAGCAGCTCGAGCAACAGGTCCAGCTTTCCTCGAGTGCCCAATATGATGCATCTGAGCTGCTTCAGACCCGTGTAGATGAGCTTGTGACTCTCAAACGCGAACAAGACGACAAAATCCATCAGCTTCAGCAAGAGCTGGAGGATTACAAACACGATTGTGCGGGGCTCTGGCAGCACAACGAAGACTTGAAGCAACAGATTGCGCAGCTGTCAGCTGCCACGGCGGCAAGTCAAGTCGCTTTCCAGCAGCCTCCACAGGCCGATCAGTCCGCTCTTCAAGCCCATGTCGACGATCTTGAGCATCAACTTGAGCTTCTGCGCCAACAGTTGGCGGAGAAGACGGAGGCATTGACTACCTCGCAAAGCAACACTGATTCCGTGGCAACTGACTTTGGTGTTAGCGAGGTATCCCTGAACGACGATCCAACGTAAGTATTTTTACGGATCTTTGGCGATGATGTGGTGAGTGGTGACTCATCCGTGACTTTTTGGATACGCTAGGGCTGGATGGGAGAGCAACACGATCCGTATGCTAACTGATCAAGCTGAGGCTGCGCAGCGTGAGTTGTCAGATGCGATGGAACTAAATTTACATTTGAGCAACCGCAACACTTGGCTTGAGGAACAATACAAACTTCTGACAGCTAGCGGAAGTGCCGTCGGAGAGGACGATGACGATGATGCGATCCTCGTTCCAGCTGGTGACTCACTGTTCGCGAATGGCAATGTCGATAATATGCATGACCATGACCATGACCATGACCGCGAGTCAAGCTACCAAGAGGAGCTGATGACACTTCAGCAAGCACTCCAGGACCGCGAACAGCACATCATGGAACTCGACAATAACTATGCTGCGCTCACGCACGAGTATGAGCAGCTGAAGGAACTCCACAACCAACTCGTTGAGGTGAAGCAAATTGACGATGGCACGATGACACAGCTGACCCTCGACCTAAACGAGGCAACAGCTTATATTGAGCAGCTCCGCGAATCGAGCTCCCAATTGACTCAAGAGATCGAGAACTTAAAGCAGCAACTCGAGTCTGAGCAGCAAGATGCTACAGCTCGCGGCAATGATCAAGTGCGTTCTCTCGAGGCTGAGCTCACTCGTCTTCAGAACGCACAGCAAGAACTTTTGGACCAGCTGGAGGCTGTGAACGCTGACAAAAATGAGAGGGAGAGCGCACTGCAGGCGATGGAGCAAGAATTGATCGAGCTTCGCGCAAGTGGGGACTCCCAGGCGCAAGAGACAAGCGTTCGCGTGAAGTCTCTGGAGCTGGAGCTATCACGGGCTAAGGGCGATCTTCAAGAAATGCAGCAAGAGTTTGCCGAGGCAGAGAGTGCCAATCTTCGCCTTGGCATGGAGGTGGAAGAATGGAAAGAGCGGTTTGAGGGTGCGACGAGTGATAAGAATGCAGCGGCTCAGGAAGTACAGCAACAACTGGAGCAGGCAAATGCAGCAGTTGCAAACTTGCAAGCTGAGCTCGCTGGTGCTAAGGCTGCACTTCTTTCTGTGCTTTCAGAAAAGCAACAGGTCGAAGAAGGAGTGGCAGCGAAGTTGGAGCGAGCTCGTCATGAACTAGCCACACTCGCGAGTGAAAAACAGCAAATCGAGGAAGAGGCGTCAATCAAGTACGAGCGTTTGCGACAGGAGCTCACTGCGCTTACCGCGGAGAAGCAAGCGGCAGTTGATGAGAAAGCGACAGCTTTGAATGAACTTGAGCAACGCCTCTCCCGGGAACTTGCGGAGGCAAAGAACGCGCTTGTGGCCGAGAAGCTGTCTCTCGAGCAACAGATCCAGAATCTGCACGAAGTCAACCAGGAAAGCATGGAATCGTCGATGGAGCTGCAAGAGCGCCTTGAGGTCGTTGAAGAGGAACTTCTCCAGTGCAAGTCGCAACTTGAGTCGGCTAACGCCGAGTGTGAATCGCTCAAACAAGTTGCCGAGGATCAGAAGCGAGCAGCCCTCGACGTGCAAGCACTGCGTGGTGAACTCAACCATCTTGAGCAGCAGCTCCAGCATCAAAATGCGATTGCAGAACAATTGAAGCAGAATAACGACCAGCTTTCACAGAAGCTGGAGTCTGTCCATCGTGAACGCGAGCAATTGGAAATTGCGCGTGCGCAAGCAGCAGCGAATGCGGAGCGTGCAAACTTGTCAGCTTCGGACATGCAGCGCGAAAATGAGGAGCTCTCCTCTACTCTTGACAAAGCTCGCGCTAAGATTTCGTCACTCGAACAGCAAGCAGAGCGTGCTGGTAACGAGCAGCGCGCAGTTCAGACGCAGCTGGAGGCTCTCACCAAGAAGAACCTCTCGCTTGTTGCAGAGGTTGAACACGTGCGCGAGCAATTTGAAGCGGCAATGACGCGTAGCAAGAGCGAAAAGGAGAGCGCCCAGCATGAGATTGAAGAGTTGAAGCGTGCGCAGCACGCTAATCAGGATCAGCAGCGTGCACTAACAGCGGAGGTTGCCAAGTCACGCGAGGAGCTGCGCACTGTTCATGAGCTAGCGAGCCATACTCAAAACGAGAAAAACGCGCTCGCTCAAGAAACGGAGCGGCTTCGCGCTCTGTGCATGGAACAGCAAGACTCGCGTCAGGCTCTTGAAGAACGCACAAAGGAGCTTGAGCATGCACTTGATGACGCTCGACATGCTGTTGGCCAGCTCGAGGAGAAGCTCGCTAGCGCGGAAGGGTTTGCTCTTCATCTTGAGGAGGAGGCGCACATGGAGATTGGCCGTCTGCACGAAGTGAACGGCGCCTTGCAGGCAGAGCTCGAGCACACAATAATGGCACGCCACGAAGACGCGGATGCTCATGACGAACTGCGCATGAAGCTCGCTGAACTGCAGGCCGAGAACAATGTTCTGGCGGCGCGTGCGCATCGGCTGACGGAGCAGCTCTCCCAGTATACGGAGCTTCCGGACGAGGACCGCCTGGCAGCATCTCAGACTGCAGCACCTGACTTGTGGGAGCTGCTGTCGTCAGGCATGGAGCAGCTCAAGGCGGACCTGGAGCTGGCAAGCAAGTATGCATCGAGCATGGAGGTGAACGGCAGTACAAATGGTAGTGTCGTCGACGGTGACGAAGCCTTCGCCATCCCATCGTAGAAACTTGGGACACATGGTTGTAAGTAGAGAGGACGAGGGTCGCCGAGAGTGCCATGATATCAAATCGAAGTTGCTGCTTTTTCAAAGCAAAACAAAATTGACCCATTTGTGGAGTTTCGTTGCAGGTATCCCCTAAATTTGGGAGCCAAGTGGTGTTGAGTCTGGAAGTGAAGCTGGAAGAGACTTGCGGAGACGGGGAATTCACAGCATGGAGCCACCAACCAGCAAACTCATCGAGGCCAAGCAGGTGCGTTCCATCATTCCTCCACTTTGCTTCGCACACAATGTAAGCTCAAGAGCATTTGCCTACCGCAGCGCCGCCAGGAGGCTGCTCATGATGCGTTGTTGCTGCGCAACCGCATTGCGCTACTCAAGACGGAGGAAGAAAAGGCCTGGAAGAAAATCGAGCAGACACGCCGTCGCGCAGCAGAACTCATGAAGCTACGAGCTGATAACGGGCGATCGCAAGCGGAGTTGCGTGAAATGCGCGAGTTGGCTGAGCGTGAGTTGCAGGCCTCCATTCAGGCGAAACGAGAGCTGGTGCTGAGCATCGACAGTATCCAGAAGAAGAAAGAGATGGGAATGCAGCTAACAGAGGCGCGGCGTTGCGAGGCGCAACAGCTCAAGGAGGAGAAGCAGCGGTGGAAGGAGATGACCGACCGAGCCAAACGCGAGGAACTGCTCGAGGCCGTTCGCCGAAAGGAGGAAATTGAGAGCCAAAAGGAGGCGCTGCGTGTCAAAAAGCTCGCCCAAAAGCAAGAAGTCGAAAAATCCTCAAAAGAGCGAGCACTGGAGCGCGTGCGCGCTGAAGAACAGTTGCTTCGCCAGCGCGAGCACGAGGTCCAGGAAATGGAACGCCTCGAACGAGAGCTCATTGAGCGCCTGCGCAGCACACAACACTTGCAGAAACAAGCTTTTGAAGAGCTCGAGGCTGCGCTCACTGGCAATGGCCCTGTAAGTCCCACGAATGCAGGTTGCTCGGGCTCCATGGTGGTCGCTGGAGCACGGAGTCCTGCGAAGGAGTGAAGACTTGATGAAGAGGGTAGTACACACTGACTGATGAATACAAGTCACGTTTTCACTCGGATCTATCGCTGGTGTTCTTTGTTAGCCGACTAGCAATGCCATCCGTGAAGCTCTTGAGACCTTTACACTCGGCACCGATAGTGTGCAGCATGGACAGTACGTTGGCTCCATCAAGATCGTATAGGAGTGCCAAGACTTCCTCGCTTGCCGATAGCAATTTCTCTTTCTGCTCAGGGCTCGGAGCGTGAGTGCTTGCAGGGTCGTCGAACATCTCGCAGTACGCAACGACGCGCATGGTTCCGACAAGGATCTCTTCAGTGTGCGCCGGGATTCGAGGCCAGGCCCCTGTCACGGTCAAGCGCAGTGTTTCTAGCGCTTCCAGTAACAGAGTCACGTCGATGGCGTCAAAGCTTGCGATGAGCACCTTGAGAAGCGGCTGTAAGTACCGGATGAGATGTATGCTGTGAGGTGCTCCCATGTGCTCTACAAACGGACGTAAGCGCCTAATGTAGATAGTCCGGACAGGTGTGTCATTGCACAAGCTCACATCGGTGAGCAGCCGTGGTAGGAACTGGTCGTAGAACTTGACTTCGCCTGGAGGCGAGACTTTGGCGAGCGACTCGGCGAGGCACTCGAGTAACCAGTCGAGCGTCAAGGGCTTGCGTGAAGTAAGGCTCGTGCGCAGCACTTCGAGTAGCACGTCGCTATACCACCGCAACTCGGATGGGGTCACATTAAACACGATGTGGCGCAGGATCTGGACGCCCACAACTTGCGTCTCGTCGCGCAAGTCGTCGATGAGTGGGAACGTGAGTGCTAGGATCCGCCCGAGCAGGTCCCCACCAAGGTGCGGAAATGAAACTCGCGTGATGACCCACAGCAGCACGTGTTTGGGAAAAGACTCTGGCTCCACCCAATCCTCCTTGGTCACTCCCTGGCTGCTCAGCGCCACCACTTGTGTCACGTACTTGGCTAGCACGCTCTCAACGTCCTCAACCCCAGCGAGTGCACTGCCCGTGGAAAATATTCTTGCTGCAATATCTGCACTTGCCATGAGGTCGCTTGCCGGGAGCTTCCCACAAGCCACGAAGCTGGCGGCGCACAGCGCGAACGGCAGCCACCGCACGAGCTCCTTGTCTCTTCGCAGCTCTGGGACTTCAGCAACGCGGTCTGCAAACTTGGCCACAGGCTTGAGCAGGCAGCACAGCGCCTCATCCAGTTGCAAGAAGCTCGCTGCATCTCCAGGGCGCGCTCCAACTGCGGTGACGTGGCGCATGGCCACGCGACACAGCTCCTTGATCACGCGGACGCTCTGCCGATGAGCTCGGGCGAAGTCGCCGGCGTCTGCGACCGCGAAAAGCGCCTCTAGACGCGCAGGTTCGGCCAGGAGAGCCGCACGGCGCTCGCCATCGATGGGAGGAGTGAAGGTCACGAGTACCTCCAGCAGCTGCGCGAGCATCGAGCCCTCCAGAGCGTCCAGCGCGCGCTCGAGGGCGGCGCCATCACCTCGCTGCTCCATGGCGTTGCTGGTCACTTTGGCACTCAACTGGCGAATGACCATTGGTGGAAAACTGTGTCAATAGAGCTTCGTGATTGGTGGGAAAAGGAACGGATTGTATGTGGCCCACATATCTTCACTTCAACCAGAATTGCAAAGTTTTGCAAAGTTTTGGTTGTCAAGGAGCTGATTTCACGTTCCAATTCAAGTGGCTGCGCTCACAAGGACATCAGGGATGACTTGGGGCGATTCGGGGTTTCCTCAGTATTTTCGTGTTTGGGTCTATCAAGCATTTCAGGAGTTCAAGTGGTGTCTGTGAAGCCAACGCCGGCTCTTTCGCTTCACATCGAACACAACAGCAGCACAACCGACAACCAAATGCCACGATTGAAGCCAGAAGCACAGTCAGAAACTCATCTAACTCTCCTTGCATGCACACTTACTCTCGTATGAAGTAGCGAGAACGACACTTTTGTAGAGCTCATCTCGATCAATACACAAACAAGCGATCAGCACGGAGCAACGGCAACATTTCATGCGAGGAATATATTACTTGATGCTCCTCCATGGTGGTGGCGGAGTCGATTGGTGTGTTTTCTGTTTTTCTCTTCTTGGGGCTTTTCACGAAGCAAAGACATGACTGCCGGTGGCAGGACAAACGAGGAAGTGAAGCAGCTGGGACAACAGGAGTCTGCCTGCTCAACGACATTGCATCGCATCGCATCGCACACTCGCTTAGACGCGCGGGCCGTGCACCGACAGGTCGTTGCCAGGCACGATGAACTCCTTGAAGTTGTCCTTGAACGACTGCGCGAGCTTGAGCGCCGTGGCGTCGAACGCGGCCTTGTCGGTCCACGAGTTCTTGGGGATCAGGATCTCCGACGGCACGCCCTCGACCGTCGTGGGGATCTGAAAGCCGAACAGCGGGTCCTCCACGAACGTGGACGAGTTGATGCTGCCGTCCAGCACGGCATCCACGCACTTGCGCGTGAACGCAAGCTTCATGCGCTTGCCCACACCGTAGGCGCCGCCGCTCCAGCCCGTGTTGATGAGGTACACGTGCGTGTTGTGCTCCTCGAGCTTCTTCTTGAGCAGGTCGGCGTACTTGGTCGGGTGCAGCGTCATGAAGGCGGCGCCGAAGCACGTCGAGAAGGTGGCCTGCGGCTCCGTGATGCCACGCTCCGTGCCCGCGACCTTGGCCGTGTAGCCCGAGAGGAAGTGGTACTGCGCCTGGCCGGCCGACAGCTTGGCCACGGGCGGCAGCACGCCGTACGCGTCGCACGTCAGGAAGATGACGGCGTTCGGGTGGTTGCCGCGCGAGTTGGGCTGGTGGTGCGGGATGTGGTAGATGGGGTACGACACGCGGCCGTTCTCCGTCTTGCTCGAGTTGAAGTAGTCCGGCACGTTGTTGTCGTCGATCCAGACGTTCTCGAGCATGGCGTTGGGGCGGATGGCGTTGAAAATGTCGGGCTCGTTCTCGGCGCTCAGGTCGATCGTCTTGGCGTAGCAGCCGCCCTCGAAGTTGAACACGCCCTCGTCGTCCCAGCCGTGCTCATCATCACCGATGAGCTCGCGCTTGGGGTCGGCCGACAGCGTCGTCTTGCCGGTGCCCGAGAGGCCGAAGAAGATGGCCGTGTCGCCGCCGCGGCCGATGTTGGCCGACGCGTGCATCGACATGACGCCCTTGAGCGGCAGGTAGTAGTTCATCATGGAGAAGATGCCCTTCTTCATCTCGCCACCGTAGAAGGTGCCGCCGATGATGGCCATGTGCTTCTCAATGTTGAAGATGACGAACACCTCCGAGTGCAGTCCGTGCTCCTTCCAGTCCTCGTCGACGATCTTGCAGGCGTTGATGATGGTGAAGTCGGCCGAGAAGTTGCTGGCGATGTCCTTGAACTCGGGCCGGATGAACATGTTGGTGACGAAGTGGTGCTGCCAGGCCAGCTCCGTGACGATGCGCACCTTGAGGCGCGACTTCTCGTTCACGCCGCAGTAGCCGTCGAACACGTACATGCGGTCGACCGAGCTGAAGTACTTGGTGGCCTTGTTGAGCAGCACGTCGAAGACCTCGGGGCGCGCCGGCTGGTTGACCGATCCCCACCAGACGTTGTCCTGCGACGGCGCCTGCTTGACGATGAACTTGTCCTTGGGCGAGCGGCCCGTGAACTTGCCCGTGTCGACGGCGAACGTGCCATTTTGCACGAACGATCCCTCGTTGAAGCGGCGCTCGTGGTCGGCGAGCTGCTCGTACGTCAGGTTGTGGAACACGGTGCAGTCGTTCTCGATGCCGATGGCGCCCAGGTTGAGCGCCGCGGTCGTGGTCTCGTGCTGCGCCATGGCGTGCGGGGGGAGCGGGAGCGGGGGAGCGGCGGGGGCTGGCGGGGGAAGCGGACGCTTGGGCGGGCCGGAGCCAATTGGGAAGTGAGCATTGCCGACCTGCGAGCGCCCACGCCCGCCGCCTTGAAGCGCCTCCAAGGTGACGCAGGAGCTCCGGGCTCGGCCGTTGCGGCGCTGCATGTCTATTGGCGAGCGCGGACGGCGCGTACCCTACGTGACGCGCGCGCGTCATGGGTTGCGGATGGCCCGGTCGGTTAGAAAGCGTCCATCTGCGGGTGACTTGGGGAGAGTATGGGCTCTCCCGCTCTCGGAAAAGTATCCGGCCGCCTCCTGTCAAACCAGCCGGAGCATTCGACCCCAGGGGGGCACTGCGCGGGCGTGGTGGGTAACCCGCCGGGGCCTTGACGTGCTACTGCATTCGACGATCGGATGCAACCGGGTCTAGCACTGCGTTGCAGCGTACCGTACATTTGGGATCCCCACTCCGACTCCGATTGCGCTGACCCATACTGGTACACGCGCGCAGCGCAGCAGCATTGCGACCGCAGTGATGGTCGGCTGGCTGCCTGGAGTGAGCTCCCGTTGGCTCGCGCAGATGTGCAAGCACAGAGCCACGCAGTCCGCCAGACCCTGCCTGCCGTACAGTATGACTCGATTGCTCGCCACCACCGCAATACTTTCTGTTGTTGCTTGCAACCGACGCCCACCATGCACTCGACAAGAAGCCCACACGACACGACGCATTTGCCACCGCGCATTTCGCCACCGCGCATTTTCGCCACCGCGCATTTTCGCCACCGCGCATTTGGAAGCACCATGCGTTTGGAAGCAGCTTGCGCGCACGCATGCAGGAGCATGGCAGGCGCTGGCAGCAGATCAGAGCCGCACAGGAAAACTACGGTACATACAGCGAGCGCGTTCGCAAGCACCGTACGGTACCGTACGGTATACGGTACGATACGAGCGAATCGCCGAGCCGTGACGTTTCCTTGTCAACATGCGTGTTTCAGCGCGCTCTGCCCCGTCGCGTGTGTCATAGACGTGGGTGGTTACGCTCGTGTACCCCTTCAACTTCAACATGCGCGTTCCGCCGGCCTTTTTCGTGCGTGTCTTTCGCCCGCATACAGCGCGCCATACTACGCGAATGATGGTCGACACCTGATCCGGCTCCGCTGCTTCGGATCTTGTAAAGCCGCGCGCCGCATCCGTCGCCACGAATAGCGCGGCGGACGAGCAAGCGAGGCCTGTCGACGGCTTACGCGCCGCCGATTGCTGGCGTCGACCTGCTCGGCGGCCCAGACGCGCAGCATAAGGCCGCGGTCAGGGTTCAGGACGCCGCGGAGGCCGGTGGGTGGCTGGGGCTCGTGAGTATGCGAGGCGCTCGCTCGCGGCGAGGCATCAAAGTCCCTGCTGCGAGCTGATTGCGCAGCGAGCGAGGCGCGCGTCCCGGCGGTTTGCGCAGTTGCGGCAGCCGCTGACGTCCATGAGCGGACTCGACGGCCGCGCCAAGGGCAAGCGCGTGCGCAAGCTGCAGAGCGGCAGCTCCAACCGATGGAGGTTCCTGGGAGCCAACGTCTCGGATGTGCTCGAGCAGTCGGCGGCGTCCACGCTTGCGAAGCCGAGGACACTTCCGCGCTCGCTGTCGAGCAGCGCAGTGCTGCCGAATCGAGACACGCGGCGATCGACAGCCGCTCGCAATCATGGCGGGTACGATATCGACGGAGACGGTATCGTGGATGCCAGAGAGCTGCGGCTCGCCAAGTTTCTGGACGCCATGGTCGCTCGACGAGTGACTGAGCCAGGTGCACGACCAACGTCGGAACTGAGCGATATGGAACTGCTGACCCTACGCCAGCGAGCAGGCCGGCTACTTATCGCGCAGGAGTTTGTCGAGCGTAACCAAGGACACTTGTGGCGGTACGGGTCCATCTTCACTGGCAAGGACGATGAGCAGAGCGCCGAGTTTATCGCCGAGCATAAAAACTTCAAGAAGTTAATGGCTTTCTTGGAGAATGTGGAGCGCCAGCGGTCGATCCGGTCGTCTCAGCAGCTCCGAGGTTGCATCCGCAGTAGAGTGGAAATCGACCAGTCGCAGCAGCAAGAAAGCGAAGAGCGCCAAACATGGGTCGAGACTCCTCGAAAAGTGCGTGACCAGACATTTTCAAAGTTCCCACTAATTCCCATCGGTATTCTGGCCAAAGGATATCATATTCATCGGTCAGATCGACCCCGAAACTGCTTATGGTCAAGGGAATGGAGATCGCAAAAAGCGATTCTACTTCCCGACAATCCTGAATTTCCATGCTATCAAGAACGCACCAGTCCTGGAAGCTGAACTCGTTGGTGAACTTGCGGTTCAAGCCGTGTCTACCATGACCGAACAAGAGATCGCAAATGCTATGTTCTTGCAGTTGCGTGACACATTTGGCGCAGATATTCCTGCTCCTGTCGGTCACTTTGTCACTCGGTACGTGATTGCTTGTTCTTGTCACAATTGACTCATAGAATGTAATCTAAGCACTTGTGTTTGCCGAGAAAGTTGGGACCAAGACGAATGGTCCCATGGCGCTTTCAGCTGCCAGACAGCGAGCTGTACTCATGAAGACCCCGAGATTTTGCGCAAAAACATCGCGAATCGGGTATTCTTTGCAGGAGAGGCCAACAATTACGAGTTCCAAGGCTGCTTACAGGCCGCTTACATCACAGGTCCGACCGACTCCATACAAAATCAGCCCTCGCCAACTCACTCACTCACACCTCATTTCGCAAATACAACAGGGACTCAAGCGGCCGAGGAAATTATCGCTCTGTGGTAAAGCGCACCTACTTTGACGAGCAACAGGGTTTTCATTCATTACTCGGCACTCGTCTTCACTAATAAATGGAGGTAGCACTTTTTTGGGCTGCAGGGCTGGCGCAGCAATATCTTCATGTACAAACCCATTTCGCACCGATCGATCGCGTCCTTCTTGGCCTTTGGGAGCTCGGGTACGAACTTCAATTGATTTGTCTTGAGGTATCCAAGCGAGCTCGTCACGACCACATAATCAGCTTCGATAGTCTTGCCGCTTGAGGTCGTGATTCGGATCTTGCTTTCGTCACTATAATCAATCGACTGCACCCGAGTATTGGCGCGAATACAATCGTTGACGGGTTCAGCAAGTCCTTCGATGAACCTCTGCATGCCACTCGGCACAATGCAGTGAGGACCCGGGCTGTCACTGCACAAGAACGAAGCAAGCACTGATTAGACGTTTGATTGCGCAGAATAGTTCAGTTAGCCCCGTCGCCGTACCCGATGGTGTCAATGCTAACAAAGCTGTCGATCTGTAGTTCGGCAGTCGTCGCGCCGAGGTACGTCTCCATCATGTATACGCAAAAGTCCAATCTCTTCCTTCCGTTCGCAGCGCTGCTCACCAGCGGGTGCAGCTCGGGGTCATTCTCAACCAGTCGATCAATGACCTTGGATACTGGCAGTCCAGATGCTGTGTTGTCCTTGGACGTTGCGAGTGCGTTCAGCTTTTGCATGAGCAGTTCCTGCCACCCCCACATCTCCTGCACTTCTAGGTCGCTCAGTTGACTCTTTCCATCGTAGATACAGTAGCTGGAGCATGATCCTGGATGGAGCGACGGGTTGCGCGGCGCAATTTCTTTCCACTTGATCCCAAACTTCATGGCCAAATCCGCAAATGGGTTGTCTTGAGTCCCATGGATCCACGCTGCACCGACCTCCATGTTCATGGAAAGCTCATCACTGAACGGCCGAGTCTGCACGCGTCCGCCAATGTGCGCGGCGCCTTCGAGCACGCGCACGTCGCTGGCTGAAAACTTGCCGGACGCGACCAACGCATTGGCGGCCGAGAGCCCCGCGACACCCGCACCAACAATCGCCACTCGGCAGTGCGAGAGGCGCTCGTCCTGCTTCATGGCCTTCAGGACGAAGCAAAGATGCGAGTGGCGAAAATGCTCGCAAATCGTTCGTGGGATGTCTAGAGATCACAGAGAGGCTGTCTGCATGGCGTCCCACAATCCAGTTTCTCCCATTGACAACTAAGCATTGCGCTTGATACTGGAGAAAATCGGACATCCATCGCGGAGCTCTGACGCAGCAGTCGTTGGAGGCTTTATATTGGCTCTACTAGTGATCCATGGCCCATCGCTGATTATGGGACGCATATTGAGCTGGATTTGAAGTGCATAGGTGGTAAGGCTATGGATTGATTGCCTTGGGCAGTGCGCTTCGTCGGCACAACAAATGAAAGCGACGTTGGCCTCCTAGCGAGTCCAGGAGCTTTCACAAGAGGCGGGTGCGGCAACAAGGTCTGCGCATAGTCTCCAAGTGAAGGTAAAAGGCAGGGGAGCAAGACACACATCCTTGCGGGTGTGCAGTTGACGTCTATGAGTGAATTCGACGGCGGTATCAATAACAAGAGCCACCGAATGTAATGGAAGCATCGAAAGCTCCATTTTCTGTTTGAGTGCTCCCATTCAAGCCTGTAACGAACTCAACTGAAGATACAAACTAGCAGCACGTAGCATCAATCATTGGTAAGACGACTCTGGAAGTTGAATGGTACTCTGAATTACACGCTTAGTTGTCTAGTATCCACTTGGTCACGGAAAAACTACCCGTGGGCTCTATCCTCCGCGGAGCGTCGAAAATACGTGGCAAACCTATGCAGCTCTCGCTAGCCGATCGCCCCATCCCTGTGGGGTTGTCCTCTCGAACCGCAAATACCATTCCGGTTTGGATGCCGTCGGGGTCACCCTTGAAGATACCACGCTGTAGAGCGAGAGGCTTTTGAAGCTCACGTCTAGCACGAAGCAGCTCAGTTCGGTCGCGGACTCGTCGAAAATCGAGTGACTTACTCGGGTCGTCGGATAATCCTGGTGGTTCGATTTGCACAAGACAACCAGACACACCAGCAGAAGACTTGAGGCGCAGAACGCGCTCTTTTGCTCGGAGTCGATTGAAGTCCTTGGCGAAGGCTTTACTGGAGGCAATTTCGTCTGCAATATCTTGGGGCTCTCTATTCTTGTACGACGCGTCAAAATGCCACAACCGACTTTCGTTGCGCGTGACAAAGTCCTTGGCCATCATCCTTCGACCTTCAAGCTGTTGCCATTGGCGTGACTGCCCTGTGCTATCGCCACCTGACGCGGTAATCGTCGCTTCTTGTAGGCGAAGATGCAGCTTCATCTCATCATCGTCGATCACACCATCGCCATCAACATCGATCGCGCCATACGTATTGATCGCGACTGATCCATTTTTCTCATGACTCTCGTCTTCACTAATAAATGGAGGTAGCACTTTTTTGGGCTGCAGGGCTGGCAGTGGGAACTTTGAAAATGTCGGGTCACGCACTTTTCGAGGAGTCTCGACCCATGTTTGGCGCTCTTCGCTTTCTTGCTGCTGCGACTGGTCGATTTCCACTCTACTGCGGATGCAACCTCGGAGCTGCTGAGACGACCGGATCGACCGCTGGCGCTCCACATTCTCCAAGAAAGCCATCAACTTCTTGAAGTTTTTATGCTCGGCGATAAACTCGGCGCTCTGCTCATCGTCCTTGCCAGTGAAGATGGACCCGTACCGCCACAAGTGTCCTTGGTTACGCTCGACAAACTCCTGCGCGATAAGTAGCCGGCCTGCTCGCTGGCGTAGGGTCAGCAGTTCCATATCGCTCAGTTCCGACGTTGGTCGTGCACCTGGCTCAGTCACTCGTCGAGCGACCATGGCGTCCAGAAACTTGGCGAGCCGCAGCTCTCTGGCATCCACGATACCGTCTCCGTCGATATCGTACCCGCCATGATTGCGAGCGGCTGTCGATCGCCGCGTGTCTCGATTCGGCAGCACTGCGCTGCTCGACAGCGAGCGCGGAAGTGTCCTCGGCTTCGCAAGCGTGGACGCCGCCGACTGCTCGAGCACATCCGAGACGTTGGCTCCCAGGAACCTCCATCGGTTGGAGCTGCCGCTCTGCAGCTTGCGCACGCGCTTGCCCTTGGCGCGGCCGTCGAGTCCGCTCATGGACGTCAGCGGCTGCCGCAACTGCGCAAACCGCCGGGACGCGCGCCTCGCTCGCTGCGCAATCAGCTCGCAGCAGGGACTTTGATGCCTCGCCGCGAGCGAGCGCCTCGCATACTCACGAGCCCCAGCCACCCACCGGCCTCCGCGGCGTCCTGAACCCTGACCGCGGCCTTATGCTGCGCGTCTGGGCCGCCGAGCAGGTCGACGCCAGCAATCGGCGGCGCGTAAGCCGTCGACAGGCCTCGCTTGCTCGTCCGCCGCGCTATTCGTGGCGACGGATGCGGCGCGCGGCTTTACAAGATCCGAAGCAGCGGAGCCGGATCAGGTGTCGACCATCATTCGCGTAGTATGGCGCGCTGTATGCGGGCGAAAGACACGCACGAAAAAGGCCGGCGGAACGCGCATGTTGAAGTTGAAGGGGTACACGAGCGTAACCACCCACGTCTATGACACACGCGACGGGGCAGAGCGCGCTGAAACACGCATGTTGACAAGGAAACGTCACGGCTCGGCGATTCGCTCGTATCGTACCGTATACCGTACGGTACCGTACGGTGCTTGCGAACGCGCTCGCTGTATGTACCGTAGTTTTCCTGTGCGGCTCTGATCTGCTGCCAGCGCCTGCCATGCTCCTGCATGCGTGCGCGCAAGCTGCTTCCAAACGCATGGTGCTTCCAAATGCGCGGTGGCGAAAATGCGCGGTGGCGAAATGCGCGGTGGCGAAATGCGCGGTGGCAAATGCGTCGTGTCGTGTGGGCTTCTTGTCGAGTGCATGGTGGGCGTCGGTTGCAAGCAACAACAGAAAGTATTGCGGTGGTGGCGAGCAATCGAGTCATACTGTGTACGGCAGGCAGGCTCTGGCGGACTGCGTGGCTCTGTGCTTGCACATCTGCGCGAGCCAACGGGAGCTCACTCCAGGCAGCCAGCCGACCATCACTGCGGTCGCAATGCTGCTGCGCTGCGCGCGTGTACCAGTATGGGTCAGCGCAATCGGAGTCGGAGTGGGGATCCCAAATGTACGGTACGCTGCAACGCAGTGCTAGACCCGGTTGCATCCGATCGTCGAATGCAGTAGCACGTCAAGGCCCCGGCGGGTTACCCACCACGCCCGCGCAGTGCCCCCCTGGGGTCGAATGCTCCGGCTGGTTTGACAGGAGGCGGCCGGATACTTTTCCGAGAGCGGGAGAGCCCATACTCTCCCCAAGTCACCCGCAGATGGACGCTTTCTAACCGACCGGGCCATCCGCAACCCATGACGCGCGCGCGTCACGTAGGGTACGCGCCGTCCGCGCTCGCCAATAGACATGCAGCGCCGCAACGGCCGAGCCCGGAGCTCCTGCGTCACCTTGGAGGCGCTTCAAGGCGGCGGGCGTGGGCGCTCGCAGGTCGGCAATGCTCACTTCCCAATTGGCTCCGGCCCGCCCAAGCGTCCGCTTCCCCCGCCAGCCCCCGCCGCTCCCCCGCTCCCGCTCCCCCCGCACGCCATGGCGCAGCACGAGACCACGACCGCGGCGCTCAACCTGGGCGCCATCGGCATCGAGAACGACTGCACCGTGTTCCACAACCTGACGTACGAGCAGCTCGCCGACCACGAGCGCCGCTTCAACGAGGGATCGTTCGTGCAAAATGGCACGTTCGCCGTCGACACGGGCAAGTTCACGGGCCGCTCGCCCAAGGACAAGTTCATCGTCAAGCAGGCGCCGTCGCAGGACAACGTCTGGTGGGGATCGGTCAACCAGCCGGCGCGCCCCGAGGTCTTCGACGTGCTGCTCAACAAGGCCACCAAGTACTTCAGCTCGGTCGACCGCATGTACGTGTTCGACGGCTACTGCGGCGTGAACGAGAAGTCGCGCCTCAAGGTGCGCATCGTCACGGAGCTGGCCTGGCAGCACCACTTCGTCACCAACATGTTCATCCGGCCCGAGTTCAAGGACATCGCCAGCAACTTCTCGGCCGACTTCACCATCATCAACGCCTGCAAGATCGTCGACGAGGACTGGAAGGAGCACGGACTGCACTCGGAGGTGTTCGTCATCTTCAACATTGAGAAGCACATGGCCATCATCGGCGGCACCTTCTACGGTGGCGAGATGAAGAAGGGCATCTTCTCCATGATGAACTACTACCTGCCGCTCAAGGGCGTCATGTCGATGCACGCGTCGGCCAACATCGGCCGCGGCGGCGACACGGCCATCTTCTTCGGCCTCTCGGGCACCGGCAAGACGACGCTGTCGGCCGACCCCAAGCGCGAGCTCATCGGTGATGATGAGCACGGCTGGGACGACGAGGGCGTGTTCAACTTCGAGGGCGGCTGCTACGCCAAGACGATCGACCTGAGCGCCGAGAACGAGCCCGACATTTTCAACGCCATCCGCCCCAACGCCATGCTCGAGAACGTCTGGATCGACGACAACAACGTGCCGGACTACTTCAACTCGAGCAAGACGGAGAACGGCCGCGTGTCGTACCCCATCTACCACATCCCGCACCACCAGCCCAACTCGCGCGGCAACCACCCGAACGCCGTCATCTTCCTGACGTGCGACGCGTACGGCGTGCTGCCGCCCGTGGCCAAGCTGTCGGCCGGCCAGGCGCAGTACCACTTCCTCTCGGGCTACACGGCCAAGGTCGCGGGCACGGAGCGTGGCATCACGGAGCCGCAGGCCACCTTCTCGACGTGCTTCGGCGCCGCCTTCATGACGCTGCACCCGACCAAGTACGCCGACCTGCTCAAGAAGAAGCTCGAGGAGCACAACACGCACGTGTACCTCATCAACACGGGCTGGAGCGGCGGCGCCTACGGTGTGGGCAAGCGCATGAAGCTTGCGTTCACGCGCAAGTGCGTGGATGCCGTGCTGGACGGCAGCATCAACTCGTCCACGTTCGTGGAGGACCCGCTGTTCGGCTTTCAGATCCCCACGACGGTCGAGGGCGTGCCGTCGGAGATCCTGATCCCCAAGAACTCGTGGACCGACAAGGCCGCGTTCGACGCCACGGCGCTCAAGCTCGCGCAGTCGTTCAAGGACAACTTCAAGGAGTTCATCGTGCCTGGCAACGACCTGTCGGTGCATGGCCCGCGCGTCTAAGCGAGTGTGCGATGCGATGCGATGCAATGTCGTTGAGCAGGCAGGCTACTGTTGTCCCAGCTGCTTCACTTCCTCGTTTGTCCTGCCACCGGCAGTCATGTCTTTGCTTCGTGAAAAGCCCCAAGAAGAGAAAAACAGAAAACACACCAATCGACTCCGCCACCACCATGGAGGAGCATCAAGTAATATATTCCTCGCATGAAATGTTGCCGTTGCTCCGTGCTGATCGCTTGTTTGTGTATTGATCGAGATGAGCTCTACAAAAGTGTCGTTCTCGCTACTTCATACGAGAGTAAGTGTGCATGCAAGGAGAGTTAGATGAGTTTCTGACTGTGCTTCTGGCTTCAATCGTGAGATTTGGTTGTCGGTTGTGTGCTGCTGTTGTGTTCGATGTGAAGCGAAGGAGCCGGCGTTGGCTTCAGAGTCACCATTTGATGCTTGATAGACCCAAACACGAAAATACTGAGGAAACCCCGAATCGCCCCCAAGTCATCCCTGATGTCCTTGTGAGCGCAGCCACTTGAATTGGAACGTGAAATCAGCTCCTAGACAACCAAACAATGTGTTATGAATTCCATCAGCTTGACAGAACGCAACTTGACAATACATACCGAAATGCTCCAGTGAGGTCTGCATTGAGTAGAATATCCAGATCAGCAGTTTGGACTGGACCAGTTTCCACTGCAGCTTCAGCACAAAGCCTAACATCCGCATCGCAGAAACGCCAACAATGCGTCGAAGTACGATGATGTGTCCGATAAATGATACGATCTCAAGGGCGGCGTAGCCTAGCACATTCGCTATCTTGAGTCTTAGTTGAGGCTCGCTGATGTGGGCGATTGCTGGGAAATATGCGCGATTCGGGAGAAAGTAGAGCGCGTACATGTATACACCTGACGTCGAATACGGGGTAAGTGCAATCAAAACGTTTCCAAAGTCGCCGCAGTCTATACAGTACTTACTATAGAAAATGGGAATGATGATCTCAGTGTACTCGATCAGCACGATAAATTCGATGGTAAAGAGAAGATGCCTGGCTGCTCGAATGAACTCCGCGCGCTCACTTGCAGTAAGTTCACCGCATTTTATGCTTGGAGCAACTGAGGCTGATGCGGTTAAAGATTTGTTACACTCCCCAGCAGTTTTTTTGCTGATGTTCGGTTGATTCGCTGGTATAACGTGTACTTTGTTTTGCGGAACGATTGATGCCATTAGAAGCGTTGTAATACTTACTTCTGATTTACGGGGGCCGGGGAAATTCTTGCCTGCGACGTTGGTATTGAAGCTCTGAGTACATGTCCTCGATCTAGAGCGCTTCGTGTCATTTACTGTATCAGCAAGAACAACAGCAGCCTGAATGAATCCAATTGATTTCAGCGGATGGTCAGGAGGAAGCTTGGAAAGTAGAATTTGAACAGGTCGAAACCCACGGATAACATCATGCATCGAAGCCCACGCCTGCAAAAAGTCAATCGCAAAGAGCAGGAGCGAGGCCCACACGCTCGTGGCACTTTGCATTGCCAGTGATACATATAGCGCGTTGAAGATTTCAACGTTGAAGATTACAGTTTCCGGCTTCAGGTCGTCATTGTCGCCAACTAATTTGCTGATGGAATTTTTTGCAGTGATCTTGATTATCGGCAGTAGGATCATATATGGTCCCCTGTATTTCGATGGCACATTGTTGAATCCAAAAATGAAGATCGGATATATGAACGTGAGGCTCAACTGACTCACGATCACAGCGTTCGCCTTAAAGAACTTCCAGAGCAGTGCTCGATCATTCCTTAGCTTCTTGCCATACATGGAAAGGAAGAAGATGGATGAGCTCGAGAGAAAAGGGGCGATACCAGCCACAAACGTGAATGGAACTGGGAATGGGATGAAACCAGCGACAAAGTAGGTGAAGCCCGCCTGACCAAATGCAATCACGAACGATGCCCAAAAGGCATGAGATGTTGTCATACCAAGGCCAGGTGTTAGAAACCCTATCTGCGAGTAGATGCCGTACAGCATAGCAAACGATGTAATGTAACAGCGAACCCAAAAGACGTAATTGGCCTCACGGCCCTCACTAGGATTGGCAAGTGGCGCAAAGTCCATGATCGTGTTGAGTACGAGGCACGGAAGAGGTGTCATCACGGCCCACGCTAGCAATTGATACCAAGGTGTGCGAGTCGAAAAAGCATGAAGTCGTCTCACACGCTCCATTGAGTATTTGCCATGAAGCTCGACTTGAGTGGAGAACCATGCTTCGACGACGCGCTGCCATACTCGCAGCAGTGCACTCACGATGACAGCCATGTTTCGCAAGTGATGCGACCGACAACGACTGCAAATAAATGTCGTTCTTCCCGCGACGACTTCACAAAAATAAAATCACACCAAATCATTCATAGTTGACAAGTGCACGCCAGATTCAGTCAACTGACATTCTCATTCCTGCCTCTATTTAGCCATCAACTCAAACGATGGGCCGCTCAAATATCGCACCTCGCTCAGCTCACTCCATGGGATTGACTTGCCTCCAGCTGGATTAGAGTCGTCGATAGGAAATGGAGAGTCGTACTGCAGCCTCGGCTCTGCGCCATTTTCAACAAAGAGTTTCCGCATCTTGAGGCAGAGTCCTGTGCCCTCGCCAATACTCGCGACTTGACCGCATTGCCAATCACTCACAATCGGTTGCCATGTTTCCATGCATAGCGTGAGTGTCTTGAAGGCGATGACATCTCCCTCTTGAAAGCTTGAAGGCTCAAGTGAGCTCACTGGTTGCGGAGCGAGTAGCTCTGATACACCCTGAAACGAGCAAAACGGTTTGTAAGAATGTTTTCCAAGACTTGGTTGAGAATAAACAACAATTTACCATATTCTTCTCCTCTTCACCACATGGCTTGTCAAGTACTGTTGCCAGCACCTCGTACGGACGCTTCCAAAACTCTCCGTGTTTCTTCTTCGGCTTCTTGCGCTGGTCAGCGACTCTGTCTTTGGTGTTATCAGTGCTGCTGTCTTGTCCCCAACGGCGGCGTCGCCCCACTGTGGTTTGAGTTTTGGGGGGTTCGCCCATGTGGGCGGTTGCGTTCTCTTCACGAGTTTGCGGTGGCCCATACTTCTCTAATCCCGTCGAAGTATGAAGTTTGTGCACATTCTCATTCGATTCGACTCCTCCTTTCTCGGCGTTAGGGTCAGCACTAGTACCATCGAAGCGGAAATGAGCCTTCGATCGAGGAAACCGCGTTTTGGGTTCGAATGGTGGAGGGAGCAAAGTTGGAGTCGTTATTGCCTTGGCTACTTCAGTTTGTTGGGTATGATCAGGAACAGCTGAAGCAGAAGGTTTCTCAGGACCATTTCCGTCGCGTCTGCGACGACGCTGGCGTCGCCGTCTCCGTCGAGGTTTTCCATCGGTGTCCATGTCTTCTGCCTGTCGTGTTCCAGTAGTCGCAGTCGGCGAGGTCTTCTTGGTCTCTTGCATTTCCTTGGTCGCCTTGTCTTCAGATCTTCTGCTGGATTCATCCTCGCTCGACGACGAGTCGCTGCTACTGTCACTGTCACTGCTATCACTGCTGCTGCTTGAGTGGTCTGCAACCTTGGTCTTCTTGTTGACCTTCCCCTTCGTCCGCGCACCTGCCTTCTCCTTCTTCCCTTCGACCCGCTTGGCCTTCTTCACCTCCTTCTTCTGCTTGGGTTTGCTCTTCTTCTCCAGTTTGTCTTTCTTCGCCCTGTGCCGCCTCACCATCTCGTCCAAGTCCTCCTCCTCCGAAGAGGACGAAGATCCGGACGAGGCCAGCAACTGCGAGATCTCATCGCACGCGATTCGCGGTGGTCGCTCCGCGCCTTGCACCGCGAGGCTGTCACCGTCGCGCACCACGCCGACCTCCTGGTTGTGCGGCACGTGCAGCCCGTCGATCGCCAGGTCCAAGCCGAGCGGACAGCGCGCCGCCAGCTCGAACTCGCGCAGCAGCGCGTGCGCCAGGTCGCCCACGAGCTTCGCGCTGCGCGGCAGCAGCCACCAGCAGGCCGAGAAGCCGCGAAGCCGCAGCACGTGGCGCCCCGCGGCGCCGAGGAACTCGACGCGCACTCGAGGCGGCGGCTCCATGGCGGCTGCTGCGCGCTCGGATGCCCCGGTATTTGTGAAATTGCGCAAAGTGGGACGCGCGCAAATGCAAATGAGAATGCGTAGCCATGTGTTGCAGTGAGAATCCACTGGTGGCAGTGAGGTCTCGCACATAAAGGTAGATCACCCCGCGTTTCTTGACTGGAGTTGCTTGCTACGCCCCAGGGAGAGTATTTGATGCATGGGCAGCGGCGCAGGTTGAGCTTCATGGCAGGTACTCGGTCGAGAGAACCCGAAGGTCCCATCAATACTGGATCGCGAGGGATGTCCACAGTACTCTGGTGCGTCATTACACCGATACCATGACTCATGCTGAACACGGTCATGGACTTCGTCCCTCTGGCCAAGCCGAACGAAGTCAGAGACGCCAACTACGTGTTCTGGATGCGCTCCTATGTCGTGGTAATCACCATTTTCTGCGGCCTCGAACGGCAGATCGGCTTCTTGGAACCTACGCTCGTTTCTACGCAGCGTCAAGTGTGTCATCCACCGCCAATTTGGCTTTGTTCTCTAGTCGCTGTGACGTATAATGCAGCCCACTCTTCTCGTTTGGATATTGTATGTCGGGCAGAACTCTCTCGGCCACGTGGGTGAGCACTTTCTAGCACATGCTGCAAAAGTCGCAGATCAACTGATAGCTATTTCACTTCTATGATACATAGGTGTCGACTTCAGCTTTCAGTTTGCGTGGCTGCTTTCGAGAGCATCATAGCAATTATGCTTGGTGTTGGTTTAACTCTGCAACGTGTAATTACTGCAACGGGTTCATATCATCCACTGACGTTATGCTTCTCATCCTCAACGATACCCTGTCATTGAAACCCAAAAATTCGACGCACGTAAATATACTACAATCCTATTTCCTCATCAAAGTTACATTGCCAAAATTAGCACTACGAACACAAACATTTTTGCTTTCAACCAAATGGAAGAGACCAGGAACCTCTCATGAAGCTGATGGATTTCACAAGATACGCGTCAGGAAAAGCCCTGAGACTCTGGATAGCAGCACAAGTCGAGCTCCATGGCAAGTACTCAGTTGAGAGAACGCGTAAATTTCACCAATTCTCGGCTCGCGTTCGGTGGCCAAGGGTACTGTGGTGGAGCGTCGTTACGCCAATTCCATGCCTCTTGTTCAACACAGTCATGGATTTTGCACCTCTTGCAAAACCAAGTGAAGGCCGGGACGCCAACTACGTATTTTGGTTCCGCTGCTTCACCGTGGTGTTCTTACTAATCTATGGCATCTACCAACAAATCAGGTTTTTGGCACCTGGTCTCGATTTCACGAATTGTCAGATCGTCTTCTCGTCCTTTCTAGTCTCAAGCATGTGTATTCCTTATAACTACACTGTAGCAGGATACGTCGGCATGCCAATTCCGTTCATGCTCCTTACAGGGACCCCCGTGTTCCTCATTGGAACTGCAGGGGTACTTCTTCTATTGTTTGGGCGAAAGCTGCGCGATGATCGTGCGACTCGAGTCTTGCTCTTTAAAGCACTTACAATTGTAAACATTCAACTTGGACTCACAGTCTTATACCCAATCTTCATGTATGGCTTCAATTCGCTACCTCCAATATACCAGAACCCGTACATGATTCTCCTTCCCCTCATCAAGCTCGCCGCCAAAAATGCCATGAGCAAGATTGTTGATGATGACGACATAAAGCCTGAGGTTGTGATTTTCAACATTGAGATCTTCAATGCTCTATACGTCTCACTTGCCATGGGAAGAGCATCGAGCTGGTCGACTTCTCTTATCCTTTTTGGTATGGATGTTATTCAAGCATGGATTTCTGTCCACGACTTACAGAGCCAGGCTCGAAATTTACAAGAGCTGTTGGTAAAGATACCGGTTTGCTATCGCCAGGACGGTGCGAGTTATTTGGATGTGGCGATTGCTTTGCTAAACGATGCTATTGCTGGTTCACCTAGAGGTGAGGGGAAGATTTATCGTGAGAAATGTCCCAGTAAAGTTATTGATCACGAGCAACGAGAAAGTCTCAATCGAGTCAATAAAGTATGTAGGCCTCGTGCTAACAAAGTATGTATCATCCCGCCTCAGTCAATCGGTCCAGCGAGAAGCGACGTGAAAGTGATTCCGCAGTATAATTCTGCGGTTGTAAGTCCATTGCCAACGTGCATATCATCTCAAGTTATCCTCGACTCGTCTCTTCAACAAAACCGTGAGAACTTCCTTCAGGTATTTACGAGCATTCTTTTCACTGTTGAGTTTATAATTCTTGTTGAGTACACAGAGGTCATCATACCAGCCTTCTACGGTACGCCGCCAATACGGATTGCCCTGAAAAACTTCGCACAAACTAAGAAGCCCCTTGCTTGATGCTCAACAGGCATTTACATGACAGCGATGTTTTATCTCCCGAATCGAGAGTTTTACCCTTCGCTGGCGCACATTGACGAAGATCAACTCCAACTCATGATTGCCAACGTGTTTTTGTATGCTGCACTTGAGCTGTTATCGTTCGTGGGCATCGCCATCGTAGTGCGACGTCTTGTTGGTATCTCGGCAGTAAAACAACTCGGTTTTGTGCTCCAGACGCAATGGGGCATGGTACAGTCTAAGCTGCTGGCATGGATCTTCTATGCCGTTCAGAACTCTCTCGAGCACATGGGTGAGCCCTCACAAAGATGCGGCAAGAGTTGCTCGCCAACTAACCGCTTTCTCGCTGCTGTGGCTCGCAGGTGCCGACTTCAGCTTCCACTTTGCGTGGCTGCACTCGAGGTCGTCCAAATCCTAAAACCCATTTTCGCGTGGCCACTTCAACACGATGACGTCCGCCGCCACGTCAGGCGTCAACTCCTGCACCACGCCCTACGATTGGCCCAAATCCCTTCTCAACCCCCTCCGATTGGCCAAAACGCTCTCCAGTCCAATCCCCGCCGCGTCGGCCGCGTCACGTACCTCCATTTCCTCAATTGCGCATTCCCAAGCACCATGCAGCGGATCGCGCGCGTGCAGGCGCAGCTCTCGGCCTCTGCGCCGCTCCACGCGCCGCTCCACGTGCCGATGGACGTGTCGCTGCCTCCCGCGGGCGCTGGCCGCGCCGATCCGGCCGCCTACGCCGCCGTTTTGACGCCTGCAGCCGTGGAATTCGTGGCGGAGGTCGCCTCGGCCTTCGCGCTTGACGTCGCCAAGGTCTCCGATGTTTTTTTTTTCTTTGATTTTGCAGGTTGGTGCGGTGGCTGATGGTGGTCGCTGGGTGAGTGTAGATGCACCGTGAGAGGGCCGAGCGGAGGCTGGCGGTGGAGCAGCGCGCGTGGAGACCCGACTTCCTGGACGAGACGCGCGAGATCCGAGAAGACGAGACCTGGAGGGTCGACCATGTGCCCCAGAAGCTCCGCGACCGCCGCGTGGACGTTGGAGACGTGTCACCGGCTGAGACGGAGCTGCTGCTGCGTGCACTCAACTCTGGCGCGCAGGTGCGGGCGGATGTGGGTGTTGTTGGTGGAGTGGTGCTCACAGTGGCGATTGTCGGTGCCAGGGCGTACAAGTGGACTTTGACGACGGTCATTGCCCCACATGGAGCAACACGGTGCGCAGCCACAAGAACATCATGGATGCCGTGCGTGGCCAGCTGCGGGTGCCGTCGGTTGGGCTGGAAATGGTTGCCGACCCGGCGCTGCTGCTCATCCGACCGCGAGCCTGGAACATGGACGAAACGGTACGCACTGCATGAACTAGTGTGGTTGATATCTGGATATTGATGCTGACGATTTGAAAGAATGTTTTGGTCAATGGCGAGGTCGTCCCCGGCGCGATTTTCGATTTTGCTCTCCACTTGTTCCACAAGTGCGGATGCTTTGAATGAGATGTCAGGCGCGTGAGGTCTAACCTCGTGTTTCATCAATTCACAGCGGCAAGCTTATGTTGGACAAGGGCATAGGGCCGTTCCTGTACCTCCCAAAGGTACAAGTGCAACGAGCAGTGGATGTAGCACCTCCCTCCACGCTTACGATTTTGTGCTTTGGATCGTGACACAGCTCGAGGGATACCGTGAAGCCATGCTGTGGCAGCGCATCTTCATCTACACCGAAGACCGTTTGGGTCTTCCGCGGGTAGACTGTGCTATGCTGTGCGATCACTCAGCTCATCCAATGCTCATCAAGTTGTGCTTGTATACCCCAAGGGCGCGATCAAGGCAACAGTCCTGATCGAGAACATTTTCGCGGCGTTTGAGATGGAGGAGATAGTGTACGCTCTTCGCCAACACTCGGGTGGTCTCAACTGTGGCATGTGGGACTACACTGCCTCGATCGTTGTGAACTTTCGCCACTCGCGCGAGTTTGTACTCCCTGATCGCCAGCGCTACGTGTCCATGAAATCGGACTTCCTCCGGTGGGTGGTTTGGAGGGTTTCTTGTCGTGGCTGACGATCAACCACTAACATTGCCCTACGACGCAGATACTACATGGAGATGCTCATCAACACGTGCAAGCGCCGGTCAGCAATCGCGACAACGGGAATGGTGCCATTTGTACTTTCCCAGCTTCCTCCTGGTCTTTCCGAAGCGGATGCGATCCAGAGAGCCAAGGACGCCAAGCGCTCGGAGGCGATGGCCGGTTCTGATGGTGCACTCGTCTACGATCTCGCACTCGTGAAGCCGATCCAGCAGGTGCGTTGAATATGGATTGTCAGCCCTTTTGCTGTCTTATTCACTCTGTGGTTGCTACGCAGGTTTTCTCAGAGGTTTTCGCGGAAAAGACGGCACAGAGCTCGAGCTTCCGTGTTGGCTATGAAGATGCCATTGGAGACAAAGCTCTGTTCCGGTCGAAGCTGCTGTCTGTTCCTTCTGGACTCGTGTCCACTCGCTCTGTCGCCACGAATCTGCGCGTTGTGGTTGCGTATATCCTATCGTGGTTTGATGGTCATGGTACCGCTGTGGTCGACGGTTGTGTTGAAGACTCAGCTACTGCCGAGATCTCTCGTGCGCAGCTCTGGCAATGGGTGCACCACCAGACTTCCATCTCGGATGAGAACTCTCCGAAGCAGATTGTCACGGCCAGGTACGCGGCCATGTCGACAGGATTGAAGATGTGGACTAACTCCATACATTTCTCAGACTGTTGCAGTCAATGCTGGACTCGCTGTTAGGACACGCAGAATTCTCGCAGCGATACTCGAAGGCTCGGGTTGACGCCGCACGTTTGCTGACTCTGCAGATGGCGACAGCACGAATGCCGCCAACGTTCATTACAACCTTCCTTCTCGATCAGCAAGCGCTCATCGAGTCACTTGCCAACAAGTAAACCACACACAGTGGAAACCATGTCCGTTTAGTTTCCTGAAGTGGGTAGCTTTCTCTAGAAAAGGAAAGGAAACAAATGAAATGGCTCGAACGCAAACACTTTTAATCTTAAATTTTGGCGACGTATCTAGGCTGTGCTCATGACGAGAAGCTTTCCATGCCCGAGGCCGTCACGTTCTCAACCACCTCATATCCGTTGCCCTTGATCGGCAGCAACATGCCATCGACTTTCTTGTCCTCCTCGCTAGATTGAAAGCTCCGCACTACAAGCTCACGGTCCATGATCCGTACCAATTCGTCATCCTGAATCCCGCCACTTTCAACACCAGTTCGCAAGATTACATCATCCCGAAGAAGCTCCTCGAGCTCGTCGTTCGTCAATGCCTTAGGTTGCGCGGGGTCGTCCTGTCCAGTTGGTTGCTGTTTGAAGTGACCACGCTGGATCACGACACGGTCAAGCTTCCGCTTGTCAAATGCGCGCTGGAGCATGCGGTTCTCAAACGAGTTCTCCGTCACGAGGCGATAGACAGCGACATGCCGAGTCTGTCCGATACGGTGGCAACGGTCCTGTGCTTGGTTGTCTTGCTGCGGGTTCCAATCCGAGTCGAAGAAGATTACTGTGTCAGCCGAAATGAGGTTGATACCCAAGCCGCCCGCTCGAGTTGACAGCAAGAAGCAGAAGACGTTCTCGTCATCAGCACCTTTTCCTGAACTCTTGGTGCCAGCCTTGATCTTGTTAAAGCTGTCGACCTGCTCTTGGCGGTCTGCCAAGTGAGTATTGCCATCAAGGCGGCAATTAGAGTGTCCACGCATGATCAGATAATCTTCCAAGATGTCGAGTACGCGCGTCATTTGGCTGAAGATAAGGACTTTGTGTCCCTTGCGTTTAAGCTCCATGAGCATCCGATCCAGCACGACCAACTTGCCCGAAGCTTGGACAAGTCGTTCATCTGTCACGACATTGCCAGCGGCGTCTTTCGGTTCGTCAAACAGGTACGGGTGATTGCAGCACTTACGCAGCTGCATGGCACGGTTACGCAGACTCGACGTTTTGAGGCTCGAGCGCATAATGTTGAACAGCTTCTTGCCGTACTTGGCCTCCATAGCAGCCTCAAGTTGACGCGTCTGAATCAGTTGGTAGTATTCGCGCTGCAGAGCTGTCATTGGGCAGTAGACGAAGATTTCAGTCTTCGTTGGCAGGTCCCGTACGACATCAGTCTTGAGGCGACGCAGCAGGAACGGGCGTAGGATCTCGTGTAGCTTCGAGACAATCTCTGCACGCTTCTCGCCCGTCAGCAGACCAGCTTGTTCGCTATCGGGCGTCATGGTTGTCGTATTGACCGAAGCAAAGGAGAACCAGCTCTCGAAGAGCTCGAGGTCGTCAAAGACATCGGGCAAAATGAAGTTGAGCAGCGACCAGAGTTCCGTCAGATTGTTCTGGAGCGGCGTACCCGTGAGCAGCAGTCGGTTCTCTGACTTCGCGCGCTTGAGCTCGCGAACGAGCTTGCACTCCATGTTCTTGAGACGGTGGCCCTCATCGATGACAATGTACTTCCACACAAACCCGCTGGACGTGAACGACTTCGCGTCCTGCATAATCATCTCGTAGGACGTGATGATGACAGGAAAGTCTGGGTCCGAGCGGCGCGACTTGTGCAGCTCGTTGGCGCGCATCTTGCGTCGCGCGACAGTGTTGCCGTGGTACACGATGGTGTTGATGGTCGGTGCCCACTTGGCGAATTCGTTGGACCAGTTCATGAGCGTCGAGAGGGGCGCCGTGATGAGGTACGGGCCGCGCACGCCGAGCGCCTTGAGGTGCGCGATGAGTCCAATCACTTGGATGGTCTTGCCGAGACCCATCTCATCGGCCAGGATGCCATTCAGCCCGTTCTCGAACAGGTTGCACAGCCAGCGGATGCCCTCGAGCTGGTAGTCGCGCAGCGTGCCGCCCGTGAGCAGTTTGGGCTGCACGAACGCGGCGTGCGCCTGGCCCTCGCGCTCGCGCGTCTCGCGCACGGCCACATTGAGCTTGTCCGCGCCCGTCTTCTTGGCTTTCTTGGCGCGC
The DNA here is from genome assembly GCA_024867545.1 of Phytopythium helicoides. Lineage (NCBI taxonomy): Eukaryota > Oomycota > Peronosporomycetes > Pythiales > Pythiaceae > Phytopythium > Phytopythium helicoides. The sequence continues at coordinate 1,139,887 of JANFNE010000011.1, read as the reverse complement.
GCGCGCTTGGCCGACTTCTTGCGCTTGCGCGAGTCGGTCTCCTCCTCCTCTTCCTCCTCCTCCTCTTCGTGCTCGACCTCGGGCGCGACCGTGGCCGCGCTCGCCATGTTGGAGAACAGGAACGTCGAGTAGATGCCGGCCTTCTCCAGCAGGTCGTCGAGCTTGGCGAGCTTGGTCGACGCCTCGACCGGCGGCTCGCTGGCCGCCTGCGCCTGCGCGCGCGCCGCCTGCTGCTGCTCCTGGCGCTCGCGACGCGCGCGCTCCTCGTCCTCGACCTTCTGCATGGCCTGCAGCGTCTCGGCAGGCGCGGCGGCGGCCTCGGCGGCCTCGGGAAAGGCGCTCGCGACCATGGCGGCAAGAGCGGAAATGGCGCAGGTGGCCATACTGAGACCAAGAGGTGCGGCGTTTGGTGGCGGGGAGGCGCGAACTACTACCATTGGATGAAAAGGAGGAGTTGCGATCGGTGATTGGCTAATACAGGGAATCAGGTGTAGCCATCTCACGGTATCGTGTCAAACGCAACGGATGACGGTATAATTGGGCCAGCGGCGACTGAAACGGAGGATGCCAGCTCCACGCGTGCTCGTGCTCTCGCTCGTGCTCGTGCTTGGCGGGTGCAGCTTGGCGCTCGTCGCGTCTTCGGATGCGAACAGAGAGGACCCGACCGCCATTGACACCTCGCTCTTTCCAGACTACTGGGACTTGAACAACGTACAATATGCTGCTTGCACGAAACGATGATAACGACATTTTCTGATGGACTGTTTGGGAGTTCAGGACAAGCTTGGCGCGTGTGCCATCGACCCGCGCATCCCGACCAACGGAGCGGACCAGCCGCCTGACCAACTCATCAAAGTTACGGACCGACGACACCGGCATCCCGTGTTTGCGAGCATGTGTTCCATTGCGTTCCTCGTTACCATTGTCCTCATCATTGTAGTCTGCACACAATAAACTCGCTTTCTGCACATCTCGCTGCGTCATTCTTCATCTCGACGCTGTATTTCATTATGGACACCACTGCTCTTTACCTTACGAGCCAGCCAAGCCACGTCAGTCAAAATTGTGCACTCCGTGACCAACTTCTCTCTTGCTAGCAGCTTCACGCCTCTCCCTCACTGACTCCAGTCCCGGTAAGTCGCTCTTGTAGTTCGTGGTTGAGTGTCATCATGCGCAGACGCTGCAGCTCTTCCTCCATAATAAACGCTTGCTTGCGTTCAGCGATGTAGCGACCCTCCAATTGCGCGCATCGTCGGCGCAATTCGTCATTCTCCTCTGACAAGCACTCGATCTCAAGCGCACGCAGATTGGCATCCTGCTCGGCTTGGTTTAGCATTGCTTGCATTGACTCATTTGCACGTGATACCGCTTCCAGCTGCAGATATAGCTCTCTCTGTGACGGAAGAGACAACACAAGGGATTAGGACTATCACAGTAGGTATACCGCTACTCGCAGTTGGTGCGTACCGTTTCCTCGTCCCTCGCATCGCTATGATCGCAACAACCGCAACATAGGAAAATAATGTCAGACCTGCATCAGAATAAAGCCATCGCAGGTCATCGCGTACCCCTGGGCTGTCTCGTGCTTGAGTTCGTTTAGTTGCATGGGAATGGTCATCAGTTGTTGCTGTTGCTCGTGGAGAACCGCGATGATTTGCTTCAGATCATGCTGCTGGCGGATGAGCGAAGCGATCGTTTGCTGCTGCTGGAGAAACTGCGCGGCCGAAATGGTAATTGAGTTCTGTAGCGCTGCCATATGGCGCTTTGCTTCAGCATTTAATCCAGGTGCAGACTGTTGTTGTTGCTGCTGCTGCTGTTGCTGCTGCTGTTGTTCTTGCTGCTGCTGTGCAACGCGCTTCACGGGATCGGCATCGTAAAAAGAGTTCGAGCGAGACAGCGCAGGGCTTACAGGCACAGAAACCGATGTCGGGGACTGGGCTGGGGTCGGGACGCTTTGTGACAAAGATTCTTGCTGCGGAAGAACCGAGAGCATCGACGTGTCGTTAGGGATTTGCGATGATCCCATGGTGGACGTCGAGCTCATCCCGCGCTCCAGCAGAGGGATTCGGGTTCCGTACGCCGTCGACTGGAATGACCCAATCGACTTGCGCGTTGTTGCACCGCCAATTCGAGACCCCATGCTCACGCTAGCGGCACGCACGGGGCTCTCGCTCCGAAGACGAGAACGCCGGCCGCTGTGGGGCTCACGGAGACGACTCATGGATCGCGCGCCGCGATGGTGTTTGTCCGAAGACACCTTCTTGGATCCGGTGGGCGCAGCGGTGAAGCTCCGAGAGAAACGCGCCGCAGTGGGCAGCGGCCGCTCTGACGAGACCGAGCTGCCCACGTCGAACTGCAGCAGTGAGACACAGTAATCCGGTTGAGGTCCAGAACCGACAGGCACACAGTGAGCTGGTTGATATGCTGGCAGGTACCTCATCCGACGCCTTGCGCGACGTGGGCGAGTCGGACGCGAGCTCGATGATCGTGAACCGGCCCTTGCGCCGGACGCTGCCGACGGAAACCACCCATCGTCAGCCCTCCCGCTCACCGTGCAGCCCTCCATCGTGGCAACTCCCACCGTCGGTCGGCCATGCGCCTGTGCTGCGTCTGGCGCTCTGGCGACGAGTCGTCCGGCGACGACGGCTCCATCGCCGGGTCCGCCTGCACCCCCTCCGTCAGAGCCCGACCCCCAGTCTCCCAGTATCCGCCGGCGCTCCTCCCTCCTCACCTGCGGGCCGATCGTCGGCGACTCGGGCGGCACGGGCCTCCTGCCGGCCGCGTCGTTGTTGGGCTGCTCCACCGCCGCGACCACCGGCGCCTCCGCCTCGGCCTGTACCTCCACGGCCGCCGGCTCGGCCACCGGCGCGGCCTCCAGCTCCTCAGGACGCAGCGGACTCTTGTCCTCGCTCAGCGCCGGCTCCTCGTCCGCCGCCGCGACTTGCAGGCGCTCGAGCGCGGCCGCGGGCGACGACAGCGGGGACCCTGGCACGATCTCGGTGATCGTGAAGCGTCCGCGCTGCTCCACGCGCTTGCTGCCGCGCCGCGCCTCCATGGCGTCGCCCCCCTCCAGGCGGCCGAGCGCTGCACTTTCTAGCCGGAAGCGTTCAACGAGTGTATGGAGTTGAGTATGGACGGAATCACTCGCTCTCTCTGGGCAGCTGGAGCGGTCCAGAAAAGATTGTGGAGCGCAGCATGGGTATCACATTTTTTTTCTAGTGTGCGCTTTTTTTTTTTTTCGATATGCTCAGACGTCTACAGCTTCAACTTTGTTCAGTTGTCCCAGTGCTCGTTGGTGTGGATGGTCAGGTCCAGGCGCTCGGCCGTCTCCTTCAGGTGCGAGTCGTCGCCCTCGTTCATGCCCTTGAACACCACGTCCACAATGTACTCGTAGCGACGCATGAGCATCTTGAGGTGGTGCGGCGTGTCGGGGATCACACGCTCGATGAAGACGGCGATGACGAGACACACCTGGCACGAGACGACGAACACGAGCCACTTGGTCGTGTTGCTCATCTCACCCTCGTCGAACAAGTCCGACGTCCACAGGATGAGCGCGCAGTTCGTGCTCAGTGCCACGTACGTCATCACGCGCAGGATGTAGAACCACACGCCAATGTCCTTGGCAGGGTGCGGGAACGGACGCCGGTGCACGTAGCAGAGCTGCAACAAACACAAAAGTAGTTAGCACAACGTTTGCCGTCATGAGTACTAACAGACAGCAGTACGAACCTTGACAGCATCGACGTGCACCTCAAGGATGTTGTTGAGCAGTGCTAAGGCCGGCGCAAGCGGGAAGGCGACCACGAACAGATTGATGAAGCCGTACTGAATCACCATCTCGTTGTAGTCCTCAAACGCCTCCTTGCTCTCGTACGGCACCAACTTGGCTTGGTCCTCAATGTAGTTGTGCTGGACCTTGTTCTCGAGTGAGTGGCGCTCACGGTACATTTGATATTTGTATTTGAGTCCAGGGATCACCACCTCGAGCGTGTTGCCCACGACAATTCGGACCAAGAACAGCACGAGCAGCTGGTCGCGGAGTTCGAGCATGCAGTCATTGTCATACAAACATGTGCCTTCGGCAGCACGCTTGAGAAACGCGATGTAAAAGAACGACGCGAACGAGTTGCAGAACTGGAACAGGAACACCTTCGTGACGAGGTTATTCTCAAACTCGCTGTCCGTGCGGTGGTTCTCCCACTCCGTCAGCTTCTCGGCCACCTCGCGGTAGATCATATTGAGAATCAAAATCTGGACGGCATTGGCGCCGGTCACGCAGAGGGTGAGCGTGCTTTTGTACCGTGGGTCGATATTGCGCTCCGCCAAGTGATCGTCGTTATTGATCCAGTGTTTGAGCAAGAAGAGACCGACGAGCGCCACAAGCACGATGCAAATCATTAGCAAGATGATGACAATCGAGACGCCAAGCGCGCGCCGACGACGAAATTTGCTCTCAAAAGTCATCTCTTCTTCGTCCGTCACCGGATTGAAGCTCTTGGTACCTCGAAATTGAGCGCGGTAGCGAAAAGTAGCATGAAACCCTTGCAGTCCCCAGAGAGCGTCAAGGATGCCGTTCTTGCGCTTCCACGTCTCCGAAAAGAGAGAGGACCAAATCACAACAAACAGAGCGAAGGCGATCAGAATGTAGCCTTGGTTCTCTCCAGTCTCTATCCGTTTGCCCTCGAGATAACCAAAGGTGATGGCACCCGCGATGGCGGGCAGGACGAGCATTTTGGTGTAGAACTCGAGCCATGCAAAGTAGATAGCGATCTTCTCGCCAAAGTAGTAGCGAATCTTGTGCAGCGGCTGCGCCGTCATTTTCCAGTTGATCGCCCACGTCTTTCGGAGCTCGGCAAGCGCAGCACGGTCATGGAGCGCGAACATGTCTCCAACGAGATAGTCTGCCTCTCTCAGCGCGTCCGTGTTGATGTGGCGATCAACAATGCCTGCAGCCAGTCGGATGCGGTCCTTCTGGGTGAAGAGCGTCTGTTCCTTCTTGTCACCCCACTTGATCGGGTAGCGGCGATAGTACGGCTGGTACATTGGCTCGTGGCGATAGTCTGCAAACGGTGCAAAGTACGTCATCGGGTCGTAGGGAAGAGCGAAAAGGCCCATCCAGAACCGCTTCCAAGCTGAGGGTTTGAACAATCGGTACCGGTCGTCTTCTACGAACAATCCGTCGGTTGCCTCGGTGTGGCCCCACATCTGGAGCGCAGAGTGGAGACCTGGGTGGTATTCCTCGCCGCGCGAGACCAGCAGCGGGTCCATTTCTGGTACATGACTCTCCTCGTCCGCAGAGCCGCGCGTGCGCTGGAGGTGGTCGACCGACTTTTGCCACTGCGTGCGGCCGATCTCTCGCTGTACGAGCTTGATCTTTTCTGCGTGCACATTCGTGTCGAACGGTCGGTTGCTGACCTGCAGCAGGTAGTTGGAGCGGTCAGCCTCGACGCGCAGGTCGTTGTCGTCGGCCTTGATGGTCATGATGATCTCGTCGTCGTCGCAGCTGCGGAACATGCGCGTGGTGAGACCGCAAGCGAGCTGGACGCGGCGCGCGATGGCGGTGGCCACGAGCTCGCAGAAGACGAGCTCGGTCGTGGGAGCCCTGGAGCCGACGAACTTGTCGTACTCGGCCTCTAGCAGGCGCTCCTCAGTCTCGAGGCGCTGCTGCTCGGCCTTGTCGCTGTGCTCGTGTCCGTCGGTCATGATGAGGTCTCGGCCCATGTCGTCCAGGAAGCAGCGCGCCGTGCGTAGAACGCGCTGGAAGGGGTCGAGCACGATCTTGCCCTGGTCCGCGCTTCGCGGCTCGTCCTTGCCCGTGAGCAGGCGCACGAACGCGTCGAGCGTGAACTTGTCGGGGTCCTTCTCCTCTCCGCCCTGGCGCCGCGGGAAGATCATGACCAGGTCGTGGTCGAACAGCACGTTCTCGTCGCTCGCGTAGCCCGTGAGCTTTCGCGCCTGCGCGCCGGCGGGGCCTGCGGCGTCGCGCATGGCGCTGAACTCGAGCGCCACGGCCTGCGCGTTGGCCGGCGACGAGAACATCTCGTACGAGTCGGCGGCGGCGCGCGGCATGACGACGGAGCGAGACGAGCGAGCGGCGCGCGGCGACTTGGCGAATGGCGCGGCCGAGACTAAAAGCTTCGAGGGGGCAGCAGCAAGGAGGCGATGACACTTTGAGTTGCACTTGACGGTGCGCCTGTCTGACCGCGGCTGAATCCCTCGCTTGACGGTCTTTCGTGGTGTATAGATGAAAGCTATTTGTAAACGATATGATTGCGTGAACACCTGGAGACAAGGGCGTTGGGGCGCTAATGCAAGGGAGATAGAAATAGTGCGGTAGCCAGGTTGCGCAATTTACGACCAATCAACGCGAAGTTTCAGAGTGCTCTGATTGGTGGAAAAGGAGTCATGTGGTCAGGGGGATGGGCCGTGCGTCAAAGGCACCGCGCTCTCTATCAGAAACGAATGGCCTTCATAATCAATCACATCATTTGAAAGAGATAGCATAGAAAAAAACCTCTACAAAAGAAATGCCAAACTAGAATCAAGACAGAGAGATCGCTGCGCCTTCAACCGCGCTGGTCGCCATGAATCACGTGGCACGTCATGCATGGCAAGATGCGACGCAATGCACCGCCACATGCTCTCTACTTGCCAGATGACACTTGGTCGCTTGTAGCACGTGCTTCCGAATGGCTCTCTGGTCAAAGGTATTTTCAACTCGACTGGCCGTGCTGGTGCGCTCGACTCGTCAGTGCTCCTCCAAGTGCCAAACGAGATAACGATGGCAGGGCTACTGCTGACGAATGAATGGATCTCTGGCTGAGCTGATACGGAACGTTCGCCTCATTGCTGATCCATCGCAGGTCTTCAAGTCACCCATCAATCGATCGGTCTCCATGGACTGCCTTGTAGTGGCCGCTCGCTCCAAATCATGTACATGCAGCTCAAGAAGCAGCAGCTCGCCCCCTCAATGGAGGCTTTCAACCACCAACCGCAACAGTAGCAGCACCAGCCGCCACCATCGCCGCAGGTGCCGTTGTTGAAAAGGCTGCTTCAAGCTCCCCTTCCAAATCAACCACATATTCCGGATCACACCCTCCCCAATACCAGGTGCATCCGCCTCCCCACGTGGTCCACGCCAGCATCAATCCTCCCTGCCACGCACACCCGCGCCGCGCCTCCCCCGCCATGGGCGACGCCGCCGACGACTTCGGCTCCTTCACGGCCGCCGAGCGGCTCTCGGACCCGTACGCAGACGTCTACGGCGCGCCCGTGGACCAGCCGCCCGTCGCGCCCGGCTCAGGATCGCCGTCGCTGCTGAGCTTCTCGCCCGTCGCGGTGATCGGCCTGTCGCCGCGCAGCCTCGCGGACCCGTTCGCCGACATCGTCGCGGCCTCGGCGGCCCACGGTGGGTCGGCCTCGGCGCCCTCCAGCGGTCCCGGTGACCTGTTGGGCTTCTCACCGCCGCCTGTCGAGCCCAGGGAGATCGGTGCGGACTTGCAGAGCGCGCCAAGCTTCCAGCTCCCGCCGCCTGGCGCTTCGTTCGCGGCGGCGGGCTCAACAGCGCAGCCGGTGGTGAGCGACCTGCTGTCCTTCTCGCCGCTGGCGACGAGTGCGAGCCCCGCGCCGTTCGAGGACGTCTTCGGCTCCATCGCGGCCTCGAGCAGCAGCGCGGCGACGAGACTTGGAGACGACCCATTCTCGCTCACGGCATTATCGACCGACGTCGCTTCACCAGCGACGGAGCAGCGCACGACCAACTCGTTCAGCGTGGCCACAGGAGCTTCGGCGCTTGACTTCTTGGGACTTTCCGACGCGGAAGCGCTTCCTGTGTCGGCGTCGGCACCGCCGTCGCTTCACAGTTCGTTTCAGCACACGACGACTGAGTTTGCAGAAACTACACCAGGCTTAGGCGCTGGAGATGATGACTGGACGGACTTTGTTGCGGCTAACGACAGCGCGGTGCCTGCTTTGGCCAGCATTGTTGGAGAACGCGATGTCGAAGCATTGTCTGCACGTGCGTCTTTTAACACGAGAGGGAGCGATATGAGTGCGTTTGATGGTTTGGAGGGACAAGATACCTCACTTCCGCCTCCTGCCTTCATAGACCTACTCGGTACGTCGTCGCAGCCAGCAAGTGCGGTGGACTTTTCGTCCCCACAGTTTCTCGAGACGGACCAGTCAAACATACGAGGCAGTGATGTTTTTGGTGGGATTACCCAAGCTTCAACTGAGGAAGATGAAATCGACGAATTCGGTGACTTCGAGCAAGGTGCATCGCAAGCAAGCGGGCACCAAGGCTCGGTGCCAGCTTCCGTGTTTGATGATGTTTCTGCGCTGTCTGTGCCAGACCCGGTGAATAGTGCATCTCAGTCGTCTTCAAGTGCATTTGAATTACCATCTCCACAGTCCCTCGGTTTTGAAGGTGTAACAACAGTTTCCGAGCTGAAGCCTGACCTATACTTCTTTCCTCAGAACTCGGAGCAGGTCGAACACCAGAGTCATGAGGAGAGCGATGCCACTGCTACAATCAGCAAGAAAGCGCTTGAGGAAGCACCGTCGATTGCCTCTTCGGACTTTCTTTCTGGGGATTTGACTATTGGAACCAGCAAAGTTGATGGAGAAAATGCGCAAGAGCCAATCGGTAATGACGAGTTATTGACACTATCCACCATCGAGTTTTCTGCGACTGGGAACGAGAGCTCTGTTGGCGAAAACTTAACCTTCGAGACCTCTCAGTCTGTTTACTCAAGCGTGTCTTATAGCAGCCAGGTCGATCCATTCGCGCAACCATCAACGACACTGATTGGATCTCCCATCGCTGATCCTTTTGCTTCCTCAGAGTCAAACAATAACATCGTCGAGACTGGTTACTCTCTGACAACCTCAAGTGAGGCTTCTCCATCTTTTGGCTACGATGAGCTCGAACCGACGTCTACCATCGCAGCAGAGGCTGCCAAAACTGTTCCGAACACTGTTGTGAACGAAGATGAGTTTAACGACTTCGGTAATTCCACCGCGTCCCCGTTTCCTACGCCATCAAAGGCTGACGACGCAGTCACGAGTCATGATCTGCCGAGTAGCTCGGGCTCAAGCGATTTCGACGACTTCCGTGATGGCAGCAGTAACACACACCTTGCGAGCACTAGTGAAGATGCTGTGGACAATATCGTTGATAGCAACAATTTCGCCTCTGCGTCGCTGGAATTCAACGCAAGTACCACTAGTGCCTTCAGCGACTCCCCACAGGACTTAATCCCTGGTGGCAATGCAAGCCCAATCGATGAGAATGCAAGCACCGAGTTTGGTGAATTTCCACATAGCAATGATGCTTCTGTGATTGTGAAGGAAGCGACCGACGACGACTTTGGTGACTTTGCGCAGACCACAGAATTTTCCGCCGGAAATGATGAAGGAAGTTCATCTGACGCTGGTTTCGGCGATTTCAGTCAAAACTCTACCGAACCGACGGGTGAATTCGGCGATTTTGCCCAAAACTCTGCACCTGCGAATGGTGGCACCGATGACTTTGGAGATTTTGGTCAGAAGTCGTCAGCTCCAGGTGATAATGATAGCGACTTTGGGGATTTCGATCAAAGTTCGACCCCTGTCGACGAATTTGGAGATTTTGGCCAAAGTTCTTCAGCTGTGGATGACTTCGGCGGTTTTGGTCAAAGCTCTGTTGCTGTAGACCACGATGATGACGACGACTTTGGCGACTTTGGCCAAAGCACTGACGCTTCGGCTAGTGTTGATGACGACTTTGGCGATTTTGGTGGAAGTTCTACGTTTGCCAGCAGCAACGATGACTTTGGAGATTTCGAAAGCACATCGACATCAAAGCCTAGCTTGACTAACCAAGACACGTTCGGTGACTTTTCGAGCTCGTTGATGACCGAAAACCCGGCAATCACTGTTTCTTTCGTAGACGACCATGAACTGAAGGCATTTTTCAGCACCGCGTTTGCTGACGTGTCTTTGTCTGTGAAGCTGAGCTTGTCGTTTGACAGCTCGAGCGAAACATTTCCGAATCTCACAGTGGAGACTGGGGATAGCGCTCGATCCCTTGCTAAGATTGTTGAGGCGGCTATTGATGACTATGTCACTACATCCGACTCGGTCCCCAATGGCGATAGCGCGGACAGAGGTAGCATTGAGTCAGACAAGCTGCGAGACGGTACCTATATCAAGTACGTCCTGACGGAAAAGATCCAAGAGGCGTCACAGCAAAATGGCATTTTCCCTCATGGATCCGAGCAGCACCAAGCGTATTTGGCCGTGGCATCTGAGGGAGATGCAACTGGAATGCGTGAGGCTCTTGCGAAGTTGCAAGACGAGCTCTTCCACAAATCGGTTAGCGATGCTATGATGCGAATTGCGCAGCAGGCTGCACTCTCTGCTAAAGCCAAGATCGCCGAACAGATGGCTCAGCAGCAGGCAAACGCCAAGGGCTCTTCGCTGCTGGCAACGACTCGTCAGCTTCTTCTCTCTCGGAATAGTGGATCGGCAAGTGGTAGTAACAGCACCGGTGGGGACAAAGATCGAAGCACTGTTGCGGTTGGTGGAGGCTCGCTGGGTGTGCTGACACCAACTGGTGCTTCGGTGCACAAGCACTCGCGCTTTTCTTTTGGGCACGAAGACTCGTCAGCGTCGGATGGCAATAAAGGCGATGTTCCTAAGCGAAGGCACAGCGGCAGCAGTGAGGCTGATTTATCTTCTGGGAATGCATCGGCAATGGCACAGAGCCGAACGAGCAGCTTTGGGGGCGCTGTGAGTGGCTCAGCAGCTAGCAGCAGCTCTGGTAGCAGCAACAGCGGCCTCATGAAGAAGTTCCAGGATCGCTTCTCTTCTTTCTCCAGCGCACGCCACCACAAAACACGTGTTGTGAGTTTGCGCCGCATGGGTCAATCAGGAGAGGATGTGCGAGCCATGGAGATCAACATGGATTCGATCAGTGGTGGGCTTGATGAGGTCAAGTGGAAGTGTGCGCGCTTCTTGTATGACACGGAGGAAGTGGCGCATGTGGCGCCTGCACAGATTCGGATACTATCGTATCCTGGGAACCAGGTGCTGTCTAGCAAATCGGACCGCAGTGCACTCGTCAAGTTCCTCAAGCCTGGTGCGGTTTGGACGATTGACATTGGCGCAAGTAACAACGACATGCTGAATGAATGGTAAGCGAGTAGATTCTGTGGCTTAATTGTAACAACGACGTGGGGTCTCTTCAATCAAATGTGCGTCATTGTGTTTGGCGTGGTGGTGAGATTGCATCTATCACTCGCAAAATATCTCTTGCCGTCTTTGCGATTTGCTCTGGAATGCTCGCGCCACTTTTGACTCCTTTGGATCCCTTGGGTTCAAATTTTCCATTCTCACTGCTTAGTCGTTTGAGAAGGCGTAGCACGTGTGTCGACTCGATGAGCCATCTGGATACAAGCGAGCTATTGTTGCTTTGGCAGCGTAGACAGTTCTTGAGGGTCAGCAGCACACGCAGAACGACCGCACTCGACCCAGCATCATTTTGGTCCAAGCACCCAGTGATTGCCCTGAAGGGAGAGTTAGCGCATAGTCCTCCGATGAATCAATTCAAAGGAAACAAGTCGAACCTGGTAACCGATGCCTTTTGGTCCTTCTTTGAAAAGAGGACGTCATTCAGTTTGTCACCAAAGAGCTGCGCCAAGCACATTAGCCAGTGAGATTCCGGGTTAAAATGCCTGACATCACGTACCTGGGAAGAAAAAATGAGGCATCGAGATGCAAGATCTGCGACTCCGTGATTCATTCGTCGAGATTCATCGAGATCCGCATCTTCACCATCAGACGTATTGTCGTTTGGGCGATCGCTTGACGCCAGGCTTTTATTGGCGTCACACAGTTGGGTGAGTAGTAGACCGCAGTCAAGAAAGCTTTCAAAATGAGGCGGCGAGGCAGGAGCTCTCGAGCTGCTGCCTGCCTTTCGGATCGCTTCATACCGGTCGTGTAGCAATTGCAACAGCATCTCAAGCAAATCTAGCAGGCTCCCAATCAACATCTCCGCTGCAGCGAATGCCAGGCCATCAAGCAAACTTCGTGCAATGCCTACTTCGTACAAACCAGTTTCACGTGCCGACGCGCTGCTAGTCACTATCATCTTCGCCATTTTTGTTGAGCTTGAAGGTAATGAATGGTAGCCCCGTTGCCCTGGGATGGAGAGTACTTGTACAATTACCGCAGTAATGGTTCGCTCATCAGAGCCACCCAGCAAAGATGGGTCATTAGAAAGCACGCCAAAAAGCAACTCGGCGGCGAATCGCCAAACACTCTCATCGCACTTGTGATGACTAAGAAGAAAATCACACAGCCGCGGTAGTAAACACGTCCGTATGAACTTTTCGCGATGATCACACCCTACTTCATCCTGACAATCAAATTGGAGTAGCACTAGATAAATCACGCGAATGCTTGTGACTGCAAGTTCGGTGGATGTCGGGGTGCCTGTCTGGTTGGCAAGAGCCTCGACGAGTGTTACAAGAAGATGCATGTAGAGCACCTCAGATTCAACAAGAATAATCTCTGGGGCTTCAGTTGTAGCGCATTGAAACAGTCGCAGAAGAATGTCCGTAAGAGCTACACCAATTGACACCGTGTCCTGACGCCCGTCGAGATATTCGTTGGGAAACACTGTGAGCATCTTCGTTGTCAATCGCAGGAAAAATGTGAACTGCTTGTTGTCGTTGCTCGCAAAATGTTGAACAAGCTGAAGACGGCATGTTGGGTTTGCTAGCAGTGCATTGAGAAGCTTGAAGGGCGTTGAAGCAATCACGATGGCACTCGCGCTCGAATTTTCGCTGGAGGAAATGCACTCTGCACCAAGCTTAAGTGAAGTGCGGATCGAAACTTTGATCAGATTCAACACGCATTGCAATAGGTACGAGTCAGCGCCTGACAGCATGCTAATTGGCGAGTCTTGAGACTCTGGTAGGCTATTGCTGATACTGGAAGTTGAAGCGGTTGGCGCAAAAGTGCTAGCGCTTGAGCCTGGATCTTGGAGGAGCTGGGATTTTTCGATGGCTGCAATTAACGGAGCAAATGTCTGTTCGACCAAATGAAACATCCGAGACTCCAGGCACTTGTCGACAAAGTCTCGACTTGACTGAATACCAATATAAAGCAAAAGCATCAATTTTGCTCGGAGCTGGATCGCTTCATCATTTTCGGATCCTTTTATCTTGCTTTCTGAGCGATACGACTTCTCGTTATCAGCTACCTCATTTAAATCGGAAATTTCTTGATTATTCCTATCAAGCTTTGGAGTCGGTTTGATAGCAGCTGATATGTCCGAAAACGAGATCACTCGCTCAAGCAAATCGGATCGAGACACTTCAATTGCTTCCACTTCGTCTCTCCGAGCACCACTGAGCTTGGTTTCTAGAAACAAATTTAACAGATTTAGTGACGCGATTGATAGGGAAAGTTTTGAGTCGCGGATGCCTCTGTTGAGTCCGTTCCATAATGCGCGCAAAACATTCCTCTTGGCAAAAAGTAGCAGTACGGAAGTTTGTCGTACTGGTACACGAGTTCTTGTCAGAGATCGAGCGCATCGAAGTATTTGCACCAACGTTTGAGTTGTAGTTGTTAGCAGATTGAGTACTGTTGGGGAGCTGGATTCAATGTTGGAAAGTTCCACAGCGCTCCGAAGCAGCGCTAGTATGACTTGCTCACATGCTAATATTTCAAGCACAGATTCGTCACGACAATTTGTCAGAATGTTGCAAATTGAGCGAGTAGAATAGTGGCGGAGGATTAAGTCTTGGTTGCTTAATCCAGAGATAACAACACTAGACATTGTAGACACAATGAGCCCAGCATCTTGCTGTGAAGACAAATAGAAAAGCATTTCACCGAGACAAGACATGGCGAGTCGATGTGGCTCCAGAGTTGACTGAAGCGTGTGTCCATCAACGTTACGTGCGACGCCTTTGGCAATAACCTGATCAAGTGTTTGTACAAGTGGCTGGAGTTGATCAGACGTTGATGGCGCAAAAAAGGCAGCGAATCGAAAGAGCACTCCGATGATCAGGCAAATCATTGATAACACAGGTTTTGTTGTCTCTTCCTCCGACTTTTTTGCTTCAATCGTGAGTAACTTGATCAGCAAAGAAAAAATCGTGCTGTTGATGATTACATTAGCCAGCTTCGGCTGACCGCAACACTCGAACAAGTGCATCATGAGTGCCTGCTTTTGCGGCGGCTCCATGTCGACTTTTTTCAGGTTGATGTAGATATCTTTTAGATGCTGCTCCAGGATATCCGTGTCACTTGCTGCCAGTTGGCCTGGAGTCATTTCTGCAAATGGTAACAGTCCAGATTGTGGCCGAGGTAGTGATAGCCTTTCAATAAAGTTGTTCCACGCAATTGGCTGTACAGGGCAATCACCAACAGTTATCAACAACTTTGACAGCTTCTTCAGTCCCCCACCAGGCGGCCCACCCCGGTTGATTGCAAGCTCTAATAGCACCGACCGGGTTGCGGAATGTGTTTGCGATCGCTTCGCTGGAGCGGTTGCTGGTGCTGGTGCTTGTGCAGAATACGCAGAATTATCATTATTATCTCTTCTGTGTAGACCAGCTGCATCTGGAGCAGTCTTTGCGCGAGTTCTACTGCCGTCGGAAGTACTTGTGTAGGCTGTATTGCTTGCAGAGCTTGATTTCTGGCGGAGGTCATTTTGCTTGGTTTGAACAACAGGAGCAGAAGCTGGACGAGATTCGTCGCTTAACGGAATTTGTGATTTGAGTCCACCGTTGTCATCGAGTGCCATATCGCCAAGATGTGGGTCTCTGTCGATGTGATCCCCCTGGTCGAGATGCATTCCTTCTTTTCTCCCGGTTTTAGCGGTTTGTAAGCTATGATCGCTGGAAATATCATGATCTTCGATTTCGGGGCTCTCTGTTTTCAGGGTAGCTTTTCGTTGAACTCTACAAACACACCGTGAGATATACACATCATCCACCTTCAAAAAAAGGCACATGAAACTACCTGGGCATGTTTGGCGCTCCTGCTTCAAACCAATTTTGCTGTGGCATTTTGATCTTTGCCAATGGAAGACACTCATTCCAAAACGGGTGTTCTAGCAGTTCGTCCCATGTAATCCTGCGATATGGATCTTTAGCGAGTAGCCGATGAAGTAGATCACGAAAATCGTCCGATAACTGCCAGTCTTGATCGTTTGTCGGGAGTGAGACAGTTTCTGTTTGAATCTTTCACAGTCATTCATGTCAGATCACGTGCCGCTATCGTAGCACACGGCTATCCACGGACCTTATGTGCGAGCTCAGCAAACACCGTGTGCGTAAAAGCTTGCTGCCCTGTAGCCATCTCGTACAGCACGCATCCCTGCAATCCAAACCAAAGCTGACGATGAGCAGAGTATCCAGTTCGCGCAGAGTAACTGAACGAATCTGACAAGTGCCCAGAAGTCCGATGCAAAGCTGTGGATAGTCGGTTGCTGAAACAACTCTGGGGCCATGTAGTTGGGCGACCCTGGTGCAAGCTACCAGAGGGGAGGCACATTGAGTGTAAGTTACATTACTGGCTTCACCACTCGAGAGTGCTGTAGTACCGGCCGGTCTAGTGGCGCATCCTTGGTCGGGATCCGCCTGGCTAGCCCAAAGTCGGCAAGCTACCAGTCGGCATTAGACTATGACGCGCAGTTTCTCCTGAACGCAATACAAACGGCGTACCTTTAGTGATCCGAATTCATCGATGAGGACGTTTGCAGGCTTCAAGTCGCAGAATAGAATGCTGTTCGAGTGCAGGTATTGCAGTCCCGCGACCAGCTCGCTGCCAAACTCCTGTGTGTGGGTGTACCGTCCGTCAGCGCATTGGTTCTACCTCAAGCCTCACGAAAGAGCTCACTCGAATGGCCGGTTCTGGCAGGCGCTTGTCTTGCGTGATGAGGTTGAGCAGGTCGCCGCCGATGCAGTACTCAAAGATGAGCCAAATGTGGTTTTGCGACTCGTACCAGTTGAAGAACTTGAGCACGAACGGGCTATCGAGCTTGTGCAGGAACTGCACCTCGTTCAGGATCTGCGTGCTCGCTGGTCAGTGCTCTCGCTCGCCAGCTCGCCGTCCCTGCGCGCGATCCACACCGACCTTGTCCATGCGCGTCTTGGCCGTGGACTTGACGGCCACGTACTCGATGCTGCGCTTGCGCCGCGCCTTGTACACGAACGAGTGCGTGCCGCGCCCCACCTCGTCGTAGATGTTGTAGTTCTCCATCGCTTAGCCGCCGCGCGGAGCTGAGCGCTGGCCGTCGGAACTCTCACTGGCGACGGGGCGGATCGCCTCGCGTCGAGCTCGGGTCCATGGAACGTTGAAGTGGTGGCCGTGTCCCGAACGTGTCCCGAACGTGTTGCTCGAAGGTTGCTGACGTATACACGTTTTTATACACTTATATACGCAAAACCCAAATGATGTATACGTGAGATACGTATACTGTCCCGCGTGTTGAGGTCACATGCGGGACGCCTCTTCCGTGCTTCAGCAAGATTGTTCTTCCCAGCCAGAAGCGAGATTTCCCAGCTGAGCCAACGCGCGAGAGACGCCGGTGAGTTGCGTGCAGCGCTCGCTCGTGGACGCAGGGGGAGCTGACGAGCTGCGCGCCACTCGCAGGGAACATGTCGTACGCGTACCTGTTCAAGTACATCATCATCGGCGACACGGGTGCGTCGCGGCGTTGTGGATACTGAAGGAGGCGGCGCTGACGGTGGGTGGGTGGGTTGCTCCGCTCGTCCAGGCGTGGGCAAGTCGTGCCTGCTGCTGCAGTTCACGGACAAGCGCTTCCAGCCGGTGCACGACCTCACGATTGGCGTCGAGTTCGGTGCGCGCATGATCAACATCGAGAACAAGCAGATCAAGCTGCAGATCTGGGATACGGTGGGTTGGGCTGGCCTGGAGGCTGCGCGCGGTGTCTGACAGACTGTTTCCTGCGCGATCTCAGGCGGGCCAAGAGTCGTTCCGGTCCATCACGCGCTCGTACTACCGAGGCGCTGCCGGCGCGCTGCTCGTGTACGACATCACGAGGCGGGAGACGTTCAACCACCTGACCCGGTGGCTCGAGGAGGCTCGCCAGAACTCTAACTCCAACATGGCCATCATGCTCATCGGCAACAAGAGCGATCTCGAGCACCGCCGCGCCGTGAGCTTCAAGGAGGGCGAGCAGTTTGCCAAGGAGAACGGTCTCATCTTCCTCGAGACGTCGGCCAAGACCGCCGCCAACGTCGAGGATGTGCGTCAATCGTGGCTGTGAGGGGGCGAATCTTTCGAACTGTTCATTGCTGACACCGCGCGATGTTTGTTCAACCTCGCAGGCGTTCGTCAAGACGGCGTCCAAGATCTACTCCAACATCCAGTCCGGAGTGTGCGACGTCACGAACGAGGTGCGATCCTTTCGTCTCGTCCAGATCGATCTCGTTCTAGCGCTAAACTCGGTGTGTGTGTTGCCAGGCTCACGGCATCAAGGTTGGCATGACGGGCTCTCCGTCCCCAGGGGGCTTCGGCAACTCGAACGCCCCCGCCCGAGGCGGCTGCTGTTGAGCTGCTCGCGCTCGCCAAGGCGAAGATGACAAAAAGGTCCCTCCCAGGAGTAGCCAGGGCCGCAAGAGGTCAACGCCTCTATATATTTTGATTTGCTCCATCTCGTCACTAGCGTCTGTGCATTCCATGCATGTCTCGTGAAGATCCAATCCATGTCATACATATCACGCCTTCAAAAGAGTGATGGTCGCAAAGACGAGCGCAGTTGCGCTTCTTCCGTCCTGAAGCGAGCATGGCGCTGGTTGACGCCTCGGCCGACGTGCTGGAGGCGCTGGCCGACCAGCTGGACGTGCCGTCGCTGCTCGCGCTCTCGCAGACGAGCAGCTCGCTGCGCTGCTCGCTGCGGGCTCAGCTGGCCGACCGCTGCAAGCGCGAGTGCTTCGGCGCGTTCCTGTTCCCGACGATCGCGGCGTACCGGATGCAGGCGCCGGTTCCAGAGGTCTGCGAGCGCCGATATCGCCGCTTGGAGGTGAAAGAGGCCACTCTGACCGGACCGCTCGTGGTCGTGCTGTTCACAGAGCTGGATGCAGTTGTACGTTGTCTTCAGCCGGCTGCACCGGCTGCGGTGGTCCAAGTGCAAGAGCGACGGCGTGTCGTCGTCGCTGCGCTCGCTCAAGTCGGACAACCAAGAGTACCTGGTTGACATTGACAACGAGTTCATGCTGCGGTAAGTTGTGTACCGAAGAGGGTGTGTAGCGCGCTACCTTGGCTAATTCGAGGTCTCTGCTGGTCAGGAGCGGCGGACATTACTGGTTCAGTGTGTGGCAGACCAAAGCCGACGACATTCGCATCGGAAGAGCCTTTAGCGATCAGCCAGAGGTCGAAGAAAGTGGCATGAGCGAGAGTGCGAATGCAACTTCGCTGGCATTCTTGCGCTCGCCACGACAGATCCTATTTGGGAAATGGACAAAGATTCGCGGAGTTGGGCGAGCTCCGTGCCCTCGACGATACCATTCCATGACATCCCTGCCGAAAACCGTATGCCCCGCGAGCTTGATGAGCAACAACGATGTTATAAACGGCAAGATCACGGAGGTTGAGGATCCGGACGAATGCATTCGTGTGCGTCGCCTACTGTTTTTCGGTGGACATTCGGAAACCATGCCATTCGATGCGTTCAACGACCTTTTCGTGCTATTTATCGAAGATTCACCTGACGCCACGTACGTTTTCCTTGCTGTTATTTCATTCGGGGAGACTGTGGGAGATCTCTAAGCTGAACGGGAGATATCTTGACCCTGGCTGATACAGCAAAACCCGCGCCGCCTGGGTTGCACCAACTATCAGCGGCACACGGCCAACGCCAAGGTGTGGACACACAGCCACGCTACTATCGCCGGATCTACTTATGTTTGCAGGAGGAAGTGATGGAACAAGTCCCATTGCGACGCTGGAGGTCCATCTTCTGCATATTGACGGTCTATCAAGTGAGGATTCGCTGCACCTCAAACCACCACCTTGGGCCGCTCACGGGTGTGCGTACATGTAATTGTTGCAGCGTTTCGATGGTCGACTCCACAGTCGAACGAATTCCCAATGGGCAGATCGCTCCATGAAGTGTACAGGTGCGTGATGAAGCCATATCTCCTGTCTCCAGAGGTGTTGCTAACAACTGTGGTGCTCCAGGGTCTCTCGCAATGAGCTCATTATCTACGGTGGACGTCAGGTACGCAGCTTGCATCACCAAATCCCCAAACGACTCTCATGAAGCAAACATTGGGACGAACAGATTCGCGAGTCGAATGGGCTGCTCAGCGTGCATCGGCTGCATCTTGAGTTCACCCATCCAGGCAACTCGAGCGAAGTCGAGCGCTTGGAGTGGTCTTCTCCTCGACTAACAGGCTCGCTCCCCAACGGCAGGCGCGGACATTCCACGAACGCCGTCGGTGAAAACCTGCTGCTCTTCGGCGGGCAGGACGAGGCCACGGGTCAACTACGCAACGACGTGCGAGTGCTGCACGTGCCAACGCTGCACTGGCGGCGCGTGGACGTTCCCGGCGAGGCCCCGTGTCCGCGCCGCGGCTTCAAGAGCCAGTTCTTCGGCACGTCGTTGGTCGTCTCGAGCGGCTTCGTGCGCGAGCACATGGACGGCAAGGCGGACCGCCAGCTCCCCGACAGCGACGTGCATGTGCTCGAGTTCCTCTGATTGCCAGCACAACGTTTTTGATTGGGTGTAAATATGAATATAAGATACTTGATTGGACGAAAATAGTACTTTCCCTCGCTTGCTGCTCAATCAAAGAACAGCAAGCGATGGAGCGCCAGGCGGGCGACGCCGATGGTGGCGGAGGTGACGACGGCGCCGAGCCCTG
This sequence comes from Phytopythium helicoides, assembly GCA_024867545.1. Classification (NCBI taxonomy): domain Eukaryota; phylum Oomycota; class Peronosporomycetes; order Pythiales; family Pythiaceae; genus Phytopythium; species Phytopythium helicoides. Next base: position 1,119,998 of record JANFNE010000011.1, on the reverse strand, counting down.
GCGGTCGTCTACGTCTGCTCCTATGCAGTCAGAGTCGCTGTCTCTATACTATGACGCGGCGTCGGTGGGCGCGAGTGCGGGCGAGGACAACGACAGCGGCGCGTTCGCGCTAAACGACGCCGACCTGTCTGGAGCGGCCATCGCTATGGACATGAGCATGGAGCTGAGCGACCAGCAGATCCGCGCGTTCCTGGTGCGCAACGAGCAGGAAGTCAACAGCGCGCTGGCGGTCCAGCGAGCGAGTGGCGCGCTCGAGTCTTCGGCTGACGGCGCTGCTGGTCGTCTCGGTGGTGCTCAAGAGCTCGCGCAGAACGGCGAGGAGGCTCGTGGACTGGGGGCCCACTTGACGTGCAGGGACGAGAGAGAGCAGCAGGTCCGCGGACACCCTCTAGTGGCGGCTGCGGATGTGGATGGACGCACGGTGTTGTGCAAATGCGGGAGGAAGGTGCGCCTCAACCCACCGTGGTACATCCTCAAGTTTGAGCAGCATATCGTGAGTCGCAACTGCACATGCCTTCGTAAGAAGAAGCCCAAGCGCAAACCGTTCACCTCCGCGCAAACAGCAAGCGTCAATGTGTCCGAGCCAACACTTCACTCCCCCTCCCAGACTGGTACAGCCATTAGCAGCGCGAAGCCTGCTGATGCAGGGGTTGGATTCAGCCCCGAGGCACAAATTGGCACAAGCAGAATTGCAGAGGGTGGTGTATCGGACTATGCACTGCTGTCTTTGCAGCAAGTATTTAAGCGTGAGTTTCCCTCGTTGCAATTCCCACCACAGTCATTTCCAGCCGGCATCGGAGAAAAATCGATCGTGTACAATGCCATGATCAAAGTTCTCGAGGATCCTCATTTCAGTCAAATCACACCAGACGGCAGGATTGTGGAGTGCAAGTGCTCACAGCTCATTGTTCTCACCTCTCCTTGGAATCTCAGTCGCTTTTTTGAGCATGCCAAGCACAGAGAAGTTCGGCGAAAACGTCAAGCCGTGGGTGCAGCAGCTGGAACTACGCAAACAACGAAGAAAAAGACTGCGCAAGACGCTACTATTCGCCAACAGAACGTCTTGGCCAAGAGTATCAGCCGGGGAATGTCTGTCGAAGCAGCATTTCGAATTCGTAGGAAAAGCTTTCCGCACGACTTTCGTTGGGATACCGCTCGTGCGGCAGGCATTATGCCGTGTCCTGGGATTCGCGATGATAGAATGGTTATGTTCGTGTCAAATTCTGCGCAGCTCACTGGTGGTAGTCGTCCTCGACAAAAAATCGCGCAAGAACTCTTTCCTCACCTGTTTCCAGCTGGAGAAGGTGTGAAACAGAACTACCAGCTCATCGACGCCGAGAAGTTGATGATCCACGACGTTATCGAAGGCGAGGCTGTGTGGTTTGTTGATAAGGACGGGAACTCCGTTCGCAGCATGGACTGCAAGGGTGTTATCCAGCTGAAAAAGCGAGAAACGACGTGCTCGAACTGCGCTGCACTGCGCTCGAACGCAGCTTTACGTGCTGCAGTGTCCGCGACTATCAAGAAGGTGAAAGCACCGAGAAATCCTGTGAATCAGAAGTTTTCCTCTGGGCGAGTATTTTCGTTGCTGGAGTCTGAGTTTGATATGAACGAAGAGTACGCCCGGATCCTCCGTGACTTATCTCTGGTGGATATCTCGGACAACAGTGCTCTGAACTACTGGATGGATGCTGCAGAAATGGGCATTGAGGGTCTTTTCGACTCTCATCCTGCTCTAATCGGTCTCGTTGACTCGATGGTGACGATGAAGGACAAGCAGAGGCGTGGTGTGGGCATGCAGAACATGACCTACAGCGATCATTTGGATGCGTTTATGCGCTCGATTGCGGAGTTGTCGATGGAGGCATGCGAGTTCTTCCAGACGCACCTGTTCGGACGCAAAGTAAACTCTGCGAGTATCGGGCGGAAGCGTAGGCAGAATTCAATTCAGGCGACTGGCGATGAAGAGACAACAGATGACTCTCAAAGCGATGCACGACGAGAGTCTTTTGAAGGTGCACATCAATCGTCACAGTTACTTTATGCCACCCCAGGAGGATTGACGCAATCAGACGGGCTTTCCCGCTTGTTGGAATCCTCGAATGCAGTTATGATGCCGAACCTATCGATCGGAGATATCCAAGACGTTGATATCAGCTCTTTTGGGCCAGAACATGGGGCACAGTACGAGCGCACTGCTGCCTCGGGTGATGCAGATGGATCTCATCGCCAGGAAGGCTCTAGCGGGGCAAATGATGCAGACTCTGTGGACGAAAACTCTGTCAGTGACAACCACAATGAGAGCTTGGATGCTCAAGCGCAGCATGCTGTGGCTGGACCTACTTCAATTTCTTGTGAAGCGGACCGCTTCTTGTCTGATATTACCGCGAATGCTCCACACCCGACACCTAGTCTTGTCGGTGTGCCCTGTACTGGGCTTCGTGACGACAAGGTTCAGCGTTATGTTGCCTGTGCAGTTCAAATTGTCGGTGGTAGTCGCCCGAGATACGTGATCGCTCGTGAGCTCTTCCCTGAGATTTTTAGTGAGGAAGAGCACGTCAAGATTGCTGAGAAACTCACTGAAGAGCAGCGGCTGGTTCTTCAGGACGCTGTATATAGTGAATGCATGTGGCGCGTTGACAAAGTGGGCAACTGCGTTCGCAGCCTTCGCTGTCTGCGAGTAGCGGATTCCCGGGACAAGGGCGTATGTCGCGCATGCCGCGAGCTGAAAAGCATTTCGAATTTCCGCAGCGTTTTGTGTCGCTCGAAGGCTCCCAAGAACCTTGATAACATCAAATTTGTTCCTAGCGTGTTCACCGAGAGCGACCCATTTCTTCGCAAGCTTTCAAAGAATGCTGCATTTCGCGGACTCTACCAAATTGTCAAGGTGAAAGCGATCAGCGGGGCCGAGAAGAAGCGCGCCGCCTTTTGGCTCAAGTTTGCACGAATGGGTGTCTTTGGTCAATTTCGGACACACCCCGTTTTCGAAGGCCTTGTGGAAAGCATGGTGGAGATCAAGGACAAGGAGCGTCGTGGTGTGGGCAAGCAAAATATGCAGTACTCGAAGGCTCTGGACGACTTTATGACCGAGTTGTCTTCCATCTCTGTTGAGGCATTTGACCTATTTGCGCGCAAGTTTTGTGGGCGAACAATTCGCTCTCAAAAAGTAAAGCGGCGAAGGACACAGCTCTTTGAGCAGGTAGTCATGGGGTCGATTCCTGCCCAAGTGAACGATGGCTCGGGGAGATCTTTTGATGGGCATTCAGCCGAATCGATAGCGCACGAGCAGCAGCAGCATCACCAGCAACTCCTACAATCGGACACGCTCCTGGGTACCAGCCGTTCCATGACGTCGGGCGAGCTCGAAGAAAACCAGCGGCTAATGGACCGCATGCTGCTCGACGACATGCGTCTATCGCACGAGTTGCAGCTCGCCGCGGTCATGGCCGAGCAGCACACACATGACAAGCACCAGCGTGACAGCGGCGAGAGCGCGCTGGATCCTCGCACCTATTTAGACGCCGACGGCGTGCTCACGACGGAGATCTGACGGCCATGTAACATTCACAGCAATGCTAACGGTAATGCAGCCGCCGCCAGGAGCTCCTCTCTGTCTTATGCCTCGTCCAGCGGCTTCTCCAAATGCTTGGAGAGCAGCCCCATGACCTGCGTGAACTTGATCTCGTCCACGTGGAAGACCTGCTTCATCTCGGCGTTCGGGCGGATCACGCGGCCGTCCGCCGGATCCTGCAGCTCGTGCTGCTTGACGTACGCCCAGCTGCCGCACGCCGGCGCTCGGTTAGTTCGCGGACTGCGCGCGGGCCCAGCAGGCGGACACTCACAACTCCTTGACGGCCGCGGGCCGCGAGAGCGCGGGCTTGCCCAGCAGCGACTGCAGCGGCGCCGAGAGCTTGTAGAGCTTGGTGGATGCCATCTCGTCGCGGTCGGGTTGGGTTGTGGCGCCGAGAGTTGGCTCGGAAAAGCGGTGCGGCGGCTTTTTAGCCAATCGTATCTAGCAGTGCTGAACACATGCAGCCAATGAGAGTCCGGGTCCAATAGAAAGTTCGAGATACACTTTTGCAGCGATCTTTGGCGGTGTGGTGCACGCCATTTTTCCAGCCTACGCTGTGTCGCGAGAGCGCAAGAATTGTTTGGTTGTTCCAGCGCGGAGGTGCCTGTCGACCTGCCGCTCCCCTTCCGCCCGGCCGACCATGGACCGCAGCGAGGCGATGGCCGAGGAGTACAAGGCGCAGGGCAACGAGCTGTACAAGCGCGGCGAGTACCAGCGCGCCATCGACAAGTACACGCAGGCCATCGACGCGGCGCCGACCGTGGTGGCGTACTACGGCAACCGCGCGGCCGCGTCCTTCATGATCGGCAAGTACAAGGAGGTCATCACGGACTGCAACCGCGCGATCGTGTTCGACCCCACCTACTTCAAGGGCTACATCCGCAAGGCCAAGGCGCAGCTCGCGCTGGTGCGGTGCTGCACGTGCTGCCACGTACCTCGGAGGCGACACTGACGTGGCTGCCGTGGACCCCACAGGGAGAGACCAACGAGGCGCTCAAGACGTACCAGGCCGCGCTCGTGCGAGACCCCAACAACGCCAGCTTGCTGACCGAGAAGCGACAGCTGGAGATGGCGCTCGACAAGCTGGAGCGCGGCAAGCAGCACCTGGCGGCGGTGAGTATCGAGCTGTTATGTAATCGCTTGCACCGCGTTCCTCGTTTCTGACTGACCGAATATGGGATTCTGCAATGCAGGAGCGCTTCTCGCAGGCCGTGCAGTGCTTTGACGGCGCGCTGCAGGTGTGCACGGGCTCGAACGCGATTAAGCTGGCGCGCGGCGAGGCGCTGATCGGCTGCGAGCGCTACGACGAGGCGTTCGCGGCACTCACGCAACTCATGCGCACGGATGCAGGAAGCCCAGACCTGCTGTACCAGCGCGCGCGCTGCTTGTACTTCCAGGGTGAATTCCCCAGCGCCATCAAGCACCTGCAGCAGGCGCTGCGGTCGGACCCGGACAACAGCAAGTTCATGCGCGAGATCAAGCGCATCCGCTCGCTCGAGAACAGCAAGGAGGATGCCAACAACTCGTTCAAGGCCGGCAAGATGCAGGAGGCCATTGACAAGTACTCGGAGTGCCTACAGATCGACCCGAAGAACAAGGCGTTCAACTCCAAGATTCACTGCAACCGCGCCAACGCGCTGTCTCGCCTCGGTCGCCACGAAGAGGCTATCAAGGACTGCGACAAGGCCATTTACTACGACCATGGCTACGCCAAGGCGTACCTGCGCAAGGCGGCGTGCCTGAAGTCCCTGGGCGGCCTCGAGAACCTCGAGCAGGCGCTCCGCGTGTACGACCAGGCGTCCAAGCTGGTTGGTGACGATGCACAACGCGACATTCAGAACAGGTACGACTATTTTCTTGATTGATAGCGAGCGCGCTGGCAGAGGTGGTAGGACTTGTGGCTAATACTTCCGTCATGAACAGCATTCGCGAGACGAAACTCGAGGTGAAGAAGGCCAAGCGCAAGGACTTCTACAAGATCCTGGGTGTCGCGCAGAACGCGTCGGATGCCGAGATCAAGAAGGCTTACAAGAAGCTGGCGCTCAAGTTCCACCCGGATCGCCACGCCAGCAAGACGGAGGAGGAGCGAGCGCAGGCCGAGGCGAGCTTCAAGGACATCGGTGAGGCCTACGCCATCCTGTCCGATCCGCAGAAGCGCCAGCGCTACGACTCGGGCGTCGACCTCGAGGACCTTGAGAGCGACTTTGGTGGTGCTGGCGGCATGGGCGGCATGGGTGTGGACCCGAGCCAGATCTTCCAGGTTCGTAGCTGATTGCGGTGGTGTGTAGCTGCATCAGCGATTCTGACTTGTGTTGGTGTATCTCCTTGCAGATGTTCTTTGGCGGTGGCATGGGCGGAGGCATGGGCGGAGGCATGGGAGGTATGGGAGGTATGGGAGGAATGGGAGGCATGGGCGGTCACGGCTTTGGCGGCGGCGGGTATGGCCAGGGCGGCGGCAATCGGTACCATTTCGGCTAGATGCATGGTGTGTGCGCTTTACTTGAACGGAAAATTGATCGGCGCGCGGTCTACCGCGGTCGCAGCAGCGCTCGAGTGCGTGGCTTGTGCTCCGAGTAGCGGGGCGTGTCCACTCCATCCAAATAACCTTTGTCAACACCTCCTCGTAGATCCTGTTGCTCGCTTCCTGCGTGCTCTGCTTGGCTCTCGGCCAATCGTTTCGCGCTTTGCTATGTCGCACTGCTGTCCATGACAAGCTCGCGGTGCCAGTCTCCATCTGTCCCACTGCAGCGATGACCGCAGATGTCAAGCCCAACTCTCGCCCGGCCGCTGCGTCCGACAGCCCTCGCAAGCGCCAGCGCACGAGCGAGGAGCAGCAGGCTGCGGTGCCAGCCACGACGGACGATGTTCGCCTCGCGCCGGGCTTCAGCAACGCGTACGACGGCTTCGTGGTGCCCGCGGCTGAGTACACGGTCGAGCGCGTGGATGTGGACGCCATCGCGTCGCCCGAGCAGTTCTTCCGCGAGTACGTGGCGACGCGCAAGCCTGTGGTGCTGCGCGGCTTCCTGCGCGACGCCGAGTTCACGGCGCCAGCCAAGTGGTCGAACGCGTACCTGAGCGAGGTGGCAGGCGATGAGACGCTGGCGGTGGAGCGGCGCGCGGACGAGCAGGACAAGTTCGGCCGCGGCGTGGAGGTGCAGATGACGTTCCGCGAGCTGCTGGAGCGGCTGGCCAAGGGCGACGAGCTGCACTACCTGACGACGCAGGACGTGGAGGCCGAGGCGGACGGGCGACCGGAGGTCATGGCGCGCTTCATCAAGCGGCTGCAGGGCGACTTCCCGCTGCGGCCGGCGCTCATGGGCCACCTCGTGCCGCAGAACATCAACGTTTGGATGGGCAACAACCGCCACGGGTCCTCCACGGGGCTGCACCACGACTACCACGACAACCTGTACGTGCTGCTGCGCGGCCGCAAGCGCTTCCGCCTCTACTCGCCCGCGGACGCCGACCGCATGTACACGCGCGGCAACATGACGCGCGTGCACGCCAACGGGCGCATTAACTACGAGGGCGAGGACACCACAGCGTACGGCGCCGACCCGTTCGCCGAGGCGGCGGCGCTCGCGGCCATCGAGAAGGACAACGCCGAGAAGGAGCTCGCGCTGGCTGAGGAAGCGGTCGAGCGAGGCGAAGAGGGAGCCGAGGAGCGGCTCGAGAAGGCTGAGCAGCGCCTGGACGCCGCCATGATGGCTGTGCTGCGAGCCGATAACGATGAGGAGCCGAACGAGGACGAGAATGACGAAGAGCAAGAGGCGTTCCACTTCGAAGAGGAGGAGGACGACGACGACGAGGGAGAGCCCGAGGGTGACGAAGAGCAGGAGCTGGATGAGATCGCGCTGGACCCTGAGGAAGTTGAGGCCGACAGCCGCAAGGTGGACCAGACCATCAAGGATCCCGTGAGCTTCAGCCGCATCGACACAACGCGGCTCGCTTCGGACGCAGAAGCGCTCTTCGACGAGTTTCCGCGTTTCCGAGACGCTAAGGTTGCCTGGTGCGAGCTCGAGGTTGGCGACATGCTCTTCCTGCCGGCGTCCTGGTTCCACGAGGTCGAGTCCTTCGGCTCGGAGAACGGTCACCTGGCACTCAACTACTGGTTCCACCCGCCCGACCAGCTCGACTCGTTCGAGACACCATATTCATCGCCCTTCTGGCCTCGCGACTGGGAAATGCGCTTCGCGCACCAGCGCGAGCAAGACGTTGATGGCGAAGAGGAGCAAGAGGAATGAATTGAGAGTGTGCGAAGTCTCCAAGAAGTAAACGAACGAGGTATATTTTGTGCGTACAGTTGATGTGATGGAGGGTGCGGCGGAAAACCAAGTCTGCTTTACGCCGCGCTTGAGTTGGATTTTGGACCGATCAGGCGAGACGACGGGTGGCGAGACAGCGACATTGCAGACCGACGACGAGCCTCTGTAGCAGCGCTCGCAAAGGCCGATATCGCAGCGATGGTAGAGCGCGAATACGCCTCATCATCGGCGTCATCCATCTCTTTTGCGTTGTCGAGCAGCGTATAGTTCCTTCGGTGGTGATCAATGGACTCTGCGCCTCGTGCTGCACTCTCCTTTGAACTCCTAGAGCTGTCGCAATGCGTGAGTCGAGCTTGTGATGGTGCCATTGTGACGACGGTATCCTCTCTTGGACTGTAAGCAATGGCTCCATCCGATGCGTATGCATGGGTAAACAAGCTGTCACCGCTCTTGGACGACCGACGGAAGGACCATGTCCTTCCAATCGTCCACCGCGAGCTGTTTTCACGACCCGATTTTTCACGAAGAGCACGGCTGCTGCTTCTAGAATCCGCTTCGTGCACCATGGCACTTCTTGCTGCACGAGACTTTTGCTTGTCCGCGTGTATCTCGGTCTTTCGGTAAGAGACGGACCCGACACGGTGTGGTCCGAGTCCTCTCGGTACAGCTGCAACTGGAACTGTCGAGTCGCTAAGCTCCGTGATGATCCAGTTTCCAGTTGACTCGTTTTCTCTTGCTGTAGAATTGCTTTGCTCCAAACTGTCGGGCTCCTGGTTCGCGGACACTGCTCGAACAATATCGCTCGCAGTCGGAGCATGGATGCTTGGGCCACCGCCGTATAAACGAAGGAAGACAAGCCAGATATCCTCGCTCACGACGTGGTAGTCGGCGTTTGCACCGCTCGCATAGCTCCGCCTAAGATTTTTCTTGGGGACGAGCATCCCGTTGACAAAGTCAAGCAGCGAGTAGTTGGTCACCGGTCCGGGTCTAGGGGAGGAAGCAACACCGCTGTCCCTAGCGATGCCACGGGAAGGCACTCGGGCGCTTCCTGAGCTCATCCTTGCAATGCTCGCAGCGTCCATGTGAACATACTGTAGCCATTGCTCGAGCCACTGCGAGCTCACGATAAACTGCTTGATCATCGACTTGCTGTGGGAGAGCGCTCGCGCATACAAGATCTCGTCGACTTCTTCTGCCTGCGCTGTAGACAGCACGCTGGAGCCGCGCGGAACGCTAGATCCCCGCCACATCAGCGCTTGATCCTTTTCTAGCGCCAGCTCATCGCTGCGTGCCTTCTCGTCCTCTTTGCTTCGGGTGAGTAGTCGCGTGCGCCAGTGCTGCGGTCGCTCGACATCCACACGACCTTGTTTCTCGCGTGAAGCAGAGCTGACGGTGAACTTTTGCACTCGTGAGTCGTGCTGCGAGGCCATGTTGTGCAGCGTGTTGGCGCACGAGTTGCAGGTCCGCTGCGGCACGCCGTCACGGATCATGTGGTGCTGGCTGCGCGCGCTGGACGAGAACGGCAGGAAGGTGCGCGCGAGCGAGCAGTCGTTGCACACGAGGTGTCCGCAGAGTCGGCAGTGGTGGCGGCGTCTCATGAGCGTGAACGCCGCGAGGCAGATCTGGCAGCGCATGCTGGCCGTGTCGGGCACCCACGCCGCTGCCGCCGCCGGGTTCGAGTAGTACCCGAACGCTTCCATCTTCCACGGGAAGAACGTGATCGAGTACATGGTCACTGGCGCCTTCTTGCTGCTCGCCGCCGCCGCCGGCGCTCGGCAAATGGCCGCCATCCGCGACCACCTGGAGCTCGCAGACCGCGCAGCTCCGTGCTGGTCGCTCCCCGTCACCGACGCCGACGACGATAGCGCGCCGTCTGGCTCGTCGTCGACCGCGATCGTCCCCGCGCTGCGTTTGCTGCTGCTGTCGGCGCTCCGCCGATCGGCCGACCGGCTGCGCCGCGACGACAGCGCACGCGAGGCCCGCGCGTCGCTCTTGGACGCGCGCAGCTGCGCGCTCATGCAGGTTGAGCGAGGCGAGGCGAGGCGAGGCGAGGCGCTTGGACGCGAGTGCTGCGGCTGACCGCAACTGCCGCTGACTCCTGCGCCGTTTCCGAGGCTCCGGTTCCTTCCGTCGACGAATTGCTTCAACCTGTTCGCATTGCGCCTGTTCTCTGGCGCTTTACAAATATTAGCCAATAAAAAAAATAAAAAAAATGACTGATGAAATGTCAATCTCTTTTGACCGCTCCGATTGAAAGGGAACTGATCGGCCGTCCAGACCTGGGGCTCGTTCCCGGTCTGTATAGCCCGGCCGGCTGCTTTGCTCTCGCACAGTACGCTACTGACTCAACTTTCACACTCGTCGTCTACCCTCTGTCCTGCTGGCGCTGCCTCCTCCAGCCTTCGTTTCACAGAGTTTGGGTCACCCACACCTCTAAGTCCACCAGTACACACCTCGACCTCCCGGTCTTTGCCCACAACGACGCCCAGCACAGACGATGCCCGTCCGCTCCTCTCGTACTAAGACCTCTCTGGCTACGCCTCCAGTCTGCACTCCTCGAAACTTCGCTCTCCTCGTTCTCTCTCGGCATTATGCCCCCTCGGCGGCTAAATCTAGTGTAGCTGCTACCTTCAGAGCCCTCTTCATGCTAAGACTGCTTCCAGCAACAGTCGTCGTGTTGCTAGCGCATCTTCTCCGGCGGATTTTGGTGCACAACTACACCACTCCGTATCCGTCCGCACTGTGGAGCCCAGGCGGCAAGGTGGAGAGAGTGATAGGTCAATTGACGTTGTCGAGACGTTATTGGCGATGCAGCTCTTGGCGTGCGAGTGAATGGAAAAGTGAAAACTTGTTTGGTAATGTTAGTCTAGGGAATGTCGGCTGGAACTATGGCTAATAACGAGGAATCTAGAAATCCATTGAGGCTCGTATGGACAAGTCCATGACCTCGAAGTGAACTCTGCGTCTAAAAGCCAGAAGTCCATCCAAACGAGCGACACTGTTGGAGTGGTCGACCTCGACAATCATATCGATTCCGGACGCCTCAAGTGCTCGCGTCCTGCTGTCGGACAGCAACCCTAAGCCACTTTGGTTGCTGCAGTTGAATCCTGCGTACAGCTGCTAGCTCCTCCTGCTGCGGCGACTCGTCGCCCTCTTCGTCTTTGACGGCCTTTTCCTTTCAACTCCGTCACTCTTCTTTTCGTTTCGATGCGCAAACCTACGCTTTGTGACCCCCACAACAATAACACGTAACTAAATGAAGGAGAAAAAAAAAAAAAGGAAATACACACTCCGATACACTACATTGCGCTTACTTGCTTCTGCTCCATTCGTCTCCTATTGCCTTGCAATTGCAATTGTAATATAGAATAGTATTGTGAGCTCTACTCGAAACCTAGAAATACCCGCGGTCGATAAGATGAATCGATCCGGTCAAACCACTCAACAATCCATGTAACCTTCCCAACCAGATTCAAAAACCACAGCTGAAATTTTGAAGCGAGGTATCTATGATAGCAGCAAGACTGCCGCCAAATCGATCGAACGCGATGGCACCTACGAAGTGGCTCTACTACGGACACGCAGTTCTGTTGCTGTGTTCATGCGTTGCACGGCGTTGCATGTGCACTCGCCACAGGATGTACATGACAGGCTGTCTGTCCATCCTTTAAGTGTCATACGCGCTCTTGTAGTGATCATCGCTTCGGGCTATGAGCCGTGCTCTTGAGGCTATTTTGTTGCCTTTCAACACCAGGAAATGAACGACCTACTCTCTTATGACTGATTAAAACGATTTTGTTATTAATTCTTAGCCAATGAAATAAGCGCGTCGGTGGAGGAGGACTCGAGCGTCTTAGCTGAACCAACCCAATCTGGCATATTTGGCTGGACTTGGCAACACACTACGACTAATCGAGTGTGTGTGAAGCAGGAACTTTGGTGCCAGTTGCACCTGGTTGGGATCTTACCAGTTGTTTTTTTTTCAAAAACCACTGTTTTAAATGGTAGCGTGTTGGGCCTTAATTATCGCTTGTATTGGCATATTTTCTGATTGTGATTTTGTGATTTGATAATGCAATAATACCACACACACTGCAAGTCGGGTAGCCAAGATGAGGTGATGTGCAATCCTTTTATAACAGTTGGTGTTGAGTAGGATTTGTGGTCGCTCTGACGGTCGTGGCTTTAATGCGTTTGTTTTGTGCTATTTCGGAGACAGTACATGACATTTTAAATGGTGACATTTGTGTGTTTGTGCGTGTGCTAGTTTGTTTTACCGATATGACTTATTGTGCGTGTTGGTAGAAATTGGTGTGGTTTTTGGTAATGAGATGAGTGTGTGTTTTCGTGTGAGAACGTTTCCCTGTGTGTGTTTCTGTGGTTGTATTGAATGTTGTTGTGTTTTATGTTGTTGTTGGTCTTGTCGTTGGAGTGGTCATCGTCGGTGTTTGTGTTTGTGTGGTGTTATTTGTTGCATAGCCGGTGCTGCCAAGGGGGTGAGAAATGGATTGTTAAGATCTAGTTTGCTGCTCTTGTAGCTCAGTTGGCTAGAGCGGTGGTCTTATGAGCCACAGGTCGAGGGTTCGAGCCCCTCCTAGAGCAACTTTTCGTGGCATCCCTCTCCAGGAGCCACCAAAAACCACTGCTCTAGTAGAGATGGCTCGAGCCCCGCTGACTGAGCTGGGTCAGATACGCACAATATAGGCGCGTTTGTGTGTTTGTCCCTGAGCTCGACACGGGAGATTTATACACCGTTTTCCTTTCAACTCCATCACTCTTCTTTTCGTTTCGATGCGCAAACCTACGCTTTGTGACCCCCACAACAATAACACGTAACTAAATGAAGGAGAAAAAAAAAAAAGGAAATACACACTCCGATACACTACATTGCGCTTACTTGCTTCTGCTCCATTCGTCTCCTATTGCCTTGCAATTGCAATTGTAATATAGAATAGTATTGTGAGCTCTACTCGAAACCTAGAAATACCCGCGGTCGATAAGATGAATCGATCCGGTCAAACCACTCAACAATCCATGTAACCTTCCCAACCAGATTCAAAAACCACAGCTGAAATTTTGAAGCGAGGTATCTATGATAGCAGCAAGACTGCCGCCAAATCGATCGAACGCGATGGCACCTACGAAGTGGCTCTACTACGGACACGCAGTTCTGTTGCTGTGTTCATGCGTTGCACGGCGTTGCATGTGCACTCGCCACAGGATGTACATGACAGGCTGTCTGTCCATCCTTTAAGTGTCATACGCGCTCTTGTAGTGATCATCGCTTCGGGCTATGAGCCGTGCTCTTGAGGCTATTTTGTTGCCTTTCAACACCAGGAAATGAACGACCTACTCTCTTATGACTGATTAAAACGATTTTGTTATTAATTCTTAGCCAATGAAATAAGCGCGTCGGTGGAGGAGGACTCGAGCGTCTTAGCTGAACCAACCCAATCTGGCATATTTGGCTGGACTTGGCAACACACTACGACTAATCGAGTGTGTGCGAAGCAGGAACTTTGGTGCCAGTTGCACCTGGTTGGGATCTTACCAGTTGGTTTTTTTCAAAAACCACTATTTTAAATGGTAGCGTGTTGGGCCTTAATTATCGCTTGTATTGGCATATTTTCTGATTGTGATTTTGTGATTTGATAATGCAATAATACCACACACACTGCAAGTCGGGTAGCCAAGATGAGGTGATGTGCAATCCTTTTATAACAGTTGGTGTTGAGTAGGATTTGTGGTCGCTCTGACGGTCGTGGCTTTAATGCGTTTGTTTTGTGCTATTTCGGAGACAGTACATGACATTTTAAATGGTGACATTTGTGTGTTTGTGCGTGTGCTAGTTTGTTTTACCGATATGACTTATTGTGCGTGTTGGTAGAAATTGGTGTGGTTTTTGGTAATGAGATGAGTGTGTGTTTTCGTGTGAGAACGTTTCCCTGTGTGTATTTCTGTGGTGTATTGAATGTTGTTGTGTTTTATGTTGTTGTTGGTCTTGTCGTTGGAGTGGTCATCGTCGGTGTTTGTGTTTGTGTGGTGTTATTTGTTGCATAGCCGGTGCTGCCAAGGGGGTGAGAAATGGATTGTTAAGATCTAGTTTGCTGCTCTTGTAGCTCAGTTGGCTAGAGCGGTGGTCTTATGAGCCACAGGTCGAGGGTTCGAGCCCCTCCTAGAGCAACTTTTCGTGGCATCCCTTCCCAGGAACCACCAAAAACCACTGCTCTAGTAGAGATGGCTCGACCCCCGCCGACTGAGCTGGGTCAGACACGCACAATATAGGCGCGTTTGTGTGTTTGTCCCTGAGCTCGACACGGGAGATTTATACACCGTTTTCCTTTCAACTCCATCACTCTTCTTTTCGTTTCGATGCGCAAACCTACGCTTTGTGACCCCCACAACAATAACACGTAACTAAATGAAGGAGAAAAAAAAAAAGGAAATACACACTCCGATACACTACATTGCGCTTACTTGCTTCTGCTCCATTCGTCTCCTATTGCCTTGCAATTGCAATTGTAATATAGAATAGTATTGTGAGCTCTACTCGAAACCTAGAAATACCCGCGGTCGATAAGATGAATCGATCCGGTCAAACCACTCAACAATCCATGTAACCTTCCCAACCAGATTCAAAAACCACAGCTGAAATTTTGAAGCGAGGTATCTATGATAGCAGCAAGACTGCCGCCAAATCGATCGAACGCGATGGCACCTACGAAGTGGCTCTACTACGGACACGCAGTTCTGTTGCTGTGTTCATGCGTTGCACGGCGTTGCATGTGCACTCGCCACAGGATGTACATGACAGGCTGTCTGTCCATCCTTTAAGTGTCATACGCGCTCTTGTAGTGATCATCGCTTCGGGCTATGAGCCGTGCTCTTGAGGCTATTTTGTTGCCTTTCAACACCAGGAAATGAACGACCTACTCTCTTATGACTGATTAAAACGATTTTGTTATTAATTCTTAGCCAATGAAATAAGCGCGTCGGTGGAGGAGGACTCGAGCGTCTTAGCTGAACCAACCCAATCTGGCATATTTGGCTGGACTTGGCAACACACTACGACTAATCGAGTGTGTGCGAAGCAGGAACTTTGGTGCCAGTTGCACCTGGTTGGGATCTTACCAGTTGGTTTTTTTCAAAAACCACTATTTTAAATGGTAGCGTGTTGGGCCTTAATTATCGCTTGTATTGGCATATTTTCTGATTGTGATTTTGTGATTTGATAATGCAATAATACCACACACACTGCAAGTCGGGTAGCCAAGATGAGGTGATGTGCAATCCTTTTATAACAGTTGGTGTTGAGTAGGATTTGTGGTCGCTCTGACGGTCGTGGCTTTAATGCGTTTGTTTTGTGCTATTTCGGAGACAGTACATGACATTTTAAATGGTGACATTTGTGTGTTTGTGCGTGTGCTAGTTTGTTTTACCGATATGACTTATTGTGCGTGTTGGTAGAAATTGGTGTGGTTTTTGGTAATGAGATGAGTGTGTGTTTTCGTGTGAGAACGTTTCCCTGTGTGTATTTCTGTGGTGTATTGAATGTTGTTGTGTTTTATGTTGTTGTTGGTCTTGTCGTTGGAGTGGTCATCGTCGGTGTTTGTGTTTGTGTGGTGTTATTTGTTGCATAGCCGGTGCTGCCAAGGGGGTGAGAAATGGATTGTTAAGATCTAGTTTGCTGCTCTTGTAGCTCAGTTGGCTAGAGCGGTGGTCTTATGAGCCACAGGTCGAGGGTTCGAGCCCCTCCTAGAGCAACTTTTCGTGGCATCCCTTCCCAGGAACCACCAAAAACCACTGCTCTAGTAGAGATGGCTCGACCCCCGCCGACTGAGCTGGGTCAGACACGCACAATATAGGCGCGTTTGTGTGTTTGTCCCTGAGCTCGACACGGGAGATTTATACACCGTTTTCCTTTCAACTCCATCACTCTTCTTTTCGTTTCGATGCGCAAACCTACGCTTTGTGACCCCCACAACAATAACACGTAACTAAATGAAGGAGAAA
This sequence comes from Phytopythium helicoides, assembly GCA_024867545.1. NCBI lineage: Eukaryota > Oomycota > Peronosporomycetes > Pythiales > Pythiaceae > Phytopythium > Phytopythium helicoides. The sequence continues at coordinate 1,104,149 of JANFNE010000011.1, read as the reverse complement.
AAAAAAAAAGGAAATACACACTCCGATACACTACATTGCGCTTACTTGCTTCTGCTCCATTCGTCTCCTATTGCCTTGCAATTGCAATTGTAATATAGAATAGTATTGTGAGCTCTACTCGAAACCTAGAAATACCCGCGGTCGATAAGATGAATCGATCCGGTCAAACCACTCAACAATCCATGTAACCTTCCCAACCAGATTCAAAAACCACAGCTGAAATTTTGAAGCGAGGTATCTATGATAGCAGCAAGACTGCCGCCAAATCGATCGAACGCGATGGCACCTACGAAGTGGCTCTACTACGGACACGCAGTTCTGTTGCTGTGTTCATGCGTTGCACGGCGTTGCATGTGCACTCGCCACAGGATGTACATGACAGGCTGTCTGTCCATCCTTTAAGTGTCATACGCGCTCTTGTAGTGATCATCGCTTCGGGCTATGAGCCGTGCTCTTGAGGCTATTTTGTTGCCTTTCAACACCAGGAAATGAACGACCTACTCTCTTATGACTGATTAAAACGATTTTGTTATTAATTCTTAGCCAATGAAATAAGCGCGTCGGTGGAGGAGGACTCGAGCGTCTTAGCTGAACCAACCCAATCTGGCATATTTGGCTGGACTTGGCAACACACTACGACTAATCGAGTGTGTGTGAAGCAGGAACTTTGGTGCCAGTTGCACCTGGTTGGGATCTTACCAGTTGTTTTTTTTTTCAAAAACCACTGTTTTAAATGGTAGCGTGTTGGGCCTTAATTATCGCTTGTATTGGCATATTTTCTGATTGTGATTTTGTGATTTGATAATGCAATAATACCACACACACTGCAAGTCGGGTAGCCAAGATGAGGTGATGTGCAATCCTTTTATAACAGTTGGTGTTGAGTAGGATTTGTGGTCGCTCTGACGGTCGTGGCTTTAATGCGTTTGTTTTGTGCTATTTCGGAGACAGTACATGACATTTTAAATGGTGACATTTGTGTGTTTGTGCGTGTGCTAGTTTGTTTTACCGATATGACTTATTGTGCGTGTTGGTAGAAATTGGTGTGGTTTTTGGTAATGAGATGAGTGTGTGTTTTCGTGTGAGAACGTTTCCCTGTGTGTATTTCTGTGGTGTATTGAATGTTGTTGTGTTTTATGTTGTTGTTGGTCTTGTCGTTGGAGTGGTCATCGTCGGTGTTTGTGTTTGTGTGGTGTTATTTGTTGCATAGCCGGTGCTGCCAAGGGGGTGAGAAATGGATTGTTAAGATCTAGTTTGCTGCTCTTGTAGCTCAGTTGGCTAGAGCGGTGGTCTTATGAGCCACAGGTCGAGGGTTCGAGCCCCTCCTAGAGCAACTTTTCGTGGCATCCCTTCCCAGGAACCACCAAAAACCACTGCTCTAGTAGAGATGGCTCGACCCCCGCCGACTGAGCTGGGTCAGACACGCACAATATAGGCGCGTTTGTGTGTTTGTCCCTGAGCTCGACACGGGAGATTTATACACCGTTTTCCTTTCAACTCCATCACTCTTCTTTTCGTTTCGATGCGCAAACCTACGCTTTGTGACCCCCACAACAATAACACGTAACTAAATGAAGGAGAGAAAAAAAAAAGGAAATACACACTCCGATACACTACATTGCGCTTACTTGCTTCTGCTCCATTCGTCTCCTATTGCCTTGCAATTGCAATTGTAATATAGAATAGTATTGTGAGCTCTACTCGAAACCTAGAAATACCCGCGGTCGATAAGATGAATCGATCCGGTCAAACCACTCAACAATCCATGTAACCTTCCCAACCAGATTCAAAAACCACAGCTGAAATTTTGAAGCGAGGTATCTATGATAGCAGCAAGACTGCCGCCAAATCGATCGAACGCGATGGCACCTACGAAGTGGCTCTACTACGGACACGCAGTTCTGTTGCTGTGTTCATGCGTTGCACGGCGTTGCATGTGCACTCGCCACAGGATGTACATGACAGGCTGTCTGTCCATCCTTTAAGTGTCATACGCGCTCTTGTAGTGATCATCGCTTCGGGCTATGAGCCGTGCTCTTGAGGCTATTTTGTTGCCTTTCAACACCAGGAAATGAACGACCTACTCTCTTATGACTGATTAAAACGATTTTGTTATTAATTCTTAGCCAATGAAATAAGCGCGTCGGTGGAGGAGGACTCGAGCGTCTTAGCTGAACCAACCCAATCTGGCATATTTGGCTGGACTTGGCAACACACTACGACTAATCGAGTGTGTGCGAAGCAGGAACTTTGGTGCCAGTTGCACCTGGTTGGGATCTTACCAGTTGTTTTTTTTTTCAAAAACCACTGTTTTAAATGGTAGCGTGTTGGGCCTTAATTATCGCTTGTATTGGCATATTTTCTGATTGTGATTTTGTGATTTGATAATGCAATAATACCACACACACTGCAAGTCGGGTAGCCAAGATGAGGTGATGTGCAATCCTTTTATAACAGTTGGTGTTGAGTAGGATTTGTGGACGCTCTGACGGTCGTGGCTTTAATGCGTTTGTTTTGTGCTATTTCGGAGACAGTACATGACATTTTAAATGGTGACATTTGTGTGTTTGTGCGTGTGCTAGTTTGTTTTACCGATATGACTTATTGTGCGTGTTGGTAGAAATTGGTGTGGTTTTTGATAATGAGATGAGTGTGTGTTTTCGTGTGAGAACGTTTCCCTGTGTGTGTTTCTGTGGTTGTATTGAATGTTGTTGTGTTTTATGTTGTTGTTGGTCTTGTCGTTGGAGTGGTCATCGTCGGTGTTTGTGTTTGTGTGGTGTTATTTGTTGCATAGCCGGTGCTGCCAAGGGGGTGAGAAATGGATTGTTAAGATCTAGTTTGCTGCTCTTGTAGCTCAGTTGGCTAGAGCGGTGGTCTTATGAGCCACAGGTCGAGGGTTCGAGCCCCTCCTAGAGCAACGTTTTGCTACTTTTGCTTCAAACTCTCTGCTGTTTTGACACAGAAAGTTGAGCTTCACGTGTATTTAAAAAAAAAATATAAATCTGGTGCTTGTTGTTTTCATTAGTCTGTGCCGTTGGTCTAATTGTTTGGAGTCTTCATCATCTCGATGAAGGTGTTGCATCGTCCATCTCCATCCTTGATCAAGGTTGATGATACATCGAGATGATGTTCACACCGTCAGGCATACAGCAAAAAGAGCCTCCCCTAGTATCTACGAACCCAACACAGGCAGCAAAGCATAGCACCACTACTCGCCGTCATTATCATTTTTGTAGTGCTGAATCTCAAACAAAAAGAAAAGAGAACTCGTTCATAATCCACTTGTATTTAGTATTTTAACACTAACAGCAGCTCAGGGTCACGACTGAATTTTGTAATATGCATTTTCTAGTTATTGGTATGGTGCGGGCTTTTGTTACATTATTTCATTATGTGTCCGACCTCAACAAGGTTGTGGTACAACCTCCACGACTAGTACTCCTACTATGAGCTGCTGCTTATCAACAGCGTGATGGAGAAAGGTGGAGAATCTGCGAGATGTATTCTCGCCAATATTACCAAGTTGAAACAACCTCATGGGATGGTGCTCTGTCCAAGTCAGTGGTCAATTTTATAGCATCTTCAGGACCATGATTAGTGTGGAGACATTCTCTCTGCGATCGGACGGTTCTACATGTACTTTCCGAAAATGAGAAAGTATATGTGATTTTTTCCGTGCATTGACAAGATGTGTACGATAGAAAAGTCGGATGGACGCCCAAGTAGGAGCAACTTGTTTAGAGCAATATAATTTCCATAGTTGATTTATGACCGAACTCAAACGTTTGAGATTGGGATTACAAAATGCATTCGCCTTTCTATTTGCTTGCGTTTAGGAAGACACGCATTCTAGAGCGTGGAAGGATTCCCCTCAGGCCCCAAACAGAACAGGGAACAAAAGTGGAACATAGAAATCTGTGTTGATATGACAGTTTGAGTTAGCACCAGATTTAGTATTGATGGCTCAGTGAGAGCCGATATAACTAGGTCGCCAGTTACCTACGTTTCATGAGTGTACGAAACTTCACATCCTAGGCAAGTAAAAGTTATTTGAGCCCTGGTACACAAGTGGTGCTTGGGGTTGTTTCGGTGGAGAGCACCGACGGATTTTTTTTTACTTGGTTTGCTCGGTGGTTGTGAGAAACATCCCCGCGGTCTTCTTTTTCAGTGGCGTCAACGCTCGCACTCCTACCGGGCGACGGCAGGAGCGTGAGGAGGGTGAACTCTCCGAGCATGAAGAAGGTCAGATTGATGAGCGCGAAGTGAGTAATTCGCTGGAACAGGTTGCTGATCGCGATCAGCTGTCGGATCGCGACTATCTTGGCCGCATTAGCTTCGAGTCCCTGAGTTTTCTCGCGACTGCTGCTACCAGCGGATCTGTGCAGATTCCAGCTACGACCGGTCGGGTCGACTTCGATGTCTTGGATCTTGACCTGTTGCTCATCGAGGACGAGGCACAGCCGACCCATCTGGAGCAGCTTCCTGCTATGTCGATGGACGCTCAGCCTGCTGAGACCTCTTTCGACGGTGTTGATCTTGAGCTCCATTCTTCTGACAAAGAGACAAAGGAGAGAAACAACTTTCATTACGCTTTAGCTTGATTCTCCTGAAATGCTGTAGAGTTAGAATAGTGGTCTATAGTTACTATTGGCAGCAGCGCGGATGTAAGGTCGGCAAAACGTAAGGAACCTTAGTAGAACTCAGAGCAAACAAAGTATACGTGTAGGACACGTATATTTAAAGGCGACATTCGTGGGGATCGGACAAGAAACAAATTCATTTTCTTCAATGCTAACGACGTGGCCAAAGCATTTGGGTTTAAAGACGAGAAAGTTCCTTCTAGGGCGAGGTTTGCTGAAGGAGTTCATTTCGTCAAGATCCGCGAGTCACCAGAGGGAAAGGATCAGCGGCACATAACAGTTTACCTAATAGTGGGGGCTGCGGTGCCATTGTGCTGTTATGGTTGGTGTCCGAGTTTGCTTCTGTAGCATCAACCTCAAATTCCAACCACTCCGTGAACATGAGGAAGTCTTCTGGTGCTTGATCCATTGCTGGTGGGAAGTGAGCACCTTCTCACTCGTGTTTTCATGTGCGAGTTTAGCCCCCATTACATCTCTCGACTTCCTGAAGCCTCCACCGTGTTCCTTCATTGTCGAGTCTTCTTCCGCATTCGATTTTTTTCTGCCACGACCAACAATCAAATATCGACTCTACGGTCCCGGACGACCCGTCAGAGACCGATGCGGCAATCCAGATGAATGCTCAGGCTGCCGTGGCCTCTTCGGTGATACCGAGTAGGAGTTGTCGGATGGCTTCAAAATCTCACGTGCGCGCGACGAGGTCTATGAAGTGCGACCTGTTGTGCGTTGTAGGCGTTGTACGAACGGACGGGGCTGGGAATACTTGATAGAGTGGTGTCCGCCGTGGGAGTCGCGGGATCTGTTGATCGAGGACGGCTTTCTGGCGCGAATCAACAGTTTGGCGATTTATATGAATGTCAATAGGCTCGGCGATCGCGCCGCGAATAGGGGACGATAGCGTAGGAAGTAGCAGGAGGAAAACCCAAAAAAATCGAATACACTCCTTAATTGGCTTGGAAACGATGCGTTCTCTTGTTCCCTCTTCCGTAGGAAGTAAAACCGTAGGGAACGCAGCGTCTTGTAGCAGCATGCGTATAAAAGGCCTACATGGGCCTCCCTGCCATGGAGAGCTCATCGCGTAGGGTTGGAGAAGGGCGACGCGAAGTATTGAGAAGACCACTAGTGCACTAGCTGGCAAATTGGAGAATAGAGGAAACCAAGGAGAGCGAACTAGCTGCACGCGGTTGCGTCGAGGTAATCGAGCGGTTCAACCGGTGTCAACACGCTGTACCGCGGAACCGTCGGCGAGTCCGTCTAGTTCTGCGATCCCGGAGCGTTTCTCAATGCATTCCCCACATTCCTCCAGTTCTTCTGGTATGACGGCTACCAATCCAGTGTATTGTAAAGTAGCTCCTTACTCCAGGACGTTGGGGATATAGTCCCCTGAATGGTGTAATACGCGGAGCTACGGGAATGTCGTGCCAGCCGCATGCTCAAACATCTCACGCTAAGGTACACTTCTCCAAGGTATTAGAGACCTGCCCCAAGGTCGACAAAACAATCCTCGGGACCATCACGGACGGTATACTCAGAGGCCAAAGTGACTTGAAAACCTGTATAAGGTAAGGAAAATGAGGGTTTCTCTTATCCCAAAGGGTCAATACAGACTTCCCAATTTGCCGCGAACTCGAGACCCTCCCGCGTACTGTGCATCCTCCCCAACCTCTTCCAAGGTTGGGAACACGTCGTAAGAAAGTCCAGCGAGCCTCAGCCCCATCCAGCCCCATTCGGCGGTAAGTGCGCGCTACCAGTGCACATTGCTGTTGATTCCATATTTGGTTGAGCGATGGACGTGTGCAGTTGTGTGCGCTACGTCCCGAACTCCTCCATTTCATACTGTGATACAGGATGTTGAAAACAAGCGATGAATCAAGTGAAGAAACAAGTGAAAGCTGGGCAAAGGGTCTATTCGACTCCAGCGCACCCGTGGGTAAGTGGTGCATGTTTAGGCAGTATATGTGTGTGCCTCAGAGTCCTGCAGAGCTCTGAGGTGTAGCTATACATCCGCTGGTTGATTCCTCAGGAAGCGGACAACGCTCCTGAAAGAACCTTTGCATTTTAACGTTTGTATGTGTTGGTCCGTGATAGACCCGACTGCCACAAGTCTCGGACCGGCTCTTGAATCGCCCATTTAGATCTCCTGATCCCGAGCCGCTCAACGGGGATCATAGCGCTCCAAGGTACTGCCTTGGGAGTGGCTTTCGCGAGCCCTCTCTAGCGCGCTGTGGGTCCGAGTTCCCTTCAGGAGCTCCCCGCGTGCGCTTGTCGGCTCCACCACCACCGGTCATGTGCATGCGTGTAGAGATCTCTGTGTGCGTGCGTATCGGTTGGTGAGTTTCGAGCGCAAGCGCTTTATCACAGGCGGCCGACAACAACCCAAATAGAGTCGAACTTCGCCTTGGCCACTGACAACTTGGTGATGAAATATATGGAGACGGAACGCCAGCACTCCTTCAGGATGGTTCATGGTTTTGGCAGCTCTGATGGCGTCGTCAACTGAGGCTTGTTGCGTCGACACGGCTCGCAATCTGCTATGTACTTCTGGATTGACTAAATCATCTTTGACCAGTAAAAACACTGCGAGAGCGTCAAGTAAGTGTGCTCGGCTCCAGGGTGCCCACTGTATTTTGTGTCGTGGCATTCGCTTATGATGCGGTGTCGAAGCTTCGCGGAGTTCAGCACAATTAGACGCGGATCGTCACCAACCACAGACTGCTTCATAGAAGATCGTTTGCCTCAAAGTAGTAATGATACTGGTTCCGTTGCCTTAAAGCTTTTGATGGAGATTGTTGCGCTTAAGCATGCCCCAGCTTTAGTGGATGTGTAAGTCAGCAGTATTCGAGTGTATTCATTCCATAATGGTGTGGTAAAATTCCATGTAACGGCTTAGTAATGGCCGCTTGGACAGCATTATCAGGGATTTCTCTGGCAGCTCTCAATCGGAAAACTAGAAATCGCAGCTTCCCACGCGTCGTGGCAGCGTGAACTATGACATATCATACTCGAAACCCAGCTACTAGTAGTCGCCGCTCTTTCAATTATAATTGCACTTGCTACCTCTCCACGCAGACATCGTTCAGTGTAGGTAAGCCACTTCATACACTTACCCCTATCGATCGTTTCGTTCGCTCAACCTTCCCGTTGACCGCACAGGCGGCCAGCTGAATATTTATCGTTACGAGCGTTCTGATTGGGGAAATACACAATACTAGTATGACCAAACACAGTGATATCGTTAAGGCTTCCGCGACTCTGATTGGCAGATAATTCTGTATTGATCAGAGGCTTCACGTCGACTTATATTTGTTGATTTATGCTCACAAAGTCGACGTTATAGAGAAGAATTGAATTGACGAGACGTCCTACTTTGAGCCAATCAGCAGGCTACATTCTTTTTTTCCATTCAATCTATCCAACAGACTCAGCCTTTCAAACAGCCTGTGGTACGCACGTTCGGCGAAGCGGAGTGGAACAGCAGGTATCCTAAGGAACTTTTCATCTTACTATAAGCGTTTGTATAGAAACGTCTCTGATTGGCGGAGACGGCTTAATGCGCCTTGCAATAAGCTTTTGGAGAGGTTGATAGGTCCTCTCATCCAGCCTTTTTTGATCTGCGTTTCATTATGGTCGATCGCCCCTGTCCTGCCGCATCTCGCCGCCCTCGGTTCCGGCATACGCTGTTGGCGAGGGTAGGCAGTTGGCGAGTTGCTGATTTTTTCGAACTCAACCCCTCTCGCTCTAACTTTTCGAGCCTCTCGGTCGGCCGCAGATCTTCTGCGCTCTCGTCGCGAGGCCCCGCGGCAGTCGGAAGCGAGTCAGCAAGCGCCGCACGTAGCTGGACCCCGAGCCTTGAGATGGTCGCGGAGGGCGAGATGGCGCAGCATCAGCAGCAGCAGCTCCCGAAGGACCGAAGCGGCGGCGGAGACAAGGGCGGCGGCGTGGGGCTCGCGCGGCCGACGCTCGCGCGCCTGGACGGCGGCAAGGGCGACGCGGCGGTGGAGAAGGCGCTGCTGGCGGCGGTGGCGCTGCGGGCCCAGGCCAAGAGCGCGAGTGGCGCGCCTGCCGGGTGGTCGACAGCAGCCGTGGCGGCGCCGGCGGTCAAAGAGAGCGGCAAGAGGGCCAAGCCCGAGGCACCCAAGTTCCTCCTGCTGCTGTACGAGATCCTCGAGGTCGAGGACTCGCGCGTGATTCGGTGGTCCGAGGACGGCTCCGCGCTGCAAATCCTGAGTCCCGAGACCGTCACGGAGAAGATCTTGCCCAAGTACTTCAACCACACCAACTTTCACAGCTTCCAGCGCCAGCTCAACTACTTTGGCTTCCGCAAGTGGACCAAGTCCAAGACCGACATTTGCACCTTCAGCCACCCGTGCTTTCGACAGAACCAACCAGAGATGCTGCAGCTCATCAAGCGGAAGAAGGCCCCGCGCAGGACTCCCAGCCCGGACCAGAGTAGCAACGGCTCTACGGGTGGGCAGGAACGCACCGGCGCCAAGCGGACCCCGCAGACGTCGCCGACTGCAACGGGAAAGCGGAAGCTCCCGTCGGATGAGAGACTTAGCTCGTCGTCATCGGGCATGGTGATCCAGCGGCCGTCGACTGCGTCCAATGTGCTTATTCACCCTGCAGCAAACGGCATCCCGATCAGCTCGATGACGACGCCTCATGCCACTGCGCGCCAGCCCTTCGGCTTTGGCCAAGACAGTATCTCACAGTACTTGCCAGGAGCACAGCCGCTTCTAAACAACGTGATCTCTCCGCTGGCAGCCTCCGAGTGCAAGAAGAAGGCAAAGAAGATGGACAGAAAGGACTTCCCCGAGCGCGAGAATGGAGCTTCGCCGGAGATGCCTGTCCCTGTTTCAGTAAAATCTGAAGCAAAGCCCACGGTCACAGATGGGGTCTCAATGAGCAAGCTATCTCCACTCGGTGGGCTCTCAAGTGGGTCATTGCCGACCCTTGATATTGTACGGAACCGCATCATTCGGCGACAGCAGTCCAGCGCGCCTGATCTCGGCGCTTTAGCGAACGGACACCAAGAGTATGCGCCCTCCATGGTTTCGAGTGGTATGCTGTCACCGCTTGCTCCAATTCGCCCTGACTTTCCGACAGGGTCTTTCCCTTCGTCAAGCAGTCTTGGCACAAGTGACCAACATGCGGCTCCATCTCCATCGTTCAATGATCCAGTCAACATCTTGCTTCATATCAAGAAATCGAGGGGCTCGGAAGCTTCAGGGAGTGCTGAAACTGCAACGAAATGCAATCAACCTGCAGACTCGAACGATAGCATGACCTCGCTCCAAAGCTTTCTGCTCGGACACAGCCTGTACACCAACCGTCTCGAGGCGCAGCTGAAGTTCGTCTTAGAAGAAAACGATGCGCTGAAGCAGCTTCTGGAAGTCCGCCATCGCGAGATTCAGTCCCTCAAAAATGACCGCAGCATGCTCCAGCATGAGAATGGATCACTCTCTAAAGACAAGACCAAGCTGCTCGAGATCAACCGCGACCTGATGAGCAAGCTGTTCCCTCAATGACTCGACGTTTTCCGTCGCTCCATCCCTGACAACTTCTCAGCCATTCGCGGCAAGACGGCTCCACACCCTCCAACCACCAATTCTTCAGCCTATAAGCGGCAATCCACAGAACAACCACTGTGTGTCGATGTAAATCTGTACACTGCGCCTTACGAGCACACCCACATCAAGCAGACTGCTGCTGGTGGACCTAGCCGTCGTTCGCGCGAGGACTCGAGCCTCGTTTGTGAGCACGCAAACTATATCCTAACAAACGTACAAAAATGCAACACATGCTTGGGTTCCATTGGTCGTCGTCTTTATCAAATTTCTAGAGACTTTGTTCATGACCAGTGAATGGTTTAGTGCTTGCACTGACCAGGGAAGCGCGGCAGCGGAATCACATCACGAATGTTGTCCATACCCGTCGCAAACAGCACCAATCGCTCGAATCCGAGTCCCCAGCCTGCATGGGGGACAGTTCCAAAGCGACGCAGGTCCAGATACCACTTCAAGTCACCAGCACCACTTTCGTGGTCGGCATCGAGGTCGGGCACTTCTCCAGAGATCAGTCCAAGTTGGCGCATTTTCGCATCCAACAGCTCAAACCGCTCCTCACGGACACTTCCACCGACAAGCTCGCCGATCTTCGGCACCAATAAGTCCATTCCAGCCACCGTCTCGCGGCCCTCCGTATCGGGGTTGTTCTTGCGCATGTAGAATGCCTTGATATCAGCAGGGTAGTCGGTCACAAACACAGGACCACCGACATACTTTTCCGCGAGGAAGCGCTCGTGCTCGGTCTGCAGATCCATACCCCATTCCGGCAACTTCTCAAACTTTGCACCCTTGGCATTCTGAAGCACCTGGATTGCCTCTGTATACGTGAGACGAGCGAAATCGCCCTCGCTCACACGCTGAAGCCGATCTAGTAGTGCTTTGTCGTATGTCTTGTTGAAAAACTCGACATCCTCGGAACATGTTTCCAGAACTTGGCTCACGGACCGCTGGACGGCACCCTGAGCAGTCGCGATGCAGTCATCGAGATCCGCAAAGGCTATCTCAGGCTCGACCATCCAGAACTCGGCCAAGTGGCGCGTCGTGTTGCTGTTCTCGGCGCGGAAGGTCGGGCCAAACGTGTAAATCTTCCCCAACGCACACGCGTACATCTCGCCGTGCAGCTGTCCCGAGACAGTCAGATATGTTGGCGCGCCGAAAAACTCGTCTTTCCCCTCTGCATAGTCATCCACAGCAATCATCAGAGCCTCTTCTGGAAAGGAGGATGATCCGTCAAACCATGCGCGTCTTACCAGGTTTGGCGATACGGAACATCTCGCCGGCACCCTCGCAGTCGTTCGACGTCAAGATTGGGCTGTGCAGCTGCACAAAGTCGTTCTCCTGGAAGTACGAGTGTAAACCTTGGCTGCAACGGGACGCCGATCAGCATCGCAGTAACATACACTTAGGTGATGGAGAATCCCACCTCAGCGCGTTGCGGACGCGTGTGACGGCACCGAAGGTATTGGTGCGCGCGCGCAGGTGCAGGTTCTCTCGCAGGAACTCGAGCGAGTGGTACTTCTTCTGCAGCGGGTAGTCCTGCGCATCGCACGTGCCGAGCACGCGGAGCGAGTCGGGGTGCAGCTCGAGCCGCTTGGTCTTGCCGGGCACCTCCCGCAGCACGCCCTCCGCGAACACGCTGGCGCCGACCGTGATATCCGCGAGGTCCACATCGAGCGACCCGCTCTTGGCTGCCAGCTCCTCCTCCGCCGGCAGCGTCAGCTGCAGCTCCGCGAGGCACGAGCCGTCGTTCACATTGACGAACGTGACCGACTTGTGCTTGCGCACCGACTTGACCCAGCCGCCCACGACCACGCGCTCCCCGTCGGCAAGCGCGCGCACCTGGCGGATCGGCCGGCGCCGCTGCAGCTCCGAGGAGAAGGCGCGGCGCGGCTGCAGCGCCGGCGGCGCGCGCAGGCGGCGGCTCCAGCTCCACATGCTGCGCTTGGCACCACGAAATGCTGGATGGCGGCTATATTGGCGAAATACTTTGCCTGATTCCAGGGCAACTCGCACTTTCTCGAGGACGATGAACCAGTATGGGCTGGTAGCGCTGGCGACCGTGGTGTTCGACATCGACGCGGGCCAAAGCCTGGACGCGCTGCATCCGGAGGACTGCGGACTGGACGCGCGCGCCAAGAAGAGCGTGGCCCACCTGTCGCTGCCGCACAGCAACAACCAGGACGAGGGCGACACGCAGTTCGTCGCGCGATTCCGCAACGGCGCTGGCGAGTGCGTTGCTGCAGCGACTGCGTCTGCGCGCCGGCGGGGCTTGCACTGACGGCTTCTGCAGCAGCACGCCGTTCCTCTATGGGTTCGTGCTCTTTAGGCAGCAGAAGGACGAGACGCGCAGCCGCGGGTACTTCCAGAAGTCCATCGTGCTCATCAGCGAGCACCCGTTCGTGGACCTATACGACCGCATCCTGCGCGTTGTCGGTCCGCTATACTTTCAGTTCGGGGCCGAAGTGCTGGCGGCGGTGTACGATAATATCCAGGAATGGTGCGTCACTACCGAGGAACTCGTGACAACAACTTGCCGTTCGTGAACTCTGATTGCCTTCTTGGATCGCAACAGGCCGGCTATCGTGTTCGACACCCCAACATCACTGCCACTTGCGGGGTCGTACATCTCGTGCATCATTCCGCGCTTGCTGGACTATGACGACCTTGATAGGGACTTTGAGGAGGAGGCAGCAGCACCCTCCCCGCCCAACGCGCATTTTATTGCCGAGAGCGAAGACTTGTCCGATGACGACGACGATGATAACGACGGTGAAGATGCGTCCGAGGAAACCGTGCTCGTGAGCGGTGGGAAATTTGTCGTGAACAAGCAAGCCCACCCGCCATCACCGTCGTTCGGCGACTTGCTGTTGTCAAAACGCTCTCACCAGAGTTCTGCCTTCGAGGTACGGAGATTACGGACTATTGACTCATAATGGTGACTGCAGACCTGACATCGCGGTTCCGAAGACCGTTGGCTTGTACTCTAGTTTTGCAGGCACAGAACAATGTTTGTGGTTGCTGTGGCAGCTTGCAATTACTGGAGAAAGCATCCTCATGTTGTCGCCCAACGCTCGAACGTGTAGTCAGGCAACATTGGCATTTACAAGGTTTGTGGTCGGAGGTGATCCCAAGCTCGACCTAAACTGATATCGCATCGATTGGCATGCCTAGCTTGATTGCCCCTCTACAATTTCAAGGCGACTACCGACCTTATTACACAATCTACGAAGCTGACTTCGATGTCCGTCGTCACTTACCCTATTGTGCCGATGTCAGCCAGCTCTATCTAATTTATCGTCTGATTTGTTGGGCAGGAACTTGTCCAGCGGCAAATGGATGGCGTGAATCACCCTGAAGCTCAGACAATCGTTGGAACAACAAACCCATTCTTCCTGAAGGTGAGCAGTATCCCAATGAGTTTTCTTCGATACTTGTGCTGTCGATAGTTAGCTAACCTGTCTGTCGTTCCAGAGTCTCAATCGCTGGCCGAACGCGCTTCTTTTCCCGTTTCTCGAGGAATCAACGGATGCTGGTCATGCAAGTTCCAAGTCTACTAAATCGAAAGAAAAAGATGATGCCTCGACACGCATCCAGAAGAGCGATGAGCTCGACAACCACGAACCCGGCCATAGCGCAATTGTACGTTGCTCTCTCGGCTGCTTGATGCTCATTGCGAAGATTGGGCTGCTAATGTGGTATCCAGCTTCTTCGTCGATGTCCCCGATATGTCACTCCAGATGCAAAGGTTCTACGGCAGCTTGTTCCTCCTATTGGTGGTGGTGGTGGTCAGTCATCAAATCAAGAAGAAGAGCCTTTTTCAGCCATCAATAATGCAATCCTACGGGAGGTATGATATCAAGAGCCTATTTTTCCTACGATGCAGAAGCTAACCACACTACCACGCTCGATCAGCATTTCCGCAAGCTCACCAAAGAGTTCCTCCGGCCATTTGAGGAGTACTTTGGCATTTGGAAATCAAATGGCGAGCGATCCAACCTGTACATGCAGGCAGAGGATTTCATGAAGCCATTCAATGAGCAGGTATGTGGATGATGCATCCAGTTCGCTGCTAGGAACTAGTAATCAACTCTCACAACAACTTTAGCGGTTTCTTGCTAGCATCAAGCCTAAGAAGCTGCCGCGAGTGATCAAGCAGTCGAAGTGGCGATCGCTTTATTCCGGCTTTATCCACTCGCCACATTTTGGGCCATGGTTTGCTTATCGCCGACAGCGCTGCATTTCTCACTTTGCGACCACACTGCGGCCACTGCGACAGAGTATTGACTCAGGAGAGCTGCTGAAGGCACCATACGGACAAGATATCTCACTAGACCAGTGCCGGAAGCTCAAGTTGGAAATCAAGGTCGCTCTCGACGACGAAAAGGCCGCGAGGACGCCGATCCGAACCAGGTCAAGGCGATCAAGTCGCACCTCAAGGCTGTAAAGCGGCGTCTCCGCGACGCCGCCAGCGAAAAACGATAGTGACACGCTTACCATCACATTACCTGACAACTAGATGGCGCCGCATGGAGGCTGACAGGTACGCAGGCATCAGGACGGCAGTCCAAAGATACGCTCTTGAACTCGAATCCAAAAACTTTGGCTTCCACAGAGGCCTCAGTCAGTGGCGCTTGCAGCGAACGCCAATTTTAGTCCCAAGCTACCTGAACCAGCAGAAGAAGAAAGGAAAATCTTAGCGGCCGTTTTTTCCGAAGGGCTGGTTGGTGGTTTGCCCAAACCTGAAACGAGTTGCAGCTCTCATCACTGGCACGTGCCATGCTGCGCAGAATGATGACTCTTCCTGTCCTTCACTTGGGTTGAGTATGGGTCGGTCTCTCCGCTGTGGTCCAGTGAAAGTGGGGACTTTTCCCCCCTCTGACTGGAGTTGAGTATAGGCTGGCCACCTCGCCGCGGTCCACAGAACGTGGGAATGCACGCACGTCTTAGCAGGTTGGTGGGTGTCGGGGCGTCTCTGACCCAACATCTTGGATTCACTATGCCTGCCGGGACCGTCGCCTGCAGTCGTTGGCTTTAGTGCCGATTTTGACTCGAGCCGCACACAGCGCGCTGCCGTCGGGAAGAGCGCGCAATCCTCCGCTTCAGGCTCCGCTTCAAGCTCCGCTTCAGGCTCTAGAGACGATGGCGCAGGGCGTGGGCAGCACCGAGCAGCAGCCGCAGCAGCCGGCCGAGCAGGCGCAGGCGAGGGGCAAGGAGGCCGAGGTGGACGAGGTGATGCAGTTCCTGCAGTTCAGCGTCAAGCGCGACACGAGCTTCGACGGCACGATCCTGTTCAAGTTCAAGGGCGCGGACGGACGGCCCGAGTCCTCGTACGCCGTGGAGGTTACGGACGCCAAAGGTGCGTTGGTTGGCGGTGTGCGTCAGTAGGAGAGGGAGGGGCGAGGAACTAACGACTGATGGAACGCTGCAGATGTCAAGCTGCACAAGAACGCAACGGCCAAGGACGTGCAGGCGACCTGCGAGGTTGCCATCTCCATGGACGACTTTCTGTGGATCTACTCGGGCAAGGCGTCCAGCTCGGACCTGGTGAAGCTCTTCTACGCGGGCCGCGTGTCCATCAGCGGCTACGCGTTCCGCAAGGTCTCCAACTTCGCCCAGAGCTTTGACTTCTCGTCCGACCAGTGGCGCAAATTCTACAAGTGGCGGGACGAGTTCGACAACGCGCAGCGTTCGCCCAGCGCGATCGAGGAGGTGCGCAACGTCGGCTCGCCCTCGCGAGACTATTGGTTCTTCCACTGCCGAGCGATCCTCGAGAAATACAACATCTCCAAGCTGCAACGCATGCAGTGGGAGACCTCGCTGAGCAGCCTTTTTGGCGAGAAGTACGTGCTGCAGACCATGTACCGCGCGTCTCAGCAACGCGTCCGAGTCCCGCTCGTCCGTGGGAGCAGCTCCGAGTTTTTCCAGGCAGTCTCGAGTGTGGTGGGATCCCACGGGCTTGTCACAGCTGCTGCGAGGAGCCGCAAGCGTTCCAGTTCAGAGGGTGACCGCGACAGCTACCTGCAGCGAGAGCTGGCTCTGTTCTTTGATCCGTGTGCGAAGACCAAGACGGACTTGATTGACTCGGTGGGGCAGACTTTGCAGCGAGAGAACAACCACGTGTTCGGATTCTTTGATGAAGAGTACGTGTCAGCGGTCAAGCAATCGACCAAGGAGCGGTTCCAGCGTCGCCACATGCGCAACCGCATCGACCTTGGGGACGCTGGTCTGGCACAGTTGGACAAGCTTGTGCGTGTGATCGGGCGTGGTGGCCATCTGAACACGAAGAACAACAACCAGTCCAAGTACGTTCCGGCCCCCGAGCTGTTGCTGCGTGAGTTCCGCACGAACGCGACGGTTGTAATGGATACTCTGCGCGAGAAGGCTTCGGGGCGGAAGGCTCTGCACAACATTCCTGCTCCGGATGTCGACTTTGTCCTCCGTGGTCGGTCGGGCAGCAGCCTCCTCGTTGTGGACGAGAAGCAGGTCATCTCCAAGACGGTTGACAAGAAGGATGCGACCAAGCCCGCAACCGTCACGAGTCTTCCATACGCACTCATGGTAGAGGTCAACCGCGACCAGCTTTCTCGCAGCCGCAAGCGGAACCTGGCGGTGCCGAAGCAGCGCATCAAAGCGAAGATTGCCTCGATCTCGCGCGACCTTGCGCAGAAGAACAGCAACGTGGTTGCCAACGTTGAGGAGCACCTGGTGTTCTCGGACTACCTCTAATTCGACGAGGGGGAGCAGAGAGTGAAGGAAGGAGAGAGAGAGAGAGGAGGTCTAGCTAGCATAGCTGGGGGAGCTCAAATCCTCAAGGGGCGAGTGAGGAGAGTTTCGTGCCTCCTTCGCCCGCGCTTATTTAATAGATGACCAGGAATCGCTTCATTCGCGATGCCTGCAGCCTTTTGACAAACTAACTCGATGGTGGGAAGAAGAAGCAGCTCACATGCAGAAAGCGCAATCAGCAGCAATCGTGCATGCGTCTCATAAACATGGGTGAGCATGCGGTTGGGTTGACGCGGAGGCTCGTGTAGCTCGCGAACGCCAAAGCGTTCGAGTAGAGCTCGTATCCGAGTACGTTTGGACTTGGAGAGCCCAACGACACACTCAGCTCCATCTTCGCTCTCGAACGATCCGCTGTCCTTGAGCAACAAGTCAGCAGTTCTTCAGTTGGGTAAAGTATGTGACGCCTGGTCAAGGAGCCGGTGGGTGCCTCAAACGGCCGACTGTCGCTAAAACCCGCATGCGATCCGCTAAATCAGACGTTTTTATCACCTTGCATACAATTCCGCAGTTCAGCAGCGGCCGCAACCCGCCGCCTAAATCGCCGCGAGTGAGCCATCTCCCGCAGTGTGCGACCACGCGAAAGCAAGCCAGGCGGCCCGGCGCGCACGCACGCAGGCAGGGCGAACTCCCCCGCCGACCGACGCCCGACGCCCGCGGCGGCCCAGCCCCCGCCTCCGCTCCCGCCTCCGCCTCCGCCGCAGCCTCCGCCAGCCGAGCGGCGCGGCGCGGACGAGCCGAGGCGAGCGCCAGGCGCCACTGCGCGAAACGGAAACCGCCTGTCTCGAGAGCCGAGCGAGATGAAGAAGATCACCAGGAAGGGCCGGCCGCTGTTCAAGTCGAGCGCCAACTCGAGTCCGCCCAGCACGGCGCCGTCCACGGGCTCGAGCAGCAGCAGCGAGCGCAGCGGCGGCATCCTGCGCCGTACGACATGGGCCGACAAGATCCGCGACAAGCTGCCGCCGCTGGAGGAGAACGAGTACGAGGTGCTGTGGGAACGCGGCGTGCTCGGCGTCATCTTCCTCGAGTCAGAGCGCGACGGCATCCCGTACGTCTCCAAGGCCACCGAGACATGCATCTCGCCAGAGGTGCAGCCCGGAGACACGCTCAAGTTCGTCAACATCGTGCGCTCCAAGGACCACTCCTTCTCGGACTTTTTCAAGATCCTCGCGACCATGAAGAAGCCCGTGCTGCTGCGCTTCGAGCGCGCGAACGCCGGCACGCCTACCTCAGACGATGACACGTCGCACGGAACTTTTGAACAGCGCTCCAACTCGTCGTCAAGTCTCGTCTCGAACTCGTCGGCCGACTCCCCGCGCGGTTCCAAGTACCAGCGCGCCAACTCGGTGCCGCCGAATGAGCAGAAACCACCCAAGAGCGGTCGCAGCCCGTTTTGGCGGACCTCGACGGGGCGAGACTCGACAATTCCTCCGCCGCAGACCGCTACGACATCGCCCGTCCCCCACCGAGGTAGGTCATGCATCCATGTTGTGCTTATCTTCCACCCCAAACCGACCCTTTTCACCCTTTACAGAGGCGAGCGACGGCATCTTTCGGCTCGGCAGAGACCACGACATTTCTCCTCAGCACACCCCAAACGGTTCGCTGCGCACCCCACAGGAGGCCGCTTATCATGAATATGAAGTCTACTGGGAGACGGGATCACTAGGTCTGTTTTTTGGCGAAGATCGACTTACCAATCTCCCAGTCGTGACTCGCTCAACGTCAAGTGCAAACGCCGTCGTCCAGCGTATGGTAGCCGTCAACGACACACTGGTGTCAGCCAACGGTATCCAGTCGCGGGATTACACGTTCGACGCTTTCTTCTCGCGGCTGCAGCAGATGAACAAACCCGTCCGGTTAGTGTTCCGACGTCCGCGACAAGACACATCCCCGGGCAAGGTACCGGGAGGTCACAAGCCTTCGGTGACTGTGGACACTAACCTTTCCCCTGGAGGCGCGAATCTGCGGGATCAACATCTGAGTGGGGGCGAGAGCCCGAGTCCCGGACGAACCAGCACACCGCCGTTGCCGCCTTCCCCTCATGTCAATGTTGGAATGGATGCTCCACTCCGTCGGGAGTCGGAACGAGTTCGAAGCCCATCCCCCCAATCCCCGTTCCGATCGCCAAGCACCTTGCAGCAGCAACATCCCACCATGACTACAAAGTCCTCAGCCACCTCAACGCCGGAATCCAAGATATTGAGATCTCGACCTGGCTCCAGTCCCGTGATACAGCGCATATCACCCGATGCAGCAGCGGAGGCGCGCCGTAACCTGTCAGCATCGATGAATGGAAGCATGGGGTCAAGATCCAGCGTACGGGTCGCCAAGGACGATCGCATTCACGAACAGCCATCGGCTCGGATCAGTGAGCGCCAAGGTTCAAGCTCGCGGGTCGTCGGCGAAAGTAACTCTCGATTGTCGTCAAGAATGGGGTCTCAAACAAGCCCTGTGCGAAGCGGTTCTGGATCGTGGTCCGCTGCAGCACCAAGCCCAACAATTCACACCTCGCTCAACGATAGCCCGACCATGTCGAGTCCACCTCGTACGGACAAACGACCCGCACCAATTGAGACCTCTGATAATTACCATGACTTGTTCGGCTCACCAAGTCCAGCACGCGACGTCAGTCCGCAGCGATTGAGTGGCAAGACGGATATTGCTGTGATCTCACCGAAGTCCCCAACGGCTCCGAGTTCTCCGCATGACATCTGGAGCGCAGCAGCTGGCGATTCTCCACCGGGGCTTCCAAAGTCCCCCATCGTTCAACACGAGTTGGCTTCACCTGTTACTCTCCAGACGTCACAGTCTCCGAAACGCGTTGAGCAACCTGAGCAGCGTGGCGCTGTTGCCTCCGATTCTGACAGTGATGACGATGACATCGTTGCGAGAGGAGCACTTGACACTCTCGATAGTGATCACGCTGATGCTCATCGCGAGAGGAAAATACTTCGCATGCGATGCACGCCGTTGAAGACCACCGGTCGTCGGCAGGTGCTGATCCTGAGTCTCCTCGTCTTCTCCACTGAGGATGAGATTGACACCATCGAGACAGGAATCGTTGCGGAGGTCGCTGCAACTGTTGAAAGTGACGATGAATACCAGCCACGGGACGAAGTTGATGAAAGCAACGATGGTGCCGACGAAACAGACGCCAAACAGCCTGATGAAGTGGAGTTTGGAAACATTTCTGTGACGAAGCACGCTGCGACCATCATTGATAGCAGCGATCTTGACGACGATAGCGACGATGAAGATGACCTCGGGCCTATCAATACCAAGTCAATCGAGCTGGAGGAACAGAGCGAAATGGGTGCAAAGGTGGATGAGTCCACTGATGACGAGGCTGAGGTCATGGCTCCCATTGTTGCCGACCCCGACATT
Organism: Phytopythium helicoides; assembly: GCA_024867545.1. Classification (NCBI taxonomy): domain Eukaryota; phylum Oomycota; class Peronosporomycetes; order Pythiales; family Pythiaceae; genus Phytopythium; species Phytopythium helicoides. Next base: position 1,083,775 of record JANFNE010000011.1, on the reverse strand, counting down.
TCTAGCGAAATTGATGTCGTGGTGACAGCGACCAATGTCATGCTCGAGGCATCCAAGATCAAGGACGGTGTGCTGAACGCCCCGAAGGCCAATAAGCCGTCGCTGAATGCCAACCTTGCCAAGTACAAGAAGAAGGGCAAGAGTGCGCGTGGTATCACGAAGCTCCCCGCACTCACCGAGTCGGAGGCACAGACTGTTCCATTAGTTGCCCCGAACGCTGTAAACACTACCGTTCAAGTGCGAGGTCGGCCGAAGCCCAAGCTGACTATGATGGACACTCCTGATGGAGCGACCTATCTCGTCAAGTGGAAAGAGAACCGCAGCATCGGACTGCAGTTGAAGGAGGTGCGCTTCGCCAAGGGCACCTTCCCACTCGTGACAGATGTATGCCAAGAGCCGTGCTGCGAGGCACTCAAGCACATTTGTGTGGGCGATGTGATTGTGGAGATCAATGGCAAGAACACGTCGTCGATGGGCGTGAAAAAGACGGTCAACTTCCTTCGCTCGTGCTCCAAGACGACGCTCATGAAGCTGCGTCACGGCCCTGCCTTCGCGAGCCAGCGTGTGAGTGCTTATATATAGAGGCGAGTAGGAGAGAAGCGCAGCCATGGGGCAGCAGACAGCAAGCAGCGGGTAGAGCGTGCAAGGCGCGGGAGTAATGTGTGGTGGTGGTGACGTTTTGTACTTGTTGTAGGGGGCGTTGAAGTGTTCACACATTGCGAGTTGCATTGGATGCATTCGCTCGCTGACTGTAAAACGGCGGGCCACGCTGACGCGTCACCACACTCGCTACACGTCAATTGCGTTTCACTTGCGATTTGTATGCGCAACAATAGGATACCGTACAGTTGTCCTCATGGAGCCTCATGACGACGCAAAGAGCAGCAACTGCAGCAGCTCGAACTCTCTATCGAAAAGCGACGCCCGCACGAATGGCGGGGCCGACCTCGTGTTTGATTCACTTCAAGCTCCTTTCTTCTTCTCATACAAGCCCCTTACGCTTTGCCCTAGCCGGGCAATGCCTAGTGCATCGAGGCGAGCTTCTTCTTGATCTTGCCGATGGCGCGCGCCGGGTTCAGACCCTTGGGGCACGTGCGCGTGCAGTTCATGATCGTGTGGCACTTGTACAGCTTGAACGTGTCGTCCAGCGCACGCAGACGCTCCTGCGTCTTGGTGTCGCGCGAGTCCTCGATCCAGCGGAACGCCTGCATCAGCACTGCACAAGCACAAAAACGCCACGCCATTAGATCTCTCCAGCAATCAAATTCGGCACAAAACACGAATAGCAACGCACCGGCGGGGCCAAGGTACTTGTCCGGGTTCCACCAGTAGCTCGGGCACGACGTGCTGCAGCACGCGCACAGGATGCACTCGTACATGCCGTCGAGCTTCTTGCGGTCCTCCTTCGACTGGAGGTGCTCGACGTTCACGTCCTTGACCTCGTCCGACTGCAGCCACGGCTCGATCGAGCGGTACTGGTCGTAGAAGTTGTTGAGGTCGGGCACGAGGTCGCGGATGACGTACATGTGCGGCAGCGGGTAGATCTTGGTCACATCCGCGTTCTTCGTGATGGGGCTCAGACACGCCAGCGTGTTGCCGCCGTCAATGTTCATGGCGCACGAGCCACAAATGCCCTCACGGCACGAGCTGTTACCGGAACACAAACGCAATGGGAGAGGCTGTTAGACGGGACTCGACAGATCGACACTTGGCTAGCTGTCGGAATCCGTACCGGCGGAACGTCAAGGTCGGGTCCTGCTCGTTCTTGATCTTGAGCAGCGCGTCCAGCACCATCGGGCCGCAGCTGCACACAAATACAGCGCCACCTCGTCAGCACCTTCGTTCATCCCCATGCTCCAGCAGAAGCACAGCGCGTCGACGCACTCGTCCAGGTCGATGGGGTAGGTGCACTCGTATGGCTTGCCCTTGGTCTCGGGGTCCCAGCGGTAGATCTTGAAGTACTTGATGTTCTACATGTGCGCGCAGGCGCTCGTCAGTCCCTGCCCTCGCCTCCGCACTCGCCTCTCCGCCCTCCACGCACCTTGGGCTTGGCGGTCTGCGCCTTGAGGTCGGGCACGAACGCCGGCACCGACAGCGCGCGCGCGCCGGAGCTCAGCACGGGCGCCTTGAGGGCGCGCACGGTGGCCAGCATGGTCTCTCGCAGCTTCTGGCGGCCGGGAAGGGCGGCGACTTCGCTGTTGTTCGCCGGCGGATCGACCTCGCGGCTGGAATCGCAGACTGACCGCACAACTGGGGGGCCGGTTTGGCCCCACACATCCAACAAAAAACCGGGCGTTCCGGGGATGCGCGTGGGTCGCTCCACCTGATGCTCCACATGGAGGGTCTGGAGCGGCGGGCCACATGCACCCGCAGAAGGGGGCACTATCGCAGAACAAGAACAGTTGAAAACACACACACAAAAATCAAAATCACCTTGAAGCGGCCAGCGCACCCTCATCATCCTCATGGAGACGATGGAGGAACGAGTGCGCGAGCTCGAGGAGCAGCTCCAGGTGCGCAACGCTTACCGATGGCTACACTATAGAATGAGCAGCAGTTGGCTGCTCTCTGCCTGCTTCAGCTGACGTCGTGGAACGGCGTGGTGGCTTGGCCAGAGCGCGAGGAACGACGTCAAGCGCTACGCCAGCTTCGCGCTACGCGTGCAGCAGGAGCTCGCGCGCGAGCAACAGCGCGCTAAGGACCGAGACACACCTGGTGCTGAGCGATATGACATGGACAGAGTGGACTACTCGTTCAGAGAGTACTCGTACATCGACGACGACGGCGATGCAGAAGAAGAGGAAGCAGAACAACTTAATAAGTCCAGGGTTGGGCGAGTTGCCACCGCACACGCGACCAGCGACGAGTGGATAAAAGAATAACCGGACTAAAAAAGCTGATCGATACACGGTCGAGCGGAAGTAGGCTCAGCAGCAGTCGAAACGGAGCTGCGGTTCATGGGCCAGAAACAAGGCTCAACCTGGACGAGCTGTGCGAATTCATACGCGTCCAGAAACAACTCGTCATGGAAATGGATGCCGAGAACGATAGACTTCGAGACTCACTGTCGGCACGACCGACGCGTCGTGAACTGCTGGTAAGTGGGACATCTCGCTTTGGTTGTTCCAATCCCTTCTTATTTATGTTTGTTTGTCAGGGCTGTTTCCTCGAAATCGAACGTCTGAAAAGCCAGATCCACCAGTCGCGCTTCAGCAAACCCAAGGATGAGTCACAAATGCCTGCTCCATCTCCACTTTTCCCGCTCGAAGATCCATCCAGCGCAGTGTCTCGCAGCGCACTGGCGAGCCGAGTTCTCGACGATAAGTTACTTCGCTCGCTTCATGTTACGGTGGAGTCTGTCACGAATCCTCGCGGGGGTAGCTCTCGCGGGCGAAATCGAGCGTCAACAGACTCAGCCCTGTTGCGGCGGTCATTCTTGAAAGAAAATGTAATCTGCCGGCTTTCTCTCGACCAGTCGGCGATCGATGCAGCGGCATCTTCAATCAAGAAAGTCGCGAACAGATTCAACAAACGAGCAGGAGGTGGCAAAGCGAGTCGGCCGCTTGTGCTCCGATATTGTTGCTAGTTGCTGTTACGTACTCGGCGTGAACGATATCGCGAAGCTACCTCGTTACCTCGAAACGCTGCAGCGGCTCGCACAAATTGGACCCGTGTATCAGTCGTTCACGGAGAAGCTCGAACAGGAAATACGGCGCTTCAACTCGGTAGGAGTTTGCGACTTGACTGTAGGAGTCCCACAAATCACACTGACGATGACGGGATCCAGAATGGTTCGGGATCGACTTCTGAGACTTATCGGTCTCAAGATCAAATGCTCAGCGAAGTAAGTGACTCGGTGCGCTCTCCATCGCTGCTGTCATTTTTAACACGTGTGGTTTTACTGGGGTTGTCGAAGTTGATGGATCAAATCAAAGACATCCTTGTCGAACTCGACGCACGTCGTGAGCAAATGAAGCCACCAGGGTCGAAGTCTCACGCTGTACTATTTGAGTGCATGCAACTTCTTCAAGTCAATCGAATTGACCACATCGCCCCAAACATCCGTGTACGTGTTTGTTCTCCAACACATTAGAATAATGATTGACTGAACAAAAATCTAACGGTTTCTATTATAACAGCGGATGATTGACTCTATTCGAGCAGAACAGCATTTCGAAGAGCAGCTCCGCTCCTTACTTGGCTTAGACGAGACCGCGACGCGCAAGCACATCCTCTCGCTGACTTCAAAGCTATTTTGTGACTTGGGATTCGAAAGTGATGAAGAGAACCGGCAACAGCAACCTAGAACCGCGCGAACTCGCTAGCTCTCGTCATTCCCCTACCGCGTCACTAGGCACGCATCCTTTATTCAGGTTGAATGAATGTGCTTTTGAGCAGCTCTCTCGACGACAGTTGCAGTTGTATAGGCCTTCAAAACGAATCTGCATTAGGAAAATGTCCAACCACCAGCATATTTGATATTGTACACGTACCGAATGGACGATGGCGATAATGCTGCTTGAGTGTTTGACAAGTAGCGCAGTACGACACATCGTCAGCAGCGCACTTGTCATGGAAAAAATGTCCGAGAGCTTGCCCAATGAGTTCATCGCTTTTCCAGATCTCGAGAGAGCGCTTCGCCTTTGGATGCATTTGCACTCCTCGGCTCAAGGCTTCCTGGAGGCTCATTGCTCGTCGATACTTTCGCCAGATATGCCACGCCTCTTTGACGTGCTCCTTTACAAGCTGCTCTCGGATGGCAGCGAGTCCTGGAGTTACCAAGCATTCGCTGCTGGTAGAGTCGCTCAACCACTGCAGCGCGCACCGGCGATGGAAGCGCCGGCCGAAAACGCAGACATGATCGTCGTTCGTTTGTCGGGCTCACAATCAACTGCCATGAACCATTTCTTGGCCGTCGTAGGGTGCGGGAAGCTCACGAACACCTCGGCTCGACTGAAGCCAGCCTGCTTGGCTGCCTCCTCCATAACCGCGACATACTCAATGTCCTGCGGGTAGATCTGAAACACTGCTCGACCTCGAGACTTGCTCGACAACTGCGCATACAGAGAGTCGAAACATACTGCGAGGCCATCGGGGGACAGCCACTGCAGCATCGAGATGCCAATCGCTGCGTCAAACAGCCCGCTGCGAAGGGGAACGGCTGCGCCGCGTTACCGCCGTAGAAGTCCGCTTTGCCCTTCTCCGCCGTCAGCGCCAACATTGACGCACTGATGTCGAAGGCGAGAATGAGAGCGTCTTTACGCTGTTCAGCCAACCACTTGTATGCCGCTGCAGTGCTCAGGCCGGAGCCGGCGCCAATATCGAGCAGCATCATCACGTCACTCTCTTTCGTCGCGTTGGGCTGCAGCAGCTCGAGCGCATGGCGCGTCAGGTCGCGCTGAATCTCGGCGTTGGCAGGCGTCGTGTACGTCGAGGACTGCGCATCCGTGTAGAAGTGACGCGCAGGCCTCGGAGGTCTCAGGCGTCGCTTGACCGCGATGCTCGGGCAGTGCCTGCTTGTAGGGCATGGCTGGTCGGCGTGGAATGTGAACTCGGAGGTGGCTCGAAGTGTCCTCGCAGAAAGACGCCCTATCAATCTCGATTATCCGTGAGGAGACCATTGTGTCAGGACAAAGCACCAGGCTGACAGCTCACTTCAAGTGCGACGAGTGATCGCTTGGAACGTGTCGAACTTGATGATCACGAAAAGACACAGGAACGGAGACAGCGCCAGCACGATGCACACGATGAGCGCCGCACCTCCCAGAACGATCCCAGAGCCGCCAGGCCCGCAGCGAGCACGAACGGCGCCAGCAATGCGTACCCGGAGATGCAGAAGCACGTGGTGAAGGCGTGGCGGAAGGTGGTGCGGCCATTGCGCGTGCACGGTTGGAAGAAGCAGCAGAGCACGCAAAAGACGATGGCGAGAGCCAGTGCTGGCGGGCCGAACACGATGAAGAACCCGAAGCGCATGATGGCCTGGAATATCTTTTCGGTGCGGCTCTGCTGCTCCACGTCAGCCATCTGATTGCCCGCGCACCCACGCACGTTCCACCACTGAAAGTGCTCGGGGAACACGTTGTCGTCGATCACGGCCAGGCAGATCCAGCAAAACGACGTGCCACACACGACGCATTTCATCTGGTTGCACCCGCCCGTCTTCTCGACGTGATTCTGGCAGCCTGGGCACGGCTTGGCGATCTCGCTGATGAGCGCGTTGTTGAGCTTCTCGAGCGTGATCATCTTCTTTTCGTACTCAGCGCATGTGCGTCCTTCGTGTGCGTTACTGTGGAGAAAGCAGAACTCGCGGCCGCAGGATTCACACGTGCATGCAGGGTCGTCCGGACCCACGCACACTTGCGAGTGGTCGCAGAATGGGCACTGCCTCGCGAGCTCGTTCTCCTTGTTAAACTTGAACTTGTTGTACTTTTGCCAAGCCTCTTCCGAGACAAGCGAGCGAATGTCCTCGATCGCGATCTCTGCTGTGCACGCGCCTTCTTTCGAGTCCTTGGGCTGATAGAAGCACGTCGGGTAGACTTGCGCTTCGCTGATCTTGAACTCAAGGTAGTTTTGCAGACACGGCCGGCAGAAGGAGTGGTGGCAGTTGGTAAGCGAGACAGAGGTCGACACCGGCACAAAGTCGAAGCAGATCTGGCACAGGAACGTCTCTTCCATCGATAAGCCCATGTAGCTGACAAATGAGCGCAGAAGACCCGGCACCGATTGCCGCAAACTGCGACCACTGCTGTCGCTCCCACCTCGGGAGCCTCGGTTCACAATCGAGTCTTTTTGCGAAGTAGCTTCGTCGTTATCAAGCTTGAGAAGACCCGCGCCAGTGGCAGTCGACGCGGCCTTGAACGACTCGTTGCTGTCGCCTCGCTCGTACCTGGCATCGAAGTCGAGCAGCTCCTCCTTCTCGCTGTGAACGTCGATCACCACGCTGTCATTGGTGACCGGCATGGTGCTGCGCTCGGGCTGCGTCGTCGATCCCATCAGCACCTCGGAGGCTCTGCGCAGCAGTCGCGAGATCATCATCCAGGAGCTCGGAGGCGCCTCGCCCTGGCTGTCTCGGTCGTCAGCCGTCTCCATCACCGGTATCGAGCCGCGTCCGCCTCCTCGCCCGTGGCGCTCCTCTTCTACCGAGCGGCGGGAGGCGAGCGAGTCCCGAGCCGACGCGGCCTCGTCGTCCGTCTGCATGACGCCGATCTCGACCTCGATGGCGTCCAGCAAGCTGGTGGGAAGCCCCTCCCATAGCGTGGGCGCCATCTGTCGGCGGCGCTGGAGCTGGTGCAGGCGCCAGACCCAGCGCATGCGCTCGCTCTCGCTCTCGAAGCGCTCCTTCTCGTGCAGCGCGTCGTACAGCCGCAGCAGGTACATGTCGAGCGCGTCCTCGGCCGCCTCGGCGCCATCGGGTGGCTCCACCGGCGGCTCCATGCGCGCAGTGCCCGCTCCGGCCCCAGCTGTGCTGCCAGTTGCGCTGCTGGCGCTCGCAGCGGCCGACCGTCGCGTTGAACGGGCAGATAACTGTAAAGAGGTCCGCCGTCTCTACGCGCTATCCTCACGCGATGGCGCTGTATTTGGGGGTACTTGCTGCGGTACACTGTCAACTGGGGCGGCGAAGGCTCGACTTGGAGGAGGACTCCCAAGCAGCGAGGACTTCAACATCGCGACCAGCTGACCGATTGTCGCGTTCGTGTGCTCGTCACGCTCAAGAAGCTGCACGCGCACTGGCACCATTCCATTTGACGCCACGAAGCCACCGTGGGTCGTCGTCGGCCAGGGACGGCGCATCTCTTTCATCGGAAGATCCGAATCGAACGCATCATTCTGTATCCGAGCGAAACGCCCAGGAACTCATGATCTTGCTGCGAGAGCGAGTCTGGTAGATACGCTCAAAGGAGTGCAAAATGCATGTACTGGTAAAATGGTGCCACACATCCATTTTCGGTACGAGTGCGAAATGTGTGATTCTTCGGCACATCGAGATGATCGTGTCGGGGTCTGACCGAGCGCCATCGCGCGAGGAATGCTGAGGGTGACTTTGATTTTGTTGTGACGGCCGACAAAGTCGGCAGTGGCCAATGGCCACTGGCCATCCTTGTCATCGCTCGCACTCGATGCGCACCCGCATCGCGGAACGACACACAAATGCAAAGACAGGGATTGTTCAGCCGCAGGCACTCGGCATTTTTTTTCAAGCGGTGAGCGAGCGCCTCGGCCAAGAGTTACCAAGTTGTAGGCATTTGGGCTATCCATATTGAAGCAACATGGTGCACTTGTGATATCGGTATCGTTGCCCAAGCGCCCGCCTGGTTATCAGCAGTGGTTCCTTCTCGTGAACTGAACATAGTCGTCAAAGTCGAATAGAGCGACCTATTTGTTTGCGAGTTGTGAGCCACGCGCCATTCATCTGCTACTTGTTAAGGCGATTTTTTTGCCGTGAGAGCGATGGATAACGAAAGGGAGAATTATCCTATTCATGCACATCCCAGAACGTGCCAATTTCGCGCATCTTCTTGCCACATCACTTAGGCGAGGCTACCTGGTGTTACTTTTTTTTCCCTTTCAAACTCGTCTCGAAATCTCACAAGAACAATCACAGACTGCGAAGTAATCCCGCGCCAAGATATGTGTCATCGTTCTGAGAGAATCTCCAACAAGTGAGCGAGATATGCACGGTACAGAATATGGTGTTGTACCCGCAACTCCAACTGAACCATGTCGATGGCCGAGTGCATCGACAAGTGCCACCGAGCATGCTAAGTCAAGTGGCACCGAGCATGCTCAGTCAAGTGCCACCGAGCATGCTCAGACACGAGGACGCTTTGCAGCTCGATTGCCTGCTTGCAGTGCTCGAATGTTGGCTCCACGAACAGAATGGTGGTTGGAGGCGAGATTCGGCAGCAAATTGCTATCCTCCACCCCTTACCAAACGCTACATGCACCACCCCTATTAGTAAGCAGCCCACCCAAAACAAAAACTATTCACGGATATAATCACGCATGGCTCAGATACACGTCTATCAACAATATGGTCTAACAATTGAAGTAGTAATTACTTTCAGGAAGAGAGGTGGGCTTACCAGGTTGGCTCTAGAACGTCTCGATTTTTTTGGTTCCGGGGGGTTGGCCACTTCGCAAAAAGCAATCCGCCGAGAAGCAACCAAGCCAAGCCAAGCCGAGCCTTTCTCACAGTCATGGGCCGCTCGCGTAACTCCCGCCCCGCCCCCGCCCGCCGCGCGCCCGCCCCCGCGCAGCAGCGCCGCCCGGCGCCGGCCCCCGCTCCGGTGCGCTCGGCTCCGGCCCCGGCCCCGCAGCAGTCGAGCGGTGGCGGCATGATGAGCGGACTCATGGGCACGGTGGCCCAGGGTATGGCCTTCGGCACGGGTAGCGCGATCGCGCACCGCGCCGTGGGCGCCGTGGCCAACTCGTTCTCGGGCTCGGACGCGCCGCAGGAGGCCGCGCCCGCCATGCAGCCGCAGCAGCCGGTGCAGCAGCAGCAGAACCTGTGCGGCAACGACCAGCGCGCCTTCCTCGAGTGCCTCAACACCAACTCGAACGACATCAGCGCGTGCCAGTTCTACCTCGACCAGTACAAGCAGTGCCAGGCGCAGAGCTCGTATGTGTAAGCTCCTGACGGCGAGTCGTGATCTTCCTTGGGTGCGAAGCAGGACGCAGGCTCGAAACGGAGGCGCAGCAGTGACCGCGCCCTTGTGGCGCTGGTGGCTGTGTGATCCTTTCCTCTGTGTGATCCTTTCCTCGTGTTTTGCAAGCTATTGAGGGAGAATAGAAGTCTGCGAGCAAGGCGGAGCAGACGCTCCATCTAACATATACAACAAAAATGGTTTTGCACCAGCCCAACCGGTTACTCTTTCCTCTGTGGATTTGATTTGATATACGTACAGCGCTTCCCCCTAGCTGAGATGCTCGTCCCATTGGCATCACGACCAGCAGCTCCATGCAGCGTAGCGCCATAAATTCAGCACTTGATTGACTTGACACCATCATGACGGAGCCTGTAGCTTGGAATCACCGAGTCGTGGAGTGACGGCTTACTTCGGAGGACTCTAGACAATAGCTGAACAATTCCTGCTTGCTCACGCAGGGCCACCAATGCGCAACCTCCGCGTAAGATGAGCTGTAGATGCTCCAACATTTGATGGTCGACACGAGGAAGAGGAGAAGGCTTGCAATGCAGCAGAGAACATACAAACTGGTGCGACTCTTGCCGGCAAGCAGAGGCCAACCCAAAGCATCGAGTTGATATCGGTGAGTTGCCGTCGTGAAGACCATATTTGCCCATGGTCCCGCGTCCTCCTTTAACACAGCTCGCACCTGAGATGGTGTGTCCAGCCAGCCGTCATGGCTTTTGCGTGCGTTCGTTGGCGACGACAAACTTACGCGGACGGCAGGGAAGAAGGTAACGCGGTGAGACCATAGTGAGTCGATCGGCAACAACGGGGCTTGTCGTGACAGGGTGCAGCCAGCAGCTAGAATGCGCGGCGCAAATGATTCGACATGAAACACCCAGCGAAGAGATCGTTGCAACAGACTAGAGTAGAGCATCACCCCCATCACTAGGCTTGCATGCACCGAAAGACGCCTCGGGCGGGCGTTGCCTTTGCCGTTCTCCATCGATCTGCAGTAACATCATCAAGGACAGCTCGCGCCATACTTGTAGATCAAAAGTGCAGCGTTCCAAGGTGCTCAGGAGTTAAAGACACCGTGGAGACGTCAGCGAATGACCTCGTACTGGCGCAGATCTTCTTCTCGGCTGCCACAAGCATGCGATTCACCAGCCTCCACCTCGGCCATCCCAGCGTGGCGTAGAAGTTGGGCACTTCGGGAAACGTCAACATGCAGCGCATTCGCGCGGCACGAAAATCAGTTTGGCGTGCCGCGACGAAGAACTTCCATCGTCGCCCTGATTGACGTCACCTGGCTGGAGACCTCGTCGTTGATGCGGAGCTTTGGCGCTCGCCCCTCTGGAAGCCAAATGCGCAATGACTGCCGCTCCATCGGTCCACAGCAGGCCGTGAATGTGTGGCTGCCAGCCAACCTGGCAGTCACCCAGCCCGCTTCATCCTTGCTCGCTCCCCTCCCTCCTCCCCATCGCGTATCCGCTGCAAGGCGGTCCGGCGGCGCATGTCCATGTTGATGGGTATCTTCCCTTGTTGAATCTCGCAGGTGCGCATGATACAAGGCGTAACACTGTCGCCAACTATTGTGTCCGGCGCGGCGGTCCGTTGACCACCATCGAATTGGTATCCAAGCGGCCAACGAGCGAGCCGCCGCCGCTGCTTGCTGCAGTGCACGCCCCGTCATGTACTGTAGACGCCTTCGGGCTCATGCTGCTCTCCCTGCCACCGCCACCTCAACACCCCTATATGAACCGAGCTCAGGCCGCCGGGAACGCTCGCGTCGCCTTCCGAACCATCATTGACCACAACACACACTACGCAATCCGCACGGTTTTATCAAAAAACCTTGGAAGGCTGCGCTGCGATCCGCGGAGGTTGCACCTCGCGTTGACTGGTGGATTGTATGGTGCATAGTGGGCGCGAGTGTGATTGCCTCCGCCCAACGCGTGTGCTCCACTCGTTTCGCCCTCTTTTCTCTCTCGCCGCCGCCTTTCTCGAGGCGGCGAGCTTCATTTCTTCTTTTGGATACTACGAGCCAGTAGCACCCAGAGGCAAGGAGACCGGCCGACCGCCCCGCCCCCGACAGGAATCCCCGCTCGCCCCCCCGCCGCTGTTCGACTCGCGTCGAGCGCCCGCACCCCCGCAGCCACCATGGTGAACTTCACGGTCGACCAGATGCGCGAGATCATGGACTACACGAAGAACATTCGTAACATGTCGGTGATCGCCCACGTCGACCACGGTAAGTCGACGCTCACGGACTCGCTCGTGTCCAAGGCCGGTATTATCTCGGCCAAGCACGCCGGTGAGGCCCGCTTCACGGACACGCGCGCCGACGAGCAGGAGCGCTGCATTACCATCAAGTCCACGGGTATCTCCATGTTCTTCGAGTACGACATGGACGCCGGTGAGCAGGCCACGGCCTGCCGCCATCGCCAAGGAGACTGAGGAGGAGGCCGCCGCCGCGGAGGCCGCTGCCACGGACGTCGTCATCTCCAAGAACTCGTACCTCATCAACCTCATCGACTCGCCTGGTCACGTTGACTTCTCGTCGGAGGTGACGGCCGCTCTGCGTGTCACGGACGGTGCCCTTGTCGTCGTCGACTGCATTGAGGGTGTGTGCGTGCAGACCGAGACGGTGCTGCGCCAGGCCATCAGCGAGCGTGTCAAGCCCGTGCTCATGGTCAACAAGGTCGACCGTGCCCTGCTCGAGCTGCACCTTGAGCCTGAGGACTGCTACCAGTCGTTCTCGCGTGCCATTGAGACGGTCAACGTCGTCATCGCCACCTACTTCGACGAGAAGCTCGGCGACGTCCAGGTTTACCCGGAGAAGGGTACGGTCGCCTTCGGCTCGGGTCTCCACCAGTGGGGTTTCACGCTCAAGAAGTTCGCCCGCCTGTACTCGAAGAAGTTCGGCATTGAGGAGTCGAAGATGATGCAGAAGCTCTGGGGCGACTGGTACTTCGACGCTGACAACAAGAAGTGGACCAGCAAGAACAACGCCGCCGGTACCCTCAAGCGTGCCTTCGCTCAGTTCATCATGGACCCCATCATCAAGATGTTCGACGCCATCATGAACGACAAGAAGCAGAAGTTCGAGAAGATGATGAAGGCTGTGGGCGTTGAGCTCAAGTCGGACGAGAAGGAGCTGACGGGCAAGCCGCTCCTCAAGCGCGTTATGCAGCGCTGGCTGCCGGCCGCCGACGCCGTCCTTGAGATGATCGTCGTCCACCTGCCGTCCCCCGTGACGGCCCAGAAGTACCGTGTTGACACGCTGTACGACGGCCCGCTCGACGACGAGTGCGCCAACGCCATCCGCAAGTGCGACGTCAACGGCCCGCTCGTCATGTACGTGTCGAAGATGGTGCCGACCTCGGACAAGGGCCGCTTCTACGCCTTCGGCCGTGTGTTCGCCGGTAAGATCGCCACGGGCCAGAAGGTCCGCCTCCTCGGCCCCAACTACGTGCCGGGCAAGAAGACCGACCTGTGGGTGAAGAACATCCAGCGTACGGTCATCATGATGGGCCGCTACGTCGAGCAGACCCCCGACATTCCGGCCGGTAACACGTGCGGTCTCGTCGGTGTCGACCAGTACCTGCTGAAGTCGGGTACCATCACGACGTCGGAGACGGGCCACACCATCCGTACCATGAAGTTCTCGGTGTCGCCGGTCGTGCGTGTCGCCGTCGAGCCCAAGACTGCCTCGGACCTGCCCAAGCTTGTTGAGGGCATGAAGCGTCTTGCCAAGTCGGACCCCATGGTTCTGTGCTACACCGAGGAGTCGGGTGAGCACATTATTGCCGGTGCCGGTGAGCTCCACCTGGAGATTTGCCTGAAGGACCTGCAGGAGGAGTTCATGGGCACGGAGGTCAAGATCTCGGAGCCCGTTGTGGCTTACCGTGAGACGATCACGGGTGAGTCGGAGAAGACGTGCCTGTCGAAGTCGCCGAACAAGCACAACCGTCTGTTCTGCGTTGCCGGTCCGCTCGGCGATGAGCTGACGAATGAGATCGACGAGGGCAAGGCCGAGGTCGACCCCCGCCACGACCTGAAGCTTCGTGCCCGTTACCTGGCCGACAACCACGGCTGGGACGTGACGGACGCCCGTAAGATCTGGGGCTACGGCCCGGACGGCAACGGACCCAACCTCTTCGTCGACCAGACCAAGGGTGTGTCGTACCTGAACGAGATTAAGGAGTCGGTTCTCGGCGGCTTCAACTGGGCCACCAAGGACGGTGTGCTCTGCGAGGAGATCGTGCGTGGTATGCGCGTGAACCTGCTCGACGTGGTGCTCCACGCCGATGCCATCCATCGTGGTATGGGCCAGATCCTGCCGACGACGCGCCGTGTCGTGTACGCGTGCCAGCTGACGTCGGCCCCGGCCCTCATGGAGCCTATCTTCCTTGTGGACATCCAGTGCCCGCAGGACGCTATGGGCGGCTGCTACGGTGTGCTCACCCGCCGCCGTGGCCACGTGTTCGCTGAGGAGCAGCGCCCGGGTACCCCGATGATGCAGCTGAAGGCGTACCTGCCCGTCAACGAGTCGTTCGGTTTCACGGCCGACCTTCGCCAGAGCACGGGTGGCAAGGCCTTCCCGCAGATGCTGTTCGACCACTACCAGGTGGTCGCCGGTGACCCGACGGACGCTAACTCCATGTCGGGCAAGCTGGTGAACGGCGTGCGTGTCCGCAAGGGTCTGGCGCCGGAGGTGCCCCCTCTCGACCGCTTCTACGACAAGCTCTAAACTGGCAGCCTCAATTCGTGAAAAGGAGCGCGCTAAACCTGTGCGCGACGCGCTCCATATCGCGGCTTGCTGCTCTAGTTGGAACCTGTTGGATGTAGAGTTTGTTCTCTGCGCGGTTTAACTCCGAAAGAAGCGTGCATCGCATTTTCATATACTCCTCGTCGCTAAAGTCGTTTCCATCATTGTTCATTTGCAATGCATCAAGTGACGATACGCAACTCCCCGGTGTTGCCTATCACATCATGCTGGCTCGACGATGACGAAGAAGTGAAGGCTGGCTGGCCGTTGAAGTGGATTTTTCGCAATAACATAAGTAACTACACATCCACATGAAATGCACAAACGCAATGATATAGATCCCCAAGATCCACCAACATTCCTCGCCGTGTTTCTCTTTTCTGGGTCCATTCCCCATCTCTCCACCTCTCGACCACATCGGTCTCCACCCGTCGGCCATGCGCGTGCGAGCGCCCAGGGACGAGCGCGCCGTGTGGAAAGCGGCGCGCAGCGGCGACTTCGGCAAGCTGCGCGGCGTGCTGAGCTCCGCGCGCGACCCACAGGCGCTCGTCAACTGCTTCAACCCGCTGACGGGCACGACGCCGCTGATGGCGGCGGCCGCAAAGCGCTCTGGCGCCCCGGCGCTGCAGGTGCTGCTCGAGTACGGCGCGGACGCGACGCTGGTTGACCAGACCAAGCGCGCTGCCACGGCGCTGCACCACGCGGCGTACGCGAACCGCGTCACGCAGATTGACTACCTGCTGCATGCCGGCGCCAGCCCCTTCGCGCTCAACCGGAGCGGCCACACGCCGCTCGACGTGGCGCGGATCCGCGGGAGGAAGGAGGCGGCCAGGGTGCTGACGGCCGCGGTGGCGGTGTACAGCGGCTGGCTGAGCATCCGCTCGCAGGCGATCCTTCCGGTCTGGAGGCGCCGCTGGTGCGTCATGGAGGCGTGCGACCCCGAACGGTCGATCGTCGAGATGAGCGTGTTCCAGGACCCAGAGCACCCGCAGCCAGAGTACGTGCTGCAAGTAGACGCGCCGACGCTCGCGATGCCGTACTCGGCAGAGGCGGAGGGCCACTCAGCGTGGATGAACCGCGCGAACGCTTTCAAGGTGAACACGCCCGTGCGGTACCAGAGGATCCGTCGCCAGCGCTTCCGCAGAAACCCAACCAACGGGAGGACACAAGCTTACGGAACGGTGCTGTCGATGGACTATGTGTTCTCAGCAGACACGGAAGAAGATGTCGATGCGTGGACGCGAGTGCTTGAGGGGAGACAAGTGGAGCTGTTCCCAAGTGCGAGAGGCAACTTTGGAGACGTTCCTCTCGCGGTGACGGTGATTCCCGTCGAGGAGACATTCTCCCAGAGCATGAGCCCACGTGTGCGACCCGCGTCCTTCAGTGCCTCTATGCCTCCGTTGGAGGAAACTACTATGACAACCGTCGAGGTTCCAAGAGAAGCCATGCGCCGCTCCTCCGCACCGGATCTAAGTCCGAAGCCGTCGTCACCATCACAGCCACGTGGAGAGCATTTATCATCACGCGCATCCGCCCCAACATTTTTGGAAGATGACGATTACAACGAGCTGTTTCCGCCAGCTAGCACACCAAATAACTCAGCACGTGCGGCGCGCGCAGCTGGCGAGAGTCCTCGAGGCACCGACTTTGCTCGACCGGGAGAACAAGCATGCAGGGACTGCGTCGTCTGCATGGACGCATCCCGCGACGCGATCTGCGTTCCGTGCGGTCACATCGCCGGTTGCTTTCTGTGCCTCCAGGCTATTGTGCAGGCTTCGGGTGAGTGCCCGATTTGTCGCGCGCACGTCGACACCGTCGTCCGAATCTACGATTGCTGAGTAGGTCTCCGTGATAAGTACATGAATCTTGAAACATTTCATCGCGATTCGTCTGTGCGGCGTTGAAGTCTCGATCATTCACACACCTCTGGTGCTCGCAAAGACATGGAGATGATTGGTCCATTGCGGTGTTGAGTCCGCCCCTTGACGGACTCATCGGGTTCATGAGGACGACACCGGACATGTGGTAGACGAATCCACAGAGACACGAGCTGCGCAAGCGGCAGCGCATGTCTCGCCTGCGGTGCCGCGTTGCAGTGCTGCCGTCGCTGGAACCGCCGCTAGAGGCGTGGGTGGACTGGCACGCCAGCTCAAAGCTACGCTCCCAGCCGCCAGCTCATTGAGATATCATTCGCCTCTGTGATACATCGCGACAGACTACAGCCTCAGGCCGCGGCACCGCACCAGCGTCGCACTCTCCTTCTTCCGCAGTCGCGCCGCCACTTCAGACGTATTCGACCTATGCTAGGACTGCAGCAGTCAGCGCTCGTCTACGGCTCGAGCCACGCGCACAGCGAGGTGACCAAGCGCCGCAGACCCAGCGACCCGCTCTCGCTGTTTCGCGCATGCGACCGCGGCGACTTCCTGCTCGCCTTCGCTCTGCTGAAGGCCGACCCAACGCTCGACGTCAACGCTCTCCACCCTGTGAAAGGCACGACCGCGCTCATGGCGGCCGCGAAGGACCGCGCTGGAGCCGAGACCGTGCGGACGCTACTGGATTTTGGCGCCGACGTACACGTCGCCGACACTCACACGAACAACACGGCACTCCACTTCGCAGCGCAGAGCTCGGACGCGTTGGCGACCGAGCTGCTACTCGCTGCTGGCGCAGATGTGTACGCCATGAACTCGGACGGATTGATGGCGATCGATATCGCACGGCGATGCGGCCGAGCAGACGCTGCCAAGGCGCTCTCGGCCGTCATGAAGATCCACTCGGGCTGGCTGAGTGTGAGGAAAAGCGATGGCTCCAACAAGCGGTGGTGGGGTGTGCAGATGGCTTGCGACGCCCATGGATCGTCGATGGAGCTCTGTCTCTTCCGGTCGCCAATGGACGCTCGCCCGAGTGCTGTTGTGCTGGTCGACGCGGCTTCCGCTGTTATGATCGAGGGCAACACCGAAGCGAGCACGGACAACCAGAGAGGTAGCTGGAGGTTCCGACTCGACCGACCCGCGATCTACCAGAACCTCAAGAACCATCGGTACTCTCGGGATCGCGTCTCGGGAAAGACGCTCAGCCAAGGACACGTCAAGATCTGCGAGCTCCTGTTCGCCGCCGACAGTGCTAAAGAGCGAGAAGCGTGGATTGCATCCTTGACGAGTCAGCACAAGAGCTCGAGCCGGTGGTCTCCACTTGGCGGACCGACTTCAAGGCAATCCCAGCTTTGCGCTGGATCACCGACACTGTCCGAGGGACACCGCGGTTTTCGGACGTCGACGACGACCAGAGCAAGTGCGTAATCTGCACCAGCGCGCCTCGGAACGCGATCTGCACGCCCTGCGGCCACCTGGTCGCCTGCTACCCATGCCTACGAGCGGCCACGGCCAAGTCGCCCAAGCAGTGTCCCATTTGCCGCACCCGCGTGCACTCGATCGTCCGCGTCTACACGTCATGACCGTCGATAGGCAAAGAACTTGTGAGCAAGTCCTCGGATAGAACGAGGACGGATGGCTGTCTGTGGCAGCCAAACCCCCCATAGAATGAAAGCGCATCTTTTCTTCTCTTCTCTGGTGCCCATGAGTCGAGGGCGGGTGGGTGGACTCACTTGGCAGCCATGTCTGATCGTCAACGCTAGATACCAGCCCTTATGGTGATCTAGAAAGCTGCCATGGAGCGTTCGAACGCCATGCAACAGGGCGGAACACATCCAAGCACCGAAGTCTTCTTTGATCAAGGACGCCGCGTGCAACGGTCCAACAGCACCCAGGACCATGTCTCGCAAGAGTCCCATCACGCGATAGTCCTCATCAGTCAGTTGATGCTGTGACGCGAATGCGCCGCACCACCCCGCATCCTCCAGAAGATGGCGGGGAACGCTCCCCTTAGGAATCCGCTCGGTGGATCATGCGACGCGTGCCACTCGCGCTTTGGCATCCTGACCCGCAGCGCTCGCCGACACGATGAACCAGCGCTGGTCGGGGCCGCCGGCGGCGCGCGCCGAGAACGCGGCGATCTGGCGCGCGGCGCGCTCGGCCAACGAGGAGAAGCTGCTGGCGCTGGTGGAGCAGTCGCTGGACGACGTGGGCCGCGACGAGGGCAGCTGGGTGCACGCTCGGCGGCTCAACTGGGCGCACGACCGCAAGGGAACCACGCCGCTCATGGCTGCGGCTGCCCATCGGCGCGGCGCCGCGGCAGTGAGCGTGCTGCTGGCCGCTCGGTGCGTCGACGTGAACGCTGTAGGACGGCACGCAGATGCTCAACACGGCGCTGCACTACGCGGCGGCGAGCAGCAGCAGCGACGCAGTGGCGGTTGAGAACCTGCTGCATGCCGGTGCAGACCCCTTCCGACTCAACCGCCGCGGACATTTGCCACTGGATGAGGCTCGGGTGAACGGGAGAAGAGCTGCGGCGAAGGCGCTGCTCGACCACATGACGGTGCACGCCGATTGGCTCTACGTGAGAGGGAGACTGCGCTGGAAGAAGCGCTGGGGAGTTGTTGTGGCCTGCGATCGAGCGCGGACGGCAACGGAGCTCTGCATCTACAAGACACCAGATCACGTACGACCCGAGGCTGTTGTGTTGGTCGATGAACACGCCGAGGTGTTCCCGTTTGCGGCGACCGACAGCCATCATTGGCTCAAGCACCCGTTTGCATTCACAATGGACAGACCGGTCATGTGGCAGAGTGTCAAGCGACAAAAGTTCACGCGGGCTCCTTCATGCCGAAAGACCATGACGCACGAACAAACCCGCACCAAGCATGTGATCTTTGCCTCCGAAGCCAAGGAACGACAAGTTGCGTGGATCCAGGCACTTGCACCACCTCTATCTACAAGCGAAGACGGCAGCGTGGAGGCAGAAAACTACTACTGGCCGAGAGAAACCTCAGATTCCAGATCAAACAGCGTCAGCCAAGTGCCAGTTCTCCCCACTCAAGAGTTTGTTATCGAGCCGCCAATTCTACTGCCGCACGAACGTCGACGGAGCTCAACGCCAACCGCTTCGAGAGCACTTGCTTCGGTAGCGCAGATAACATCACCTCGTCACGACGAGCGTGCCCGCGCAAGAAGCGAGCCGCCTGCCGTCCGGTTCTATTCCCAACAACGAAGGCGCCACGTGGCTGTGGCAAATCAACCACCTAGTTCGAGTGGGCTGAGCGAGATTGATCAAGCTGTAACCCCGATCGCTGTGGAGCAACGACCAAGTGTGCGTGATGTGCACGGCCAAAGCGAAGGTGAGCAAGGGAATGAGCGAGGAAGCGACACAGATAGCAGTAGTGCCTCTCTTGGGCCGTCTACCCCGGTCGCAGCAGTAGCCGATGGGACAGACGAAGAAAGGGACAACACAAGCTTGCCAAGCAACCCACAGGATAGCAGCATTGGCGCGTCGGAGCAGAGGCATGGCATGTGTCTAATATGCGTCTCAGCCCCTCGGGATGCAGTGTGCGCGCCATGTGGGCACCTCGCAGCTTGCCATGCGTGTCTGTTGACCAGCGTTCAGACATTTCGCCAGTGTCCGATTTGTCGAGCTCGCGTCCAGGCAGTCATCCGCATTTACGACGCGTGAGCCCTCGGTGATTGCAGACTATGAGGAAGTGCCGACTCAAATGAGCCAGGGAGGACAGATAGGAGCGAAGGAAGCTCCATAAGCGATGATAATGCCATTGATATTGACCTGTTGCGTGCTGTTTCGGTTGTTCAGACCGACCATGAAAGTTTGCGTTCATCGTGGGAAATCGTCCAGGTCACCTCAATCGACTAATCGATCCTTGAAGGTGGGACTTGTGATCGCCCTCTATCGCTGCTCACCCTAGAGACATGGCTTCAAAATTCGCCCCGGCATCCACCACCAGCGGTCGGCGTTCACGATCAAAAATGGAGTTTCCGCAACTTTTTCGCTCTGATGGTCGATCGACATGACAAAGATGTCTCCACACCGCAATGAGCTCAAGATCCTTTTCCTGTCAGTTGGGAACTTCACCTCGCGCAGACCAAGTCATCCATACTCGGAGAGCAAGCACTCCTCATGACTCGTGCCGAGTGTCAAGCAATCTGGAAGGCTGCCAAGCGCGGAGACGATGTTCGCCTAGCCGGTCTCTTAGGTCTCAGTGGCAACGAAGATGCTCGAGACGATGTCGCGCGCAACATCGTTAACTGGGTCCACCATCGACGCGGAACAACACCCCTCATGGTTGCTGCAGCGTCCAGCAGCAGAAGATCGAACGGGTCAGCCGAGTGTGTGCGGCCTTTTACTCGCTAAAGGTGCCGACGTCAACGCTGCTTCTCAAGACATGAGCACGCCACTGCATTTCGCGGCTGAGAGCAGTGGAGACGACCCAGCTGTGGTCGAGTTGCTATTGGCCGCTGGAGCCGACCCGTTTGCTGTCAACCGCCGGGGCCACACACCGCTGGACGTCGCGCGTATCCGCAGACGCAAACTCGTGGCACGGGCATTGACCGAGAAAATGCAAATGCACGCCGACTGGCTGTGTATTCGTGGCACTTTTCGCTGGAGGCGTCGCTGGGGAGTGCTCATGGCATGCAACTCGGCTCGGTCAGCAACGGAGCTGTGTGTCTTTCGAGATCGAGACGCTGTTCGCCCTGAAGCTGTGCTGTTACTGGATGAGTCAGCGACAGCGTTCCGCTTCTCCTCCACAGACAGCTATTGCTGGCTAAAGCGTACCGATGCCTTCACACTGAGCAAACCTGTCATGTGTCAGCGAGTGCGTGGCGACAAGTTTACGCGTGCGCCAGTGTGCCGCAAAACCATGTCGTTTGCCGATTCAGAGACTCGAAACATTGTGTTTGCAGCCGAAGGAGACGCCAGACTTCAGGCGTGGATACGCGCACTCTCGCGAACTCACGGTCGACAGTTCAGCAACGGGAGCTCGTTTGCGACTATCGCCAGCACGGGACTTCGGTCAACAGAACATGAGCTGTACTACTGGCCGCACCAGCTCAGTCTTGGTCAGTCTTCCGAGCAGCAATCGGTTGAGCCACAGCGAGCTGCAACACCCAATGGAAGCTATCCACAGCAAGGGAGCCTCTCGGCTGCAGCAGAAGCCGCAACCATTGTTGACAACTCTCATCAACAGCAGCGACCTCAAGACCAGTATGAGATTGAAGACGAGCGATTCCCTCCTTCACAGCGACGAATGGAGCGAGCCCAAAGTGCTGGTGCTGGAGAGAGACCCGAAAGAACTGTCACGTTCGCCCCTGTTGTGGATGAAACGAACCAAGAGGTCTCACCCTTGGAGCAGCTCCGACAACAGTATCGCGAATACCAGCTGCAGCGACGCCTTCAGCAACAGCGTGAGGAGCAGGAACGGCAAGACCGCGAGCAAGCTGAGGCCATAGCCACCATCACGACAGAGTCAACAGGCAGCGTGGCTGAGGTTGCAGACACTGAACCAAGCAACACACCAGAAGATGACCAGGAGGTTGCATCCCGTGACCGCCAGGGTCGCGAGCTGTGCTTGATCTGCGTCAATGCCCCACGTGACGCCGTCTGCACACCATGCGGCCACCTCTCGGCTTGCCACGCTTGTCTCCGTACCATCATCCGGTCTACACGGACGTGCCCCATCTGCAGGGCTCGTATTCGGTCGGTCATGCGCATCTACGACGCGTAAGCGCAGACCTTCATGTGAAAGCGACTCAAAGGAAAGCTCGCTAACTCAACATGCGTGCATTGGGCTAGTACCAAAATCTATATCGATGCATTCACCACACGCTAATCTCAATCAGGAAAAAAGGACTACACCTTACTTGCGACCATTCTTCCGCTTGCCGACACTGCCGCCGTACCGCGACACAGCTGAACGCTTGTTGCGCTTTGCCATGAGCTTCGGGTCCAGAGGAATGTAGGCATATGGGTCGAGCTTGCCCTTCTTCTTCACGTCGCCAGAGGCCTTCTTCGAGCGGTACTCCTTGCCCACATCATCAGCACCACGCTTACGCTTGCCGCCATTGTTCTTATTGCTATTGTGCAGACCCATGCGCTCAAGTTGAGACGCAACATCATTCTTCAGCATGTCTTCGTCATCACTGTCGCTGTCATCCGGTTGGTCCTCGGTCGGGCCAGGAATGATGAGGCTGTAAAACAAACGTGTAGTGTAAGTACGAATCGCTCCATACCTCGAAGCAAATAACACAACCAACGCACCGGCCATCCTTGCTCTCCATGAACTCCTCATCTTCACCATCGCTCATGTCGTCGTCGCCCTCGGCGTAGATGTTCTTGACGGCGGCGTTGGCGTCCAGGAAATCGACGATGTCGTGCTCGTCTTCGCGAATCACCTTTTTCTTCTTGTGCAGGTCCTTCTTGCGCTTCAGCACCGACTGCGCGGCGGCTTCAACATCCTCATCATCCTCTTCATCGTCAGAGTCAGCCATAAAGGCGTCAAACGAGTCAGCCTTCTTGCTGGTTCGCTGAGCCATCATCTCCGACTTCTTCTTGTCCTCGCGCTCCTTGGTCTTCTTAATATGCTTGATCAACGCGCGGTCCTCCTCAGGCACAAGCTCCGAAACACGCTCGTAGCCGTACTTGCGACATAGCTTGATCAGGATAATACGAGTCTTCGCACGGAAGCGGTTCTTGCTCTCTCCAATCCACACCAGGAGACCGTTGATAATGTCCGGCAGATACGCCTCCAGCTCCTCCTTCGGCAGCATAGCAATACCCAGCTTCATGAAGCCAATCACACTCTTGATGACCTCACGGGCCTTCTCGTGCAGAAGCATCAACACAGTCTTTAGCAGCTGCGGCATAGCACGCACAATCACATCGTCCGTACGACCAAACTCGAAGACGAGGCGGCTCAGACAGATAACTGACGCACTGCGCATGTGAGGGGTGCGCGCAGCAAGACCACCAAGGACCATCTGCAGATACTCCATCAGACCGTTCGCAGGGTCCTTCGACTTCATGAGATTTGCCATCGCAATCAGCAGCTCAAATGCAGCCTCACGAGCTTTGCCGTTGGCCTCCTTGGTACATAGCATGATTTCACCAACAAGGTTTGGGATGAACTCCTTAGCGTGTGCGCCGTCAACGTTCGTCATGGCATTGATGAGGTGAACCAAAACGCGAAGACGCATCTTCTTTGCAGGAATCGAGCACGTCAGCAGAGACTCGCAGATCGAGCCCGTCATATCTTGCAGGTTGGACTCAGATGCCATGAAGGCAGGGTGGTTGTCACAAATGCTCACTAGCACGGCGTACGAGCGCTTCTGCATGGGTGCGTCGGTATCGTCAAGCAGGTACGGCTTAATCACACGATATAGCAAGTTGATGCTCTCCTCATCCATGTGACCGATGAGTGCCATCGCAAGACTCATCTCCGCGTGGGCAGTGCGCTTCAGCTGCTGGGCCTTCTTGGTGACAGACTTAGCAGCTCCCTCGCCCGACGCCTCAAGCTTCTTCGCCATCGTCGTCGCCTCGAGAAGCTTCTGCATGATCTTCTTGAAAGTTTGGGCAACGAAAGCCGCCTCGGCCAGCGAAGCGAAGCCCTCAATCGTGTCCAAAAGAACCTGAGCACTGTCGGCATCCTTCTCGGTATCCAGCTCCTCCACAAACGTGATCAGGATGGGTAGGTATCGGCTAGCGTACTTGCCCAGGGCGGCGCGGTCACGTGCAAGCTTCTCCTCATCAACTGCTCCTCCTCCTCATCTTCTTCGTAGTGATCGTACTCGTCCTCATCTTCGTCGTCGTCATCGCCATAGTCCTTGCGTCCACGACCAAACTTGATGGCTCGGGTCTTCTTCACAAGAGCCTGTAGACCCTGGCAAACAGACAGGCGCAGCTCAGGGTAACGCTTGTCAGACATGGCGTTCGCCAGAACCTTGGCAATGTTCTTGAACTTGGTGTCAATATCGATGGCGTTCGCACAGAAGCTAGGGAACAAACCCCAGATCTGCATCGAGAGCATCTGGAGCTTCTTCGCCATCAGCGGGGTGACGCTATCCTCGCGGGTCTTCGCCTCGCAGTCGCGGGCAAGGACCAGCATCTTCGATGCAAAGAAGTCCAGCTCACACGGGAAAGACTTGAGGTTCTCCTTAAAGAGCGGGAAGCAGCCACAGGCGCTTCTCGCTAACAATTTCAGTAGGATGGTCAATCGGCACGATCTTGAGGAACTGCTGCGGACCGATCACCGACACAGCGGAACCAACAACCTTTGCAAAGTTGTCCGTCGTGCCCTTACCGTTACCCGGCATCTGCTCGGCTGCCTCATACAAATCGCAGCACGTCTTCAGAATCGAGTTGAATGCTGGGTAGCTAGCCTCGCGATAGAGCTCGAACAGCTCAGCGAGCAGTGTGAATACGTGCTTCCAAGCGTTCTGGAAGCGCAGAGTCATCAGACTCTCAAGCGAAGACAGAATGCGAGCAACATCCGTGAATGTGGCCTGCTCCTCAAGCACTGGCGGCGGCAGACACTGCGACAGCAGCAGCAGGAGCGAGCGAGAGCACTGCTTCTGCACCATTGCGCTGGGAGTCTCAAAGTGCGCGCACACCATGACGACCACACGCGGGAGCATCTCTCGTGCTGAAGGCTCGTTGAACGTGTACAGGCGAACAAGAGCGGTCTCGAGATGCGCACAACATGGACAGCGATCGCCGGCTCCTGCACCGTGTTCGCGTCGCTGTTCAGTACAGTCGTGAGGATCTTGACAAGCGTGTCCTGGGTGAGCTTGGACGCGGAGGCGGTTGTAAGCGCCGAGAGGGCCTCGAAGGTGACGAGGCGCAGGTTCTTGACTGAGGAGGACACAAACTTGGCGAGCGCCTCAACGAGCGAGGACACGACCTTGCGCTGCAGCAAGGGCAGTGCCGACTTGAGGAAGGCGATGAGCAGCACGAGGCGTGCCTCATCCTTGCCAGTGGAAGCGGAGGCGAACACGTTCTCCGAGAAACTGGCGATGTGCGTGGAGAGCGCGTCGCACTTGCGCTCGGCGTGCAGCTCGAGGATGTCGGTGGTCCACTTCTGGCCAGGCCTTGCGGATCTTGGGGCGTGGGTCCATGGCGAGCGCGAGCAGCAGCTGGAAGGCGCGCAGCAGCTCCGGGCGCGCCCACGTGGCCGCCGAGGGCTCCTGCGCGAGCAGCGCAAGTCCGAGACAGGCGCTGCCCGACCGGATGAGCGCGGCCTCTCCGTCGGCCTCCTGGATGACCTGCATGAGCAGCTTGGCGATGGCGGGGTACTTGGCGCGCAGCACAGGCCTCGGGCACGACAGGGGAGCACGAGCGCCAGCAGCTGCGTGAGCTCCTGGCGGTGCGAGCCCGATGCAGACTCGAGCGCCGTCATGAGCGCCGCGAAGTACTCGGTGTTGGAGATGGCGCGCGCCTGCGCCTGCGCGCCGCGCCGCTCGTAGATGACATCGGTGATGGCGCTCAGCACGATGTTGAGCTTGGCCTTCTGCGGGTGCGCGCTGCCCGCGTGCTTGCGCAGCTCCGTGAACGGGTCCATGGCTGGCCTCCGTCCGAGAAATGGCTTGCTTCCACCCAGTCGAGAAAGGCAACGCTGCTGCCATGCGAATGGTAGCGGAGACCATGGCGACCGGGTAGTCAGCAGCAGGTCCTGCCAGGGCAGGTCGCCCATTGGCGTTTAATCGGCTCTATAATTCTCGTGCATGATACTGACTAGAAGAGGTTGTTTCAACAGGGTTTCGCTCTGCATATCTATCTTTCTCGCGTGCAATATAGGGTAAGCGAGGATTGGAGCCCCATGCTCGCCGCAAAGGGGGGCCGCCCGAGGATGTTTCACTTCGGCCGTCATCACGCGAGAAAGGCTGCGCGCGTGGCTGCCGCTCCGCCTGCCGCTCGACGCTCGCCCCTCGCCCTCCCGCTCGCCCTCGCGCCCGAACCGACGCGCCAGCCATGCGCTCGAGCCGAAGAAGCGCCGCCTTCCTCCTGCTGCTGGCGCTGCTGGCGGCGTTGGCGACGGCGGAGCCCCAAGCCCCCGCCGTGCCCGGCGAGCGGCCGCCCAGCCGCTTCGCGTACGTCACGGTGCACTACGAGGGCACGTCGCGCGACGACGAGTACGTGCTGGGCATCCAGGTGCTCATGCAGTCCATCAAGCTCACCGACACGCCGTACGACCTCGTGGTGCTCGCGTCCGACTCGGTCACGGAGCGCTCCAAGCAACTCTTCCGAGAGATCGGCTGCCGCGTCATTGACGTCACCAACATCGAGAACCCCTTCATCGGCGGGACGCTGCGTAACAAGAACTTCATCTACACGCTCAACAAGCTGCACGTCTGGAACCTGCTCGAGTACGAGCGCGTCGTCTACCTCGACGCCGACAACGTGCTCATCCGCAACTCCGACGAGCTCTTCCTCTGCGGGAGAATTCTGCGCTGTGTTCATGAACCCGTGCCACTTTCACACGGGGCTGCTTGTCGTCACGCCGTCCACAGATGAGTACCAGCGGCTGCTCGGCGCGCTCGGACACCTCGAGTCGTTCGATGGCGCAGACCAGGGCTTTCTCTCCTCCATGTACAGTATGATGCTGCGCAAGGCGGATCTGTTCACCCCCACGTCGGCAATCGCGATCGCGCAGCAGCAGCGCTTGCTTGACGATGGTCATGCTGTAGACGGTGAGTTGGACGACAAGGGGCTGAAGATGCCCAAGGGTATGCGGCTGCCAGTCGGCTACAACATCAACCACAAGTACTTTCTACGAGCAATACCACTGGAAGCTGTTTTACTTGCGCCACTTCGCATCGATGACATCCCCAATTAGCCCTGTCAAGGTGGTGGTTGAGTCAGCGCGGCCAATCCCAGCACTCACTGTCGGCTTTCCCATGGCTCCTGTCCTCAAGCCCTGGTACTGGTGGGCGTCATTCTTCATGGATCTGCACGCTGTTTGGCAGGACATCCGTGGGACGTTGCCAATGAGCCAGGAGAACTACGGTGTTGAAGAGGCGACGAAGACGTTGTTGGGATTCTTCCTGACGCTCGGCGTGTTGACTGGCGTCTTGTACTTGCTTCGTGTGACTCTTCCCATGGGGACGTTGCAGAAGAAGTGCATGGATTTGTCGATGCGGAATGCCAAGACCGCTCGACGCGCCTACCTGGTGTTTCGGGTCGTTTTGGTGCTGATTGCGGCTCGCATTCCCCCGTCGCGCATCCACCCACTGACGCCTGTGCACTATGGCTACTCGCTGACTATCCTGATGAACGTCTTTCTGCACATCTACTTTGCGTGCGTCATCTCCAACTTCTGGAACCCGCTACCGGATGTGGCCATGCCGCCCGTCATTTACGTCAAGCAGTTCTGGATCTACGTATCCACGCTCGTCGCGTCCGAGTTCTTTATCGTCTGGATGAGCACGTGGCGCGTTTTTCCGAACGTGTTGTGGCGGCTGATCTTCCTCTTCCTGTCGGTGTTCCTGTGCCTGGTGTGGCACGTCCAATTCTACAAGCTGGCGCTGCGCGTCGAGTACGGTGGCAAGAAGGAGCGCCTGCGCAGCTTGTAAGCGTCGAGGGAGCAAGGAAAGCGTTTGAATTAGACAAGACTGGACGCTGCGCGATCCCGCGCGATAGAGAACGCGACAGTATATTATGCATAGCCATCTCGTGGAGTAACACAATGTGCAGCACAAGGGAGAACCCCAGCGGCGAGTTCGGCAAGTGATACTCAATGAGAGCAGGGAGAAAGTTTCAAACCCCGAGCCGTGCACAAAATGCTGAGTGAGCCCGTCATGGGCGACAATAGATGAATTGGCGAAACCGTTCACGATTCTTTTGTTGATGTCAGGGTGCTGTTTCATTTCGTGATCATGCAGACCAGAGGCGAAAGGTGCAGTCGGAGCTCGAGGATGCCAGGAATCGTCCGTTCGGGTCAAATTTAACACACTGTGGAAGAAGTTGCAGGCACGAGTGCTCGTGAGCCTCAACCTCCCAAGTTTTCACCATCAATCATGAACATACCTGAACGGGGCCTTCATGACCACGCAGCTCCGCCACGAGCGAATCCGTCTTGAGGCTGAACATTTTGACGTTCCCGTCATCACTAGCTGCCGCTACTACCTTACCGCTGCGATCGAATGCAACTGAATTGAGGGGGCTGTGGCCACCATCTAGAGAACACCGTTCGGCGACCATGCGGACGTCCCAGACCTTGACGAACCCGTCGGCATCGCACGAAACAAGCGAGTCACCTGCTAGCGATGCCGATACGCTATTGCACGCGTTCTGATGACCGTAAAAGGTTTGCACACACAGCCCTGCTCGTAAATCCCACACAGATACAGTTTTGTCGCCGGATCCCGAGCACACGTTGCTCGTGAACGGCTGGAAGCAGACGCTGTTGACAGAGTCGACGTGGCCACGCAATGTGCGGCGGCACCGGCCAGTCGACAAATCCCACAACTTGCATGTGTGATCCATGGATGCGCTGACGAGGAAGTCACCGTCGTGGTGGAATGCGCTTTCCCACACTGGATGGGCGTGGTCAGACAGTGTAAGTGAGCATGCAGCACCAACAAAGTCCCAGAGCTTGACTGTGTTGTCTCCCGAGGAAGTTGCAACGTGGGATCCTCGTGGGTGGAATGTCACGCCAGCTAGCCAACTACGGTGACCCTCGCCACTCATGATCAGCTCTCCGGCAGGAGCAGACCAGAGCTTCCAGGTCGCATCATCAGAAGCAGTTGCCACAATTGCGTTTCTGGGGTGAATGCGAGAGCGGCTACCGATTGACCATGAGCTGGAAAAGTCTTGACGAGCTCCATTCGCTCTGCAGCCATGGGCTCGAAACGTTTCTCGACAAAAGGATTGACACCGTCTCCTGGAAGGCGAGCTCAGTCGACGGCGATGACGACGACGCCGAGCCAGAAGATGCAGCTTCACTCTTTTTCTTGGACGTTCGTGAACCACCTCCACTTGATGCTGCTGATGGCTTCCCACTAGACGTCGACAGAGTGTTGAGTGTTGGACCAGTCGATGAAGAGTTTGAGGGTGTCGGAGCAACTGGAGCTGGTCCACTCGAGCGCTGAGATCCAGTAGTTGATGACAACGCCTTCATTTGAGCTTCTAGTGCTTCGGCCTTGGCTGCCTGACGATCACGCTCAAGTCGCATGAGCATCTTTTCCTTCATTGAGTTCTCATATTTGGTTCGTAACTCCTGCAAAAGTGGCTCGTATGCAGCCACATGCTTTTCCAACTTCTTAATCTTGACGGCAAGAGCGTCTTTTTCCTGAAGCACTCGCTGGTGGTGCATCTTGTGTACATCTCGCTGCTGCCGGAATTTGTCCCATGTCCCCTTTGCCTTCTCCGTCACGCGCCGAGTCTCGTCTAATGCGCGCCGGAGTTCCTTGACCTGATCATTAAGTGATTCGTTCCTCGCGTAAATGTCAGGCACGACGCCAATGTCCTCCTCTTTGAGCTTTCCTTTGGCTACGAGCTCGTACCACTCGTTATTGAATGTATCAAGCGTGCGCGTCATGCCGACCTTGATGAGGAAGTTGCGAACAAAGTCGTCAACCACAGCAGGACGAACTTGTGTGTGCGGGCTGCTGTTGGTACTTTGGCGACGACTGTCCAGTGCTTTTGCTGGTGCTCTCCGTTGCTCTCGAATGTGTCGGGATCGTTTGCTGCCGATGCGTCGGTAGAGCCTCTAGCAACGGAGCTCTTGTTTAGGTTGCGAAGCACGGCGGCAAAGTCTTCTTCGTCGTCGTCATCATCGTCCATGAGCCCTGCTCCCAATCTAGAAATGCTAATTCCACCGACGCTGCTACCAAGACCCGCATCATCGTCTACAGCCGTGTACTGGAAATCGTCGTCGTCCTCATCGTCAAAATGAACCTTTTCCAACCGCACAAGCTCCTCAGGATCCTTGTGTGGCATGATGGTTTGCTCGTTTCAATGCGTCTGGTTGCTTTGGAGACGTTTGTGAGTTCTCACAATTAGTGGAGGGACGCGAAACGATCCACCGCTTTCACTCGTGATATTTTTGCTCAAGATGTTGTTCGGCATCTACAAAATCACTGCATTTTGAGCTGTTATGACTGCTGCGAAGACGGCCTCTCTGATCTGTGTTTGTCCTCGTCAATTGGACCAGATGCACCATCGGAAGCATTCGTTGGGGTGCCCTCCTTGTTGACGTCAGTTGCACTCTCGGCCATGTTTGCTTGTTCCTGCTCTTCCTTCTGCTGTCGCCGCTGCTTCTCACGCTGAGAGGCCACAAACCGGTCGAAGTGTTCCTTGACGACCTCCTTCTGCTCCTCGGCTGCTTGTTTGGCAAACGTGATAAGCAGAGCGTCCTCGCGCTCGAGCTCTAGCTGCTTGCCCTCTCGGTAACCTTTGATAAAGGCGAGCAAGACGTCTTGGCCGACCATGAGCTTATCGGCCATCCACGACTGCACGATCGTCCTTGACGCGGTCAACGTCTTGCTTGTCCATGGCAAGTGCAGCGTCGCGACCCTCCTTGACTAGATCAGCGATCTCGGCCTACATTCTTCTTGAGCGTCGTTGCCACGTCGTCCTTGCTGCGGTTCTCCTCGATGGCAGAGCGCGCGTGAGTCACGACAGCGTCCACGTCCACCTTATCGGTCGCGTGCTTGAGCTCTTCCCTCAGGAAGGCGACGTTCTCGCTGGACGCGCGCTGCATCTCCTTGAGGTTGGCCTGCAGCTGCGTGCCCTCGATCTGCTCGTTGAGGAAGTCGAGGTTCTTGCTCGCGTTGCTCTCGACGTCTCCGCGGAGCCTTCCCACGACGGCCTTGACCTCCTCCTTGCTCTTCTCCAGGTCCAGGTCGCTCGGCTCCTCGAAGGACTCGCGGTAGTCGCGCCACGCCAGCTTGAGATTGCGCACGTGGTCGGCCATCGTGAACTCCCACAGGTCCACGAAGCGCGGCTGGCGCAGCTTGGCCTCGACCTCGGGCGGGTTGGGCAGCCCGGGCATCCGGTTCAGCAGCCACCAGTCCAGCCGCCGGATCGACGTCTGCACCACGCGCACCGAGCGCTGGAACAGCGAGTAGCGCCTTGCCCACCTGCGCCATGCTCGCCCAAGTATCGCGCTGGGCCAGATATGAAATTACAGGTGGAAAGCGCGCCAGCCACGCAGTGGCACTTTGGATCCGCATCGCCTCCGACTGATGGCCTGGCGCGCGCTCGTCAAGACGGCGGCGCGCTCCGCCCGCTGCTCGCTGGCGCCCTGCGGCTTCTACTGCTGCTTGCGGCGCTCTTCGCGCAGGCCCCCGCGGCGCTTTCGGCGCTTTCGCCCGCGCTGCAGGCTCGCGGGTTCGCCAAGGCGGCCAAGAAGGCCAAGGGCGGCGCCAAGGCGGCTCCGGCGCCGGCCGGCGATGCGGGAGAAGCGGACGGCGCCGACGGAGAGGCCGTGCTGGAGAAGGCGCGCAAGAACATGGCGGGCGGCGTGCTGAACTTCACGCGCGCGCTGGCGCAGATGCGGCCCGGACGCGCGGACGCAGGCATCTTTGACGAGCTGCGCGTGCCCGCGTACGGCCAGCACGTGCCGCTGGCGCAGGTCGCGCAGGTGGCCGTGTCGGGCACGCACTCGCTCAGCGTGTCTAGTCTACGACCCGTCGGTGGGTTGGCAGAGCTGTGGTGGCGGGGAGAGCGTGGTGAGCTGATGGCGAGGGTGTGGTGGTGGTGGTACAGCTCATGCAGGACGTCAAGAAGGCGGTCGAGGCCATGAACCCGGTCTTCTCCATCCGTGAGGACGTCAACTCGCTCGAGATCTCTTTCCCCAAGTCAGGTCACGCTCTGATGAAAACGGTGATTGTTTGAGGAGCTGACGCCAAATGGCACGGCAGGATGTCCAAGGAGACGCGTGCCGAGCTGCAGAAGGCCGTCAAGAAGCAGGCTGAGCAGGCGCGGCAGCATGTCCGACGTGTGCGGCAGGACGCCATGGCCCAGGCCAAGAAGCTCAAGGACGACATCTCCGAGGATGACGTCAAGAAGCTCGAGAAGCAAATCCAGAAGGTCACGGACGACGCTGTTGATGAGATTAGCAAGCTACTCGCCGCCAAGGAGAAGGACCTGGAGGCGGTCTGACCTCGTTGGACGAGTCAAAGGCAACATGAACACGACACACCTTGTGAGTGCAGATAGAGCTATTTCCCCGATAGATAAATCTAGACGATAGATAGATTGCTGTCGGCTTCACGACGGCGACGACAGTGCTGCACGAGTTTCTCGAGCAGCAAGACAGTGTAGCCCATGACGGTACATGAGGCCAAGAATGAGGAGAAACGGTGATAGCAATACGCCGACAAGTATCGACGAGCACGACCACGAGCGGTCGCCCGAGCGGATACTCGGCAACGCTCAAGCGCTCTGCTGCACCGCAAGCATGGCTGCTGTTTCGCACAGATGCACCACACAGCCAGCAGAAGTTGGCCCCGCATGCTGAGCAGCACATCTGGTTGCACCCGCCCGTCTTCTCGATGTTGCTGCTGCAGCTCGGACACGGCTTGGAGATGCGTGCGACCTCACTTCTGCTGGGTGCTTCCTGTTTAGCCAGCTTCCGCTCATAGGCGTCGCACGCCTCGTCCTCGCCATGAGCAGCGCTGTGGACGAAACAAAACGTGCTTCCGCAATGACACTTGCACCAGGGATTCTGCTCGCTGGCACCTGATCAAACACTTGGATATTGTTGCAGCGAGGACACTCCCTTGCAGCCGGGAAGTCTCTCAGCATCTTGAAGCGGTGGTATTGACGCCATTCATCCGGTGACACCACCGCTTCCACGTCGCTGCTCGCGATCTCCCGCCCACAGACGACTGCCAGGGCGTGCGAGCCGCTCGACACGTCGCGACAGCACAGCGGATACGCGTTGGCTCGCTGGATCTGCACGCGCAGGAACGCCCCGAGGCACGCGCGGCAGTACGCGTGGCCACAATTCGCCAGGCGCAGCAGCTCGTCCCCAGCTTCAAAGCAAATCGAGCACGCCTCGCGGTCCAGAGGCGCCGACGCTGCAGGCAGCGTGCGTCGGCCTCCTCTCCGCCTCCCGAGGTTGACGATCGCAGCATGAGATCGCCCAGTCGGACAGCGGAGGGCTGGCGAACCACACGGCGCTGCTGCTGCTGCTACTGCTCTGACGCGGCAGCAGCTCCACGCGCGCGCCTCGCCACTGCGTCAACTCCATCACAATGGGAAGTGGCCAGGAGATAACTCTTGAGGCACGATGGGAGCCTCTGCATGGAGTGGTGATGTATCAGCTGCATTGGGTGCAAATGACCGCGCCAGTGTATTGAGAACCCATGTGCAACCTTCCCACTTTGCGACAGGAAATTTCAGCGGCGTGATCGTTCGTCGCCTTCAAGGTGAAGGTCCTCGGCAGTTGTGCGCCAACGAGGCGCCTCGTGGGGATCTGAATGATCAAACGGACGCCTCCCTGGAGTCCAGTCAGCGGCAGCTCTATTTGGTCTCTCTCTCTAGTGAACCATGTCGTGCCTCAGTGGGTCCGAGAGTCCCCAGGAATGCCGCGCACTCGCTGCGTGCACCGTCGCCAGGACTGGCTGAGGCCGTCAAGCAGACGGTGTCATACGGCGGCTGCAGCATCAGCCCGCGGTCGTCGTCGTCCTACCACCGCATCGAGGTGGACATGGACGACTTGGCGAGCGAGCGAGGGAGCAATGTGAGCTCCACAGGCGTCGGCGGCGACGCGCAAGTTCACGTGCCAGTTCGATCCGAGCGTTAAGAACGGCCGCCTCCTGGTGCTGCGCTTCGACACGAAGGGGGTCGGCGTGTTCCTCGAAATGTCGAGGGCCGACCTGCTCCATCTCGCGCAGCAGGCGGCTCAGCCCAAATTTGAGGAAAGCGACGAGCCCGAGGTGCAGTCGGATGCACCGCCAAACATCCCGCCGAACGTTCGCCTCGGCAAGCGGCCGTCGATTCGTAGAGCCATGATGGGAGGATCTCTTGGACGAGCTGGGCCCGACGGCTTCTGCGTCAATTCCTCCTTTGCCGTCCAGGTGGGTGATAGATTCACCGTAAACGTGTGGTGGGGGTGAACGACCTAGCTTACTGACGCAGCGATACATGTAGCGAGTGCACGCTCGTGACATTCGGAAGCTGGATGTAGCGTTCTCCGTGTCAAACGAGCCGTCGATTGTGATCCGGAAGCAGGCCATCTTGATTAGCGCTGGTGCGTGCGCTTTCATTGGTGGACGCACAAATGCTCAGCAGAGGCTAATGAGACATGGGCATCGTCAGACCCCTTACGAGCCATCATCCTTCGCGACTCGTGCCTTGTGTTCGTGCCCGACGGAGCTGACAGCCTCCTCACGATCCTGCAAAACAAGTTTCGAGAGACCACTCGCCAGGAGTTTGGAGTTGCCTTTGAATTCAAGTGAGTTATTTGCGTTTTGTTTCGCTATGAGCGATCTTCGGCGTCTAACTTCTCACGATGACGGCCAGAGCTTTGGAGGCACTCCTGGCGAC
Source organism: Phytopythium helicoides (assembly GCA_024867545.1). Taxonomy (NCBI): domain Eukaryota; phylum Oomycota; class Peronosporomycetes; order Pythiales; family Pythiaceae; genus Phytopythium; species Phytopythium helicoides. The sequence continues at coordinate 1,048,978 of JANFNE010000011.1, read as the reverse complement.
GATGTGCAAATACTTTTGACACGGACTACGAGAACACCGCGCCGATCGTGTCGGCTGCTCTGGACAACTTGGCATCAGGCAAGATCCACATGGGCGAGCTCGAGACGCTTCGTGAGTTCAAGAACTCGATCAACGAGTTTGAATCACAAGTGGATCGCGTTCGCCGGGTGCTCATGGACTTGTTGGACCACGAGGAGTCTCTACGGTTGCTGTACTTGACCAAACTCCACGATAATCCTGCACTTTTGCAAGACCTTTGGAGTTTCGACTCGGAAGAGGCCGAGGTTCTGATCGAGAACTATCTGCAAGACATTTTCTCGACACGCACGAAAGCTGGGCTCCTGTTGTACCGCATCCAGAATACAGAGAGCCTGGTCACGCTCAAGCTCGACTCGATGCGAAACTATCTGCTCGGAGTCGACCTCATCTTTTCGCTTGTTGTCATCAGTCTGTCCGTGGGAACCTTCGTGACCGGGATCTTCGGCATGAACCTCGACTCCCGCCTTCAAGAGCGGGCCGGGTGGTTCTGGGGTGTTGTTACCTTCACAGTCGTCGCTTTCTTAGGACTCACATCCTTTGGTATCATCTACTTTCGACGTCAAGGCGTGCTGCTTGGTAGAACGGTCAAGCAGCCGCGCAAGCTCGCGTGAGGTAACAGTCGCAAATCAAACGCACGTATTACGAGCAATCATCTATCCTATCCTACTGAAGGCACTCACTATACTCACATGCAAAGCGCATCGACAATCCACCACGCAACTTGCAATATCCACGCACTTACCTGTTTCGCCTCCTGCTGTTGTGTCACGGTAAGCGGACGACTGCCGAGCCTGTGAACTCCTGACGACACACGGGACATGCCGCTGGTTGAAGCCGCTGCACGCAATTGCCGCAGAAGACATGGCCGCACGGAACCAGCGCGCAGTCGATCCCCTGGTCCATGCAGACGGCGCACGCGACCAGCTTCTGGGCCGCGTGCTTCTCACGCAGCAGCATCTCGATCCGCCGCAGCGCCGCCCGGTGGTTCTCCTCTGCCAGCGTCGCTCGCACGTGCAGGTTCTGCATCTCGTTCAGCATCTGCCAGGTGGCTGGCGCTCAGCGAGAGGTTGAGCCTGGCGAGCAGCGCGTTGACGGCCGCGGCCACGTTGGCAGCGCCGACGACGTCCTCAGTGTCCCACTTGCCGCCTTTGGTCGCTCTTGAGCACAGGTCATCGCCGACAGCACCTGTCTTGTCGGTCGTCCGCTTCGAGCTGCGGCTGGCAGCTGCTGCTCTGCCTCGGCGTCTAGCGCCGACGGGAAGAAGAGTATCTGCGATGCCGGGTACCAGCGGATGCAGGCCCTCGACACCTGCACCTTGACGTCGGACCCGCAGGCCTCGGCCTCCTCTGCGTCCTCCTCGAGCACGCGCGCGTACCGCAGCTCTCCCCTGGCGCCCTCGACCGCCACGATCTCGCCCTGGCAGCCACGCGCGCGCCGGCCGGCGCTCCACTCGGCGGTGGTCGGCGGCCGCCAGCGGCTCGCCCAGCAGCTGCAGCACACGCGCGGACACGCGGGCCCGCCAGCTCCGCGGCGCCGTCCTCCAGCTGCAGCTCCCGCAGCGAGCGCCAGGCGCTGGCGTCGTCCACGACGGCCAGCGCGTGCAGCAGCGGCGCCCCCAGCAGCGCCATGTCGAAAGCGATGTGCGGAGGAGCGCGCCGGCTTCCAACACCTCGATTAGGTATACAGAAGAGGGCGTGGATGAAGGGTTTTGAATGGTCGAAGAGAAAAACCAGGGTGGAGAGCGGCTTTTGGTTTGTTGACAAAGTCGGATACTTTAATGGAGAAATCGAGCTGGCTCATTGCTACATTCTGAATCAAATAGTGGTGATCTTCTTTTTTGACGCTTAGGAGAGCCGATTCGCACTAGTTAAATAGGGACGAAAGGTCATCTTCAACTTGCCTCCATCACATTGTTTCCTGCCTCTCGCTTATGGTCTTCAACGTCAGCGAATTCCTTAGCGAAATCCTCCAAAACGGCGCTGGTCGGGGCACCCGACCCGCTTGCACGTTGGCGTGGATCGATGCACGAACGTGTAGGGTTAGTGTGAGACCAGTCAACGAAATTGATTGCAATAGGGCCTCTCCAGTGTCGGATCGAGTGAGGACAGATAGACGGTCTATCCGTCTGCTGCTATTTGCTATTTCGACTGCCACACACACCACTTCCGCTGCTGCTCGCAATGACAGCACAACTAGTCATTATGATTCTGCCCAGAAGGAACTCGCTCTGGAAGTTTCACTGCGTCTGTTGTCCGTGCATGCTGTGGCCGCTCCTGCCACTTTCGCAATACGCCACCACAGATGACAACGCCCCGGTGCTCATTCTGCTACCTTCAATCAACGCCGTCATGCTTCCTCCAAGCTGCCGCCCGACACTGAGAACACATTGAGCTCATGGTTCTCAGTAATAGGATGACCTTACGAGTAGCATGCCACTGATCACTGAGTTCGTCGAAGTCGTGCTCAGTGAGCCTGCGCCACCAGAGATCAAGACTAATCCGGCAGCCCCGTCGAGCTAGAGCCACCAGATAAAGCCACACAACCACCGTCCGCAACGGACACCGACACCGACACGACAATGTTGCCGGCAGAGATGCTGCTCGCTGAGCTCGCGCCGCAACAGGACGCCGCGGTCCCTCCGGATAGGCCGCCAGAAACGCTCACCACACCGCCAGAAGGAGTCGTGGATGCACCCGACGAGATTTACACCGGCCCGCACGCACCGCTTGATCCAGAGCCGCGTGAAACACGCACAACCCCGTTCTCCACGGCCCCTATCACAGCGCTTGAACCCACGGTCACCGTGCCGCTTGTCGACGCAGAAAGGAAAAAAAAAGTATTCCACCGTGGCAGCAACTTGGGCGGCCGCTTTCTGTAGGTGATTCAGTCGGCTTTCGACATGTAGTTCTCAACACTGGATTAGATGGCGATGATGACCCTGAACAGCAAGAATACAATGGAAGGTGCCTCAGCGGGTTATGTGAATCAACACCACAGCTTGATCCAACTAGCAGGTATGAGCCTAACATTCCTCAGGTCAAAACCAAGCCACTCCACGCCTTGCATCATACATCACGAAGACTCTTCTGCTGGCGTGCTACTAGCCACGAACTCTGTGAGCCAACGCTCACCCTCGACTACTTCTTGAGGAAGATGATCGCCAGTTTGTTTCTTGAGAAACTGGACTGACGGAAGCGTCATGCAGTGGGAACCCGATGTGTCCGATGGGTATGCGCCGGGCGACGGCTATCGGGTCACGAACGCCGCTGAGTTGCGCGGCGTGCTGACGCTGGAGCTAGCGATCCGCCCTGAGCCACTTGGGGAGCGCGAACGCGCACATTCCGGCGCTCAAGGTGACCGTGAGCAAGACCGAGAGTGAAGTGGTGAATATTCGAATCGTCGACAAGAATGCACAGCGCTGGGAGGTGCCACGGTGGCTGTACCCGAAGGGCTCGCTCGGCCATGAAACCAGCGAAGACGCTGGCTACGAGCTCATGCTGGGGGATGCTTGCTACACCTTTAGCTACTCGGAGGACCCGTTCACATTCCAGGTGGTGAGAAAGGAAGACGAGTACACGCTGTTCGACTCGAGCGCGCTGCCGCTGGTGGTGGACGACCAGTACCTACAGATTGCGACGACTGTCGGAGGAGATTTGGGTATCTATGGTATTGGGGAGAGCACTCGTGAGCACTTCAAGATGCAGGTCGGCGAGAAGTCGACTCTGTGGACACGAGGCAAAGCGTCTGCGTACAGAGATGTCAATACGTACGGCTCGCATCCGTTCTACCTAGGGCTCAACTCGAAGGGCCAGGCACATGGCGTGTTCCTGTTCAACAGCAACGGAATGGACGTGACGCTGGGGCACGACAGACTCGTGTACCAGGCTATCGGTGGAGTGCTGGACTTCCACATTTTTGTTGGTCCGACGCCTACAAAGGTCATCTCGCAGTACACCAAACTGCTTGGCAGGCCCAAGCTCATGCCTTATTGGTCGTACGGCTACCATCAATGCAGATGGGGGTACAAGAACACTACCGCTCTCCACGAAGTCATGGATCGGTACGTCGAGGACAACATCCCCCTCGACGTTATTTGGGTTGACATTGACCACATGCACCACTTTCACGACTTTACGCTTGATCCGATCAACTTTGCTCCGCAGGATATGCAAGCGCTCATCAAGAAACTCCATGAAAGCGGTCGCAAGTTTATACCGATTGTTGATCCGGGCATCCCCATCGATTCAATGGATCCAGCGTATATCAATGGCCTAGAGATGGACGTGTTCATCAAAGACACCTTGGGTAAGCCTGTCGAAGGAAGAGGGTGTCCTGGGCGAACAGTTTACCCGGATTTTCTGCATCCGAAGTCTCTTGAGTACTGGCAGAAGCAACTTCAGTGCTTCCACGACCAAGTTGCGTTCGACGGAATTTGGATTGACAAGAACGAGATCTCAAACTTCATCCCCGGTAGTGCAGCTGTTGATCCCGACACGAATCTGCTAGATCATCCTCCTTTTGCCATCAACAATGAAAATTGCAAGGTAAAACTTAATCGTCATACGATTTCGCTGACATCAGTCCACCACGGTGGAATTCGTGAGTATGATGTGCACAACTTGTACGGCTTTTCCGAGGCCTTCGTAACTAATGCTGCTGTCGAGAATATCACCAAGAAGCGAGCGTTTGTGCTCTCGAGGTCCACCTTCGCTGGGAGTGGTGTACACACAGCGCACTGGACTGGCGACAACGCATCGACGTGGAATGATCTAGGCTGGTCGATCCCGATAATTCTCAAGTTCGGCTTCTTTGGGATACCAATGGTTGGGGCCGATATTGGCAGGGTTTGGATACAGCACGACAATGGAACTCTGCGCTCGCTGGACTGCTCTCGGTGCTTTCTACCCGTTTGCACGCAACCACAATGTCATCGGATGTATTTCGCAAGAGACCTACGTCTGGCCTGAGACCGTCAAGGTCGGGCAAAAGTTTATCGGTATGCGCTACCGCCTTCTTCCGTACATCTACACGCTCGGCTACCACGCTCATGTGAATGGCACTCCCATCGCTCGCCCGCTCTACATGGAATACCCCACCGACGCTAACACACACTCGATCGACCGCCAGTTCATGCTCGGCAACGCGCTGCTCGTCACGCCTGTGCTGTACCAGAGCGCGAGGTCTGTCACAGGATACTTCCCCGCTGGCGTCTGGTACAATATCTTTGACTACTCGCGCATCACGAGCACAGGTCAGTCTGTGACCATGAAGGTCACACTGTACGACATGCCCGTGCACATGCGCGGAGGCACTATCCTCGCCATGCACCAGAACGGCACGCTCACGAGCACGGCTGCTCGTGCGACTCCGTTCGACATCCTTGTGGCTCTTCCGTCCTCTGGATCGGCGTTCGGTGATCTGTATCTGGATGATGGTGAAGAAATCGAGGGTGCAAACGCGACAATTGTGGCATTCTCGGCGTCAGCTGGGTCGTTCAGCAGCACGGTGACGCAGGACAAGTACTCTGCTGCGAGCTCGCTGCTGGTGAATAAGCTGGTGGTGCTAGGGCGTGACGCGCAAGCCGTCGAGCGTCTCGGTGGGCACGATTTCATCGTATGTCTCGAGGACACAATGTCTAGAGATCGACCTCTCTGGCGTCAGGCAGACCATCGCTGCTGGTTTTGAAGTCACGTGGACGCAAAATCAACGATCGCCGTGGTTCCCATTCTCAACTTGCTGGTGCATGTAAGGCTAGTCGTTGGCACCGTCGTCGTTGGCCACGAGATCTTCAAGTAACACCGAGCCAAAGCAGGGCCTGGGGCCAGGTAGAGACCAAAACGCGCTTTCAACGGCACTCGACGTCCAACTGACAGCTGAAGGCAGTCGACATTTTACATTCCACATCAAACGATGCCAATACATTCCAACAGCTCAATCCTCCACCAAATATAGCGGAACGTAGCTCCGGCTTCAACGTGTCGCCAACGTTGCCGATTGCCGCCAATCCGCCGCCCGCCACTCGCGCTCTGCCAGACTTCCGCCCCAATGCCAGCAGCGTCGGCGGTACCTGCGGGCGCCTGGTTCTCGCGCGCGACGCTGGGCGACGTGGAGCTGGCGCGCGAGGCGAGCGGCGCGCTGGTGGCCAGTCGCGTACTGGGCGAGCCGCTCGCGCGCGTCTGCGTCAAGGACCTGCGCGCCATCTGCGGCGTGCTGGGCGTTGGGGGCTGCTCAGGGCAAGCGCAAGATCGACATGGCGCGCATGATCGCGGCCAAGAAGGTGGAGCGCGCGGGGCCTCAAGGCGGAGACTGGCAGGACGTGAGGAGCGTGACGTACGCGGGCAGTCGCGTGACGGTGGCAGACAAGCTGAACCAGCTGTACCGAGAGTTCCCTGACGTTATGGCGAGCACAGAGGTCGAGGATCTACTGCCTCACGGAGCCCCCAGTCGGTTGCAGACGAGCACGGTCGCGGCGTTGTACAGACGACCACCGCGAGTCGTCGTCCCTAGCCTAGCTACTCCAGTACTCCAAGAGAATTGTCTCGTGGTCGCAACTACAGTTGGCAGTGGCAGCACAGATGTGGTCGATGAACAAGCTTTCATTGCAGCGGCTGATGATGAGAACTGTAGCAACAGAAGTCTGCCCGATGACATTCACTTTGTCACACCACAAACTCAGCGCACGCCCTCTCCGAAGAAGACCACGCCTGTCAAGCCTGAGCCGCCAACCCCAACAAATCCGGTATCGCCACAAGTGGTCACGATCGACGATGACCCGACATTGGACAAATGGTTCAAAGTATCGGAACGTATCTCCGAGCTCCGACAGAAGCTTAATTGCGAGAACAACCAGGAAATGGCTGATGAGCTCAAGGATGACATTGCTTTTCTCGTGCGTAAGAAGCGTCGACTGACGCGGATGATGTGAGCGCCAGGCAACCCGGTCTTTAGTGTTGCATTGGTATATGAAACCATGAGTTTCCGCCATCAAGTAGGAATGAGGTAAACATCAAGTCGTGATAGCGTCGCATCAATCGTTTATGGATTTTGCTTTCTTTGGCATCTACAGCCTGACACTGCTAACGCATGCACCCACAACGTTTCCCATGCATCTAGACCACTTTAGAGGTGGATCGCCAAACTTCCAGTGAAGGGGGCCCTGCAGTTAGGGCAGAGGGCATCTCTACTTTGGACAGAGTCCACACAGCCTGCACAATAGACATGGCCGCATGGAATCACGCGGTTCACACGAGACACAAAGCAAATACAGCACACGTTCACGTCTTCTGAGCTGCGGTGCTCTCGAGCATCGTTCAGTTGTAGTTCTGCAAGTCGACGGCTCTCCTCAGCGATCTCGAGTTGCTGCCCGAGCCGCTGTATCTCTCCACTGGCGTCTTCGAGTTTCTGGTGAAGTAGATGGTTCTCCTCGGTAAGAGCGAGATTTTCTCTCTTTAGAGATACACTGCGCTCCGAGATCGCATCGTTGACACTAGATACAATACTGGGGACAGCCAGCGAGCTCACTAACTTTGCTATCTCCACCGCCAGCTCTCGCTGACGCTGTTCGTCTGTATCATGCAGTTTCCGTTGCAACCGGTCGTTTTCTGCCTGTGAGACCTCGAGCTTTTCTCTCAGTTGCTCGGCCCCTCGATCATTGAGGAGGAGTTCGCGGAGCTCTTTGCCTTCTTTTTCAATGAACTCGATCAAAGGGTCGACGCAGTTCTCCTTCTTGGCGCGCTTCAGAGCTTCACGAGCGAAGTAGCGGTCCTTGGACCACACGGCGCTTGCCACAATCGTTGCATCGCAGACGACATGCTTGTCGACAGAGCAGTCTGCACCGTGTTTCTCCCAAAACGCAGACGCGAGCTCTCGAGTCTCATTGGCTTTTGGCGCTGTCAGCACGGCGCGCACAACGCTCAGCAGTTCCCGGTCCATTGCTTGTGTCTAAGTGAACAGTCGCTGGCTGTCCAGCAAAATCTGATAAGATCGTGAGGCAAATTGATGTATTTCTGCTTTACTTTCTACTTCGAAACAAAATTTCAAGAGGGAACATGGAAAGCAGAGTGGCTGGCAATGCGAGAGCGGCACAAGGGGACACTGCGCTCGTGGCAACCGGTCGACGCAGTCTCCGCAGTAAATGTGGCCGCAAGGTACTAGCACACGATTTACGCGCGCCTCTAGGCAGATAGCACACACGAGCGCGTCCTCGGCGTCGCGCTTTTCTCGAATGGCTTCATCGATTTGGGCTGCGGCGATACGACGGCTCTCTTCAGGCCATTGCTAGCTGCTGCTTGAGCCGTTGCACTTCACCCACCAGCTCTTCAAAGTCGGAGCTGAGAGAAACATTCAACCTTGACAGCAAGTCATTGACGGCTGACATCACGCTGGCGGCACCAACGGGGTGATCTGAAATCGCAGATGATTGCATACCCGAACTATCAATGGCCGGTGGTGACGAAGCTGGAGGTCGCTCGCTCAAGGAGAAACTATTTGTTGAGATGATTGGTGGTACTGGGTCTGCTGGCTCGTCCTCACCCATCTCGGTAGCTTCCAGAGCTGCTCGCGCTCCTGCCGGACCGGAAAGAGTAAATCTCGGTGGCCAAGAGCCAGCGACTCGTGCTCTTTGAGACTCGCACATTGTACCTGGTTACATCGTTAGCGCTTGAGTGAGCTTCCACGATTTTAGCGTAGCGTAGCGCGCCGTCAACTTGAATGGCGACAATTTCGCCTGGAAGGCATGAACGCAACGGTGCCAGCTCGACGTTTGATCGGTCTGCATCGGTGAGTAATTCACCAAGTGTTCCTCTGAGCTTTTCAGCAATTAGGGTAGGATCCTCCGATATATTGAGCAGCTGAAGCACGTCCATGATCTCCGTCACATCACATTGCAGGATCGATTCGACCGGAGTACAATCTTGGATAGATCCGCCGAGCAACTGATTGATCGAAGAGGCCACAACTTGTGCAACGCGCATACTCGGGTGGGCTTGCAAAGTCGAAGAGCTCACGTAAATGACATGCCTCTCCTGGTCCACGAATGCCGCGCTTCTCGTACGAGCTGATACTTTTGTCACATCAATCGTCCGCAATGGAGTCCCACGCGAGCAACAAACCGTGACTGCACCTCGCCCACTTCTTCGATTACAAAGGAGGATAATTCCGCAATACGTCGATCGAGGTCTTCAAAATCGGGCCCAACGCCAGAAAGATCGTTCGGAGTCGTCGTTTTTTGGTGCTGGACAGTGATAATCCGTCTCAAACCATTGCCAAACTGATTGGAAGCTAGCACGCTGTTCATGTGACCAATCAAATCCGACGGGAGTGACGTAGAGTGCCTCGCTCCACTTTCTTGTTCGAAACTCAGAACCATCTCTTCGGAAACCACAGTACTCAACGCTGGAACGCCAAGCAGCTGACACACTGGCGCCGGGATTCGTGGATGAACGAGATGAAGTTCGTTCAGCTCAATTCTTGCACTGAGCCACTGCGCGTCATTGTGCGCCATTCTGAGCATTGGTTGCATGACCGACGTGCTCGATGGCAGGAAAATGCGGCGCTGATCTTCTAGGCTCGGAACAATACCCATCTCGGCTACTGCATTCGCAAGGAGCTTGACGACTCGACAAACCGCGAGCAACTCGTTCAAGTTGAGCGCATTCCTGCCACATTCACTGTGCAAATCTTGCAGTAATTGAATGTAGTCCTCTGCGCTTGGAGACTCTTTAGAGCCCATCTGACGGAATAGTGTATCGTAAGCACCAAAAGCCCGTGGTACCTCAAACATGAGTGGCGCGAGATTCTCGGCAAGGTGGAAAAATAGTCGAGAACCCTTGACAAGGTCTGACCCGACAGGAATTATCGCCGAATCCGATAGCTGGTGCTGCTCTGCGCTATTGAGTTCATCCCAATGGCTTTGAAGATACTTGAAAACAGCTTGAAACACGTCCACAGCAGGGATGAAGAACTGCCAATCTAGCGTGTGACTTGAGGTTTGGTCTTCGCTTCTATCACCTTGGTGTGTGATGACTGCTAAATGCGCGAGGATTTTCTCTCTTGGAGGTGGCGACGCGAGTCTGAGGCGACTCCACAGAACGCGAGGCGGTACAGCTGCTCCATGGACCACAGGCATTGTCGTGAATGCCAAGGCTTGTTCTTCTGGTGCCACGCACTCGCTGTATCTGCATACAACTAGTCTTGCGGTGAAGTTTCGAACCCGTTGGTTGCCCGCAGCAGTACGCCGTGCACTACTGTCTCCGTACGCTAGCCCTGGGACAAAGGCTATTGTCGAGACAGCATCAAAAAATGTACGAGACCGATCGAACTTCTCAAAATTTTGCACGAAGTATTGATGGAGCGTGACAACAAGTCGCTCATCGGCTGCTGAGAGGCACTGCTTAGTGGAGCATTCTGCGTCAACGCGTCGAGCACATTCAAGGAACATGTCAACAGTCAAATCTGTTCGAAGACCAATTTCGCCAAGGACATTGAGCCACTCTGGAGATTGGAAGCGCATGGCAAGTGGTAGGCCTGATACCTCACAATAGATTGCTGATAAGACCTTGTTTCTCGGGTCGAAGAAAGCGCTGGCTTCATGATATCCACCCCCATCCGAGTCTTGGAAAATAGGAGCCTCCTTTAGCAAGCCAACCAGCTCAGCATTGCCTCGAAGATGTTGCCACTTTCCCAGTATCAAAGTGAGCACTGTGTTCCGCTGAGCTTCCGCTAGTTCTCCGAACAATGGGAGAACAAATAGCAGCAACTTGGCGTCACTCATTTCTTCGACTCCGAGGTCCCGATAGAAACTATTGAGACGCGGGTTGCTGAGAAGGAACCACTGGCGCGAATCTGGTGGTAGCGGGAACGCTTCAACATCTATCTCAGTGGGTATAATGTAAAAGTTGCCAGTTGCAAGCGATGTTCTTGTGCCGCGACTAGTGATGTACACCGGAAGTCGCTTCAGCTTTTCCAAGTACATTCGGTTGTAACCTCCGTAAGTGTCTCCGTGTAGGCTTAGATACTCCACCAGCAATACCACTTGGTCGTCTGTGAGGGCATTCCATGAAAACGAATGTTGGTTCTCAACTGCCACAAACACAGCATCCACAATGCTCGTTGCCACTTCTGCACTTCGTGCCACAACCTCATTTTCCTGCCCCGAAAAGTATGCGAGTTCAACTAGAGGAATTCCTACAGCCGATAGCATTTCATGAGTGTTTCACGTGAGCACAGAACGTCCAAAGCAGTGAGATTGCTTTGATGCATCGTGTCGTTGCCCCGTCCCCCATCTCATCCACGATGGCTTCGCCAAGTGCAGTCACAACTTCTGGTGGCCGCAGCCAAAAGCTCATCTTGCCTTGTTGCTGGTGCTTCTTCGTTCTCGTTAAGGATAGCATCTGAAGCAGGCATCTCCTCAGTATCCACCGACGCACCTACCGTCACCGAATCGTCAAAAGCATTACTTGACGGGCTGACATCTGAGTTGTGTCCATCGTCGAATACACGACAGCTTCGGTATTTTCCTCTTCACTGACCTCGCTTGCTTCGTCGTCACTTCGATCGGAATCTGATTCTGAAGTAGCGCCGTCGTCCTCCTGCACTTGATCGTCGAGATTGGCAAGGCCACGAAGTCTCTGCCGCTCATTTTCGAGCTCAGCTAGCTCAGTTTCTTTTTCAGCAGCGGATTCCGTATACCGTCGCGGAGTTTTCCGAAGCAAGCTCTGAGTCTCCACTTTCGAGCCAAACGCACGCGGCAGCTTCGGGCTTTCCGCATGAAACTAGTCGGGACCCCTTCGTTGGGATAAGTGGCCATGCAGCGAAGTATCCAAGTGATCGATGTTCGAACCGAACCTCCTGCCAGAAGCGGTGAAGCCACAACCGATCAATTTCATCCGCACTGCCAGGATTCCATGCCACGGCTTCCTGGTTTTTCCATCGTCGAGGCAGAACACGCTCGACATTGTCCGCAAGCGTCTTGATCGAAAACGCAGATATACCCATCACAGAGAGAAAGCGCGGGTCGGCAAAGTAGCGATGCAGGCGCTGACGCGCAGCAAGGGATACAAACATGCGTCGCAACGGAGACAGAAGCTCAACTTGGTTGTAAGATGCCAGTACGAAGCGGTTTCGTTGGTTAACACGGATCACTCCGACACTGCCGTCTTCAAGAGGGAGCAACGCCAGTCCGTTGAACTCAGCCCACACTGGGTGGGACTCGATCGGCAACGGCGATGAAATATCGCTCAAGCAATACTCCAAGATTGACAAGCACACGTTTGCATGTAAACCACCGGTGTCGATAGTCTTCAGTGCGCGACGCATCGTTTGTGGCGTAAGTTTGTGCACTCTCGACGGTAACAAGCTAGAACACTCATCCAGAATTGGCTTCGGGATATCAAACGCAGGAAAGTGCAATTGCGCAAACGCAGCAACCTGGTAGACGTGAGCTCTCTTAGTTCCCACTAGCTAATGCATTCAGAAACATTTTGCATGGCGCACCTGCATATCCATGTTGGATGTGTCAAGCAAGTAACCGTTGCTTAACCCACGGAACTGCCCATCACTACACAAGAACAATTCTTGTGTCGCTAGCTGGCGATAAATGTGCGACTGAAGAACGGACCCAACGCCGCTTTCTCCCACCTATATCAGTGCGTCAAGTCCCAGCAATTAGCAAACGGAATCACAAGCAATGAAATATTCGATCCACATACCTTCTGAAGACTTGGCCAAATGCTGTAAAGGGTTTTGGGATGTGAGCTGGCAAGGACGCGCTTCGCGACTAACAAAAGCTTGAGGTAGGCGTCTACAACGCCATCTTCCAGAAGCACGCGATTCCAGTTTGCTTTGATAGAGATCTCACTGCCAGATAGCGCGTCTCCACTTTGAGAAGCATTTCCTCTTCCACTCGTAATCACTAGCTCTGTATCCTTTAGAGATGTCTTGAAGCACCCATTAATATGCACAGGAAGACCGGTTCGCTGAGCTGTATCCGCGATTTTAAAAATTCTGCCGTGAAGCCGAGGGGCTGGATTTCCATCGCGTAAGATATGACACGCCACGCTCACGTACGGCGTCGATTGCAGAGGCTCATGAATAGGTGAGCAGGCTAAATCCCGACTTCTACCTGCGCCAATGTTGTCGGAAAATAGCCATGTATCGCGGTGCGAAACGTTTTCAAGCTCTAGGTTGACGATGAAATCCATCTGGTTTTCTGGTGTCACAGCACTCTTGAAAAAACTCTGAAATGAAAAGTTCTTGCGCTTCCACTCATCGTTCCGGCGCGTGGCTACTCTCTTGCGCAGCACGCTCTCTGGATCGTTTAGTGCCGCCTCGCCATGGCAGTGACGTGCAAATTCCGAGTCCTCGCCAATCGTCCATACGGATATGCGATGCACAGACTCGGTGAAGAGGAGTGCGTGATGAAGCTGTGACTTCAGGTGGTTCACCAGCTTCCGTGCGCGCTTCTTACTCATCACAAACGAAGAGATTGGCGATTGGGTCTTACGCCACGGGAACCGTATAAGTGTGCTGCGCGTCCCCTGACTTACATTTCCTTGGTTTGCAGGGAGACTCATGAATGGTAGCAGCTGGTCAGAGTACTGCCGAAATGTTGGCCCCAGCAAGTCGTACTGACGCCCTACGCCGTGTGAACTGTTTAGCTGGCGAGTATCCCCGCGAGTTGGGGATGTTGTTGGTGGAGCGAGGTACGAACCAGTCGGGTCTAAAACATAAAACGCATTCCCACTAAGGATCTGCATGCAGTCTGATCCTGCAAATCCGCACAAAAGTCCTGCACGGGACGCCTCCCCGCGAAACAGGACGTTGATTTCTTGCTCGCTCAATACAACGCCTTCGAGGTGGATACAAAGCGCCTCTGATTGGAGTGGTTGAAGCGATGGCTGAAGCACTTTTTGTGCGGGATGGTGCCGATAGTCAACGAAGAAATGAAGCTGGGTCGCTCCAACACGCTCAGCTGTGACGAGTGCATCGGTAAAGAAAGTGGGATGCCACGACGACGGCGACGGGAGAACACTCTTCAGTCCAGATACAGACGGACAGGCGACGCGGCGGCTTCTAACGGAAGTTTCTGACAGTTTTGAGTGGAGCGAAGTGGCTCCCATTGCAGCCGCTACGTCGTTTGGAATATCCTTGCGAACAAACAACGTACCTCGTCGCACCTCAACAGACTCATTCCACTCCATGTCTTCGTATGTGAGTTGACTTGCGGGAACCAAACGATTCGATTCATCCAGAAGAACAATATCTTCGGGAGTTACAGACTTGACTGCTTCGGCTACATCCCGAAGGTTGTCTTCTTGTTGCATCAACGAAAAGATTTTCATACAAGCATTGGCAACGTCATGGCTCACCACCACGCGCTTCGATAAGCGTGCTAATGCTTGCAACAGATCGGCAACATGAAATGATCTCTTCGGAGAAAATGATTCGATCAGTGATCGAGGGACGATGTGCTCACTTGGCATGCTGAACAGTAGCGGCTCTAAATTTGCTTCGGATTCAACTGCGATTTGGTCGATCGATGCAAATGTTTTACCGGTCCACACCCACTTGGATCGCGACAGCTTTTGAGTGATGGGCGATGCTTGCCATGCTTCTTCGTTCGCAATGCGATGATTCTCGAGCATCTCGTACATCTGGCGGACTTCAGGGAGAGGGAAGCGCTGCAAATGTGTGCTTGTATGCTCCACAGCATTCTCGTCAGCGAAAGCGTTATTGCTGTGTCGACTATGTTGAGCATCCCACTCGTGAGCCAGCGCAACTAATTGGTCTGCAAGCGTTTCGGCTTCAATTGGCTGATCCCAGCCAAATCCCGAAACCAGATCCTGAGATGTGAGTTCTCCTTCAAGAATATGAAGCTTGGCTGAGCAAAACCACTGCCGTAGTCAATCAGAAAAATCAGAAAATCATTTCGTTATTCCACTCGATCACATCAACTTACCGCAAGACGACGAGGACGCGTTTCCGCTGGGCTTGCGAGGAATCTTTCTTGACCAGTCGTCCTCCATGGCATTAAAGGATCACTGGGGGTGGTGGAAACGGGCAGCCAGCGCACATTGCAAAGACAATTAATGATTTCCCGAAGCGAGGAGTCGCCAGAGCTCTCGTCGTTTTCTTGCTTAATTGAAGCCGCCATTGAGTCAAAGTGTTTGTTCACAATTGCCAAAAGGCTAGATGCTTTCTCCCAAGCATCTCCTGATGCGCTAGAGTTACCCCCTTCTTCGATCATAGTTTCGACAGAGCGCGCACTTTCCAAAACAGCATGGCATGATAAACCCATCCGAAGCCCAAGCGTTCGCAAAATGTCCACGATTTCCTGCGAAGCGAACGCTTCCGATGGAAGGCTGTTTTCTCCGACAAGGTTGCTCAACTCTTTGCTATTCGGATCATGAAGTTCTGAAATTCGACGAAACGCACGCTTTCTAGACGGAAAGATCGCTTGACTCTGGATGAAAGGTCTGAATCGTGGGTCCGCTTTTTGGTGAAATGGAAGCATGCCGAGCGCCGACACCAGGGTTTCGTCGACTAGCGAAGGACTGTGCCGTTCAATCTCGTGAAGACGTGGAAACACGTAATCCATCAGAATCTTCGTGCTCGACCATTCGTCGACACCGCAGTCGCGTAGAAACTTTCTTGTAAACTCTGAGTCGACTCGAAAAAAGCTAGAGTCGAGCAATCGTGGATCTGTGCTCGTATCCGGAAGGTACCCACCACGACGAAGCGTTACGAAGTTGTGGGACAGCGCGAATCTGTCTGAGCTGCCAACCGAGTCCGGATAAACTGGGAAGATTGGAAGATCAAACAAAACGGGCTCGCAAGAATCTGGAATGCTGTTCATATCTCCACTCGAGAGGAAGGAGCATATTGCGAGTCTGGCTTGATCACTTGCTACAGAGAAAATATCGTCGAATCCACGGCGATCGCTCCTCATATGAACATACTCAAGCGCCATCAGGAGTCCACTAGGTGACAGTTTGTGTGCGACCTTTTGTTGAAGAAGCCACTGCAACGACTTGTCTCCAGAAACTACGGACGGATCAACGACATACACGCCAACAGATGCGAGGCTTGAAACTAGCTCCTGGAACAACGATTCCGCCATTAATGAGCTGTCACTTTGACGGACAACAACGCCAAACCGGGAAGGCAGTCGAATCCATCCACATTGGTTGTCTATAAGTGTGACTGGAAGTATTGGCAACTTGAGAAAGCTCGAAGGTAGCTCTGATCCACTTATCAAAACCGTGTCTACGTATTGCCAGAGTGCACGTAGCCAATCACGTCGTCTGGAATGTTGAGACATTGGCTCCTCTTCTTTAAGTTTGAGAACACCGCTTGCTGACGATATCATATTGGCACCAATTATAGCCGGGAAGAAATGTTGCGCGATTATATCCAAATTGACAACTCCCACATTTGTCTTCTCGTATACGTTCGGGATCGCATCAAAGAGTTGTCGGTAGTCTCCAATTAGAAGGACATCCGGAAACATGCTCAGCAACTCCTCTTCTTGTGGGTTTCCAAAGTAGCATTTGCGGTGCATGTTGTTGTCATCATAAAGTATAAATCGGTGATACGACCCATCTTTCAGTGGCAGGATTGGTAAGTTGTTCAATGACTGCAGTGAACAGCTCGTCGATCCACTTGTGCCTTCACGCAGGCAAAAGCCAATAACGCAGCGTGCAGCGTCGTATCCGAGCTGCGGGAGTAAAGTGCCATCCTGGACAAGATCCCGAAACAATGAAGGAGTCATTGCCCCTTTGACAGCGTTTAGTTCAACGACGAGGTCACGGAGCTGTCTAGGAAGCATCACCGTCGGTAGCCTCGCTACTGTTAGAGCCGCTTCAAGCTGCTCCCACTCCGGCAAGGTTTCATCAATCACCACTGCGGCTCCGGGAGAAACAGGTGAGCTAGCAATACCGGTGACATTGTTGTGTGAAATGAAAACCGGGTGACTCTTCATTCTTCGGAACAACTCGACAACAATCTTGTCCCAAGGTTGGCTTGGGACGCGAGTTGGGAAAAGCGAGAAATACTTTTCGGTATCACCTCCACATGCTTCTCTTGCAGCGATGAGGAATGAAATGTAAGCAGGTGCAACCGCGTCTACCAGCAGACTTGTGTTCCACTCGGATCGAAGCTTTCCTTCACCAGTCATATCGTCACCGTGCCATACGTCTCGCCGGTTTGATGACAGCTCGAAGTATCCGTTGACATGAACCGGTAAACCTATGCGAACAGGTAGAGGAAGAAAGCAAAACGCACGGCCTTCTGTCGGGGCATCATCGATTCGACTAGCGATTCCTGCCCATGGAATGAGCTTCAGTGAGGCATTCTCTGGAGCGCACGCCATTTCACGAGCCTTGCCACCACCAATATGATTGCAGACGAGATACTTTGCAGTCGTTGTACCAATCTGCGCTTGTGCTGAAGTGGAAGAACACCACGACTTCGCGGCATCGACATCATCTTCAAATTCAGTGAAAAATTCCGTGAGCCCAACTTGCTCGGTTGTCTCGATGCTGACAACTTGAGTGATCGACGGTAACTCGTCCGGTGGCGTTGCACGCAATCGAGCATAGAAATCTCTCTTCGCCGAAAGCCCATTTGAAACTGACGCGTCGTTCCCTTTCATGAATTGCTCAATTTGCCTCCACGACCCACTGCGATCTTCTGTACTGGCATTGGTTCCAAAAAGCAAGACAGGGGCTTCGTTGTCGTGGAATTTGACGTATACTTCAACGTTCTGGATATTTCGAAGAAACAACATCGTTTCTGTCACTGAGTCTCGAAATCGGCGGAAGAGCGCGGCGACCTCACGCCGCGAGTACGAACGGCGTTTAATCTCGCTAGTGTCAGCAAGATCCGACGTTCGAAGAGGGAATCGAAAGAGTGTGCCATGGAAGTGATCGTGTAAATTGCACCCGAACACACCGGTGAGTGGAGCAAACTGATCCGGGAATTGGCGGACGACATGCGAGTTGACGAAGCGAATCTTCAATCCCGGATTGGCGGTTGATATTCCTGGGAGATGCGTTGCATGCGGATCGAACATGACTGCGAATCGCAAAAAAAAAAAAAAAGTATTAGTAAGTATAATCTCCGCACCCACCACAATACGAGCCCCACCTATCGAGTTCGCCGACACGATTGTTGGCAAATCAGTGAAATGATACACTGAATTAAAGCCCAGACCAAATCTCCCCGTGGTAGTTGCGCGTTGAAGCTTGCTACCTTGACCGATGCGAGCCAGGTTGATGAAGTCGCTGTCGCTAAACTCTGCATCATTGTACTACATCAATGAGTGGTTAGCCGGATCAACGTTACGAAACCTCACTGGTGAATATGAGATGAGACTCACACAATACAACGCGGGGCCTTGCCATTTTGCCATCCCTGGACTCAGCAGCGAGGAAGTTCCATACGAGCAGTTGTCGTACAGGATCCGCACAGTCGAAGCGCCAGCGTCATCTGCGTTTTGAATGAGCTCATTCAAAATGTTGGGGCCGTCCGGGTACTGTTCGAGGATACGCGAAATGCGCTTTGTCAGCGCCTCGCTCTGTCCGAAGGCCTCGACATCCCCATCTGTGCCAAACGAGATGGATTCGTGGACATTTGCGTGCAAGAGCTGGCTTCGCAGCGATTTGACACCAATTTTGGCAGCGACTTCGTTCGAAATTTTCGGGTGCACAAACCGAAGGGTACCTCCGACAGGGGTCTTGAACTCGTTCTTGTCGAGCCACGGGGCATCATCGAATGTTAGCGTCGCCGAGAGCACGAGAGTTCCATCAGTGTCCGGGGCAAACAATTCATAATCCGTGTGATTCATGACCTTGTCACTGATGAGCTGAATCAATCCGATCGCCACAGTAAGCTCGTCTGGCTTAAGCTTCTTCTCTTTTTCAGGAGACGTATTTGAATCTCCCAAAGAGGGATCCTCTTGTCGACTGGCGCGCATTGCGCCAAGAGCCTGGATGTAGTCGATGACTTCAAAGCGTTCACGAACGCCGATTGCCTTGAATAAAGGTCGGAAGTGGAGAAGCTCGCTCGGAATCGTATACAAGTACGGCTCTGCATTTACGAGCGTCGTTGCGGCAACCTTTAGAGGGGAGACAAAAGAATTTCCGATCCAGATGTAATCGCCGCCATCCAGAAGGATATTTTGGACCCTCTTCATCAACGCACTCCCACTACTCTCGGACTCGAAAAAGTGCGAGAGACGTTTGTACAGCTCGAAGACAGCAGACCACACGGCATGCGTATCTCTATCGGCCGCTGTCTTGGCGAAGTTAACTGAAATTGATCGAAGCTGAGATGCAATGACCTCAATCGGGATGTCGTTGCTCCAGCCAAGCAACTTCCGTAGAACGTTGGAGTGCACGGGACTTTTAATAACGTAGTACTCGGATGAGCACAGCCACATGTGCTTCTCTGGGCATGTCTCCATGGGGGGCACGACGATGCGTGGCCGCACATCTTGCTGCCATGGCAAGACAGCAGACGGTCTGTCTTCAAGGACTGGGACCCACGAGATCACTGCCAGCTTCGCCAGAAGGTCGTCAATTTCACGTCGTTCCAATTCGCGCCGCTCGAGCTCTGCCATATCTGTTTTTGGGGATCCAGGCGAATGCTGCTCCTCTTCACCAAGAAATGTTCGAAGAAATTTAAGTCCCTTCTTTGTAAACGCTTTCCGCGGTGCTTTTGGTCTTGAGCGCTCAATCAGCTGCGGTGTGGTGAGCTGTTCCAAATGAGAATCCAGGTACTGCACGAATTTTGCCGACCGAGTGCGAAGTTTCTGGCGACTCTCCTCAATGTCACTCTGTGCACACATATCTGTCGTTTCAGATTCCGTGGCAACAAGTTTCGCTTGGTCTTGCTCAATGGAAACGGCAAGCGACAGAATAGATCGGCGCGAGAGCACTCGCTGGAGACCGATGGATCGCAGCATTGCGAGAGGTTGCGGGTCCTGCAACTCTAATGCAGGAAAGAAGGAATCGTCCATGATATCTGCAAATTCGTCCATATCTGGATCGTACAAATCGCCGATACGCTTGAGTTCCCCGGTGCGCGACGGGAATATTGGAACGGCTTCAAGCATTGCAGATAGTGAGCCGTCAAAGTCCTCAGCCAGAAGTGATGCGAGATGCTGGAGCAAGTAGCAAACTGCATCTGCGCGAGCCTCACTTGGAAGATCGTGTAGTCGCGGGATCAAGTGATGAGCCACGAATTCCACGCTCGAAACTCCTACTACACCGAGGCGGGCGAGGAATCTCCACGTGTCGGTATCGTTTTCCTTAACGAATATGAAATTTTCATCCAGTAACTGCCATCCCAGTCCCATGCACACCGAGCGCTGCGTTCCATCTGCTTTCAAGGTTGATACGAACTCTCGCGAATACCCAGCTAAATTTGCCGCCCCAGGGTCAATTGAGTCTTCGCTATCCGATATCCAGTGAGATGTATTTTCGCTTACCGGCTTCGTAAATCCACAAAATAGCGGTAAGCGTCGGATAAGTTCTAGCTGGTTTGACTTCAAATCGCCTGACGTTCCCGAAACCAGGAATGCACGTAACTGTTCCCGGTCGTCTTGAGTTGTTGTTTCAAACATCTTCGACACAAATTTCTGATCTACACTTTGGGCATTGAGTACAACCTTGAGAGCATTTACAACCCCTTCAGCTGTTGGCTGCTGGATATACTGCCACACTTCAGGGTTTGGCTGGAAGGATGCGAAAAGATTGGGAAGCAGGAGTCGAACATGCAGTTTCTCTAAGCAAGCCAAAACTCCTCGAGGAATAAGCTCAGGGCACAATACTCCACAGCTCGTGCTTAATGAGACCAACACCCCCGTAGATGTCGGGACTAGTGGCCACTTATCGCAGAAAGCACTCAATTGATCACTTCGACCGATGTAAGCCCACAAATCTCGGAACCATAGCTCGGTGAACCCACCAACATCTTTGTCAACGTTCCCATGCCAATCGACAAATGCTTTGCGGTGCCACTCGGGAGGAAAGACGAGCGAAAGCGTCTCTTCAAACTCTACGATGCCCATTTTCTTAATGTTGAGAACATCGTGAACAGTTTCTGAGCCCAAAAGTTTCAAGTTTCTCTCATTCAGCGCTGCACTATCAACAAGCCGTGCTTGTGCCTTGTCGAGTAATCGCAGCTGCTCTGCGCTGGGTATCAGAAACAGTTGGCCCTCTGGGTTTGTTTCACGGATTGGATCTGGGTTTTGCAGAATCCAGTTCAGCGCACGCTCAACGCTTTTACCTCCGACAGCAATTAAGGCTTTCCTTCCGTGGTGACGTGAAAATCCCATCGAGCACAGCTGCTCCAACAGTGCTGGATCGACAGACAACTGTCTATAAAACGTCCCGAGGGCACCATCCGCCGTTGGAAGGAAGTTGACGCGGTCAAGGTCTCCGAGAGTATTCATCCGCAAATCGCTGAGCATAAAGTTTACAAGCGCTTTGATTGCTTCACGGTTTCCACTGTGAACTGACTTTCGAGTGAGAAGGGCTCGACGAAGTGCGACTGGCTCGAGGTATCCAGGTATGGTTTGAGTTTCCACAAGCAAGCGCTCAAGGTCGGGTGACAAATTCTTTACAATTGTCAGCCCTTCATCCGTAAGCCATTGAAGCATATTGGTATAGCTAGGAACATCTCGTCGCAAGATGCAGCACTCGGAAGGAGAAACCCATTCACCTCCATTGATATCACTCCGTAGACACTTCGTTGTTCGCACTCGCCGAAGAACTGCTAGCATGAGCTCGTTCCATGGGGCTGGAGGTGCCGTGTCGGGAAAGAGTTTTGTGTGGTCTTGGGGGCTAATCATACCATTCTTGGTGAGATCCAGTAGTGCCCTAGCGTAGCAGGGGCCTATCACGTCACGAAGTAGAGCTAAATTCCACTGGGCACGAAGCAAACCATCTCCACTTAATCCATCGCCGAACCAAATGTCTCGACGGTTAGATGAAAGTTCAAAGTAGCCATTCACCTACCATGTAACAAAGTAAAGATCGTCATGAAACTGTCATCAACCATACATACACTCCATGGGTTACTTACATGAATAGGTAAATACGTCTGCGTTGGCAAAGGGAGAAAACAAAACGCCATCCCCGTGGTGCGAGGAAATTCCCCACTTACGCTGGTTGGTACGGCAACGCCGCCCCACGGAACGAGTCGCTGGATAGCGTTACCTGGATCATTGGCGATCCGAGTACAGCTCCCACCGCCGAGCTGATTGTAGATAGCGAAGGTATAAGTTCTTTCAAAACGAGAATCGACAAAATTGCGAGCTGTAACGTTTAAAGAGTAGTCGCTTGCAATGCCTGCATCAGTAGAATGAATATTAAAACGTTTGAATAGAGGGGTGTGAAACCTACGCGTACCTGCTTCCGTGAAACCAGATCCAGATGTGCCGAACATGCTCTTCAGCATTCGCTTCGATTTAATCATGGCGTTCATGTTGCTAATTTCAACTTCTCTTCGAACGCTCGGTGCGTCAGTGCCATCTCGCCATTCAAGAATGGTTATCTTTGCAATGTTTCGAAGGAAGAGCAGGACGAGGTGTAAGCCATCAGCAAACTCATCAAGCATTGCTCCAACATGTTCGGGAGTCTGCACACGTGAAGTGAGTCTGCTTTTAGCGGCTTGCTCTTCATTTCGGAGGGCTAGACGAAACAATGTACCCTGGACACAGCAACCACCAGATTAGCTCGCGCATACGCTTCCACCTGGCCTTGCTCACTCACGAACCTCAAATGGTTTGGCAAAGTCACAGCCAAAGCATCGGAATGGAGTGAGTTGATCGGGGTAGTTGGCAATCAAGTCGGGGTGAGCAATGAAGTCGATCATCTTGCCAGGGTTGCTGGGGTTGACATTGGGGAGATGGCATGCCTGGATATGGCACAAGAGATTGAAAGATTATCAGTGAATACTGAAGCTGTGACGATGTACATCAGATACAACATACCTGTGGGTCGAAAAACACGAGCTGAGAGCCGCTCACGAACGCCGGGAGATCCGTGACGTGGTACACTGCGGCATTGAGCACTGATTAGATCACCTAGCCAAGCCTAGCAGACCGCATTCGTCCAGCAGTTGTACCTGAGTTGAACCCGACTCCAAATCGGCCAGTCTTCCATCCGTTGGAGTTGTCTTTCTTCAGCGAGTCTCCTATGCGCTGTCATGATGGAGTCGAACGCTCGGTCAGCAAACGCAGTTCCAGCTCCTTCACCCCCGAGCAGTCAGGTGTGTCACCTGGATGGACTCAAAGTCGGCGTCCGTGAAAGTCGCATTGTTGAACACGAGCAGCGAGGGCCCTGTCGCGCCGGCCATTAGCCCAACAGCTCCATCCTCAACACTCGGCGAGCAGCGCGCGCACCTTGGAACGGCGCGAGCTTCTGGTACGCGAGGCGCTGCGCCGCGTGCTGGCGGTAGTCGAGGCAGAAGCGCACCTCCGTGGCGCCGGCGTCGTCCGCATTCTGCACCATCTCCTTGAAGATGGACGTGCCCTCTGCGGTGACCAAGCAGCCTCGAGAGCGTCAGCGAGCGATCCCTCTCCGTCGTCGCTCAGCCTCGCGTGTGGCGCCGCACCTGGGTAGTTGCGCAGGATCTCGCGGATGCGCACCGTCAGGTCGATCTTCTGGCCGAAGTCGTGGCCGAAGAAGGCCGGCGCGTCCCCCGCGGCCGCCCCCGCCGTCGCCATGGCGCGCTGGGCTGTCGCGTCGGGGGGAAGTCGCAGATTGCCCTCTCGACGGACTTTCTCGGAGAACAGATTTGCGAGGGATTCTTTGTCGACCGACGAAGGGACTTTCTTCAGACCGCAACTCGACTCGACCACGACGTTGACTGTGGCGGTGGATGTGTATGGCCAAGAAGTGCAAGGTGTCGACGGCGGCGATGCAGCAACGAGCTTACAACGCGGAGACCATGGACCGAGGTATGCTCTTGATACTCAAATCTTTGGCTTTGTCATTCTTCTTTACCTTACTTGCCTCCTAGATCTATCACATGCACATGCGCTCTCGCTCGCAGCCTTTGCGAGAGACACCGGAGCCTCTTCCCACCGCGCGCTCCACCCCAGCGTCACCGCAAGCTTCGTTGACAGCTCAAGCAGCAGTCGCGACCACCACAGCGCTTCCACCGCCTCAATTGCTGACCAAATCAACTTGCTCCGACGCCACCGTCACACGAGAGACCACCCCAGTCCACGCTCGCCGAAGCTGAGAGCTAAGCGCCTCTCCTCGACCACTTACGCCGATGAAGACGCCTCGAAGCTCGCCACAGCTTGCGCGACCGCAAAGTCACCCGAGTGGCTGATCGACACGCTCAGCGACGCCAGACCCGCGCGGTTGAACACCTCCAGCGGGTGGCCCGACAGCAGCACCGACGGCGCACCCGACGCAGTCATGAAGATCTCGATCTCACGCAGAGGAGCGCCCGCACCCTTCCACTGGTTCGGCTCGTTCGGCGTCGCGCTCGAGATAGCCTTGATCACGGCCTCCTTCGCGGCCCACCGACCGGCAAAGCTAGACGCAGGGTGCGGCGCGCCGTAGCAGTACGCCATCTCCTGATCCGTGAAGTTGCGCCGGATAAAGTCCTCGCGACCGTGCAGCTGCTCGAACGTCGCGATCGGCTCCACGTCGACACCCACGCCGATGCGCTGCTGGCCACGCAGACCAACGTCGTCGGCCGCGCGCTGCACCGCACTCAGCAAAGTGGACGCGCCGTCAGTGGGAGCGGTCGACGTCTGCGAAGCCGCCGACTCCTCCTGCTGCGTTTGCTGGTGCTTCGCCTTCTTGGCCGCACGCTTCGCAGCCGCGCGCTGGCGACGCTCACTCGCGGCCAGCGAGTCCGCACCGCCAAAGCGCCACGTGTTGGCCGTCACGTCAAACTCCGCACGAGCAGTGGGGTCCAGGTACACGCTGCTCTCCTGCGCCGCCGAGTACGGAGCCGAGTCCTTCACTTGGATGTACGTGTGCTTGCCCACCAGCGCACCCTGCGCGTACGTGTTCATGCGCGTGCGACGCTTCTCGCGACGAGCAGCGTAGCCAGCAAACTCCTCCGGTGCAAGCGTCGACAGCAGGCAGTCAGCGTGCACAATCAGCACTTCGCCACCCGCCTGACCGAAGCCGAAGCTCTTCATCAGCGCAGCCTTGATGCCCGCAGTCTGGAAGCTACGGTTCGGGTACATCAGGTAGTCGAACTTGCGAAGCACAGGATCCGTGTTGTCCAGGTTGCGGTTGCCGGGGATCAAGCCCGTGTTCAGCACCTGCAGCAAACCGTTGAGCATCCACGCAGCAGCAGCACCCTTCGGATGGCCCGTCAAGTTCTTCTGGCAGATGATTGGCAGCGGGTTACCCTGTGAGCGACCCAGATGCTGCAGCTGCTTGTGCGTCACCTCGCTCTCGTTCTTGTCGTTTGCCTTGGTGCCTGTGCCGTGGAAGCTCGCCACGCCAAGGTCATCGATCGTCAGGTTCCACACGCTCAACGCACCGCGGATCGGGGCGATGTCAGTGCGGCCGTGGAAGAACTCGACGCCCCACAGAGCCTGCGCCGACTGCAGCTTGCGAGCCTTCATATCCTCGATGAACGCAAGCCCCTGAGAGTTCTCCTCGCTCGACTCGCTGGCCGGCAGCAGAGCCTTCTCACGCTCGAACCACGCCTCGATCGACGCAACCTCCGAGTCGAATTGACGACGACGGAACGCCACGTCAAGCAACGGCGACGCCACCATCGATGACTCGCGCGCAGTCGTGAGGATGCCCTGACCAGGAGCCGGCACCGAGCGACCATTCTTGTCAGTCGCAGTGTTCGTCAGCGCGATCACACCGTAGATCGGCACGCCCATGTCCAGCGCCAGCTGAGCGTCCATGAGAAGCTGCATACCGGCACCATGAGACTCCATGAAGCCACCACGCGACGTCGAGCATGGACGGCACATCTCCTGCGGCGCACGACCCATGCCAAACTCCTTCACTGAGTCACTCGTAGCCTTCATCTGCGCGAACTCGTACGCGCCTTCCTCACCGAAATCGTCGTAGCCGCCGACGATCACAACACGCGCCTTGCCACTCTTGATCGTCTCGACACCAATATCCACCGACTCAGCAGCCGTCGCGCAAGCACCCACAGGTGTCTTGATGGGACCAGATGAGCTCAGCAGAAGCATGTTCACCCATGCTGGAGCCGTGTTGATGAAGCACTCCTGCAGCGTGTCACTCGGGACGCTCTTGCCCTGGAAACGGTGTTGGTAGATACGCTTGAAGGCACGCATGCCACCCATGCCACCACCGGACGTGTTGCCCACCTCAGCCACGTGCACGTACTGGTAGAACTCGTACGGATCCGTCACACCGGCAGCAACAAACGCGTCCATCGTCGACGCGAGCACAAACAGCGTGATCGGGTCCACCGAATCCGCCAGATCCTTCGGCACACCAAGACGCTCGGCGCTCCAGCCCGTCGGGATCTGACCAGCCACAAAGCGGTCGAACGACAACGCGCGAGGAATGTTGAGCACAGCACCCTTGCGTAGACGGATCATCCACGCACCCGTAGACGTGTTCTGGAACACGTCCACGTTGTCAGCGCCAAGTTCGCTGCGGAACTGCATCGCCTCCTCGCGATCCGCCACCTCGATCGGCGCCATCTTCTTGTCGATCGCGACCTGGTGCAGCATCATCTTGTGGTACGGGTCGTAGCCGTCGAACAGCTCCGGCTCCACAATGCGAATGCCCGCGTGCTTCAGCAGCGCCTCCTCGTACTTGGACTTGACCTCATGGTCCGCCACCACCTCCTTCGTCTTGGCGTCCACCCAGTTGCCGTTCTCGAACACAATGTGGCCCGTCAGCCACGCCAGCTCGATGCAGCCCTCCAGTGAGAACTGGCCGTACGACTCCATCTCCCAGCGAGTACGGGCGTTACCCCACGGGCCAACCTCGCCGAAGCCGGCAATCACAACCACCTGACGCAGGTCCAGCATGCCGCGCAGCATCTCGTGCGGCAGCGTCTCCGGACCCTTCGCCTGCTCTACAAGCTTGCGAGCATTCGACAGCTCCGGGAACGAGTCACCGAAGTAGCCCGACAAGTTCGCACGCGAAGTGAGAGTCTTCTTGGGAGCAACATATGCCTTCGCGTCCGACTCCTCCTGACGAGCAGCAAACACAGACGCCTGCAGCTTCGCCTCGCTCAAGATGTTGGCACGCACACTCTCGACGGTCTTCTGCAAGTCCGTCACCTGCGCCATACCACCGGTCAGGTCCGCCCAGATCGGAGCCTCCGCAGCGCGGTCCACGATGCTCGGGTGCAGCAGCGCGCTCAGGTTGAAGCCCATCTCAGTCGTGCTGAACGTGCGCATGCCCAGCTTCTCGACGCCAGCAGCCACCACGTTGTTGCCCGACATGAGACCCGTGCCGCGCGTCCAGCCGATGACGGCACCGACGATCGACAGCTGCTCGTCCCAGCCCTCCGAAGCCCACTTGTTCATCAGACTCTCCACGCCAAGCTTCGACTCGGCGTACAGACCATCGCCACCAAAGTTGCCGTGGTTCGGAGACATTGGCAGCACCGCCAGCGCGGGACGCGTCGTGATTCCGCGAGTCTTCTTGGCCGTCACAATCTCGCCAAGCAGACGCACCGTGTTCGTCAGCATGATGCGATGAGCAAGCTCCGAGCGCGAGTCAATGTCCGTGATCGTGCGACCGACCTCCGACAGAGCGGCGAACGGGATCACAAAGTCCAGATCCAGCTTGTGCGTGTCGTAAATGTGCGCCACGAGACGCTGCACGTCCACCTTGGACGCCTGGTTGAACGGCACAACAAACAGACGGCTACCACGGCTGCCGTGCTGCTCGTAGATCGACCGGAACATCTCCGTCGTTGACTGGCTGAAGCTAGACGTCGTCACAAACACCGTCGCGCCACCCTCCAACAGCGCCTTCACGATCTCCGCGCCGATCGAGTTGCGGCCGCAGCCCGTCAGCAAAGCAACCTTGCCAACGAAAGAGATACCCGCAGACGCCATCTCGCGCATGCAAGACAGCAGCAGGCACGTCGACTCGACATCGTACAGACGGATCGTAGGGTCCACGTCCGATGGCTTACGAACGTGCACGTGTGGCAGCACGATTTGCTTCAGGTTCTCGTTCAGACCCACACGCAGGTGCGAGGCACGAGCCACCAGCGACTGGCGACGCTGAAGATCAGCGTCCGCAGTCTTCTTCACGCGCTTGCGCAGCGACTCGCGAAGAGCGTTGAGCTTGGGACCCTGAGCAGGGTGCTCTGCCATCTTGGCAACAGCAGCAGCCTTCGCAGTCTCCACAGCCTCGTCGCTGTCGCTCTCGTCGTCATCCTCGTCATCCTCACTGATGCTGCCGTCCGCGTTCATCGTCGACTCAAAGCCAACAGCACTCGGCATCTCGGCACTCGTCGGCTCATCACGGAACAGGAGCGTCTCCGTCGGGTCGTTGTACTCGAGACCGCGAGCCAGCTCGTCCACGTAGTCGATCGAGTCCGACACGCCCTCACGAGGAACCTCCGCGTAGTCCAGCTTGCCGTCCTCCAGGATCGTCAGCTGCGGCTGCGTCGGCTGGAACACCTGCATGTTCACCGGCATGAGGTTCAGCCACTCCTCCACCTGCTCCACAAGCAGCTGAATGGCCTGCGAGTGCTCCACGCTGGCCTCCTCCTTGGCACGATGCACGAAGAACTTGCAGCACTGCAGCAGCTCCGGTGTCGCGCGGTTGCACAGGAACGGCTTGAACCACGCGAGTGGAGGACGCGACGACTCCTCGTTCAGCGTCTCCACCTGCTTGTTGATCCAGCGGCTCATCGCCTCGAAGTGCGTGTCCAGCGACGCGTTGCTCGGCAGCTCACCTGCCTCCTTCACGCCGATCGTCTTGTAGTACAGCTCCATCGCGTCCTGGATTGCCCAGTTCCAGTAGCTCTCGTACTGGCGCTCCTTGTTCGCGTCGAACAGACCGTGGATGCCGTTGCCGTAGAACTCGCCGTGCTCCGTCACCCATTGAGACACAGAGCCCTCCAGCTCCTCACGAAGCTCCACCTCGGTCTCGATCTTGCGGTGCCAGTCCAGCTGGTCGTCGCCAAGGTACTCGCTCAGCGCAGCAGCCTGGTCCGCAATCATCGTCTTCAGGCGCTTCTCAAAGTCGCTCGGCAGCGACGGACCCGCGGACGCGCCACCCATGGCGCCACCGCCCATTGCCATCAGACCGCCAAGTTTCGACAGGTACGGGATGTCAATGCCGCAGAACTTGGCGTAGTCGTCGACCACACCGTCCAGCCACTGCTTCGCCTGAGCATCATCCGCGAAGCGCTGCTTCGGGTTCTGCGACAGCGCATGCAGCAGCACGCTCTCAATGCGACCGGCAGGCAGACAACGCTCCGTCGACAGGTGCTCCTTCACGGCCGACAGACCAAAGCCACCAGACATCTTGCCAGCAAGCATCTTGGCAATCAGCGCGCTCGTCACCTTGCCTGGTGAGTTGTAGCCCGGGAACTTGGCCGCCAGCTCCGACAGCTTCATCTCAGCAGCATCGTCCGGACCAGACCCGAACTCCTTCTCAAGGTCTCCGACTATCTCGTTCTGCACAGCCGACTTGCCAGCAGACAACTCCTTGATCGAAGCCGTCTCCGGCACCTCGCTCAGCGGCTTGCCGAACTTGGACGCCAGCATCACCAGCAGCGCATGCTTAGCATCCACAGGAGCATCCGCCACCGTCGGCACCGACACAGGAGCAGGGTTGAACGAACCCATCATCGCACCACCTGCAGGCATGCCGACAGGAGCACGAGGAGCAAGCGACACACCGGCGAACGACGCGTAGCTGTCCACACACTCGTCCAGCCACTTCTTCGCATCCGCCTCGCTCTTGAAACGAGCATCCGGGGCCATCGTCAGCGAGTGAGCCAGCACACTCTCGATGCGACCGGCACCGAGCGCCTTCGGGCCGCTCAGGTACTCCTTCACGCCCGACATGGTGAATCCGCCAGGCATCTTGCCCGACAGCATCTTGGACACCAACGCGCTCGTCACCTTGCCAAGAGTGTTGTAGCCAGGGAACTTGCCCGCAAGTTCGCGCAGAGGCACCTCACCCGCCCCCTCCGGCACACCAGAGCCAAACTCCTTCTCGAGGTCGCCCAGGATCTCGTTCTGCACGGCAGACTTGCCAGCCGACAGCGTCTTCACATCCGTGTCCTCCTTCACCTCGGCAAGCGGCTTGTTCAGGCGCACAGCCAGCAGCACGCGCAGCACGTGGATAGCCGTCACAGGAGCGTCCTCCACTGGCGCAGCGGCGGCAGCCACGGGAGCCGCAGACACGTGAGCAGCGACCACAACAGGCGCAGCAGCAACCACCGGAGCAGCAGCAGCAGCAACAGGAGCAGCAGCCTCCGCCACAACAGGCTCAGCAGCCTTCTTCTTCGCAGCCTCCTCCGCCTCCGCCTGAGCCTTCACAGCACGAGCGTGCTCGGACGCCGACTGATTGCTGTTCTCAATCTCAAAGTGCACCGTCTCGCGGTCGCGCTGGTACCACAGAATCTCACGAGCCGTGTCTGGGAAGTCACCAACCTGCAGCGTGCGCTGCGCCATGTTGGTGAGCGTCGGAGCAGGACCGATCTCCACGAAGCGACTCACACCCGTGCCGTTGCGCGAGAACAGCAGCTCCTGCGTCTTGATCCACTGCACCGGCGACGCGAACTGGTACGCCAGCAGCTCAACGACAAGCAGGTGCGCGAGCTGCGCGCGCGGCGTCAGCTGCCACTGCATCGGGTCCAGCACTTCGGCGATGTACGGACTCTTGGTCACGTCGAACACGCGCTGGAAGTACTCGCGCTCCAGCGAGAACGGCTCCGCCACCAGGTTAGGAATGTAGCGACCCACTAGCAGTGGCAGCTGGCGTTCCAGCACTGCAGCGTCGAACTTGGTGCGCAGCAGCGAGCGGAACGACGGCACACCGCCCAGCAGCTCCTTCGAGTGGAACGGCACGTCGATGCCCACGAGCGGGATTGTCGCCTGACCACGCGCCAGCGTGAACGGCTTGCCTGTCTGCGCGCACTTCTCCTTGCGAGCGTTGGCCTGCGCCAGCGAGTCGGCGATCATCGCCTCGATCTCACCGAGCGCCTTGCGACCGCCAGTCTTCACAGCCGTCAGCGTCAGCGACAGCGCCTCCAGGTTCACATTCTCGCCGGCAACCACGTACTGCAAGCTCTGCACGTTGAAGTTGACAACCTGCAGCAGCTTGCCCGACGTGGCCTCGATGCCGTCCACGACCTTGTACAGTACCTCGGCAGGGAAGTGCTCGCCCACGCGGAGGGGGTTCACCGCCACCATGCCGTAGTCCGAACGACCAGCAGCGTCACGCTTCACAGCCTTCTGCATGATCAGACCGCGAAGGAACACGACCTCCACGACGTCCTCCACAGCAAGCGCGCCAGCGAACGAACTCAGACCGGCGTACTCACCAAGCGAGTGACCAGCGAACAGCGCGTCTTGAGGGATCAACTGCGCAGCCTGGATCTCCGAGAACATGGCCTTCTCGAGCAGCACAAGTGCCGGCTGGCTGAACTGCGTCGCGAACAGCAGACCCTCCGGAGCAGAGAAGCTGAAGCTCTGCGTACGAGCGTTAATCTCCGGAAGCAGAGGACCGACCTCGCCCGTCGCAGGGTCCTCGACCGTCAGGCGCATGTAGTTGGCGCGGATCGCGCGGCCCTTCTTGCCGCCAAAGTGCACCGTGATCGACTTGGGGTTCTTCCGCACCATCTCCAGGATCGAGAAGCCGAACGTCTTGCGCAGATGTGCGTCACCGCGGTCCCAGATGTCGCGGGCGATAGTAGACTCTTGGTACCGCTCCATGCCCATGCCGACCTCCGCCGAGCCCTGACCAGTGAACACAAACGCGATCGCAGGCTCGTTCACAAGAGTGCGAGCGCTCACCACACGCTCCCCAGCGGCATTGACGACCTCGACAGACACCACCTTGCGGCCGTTGTCAAGACCAATGTGGCGCGCCTGCATGAACAGCACATCGCCAGGGTACACCATGCCGTCGAAGCTCACATCGTAGTCCACGACGTTGCTATCACGACCAGCACCAAGCGTCGACACCACCAGATCGCGCACCTTGGTCGCCGTCCACATGCCGTGCATGATAGGCTTGCCGCGAGGTAGCTTCGCGAGGATCGCAGCGTACGATGACCGGTGGATAGGATTCAGATCACGCGACGCAACAGCGTACGCGAGCGCGTTCTCCGGCACGTTGATCTCCAGCGGCGTCTCCAGCATGTTGTAGCCGCCAGTCGTGAACATACCTGCCGCGGCATTGTCCGTCTCCTGACCAGTCTGGCGCAGGTAGGCGACCACAGGACTCTCGTTCGCCGTCTGGCTCGAGAACTCGACCGTCGCGACCTGCACGTCCGACTCGGGCGTCTTGCGGAACAGCGCACCAGACACCTCGATCGAACGAAGACTCGACGTCGACGCGAACTGCTTCTTTGTCGTCACCTGGAACTCGAGCGAGTCCCCAACGTTCACGCTCTCCGACAGCTTGAGCCACGGCTTGGCCTCCAGGATCTTCTGCGCATCAACACGACCGAGAGTGAACGCGTGCGTCGACTTCTCAATAGCGAAGGTCGACTCAAAGTCGTCAAAGGCGCCACGGATCAGGAACTCGCTGCGCAGCTCCACGAGCGGCTCCAGCACCTCCACCATCTGCTTGTCCACCGTCTTGCGAGAGATGATGGCGACGCCCGACACAATCTTGCCGCTGTCAATGATGCGGAGGCTCGACACGCTCGACGAGCTCACCAGGTCGTCGCCTGGGAAGAACAGCTTCTTCTTGTCGCTCGTGCTGTCATCGTCGCTCGACGACAGCAGCTTGTACGAGTGCTTCAAGTGCACCAGGTCCAGCAGGTTGCCGCGAACCTCCTTGGTGAACACCGACTGGATCAGCGGACGCCACGACGCGATCGTCGAGAAGTCAGCAGGAGCACCCGCAACGCTATCGTCCAGACCCAGAGCAGCGTTGTACGCCGCAACATCTGCCTCCGACACAGTGAACTCGGTCGTGAACGTCGACAGCACACTCGTGTCGCACGCAGCCTCGCACGAAGCGTCCTCCTCACCATCCTTGGCGACCCAAAAGCGAGCGTAGAAAGCCTTGATCTTGTCGACGAGGGTCGCCCCAGGCTCCGACACGATCGGCACCGTCAGCTCCGGGTGGTACTGGAACGTCAAAGTCAGAGACACCACGTTCTCACGCAGCTCGACGGTCGCAGGACGAACTTCGCGCACGATCACGCGGATCGACGCATCCTCATCGCAGCGGACGATGTCGATGACAGGCTCTGCCAAACTCAGCGAGCTGTCACGCACGTGCAGACCAGCAACGTCAGCAACGACCGTCTGGTGCTGCTGCGGCTGGAGCAGCGAGCGCACTGGGTTGACCACCCACTTGCCGCCATCAACAACAAACTTGGACGACAGCAGCACCGACAGCCAAGGCTGCTTGCTCAGCGCAGCAAGACCATCAACCCAAGCGTCAGCCGCAGGCGCCTCGCTCGGCACAGCTACCTGCGCACTGCCATCCTCCGCCACGACAACATCAACGCCCGCAACGGACGTCGGACAGTAGCAGTCGACTCCACTTCGTCGACAATAGCGCCAGCAGCAGACACTACCTTCACGAAACCATCCGCAATGCCGCGCATGATGTCGCCCACGGGCTCGTCGACAGCAGTAATGTAGCGCACAGCCACAGGACCCATCAGGATGCAAACGCGCTGCGCGTCACGGCCAGGAACAGCGTCCAGGTCCTCCGAGTACCACAACGAGTCCTTCTTGAACCACGTCTTGAGCTCCGCGTCAACCACAGGGACGAAGTTCACAGGCTTGCCTCCCGTGCGGCACAGGTCCAGGAAAAAGTCGCGATCCGCCACCGAAATCAGCGTCGTCGACACCTGCGGGTACTTGTCTGCGAAAGCCTTCAGCACCGACTTGGGCTCCGTGTCCAAACCGCTCTGGTCGAACGCGACAGCAGCGCTGCCGCGATGGAAGCGCTCCTCCGTGCGCGCCAGGAACTTCGCCACGCGGTCACGGAAGCTCTCGTGCAGCCAGCGGCGAGGACGGTTCTCAATGTCGACGTACATGATCTCGACCATGCGAGCAAGCACATCCGCGTACGTCATCTCCTCGAGCTCGGCGACAACCGCCTCGCCCGTCTCCGCATCAATCTTGCGACCAAAGTACGGCTTCTGGAAGTCCGCGTTCAGGCGAGCAATGATCGAGTCCTTGTCGAGACGCACCGCCAGCTCAATCTGGTCGCGCGGCTTGGAGAAGTACTTGTCGTCGAACTCCTTCCACAGCAAACCGCAGCGGTTAGCAATGTTGTGGATTGGCTCGCCCAGCTCCGAGTTGACCGTGATCACACCGCCAGCAGCACCCTTGTACGTCTGCTCCCAGTCGAGCTGGTTCTCC
Organism: Phytopythium helicoides; assembly: GCA_024867545.1. NCBI lineage: Eukaryota > Oomycota > Peronosporomycetes > Pythiales > Pythiaceae > Phytopythium > Phytopythium helicoides. Next base: position 1,014,423 of record JANFNE010000011.1, on the reverse strand, counting down.
AGACCTGCCGTCTCGACCATCAGCTGCTTCACCTCCTCGGCCGTCGCAGCCTCCTTCGCAGCCATCACACGAGACGCCAGAAGAATACCGTCCGCAGGCATCTTGGCGACGTGGCCGCGAGCAACGCTCCACTCGCCCGTCAGGTACGCGTGCGAGTCCTCCCAGTTGCCAAAGCCCGACCCGACGATCAGGAGAACGTTCTTCACACGTCGGATGGCCGAGTACGTCTGCTCCAGAGGATGGTGGAAGTCCTCGAAGCTGTGGTGCCCGCCAGCGCGACCGCCCGTCCACTGCAGCATCACGTTCATTGATGGAGCCGCGCTTGCGATGTCCAGCACGGCGTAGATACCGTCCACCGAGCCAGGCTTGAACGCAATGAGATTGATGCCAGCAGCCTGCAGGTCGCGGATCATCTCGACAGCGCGCTCCGTCGTCGGGATGCCGGCGCCAATCGTGATGCTCTCGATCGGCACTCCGCTGCGGCGCATGCGCAGAACCATCGGGAACTGGAAACCCCACTGCTTGGCGTTCAGGTACAGCATGTTGATGTTGATACCAGCGCCAGGCTTGATCTTGGACGCCAGCTCCGTCACCTTCTCCTCGAAGATGTTCGGGCGGGACAGACCGCCAGCCGCCAGCTCGCCGTAGAAGCCCGCGTTCTGGATCGCTGCCACCAGGTCGACACCGTTGAAGCTCGTCGTGGGAGTCATGCCCGCCACGATCACCGGCGGCTTGTTCAGCACACGAGTGAACTTGTTGACGAGCTTGCCGTCCTTGGACACACGCGGGCCGAACTCGGCCTCCCACGACTGCGACGCAATCTCTTCGGCAGCGACAGCATCCAGGAACTGCGTCAGACCCTCAAGCGGAGCCGTGCGCAGCGTCCCCGTCACCACGTCGTGCTTGGCTCCAGCCAGCACGACCTTGATGCCCAGACCCTCCGCCGCAGCGTTGCTCAGCTTGGCGGCGCCAGCAGCAGGACCGAACTCCAGCACATGCGTCGCGCTGGCGTGGTGCTGCGCGATCGACGACCACGTCGCCGTCCAGTCAGCCGTCTGCGTCAGCTGCATGTCGACGATGGACTCGAAGATGCTCGTCTCGCCCAGCGTCTGCAGGTTCGTTGCCTCCGACGTCGTGGCGTACACTGGGATCTGCAGCTGCTGGCCCTGGATCGAGAGCTGGATGCGCTCAATATCGGACAGGATGCGCGCCTTGGCATCGGCCAGGACCACCGAGTGGAACGGACATGGCACCGGCAGGAAAGCGATCGCACCGACAGGCTTGCGGTCCGAGTGCGGCACACGCGTCTGGTTGGCGTCGGCCGGCGCAAGCAGACCCTCGAGCGTCTTCTTGAGCAGCGCCAGCGTCATGGGCATACCCGTCACACAGAACATGGAGCTCGAGTTGATCAGCGACAGCTGCACGTCCTGCTGACCCGTGCGGCGGTTGGCCACTTCAATGGCCTTGACCACCTGCGCCTTCGTCAGGCCACGCACAGACAGCATGGGCGTCGCATCCCCGACGCGCTTCGGGTTCTGCGGGAACTTGCTCGTTAGCGCCAGGAACGTCTCCTGCGCGCGCAGACCGTGCCAGTACATGTACCGCAGCACGTGCACGGCGAGCTGCACGAACTCGGCCGTGGTCTTGGCAGCCGCGAAGACAGCGGCGCTCACGACTCCCTGGCTGTGGCCGATTGATGCAGACGCGTTCTTCACCACGCTCGCATGGTCGACGCCCGTCGTGTCGAGGAAAGCAGCGTAGTTGGCCAGCTGCGTGAGCGCAATCAGCGGGTAACTGAACGGTGCGCGCTCCCACGCGATGGATGCCAGCTCGGTCTCTTCGGCCTCAAGCCACTTGGCGAGCTCGAGAGCGTGGTCGTAGGCGGCCGAGGCGGTCGCTTCTTCGGCCACGGACTCCTGGTAGAGCGCGTCGGCGGCCTGCGAGATGAGTTCGCGTGCAGCGCCCGTGTCGAACTTGGCGTAGAGGTTCTTGAGCTCGTCCCAGTACTGCAGGCCCTGGCCGCCGAACTGCGGCACGAACGAGTAGCGTCCGTCGGCCAGCGCGGTCTCGAGCGCACTCACGGTCGTGGTCTCCTCAACGACCGTCGTGGTGGTGGTGACGGTGGTCTCGGTGGTCTCGTTGCCCGTGGTGGTGGTCGTGGTCGTCGTGGTCGTCGTGGCCGTCTCGGCCGTGGTCACCTCGGCGGTCACGTGCTCCTGCGGCGACATGGCGGCTGCTGTCTCTATTCCGAGGCGGTGGTGGCGAATAGAGGCGGCGGCGCTCTCTCCGACGCGTTGGAAGGGAAAATGGCGGCCCGCAGGCCCTGCGCGCGGCTCCGGCAGCCCCAGAGAAGGGCCCCTGACGTCGGCAGCGGCTGGCTGCGGCGCCGATGACACGCATCCTTCAAGAAAGACCATCACTCTAAGGCGATCCGGTGACGCGCAAGCGGTGGAGCGGCGCATGACGCGCGATTCTCGCCTGGGGGTAGGGCATGACGTCACTGATTTTGCTCCGAATAGAGCGCCGTGGCGGCTGTCCACGTCGCGGCTGTCACCGCCCCCCGGAGCTGACGCGGCTCAGGAGGCGGGGGGACGAGCGATTTGACCAGGGCTTGCAGCGTCTGATGAGTGGAGGGCTGCCATGTGCGCGGGCGAGTAGCTAGGGGGACGCGGGGTGAAGTTGCTGCGAGGAAAGGAACGTGGAGCATCAAGCGACCGCGACGATCGGCCGACCGAGCGAGAAAACCAGCGAGTGAGACATGCCATTGGGGCAGCGATGATGCAGTGACGTCACGGCTATGCCCCTCTCCAAATGTTCGAGCAAGCTGACGTCGCCCAAGCGCCACGTACCCCCCAAGCAGTCCAAAGAGGGCAACTGTGCGTACGGTACAAACAGCTCCAGCACCAGCACCAGCGAGAAGGAAGCCATGAAGGCGCGCCCGACGGAACGCAAGCGTGGACTGGATGGCCGCGAGCCCTCGGCTGCGTCGACGCGGTGCCGATCTGGTCGGGTCCGGATGGATACATGTACACGTTGCACTGCTGCGTTCGAGTGAGGTGAGGCGGAAGAATGGAGCTGCTCACGCACCCAGAGCCCGACTGTCCATTGCGTTGAGTGAGTCCCGCCCCAAAAGGCTGAGGTGCTGAGGCAGGCAGCTCGAACGCAGAGCGCAGAGCAGGACGAGCGAGCGAGCAACTTGCCAGCAAGTCGCCGGCGCGTCGGAGCGCGTTGTTTACCCTCTTGGCTCCGCGACGAGCATCGTCAGCGCGTCCAAGCTCACTCTCCAATCAGCGCCAGCCAACTCAGGTGGTCTGGAAGCGATGATACCGTATTGCCGAGTGGCCCACCACCAAGGCGGTGACCGCCAAACGTAGAACGCGACAACTCTGGGGGCGTCGACAGGGAGCAGACCAGGCTCGTTCGAGCATCGGAGGATGCGTGGCAACCCCCAGAGCATGATGCTTCAGCGGCGGCGACGACTGCCGGAAGGACGTCATGTAGACCATCGCGCGACGTCGATACAGACGACCTTCGCGCCACTTTCTGTTCTAACAGCTACGCTGCCGTTATTTGTGAATTACACGAGCCGCGGTTAAGTACGATTTTGCGGCAACCGAACACCTTCTCCCCCTGCATACTCCACGCAAGTGAAGCGCGGCCGAGTTGAAGGGCACGCCGCGTGGTGACGGCGCGAGCTCCGCAGACGCGCAGCCATGGCCAGCGACGCGCTGCTGCGCGCGCTCACGCAGCAGGAGAAGCTCGCGTTCTTCTACTGCGCGTACGTGCGCGAGGAGGCGCTCGACGCGGACGCCGACGCCGACGCGCAGCGCTGGTGGGACAAAGTGGCGGCGGCCTCGCCCGCGTCCGCCACGGCGCGCCGCAAGGCCCGCGAGCGCGTCAGCTGGCTGCTCAACCAGGTCGAGAACGCGTCGGCCACCGACGTGCGCCACATGGACGCGACCTTCCGCGCCAAGCGCGAGCTGCTCCTGCTGGCCGAGGGCTCGATCCGCTCCACGACCGTCTCGCTGCCCTCGTACCAGCGCTCGGCTAGAAATGGAGGCGGACCGCTGGGCGACCCGCAGGCGCTCGAGCGACTCGAGCACGCGCGAGCCAACAACGAGCTGCTGCAGGAGTGCGGCGCGCTCCCCGTCTTCTCGGACCACCTGCAGCAGTCGGTGCACGCGTTCCGAGGACTCAACTTCCAGCATCTGGACCTCGACAAGGTCGACCAGCTCGTGAACGACCTGCAGCGAGACATGACGCTCATGTACCTGCTCATTGTGTTCAACGCGCACAAGCAAAACGTCGTGTTCGACAGACAGCTCATGTTGCTGGGCATTGGCGCACCCACGTACTCGCTCGTCACCATTCTCGACTGCCTCAGCCAGTTGAACGTGCTTCCCGGGTTCCCGATCAAACGGCTGCTCCTGCTGTTCCACGAGTGGTTTGCTGCTGTGCTCGGAAATTTTGACTCGCTCGTTGCTCTTAAGAGGCTCCGTCGTGAGCGGAACGGAACGGACCCCTCGGTCTTTGAAGACGAAGCTAGAGGACGCCTGATGTGCAAGACTCTCAAGAAGACGTACTACGATATGGCAGTGCTCGAAAGTCAAGACCCCTACTATCTTCAAAAGCTCAAGTTCGTCAAGATGCGCGAGGAGCTTCACAATAAGTATCTGCACAAGCCAATGTACGAACTCAAACTGTCGAGCGAGGCTTCGGATGAGCGACGGAAAGCAGTGGATGATGATGACCCGGTGCGTGCGACCGCGCCTTTAGATGCCCTTGACGATGAGTGGGAGGAGCGCTGCGAGCAGGTGTACCAGCTCTTCTTGCCTTGCATGCGCGAGTACACGACTTTTCTGAGCAACCTTGTAACTCTCTCGTGCGGTAGTGCGCTCAACGCACGCGACAAGAAGACATTCTACTCCCGCCGTCCATCGAGCGGAGATCAACTTGGACCAATGTACAACGTTACATCGGGCGATAACTACGGCATGGGCAACATGGGAATGGGTGGTGGCCCCGACCCGAACAACGACAACCAGTTCTGGAAGTGGATTTTGCGAGAGAAAACGATCGTGCTGGACGTTGCATGCCTCACAATACTTCTCATCTTCAAGCACTTCCGAGCTAGCCATGCGTGCAAGGCCGAATACTTTATGCAGTTCTTCCTCGAGAACAATCTGCTGGCGACACTGACCAAGTTTATGAACAAGGACATTTCTACATACCTGCGGCAAGACTCGGGCGGGGACGAACCCAAGTCGGGCTTCTATGCTCTTGAGCGAGAACTCGAGAAACTCAACTTACGCGTCGAGGATGATGTGCTTGACTACTCGCTGCAGTCTACTCGTACAATTACGAGTATCTTGCGCATTCTCCAAAAGCTGACGAAGCGGAAACCCAACATTATCAAGAACGGTCTCTGCCGCAGCGCTTCTATTGTGTGGCTCAAGGTATGCGGAATTTACCTCGTGTATGCGTATGGTTTGTTTGACGGCAACCTGCTTTTCTTGTCTGCAGCGCGTAGTGTCACTGCAAATCCCGTTACCTCGACTATATGCTTTGAAGCTAGTAAAATCGCAAGCCAAGTATCTTGGTCCTCAGGTATAGTTGTATTGGCAGTGCGTGATATGAAGGTGGTTGACTGACAAGCATGCATGTACAGTGGATGCGCAAGTATACATGCATCAGCCTGCTGACGGAGATTTATCTTCACGTGCGGCCGGAACTCAATGACGACTGGCTGCACTACGAGGACGAAGATCTGAACAAGCCGCCGTCTCAGGACTCGGTAGAGCGCTTGCTGTTCGGCGAGATGCAAGCATACCATCACAAGTACTACTTCGACTCAGTGTTTAGCCAAAAGCCGCTACCGCAGGGTGCATCGCTTCTGAACGAGGCGCGCAAGGAGCTAGCGTCCGACGCATTCATCGTCGACGGTGGGCGGGCGGCCAAGCTCTACAACGACCTGAAACTTGATCCGGTCAACTTTTGCCAACAGTACGAGAAGTGGCTTGATAACGAGAAGCTCACGCACGATGCGAATGCTGCCAACGCCCCGCTTCCGATCGCGTTCAGCTGAGCCAGCTGTGCGCGGTAACTACAGTAGAATGGAATGAAGTGGCAGGGACTCTCAAACGACTATGTGTAACGTGGACCCAAAGCTGGTGTGTGCGCGTCACGCGCGGCGCAACGAGCGCCTGTGTATATGTGTTTATCTTTTTTACCTATCGTGTCTATATTTTTTTCCCAGCTACGCGGACATGGTGTCGGTCACCACCCTTGCCTTGTTTCCGTTCTCACAGCGACCGCTGCTGGCTCGAATGAATCTCGTAAATCAGCATCATGGTCGAGTACTTGGCGCGGCGAAAGCTGTCGAACTGGTAGTGCCGCTCTTCGCAGTTCTGGAGAAGAGTCGGGCGGTTGTCGACGAATGGGCACGACAACTCACTTTCTTGCTCTCCACTCGCGGCAGCCATAGACGCTCTGCCAGTACTGCTCGCCTTGCGGCACGCATCGCATCGCTCTGTAGCTTCCACAACTGCACCGACGGGCTTGAAAACGAGGCGCTGGCACCCGGAGCACTTTGGCTGCAAGGATATCACAAACAACGAGTCGCGTGAACAGCGGACAGAGTCCACGAGCCGCTTCCGGAACTTTTGCCCACGCAAGCTCTCGGCATAAGCCTCCTTGGATAGCTTTCCACGTTTCGGTGGAGATGCAGCCAGACGCTCCACTTCAGACGGCCAATAATCCCCTTCAAAGTACGGAGGCAGACGAGAGTCAAGCGTGGACTCGAGCGCTTCGAACTCGCACGAAAATAAGTCCGTGCAATCAAACACAACGCCGCTCTGCTTGCCCTTGGCGGCCATCGAAAGATACCACTGCAGCAGCCGGTCCTTCCCAGGGTTCTTCTGGAACGTTGGGTGGCACCAATAAATAAAGTCGCCGCCGCGAGTTGTTGGGCACGCCCAGATATGCGCATACTCGAACCCGCGGTTCTTGCAGAACGCCAGGTACGAGATCAGCAGTTGATGGAACAAGTTAGTGCGTACATGCCGAGGACGCATGTACACGAGACTGTCGAGATACGCGATATATGTGCGATTCCTGTTCTCAGGAAAGTTGCACTGGTCGTCATACTCTTGGACATACATGGAGAAGATGCAAACTTCGACGCCGTTGATCGTCTGGAACACAAAGATCGCCTTGGACGTATACTCGATCTCCTCGGGGTACTGCACATCATGACAGCAAAGAAGAAATGTTAGCATTGATGCAGCAAACCAAAAACGCAAGCAAGCAAAAGCATCACGCACCTCTACTTTTTCGGACCGAAAATGCTCACGGACGACTGGACTCACGAGGCACGACTTTTTGATGGACGATGCGACCTTGATCACGACCGATTCGGCCGCGTCTACCTCGCCAATGCTTGCTAGGTACTGATACACCCAATCTTGCATGAACCGTGACAATGCACAATCTGCGAGATCCTGGCTCCGCACAATCCGAGTCGGGCCTGTCTGTCCGATATCACAACAGTAGCCAGCAATGCGCTTGTAAATGTCTTTGTCAAAACCAAGCACGCGCACAAAGTCTGTCGAGATTGACTTGCGCAGCTTTAGTGCTGGGCTGTGTGATTGACCAAAGTCGAACTTTTCGGTCGGGGGCGCTAATGGGAACTCGTCGACGGACGTCAAGCTCGGCGACATGTTGTAGTCCCAGTTCTCCTTCTCTTCATCCAACTCCTTGAGTCGGCAAAGCGGACATGTGTATGGGACCTCTTCATCCTCACCGCCTGCGTTCTCACAAGCGTTGAAGAGGACACAGATCTGGTGGACCCATCCGGAGCATTTATCGCATTGGACCCACGGCTCGGTGAGCTGGTCGAGGAATTTGGCCTTGATTAGCGTGTTCTTGGCCACCATCTGCTGCTGTGGTTGCTGCGGCTCGTCTGCTGTTGTAGCTGCTGCAGGTACCACCGGCAATGTGAGCATCTTGGGCAGCGACGTGTAGCACTTGGCGCACCAGTGGTGCGAGCCGCTGGGGGTCTTGTAGTACAGCGAGTGGCGCTTGATGCGCTGGCGGCAGGGGCCGGAGCACTGCACGAACGGGGGCTCAAAGTTGATGCACTTTTCGTTGCAGACGCCGCAGACGTTGGCGAGGCAGAACGGACACGAGTGCTCGTCGCGGCGCTTGTCTAGCGCCTGCTGCTTGGCGAGGTGTCGCGCGTACTCGTTCTCGAACTCTCTCAGCAGCTCCTTGGCGGCCTCGTGCACGGCGTGCCCCGGTGGGTTGAACAAGCACGCGTTCTTGAACACGAGGCGCACGTCGTCGGCGCAGGCCTCCGCGCTGGCGTACTCTAGGTTGAGGCACTTGTTCTTGACGGCCGACAGGTCCATGGGGTTCTTGACGACCTCGAGGTAGTGCGGGATGTTCCAGCGCACGGGGTCCACGCGCACGTTGAACAGTCCGTGGTTGGCGCGGTGGAACATGAGGCGCGCCACCAGCGCCAGCATGGGCCGCAGGAACACCTCCCGCCGCACGTCGCGGATGTGCTGCCGGATCCGCTCGGCCGGCGCGGCGCTCAGCGGCGACAGCGCCGGCTCACCGCCTGTCTCGCCGCCTGTCTTGCCGCCGCGCGGGCGCTTGCCGCCGTCGCGCTCGCCGTCGGGCGCCGCCGGTCGCTTGGGCCGCCGCCGGTCGCTCGGCGAGGCCTCGGGCGCCGTCGGGGGCGGCGCGGGGCCCGCGCCGGGGGCCTCACGACCGCCGGCGGGTGCGCGCGGCGCCTGGAAAGCTCGCGGCTCGCGCGGACCCATGCGGACCGCGCGGGAAAACCGCAGAGTGAATGTTTTGTATGGCGAGGCGTATGGAGAGGGGGGCGTGAGTGCGGGTCGCGAGATCCAACCCCCCAGTTTTCGAAAATTCGAGATTGAGCGACCAGTTGCGAGACCAAATTCGTCACCAAGTGGTCGCTCGCGTGCAAAAAGCCATCTGGGCTCACGGGAAAAAGGGCGGCTTTTTGTGTGTGTGGCGGCAGGCCCTCTCGAATCCGATGGAGCACGCGTGCGATCGAGTTCTGCGGGGTTTCATTTATCTTGATATTTGTATACCGCCAATTTTCGCTAGTCGCCATTCCGTTCTGAATTCACTCGAAAAACCTCGAATTTCTCAAAAAAACATTGAGGTTTAATACATACAACCTAAGGTTTTCCAACGAGGCGACAGAAAAAAAAGTGGCGACAAAAAAAAAGGCGCGCGTCAGGGCGAGGTGGCGCCACGCCATTTGCTGATTGAAGCGACGATTCCTTGCCGTCGAAGCGGGTTCAAGGCAGAGAGATGGCAGCGACACACCACGGCGTATTGTGAGCAGTTGCGTGTTGCTTCTTCGCCAGGCGTGAAACAGCAGCCAGCGACCCTTGAAGGCAGACGACTCTACGCCGCGCGTAAAAGCCTGAGCAACGCGTTGGGGTTTAGCGGGAGGAGACGTCGAGTGCGTACCTCGTTCCACGTTTCTGCAGTTGGGTGGAGTGGTGGAGATGCGGTCCAAATGCATCCAAGCCCGCCGCCATATTGGCTAGCAAGGCTGCAAGGCTGCAAATGCCATGGAGCTACCGATAACTTGATGCGGTTGAGAAGACGATGGCCTCGTCCGCGTCCTCGTTGGTCGTAGGTTGTGGCTCCGAGGGCCTCGCTTTGGATACTCGTCGTCTCGCTCCCGCTCCTCACACGTCCAGTCGCGTGAGCGCATGCTCGAGCTTCATAGACTGTAGTAGTAGTAGCTTGATCTCAGCTTCCCATGTCGAATCACAACTGGTAGGTGTCTGCAAGGAGCACGCTCCTTTCCACTGCGTTCCGTGCTGGCGTAATCCGGAAAGCATTGCCTGTGTACTTTGCAGATGATGTGTTGGTATAGCCGCTCGAGGCGCTTTGTAGCCACTCGACTTCTACAGCGGCTTCGGCTTCGAGCGAGGCGAACTCACGGGCGGTGAGTGCCGGAAACGTCGCATGCCACCACACGCAGCATGTTGTTGTCGACAGCAACTCGTGAAGTCGTGCTTGTGTTGTCCAGCCAGCCCCAGCCGTTCGAGGCTGACAACTGCTTGGTGCACCTGGCTAACGGTGGCGAAGCAGTTTGTTGGCTGCCGCTTACGAGGCAGCGACGTCAGCAATCGAAGCAATGTTTGTGAGAATGCCGCGCGCGGTACCAATAGTCCCATCAAGCCCGATAACAGTGCTCCTCGACTGCGCATAAGCCCGACTTCACTACTAAATTTAGTCCCTGCGCTCGGTAGGAGGTTGAATCGTAGTGCTCTTCTGGGATCCCGGCTGCAACGCATCTGGGCATCTCGTCGCCATCAATGTCGCTGGTGAAAGTACGTGAGGCACGCGAGGTTGTAACTTACAACTTGTAAGTTTCGGTGCGGACCTCGATTCGCGTGCACAGCCTCGACTCTCGACAGTGCACAGCTCAGAGCATGGAGGTGCGACGCAATTCTGGGGAAACACCAAATGCCTAGTGGTTGAGATTGTCGGAGTGCTTTGGAGAGCATGCACTGCAGCCTTGCAGCATCAAAAAAGTGCTCTTGAGCTGTCCAAACCACAGCAATCAAATGAAATTCCGCTTAGGTATATTTCTTTTCCCGTATAAGTTTACTATTTGGAGTGAGGGCCAAAAAGAAACCAAGAACGGAGCACGGCGGGCGACTCCGTGGCGATGCGGTGGACGTCGGCGCTCTCGCTAAGCGCCGCGGTCGACGTTAAGCCCGCAGCTGAGGAAGGAGATGGATCTTGAGGCGACGCTGCGGCTGTGGACGCGGCAGCGAGGCTCGCGGGCGTCGGCGTTTCGTTCCGAGCATCAGGCGATTCCAGACGGGGAGGAGCGATGGCTCCGCTCCACCACGAGTGCCAGCACCTCCACATGAAGCTTCGAGCGTTATACTCCGGAGTAGCGTTCTGTGTGTCGGGACGTGGAGCGTGTGGTCGTCTCACGTGACTGGTGCAAGTTCCGAAGATCGACGTTGGCTGTATGTTGGAAACGCGCGCTGGTGCAGCGATTGTGTGCTGCTGCGGCCTCATGCCACTGGCGCTTGTCACCTGGGGCTGCTGGGGTAATCATGTCGAGGGGCGTGGCGGACAGATTGGCACATTGCTCGTGCGGCGATCGACGTTAGATCAATGAAGGAATGGCGTCAGCGTTGTGGGCGTACCATCTCGTTGTCAACCACCACGCGAGCTAGTCTCCTAGCTTTCGGCCTCAACGTTAGCGCCTGCTCTATTGGCGTTCGGGAGGACAAGGGAGCGAAATGATGGCCAAATTCAGAGACGCAGGTACAGTCCAGTGGACTTTGCCAGATCTGCTTTGCTGACGGAGGTGGACAATGACGTATACAACACTAGAGCCTTGCAACGCAGAGGATCGTGAATGCGATGGACGACTTGAAACTCCACAGGACCCTGAAGTCGTTGATGCAAGGAGCACTCTAGCCCTCATGGCACCTCAATACGGCTTTTGTCATTTTCTCGGCATTTGATGTGATGGTGACGCGAAGGTTGCTTGTGTCGACGCTGCACGCCACGACTCATGACGCGCTTTCGCCACCAAGCGCCACGTCCACCGCATCATTTGGGCTTCAATCAGGTTTTCGCGTCGCTCGGCTGTGGGCAGATTGCGCAGAAACTGGTGGTGCTCTGACTTGGCGAGCTGTGATTGGGACATCAAGCAGAATGGTGGCGCTTGCAGGTCGTTGTGCGCTATTCAAAGGCGTCGTGCGGCAGACACACAATGGACGCTGTGACTATGGGTCGGGTCGAATTTGGCAGATTTAACCAAGTTGTGAGCGATCGCCACTGGCACAGGTGGCGCAAAATAACAGGATATCTGCGAATCATTCATTGCGCCAGTATCCTTTGACCGAGGTGATCCAGCAGCGTCAGCATTGGACGGTTGCGCGTCACAAGTGCACATATTGGTCATAGACGCGACAGAGTGGAATGGATCGGCGACGTCACTCAAAGCGACTTCAACTGAGACAACCTTTGCGCGCTGCAAACCGAGGGCTGAGCTAGAGTCAACAAGTGTTTCTGGAGTAAACACAATGCCCGAATTGTTGCTGACGGCTACTGGATGCGGCGACGATGCTCTTCGCGAGAAGCTAGTCGTTACCGCGTCATTGCAGATCGCGACGCACCTGTAGGCTTGCTGATACCTTTTGGACTACGAGATCCAGCGCAGCGTCAGCTTGTAGAGCAAAAGCGACGACGAGTTTGCTTCGAGGATGAAGTCTCACCTGTGCTGAGGAGGTGCAAATTGGACTGTTAGATGGAGAGATTGACCGGCCGGCAATCAATGCTTAGAGACAACCAGCGTAGTGTTGTCAAATGACGAAGGCGCGTCCATAGCTCTCAGCAAAAGTGCGTCATCGAATCGCTGCGGAGTGCAGGTCACAATTGAAGTCGTGTCAGCGCGGTCAAGAGGTATCCAAGTGCTCCAAGTCGAATCCAATACCCCTCGAGGAGTATCGTGTTGAAGCCTCGGAACCCGCCAGATATACCAACAGCTACGTCTTCATGGCGACTTGCATAGTGAAGCTGCTAAACTGTCCCTGCCGTCTTCACATCATTTTCCTTTTCAACCTCTGAGGTGAACGACAACCAAAGAAGAGGAGCAACACCTACGACAAAAACAACTACCGCACCTTGTAAGAATGAAGCAAAACGACCAAGTCACTGCTGCAATCGAGACCACCGTCGTCGAGGAGACCACTACCGTGAGTGCGCTCGAGACCGCGCTAGCCGACGGACGCTACTCGTTCGTGCCGCAGTTCGGCGGCCAGGGCCTGCAGTACTGGGACGAGCTCAAGAACCTCTACGCCAAGTTCGACACGGGCGCTGCACGCGATCTCATCTCGCAGGCCGCCGACGCGCTCTACCAGGAGTCCGTGGCCGAAGAAGCGACCGCCTCGGCCGCCTACGACCACGCTCTCGAGCTCGCCAAGTGGCTTGAGGCCGAAGAGACCGAGCTGGCATCCATCGCGTGGGAGCGCGCACCGTTCAGTTACCCGCTGATTGCGCTCACGCAGCTGGCCAACTACGCTGCTTTCCTCGACACGACGGGCGTCGACCATGCGAGCGTGGTGAAGAACGCGTCTGCATCAATCGGTCACAGCCAGGGAGTCGTGAGCGCCGCTGTCTTCGCGGCTGCCAAGACCACGGCCGAGTTCGTGCAGCTCGCCGTGCACGTGCTGCGGTACATGTACTGGCACGGTCTGCGCGCGCAGGAAACGTTCCTGGCGCTGACGAGCAAGTTCCCGCAGAACCCGAAGCGCGTCGGGGATGCGACGCCCATGCTGTCTGTGCGTGGCCTGACGAAGGCGCAAGTGGTCAAGGCCATTGAGGTGGCCAACCGCCGCACGGGTCAGCAGGACGTGCAGCTGTCGCTGATCAACTCGAGCTCCATGTTCTGCGTGACGGGTATGCCCATGACGCTGGCGTTGCTCAAGAAGACGCTCGAGGGTCTGCTTGCGCCGGCCGACGCCAACCAGACGCGTGTGCCGCACTCGGACCGCAAGCCTGTCGGTGCGATCGCTTTCCTGCCGGTGCCATGTCCGTTCCACTCGGTGATCCTGGCCGACGCCAAGGCGCGCATCCTGTCCGATATTGAGCGCATCCAGCTCTCGATCCAGGGCCAGCAGCTGCAGATCCCGGTGTACGCCACGACGTCTGAGGCGACGAACCTACAGACGCTGGGCGAGACGAGCATCTTCGAGTCCATCGTTGACATGCAGCTGACGCAGACGGCTGACTGGACGGCGACGTGGTCGTCGATTGCGCAGCACCACCCCAGCGCGACGCATGTGCTGGAGTTCGGTCCTGCTGCTGGCGCCGCCAAGCTGAGCAACGCTGCGGCGGAGGGTCTGGGCATCAAGGTCGTGCTGGCTGGAGCCAAGCACGACGTGGTGACGGGGACGCTGCGCACGGCCCCGCTCGAGGGTCTGACGCAGTTCCTGGATGCTGTCGCTGCCGAAGAGATTGTGTCGCAGTCGTGGGAGGCCGAGTTCGGCCCGCGTGTGTCCAAGGACGGCAAGCTCGTCAACAAGTTCACTCGTGTGCTGAACAAGCCGCCGGTGATCGTGGCGGGCATGACCCCTACGACGAGCTTCAACGGTGTCGACCTGGTGGCAGCCATCCAGAACGCGGGCTTCTACGGCGAGCTGGCGGCTGGCGGTCTGTCGCGCCCGAACATCTTCGAGGAGAAGGTGACGGAGCTGGCATCCAAGATCAAGCCTGGCGCCGGCATCAACATCAACATGCTGTACTTGAACGCCAAGCAGTGGGGTTTCCAGTTCCCGATGGTTTTGCGCATGCGCCGCAGCGGAGTGCCGATCGAGAGCATCACGATTGGCGCCGGCATCCCGACGACGGAACGCGCTGTCGAGATGATCCGCGACCTGCAGGCTGCTGGCATCAACCTCATTGCGTTCAAGCCTGGCTCGGTGGACGGTATCTACGCCGTGCTGGACATCGCGAGTGCGGCTCCGTCAATGAATGTGATGCTGCAGTGGACGGGTGGTCGCGCTGGCGGGCATCACAGCTTCGAGGACTTTCACCACCCTCTGGAGCAGACGTACTCGGCCATCCGCCGTGTGAAGAACGTCCTCCTGATCGTCGGGTCGGGCTTTGGCAACTGGGAGGACTCGCACGCGTACCTGACGGGCGAGTGGAGCGTTGCTCGCGGTCACGTCGCCAAGATGCCTGCGGACGGTATCCTTCTGGCGTCTCGTGTGATGGCTGCGAAGGAGGCTGCGACTGCCGAGGAGGTGAAGCAGCTGATGGTCGAGACGGCGGGTCTGGACAACCAGCTCGACTGGGAGCAGACGTACAAGGGTGCTGCTGGCGGTGTCATCACGGTCAGCTCGGAGCTGGGCGAGCCGATCCACAGCATTGCCAACCGCTGCGGTTTGCTGTGGAAGGAGTTCGACGACAAGTACTTCTCCAAGCCGCGCGACCAGATTGAGCTGGCAGTGCGTCTCGACAAGGACTCGATCATTGCTCGCCTGAACGCGGACTTCCAGAAGCCGTACTTTGGTCGTAATATCGATGCGGAGACGGGCGAGGCGGTTGTCGCCGAGCTCGAGGAGATGACATACGCAGATGTGCTTGCTCGCATGGTCGAGATCATGTACGTCGACATTGAGAACCGTCCTCGCCGCTGGCTGCACGAGAGCTTCCGTGACCGCGTGTCGAAGTTCCTGGCGCGCACGGAGGAGCGCTTCCATCGCGGCGGCGCTGCTGTCGCGTTCGACCAGAGCGGTCTGGACACGGAGCCCAAGTCGGTGCTGAAGGCTTTCGCGGACAAGTACCCGCAGGTGTCGACGACGCTGATTTCGGTGGCGGACCGCGACTTTTTCCTGGACTTGTGCCGCACGGGAGGCAAGCCTGTGAACTTCGTCCCTGTTGTTGACGCGGAGCTCAAGACGTGGTTCAAGAAGGACTCGTTGTGGTACTCGGAGGACCTGGATGCCGTTCCTGGCCGTGACGCACAGCGTGTGTGCATCCTGGTGGGTCCTGTGGCTGTGCGCTACATTACTGCGGTCGACGAGCCCGTGGGCGACATCATGCGCGGCATTGCGGATGGTTTCGTGAAGGTAGTGTCTACTGCTGGCGCTGTTGTCGACGAAGTGGAGTCGACTGCTGCTGTTCCGACGTCCGTTGCGGGCGTTGATGTTGTCGTGGCGGAGGATGGCAGTTTGCAGGTGGCTGTGCCGAGCGAGGCGCCTGCGGCTGACGCTTGGGTCGATGGTCTTGCTGCGCTGAGCAAGCAGCCTTGGCTGTCGGTGCTGTTGTCGTCCAAGTTTGTTGTTGATGGCGGCAAGTGGGTGGCCAACCCAGTGCGCTCGCTGCTCCAGCCGCAGCAGCACCAGACGGTCGTTGCTGACGTTGCTGGTCTGCACGTGCGTGACAGCTCGTTGAGTTTGACGGAGCCTGTCATCGACATCGTCCGCTGCGATGAGGACGCGTCGATCCGCGTGGTCGTGCGCGAAGTTCGTCCTGCGACCGTCGAGCTGCGTGAGAATGTGGTGTCTCTGACGCTGACGTTCCAGTACCACCCGGAGCTGACGGTGCCGATCGTGTCGGAGCCTGGTGTGGCGCTCGTCGACAAGATCAAGGCTTTCTACGCTCGTTTCTGGGTCGCCAAGGACGGCGAGGAGGACGCTTCGTGCGAGACTGCGTGCGACACGAGCGTGATGTCGACGTTCACGACCGAGTTCACGGTGTCGGAGGCGGATGTTGCGGCGTACAACGCTGCTCTGGGTCTGGATGATAGCGTTGTGGGTGCTCCGGCTGACTTCTCGACGATCGCGTCGTGGCGTCCGCTGATCCAGTCGGTGTTCACCAAGGAGGTGCGCGGCAACCTGCTGGACCTGGTGCACTTGAAGCACTCGTACAAGCTGCTGTCGTCGAGCGACGATGATAGCACGAGTGACAAGAAGAAGCTATTCTACCCGGGCGATGATCTGGTGAGCTCGTCGAGCGTGTCGAGTCTCCGCATCATCGACAGCGGCAAGATTGTGTCGGGCGTCGCCATCATCTCTCGCAAGACGGTGGACAAGCAGATGGTGGAGGTGCTGGAGCCGCTCGTGGAGCTGCGCAGCGAGTTCCTGATCCGTGGCGCCTTTGACGACTTTGAGTCAACCTTCGCTATTGAGAAGTCGACGCACGCGTTCACGCTCGCTCGTGTTGATGCGCAGAAGATCCTGGAGGCCAAGCCGTGGCTCAAGCTGTCGGAGAGTGTGAACGTTGGGGACTCGCTCGAGTTCCAGGTGACGACGAAGAAACAGTTCGCGTCGACATCAAGTCTTCGTTCGATCGAGGTGTCGGGTGCGCTGTTTCGCAAGACGCCCGAGTCGGACGTGCAGGTCGCGACTGTCGAGTTCTCAAGCCAGACGGCGAACGAGAGTCCTGTGGTCGCCTACCTGCGCCAGACTGGTCAGGAGACGGACAATGCCGCGGCTGGTATGTTCACGACTGGCGGCTACAACATGCTGGAGACGCCGCTGGAGATCAACGTGCCGGAGAATGCGCTCGCGTACGCTGTTGCGTCGCGTGATCTGAACCCGATCCACCGGTCACCGTACGCTGCGATCCTCGCGAAGCTGCCTCGCGGCAAGCCCATCATGCACGGCATGTGGACGGCGACCAAGGTGCGCGATCTGGTGGTGTCTACGCTTGGTGGTGGTCGCGACAGCAACGTCGTGGACTACGATGTGAACTTCGACGGCATGGTGTACCCTGGCGATGTGCTGTTCATGCAGGCCCGTCACATTGGTCTTGACAACGGCCGCAAGGTGGTGTCTGTCGAGGTCGTCAACGCCGCTGGGGAGCGTGTGGTGAGTGCTCGCGCTCTTGTGAACGAGCCTGCGATCGCGTTTGTGTTCACTGGTCAGGGCTCAGCGGAGGTCGGCATGGGCATGGAGCGGTACCAGGAGTCTACTATCGCCCGCGACATCTGGGACCGTGGTGACGCACATCTGCGCAAGACGTTCGGCTTCTCGATCCTGGAGATGGTGCGGAAGAACCCCAAGTCTATCACGGTGCACTTTGGCGGCAAGAAGGGCCGCGCGATCCGCGCCAACTACATGCGCCTGACGGTCGAGGACCCTGCGACGGGTGAGCTCGGTCCTCTGCTTCCGGAGATCAACGCTCGCACGCAGAGCTTCAGCTTCTCTGCTCCGGAGGGTCTGCTGTTCGCGACGCAGTTCAGCCAGCCGGCGCTTGTGCTGCTCGAGAAGGCCATGTTCTCGGAGATCCAGGCTGCGCAGCTGATCCCTCAGGACGCGCTGTTCGCTGGTCACTCGCTTGGTGAGTACGCCGGTCTGAGTTCGTTCGCTGGCGCGCTTGCTGTGGAGGACGTCGTGGAGGTCGTCTTCCTGCGCGGTCTGATCATGCAGAAGGCCGTGAAGCGTGACGCTGCTGGCCGTTCGGACTACGGCATGGTGGCGGTGAACCCCCTCCGCGTGGGCGAGCACTTCCCTGCCGAGGTGCTGTACAAGGTCGTGGACGGCATCGAGGCTGCGTCAGGCAAGCTGCTGCAGGTTGTCAACTTCAACGTGCAGAGCCTGCAGTATGTGGTTGCCGGTGAGAACGTGAACCTGGAGGCGCTGTCGCTGTCGCTGACGGCTGTGAAGACTGGCGGTCGCAAGGCGCTCGGTGAGATCGAGGCGATCATCGCCGACTCGCTGGCGCAGGCCAACGCTCGCAAGGAGAAGTGCGCGCAGACGGGCAAGCCGTTCACACTGGCGCGTGGTCAGGCGACGATCCCACTCGTGGGCATTGACGTGCCGTTCCACTCGAAGGAGCTGCTGGGCGGCGTGCCATCGTTCCGCTCGCTGCTGCGCACCAAGTTCGACGCTGCAGTGCTGGAACGCCAGCTGCCGCTGCTGGTGGGTCGCTACATTCCTAACCTGGTGGCGGAGCCGTTCTCGCTGGAGCGCGAGTACTTCCAGCGCGTGTTCGACGTGACCAAGAGTCCGTACATTGCCGAGGTGCTGGACCCGATGCAGTGGCAGCTGACACCGCGCGCGCAGCTCGCGCACCTGCTTGTTGTTGATCTGCTGGCGTACCAGTTCGCGTCGCCGGTGCAGTGGATCAAGACGCAGGAGCTGCTGTTCTCGCGCAACGGCACGGGTGTGAGCCGCTTCGTGGAGATCGGTCCTGCTCCGACGCTCACCAACATGGCGCAGCGCACGCTGCAGGTGGGCGACTTCCCGGACACTGCTCGTGAGATTCTGTGGTACCAGCGCGACCGCGAGACGGTGCACTTTGAGATCGAGAACAGCAACCAGTCGGCGTCCGAGCACGCTCGTGCTGTGAAGGCTCAGGCGGAGGCGGAGGAGGCTGCGAAGAAGAAGGCTGCTGAGCCTGTTGTGGCGGAGGCTGCTGCTCCTGTTGTTGCTGCTGCTGCTCCGGTGGTTGCTGCTGCGCCTGTTGTGGTCGCGGCTCCTGTGGCTGCGGCTCCCGTGGCTGCCGCCGCTGCGCCGGTGGAGGACGCTCCTGTGACGGCTATTCACGTGCTGCGCGTGCTGCTGGCTGTGCGCCTGAACAAGCCGCTTGCCGAGGTGAAGGAGGACACGGACGTGAAGACGCTGTCGGCTGGCAAGTCTGCCGTGCAGAACGAGATCCTGGGCGACCTCGAGAAGGAGTTTGGGTCTGGCGTGCCGGAGGGTGCGGGCGAGGTGCCTCTGCGCGAGCTTGCGGGCAAGTTCCCTGGCTACAACACTCTTGGCAAGGTGACGAGCGCACTGGTGTCCAAGATGCTGTCGGGCAAGATGCCTGGCGGATTCACCATGTCGGGCGTGAAGGAGTACCTGAGCGGCCCGAAGGCGCTCGGTGCCGGTCGCATCGAGAGTGTGCTGGCTCACTCGCTGACGATGGCCCCGGACGCTCGTTTCAAGAGCGAGGCAGATGCGAAGAAGTGGCTGGATGAGTGCGTGGACAGCTACGCGTCGTTCGCCGGTGTGTCGCTTGCTCCTCGTGCTCCTGCTGGCATGCCTGCGGGCGGTGTGATGATGGGCTCGTTCAACCCTGCTCCCGTGTCGGTGCCGACGGTGGCGGATGCTCCTGTCGATGCCAAGCATGCGCTGCTGGTGATGCTGGCGTCCAAGTTCGGCAAGCCGCTGAGTGAGGTGCCGGAGACGGCTTCGATCAAGGAGTTGTCTGCTGGCAAGTCGGCCGTGCAGAACGAGATTGTCGGCGACCTCGAGAAGGAGTTCGGGTCTGGTCCGGACGATGCTGCCGAGATGAAGCTGTCGGAGCTGGCGGCCAAGTTCCCGGGCTATAACTCACCTGGCAAGGTGACGAGCGCGTTGATTGCCAAGATGCTTGCTGGCAAGATGCCTGGTGGCTTTGGTCTGTCGGCCGTGAAGGAACACCTTTCGACGGAGCGTTGTCTGCCTGCCGGTCGGATTGAGAGCGTGCTGCTGCATGCGCTGTCGCAGAACCCGAAACAGCGCTTTGCGGACGATGCTCAGGCGAAGCAGTGGCTGGACGGTGTGGTCGACGACTACGCCAAGTTCTGCGGCATTGACATCCCGTACCTGTCGAAGCTTGGCGGTCTGATGGCGATGGGTGGTGGCGCCATGGGTGGCGCGGGCGCGGGTCCGTCGCTGCCGAGCGACTTTGAGAAGCGCCTGAAGACGATGATTGCGGACCAGGCTGCCGCGCTGAGCGAGTATCTTGGCGACGACCAGCTGGACTGGCACCGCAAGATCGAGACCGAGGTGGAGCTTCGTGAGGAGCTGGAGGGCTCTGTGTCTCAGTGGGTGACGGAGCACGGCGAGTTCTACGGCAACGGCATCCACGGTCTGTTCGACGCGAACAAGGAGCGCCAGTACGAGAGCTACTGGAACTGGGCGATCCAGGACGCGATGGAGCTGTACTACAAGACGATCGGCGTGAAGGAGGCGGCGGAGCTACCGAGCAACGCGTCGCTGGACACGCACTTCGAGGCGATGAGCCGCTGGATCAACAAACAGGTGGAGACGCTGAACGAGGAGTCGTCGCGTCCTCCGCTCGCGTGGTTCAAGCCGTTCCTGTGCAACCGCGCGACACCGGAGCTGCTGCAGTGCTGCAAGTTCTTCGTGAATCGTGCCAAGGAGGAGGGCAGCGTGGAGCACTCGCAGGCCATTCAGCTGCTCGTGGAGCAGGTGGAAGAGTGGCTGAACCTCATGCCGGTGAACATGCAGGTGTTCCAGCCGACGCAACCGCAGCTGACGATCCTGGAGGACGGCAAGCTGGACTACGCGGAGGTTCCTCGTGAGGGCGTGTCGGACTCGATCGACTACGTTGACGAGCTAGCTCGCGGTCTCGAGTACAACGACCCGACGGAGACGCTCCTGTTCCGTGATGAGCCGACGAGTGCCGAGATGCCGAGTGCTGTTGGCTTCGAGTCGACGATGAACGCGGACGGCAGTATCAGTGAGGATGACGAGGATGACGACGAGAGCGACAGCGACGAGGCTGTGGAGACTGCGAAGGCTGCTGCTGTTGCCAAGATGGCGGAGCACCCTGCTCAGGGTCCCAAGCTCAACGCTCTTCGCGAGTCGCTGCGCAAGCGCGTGAAGAAGACTTCGGACGCTGATCTCCAGCGTCGCCAGTCGCTGGTGGCTCGTGCCTCGCACCTGCGTGTGGGTCTGAACGAGAACCTGAAGCAGATCGTGCTGCCGCACGTGCACGTTCGCAAGCCGTCGGACGTGGACCCTACGATCCGTCTGTACGATGTCGAGTCGACGTGCCTGCTGCTGTCTTGCATGCGCGAGATGGCGTCTGCGGGTATCTCTTTCGCTGGCAAGGTTGCTTTGCTGACAGGCTGCGGTCGCAACTCGATCGGCGCGGAGATCGTGAAGGCGCTGCTGGAGGGTGGCGCGACGGTGTTTGTGACGACGTCTAGCTTCAGCCAGTCAACGACGGAGATGTTCCGGTCGATCTACGAGCAGCACGGTAGCCGTGGTAGCCGTCTGTTTGTTGTGCCGTTCAACCAGGCGTCCAAGGTGGACGTGCAGCGTCTCGTGGCGCACATTTACGACACGCACAAGCTGGACCTGGACTTTGTGATCCCGTTCGCCGCTCTGTCGGAGGTCGGTCGCACGATCACGGACATTGACTCGCGCTCAGAGCTTGCTCATCGCATCATGCTGACGAATACGGTGCGTCTGCTTGGCGAGATCGTGACGGCCAAGAAGACGCGCGGCATCACGACGCGTCCCGCGCTGGCGGTGCTGCCAATGTCTCCGAACCATGGCAACTTTGGTGGCGACGGTCTTTACGCCGAGTCGAAGCTTGGCGTGGAGAGTCTGATGAACAAGTGGGCGTCGGAGGGCTGGGACGAGCAGCTGTCGATCGTCGGCGCCGTCATCGGCTGGACGCGCGGCACAGGTCTCATGTCGGGCAACAACGTGGTGGCTGCTGGCGTCGAGAAGCTGGGCATGCGCACGTTCAGCACGACCGAGATGGGCTTTAACCTGAGCGCGCTGCTGCACCCGAGCATCGTGGACCGCGCTGCGGAGGCTCCGATCTGGGCGGACCTGACCGGTGGCATGGCGCAGGTGACGGACCTGCAGAAGACCGTCGAGGGTGTGCGTGCCAACATCTTGAGCGAGGCGAAGCTGCAGGCATCTGTGTTTGCTGCTCATCAGCTGGAGGAGTCGGATGCGAAGACATCTGCTGCTCCCAAGAAGACGCTCACTTCGCGTGCGAACTTGTCGGGCTACTTCGGTGATTCATTCCCGGAGCTGTCGAATGCTCGCAAGCTTGTGGAGCAGGCGAAGGGTCCGGAGACGCTGCCGCACGAGATGCTGCGCGGTATGCTGGACCTGCGTCAGGTGGTTGTGATTGCCGGCTTCGGTGAGGTTGGTCCGTGGGGTAACGCCCGTACTCGCTGGGAGATGGAGTCGTACGGTCAGTTCTCACTGGAGGGCTGCATCGAGCTGGCGTGGCTGACGGGCCACATTGTGTTCGAGAACGGCAACTGGGTGGACGCCAAGACGAAGGAAGTGGTAGCGGACCATGAGGTCAAGGCCAAGTACGAGGAGGCGCTGCTGAAGCACGCGGGCATCCGCATTGTGGAGCCGGAGCTGTTCGACGGCTACGATCCGTACCACAAGATGATGCTGCACCAGGTCGCGATCGACAAGAAGATGGCGCCGATCGAAGTGGCGGATCGTGAGGAGGCGATGCAATTCCGCAGCGAGCTTGGCGCTGATAACGTGGACGTGTTCCAGAACACGTCTACGGGTGCGTGGATGACCCGTCTGCGCAAGGGTGCTGTGCTCAACATTCCTCGCGCGTTGTCGTTCGACCGCTTTGTGGCTGGTCAGATTCCGACGGGCTGGAGCGCCGAGCGACTTGGTGTGCCGAAGGATCTGGCGGACTCATTGGACCCGATCACGCTGTTTGTGCTCGCGTCGACGATGGATGCGTTTGTTGCTGCCGGTGTGACGGACCCGTACGAGTTCTACCAGTACGTGCACGTGGCTGAGGTGGGCAACACGTCCGGTGGTAGCTTGGGTGGCATGCGTTCCTTCAAGCGTATCTACCAACACCGCTTCCAGGGCAAGAGCGTCCCGAGTGACACGCTGCAGGAGTGCTTTATCAACACGGCTCCAGCATGGGTCAACATGCTTCTGCTGAGCTCGTCTGGTCCCATCAAGACGCCTGTGGGTGCTTGTGCGACGGCTGCTGAGTCGGTGGACATTGGTGTTGAGACGATCAAGAGCGGCAAGGCGCGCGTCGTGATCGTCGGCGGCTACGATGACTTCGGTGAGGAAGGCGCGTACGAGTTTGCGCAGATGAAGGCCACGAGTGACTCGGTGAAGGAGCTTGGCATGGGTCGTGGGCCACAGGAGATGTGCCGTCCATGCTCGACGACGCGTGGTGGCTTCATGGAGTCTCATGGCGCCGGTATGCAGTTGCTTATGGACGCTCAGCTGGCGCTAGACATGGGCGTGCCGATCTACGGTGTGATCGCGCTGACGAACACAGCGACTGACAAGAACGGTCGCTCGGTGCCGGCTCCTGGTCAGGGCATTCTCACGACTGCGCGCGAGTCATCGACGGTGGCGTCGCCGCTGCTTGACGTGGCCTTCCGTCGTCGCCAATTCGACTTGGAGATTTCGTCGATCGAGGCGTGGTTCGAGCGCGAAAAGGCTCTGCTGCCGGCCAGCGAGTCGAGCGAGGAGAACTCCCAGGCGCTTGCGTTCATCGAGGATATGAAGGCTCGCAAGCTGCAGTCGGCGCAGGCTCTGTGGGGCGTCGAGTTCTTCCACGGCCGCACTGACATCGCCCCGATCCGCGGTGCATTGAGCGTGTGGAACCTGACGATCGATGACCTGGGCGTGGCGAGCTTCCACGGCACGGGCACCAAGGTGAACGACACGAATGAAAGCGAGTTGACGCACAAGCAGCTGCAGCACCTGGGTCGCTCGCAGGGCAATCCGCTGCCGATCATCTGCCAGAAGAACCTGACGGGCCATCCGAAGGGTGCTGCTGCTGCGTGGATGCTCAACGGTCTGCTGCAGGTGCTGAACACGGGTCTGATCCCCGGCAACCGCAATCTGGACAACACGGATCCTGTGCTTCGCAAGTTCGACTACCTGATGTACCCGAACCGTAGCTTCCAGACTGCGGGCATCAAGGCTGCGCTGATGAAGAGCTTCGGCTTCGGCCAGGCCGGTGGCGAAGTGCTGATTGTGCACGCTGACTGCCTGCTGTCGACGCTTGCGCCGGAGGAGTTTGCTGGCTACGCTGCTCGTCGCGAGAAGCGTCGCACGCGCATGAACACGTACGCGCAGGGTGCGCTGGTTGGCAAGCACAAGTACATCCAGGTGAAGGACTCGGCCCCGTACTCGGCGGCACAGGAGAGCAGCGTGTACCTGGACCCCACTGCTCGTGCAGAGTTTGACGTGACGGCCAACACGTGGCGCTTTGGTGGTGCGGACTCGCTGGCCGCGAGTGAGCGTCGCCAGCGCGCGGCTGCGAAGCGTGCGGCGAAGAAGGCGAAGCACCAGCATACGCAGCAGGAGGAGTCGGCTGCTTCTCAGACGTCGACCGCTCCCACTGACGGCGCGTCGACTTTGCTGAGCGCAGTGCAGCGCGCGGCCGACGACGTTGGTTTGCGTGGCCAGCAGCGCATCGGCGTGGGTGTCGACGTGGAGCCGATCGCGACGTTCGAGCAACTGCACGGTCGCGAGGACTTTATCCGCCGCAACTTCACGGATCAGGAGATGGCGTACTGCTACGGTGCGCCGCACCCTGCGTCTAGCTTTGCCGGTCGGTGGGCCGCGAAGGAGGCCGTGATCAAGGCCATCTCGAGCGCGACGCCGAACGAGCCGAACCAGTGGAAGGGTGCGGGCGCTCCTCTGCGTGAGATCGAGATCTTCATGACTGCGTCGGGTGCTCCGTCGGTGCTGCTGTCGGGCCACCCGCTGGAGGTGTTCAACCGCGCGGGTCTGGCGTCGCTGAGCGTGTCGATCAGCCACTCGGGTGACTTTGCGGTCGCGCAGGCTGTGGCGAGTTTTGAGGCGTCTTCGACAGCGTAAGTAATCGAGGAGAGGCGCTTAGCCCTCAGCTTCGGCGAGCGTGGACTGGGGCGATATCTCGTGTGATGGTGGCGTCGGAGCGAGTTGATTTGGTCAGCAATTGAGGCGGTGGAAGCGCTGTGGTGGTCGCGACTGCTGCTTGAGCTGCCAAAGAAGCTTGCGGTGACGCTGAGGTGGAGCGCGCGGTGGAAAGAGGCTCCGGTGTCCCTCGCAAAGGCTACGAGCGAGAGCGCATGTGCATGTGATAGATCTAGGAGGCAAGTAAGGTAAAGAAGAATGACAAAGCCAAAGATTTGAGTATCAAGAGCACCGTGCATACCTCGCTTTGGTCACGCATATCCTCCAGTCCAGAGGCATCGCAAGTTTCTCTAATCCAAAGGAGCAATGCGCTCACGGATCACCAGGCGAAGTTCACGTTGAAGCTGCCATGCGTGGCGCGCTCTCGCCCGTTTTCTGGCTCGTTGCTTGCTCATCACGCCGCACCGCCACCCACTCCCCTCGCATCGACGGTGTTCGTGAGTGCCTGAGGCCTGTAGACGCAAGCGCGGCCCCGCAACGCCACGCCGCGCTGGACTGGACCGGCGCGGCCATCAAGCTTCAGCCTCTTTGGCAAGGCTGAAGTCGAGGTTGAAGTGTCGGGATCTTCCGCGGGTCGGGTCCTGATTTTCTGCCTCGATTACTGAACCCACCCGTGCTCTCTTTATCAAAAAGCATACGTTCCCGCGAACCCGGTTCCGAAAAAAAAAACCGCCCCGCCCCGCTCCGACCCACCCGCAACCCGTTTCCGCTCCCTTCGCGTTTCCTTCCCCCCCTCACTTGCCAATCACGCCGAGAAGCCACCGATGGCGTCGCAGGAGCTGATCGCGCTGGAGGACGTCGCCCGCATGCCCGCGCCGGGGCTCAACGCGCCCGTGACCGTGAGCTTCAGCCCCGACGGCCAGCTCGTGGCCTTCCTGCACGCCAAGGACCAGAACCAGCTCTCGCGCCAGCTGTACGCGCTCGACGTGCCCTCCAAGCGCGTGGCGCTGCTGGCCGCGCCGCCCAGCGACCGCGACGGCGGCAACACGGAGCGCAACCTCTCGCTCGAGGAGAAGCTGCGCCGCGAGCGCCAGCGCCAGATGGGCGTAGGCATCACCTCGTACGCCTGGAGCCCCGCCGCGCGCCGCCTGCTGTACCCCATCCAGGGCGACCTGTACGTGCAGGAGGCGCCTGGCGCGCCGCTGCAGCTGCTGTTCGACAAGCGCAGCACGGGCGCGGCGGGCGGCGCCATCGACCCGCAGTTCTCGCCGGACGGGAAGTGGGTCGCCTTCGTGCAGGACAAGGAGCTCTACGTGGTTGCCAGCCGCCCCGGCCACCGAGCCGTGCAGATCACCTCGGGCGCGCGCGGCGTCGACGGCATGTCGAATGGACTCGCGTGTTTCCTCACGCAGGAGGAGCTCAGCCGCTTCCGAGGATTCTGGTGGTCACCCGACAGCGCCAGCCTCGCCTTCGAGCAGATCGACGAGCGCCACATCGCTGAGTTCCGCATCATGCACTCGGGCACCGATGAGCCCACGACACAGGAGGACCACCGCTACCCGTTTGCCGGTGGCGCCAACCCCACGCGGCGCCTGGGAGTTGTTCGCGTGCTGGACGACACGGCGCAAAATCTTGTGGAAGCGCCGCCGTCGGTGGTGTGGATGGGCCTCGAGACCGCGCTGGAACCGGACTTCTACGTCAGCCGCGTGCACTGGCTGCCGGACCAGACTCTTGGCGTGCAGTCGCTGAACCGCCTGCAGACGCATGCTGCGCTTCTGCGCTGTTGCCCCAAGTCGGGCCGCGTTACGACGCTGCTGCAAGAGACTGCACCCGGTCTGGATCAATGCGCACTACCTGTACCGAAGCATTGAGCGCGGACACTCGTCGCCCTCTTCCAACCACAACGGATTCCGGTTCATTTGGGGCTCGGAGCGCTCGGGATTCATGCACCTGTACCTGTATGAGTATGTGCCGAGCAAGAATGAGGGTGAAGATGGCGTCACAACTCTGATTGGAGCGCTAACGAGCGGAGAGTGGTGTGTGGAATCGATCGAAGGAGTCGATGTGACGCATGATGCTCTGTATTTCAGCGGAACCAAGGACTCGCCCCTGGAGCGCCACCTGTATGTCACGACGCTCTCATCTGCCGTGCTCGATAAGAAGCCCATCGTCCGACTCACGCAGGCAGAAGGCATGCACTCGATCGTCATGGACAGCAGTTGTCGGCAGTTTGTCGACGTGTACAGCAACCCGACGACACCGCCCGTAGCTGTCGTGAGCGCAGTTCCTTCCCCAGGTGATATCACAAGTGCACTTAATGCTGAAAGCGAGACCCCCACGGCGCTGTGGAGCTCAATTCAGAAGTCGTCATTTGCGCTGCATGACGACATTGAAGTGCGCGTCAAGACGCTTAACAGTA
The DNA here is from genome assembly GCA_024867545.1 of Phytopythium helicoides. Classification (NCBI taxonomy): domain Eukaryota; phylum Oomycota; class Peronosporomycetes; order Pythiales; family Pythiaceae; genus Phytopythium; species Phytopythium helicoides. Next base: position 986,886 of record JANFNE010000011.1, on the reverse strand, counting down.
AGCACAAGCTGCCCCCGCCGCGAATGCTTGAGCTGCCCACCCGAGACGGCGAGGCAACGCTCTATGGCGCAGGTTTACCTCCCTGATGCGCACGTGTATGGTCCTGGGCCGTACCCAACACTTGTGAGTGTGTACGGTGGGCCGCACGTGCAGCGGGTTTCCAAGTCGTGGGCGTTGACGGCCGATATGCGTGCTCAGCGGTTCCGCGACATGGGCTATGCTGTGCTCAAAGTGGACAACCGCGGCTCGTTCCGCCGCGGCTCCAAGTTCGAGGGAGCCATTAAGCACTGCATGGGTACGGTTGAGGTACGCGACCAGCAGGATGCCGTGCAGCTCCTTGTCAAGGAGGGCATTACAATCCCTGATCGTGTCGGCATTTATGGATGGAGCTACGGTGGTTACTTGTCGGCCATTTGCCTGCTCAAGGCCCCCGAGACGTTCAAGCTCGCGATTGCCGGTGCCCCCGTCACAAGCTGGGACGGGTACGACACGTGCTACACGGAGCGATACATGTCGACGCCGCAGCTCAACCCGGAGGGCTACCGCGAGGCGTCAGTCATGGAGGCTGTGCCCAACATGCGGGAGACGCAAAAGCTGATGCTGATTCACGGTTTGATTGACGAGAATGTGCACTTCCGCCACACGGCGCGGCTCATCAACGCGCTGATCCGTGCGCGCAAGCACTACGACCTGCTGCTCTTCCCAGGCGAGCGCCACTCACCTCGGCACCTAGAGGACCGCATCTACATGGAGCAACGCATTGCCGAGTACGTGCAGCAGCATCTGTGACAGACAGCATATAAGCCAAGTGCGGTTGGGCAAGTGAAGATGTTGGTGATGGAGTGGATTGACCAGCTCTGGTCAGTGCTTGGTAAGTAGGTAGATAGCGCATTTGCACGAGGTCAAGATCAAGTAGAATGAATCAAAACCTGTGGATTCTATCAGTGAAACGCAAGCATTCGACCGCGAGATGACTACGGGTGCTGTAGCGAAGCCTGAATTGCTCGCTGCAGCTCGTCAAGCTCATCTGCGTTGGCAGCATCTCCTGCTGTTGCACTTGCCATGTGCGCGTCCAAAAAGTGCCCTTCTTCGCTTCCAAAGCCGTGCTCCTGAGCGGACAACTCCATTGCCAACCGGATCTGCTCATCGTAGTCATCCGCACCAGTCTCTCGAAGCGAAGCCTGGATTGCAGCGTTCACATCGGCATCAAAGTCCTGGGATGGAGGAGCTGCTGCTGAGAGCGACGCCTGGATTGCAGCACGCATCAGCTCCTCCTCCGACGCCTCCTTGGCTTTGGCGATAAGCTCGGCTTGAATCGCTGCCATCTCGCTCTGCCGCGTCGCCTCCTCGATCTCCCGCTGGGAGTGGCTTGCTGCCACTGCTGCAGACTCGTTCGAACTTTCGGCTAAAGCACGCTCCAATGTTTCTTCCAGGTTGGTGTTCATGGCGTCAAACTCATTGCGCGATAGCTGCAGTCGAGCAAACGTCACGATGACATCAGTGTCCATGAACGAAATCACGATAGCTCCGACGAACTCAAAACCGTACCATGATAGCGTGCTCAATCTGCTCAACCTCGGTACGCTCCCGGTCTGACTGCTCTCGAGCGTGCACAATCTCCATGTCTTCGTCCGCTGGCTCGCGAGTGTTGATTTGGCGAGAGATGCCGATATGGCGCCGCTCCCATTCCCCAGGAGACTCTCGGATCAAGTTGTCTGCGTGATCAGCCCCCACAAGCGAGTCATAGTGGCCTCCTCCGTAGTAGCTTAGCCTGCCATTGACTTGTTAGATAACTGCGGCTCCTGCAGCAATATAAAGTCAACCCACCGAATCGGAGGTCGGTTCCGTGCGAGCACTGCGCTGTTCTCGTGGAAGGTGCGGAGCTTCCGGTAGCCCGTGGTAGGATCATAGGCATAGACCTCTGCTGGGCGATCATAGAGCTCACAGAGCGCTTGGATCTCTGGGTCGTCACCCCATACGCCAAGTCGCCGCTTGCGTGCCAGGTAGCGCTCGAACGCAGCCATGTCACCAACCACATACGGCTCAAAGTACTCCTTCTCGCTCTCCATGTAGTCCATACAGCGCTCTCGCACGAGTGCGTGGTGTGCGTCGTCTCCATACACCTGATGGCTCACAGCACGGAACATGCAATTGCCATCACCTTCGACGGCGTGGATCTGCAGACCCTCACTCGTCATCAGTGCTTGTCGGTAGTGTTCAAACCTCGGGTTCTGCTCCTGAATGAGTCGTCGCCGGATCAGTGAAGACTCGTTTGGCGGGAGCGGGAGCTGCTGCCGAACGTGGCCTCGAAGCACAGTCAGGTGCTCGCCCGCCGGTGCCACCGTGTTGGGCGTGAGCGGCAGCCACTCGTCGAACTGTTGCTGCCGCCCAGCATAGCGCACCAGCACGTCCGTCGGCCGCGATCGCACCACAAGCGCCTCCTTCCACGCCACTCCATCGTGACGCCGCACTTCGACTTGCTGCGCGAGTCTCAGCGGGACGCCTCCATCATTGCGCGTCTGCGAGTTCAAGTCCACGCCTCAGTGTCGCACCCAGCGCTTGATGGGGTCGAGCAGCACCCACCTTGGTGGCAGGCGGAGCGAGCTGCCCCGAGTCCAGCGGCAGCCACCGCGTCCACGTGTCGTTCATGTTGAGATACTGCACGCGCGCCTCTCCGTCCAGCACCTGCAGCCCACCGCCCCATCAGCCCCCGCAGCCTCCTCGTCCGCCCTGCTACACCCATCGACGCACCCGCAGCGCCAGCGCCGGACACCAGTTGCCGAACACGTTCTGCGCGTCCACGGGGTCTCCGTCATGCAGCTGGCGCCGCCACTCGAGCGCCGCCGGGTCCACGCGCATCATCTCTGCGTCCGCGGCGTCAGTCGCCGCCTTCCTGCGCTCGCCGCGCGGATCCTCACCCTCCTCCAGGTCCGTGTCGTCGCTGTCCTCGCCCGGCTCATCCCGCGCGTCCCGCGGCTGCTGCGGGGGCCGCTGGGGAGACGCGGGGGCCACACGCGCGCCCTCGAACGCCACGCGCTCGCAGACCATGGCCGTCGTCGGCGACTTTCTCCTGCTCAGGTTGTCAAATGCCGGAAGGCCAAAAATGGCATAAACAGAGGCACCTCGCGATAAAGACTTCAACGTGGTCAAGTTCGACTTCGTTTTTTTTTGTATTTACTTGCGGGCGGACAGCAGCGTGCCGAGGCCGTCGAAGCAGGTGCCGCCGTCGCGGTTCGTGATGCTCGAGTCGGCACCTTTGGAGATCAAGTACTCGCCCAAGGAGTCGCCGTAGCCGTATGCGAAGCAAAAGTGCAGTGCGGTGTTGCCGCGGAACTGGTTGATGTGCAGCAAAAACATGGAGGTGAGCTTTTTCCAGCAAAGACCAACAAAAATGGGAAAGGATCGCTACACGCACGTTCTGGGCGTCAATGTCGGCGCCACGACGCAGAGCGAGCTTGGCCATGCGCTTGAGCCCGTTCTGGCACGCGATGAGCAGGATCGTGTTGCCTTGCTCGTCCCGCGAGTTCACCGACATGCCCTGGTCCAGCATGTACGTCACCGAGTCGATGCGGTTGTGCCGAGCCGCCGAGAAAATGTCATTGTCAGGCGCTGGTGGTGCGACGAGCTGGGCACCTCTCACTGTCTCTGGTGGAGCGTAGCGACTGCTTGAAGGACTCGCGTATTTGTCTTGGGATTTGTGCTCGAGCTTTCCGAAGTCATCGCGCTTTGACTCGGCAAGTCTCAATTTTCCTATTGCAGCTGTCGAGTGCGAAACCATATCGGCGGTGGAGCTTGCACTCTCGCGAGGCGTTGCATACTCGTTGTCGTCTGAAGAGACGGAACGAGCTGACTCGCGGGGCGATACGAAGCGTTCGTCCTCCGACCCCGTGCTGGACACGCCTCTCTGCGCAGAGCTCCTTGGCGTGTAGAATCTCTCGTCCTTGGCTTCCATCGGTGCGTCGGCGAGCTGCTGCGTTGCGTTCGTGTTTGAGAGTGCCACAACATGCGGGACGATGATTAGCGGCAGCCGACACATGGCTATTCTCGCAGCATCGACTAATATAATAAAAGGTGTCGCATGTGTTTCACAGCGCCTGGAATAGGATCCATGTGCAGCAATGACAGCAATCGGGAGAGCAATAGAGCAAACTGTAAGCGCCGTCGGTACTACTGGATCCGCCCGACAGGCTGGTTGCATTAACGGGGTTACTCCAGACTGTTCACCACCAGCCCCCTTGGAAGTTGAGGAAAAATTTCCCACTTGCGGTCATACTGCATTAAGCACTTGACGGGTCTACTCCTCCATCTTGGTGTCGCCGTCCTCGTCCTTGACGTCCGACACCTCAACAGCGTCAATCTGCACAGAATAGCCCAAAGAAGGTTAGATCGAGAGACAAAGATTTCAAAGATCGCGCTGGAATTGTAGACGTACGTAAGGCTGGAGCTCGTCGCCCTCAATGATCTTGAACGGCTGGTTAACGCCGACGATGGCGACCGTGATGGTCTTCGCCGTCAGCTCCTGGTCGCCCTGCAGGCAGCCGCGGATGCCCTGCAGTGCGTGCTGGATCAGCTCGTCCTTGCCAACTGTAGATCGCACACTCGAGTGTCAGAATTATATACCATGTCCGAGAGGTTACGAGAGCTGGCCACTTACGGTTGGGGAAGGACTCAAAGTGCTTCTCCAGGTACGTGCGCGCCGACTGCGAGCGAGCGCCGATGGCGATACCCCGGTACTCGTAGTAGTTGCCCGACGGGCACGTCTGGTACACATGCACGCCCTTCTTCTGCAAGATCCGATAGCAAACACCGCGCCATTAGCACCGCATCCTCCATTGTTGAGCCGACACCACGCCAAGAAGTTCGTACGTCAACACCAGCGACCAGCAGTCCAACGCCGTACGGGCGGCGGATGTACGACTGCGTGCACTCCTGCTTCTCTGCGGCAGCCACAACCACACCGCGGTCAGCAAGAACAACCCGCATGAAGATCCCGTTCAGCAAGAGCTCGCAACGCACTGTCGGCCACGTCCGAGACAAGGCGTCCGACCGTGATCTGGCTGCCGTAGACGAACTTGTGGTTGAGGCTCTCGGTGCGCATGAAGCGCGCGAGCGTGCGCGCGTCAGCCGTGAGCCCCGAGATGGCCATGCCCAGGTGCTCGTCGATCTTGAAGATCTTCTTCTGCGGCTCGGCCAGGTCCACGTTCTGGCGCTTGATGCCGCACAGCACGGCCAGCTTGCCCGACGAGAGTCCCAGGCACGCGCTGCCCTGCTTGACGGCCTCCATGGCGTAGTCGATCTGGTGCAGGTGGCCCTGCGGGCTCCACACCGTCACGTCCGTGTCGTACTGGTTGCGGAACATGGCGCCTGCCTCCACCGCCCGAGTCTCCAGCCGCCTTCCGAGCGTCGAGCCTTCCTAGCTTTGAGCTTTGAAGGGGGGAGAAAGATATCGCGCCGAGCAGTGCTAATAAAGTGGTACATTGTGCCTATGGAGGGGTACGTCGCGCTCCACCTTCGAGCCACTTTCGGATTTGCGTTGAAGCATCGAGACAGGCAGGAAATGGCCACGAGCATGACGCGCGTAGGTGGCGGCGCCTCTGGCGGCCTTCAGCGGGGGTTTGGGCCGTTCTAGCCGCGCTCACGGCTTTGCTGACGTCTTTTGCTGTCGACTGATGTGGTTTTCGGCGCGATCGAAGTTCTTGGGGCAGCGGGAGGCGCAGCTGTTCGATGAGCGGCTCATGTCGAGTGCCTTTGGGTTCTCGATCGACCAGCTCATGGAGCTCGCGGGGCTCAGCGTGGCCTGCGCGGTGGGCAAGGCGTTCCCCAGCAACCAGCTGCTCGCGTCGGCGGGCGAGAGCTACAAGCGCGTGCTCGTGGTCGCAGGTCCAGGCAACAACGGGTGCGACCCATTGTCGATAGCTTGAGAGTTTTGAGCTGCGAGTGCTGACTGTAGTGGTCGTTGCTGGACGAACCAGCGGTGATGCGCTGGTGGCGGCTCGGCACTTGGTGGTGTGTGCTGCGGTAGGATTGAAGTGGGGGCTGTGCTGGCGACTAACGACTTGAAATGCCGACACAGCACTTTGGCTACTCGCCAAGCATCCTGTACCCGAAACGCAGCTCCAAGCCGCTTTTTCAGGTGCATTCCACTGCCTTATTACCGACAATGCGACCCCTTCATTCGCTCACGAGCTCCATACGGCTTTGTAGGGCTTGGTGACGCAGTGTGAACGCCTTCAGATTCCATTCGTCGAGCAGCTCGAGGACGCGTAAGCCTGCCTTTACTAGATGGGAACAGATGGGTCGTAAAGCCTAAGTGTGCATTACCCTTCAACTAGACCTGCGGCTCGATGCGGCAGTATGACCTGATCTTGGACGGGATCTTTGGCTTCAGCTTCTCTGGAGGCATCCGCCCGCCGTTCGATACGGTTATTGAGACGCTACGCATATGCAAGACGCCGATCATCTCGATCGACATTCCGTCGGGATGGCATGTCGAGAATGGAAACGAGCAAGGCGTTGGGTTAGACCCCAAAGATGCTGATCTCGCTCACGGCTCCCAAGCTCTGCGCAAAGCATTTTACTGGCCCCGACAAAATCCACTTCGTCGGTGGGCGGTTCGTACCAAAGTACGGATGCAGAAGATGATAATACTTCTCAGATGAGTTTTCAAGCTGACACTTCAGTGTGCTTCGACAGGATTCTGGCCGAAGAGTTCCAGCTAGAGCTTCCTGAATATCCGGGAACCGAGCAATGCGTTCAGGTGCCGATTCCGTACTGATTTCTTTCGATTAGTGCAAGTGTTGGGAACTCATTGGAGATAGCTGTCACTCGTGACGTGTTCCAAAACCCGAATTGATTAACATTGAAGCTCTTTAGCGAATCCAGCGACCAAAGCTTTGTTCAAGCTACTTCAAAGTATTAGATTGGCGACTAGCAATCTAGTGATGAGGAATCGGGATGGATTGACGATGGCACATCAAATTGGGCTAAAACCGAGTCAAGGGCACTAGTGAAAGCCTGTGAAGCCACAATTAGCCAGAGCTTACAATGCTGTGATTTGTCAAACATGTACTAACCTCGACATCGACAATCTTGAGATCTGCAATGCGTATTGCCGTTAGATCGAAACGATCAAGACAGGGGTACAACACTCGAGAGAGCTTACCAAGTGCTGCGTCTGCCCCTTGTAGATCTTGTAAAAGAATTGCTTGCATCGCAGCATTCCTTTCGCGAACTTCAAGCTGAAATAGTTCATCCCGGAGTCGAGCAACGGCGATGCCTTCTGTACATACTTCGTCAATGTGAAGCGCCGCAGCTATCCGAGTCTCTTCTGCTTCACCAAGCGCCGGACACAAAGGTGTTATAGGCTACGCAACCATTTATACGCGTCAGCAGGAGCAATTTGCTGTCGGGAAGCGCGCTCATTACCTTCTGAGTAAATTCTTCGTTGCAGTCCTGGTTGGATGTATACTGTAGTCTCTGGGATTCATACGAAAGGAATGGGTTCAGTGTTTTATTATACCTCCAGATCCGAAACAACGCAGATTCACCTTTCGCTCGTCTCGAAACGAGGCTACTGCTTTCTCGATGTCATCTTCATCGTCTTCGGCATCAGCACTCAACCTAGCGGTGACTTTCGTAGCTTCTTGCTCCTGTGAGAAAGCATCAGCTACGTTGGAATGATGACAAGACCAGCCAGACTGTACGGATACTGGGAATTACCATTTGATCCCTCAGCAGCTGTGCGCGATGCTCATGTTGTCGCTTCCATTCGTGGATTTGCTCAATTGCCCGTGTCATCTGAGAGTGTGATGTGACATGTTACCTATGCGGACGTATTCGATATTGCACCAGTTCGTACCTCTATGAGTGTTTCTTCCGCGTTTGAGCTCTCAAAGTCAACAACCTCGACAGCAAGCTCCAGATCTCGGTCTTCGTCATCACTCTCGTAATCTGGTCGTGCAGCAACTGCAGGCTCGCACCTCATCGAGTCTTCCGTCTGCTGGTTTAACTTTCGTGATGTATCGATATCGCTCCACTCTGCAAATTGATCGACAGGAGTATTGTTGTCCTCGATATCTGGCTGTCCAAATCCTAAAACTGCATCATTACTGCTCTCTATTCCACCGGCTTCGCGTTCTGGTTGCTTTGATTCAGACTGTGTAGGAGAGAAGGCTGTCGAAGTATCTATTGGACTCAGAGGAAGTAGAGCTGGAACCCGCAGTGGAGCTCGTCGCTGCATCGACGGGAACAGTTTTCGTTTGATGGCGCTGAACTTGCCATTCGGCGGTCGGATAGTCGCTGCACTGTCGATCGGTGCTAGTCCTTCTGGTCTCCCTGATCGACTTTGTGAAGGATGTGATGATGACTGGCCATGAGGTGGGTCTCCTGTTACTCTGTGGTCTTCCCATCGGGAGTCTCGAGCTTCTTCATCTTGATTGGCGCGGAACAGCATCTACAAGTCATGCAAAAATGTGATGTGGACGAAGGCTTCATGTCTAACAAAAAAATATTCTACCTGAATGAGTCGCCTTCCATTGCGAGGAGGACCATGCCCTGCTCCGTTGCTCTGAACATGAGCCATTTCCGACTTCAAATCAACAAAGCTGCCGATACGAGTCGTCAATCACAGCGTCCCGACAGCCCTGGACTCACGTGGCTATCAATACGCGGCCGGAGATTTCACACCAACCTCCAGCAGCAGCACTAAAACCACACATCTAAACTTGGTGGTGATTCTCATCAACTTGAGCCATCAAGACCACAAAACTGCCGAGGTGCGGCGGGTGTTTCGTCGAGAAACGGTTCTCCTGACGAGTCGCGGCTCCCTCGACCCGTCGCGGCCCCTTGCTCGAAGGATCTTTGGCTTCTCCGCCGCCTCAACGTGCTCACCACACTCGCATTTCCGGCGAACGACGCACCGCGGCTCTTCTTCTCTTGTCTCCAACTCCTCGGCGATTCGGAAACCCGCCATGTTGCCACGCCGCTGCGTGCTGCTCGTGGCCTCGGCGGCGCTACTGCTTGTGGGGATGGCGAGGGCGGAATGTCCCAATGGCTGCTCCGGCAATGGTGACTGCATGGCCAAGGACATGTGCAACTGCTACAAGAACTTCCAGGGCAACGACTGCTCCGAGAGAACCTGCCTGTTTTCCTACGCCCACGTCGACACGCCTCGTGGTGACCTCAACATGGACCAGAGCCGCGCGTCGACGGGACCTTCCAGTGACGGATGGCTGCTCACGGACTCGCAGCAGGCTCCGGCCGGCACGTACGAGTACTTCCACCCGACTGCGGCTGCGAGCGAAGCCCACTTCTATCTCGAGTGTGCCAACAAGGGGATTTGTGATCGAGCTTCGGGACTTTGCACATGCTTTGACGGCTACGAGGGTAACGGATGCGCACGAACGACGTGCCCCAACAAGTGCAACGGCCACGGAACGTGCCACAGCATCCTCCAGCTCGGAGCGAAGGCAGCTGGCACTTTGTTTGGCATTGAAAATCCTGCTGGCTCCATTGGCTATGACTTGTGGGACTCCAACTCGACTTATGGATGCAGATGTGATCCATGGTACACAGGAGCAGACTGCAGTCGACGCACGTGCAAGGTCGGAGTTGATCCGCTCTACCTCGCTGTTGGAACACCTACCTACGAGACTTTTATCATTCACGTTTACGACACGACGGCGTCTGCAGCCGTCACTGCGGGAACTCTTCGCCTTCGGTTATTCGACTACTACGGCGAATCCTACATCACGGATCCTATCAGCTTCGTAGACGATACTACTGGCGCAACGACAAACCCTGCTAACATCGCTGCTGCCATCAAAGCAGTCCCCAATCTGACGTACCGAGATGTGAAGTGCGAAAAAGTTGGTGCGGGCACCATTCTGCCAGGGTTTAAGTCCAAACGTGGTGGAGATACCACGAATGCCTTGGACCCGTATGCTGGCATGTCGGTCGTATGCCAGTACATTGACAACCCGGGCAAGATGCGAATCCCAGAATTCGTGTCGGCGAAGATTACCGCGACAGGTGGGACAACTGCGACTACAGTTGGGATGGTTGTGACGACTACGAGTCAAGGATGGGACGACGAATGGTTCACGACCCAAACCACAGCTATTGTTGATGCAGGATCTGCAGACAGTGGTGTCACGTGGACTACCACCATTACCGGAGCAAATATTGCCACTGCGATTGGCATAACAACTGCTCCAGTCCTCGTCAAGCTCGGCTCTCATATTGTGCTCGCGAAGCCAACGGATACCACTGCTACTACACTCAAGCTCGTCTTCGCTCTTCCTCACACTCTCTCGTCGGTTGATAAGGTCATTTTCGTTGCCGACTCATCATCTGGGCTCGCCGTTGCAGCTCTGAGTCAAGCTGCTTACTGCCAATGTTGCAGTTGGAGACACGAAGATGCAATTTGGCACAGGTGCTACCGCGCCAGCATCAACGGGTGACCTTCTCTTTTACGAAAACCAGTTTTTCAATGTGCAGCAAGTGTACAAGAGTACGAACTGGTTCGTCAACCTGGACAAGCCGTTCGGCGGTGCTGCGTTGAATGGTGCAGCAGCAGCATCGACGGTGGTCTACACCGTCACCCGCCCGACAAGACCAAGATTTACAACTACGTCTCACCATGCTCCGGTCGTGGACTGTGTTCCGCGGAGACGGGCGTGTGCACGTGCTTCAAGGGCTACACTAACGACAACTGCAACACGCAAAACATCTTGGCGCTGTAGGCTAGTGGGATATCAATGAATCTCGTCACCTTTGGTGTGAGCCTTCAAACCATCACATTAAAGTTGTGATTTGAATCAATAATGTTGCTGACCTCCAACCGGTGTAAAAATGTGGTTCTTGCAGCCAATTTCGGGGTCGAGGTCGAGACCGTGACTGCGCTCGTAAATAAGAGCGGGAGAGCTTGTGCAAACTGTTTGCAGCAACGAAACCACTCTTTCATACCAAGTCTTGGGGGCTAAATATGAAACATCGGGCTCTCGATTCTTCGACTCAGCACTTTGTGCGCGCAGCGTCCCAATCTCAAACAGAAATCACTGCAACACCATGTCCGAGAATTCAACCCCGCTAGCATCCATGCGCAGCGCCCGACCTGCATTACTTCGCAAGACGTCTCTTGATACTGCTCAAGAACAAACATTTGAATGTGTAGAGCACCTGCAAGCTGCAACAAGAGCATTCAATCGGGCTCGTGGGCATCAAAGTGGCTTAGACTTTCAGCGATTCTATGATACTTTCATCTATGAAACTAGTGCGAACATGCCCCGAGAAGTCGCTCAGCGAGTGTTTACCGCACTGAATCTCAGCGCGAGTGGCGAGCTCAGTTGTTCCGAGTTCCTAGCTGGGATACTTCTGTTTATCCAAGGAACACGAGAAAACCACTTGAAATTTGTATTTGAGCTCATCCTGAACGGCAAGGCTCAGCTTAAGGCCAATCATGAAGATACAGCCGCTTTTCTTCGTTGCTTTGGGCCGCCTTCGACAATAATGGCTTCATTCGAGACTTCTCTTCCGGACCCGACTGAGCCGGCAATCACATCGGTCACTATAGCACAGTTTTGCACGATGCTTCATTCTTCATCCTCGAAAGAAGTAGCTGAAGACGAGTTCTTGAAGTTTGTGAATAGCATCAAGTGGCATCACTCTGCTTTTCTTCTCGTAGACTGGATTGCTCTCATGGGTAATTGCCTAGTGTGCACGCTAAACGAAGATCAACCGCAAGACGGCAAATCTCCTCGAGCTTCGCAACGCCAAGTAGTTGCAGAGGAAGCAGAGAGCGGTCTTAAGCCCCTTTTTGTTCCCCAACAGCTTTCTCGGACTCAAAGAGACGCAACCCGACATGTGCTGATCCAACTGTTGGAGTCTCTCCCTTCCACCACTCCAAAGCTGCAAATGGGCATTGAATCAACCATTGAGCTTGAAAAAGCTATCGTAGATGAGTATAGGGCATCTACAAACAACGACCAACTCGTCCAATGGATCTGGGAGTGGACAGAATACTTGAAAGCCAGCACAACCAATCTCCAAGTATCCCACCAACGTCATTTTCACAAGTGGTTTGTTTTAGGTCTGTGTTGTGCGCAGTCCAAATCGATCGAGCAGGTATATCGAGCAATGTTTGCACTGTTTGATAGTGAAAACCGTGGATATTTGAATGAGTCCAATCTCGTCAGTTTTTTCCAGCTTGCTAGGGTAGGTGATAATCAGCTCCAGAGTGTGCGTGCTGCCTACGCTGCAATGACAAGTGTAGTTTTATCATCAAGCTCAGTGTCACCACCTCCATTGCCAGCTCAAATAGGGCAAATCCAAACTGATACTGGAGCCATTGTGACGTTCAAACAATTTGTAAACCTTGCAAAACAGCAAGAGGGGTTCTCACTGTCAGAAGTTCAAGATGCGCTAACTGTATTCCATCTCCACGCCTCTACAAAACTCACGACCAATGTGGGTTTGTTGGCGCTCCTTCGCGGAGTCGTGAGCTGCAACATTGCCTCCGGTATGGACGACAAAACTGATTTTCCATCCCGAGGATTCTTGCTGTGTGAACATGTGAAGTGGCGAGAAGTTGTTAGACAGCTTTGTAAGCGTGAGACTGCTATTGAGAGCGCCACTATTGCTTTGTACTTGAGTCCTCACAAAGCCGCAAGGGAGCTAGCAAAACTACTTGAAAACGAGGCTATAGAAGTGTCAAAGAACTATGTTGTTATTCCAGCATATATTTGGCTCGGAATCTCGTTTTGGTTTGCTTACCACCACGAGTGGGACGATTCAATTCGTAATTGGCGAAAGTGGATGATTGCCCCAAAGTTGATCAGTTTACTTGGACTACCATCAATTTATATGATCGGTGTCACTGTAAATGATCAGGGTACCGAAGCATCGTGTATCCATACACATCGTTGTTATATCACCGAACGTTGTTCAATCCAAACAATAGCATATGCAATCAACTGTTGTCTAAGACCTCTCGATCAAACTAAACAACAACTTTGCAAGTGCACCATCGAATGGGTGCCAAACAGAAATACACAGTCGACGAAATCCTCTGTTGAGATTTCTCAGGAGCTTTTCACACTGGGATTTTCCGAGCTGCTGCACAATTTACCAGTGTCACCCAACGACGAAGCGATATGTGATTTGTCTTTGAATCTCGAGTTCTGCAGGGACGAAACAGTGATCTCAAAGGACAAACAATTGGACTGCACTCCAAAAGTTGGGGAACCTGCTACTTGTGGCCTAGTCAACCTCGGCAATACGTGTTTCATGAACAGTGCGCTCCAAAGTCTTGCTGTGACCCCGCTTGTACGTGAACATTTTGAGCTGGAAGAGTTTTACTACGACCAAGTAGCACAACCCCCGCCACCACATAAGCACCTACTGCATCTGAAAAAGGAATCTCAGCCATCATCTCTGGTGGAGGCTTTTGGTCTTTTACTTCAAAAATTGAGTCACGTATCAACTGTCAGGGAACCTAATAACACATCCAAGATCACGCCTCTCAACATGTATCTGGCACTCGGTTCGTTGCTCCCACACATGTGCGACGGCACGCAACAAGACGCACAGGAGTTTATATCTTGGTTCATTAGCAGATTGAGCGAAGAGCTTCAGCGCCACCCTACGAATACATATGAGCAAGAAGGATCTGTTCTATCCCCGCAGAGCCGAACAATTTTGTCTCGAATTGCTACGATGAGCCATGAAGACTTTCAACTCGAGGCATTGAAAGGCGGATCGGAGGCAAATGGACCTGAAAAGATATCGCCAACCGATAGTGATGGTCGACACGATAGTATTGTCGCCATGGAATGGTGGATTTCCCATTTGATTAACGAGCCCTCAGTCATCACGTGCTTTTTCTCGGGACAATTCAAGAGTGTGTTGACGTGCACAACTTGCGGGAAGCAATCATCACGTTTTGAACCGTTCTCTTCACTTCAGCTTCCGATTGTAAACAGAGAAAAAACAGCCGCTAACGGGCTTGATGTCACAGCGATATTGTACTTTGAGGATTCCCCGAGGGCGAGGCTTCCTCTGCGAATTGTTGTTCAGGCAAGAATGATTGGACGGTTGCAAATGTACTCGAGTTGATAAGTCGAGATCACTTTAAAGCAGAGGATGCCGGGAGCAATCGATATTGATCGCTGCAGAATGTCGTTGTTCCCTCATCGAAGGTATTTATGATGAAGATATGCTGCTAGTAGCCATCCCAATGCCAATTCACATTCTTGAATTGGATGCTTCGTTTTCAAACATAGTCATTCGGCCACGCGATGTCGGATGTCTATGGGTCCACTATGAAGCCTCCTTCTCCTGGAGATTCAATTATGGTCAAGGTCTCTGCAGATCGACTCGTTCAAGGCATGGTCTCAGCAGCTCATGGAGGTCTTGGCTCCTACCTAAAGAGCTACGACGTGCTTGTAACTGAAGGATTCTCGAATGGAACTACAATTCGTGGAACTGAAGAGATAGCGAGTCTAGCAGGTATGAACTCGCGAGTGATTTACCTTCGATCTGTTCATCGCAGCTCGATGCTCGCTCCATTCTACTGTACCGACCCGCATCGCTATATTGTGACCGGAACTCCCTTTATGATCCGCACTGCAGCTGCTGCATTGACGGGATCCGAGCTGTACAATATAGTGTCGAAGCGTTTGTTTGGGAGATCGCTGCATGGTAGTCCGCGCCGATCCTCTCCCGGTGAAAGAGCATACAAATTTATCATACGCCGGGTAAAGGACGACGGGAAATGCTGCTCACAATGCCACTGGGTGAAAAACTGCAGCGGATGTTTGGTTGATAAGGCAGGAAATGACCTACTGTCATTTGCCATGGATGAAACCATCGCAATCGACTGGGAAAATACTCCACCCTCAGCAATCCTATCAACATCAATAGAAGACGACGAAAGTTACATCAACTTCCGTAAGCAGCACTCTCAGTCAATATCCGACAGTCTCGCAATGCTATGCAGCGAGGAAAAGCTCGAGGCGCAATGCAGCGTTTGTCAGCAAAAGCAGGAAACGGCGCATCCAACATACTCTCCCCACACCAAGCAGCTCTCGATCTGGAGCCTCCCTCCCATCCTCATCCTTCAGCTAAAGCGGTTCGAGCTCGCTGTTGGTCCGCACGGTGGCTACTCGTGGCAGAAACTCGTCGACCGCGTCGACTTTCCCGTGCACAACCTCGATCTCCGCTCGTTCCTGAGCGCCGTGGACGGCGCGCACGCCGACGACTCCGACTGCGGACAACGCTGCACGCAGCTGCTGGACGCGCGCGTGCTGCGCGGCATGGCGTTCCTCCAGGACGAGCTGGGGCTGCCGCTGGACTCGGCGTCGCGCTCCTGCGCCTCGTACGACCTGTACGCCGTCATCAACCACTCTGGCGCGCTCAACTCTGGCCACTACACCGCGGCAGTGCGCCGCGCCGACAGCGCCGAGTGGTGGCTGGCGGACGACGCGAGCGTGTCGCGCCTGGACGCGTCGCAGCTGGCGCCCTCCGCCGCCGCCTACGTGCTCTTCTACGTGCGCCGGGACGTCGCGACGAGCGCCGACGCGCGCGCGAGCGCAGAGGCGAGCGACGGCCGCGTGCGCGCGCGCCACCCGCGCGAGTTCTTCCCCCGGCGGCCAGTGAGGCGCGCGCAGCGGCCGGTGGGCGAGCGGCGCGGCGAGCGGCCGAGCGCACGTGGGGGCTGCGCCGTCATGTGACGGTGTGGCTGCACGGCGTGATCTGGATCATACATCATAAATTTTTTTGGTCCAGAGCAGGAGGTAAACAACTCCGAGAGAGACACTTGACGGTGGAAACGGGGCAGTCGTGGGGTTGTTGGCGGCGAAAAGCACTTGATTTTTGTAATTATAGCGCAGACAGCCACCACTATCCCACCTTGTTGTGGGAAACCCATGCTGCGGAAAAAGGAACCCACTGCGAGAAAGACGGGAAAGTCAACAGTTGACCATTTGCGCCGGCGGGCACAGCGCCACCAAGGGAGGGAGAGGCTGGCTCCTCACGCCGCAGCCAGCGCTCGCAACTAGCTAGCGGGCATCAGCAGCAGTAGGAGCAGCCCCAGCAGCAGCAGCAGCAGCAGCAGGCCCAGCATGAGCGCCGCCTCCTGCCGCGGCCTCGTGCGCATCCGGCAGCGCGCGGTGTTCGCAGACGACGCGGAGGACTCGGCGCCGGCGTCTTCGCGTCGCCGAGCGACGGTGGCGGCCGACCGCCTGAGCGACGGCGTGTGGTACCTGTGCGTGGGCAAGCGGTTGGAGCGCGCGGTCGAGTGGTTCACCATTGACGCGGACGACGACGACGACGCGGACGGCAGCGGCACGGTGCGCATCGCGTCCACGCGAATCTCGGGCTTCGAGGTTGTGAACGGCGAGAACGTCAAACTGCCGGAGTTCGAGGGTTTCGAAGGACAGGCAGTGAGAGCGGAGGATGACGACGAGCGCCGTGAGCTCGAGGGCCGCTCGTTTTACCTCGAGGATCTCGATAGCGCGGTGCGTTCGCTTGGCGGGTGGAGTTACAAGTGAATTGGGTGGTGAGCTGACTAGGTTGCGTTGATTCTAGTGCGCGTACCTTTGCGAGGTTGAGTCAGCAGAGGAACGTGAGAAGTGGAAGGATATCCTGGACAATGACGACACGTCGGACGAGGAAGATGGGGGCGACGATCAAGACGATGCCGACGCAGACCCAGCGGCAGAAGACGACACCTTTCCGTGCGAACCGGAGGACGGGTCTCGTGAACCCGTTGCTTCCGAGCGCTCGAATCGCGCATTGTTGCGGCAGCAGACGTCGAACCTTGATGGAGATGACGTCTTTGGTCTTCTGTCGCTGACTACTTCTGCGCTAAGCTCGATCACAGGCAGTGCTACGAGCTCTGCTGTTACCAGTGCGCCAGGAATGTTCGCGTTCGACCGTATTGAAATTCGGCAGATTAATGAAGCATCTGGCGACGACGAGAGTGACCGTGCGTCCGTCTCGGACGACGGATGTGGCGTGGAGGGCTACGATGAACAGGCAAAAGCTGCGGAGGACGCTGTCGAAATTGCTCGCCAGGTTTCTCTCCCCAGAGCTGCGTCAATCCTGAATGAACCAGTGTGCGTTTCCAAAGATGCTTGCTTCCGTTGTGAGAAGCGGCTCGGACGTTTGATTCATCGCGCCAAGGTGTGTTATTCATGCGATTTCAACTTCTGCCGCGACCATTGCTGCGCATATTGCCACATCTCTTCCTTTCCAAAAGGCGGAAAGAAGGCGGCAAACCAAGGCAACAGTGTCTGTCTTGTTTGCGTGGATTGCATGGTTCGGCAAGAGCTGCTTTCAACTTTGAGTCAATCGATCAAGTACTACAGCGAGGTCGTGGAAGCAGGTGGTCTCTCTAAGCTAGGAAGATGGCGATACTTTGACCAGCAGCCCAAACTGGATCTGGCGGCTCATGTTCAAGCAAACCGGCTAGGGCCGCTCAGCTTGATGTCTGCAATGTTCAAGTATCGCAAACAGCCATTCATGTTTGTGGTGGTTCTTGCGCAGCTAGTCAAGAATGTTGAAAACTGCATCGATACGATCGACTTCTATTGGCCCCAGTTCTTGCAATGGGGCTTTCTTCACCTGGTCGACGCGGCAGACAGCGTTCGGACATTCTATCTCTTTTTCCTGGCTGCAACTGCTCGGCGAAGTGTCCATTTGGCATTGCGGGCAACATGGGAATGTATTGCTGCACATTGGGATGCCATGACAAACGGATCGTTCAACCGCGGTAACTATATTGTGAAGATGCTGTTCTTCGTTACGCAAGTCAGCTTTGGAGAGCCTCGCAGCGTCCTCCATCAGCTTCTGTTCATGACCGCTCCTGATCATCAGCGTGACCACCTCGAGAAACTGCTGGCAGATCTATACGAATCTACCCGGGTCATTTACGCCGTGACCACTCCTGATTCTCCGTTCCTGATGTGGCTGACGGCTCGTTGCGAGGAAGAGATTGTGGCTAGCTCTGCCAATGTTCGGCACTATATTGACAGCCACGATGGCTTCCTTGACCCGTTCCCTGACGACTATTTTGAAGAGCAGCAGCTTATGCTGGTGGAGCGCCACCGATCTGGTACGCGTCACGCAATTGAGTCGCAGCAGTCCGAAATGAATGCTCCAGCTCTACACATCTTCAGCGATGCGATCCAGCTCGTTCGGTTCCTCGTTGACTTGGCAACCTACCTCAAAGATAGCTCGCCTGATCCCTCGCAACGCAAGCTATTGCTGCCTGGCTTGCTGGAGGCAATGCTCGACGGGAGGTACATTCGCCCGGATGCCTTCATCCCCCTCGCCGGGATCACCTGACAGTCTGCATCGCGTGGTGAACGTTCTGACGGATGAAGGGACTGTATTCTCTACCAAAGCGCGCGCACCTACACTCGTCTTTTTCGAGGTCGCATCATCTGAGCTACAAGAGGCGGCATTAAGTGATTGCTTTCGCCCGAACGGAAACGCTGCGGTTCGCCAGCGGAGAGGGACGCTACGGCGTTCTCTTGGGATGGACTCACCTACTGAAACGTATCCTTTCGGAAAGGAGGTTAACTCCAGTGAATCCTCTGAGTTCACTGGGACGCATCTGGAGATTCTCAACTACCTGGACGGGAATATTGTGGAGACTTATGTCGCTGACCTCGTTCCTGCTCCAGCAAGTGACTTGACGAGCTGCGACACGATTGCTCAAGATCTTCAGAGTCTCAGTATTTCCCTCCCTCCCGATTGCACTCCACGACGAATTCGACGAATGGATCGTTCCATTCAGACACGCACAAGAACGGAGAAGAGCATGATCCGTGCTCGGATGCTGACGAAGAGAACCCAGCATCTCGATCTCTGTCGTCATCATCGTCGGGTACCGAGCGGTGCAAGTATTTCGGAGAGCGTTTTCGAGGAGATGAAGGAGCGCATTCGCTCTCAGAGCAATTTTTCAAGTCTCGAGGGTTGGGATCTGCTACCAGTAATCGCAAAGAGTTACGATGACATGCGTCAAGAAGTGTTTGTGCTTCAAGGCGTCAGGCTCTTCCAGCTCATTTTCCGCAAGCATGGCCTCGATCTGTGGATGCGCTACTACAGGTTGGACATGTCGAGATCGAAATGATGTGCCCTTTGACTCTGACTTCTCTAACGATCTGTTGTTTGTGCTGCAGTATTGTCTGTGCTGGTAAAGATTGCGGTCTACTGGAGGTATTAGTCGATGCTCAGTCTATAGATGGCCTGAAGAAAAAGGCTGGAGGGTCAAAGTCGTTGGCGGATATCTTCTACCGCGCATGTGGCCGAGATCCCGTAACAGGCCTTCATGACCCGGGACGCCTCGAGACAGCGCGGAACAACTTCATCTCGAGTATGGCCGCGTATAGCCTCTTCTCGTACGTGTTCCTGGTCAAGGACCGCCACAATGGCAACATCATGCTCCATAGGGACGGCCATGTGATCCACATCGACTTTGGCTTCGTGCTGGGGATTGCGCCGGGCAACTCGTTCAGCTTGGAGACGGCGCCGTTCAAGCTGACGACCGAAATGGTTGAGATCATGGGGAGCGTGGGCTTTGAGCGCTACAAGGCACTTGTGCGCCAGGGACTCGTGGCACTGCACCTTGAGGCCAAGCAAATCATGTCCCTCGTATATCTGTCGTCCCAGGACTCGTGTTTCCCGTGCTTCCAGCGCAAGTCACGCGCTCGAATCATTCGGCGACTCGAGCGTCGGCTGTGCGTCGGTTTGTCTTCGCAGGATGTCGAGCGGACAGCAGCTCAGATCATTGCCAAGAGCTATAACCACCTCGGGACCCGGCACTACGACAAATTTCAGCTACTGTCGAACGGCATCATGCCATGAGTAGCTAGCTAACTGTATTTATCGGATGTGCATACACGTAGAGGGAGACGTCTTTTGCTGATTGCTATCTTGCTTGTTGTGCTCATCAATTCGAAGCAGTGTTCCTGCCTCAGTCGCGGTGGCGCCGGGACTTTCTTCGACGACTTGGAGCTGCGGTGCTTCTTCTCCTTCTTGGACTTTTTGGACGATTGCTTCTTGCTCTTCTTGCGAGACGGCGAAGCGGATGCCGAGCGACTCCGGTCTCTTCGCTTGCGCTTCTTGCGGTCGTCGTCCGATCCGCGTCCGCCAGGCGAGGCGCTGCGACTGCGACTGACGCTGCGTCGGCGGCTCTTGCGGCTGCTCTTGGACTCACGACGCGGACTTGCGCTGCGGCTTCTTCCTCGCCGATCAGCACTGCGGCTCCGACTGGCACTCGCACGTCGATCGCGCCGACTGCGCGCCGGTTTCTTGCTGGGTCGCGGGCTTCGACTTCGGCTGCGACTGCGTGACAACGAGCGGTGCGAGCGTCCTGGCGACCTGCGGCTCCTTCGCTCGCGTCGAGGCGCGTCCTCCCGCTCGCTGTCCGAGGACGAGTCCTCGCTGGACGAGTCCTGCACGCGAGCGAAAGTGCTGTCGTCAGCCAGGAGGAACAAATGCACGAGTGGGAGGGACGCACCGATGAGGACGAGGACGCCGAGGGCTTAGGCGGCGCCGCGTCCAGGTAGTTGCGGCACTGGAACGTCAGGTGGCCCACCATCCCGCACTGCAGCATCAAACTCCACCGTCAGCGCCGTCCTTTCTCGCGTGTTAGCGCTCCATCGCACCTTCTTGCAGGCGCCGCGCACGTCGTTCTGCATTTTCCAGTCAGCCATCAGCACCTCCCAGCCGCAAAGCCCCCAGGCGCAGCACGCACCGACTTGTTGGAGAGCTTGGCGAGCGCCATGAGCCCTTTGGCCTGCTCGTACGACGACTCGGACACCTTCTGCTCCTCGTTCTCCGCCGCGTACGGGTCGTAGCCGATCGTGTCCTTCCAGATGCCCGTCATCTTGAGCGCCGCGCTGCTGTGCATGCGGTTGTTGTGCGGCATGCGCACGCGGCCCGCGGTCGCCGGCATGGCAGCTGAGGCTTCTTGGCTTCTTGGCTTCTTGGCTTCTTGGCTTCTTGGTGAAAAATGACAGTTCGGAGCCCGAACCTAACGGGAAATGATGGAAGAGAGGCTATGTGGTAGGTGAGGGGAAAGTTGAAGCGCGTTGATGAGGATGGAGCTCGCTTTTCCAACTTTAGAGGCGGAAAACGGCTGCTGGGGGCGCAGAGTGTGTTTGCTTCTCGTGTGGGGGACATGCCGAGTGATGGAGAGGACTATGCGAGCGAGTATGACGACGAAAGCGTCGCCGGGGACAACAGCAAGGTCGAGACAGCGCCAGAGGTGGTTGGAAAAACCCGAACGCTCGATTCCTTCTGAGCTATCTATTTGCTCATGAGGACAATTGTGCATTTGATCAGAGCGAGGTGCTAACATCAACTCAGCTTGAAGACATTTTTGTCGTGGAGAAATCGCCTCATGAGTCCATCGAGCCTTTAGATCCGACTTTATTTGCCGATAAACCTGACAGAGACGAAGAAAGGGGTGCCTCCGCCCAACTTTCGGAGTCTAATGGGACAAAAGATTCGAGCCGTGTGCCGAAAAAAGAGGTAATAGCTCCACCAAGACGTCTTGCCTCAGACGTAGCGCGGATTCAGCGGCTCGAACGACTGCTTAGTCAATCAAAGAAGGTGAATGCTGACCTACGCAACCAGCTGCAGCAGCTTTATCGCAATGACGCGATCGCACAGGTATTTCTTTTTTTTTCTCTTTGTTGACGATGTTTGTGAGTAGCTATCGACTGACATACATTTTCTTAACTATGGTCAGCTAGAGAATCGAGCGAAGGAGAAGCAGGTCCGCATCGAGGAGCTGTCGCAGGAAAACAAGCTGCTAAAGCAGCAGCAGCGCCAACTTAGTAAAGAGCTGGAGAGCTTTCATGAGTCAAAGGTTCGTTTGGTTGACACTCTTTCGAACAGATTTGAAAATCCCCATATTAATTTGCTTCATCATTCCAGGACAGTTTTCCAACCGAGCGCAAAGCAATGAAGGAACAGCTACGAGTGTATAAGGATAAGATTCGGCAGCTCAAGGATGCGTGTCAGAGTAGCGATGAAAAGCTTGCACGACTGCATCAGCAAGTTGTCGACCTCACCACTCGCAATAAGACACTGACTGAACAGCTTCGGCAGCATGAAGAATCATCGGCAAATCCAGCAACCACGTCTTCTGCGTCGCGCCTGGCTACACAAGCACACAATCAAGAGATCGACACAATTATTGAAAGCCAGGAAGAGGAGATTACTCGGTTACAACAACGTGTCGCCCTCATGAAAAAGTCCCATAGAACAGAGTGTGCCAAGTACGAGAAGCAACTCAAGGCAAGCCAGGACGAAATCGAAGCAGCTCGACAGCAAATGGAAGCGTTTGAGGTGCAGTTTTCACTGCGAGAGAAAACAGCTCGCGCTCAGTTTCTCAGCCTCAAGACATTGAAGCGAGCGGTTCACGAGCTAGCTCTTGCGAACCAGTCCAACCAACACCTCGAGCAACTACTCACTCAGCGAGAAATGAGATACTCGAACGGCAGGAGTCCTCGTGCACACGGCAACAGGAATCAGCTCTTCATCGAAAGACAAGCGCTCGTCAAGTCGGACCTGAAGGTGGTTTGAGCCGCTCGGACTCCATCACCCATCGGCACACTGAGCGCATTTACGACACGCTACTTCATCTGGGATACGTACCTGCACTTGCTTCCACACGACAAGGCACTCACCAATCGGCTGACACCACTATCCCTCCCCTGATTGATGAACCACAAGATTTAAATGTGCCAGCTGATGTTGAGTTTGTGCAAGGAAAACTCATGCCGCGGCCTCCACCTCCAATGACAGGTGACACCACGAGGAATAATCCGGTGAGAGGAAATAGCGCTCGTGCTACTCTGCACTCGACTAGGTCACCGTTCTCAAGCAGAGAGGAAGGACGAGATTGTAGCTACGATGACAACAATGGAGTAACAGAGTCTGAGGCTACAGGTCTATCAAAAGCTCTCACTGACAACCAAGACTCGACCCGACTCGACGATTCTCGCCGATGGAATTCAGCGTACGAGGACCTTGACGTCAATGAAGCCGCAGTCTTTGGGGCAGGATAGACCGAATAACCACTCCTCTCGTCTCCATGAGTTCATAGTCAACGGCAATGTTGAAGGTGTGTGCTGTGATGCTTTGTCTGGTTCATGTTGTACCTTTTCATCCGTCAGAAACCTCTTCGAGTCGCATGGAAACCACGCGAACAATAGGAAACGCAGCGCTCGGCGAAGCGTCGGGTGCTGCGTCCGTTTGGCACCTCGCGTTGCTGACCATTGTATCCTGCTGACGAAACAGTAGCGTGCGTATTCATTACACCATCGAGACGCCAACGGCCACTAGCGATCTCCGTCCCTTCCTCGCCTTTCCACCTCCGTGCGATTGCCTGGTCGCCCAGCAAGCATCCCATGGCTGACGGTGTGCGTTTGCTTCCCGTGCTTGGCTGGCACGCGACGTGCAGTTCGTGGCATTCGCGAATCTGCTCGGGTCGAGGCACGGCATCTCCTGCACCGGGAGCACACGGCTCCCGCCGGATCAAACACCAACGCCCATGACTCGAGCTCATTCCGCACAGATAGGTGACGAGGCGCGGGTGTTCGCCACGCAGCGCCTCGTGTGCCTCACGGGGGACGACCTTGGACTGCGACCGCCTCCGCCAGCTGCACGAGTACGAAAGCTCACCTCCGACCAACCATTGTGATGAGACCGACACCTCATTGACCACCAAATGCCATGCGCAGAGTGCTCAAGAGCCCGACGGACCAGCTCGTGTCGCCCGTGTCCCGCGCTCTCCGCGGCCACCGCGTGCCCCGCTCGGCCCGCAAGTGACGCTCGTCCGCCGCGCGCAGCAGCGCGTTGTACATTGCTCCTCCATTAGATCGCTCGCTCAAACATGGCTACACAAAGCAACTTGCCCGCTGTTCATAATTCCAATAATTGTATCCGTCACTTCGAATCCTTCCTCGCCATGTCGACGCTCGAGGTCAAGCTCAACCGCGTGGACCGCATCTTCCGCCCGCATGTGCGGCGCCCGCAGCTATACGCGCGCTGCATGGAGGTGTATACTGACCTGCGCGTGGTGTATAGGAGCTCGTGCAGGGGCAGGTGGTCATCTCGTCGCCCAAGGGCTTCGCGCACCAGGGCATCTCCATGAAGGTGGCGGCGATCGAGGCTGGGCGTATAGTATACAAATGCTGAGGAGGCCTGCGCGCAGGTCGAGGGCTCCGCGAGACTGCAGCTGTCCACCAAGGGCGCGGGGCTGTTCGACTCGTTCTACAACTCGGTGGCGCCGCTCGAGATCGTCTACTTCCACCTGCCGGTTGCGCCGCCGGGAAAAGTGCCGCTCGGCATCTCCAAGTTCCCGTTCGAGTTCGAGCTGCAGGGCAACGATATGCAGCCGCTCTTTGAGACCTACCACGGGGTCTACATCTCGGTCACCTACCAGATTGTGTGCGATTGCGTGCGTGGTATGCTCAAGAACAACCTGCACAAGACGCTCGAGTTCATCGTCGAGGTGCCGGTAGGTGGCGCGAAGTCTCGCTTTCGAGAGGATAAAGGCTGATAAAGCACATGGAACAGCTGCGCGAGCCGCTGGACGACGCCCCGCGGGAGTTCCGCATCACACCAGACAAGGTCGAGAACACGAGAAAGGTGCGCGCTGGCGTTTTGGAAACTTGAGTCTTATCAAGCCTCTTACGGAGCATGCGTTGCAGAACTCTTTGTCGGCGCCTTACTTCTGCATCAGCGGACGCGTTCACCGCACGAACTGCCCCGTCAATCTCCCATTCACCGGAGAGGTGCGAAGCCTAGCGATGCTGTCACTACTCTTCTGGTAGCTGACGGATATGCCGAAAAGATCGTTATTGAGGAGGCGAGCGGGCCAATCAAGTCAGTTGAGCTCAGCTAATCCGCGTCGAGAGTGTCGCGCACGCGGAGGGAGTCGCACGAGATGGTCTGTGCATACTTTACGACACCATCGATCTCTCGCTCAGATCATCTAACAGTGCAACCGCGTAGCAACGGAGATCCAAAACGTGCAGATTGGATGGGGCGACGTTTGTCGGCAGATTGCCATCCCGATCTACATGATCTTCCCGCGCCTCTTCACTTGTCCGACGATGCTGACACCTCGTGAGTTCTCTTGCTTGAGCTCATGGCACTCATAGAAGCAGTGGATTCTGACACATCACGCGCAGGATTCAAGATCGAGTTCGAGACGAACGTGGTTGTCCTGTTCGAAGATGGCAACATGATCACGGAGAACATCCCTATCACGCTATATCGCTAGGTGGAGTGCTTTATCAGGATGTGTGGAATCCGGCATCGGGAAGGCTTTATGTATTGAATGAGGCACAGATGACAGCAATTGCAGCTGAACTTGCTGGTACCTCGGCAATCCCTGCACAGTTGAATCTACTTGTTCCGCTTGAAGATCTTGTTGACCAGCATGGTG
Organism: Phytopythium helicoides; assembly: GCA_024867545.1. Taxonomy (NCBI): domain Eukaryota; phylum Oomycota; class Peronosporomycetes; order Pythiales; family Pythiaceae; genus Phytopythium; species Phytopythium helicoides. The sequence goes on along the minus strand of JANFNE010000011.1, from coordinate 961,415 downwards.
AACACTGCCGTGGGCATCTCCGTCACCTGCGCGATCTCCTGCGAGATTTTCTCGTACGTCTCGTCCTCGAACTGGTGGTAGACTGAAGCGAGGTCGAGGTCGTTGTAGAGCTGCTTGACAACGGCAATCGAGTTGGGATCGTTACGGCCGTAATGCTGCTTGAGCGTCGCCTTTTGGTCAGGAGAGGCCCGCGCAAGCGCCTGGACCACCAGCCAGCTGCACTTGTTGTCCTGGATGTCCGTGCCCACCTTACCGATGACCTTTTCGTCGCCGTAGCAGTCAAGGAAATCGTCCTGGATCTGGAAGTACTCGCCAATCTGGATACAGATCTTCTTGGCAAGATCGTGAGACGGCTCATCCGTCACACCGTTGAGCAGCATCGCGCAAGCAGCCGACAGGTAGAACGTGTAGTACGCCGTCTTGTTGATCACAATCTGGCGGTAGCTGAGGAATGACCATTGCAGGACTCTGTCAGCATTATCTCCAGATAGTTGGGCGTGTCATCACCAACTCACCGCTCGAGAGTGAAGCGAGCGAGATCGGGCTCCGAGTCCAGCGGCTGCGACGTCAAATCGAGCAGCTGTCCCAGCTCTGTTCGGTAAATGACCTGTAAATCAGGCAGAGAAAAGGGTAAGACCTTATCACTGTTCCGGTTGAGCCGATAGAGATGCCTCACATCGTGGAAAGTCTCGACAAGCTGCATATAGATGGGTTCGGAGCGGAAGTGCTTTTTGAGGATCTGGAACACGAACGTCTCGAGCAGGAAGGCGTCGTTGATGGCGATCATCTTTACCTTGGGGTTTCGGAACCAGCACGGCTGGCCTCGGCGCAGCGTCGACTCGTCCATAATGTCGTCGGCCACCAAGAAGAACGCTTGCAGCTGCCAAAAGCTGGTCGTCAGTTCTTATACAACCCCACCTCCTCGTCCGATCGCTCCAACACACCCACTCAATGCACCAGCCAAGGATGCTCGCCTTGCGTTTCATCTCAGCGGACAGTCCATTCTCGCCTTGAAATGCAGCCGCACTGCAAACACCCAGCGCCTCCGTCAGCTTTCTCCTCACCTCATAGGAATACTAGTCCAGAGCGCCAGTCACCAGTGGATGACGCTAATGCCGCGGTTGAGCTTGCCTCCCACGCAGTTGTAGTCGATGACCTGCCTCGAGACACCCATCAGCACCTCGCAGGCCATTAAACCGGCTTAAAGCCCGAGAAACCAACCTGCTCGACCCAGTCGATGGCCTCCTGCGGCATCTGGCGCTCCGTGCGCATGGCCTCAAGTACCTCGCGCTTGAGCGCGCCACAGACCTCAATGAACTCTGAAATTTTGACACGGCACAGACAGCGAGTCGCAGCGCGCGGGGGCTGCGGTTAGCACCCACGAAGATGGCCGTGAGGCGAGGAACGAGCGCGCCAACCTTGGCGCTCGGTCGCCATTTTCGCCTCGTGAGTTGGTTGATCGAATGAATGATGGCCCCAGGTTGGTGGACACGAAAGTGAGTGTACGGGAGAAAGTACGTGACAGGCGAACTTAATGACGGACGAGTGTTGGTCCTTCAACTTGGTCAAGCTGAGCAAAGCGAACGAAAAGAAATGTATTGTTATGGAGGCAGCTAAAGGAACACATAGCAGAGTGGATGGACATCGAGACAACTCACTGTGAGAAGACGGTGGCCGTGTACAGCGCCCAGGAGCGGGAGAGCCCATCGTCCATGGCGCACTGCTGCAGGACCGGGATGGCCTTGGCTTTGTCGATGCGCGCGTAGTTGACGTACAGCAGCGACAGCCAAGCGTTCGAGTACTGGTTGGTCGTGACGGCGCTGAGTCCCGCGAGGATGTTCGTCCACTCTTCCTGCACGAACGTCTTTGGGCGGGCGTACTCAGTCACAGGCGATACGGGTAGCATCTGAATGCCGTGGATGCATTCCTCCGAGTCGCAGAACCAAGTCGCGTAGTCGGCCTTGTTGTCGAACAGGATACCCGTGACCATGTGCGGTCGGAAGCTGGCAGGGTGCACCGTGCTCGTACTGGACATGAGGAAGTACGTCTGGATCGAGCGTGCCGTGATCTTGGTCATGAGGTTGCCAATGGCTTTCATACGCGCGTCTCCCGTGGCGTAGCCGTACAACGACATGGCAAACACAAAGTTGATGTCCTCGGACGTGGATTCCTGGTCCTTTCCATCACCGAACAGCGTGAGGCCGTGGAGTACGAATGTCCACGGTACCAGTCGAATGAGCGAAACTTGGGGAAGTATGGGTCGGCGCTGTTGGGAGTCGCCACGTCACGCAAAAGCAGTCGGGTCATTGCATTAAGCTCGTTGATACGTGACCACTTCGGGTGAAGGTAGTTCAGCACTGCTGCAGTGTACACCCAGTAGCCATAATGGTAATGGTGATCGTTGTAAAGGGTGTTACCAAAGTCGCTTGTGATGTCGCCCGTTGCAAAAGTCTGCGAGCTGATGACGCCGCCCATAACGGTATCATACTTGAGCTTGTACACCCAGCCGTTGGTAAGGAACGGCTCGAGGGCACTCTCGAGCTTGCTAACGCACCGCTTTAGCACTGACGTGTCAGTGCCGACGATAGTCGGATCATTGGCCATCAGACACAGCGACGCATACTTTTGTGCGAGTTTGCCGTTGAAGTAATAGCTGCCTCCACTGGCGATGCCCCAAGTGCTCTGCACATCAGTCACGAGGCGTGAAAGCATGTTCAAAGAAGACATCTGAGCCGTGGTCGGACGCATTCGCGGGTAAAACGTCACAGGGATGAACCCCGACTCGGTCAGAGTCCAGGTGGGCGGAGAAGTTTGCGTGATAAAGCCCTTCATTTGGCCACGTGTGGTTGAGTTGACCGTCACACCGGAGGCAACAAGGACGCTGCTGGGGCAGGATTGTCTTGACATGATGGTCGAGAGCGTAGTGGTAGACACCCTTTGCTGCAGTTGCCCGCGGTCTGCCAAGTGAAGTTGTACTGCGTGTTTGACGTGATGCCAACGGAGCCGCCAGTCACGATACAGCTGCTGTATGCGTCGTGGACAGACGACTGCGTGGCATCGATAAACGGAGAGATGCGGAGGTAGCCTGTAAGCGTAGTAATGGTTCGCACAGCCATGTTGGTATCAACCTTGAGGAGCACCGAGAGCGCAGCGCCATTGGTCGACGACTGGATGTAAACGACCCAAGATTTGTTGGTCACCGTCGTGAGAAGGAACCTCGACCCCGACAAGATCAGCCCCGCTGTGACTGTCATACCGTTGATGGTTGCGAGAGGCTCTTCTATAAGAATCCGCGGCGTCAGGGACGTGAACTTGGACGTGAAGTACGCCATGCCGCTCACCATGCTGGTCTCAAGCACCTTGGTGCTGGATGGGATCTGCATCTGCAGGGTCACACCCAGATCAGTCCAGCTTGTGACGCGTGTCGTAGGCATGGTCGAAAGGAATTCATTTGCCATGACTGTGATTTCCTTGCGGATTGCATGGCCGTAGAACTGCACGGCCCCAGAGTCGGAGACACCACCGAAGAAGCGGTTGCGGTATGGGTAGGTGACACCGAAGCCAGTGCTCCCCGCCACAGCAGAGTCGACGATGATGGCGAGTGGCTGTGCCCACACAGTAGTCGCTTCGGTGCCATTGGCGCAAGATACGAGATTGCCCCACCACGAATTCGTAGGAACTGGGCGACCACTGACGATGTCGATATTACGCGGCTTGCACACCGTCAGGAGCTCGGAGCTGTACTCGAGCAGATTTGCCGGTGGTGCAAGGTTTCCCGTCTCCCACGTATCGTCGGCAGCAGTTCCTTGGGTCAAGAGCAGACAGAGTGGCGCGAGTGCGGAGAAGTAGCGCCTCATGGTGACTGGAACGAGGCAAGTTGGCGTCTGCCGCCTGGAGCGTTCGCCCCGCTCGTTCCGATGGCCCCGTGAGCTCCGCTCATGGAGGAGCCCCTGAAACGCACGTTATCGAGCGTTTTGCATCTTTGCACGAGGCTCGCAGCTCGCCTTTAGTCTTCTAGCGCCTCTTGGAATCTCTTCACCGCGCGCTGGAAAACCAAAGTGGCGCTTTCGCGTCGCTTGGCCCTGGAAAACGCCCAAGCTTCCAGCTTCGCTTGTCAAGCGACGCGGATATGTCGCAAACGCTGGAAGCGCGCCGCGACGAAACTCCTCGCCAAGGCGACGACACCAAGCCGGGCGCTTGTCACCGCGGGGTGTCCACTGCCCTCCGACTCTCTGATGATAGCCCAACGCCGCCCAGTCACGCGTTCTACCGCTGCAAGGCCGCGCCGAACCGCCTCGCTCGCTCCTTCTCCGCATCAAAACCTGCCTCCTTAGCGAGCGCCGCGTGCGACACCCTCGCTCCCCTCGGAGCCTCGCGAAACGAGCGCCGTGCGACACGAGCGACGAGCGCTTCCAGCTGTCGTTGGCGCTTCATAAGCGGCCATAACGAGTCCCTCAGAGCCTCCATGGAGCCGCAGGAAGAGCCATCTCTCCATCTCTCCATCTCCATGATGGTCCGGTGGGAAACTTCAACCTGCGGATACCGGTTGGATACCGGTTGGACATATCTTCCCCCCTCCTCCTCCCAAAAAAAAAACACGCGAAACCACGGCGGGGGTATAGTGAAGGCAAGATAAGTTGGCGACGGATCGGCGGCCGCAGGGGAAGCCGAGAGAAGAAAGAAGGCGGCGGCGACGCGGGCATGAGCGAGCTCAAGGGCGGCGAGGGCAAGGCGCGGCGCGCCAGCGGACTGGAGGAGGACGTGGCGATCGTCAAGACGACGCCGTCGGCCACCAAGCGCAAGGAGGACATGCGCAACGAGAGCACGGGGATCACGGTCGGCGACTCGGCGCATACGCTCGCGGACGTGCGTGGCGGGCGCTGCTGGTGCGGGAGGCGAGGGAGGCGGCTGACAAGCGCTGCTGCATGCTCGTGCAGGGCAAGACCATCCACTACTCGGCGGAGCGCATCATCGGCAACGGCTCCTTCGGCGTCGTGTTCCAGGCCATCGTCGAGGAGACGGGCGAGATCGTCGCCATCAAGAAGGTGCTGCAGGACAAGCGATTCAAGGTTGGCTATGTCTCTCTCTCTCTCTCTGTCTGTGCGCGCGCTGGATTATTGCTTGCTGACGAACGCACGCGGTAGAACCGAGAGCTGCAGATCATGCGCCAGCTCAACCACGTCAACATTGTGCAGCTCAAGCACTGCTTCTACTGCAACGGAGAGAAGCCGGACGAGCTCTACCTCAACCTCGTGCTAGAGTACATCCCAGACACGGTCTACGGCGTCGCGCGACAGCTGCAAAAGGCCAAGCAACACATGCCCATCGTGCTCGTCAAGCTCTATATCTATCAGATATGCCGCGCGCTCGCATACATCCACTCGACCGGCATCTGCCACCGCGACATCAAGCCGCAGAACCTGCTGCTCGACCCGCGCTCGCACGTCGTCAAGCTCTGTGACTTTGGCAGCGCCAAGGTGCTGCAAAAGAACGAGCCCAACGTGTCGTACATTTGCTCGCGGTACTACCGAGCTCCGGAGCTCATCTTTGGCGCCACAGACTACACAACCGCAATTGGTGCGTCTCACTTTCGGCACTCTTTGATGTGTCATGCACCAAGCACTGACTTGATGCTGTTCAAACAGATATCTGGTCGCTTGGGTGCGTCTGCGCAGAGCTGCTGCTGGGCCAGCCGCTCTTTCCAGGTGAGAGTGGCGTGGACCAGCTTGTCGAGATCATCAAAGTACTGGGCACTCCTCAGCGCGAAGAGATCGAGGCGATGAACCCCAACTACACCGAGTTCCAGTTTCCACAGATCAAGGCGCACTCGTGGAACAAAATTTTCCGATCGCGGACGCCGCCCGAGGCAATCGATTTGCTGGCCAAGATGCTCGTCTACGATCCGCGGCGGTATGAAAGTATTAGGCGCTCCTTCCGTAATCCATCTTTGGAAACTGACCTGGCAATTCGTTGGTTGTCGACAACAGGCGCATCAAGCCGCTGGAGGCAGTCGCGCATCCCTTCTTTGATGAGCTTCGACAAGAAGATTTGAAGCTTCCAAACGATGTCCCAGTGCCACAGCTTTTCAACTTTACACTCCAAGGTGAGGGGAGGTTTCATTGATGCGGAGGTGAATGGGAGGCTAACCCAAACGGCCCTGGTGTCGAACAACAGAACTTTCGCAAGTGGATGTTAGTGTCCGTGAGATCCTAGTGCCTGAACACGAGCGAAACTCGACCAATTGGCCGGTCTTAGAGGACGGCTCGTGGCCGGAGACGGCGACGGTCGCTGCTTCCCAGGGCAAATCGTCATAGCTTCCCCACCACTAAGAACACCGACCGCCGGAGTCCAAGCCATGCGAGGCAAACGATGGAAATGTATTGGTCATCTTTATTTTCTTGTTGAGTGATAGAAATCCTAGCTTGCCTAGATACGAGGAGGTGGTTCCTCCATCACAACGTGAGTATATTGGCACTGGACGAAGACGGTTGCGGTGCATCAGTCGGGGACAATACGGGGAAAACTTGAGCAGGCACCGATGATCGCACAAGATACTCTCCTGGTCCGTTTCGTGGTCCTGCTGATGTGTGAATCTGTCGTGCTTTCGATTTGCCATGCTCGCTCGGTGCAGGCGCTTCGATTCCTCCGTGTTTGCTTGGTCCAGCCAGTTGAGATCTCGCAGGGGCGAGACCAAGCGAAGTTGATGGACGCACACGTTCTCGTTCAAGCTGCTTGGCACGCTGAAAATGGTCCTCCCACTCGCGTTTGGTGCTCTTGATTTCATTCTTGATTAGCTGCAGTGAAACCTCGTTCTGAAGGATGAGCTCCGTCAGTTCGACGTCGACTGCTGCTGATTCATCCAAGAGCTACAAACAAATTCAATGTCAGATCTCCTGAATGTGTAGTAATACCTACCAACAAAGCTCACAGTTGAGTTCCCGAGGCGCTTGTCTGTTCCAATGGAGTCATTTGTAGTAACCACGGCTTGATTATTGGCCTTCTGCTTGCTGTTGCTGTCATTCAGCTGGTGTAGCAGCTGCTGGTGTGACTGCTGGAGCCGCGCGATTTCCCGCTTCAGGCTTGCGTTTTCTTTCTGATAGCAATCGCAACCCGATAAGTTTATTAAGGCTGCATTGTGCTCACCCCACAAAGACACAATATACCTCCAGTGACTGAACACGACGCGTTGTAGATTCTAGCGCACTATTGGATCCTCCTGTAGACTGAGACGAAGCTAGCCGTTTCTTGAGGTCCTCAATCTCGCTTTGCAACACTGGAATGTTATTGTTCTCTATTCGCAATTGCTTGATCTCATCCACGAGTGCGTCGCGACACGAGTCGAGTTCGCGGTGCTTATAGCTGGCTATCGTTTCCTATACACCCAGATGTTATCTTAAACAGCTAGTGTTGACCTTCAAAAGATGCATCGTACCATGAGCACTTCAATGTGCTTGAGTAACTTGCGTACAGTTGCCTTAGGATCCGAAGGATCCACTCCTAGTGAACTTGTTCGCGTTCCATTCAAACCTTTGGCGGTTGATGGTCGAGCAGCTTGCCCTGCCATCTTCATCTGACTCAGATCATCCTCCATGCCCGTGCCCTCTTCTGTACTAAGAGGATTCGCTGTGTGCATCCTGTCCACAAAACCTCGTCCACCGGCACCACAATGTTGCTTCCCGCCTGCATGGTCTTCATCACTGCTGTACTCGTCTTCTTCATCGTTGAATTTAGTTCGTGCTGTTAGAATTGCGCCATCCGTTTCAAGGGCCGAGTCTTCCTGCATGCCTTCCGCTAGATACTCGAGCAAGATTGAATTGTTGTTGAGAAATCGTCACGAAATAAGCGCACATTCCCTCTTGGCATGCCGTCATTTCCAAACGGATTGAAACCTATTCACCAACAGTGAAAAAGATCAGGTTATGGCATCGACTTCAAAGTCATCCGCAAAACCTTTCGAGATGTACCTGGTGACGTTTCCTGTTTAATTGGCTCACGAGTTGTGAAGCCTCGTACAGGAGCTGTCAATGGCCGAGCGGTATCGGACTTGTTTCGACTGCCTCGTTTCTTTCCACCAGCAGGCTTGTTATTGATCGTGCTTCCCCGAACTGCAAACTCCTCTGCGAGCTCTTTATCAAGAGGAGTGATTTGGTCTCCGTCGAGTGTCTTTAGTCTTGGTAACACATGGACTACTCGGAACTTGTAACCCTCGAGCTCGCGCGAGCAAGGGTTGCCTCCAATGTCCAGGGCACGCAGCTAGCATCAAAAAGAATCATTTAGAATTAGATAAATATCGCAATAATGCGCGCACAAATCCGTTGTCTAGCACCTGAGGCAGACTTCGACACGTGTGTAGTGCAGCATCGAGATCCGAAATGACGTTGCCGTACAGCGAAACAGTATTGAGGCGGAGTAATCGCCGCAGAGGGGCAATATCCGAGATCTAGACGATAAAACTGCATTTGTAAAACAACGCCATCAATTATTTACTTCCAGATCAATCGCACCTTATTGCCAGCGAGGAAGAGCTTTTCGAGACCAGTGCACTGTGGAGTTTATACACACTTACAACTGAGGATCTGCATTATGTTCAATAATGATAGCCTGCAGTCGTGCACCTGCAAATTCTCGAGTGATTCTATGCGATTGAAGTTCAAATTGAGCTGAGCAAAAGAGCCAAACATTTTAAGCATTAGCAATAGCAAAGATGTATCCTCGTCACCGAAGCTTACCTCGACAAGGTTGACCAAAAACTGGAAGCTCTCAAGTGATGACAAGCAATTATGCGAAAGTGACAGGATCTCTAACGACGAGAGACTTGCTGCGCATTCCTCGTTTAAGCCCTCGAGCTTCTCCTCACGAAGGATGAGCTAGTGGTGCAACATTGATCAGCCTTGACATGAAAATTAACGGATAACGCACGCACCTCTTTCATGGATAGAAGGTCATAATCTCCGGTCTGAGCCATGACAAGCTCGGTGGTGAGAAGCCTGGCGGAGCTTCGCGACCCTGCTGTGCCTGGCCTCTCCTGCACATCGCCATTCATTTTGAACTAGGGCAATCACGGATCCCACAACTGCCCAGGCAGATCTCTCTGCACAAAGTCGAGAGAGAGAGAGAGAGAGAGAGTCCACGACCGTTCACGACAAACCCCCGGACGAAATCGGATTCGTCCAATTTCAGAATAGACCAAAAATACTGGCGGCAATTGTTGCAAGCATTGCGTGCAACGTGCTGATTGATGCGATATTGGTCATGAAAACATCAGTCCATGCTGGACAAAGCTGTACAGATGTAGGAGATGCATCGATTAGGGCAACATCATTAACGCTGAAGCCTGTAGAGGATCCAGTCTATCGTGCTCGAAAACGAGTCGACTGGTATCGGTGAGTCCAATAGCTTTCTCTTGTTGTTGCCTGATTCATTTGAATAATGTCTGAGCGCAGCAATTCGTTCCAAGATGCCGCACCGGTATCCGCTCTTCCCCCAGAGCCGATGCAACCAGACCCACCCCTCGAGATACCTACTGAGCTCCGACCTTTACGACACCGCTACCGATACTTACGGACGATACAGCTTATGGCGGATCCAGATCAGGCTGATACGGATGAGAGCTCTAATGACGAAAAACCCTGCCTTGGGTGGTGGGCAAGCATCTGGACGATTATCACAAGCTAGACCAAACAGTGGCGCTCGGTCTAGAGTCGTCCCATTTGAGCAGACACTAAGGCGAGACTCGTCAGGTGCGAAAGGAAAGCTGACCAAGTCGGTTTCACACGCTGAATTCAGGATAAGCGAGAAAACCCGAGTCCTGACGAGTGATAATAACACAAAAAGCACCTCAGCTTTGGAGACTTCCACTGACAATGATGAAGATGACACTCACAGTGAAGGTGCTGCATCAGTTGACGGTAGTAGGATTTCGAGTAACTACAAGAGTCACGACACGTGCAAACTAGCTGCACTAACCAGCCCGAAGGCGACACCTGTAATCAGCTCAAAACGTCATGGTAGACAAACAGTGAACGGCCCAATTATCCGCTTGGCAACCAACAGCACCCCCGAGGTTCACGTTGAGCATGCACCACGTAGGCGGAGGCTATCTGAAGAAGAGGTGGGGGACATTGCACATAGTGACCATTACTTTGGCGAGCGTGCGCGTGGTTCATTCTACGCTCGTTATCGAGCACTTTACTCGCGTCCGTACCTATTTGTTGCAGCAGATCAAACGGAAGTTGAAGAGAGATCACCCAATACCAGTAAGAGCATACTTGATACACAAAATCGTCAGCTACAAGTCGACAACGATGATGACGAAGTATCTACCTCGTTTGTGCCAAAGTTCCGTCGACTCGAGAGCTCCAGCAGATGTCAGCCGCACTCAAGCCATCACCTTCTTCTGGCCTCCCATCGAGCTCGAGGCACGTTGATGACGGTGCTTGCCATTTGCCCACGCGGGACTCACTCTCACCTCGCTCTCATTTCTTGGCTGGGTGTGTAGCACATCCCCGATTAGCAGTGCCATTCTTGTTGAGAGACCAACCCACCACCACTTTCGACTTTTCTTTTCAGTCACTCGGTGACGAATTTATTGCGGAATTTGCAGCATGCCTCGAGCGAGAACTGCCTTTTGTCGAGGAAATTCTCGTGCGCGATAATCGGCTCAGCGATGCTGGATTAGACACGCTGCTGAAGTCCATATATTCCGGGCAGCACTATGCTCCGGCTAACTAGATTGGATATTTCGCAGAACGAGATTGGCTCAAGGAGCGCACAGACACTTCGGGCATATATCGTCTCTTCCCATTGTATGCTGCGTACCCTCCTGGTAGACAGTGCGGACATCGATGACCGCGAGTGTGCTGCCTTTATGACGGCATTTGAAAAGAATTTGTCGATTCGGACGCTGTGCATGAGCAGAAATGGGATAGGCAAGCTGGAGACTCTCAATGTGGTGCGACCGTCATTTGTCACAGGTGGTGAAGCCATCGCAAACATGCTGCGTGTAAACCTCGTTCTCGCGAAACTCGACATTTCTTGGAACTTCTTGCGTCTAGGCAGTAGCATTGAAGTTGCGCGATCGCTTCGAGATAACGGAACACTTGTAGAGCTGAACCTTGCGTACAATGGCTGTGGAGATGCTGGTGCTATGGCATTAGGTGAAGCTCTGCGCTTTAATCGCGTGCTTCGAGTGCTCGATTTGTCGGCAAACAGCGTGGGGTTTAAGGGAGCTATGGTTCTAGCCACAGCGGTTCGGACAACACGGACTCTACGATCGCTACAGATGAATGGGAACGCCATTGGACGAGAAGGGGGTCAGGCTCTGTTACTGGCGATAACAGGGAACACAAGCGAGTTCGAGCTCGTAATTGGACTGAGTGGCTGCAACTTGAGCACTCGAACAAGTAGTGCAAGCATAACCGAAAACCCTGCTCCGTCCATGACAGATAAACCTTCATCAGGTAATAGTCTATCTGGAGGCGTGCCAAAAGGACCACCTGCAGTAAAAGGCAAGCAAACTGGGAACGGCGGCTCCAATACTGATTCGGACGTGAATTTGGTAGGGTCTGCCGGTGTATAACGCACTCTCGTCGCGCGTATTCGACATTCGTAACCCCTCTGGAAGATACCAGCTCCATTTGAGCGAGGCTTATGACAGGATGATCATTATGGAGCTCGTACGACTGGCTGCTGCTCGTAGAGGCTGCCGCTTCCTACGCATTGAATATCGGCCCAATGCAACATCTGCAGCAGGCAAGCGTAGTATTTCGCTGATAAGAAAAGAGACTGCACCCAAGACGCCAAAAGACACGTTCCCAGTTCTGTCGTCACCGTCTCCAGATGATGAGAACGACCTCGAGAACAAAAGGGATTGAGCTGCTGTTCAGCCACATTGACCATGATAACTCGGGCTCGATCGACTGCGGTGAAGTTCTCGCGGTACTCAATCGCATAGGGTTGTTTCCTGGTGAAGAGCAGGTTGCCAGAGTGTTTGATCAGTTTGACTACAACAGCTCGGGCTTTCTTGAGCAGCGTGAGTTTGCGGGTTTCTTCTTCCATGCCATTTTTCGACTTGTAGATGCTGACGGGTCTGGGAAGATTGACGTGGACGAAGTCGAGGAGGCATTAAAGCTGCTAGGTTTGCACCAGTATAATGAGCAAGATATTCTGGAAGCTGTCGCGCTATTTGACCTGACTGGAGATGGTGAGATGGAGGAAGCGGAATTCATTGAATTCATCAAGGGAATGCTGCTAGATCGTATCACCCGAGAACTTCAGTTGCCTGATACCGCCTCTAGTCCTACCACCACGAGCGAAGGAATCGACTGTCTAGTACCACCCGTTGTCATGCTTGACTCCTCAACGCAGAAACCATGGGTGATCCCTGACACGGGCTTTTTGGAGGTCGACTTTGTCTACGACCGGGAATCGTTTGCAACGAGTGAGGAAGCTGATCGTGTGGGGAAAATACCAGCCCGTGGGCTTGAACACCTCATCTCGAACATCGCGGGATCGCACATTCCGCTGGGTGAGCGCGACGAGCTGTTCCTCACCGCTGTGCGCGATTCGGAGATGCTCTTTACTGCTGCTCAAGCTCACGAGCTATTGAGAGCTTGCGGATATCTAGACAGCGAGGATCTCTGCATCGCCAATGTGGCCGTATTGCTACCTCAAATGCTGACTGTGCGCGAGGCACAAGTGCTCGTGTCCCGTACGCTGTCGTTGCCACAGCGGTGCCGACTCAAGCGAGAAATGGGCAGTGCGTACTCGGTCACGCTAGGTAATCCTACTGCACACTACTCGTTCGACCTGGCTCGCGGCAAGGACCGCATCGCGTTGCGCAGGCTAGCCGAGGTGGCGCAAAGCGAGAAGCTGTTTTCAAAGTTGCGGTCTAAGCGTGGCGACACATCGCAGCATGGCAACTGGGAGAACTTTCGGAATGAAGAGCTGGACGGCAAGCCTGTAGTGCTCTCCAGCGCCTTCTTCCGCGCACTTCCCGCACGCGGTAAACTTTGCTTCGACTACGTCAGCACGACGCGTCCTCGCCGTGGCACACGTCCCATGAGCGATCGACGCTTCCGGCAGCTGATTGATGCACTGCAGATTGACGTTGTCATGGACAGTCTCAGTGGTGATGACTCTAACAGCAGCACAGAGCAGCTTAGGCAGTAGCGAGAGAGACGACCATAAGTCTGGCGGCTGGGCTCGTACGCGGACATCTGTGCTGCGGCGTGGCTGGAAGATGCTGGCGAGTGATCCATCAATGGCGCAGCTCTCCGGAGCAACACGTGATCTGGTGGCGCTGCAGCTCGTGCAGCTCGAGGCAGCCGTGTGTGACCGGTGGCTGTCTAGCGTGCAGGCAGCGCAAATCGTGGCCTGCATGCCCTGCAGCGTTCCGCGCTCGTCCCGAGACGGCTCGCGTACTGTTCTCGCGAGTCATCGACCTAGACGGTTTCCACCGGATCGTGGACGCGTTGGGCGAGGACGACCGACGGTTCCTCGTGCAGCGCGCTCGGGTGGCTGAACGTTGTGAACCCGATGGCACCCGAGCGTCGCTACGAGTTGGACCTGTCGGTGTGCGACGAGCGTGAGATGACCAAGATCCTCGTGGCGCTCGCGATCGCCGAGCCGGGAGAGAACTGGGTCAACCAGAGTTTCTCGGCCACACGGGGCGAGCCGGGCATCCCCGGCTGGAAGCTGCCCGTGCGCTGGGAGAAGGAGGACCGCCCCGGGAAAGACGACGACGACGGCGGCGTCAACCGCTCGGGCTATTTGGTGCTCGAGTACAACGCAGGGACCCGAGCGAGGGTGCGCTCCAGTGCTCTCAGCGCGCCGAGCCCTCTTGTCCAGGACGTTGTGCGGCACGCGGCTCTACTGCGTATGAGGCCTGATCGCTGATCGAGGCGAGGAGAGTGGGAACCTTGAGGGCGTTCGTCTACACGCGAAGTGAGTGCTGAGAGCTCACGAGGCGTTCGTTTACAGTCGATGAATGCGAGCTGGTGCCACTGTGAACACTGGCAGAGACCGGCGGATTGGCAATCGAATTGCCAATCGAAGTGACTGCAAGTGGATACACTCGTCAAGCACCGGAGACCGTGACGTACGTGGCCGATCTGAGAACGGCGTGACGTCGCCGCCGTCACAAATGAACGCGAACTGAACAATGCAGCAACAATCTACGGTACACTGAAGTCTGCAAGCGAGCTGCTGACGGCCTCGACACCGGGAAGGAATTGGTCGCCCACCACATCCCGGGGAAGCGTATCGTAAGCACGTTGCGCATTCGCTTACGATGTACGCTACTGTACCAGCGGCACCGTAGTTTTCGGCGCTTGCTAACTGGGCATGACCAGGGCCAACGTCGACTGCGAGTGAGTGAGTGGGGGCCGTCGTGAGCCCCATCCCCACGTGTTGTGTGTGTGCCTTGCAGCTTGAAGTCAGGCTGCCTACCGAAAACCCGCAAGAAAAAAAGCACCGGACAAAAGCCTCCGTCGCCCCAACGATTTTCATAGATGATGTTCACGAGCGTGTGTGGAGTATGCAGACGCCACTTTGAAAACGAATCACGAGATCAGGGAGTGCCGGTGTTGAGCGCGCTTACACGCGTCAAATCCCGAGCGCACCGCTTGGCTGCCTCGGCGGTCAGCTCTGCGCAGTGTTCAGTCCGTCAGTCCCTGTGGATGGGCGGGCGGGAGCCTGGACTGCGCTTCACTGGTTTGCACACTGCAGCTCCTCATTGCGCAGCCTCGAGAGTGCCACTTCACTTTCGCTGTGCTGGGTGCAGATACAAAAGCTGCACAGTGCAGTGCAGTGCAGTGTGCGTACAGTGTACCAGATAGATGTAGATCGTCGTGGCTGCCCTCAAGGCCGGAGCCCTGCACAGTTACATGTATCGCTACAGTGTCGTGGCGTGAAAGGCTCCTTAGGCTCAGCCGCTGCGCTGCATCAGGCGCTCGGCAGCGCGGCTCGCCGACGCTCTCTGCAACGGCAGCTTCAAATTGAAGACTGCAGTCCGGTGCGACAAGCTTCAGCGATGGACTCGATCCATCTCAATCTCGGCGATGAATGGCTGGCGAGCGCGGCGCGGTGGGGGGCAACGTGCCACTGGCGCAGCACCGCCCGCGCTGCGATCTGATCGGCTCGGGCGGCATCACTTTCACCCCTTTATGCATGGGTACCTTCGAGCTCGATACTGAGCGGCGGATCCGGTTTTGTACCGTAGATTATCCTCCGGCTCTTCTGCTCCAGCTTTTTCGTGTCGCGTTTTACGGTACGGCGCCGTCCAATAATCAGCGCCAGTTGTTGAGTCTTGCATAGCGAAAGCGAGATGTTGGGGAGGCAGTCGAGATGTATTCTCGCAGGTTTTCCGTGGTCTTAGTGGCTGGCGTCCACTCTTCCAGATACGTTATAGTATGCATTTTGGCAGTAGAAAGCCGGAGGATGGGCGACGGGGGGAGGAGGAGCGCGTCGGTCAGACAGTCCATCGTAAATCGAGGCGCCCATCCGCATCTGCCGGGCGGACGCAAATCATCGCCTCCCTATACAATCCGCAAGCTCCGCGGGTAGGTACTCCTCTCGTACGGTAGGTTCCCGCGGCGCTTTGCAACGCCGGTGCATCCCGACACCCGCGGCGGCGGCGGCGGTGGCGAGTGGGTCACCTCGCTCTCACTTCTCCATTTGCCCCGCGCCGCGCACCCAGATATTCGCGCGTACTAGTACACTCCCCGAGTAGTAATGGGCGCCCCCGCGTGCGCGTCCCCCGCCCTGCGCCGCGCCGACGGCAAGCCCGCGTGGCGTCCGGACGGCGCGAGCGCCTCGTGCCTCTGCTGCGGCCAGCAGTTCTCCATGTTCGTGCGCCGCCACCACTGCCGCGCGTGCGGAGAGCTCGTGTGCGCCGCCTGCTCGCCGCACCTGGGCGCGCTGCCGGAGCTCGGGTACGCCGACCCGGTGCGCGTCTGCCAGCGGTGCCACAAGCCGAGCGAGGCCGCTGCTGCGAGCCCAGAGCCAGAGAGCAACGCGCTGCTGCTGCTGGCCGAGTCGAGCTCCGACGGAGAGGGCGAGGATGTTGAGGAGCAGGTCGTCTTCCAGGCCGTCGAGGTCATCGCGCTCAACTCGAGGGACAAGCGCGACAAGCTCATGTACCAGTACTTTCTCAAGTCCGAGGCCGTCTCGTGGCTCGCAGACGCAGGGCTCGCGCGCAACCGCTCGCGCTGCGCGGCGCTCTTCGGACGCGTCGTCAGTGCTGGGTATGTGACGCTCAAGCCTGCGGTCAACGGCTCGGCATCCGCACGCGCGGCTTTCTACATCCTCAGCGATGAGGTCTGCCTCGACCGCGTCTCCCAGTACGGCACGGCCATCCACTCGGACACGGTCAAGTGCAGCAACTGCGCGCGCGCCTTCCTCAAGTCCATGACCTCCACGCCCGGCTTCTGCTCCATCGACTGCAAGACCAACGCGCTCATCAGCCAGGCAGACTCGGCCAAGATCCGCCGCTACTACACCAGCTAACGTATTTCCCCTTATCTATCGGCCGACCGCGTCGTGCCAAGCCTCCCCACTCCAAGCGTAGTGTATTATAGAGCTTCATATGTACGTTGCAATCAATCCGTAGCCTTTTCCGTCTACCCCCGCCTCGCGTTCCACATAGCATTCGTCGTCGCCGAGGAGCTCACGGCGTCCTCAATGCGGCGAGCCGGCCGGCAGACCATGCAGCGGCGATTTCTCGATGACTTGCCTTGTCACGACATCCGCTGAGAGGAGACCGAAGGCGTCAAGTTGCGTTCAACGAGACTCACGGCGTCGTCTCTGTCCCCACCGCGGCGTCTATGCGAGTTCGTGCCGCAGCAGCGTTCCGATGGCCGCTGACCGACTGCCTGCTCAGCTCACCGAGGTTGACAGGCGACACACGCTCGTCAGGAGAACAGGAGAACACTGCACGCATGCACGCAAGCAGCGGGGATTTCATCAGCCGTCAGCAAGCAGGGGCGACTGCGCGGCGGTCTGGATTCCTGCGCGGGTGATGGATACGCTGCGATCGCGATCGCTTGTCACGCGGAGGGGCAAATCGCTTCCAGCGGCTCTCTCGGTAGTGTCGCCCCGCCCCGCATTCACCGCCTTCGTTCGCGCTCTCTCGCGAGACAAGTCGGCCAGCAATCGCGGCGCACGCGCATGTCGCTGAGTCCAAGCAGAGTCGCCACATGTCGAGTGTTTATTAGCAGGCTGTGATACCGTACAGCTACACGTTGACGCGGTCCTCCGGCACCTCGCGCGGCACCATCTTGGCGTGCTCTGGCGGCCAGATGACAGCGACGACGCGTGCTTCGATGAGCGCGAGCGGCACGGGCCCGAACTTCTCGCTGTCGTCGCTGAAGGTGGGGCTGTCGCCCTCGACCCAGCAGCGGCCGGGAGGGATGACGTGCACGCGGCCGCCGCGGTCCAGCACCACGTCGCCCTCGATGCCCACGAGGCGCTTGATGAGCGTCTCGCCCGCCGCCTGCGGAGACGCCAGCGTCACCACGTCGCCGCGCTGGTACTTGTGCCGCCAGCGGATCGAGAACTTGTCCAGCAGCACGCGGTCGCACACCGTGTTCTGCGTCAGCCCTGCGTTCAGCGTCGGCTGCATCGAGCGGCCCTTGACGCTCGCCACGCTCACCAGCAGCGAGTTGACCGCCACGCCCACGGGCAGCCACAGCGCAGCGCGCCCCAGCGTCTGCCACGCGCGCGCCATGCCGGATTCCGAGTGGCGGCAGTGATGGATGGCGCGGCGCGGTGTGGTCCACCTCAGCATCGGGACATGAGAGCTGCTGCTGCGTGTTTGAGTTGCACGGCACTTCAAAGACTTTCAAATGCATTCGACAGGGTCCTTACGAGATCTCAAGGCGGATCACTCGTTGCTGATGCCGCACCCGTGCATGAACGTGTACAGTGTAGCGAACACGAGGAAGTGCAGCACCAGGATGTAGCTGAACGCGATGTTGCGCGTGATGCGGTGACCCAGGAACAGCCGCGCGCTGTTCAACAGGATCTTGTCCACCACATTCAGATTCGTGTAGCGCTGCTGCGTCTCCATCTTGTTGAACTGCACGAACGGGTTCATCTTTTCTTCGTAGATGTTGCGGTACTTGGCCTCGACGTCACCGCCGGCGCCAATGTTACCGTCCTCTAGCGCCGCAGACATGGCGTGCGCACCTGGAGCAACGCGGTGGTTCGCGCCGCGAGATCCACTACCGCCGCCTGTACTTCGGTAGCTTTGCAGATACCGAATTTTGTGGTACAACTGCATGTTGTCGTTCTCGAGTCGCGCGACCGAGCTCTTGTACGACTGTGCAAGCTCCTCGACGCGCGTCTTCTCGCTTTGTAGCTCCTTCATGCGCTCGCGGAACCGGTCACGCTGGCCACGCACAATCTCCAGCATCTTGCTGTCAGATCCACCCATCACTGAGCCGCTTGACGACGATAGATGCGAGCACAGTTCAACTCGCTCGAAGAGCTGGCTAAATGATCTTCGACGGCATCCAGAAGGATCTCCGATCCCATGTCGCCGGACCCTCCGGACGGCAAAAGACCCATTGATTTGCGGGCCTTTTCCAACGACGCGACAGTCTCCTCCAACGTGCGCACAAGCGCAGCTTGTTCGTCAATCTTGGCTCTCTTGGCATCGAGTTCCATCGTGGCAATTTGAAGCTCATTCGATCGCTCCTGTAGCTCGAGCTCGCGCTGATGAAGAGAGTGCTCGAGGCGGCGCACGCGAGAAAGGAGAACCTTCTCCACTTCGGACGGTGTGATGCCATCGCCGGCGTCTCCGACCATTCGAAAAATCAGTGTTCGCGCTACCGCCTTCGTCCTCATCGACAATGTTGTACTCCAACTGCTGGAAGACGCGGAGTTGCCGAACCACGTCAGTGTACTGTTCTGTGGTTGGGCGTGAAGCAAGAGCCTGCTCAAGCTCAGAAACCGCTTGCTTGTTGGCACGAATCTCCTTCTCGAGGCGCGCCTTCTCCGATGCAGCGCTTGCGTTGGCGTGCACCAGATCTTCTTTCAGTTGGGACACTTCATGGCGAAGAGTAGCGATCAGATCATCCTGCTCGTGACGCTCGCGAATCGACAGGGTGCTAGCACCATCGCGGACAAGAGCTGAGTCTGAAGAGCTGAATGGCGCTGACGATGCACTCAGCAGATCGTTGAGCTGTTTCTTCAGCTGGTTGTTCTCTAGCTGCAATGTCTGCATCAAAATCGCCTCTTGCGAGATTGCCTCCATCTCCACATCGAGTGTCGACTTTGCCAATCCTGATCGCTGCTTGTGCTCAAACAAATCCGACTGCATCGCATCCAAGCGACTGAACGCCTCACGAAGCTCAGCGCGAGAGTTCTCAAGCTGCCGCTCGTAGTTCATTTTCTGCTGACTGAGCTCCGACTGCTTTGATTCGAGCAGCGCTTCTAGCTCCTGTGTGCGCTTCTCTACCTGCTCGTGGATCGCGTTATCCATCTCCTGTGTGGAGGCGTTGAGCTGCTCCTCGAGCTTTCGGATCGTGATGTCCTGGTTCTTGAGCGAGGCAAACTCCGTCTCGTAATCTCGCAGCTCACGCCGCAGCTTTTTGTTCTCCTCCTCGATCTCTGCGACCTTCATGTCTGCGACGATCTCCAGGGACGCCACGGGGTCCGGCGCAGGCGTAGAGCTCCTTGTAGAGCATGAAGAACGCGTTCTCCGAGAACTTGGCGCGCCGCGTGAGGCTGTCGACCTCCTCCTGGTACGCGCGCAGCAGCCCTCCGACCGCGGCGATCTTCTCCGAGTCGCCGAGGCGGCGGAAGTTCTTGGTGGTCTCCGCGAGCTTCTTTCTCGAGCGTACGCTGGCCTCCTTCTCCGTCTTCATGGCCGATCCCTGCGAGTCGAGCGCCACGCGCTTGCTGTCCAGGTCGAACGCCTTCCAGAACTGCAGCACCGGCGTCTGCGGCACGAAAACCCGTCAGAGCGCCACAAAGTCGCGCCAGCTCCAACTCCCTCGACGTACGACGCTCGCGCGGCTCGCGGTCGAGCGCCGGCCGCCCCTGCTGCTCCCGGGGGGCGAGGGCGTCGCCGCCTCAGTCACCGCCGCTCCGTCCATCGCCCAGTCGCCTGCTCGTCGTCTACAGGCCGCGGGCAGCGAGGAGATCGCGCCGCATGCAGCGGCTTCTCTGCCTGGCCTTTCTAGGAGTGTTGAACGTCGGGGAAACATGCAGATAATGACTATCCGGTAGTCATCTTGATCAGAAAGAGGCTACCTGGTAGTCGTTGAGGGTGACTTGAGCGTGTCTTTGGGTATTTGCTGCTGGAGCATGGCGATGGCGGTGGCGGTGGCTGCGCGTGGCGCGCTGGGCCCTCGCCTGGCGCGCGCCATGTCGACGCACGTGTCTGTGATTGGTGCGCGCCTGTGGCTTCTGTGGGTGGAGCGGCGGCTGCTGGCGCTGACTGCAGAAGCGCAGGGCTGCACTGGAAGACGGACGAGACGCGGCTGCGCAAGGCGTTCGAGCGCTTCGGCAAGCTGGAGCACGGTGGGGGAGGGAGCGCTGCAATGGGAGGAGGGAGCTTAGCGCTGACGGTATTGTGTTGCGAACTTTTAGCGCAAGTGCTGACGCCGGACCACTCGTCGTCGCACCTGTGGGCGTCGCTCGTGTACTCGACGTTTGATGAGGCCTTCGAGGCCACGAGCGAGATGAACGGACAGGTGCGGGTGTTGACTCTGTCTGAAGGGATGCAAGGCCTCGCTTTAACGGAGGTATTCGCTTGAGCAGGAGCTGGACGGCCGACTTCTGCGCGTCAGCATTGTTGACCCGTCACAGGAGGAGAAGACCGACGAGCAGACTCACTAGGTCAAGCTTGGCTTATGAACTGACAGGTCCTAATCAAGCAGCTAGACTGTATGAATCGTGCGCGCGTTCTTCCACTCGAGCAGTCCCTGCAGGTCGTCCGTAACCAGTGATAGCAGCGTGCGCAGTTTCTCGTTTGCGCGCGCCGCGCCAACGTTGATTCGAGCTGTGTTCTGCGCCGTGCGATCACCCGAGCGGAGGATGACGCTCGGCACAAGTTCGTAGTTCTTCTCGTGCATCTCTCTCGCGCGTGTAAAGTTCTGCGATGCCGTGTAAATGTGCCCCAGCCGCGCGCATGCGTCGGCTTGGCTGACAATGTTCTCTGCTTTTGCTGCTGCCGTCGAGTAGTGATTGAGAAAGTCGATGGACACCTGCTTGTTGCCGAGCATCTCGTGCGCGAGGGCTAGCTCTGCACATCCACTTCCCTCTGCTTCGACGTTGCCGGTAGCCCTTGCCTGTCGCTAGCTGCTCATACAGTGTTAGCGAGTGTTTGCTTTGAGGTCATCGAATTGCCCACCACCTACGTTTGCTTCGAGGAACGGCAAGCGCATTGTTTGGCTGCGCCAGGGCGTTGTAACACGCGCCAATCTTAAACTGAGCGTGCCCGACCGCCTCCGAGTCTTTGGCTTTGGACGAGCTGTCGAGGTACTTTTTGTAGAAGTCAATGGCGTTGGCAAACCGCTTTGCGCTTTCGTAGTGGAGTGCCAGGTCAACGTAGACTTTGCCGATCTCAATGTGCGCTTGGTTGCGCAGCTCTTCGTCGTCGTCATGCTCGTATACTATGCTGGCGAGCGCGACGTTTTGCTCCAGGTATTCTCGCGCGCGCTGTAGGTCGCGGATGGAGTGATACCCATTTCCAATGAGTCGCAAAACGCGCATCTCGCACATCTGGTCCTTGACAAGCCTCGCGATCTCGAGGCACTTTTCGTAGAAGAAGATCATGGTTTTGACGTCCCCCTTCTCGCCACAGTAGACAGCTAGTCCATCGAATCGCCGCCAGCACCTCCGGGATCTCTCCTCGGCGCTTGCAGTGCTCTGCGGCCACCAGTTGGTCGCGCAGGAACTCCATCTCCGCCTGCTGCAGCTGCTCCTGCGCCGGAGCTTCGTCGCCGACGCCCACGCTGCGGTGCGTCAGGTAGAACAGGTCCACGAAGGACTGCACGTACCCTCGCAGCAGCAGTTGCGTGCAAAAAGTCCTCTTTCATCTGCGCCTGCTGCTGAGCCTGGTCCACCTGCGGCGCCGCCGCCCCCTTGGACGCCGCGCCGTCGCCGTCGTCCCTCGCCACCCGCAGCTCCTCAGCACCAGGCCCACGCATGGGCTTGGCGCGCACCGGCCGCTTGTTAGCCTCGGCCACCACGCGCTTCCCGCCTCCTTTACCCGCTACAGCGCCATTGCTCGCCGCCTTGGTCGCCATGACCAACTTGAAGTGGCTGGGGTGTCGCTTCACATGCGCACTTTACCACTAAGTACGCGCACTTGGCGCGGTTTCCCTTCGTAGGTCAAAAAGCGATGGAGACAGGCGGCGGAGGATCGCGGGCGGCGGCGGCGGCGCTGGCGCTCGGCGCGCGGGAGGAGCAGCTGGTGCACGCGCTGCTGGACGGAGCGGCGGCAGGCGCAGCGCTCGCGCTTCCGGCCGGGCGTGGCGCGCGGCGGCGGCGTGGCGGCGGACGTGGCGCAGCAGGAGCGCAGCCGCAAGAAGGCTGGCGCGCGCGCTGCGGGCGCTGCGAGAGGTCTACGGCGTGGACGAGGAGATGGCCAGGGAGGCGCTCGCGTACACCAACAGCCTGGAGGACGCGCTGCAGTTTTTGGCGCTGCAGTACTCGAGCGACGAGCTGCCCCGGGCGATCCGAGGGGTTCCTGCGGCTGGAGCTCGCGACGACCGCGAAGATGGCGACGATGGGTCGCTCGAGGCACAGATCAACGTTGCGCCTGTATCCAGAGAAGGAAGAGAGCAGGGACAGGCTTGATGATGACCAGCTGCGTGGAGAAGACGGATCTGGGCTTGGCGAGTTGGCGGATAGCTGGGAGGATGAAGACGGCTTCGGTGACCATCCAGTGGACTGCTACTGCGCTGCCTCTCCTCCGATCCGATAGCGACAGCGACAGTAGAAGAAAAGAATGAAGCACTGTCGTGGACGCAGCAGTACGTGCAGCTCATGGCGCAGCGCGAGCAAGAAGAAGCTGCTACGGTGGAGGTGGCTCTATCGAAGGAAGAGAAGCGAATTCTGGAGCTGGAGCAGCAGTACTCGGACCTCCTAGAGGCCGTGCAGCATGCTAAGCAGCGCAAAAACAACAGCAAAAAGCGCCAAAAGATGCTGGCCCAGGAGATCCAGGTCGTCCGACAGCGGCTAGGTGAGCTCGGATGGGATGAAGGGTCGTTCCATCAACGACGTCTTGGGCTTGGATAGCAGCTCCGCACAGCAGACCAAGCAAAAAAAGTCAAAGAAAAAGTCTGTCAACGAAAGAGTCACAGATGATAAGAATCTACCTTCGGTTGAAAACTGCAGCCGCGCCACAAAATGATACCCAGCCGGACAAAACACACTCCGAAGACAAAGAAGCTGATGGAGCGCTAGGCAACATGTTTGGTGATGGCGGTGAAGATTCTAATGACATTCCTGAAGCCAGCAATGGCGCGCAAGAAGACGATGATGGTGATGGAGGTCTCTTCGGTTTGCTGGAAGAGGCCGAGAACACAATTGTGTCAGCAGAGGAAATTAACAAAAGCACTGCGGTAGATACAGTCCCGGCAGGCGATGCACCCTTCGTCCCGACTAAAACCAAGAAAGGTAAGAAGACGAAAGGCAAGAACCCTCTCAAGGCAGCAGCTGCCGCAGCTGCTGCATCCTCCTCATCGACTTCAGTGTGGACGGGCAAATCTCCACGTGATCACGTGCAAGAGTTCTGCACGAAGCGCCGCCTACCTCGACCAGTGTTCAAGAAAAGAGCTGTGAACGCCGGAAGATCCAGCGGCAAACACCAATACACTATCGTCATCGATTGGAAGACACACAAGCAAGAATTTGCAGTTGATGACAAAGAGAACGAATCTGCTGGCTGTGTGGTAGCTGAGTCGTGGTTTGGGTCGATTGATGAAGCGAAAGACACGGTCGCGACGATCGCGCTCTACCGCTTGACGCCAGATCTGCCCCTTTATCGCGTGCTACCACCTGCATACCGAGATCTGTGGTTGAAGTGGGTCGATGTAAAAGAGAAGGAGGCCGCCGCTGAAGCAGGAGCGGAGAAGGACGAGTTTGAGGCTGCCATAGATGAAATCTTCAGTGCGATACCCCCCGAAATTGCTGCTAAAGAGTACATCCCAGTCGAGGAGCCCAAGGAAGCTCCGAATTCTAATGCAAAGAAAGATGCGGCTGATGCATCTGTGGCACTGGATGACTGGGACGTTGATGACTGGGATGCCGATTTGGCCGACGACGAAACGCGTGCTGAAAGCCCATCCAGTGCAGCACCTTCAGTCAGAAAAGGCTAGTAGTGGAATTACGACCTATCAGGATGACTCTGTAGAACCATCCCAGCGCTCACTTGAGCTCAAACAGCAGTTTGAGAAAAGAATGAAGACACCAGGGTATCAGAAGTTAGCAAAACGCCGCGCAGAATTGCCCATCGCAGCCTTCAAATCCAAGCTCCTTGAGGCTATATCATCGCATGATGTAATCCTTATATCAGGTGAAACTGGCTGCGGCAAATCGACACAGGTGCCACAGTTCTTGCTGGAAGATGTGATTTTGCGACAACAGCGCGGAGGGACTTGTCAGATCGTGTGTACTCAGCCACGCCGTCTTGCTGCTACCAGTGTAGCCGCCCGGGTTTCACAAGAGCTAGGTGAGCGAGAGCTAGGATCTGGAGACTCACTTACTGGCTACCAAATCCGCCTTGAGAGCCGTATGACGCCCCACACGAAATTACTCTTTTGCACAACAGGAGTGTTGCTCCGGAAGCTTCAAGATCGCAACACACTGTCACATGAGATCTCTCATATTATCGTTGATGAAGTCCACGAGCGCGACCTGCAGAACGACGTCCTACTGACTATGCTGCGTCAGTTCCTTGCATCAAAGCCTGCGACGTCCAACCTCAAAGTTATTCTTATGAGTGCAACTCTGAACGCGGAAAGTTTCCAGAGCTACTTTGGAGGAGCTGCCAGGTGTCCGATGCTGAGTGTACCTGGGCGAACTTTCCCTGTGAAGGAGTATTTCTTGGAAGACGTGCTCGAGGCAACAGCGTTTATTGTTGACGAGATGTCCCCAGCGTATTTCCGTGCTGATGATGCTACCCAAGAGTCTACAAATGTCACTATCTCCGGCCGCGGAGGTACTTCGTACACGCAAAAAATCACGTGGGAAAGTCAGTCATCAGGCAGGAAGTAATAGTGCTCGTGAACGCCAGCGCCGTTACAACGAGATGTTAGAAGCCTATAGCGAGCAGACA
Organism: Phytopythium helicoides; assembly: GCA_024867545.1. NCBI lineage: Eukaryota > Oomycota > Peronosporomycetes > Pythiales > Pythiaceae > Phytopythium > Phytopythium helicoides. Next base: position 936,124 of record JANFNE010000011.1, on the reverse strand, counting down.
AGACGTTCACTCGACTGTTTAGACCCTTCCGTCATCAATTATGAGCTCATCACGGAACTTGTTGAGCACTTGATTGCAACGAACCCAGAGCTGCTCGATATACAAGGCAAGGGAGACTTGGGTACAACTCAACGTCGCTCGAATTCCAAGAGTGCTTCCATCCTCGTGTTTCTTCCCTGGGTTGCAAGAAATCACGACACTGCTGGATATGCTGAGCTGCACGCGTTCGTTCCGCGAGGGTGGATCACGATTTCACTTAATCCCGCTGCACTCGTCGCTTTCACCACAAGATCAACAGCGCGTGTTCGACATGCCAGATGGATCTGTTCGGATTATAGCCGCAACCAATATCGCAGAAACCTCGCTCACGATTGAGGATGTCAAGATTGTAATTGATGCTGGCCGCGTTAAGCAGATGCGCCATGACTCAGCGCGTCGCACCAATGTGCTTGATGAGATCTGGATCTCGCGCGCCAATGCAAAACAGCGTATGGGCCGCGCAGGACGTACAAGTGATGGTGTGTGTTACCGCCTCTTCCCTCGATCTGTGTACTCGTTCGAGATGGACGAGCAACCAGTCGCTGAGATCCGACGCGCTCCGTTGGCATCACTGTGTCTTCAGATCAAGTCGTTTCGGAATCACAGACATGTCTTGCCGTGAGTTCCTCGCTGGGTGTCTTGATCCTCCTCCGGATCAAAGTGTTCGTGACGCGCTCGAAGAACTTTTTAAGATCGGTGCGCTCCATAGAGAAGACGAAACATTAACTACTCTCGGAGGGCATCTAGCCAAGCTGCCCGTCGATGTCAAGGTGGGAAAAATGCTGCTTCTAGGTGCCGTCCTGTGCGAGTTCGATGCTGTGGCTACTTGTGCAGCGATTCTTGAGACACGGTCGCCATTTGTGGCCCCATTTGGACATCAGGCTGAAATGAAGCAAGCAAGAAAACAGTTCGCGGTCGGAAACAGTGACATGCTGACGGATATCAACGCCTTCCAGACGTGGAATGCCCAGTTCTACAGCCAGTCTCACGGGAATCGATCATCGAGCGCAGAGAAGCAGTTTTGTCATCAGGCTTTCTTGAATAGGCGAGCCCTGGTGGAAATTGCCAAGCTCAAACGACAGTTCCACGGTCTTGTTGCACAGCTCGGATTCATCCAGTCTAGTGGAAGACACGAAGAAAATGGGCAAGTGATGACGCGAGACCGCCTTGCCCTCGTAGCTTCACTTCTCTTTGCTGGACTGGCTCCAAATGTTGTGTTCATCGAGCAGGTGGCAACTGGGTTGTCATCGAAGAAACTGGTTGTTCGAGAATCGGATCGCGGCATCGTAGTGATCCACCCAGGCTCTGTCAACCACAAGATCGCAGCATTTCCAAGCCCTTTCTTGACGTTTCGCAGTCAAGCTGCATACTTCTAAAGTGTACCTTCCGCAGTCGAGCATGGTCATGCCTTTGGGTTTGTGTTTGTTCAGCCACAGCTGCGAGCTCCTGCCTCCAGTGCAGGTCGACATCAGCGGCTGCTGGTGTAGCGCATGTCCGACTCAACGATTGGATTGTGCTCCAGAGCTCATTGCGATCGATTGCGCTGCTGCAGGAATTGCGCTCGACTGTAGCCGACTGGATTGAAAGCTCACTCGAGCATCCGCCATTCGCGAAAAGCGGAAGCAAGTCATCATTTGGAAATACGACAGCTGGACCCGATGCGAAATCCATCATGAGCGCTCTTTCGGCTCTGCTGACAGCTGAGTACGATCAGCGAGACCCCAAAGAGCAGTTGACGAAGCAGCTTTATGCAGATGTGAGGACGAGAGGCTAAGAGAGTTCAACGTAATAGAACCAAACAGCAGGAGCACATAGAGTATTGATCCGACATCAACATTCATCATGACACCAAAGCGTTCCTAGACGAGCGTGTCAAGGCGCTTTCGCAGCATTGCCAGGTTGTGGAGTTGACGACCGTGTAGGAAGCCCTCTAGCGCCAAGTTGGAGTCCCAGGTGCGCGTCCGCGATCCACCGTTAGCTCCTTCCTCGGAGACTGCAAGTAGAGCCCCGAACGGAGCGGCGAAGCTGCACAAAGACGGAAATTCGAGCACACTGGCACGCCACGCATCTCGGAACGTCACATCACCCTGGTGCTGCTGCTTAGCAAACGCGGAGATCGCATCGTAGAACTCTCCACGCTGCGCAAACTCAGCCACCATGCGGTTGCGGTCTTCTGTGATCATTGAGACGACCTTGCCTGACCATTTGGCACGGATTCGAGTCTGCTGGCTGTCCAGGAGCTCCATAAACGTAAGATTGTTCATTGTGATGAGCTCGTACGGAGTCGACGGAGGAATATCAGGCGCCATACAGACGTAGATCCGCAAACGACGTGTCCTCTGAGCTGGATGCACCAGAACCGCCTGCATTCATTGAGCTGCCGGAGTTGCCTGACGAAGACGAGTCGGCCGACACGGAAGTCACAGTCTGCAACTTGCTGATGAGCAGTAGCAGCAGCACATTGAAGCGACGGTAAACGGTTGTTCGGTCCGAGTCGGAGAAATCATCAATCGACTTGGCGTGGAAGGCCTCGTACATGAACATGTCGAGGTGGATCACGGCGCTGACAAAGTCTTGGTACGAAAAATCGCTGGGATCAACGGAGAAAGAATCGGTGACTGCTGCGCCAACCGCAGCATCGGCCGCATCGCTCGCACTCCTTCCCACAGGCGCGGATGGTCTCTTTCTTTTGTGGAGATGGTGGTATCCCTTCCAACGAATCGGTTGAATCTCCCGAGGCAGTAGTGTCCATATCGGAGGGTTTGATATTGAACTTCAGCTTGAGTTGAAACACTAGCTCGCGTAGATGCCGTTGCACATCAGAAAACGAAGTCGAGTGGTTGCAGCACTTGGTGTAGACAGAAAGGATGTCTTTAAGTAGGTCGCGGAAGACAAACACGAGTGCCCACCAGACACTGGAAGGGGGTGACCACTTGATATGTTTTGTGCCTTCTTGTTGACCTTCGTTTCCATGCCGTTTCTCCTGACACAAGCGTACGAGTAACTCGCGGTGGATTGCACACCAATGACAAAGCTCATAAACTTCGATCCAGTGGACACGTCGTCCTGAGTGGGACCGCCGAGATCGTAAACTCAGCAGATTTTCAATAACACCCGATCGTTCAGAAGACCCACTGGCGGCGCTGCTCATAGCAAGCGCTTCGACTTGAAGAAGAGTCGCGTAGAAATCAAACTCGGCCTCGCATATCTCAAGCAGCTCTTCAACGACGTTGCTCAGCAAATATTGCGCACTATGGAGCACATAGAATGCTGCGCCTGGGTTTGCAATAGCGCCAGCTGCACGCTGACGAATCCACGCCGCCACATCGTGGTAGCTCCTCATGTGGAATGGGTCACCGTCAACCGTGACGCCAATAATCTTCTGCATTGCTAGTGGGTCCGCTGCTACTAGAGCCTTGACAATTGCAGCACCAAGCGTCTCCGTAGTGTGCCGTTGGGCATCCACGGGTATTGCTAGCACATGAAGGTCGTGGACCTCGTCGTGCACAGGGAGCTGGACTCGGACGTCGACGTACCCGCTGCTATGCTCCATGTCAACACGAAGAACGAGCGCATACCCCCAGACTGCCGCCATCAGCTGACTGATGTTGGAGAAATTGACCGCAACGATGTGGCGGACAGCAGTCGCGACGAACTCAAGAGATACTTCCGTTTGCATGAGCGGGTCAAAGGGGCGAAGACGCTGAGACGCAGCAAACGTAGCGACGGTTGCTTCCCAGTCTAGCCCGGCGGCAAGCGCATCGGCCACGAACGCCAGAATCGGTTCCGAGTACCGGATTTCGAGGGTTCCCTCAGCGTGATCGGCTGCTAGTGTGCTCAACGTGATTTGCTTGGCTTCAAGAGATTCGTCCGAGCGCACAAAGTGGTGCCAGCTCAAGGCCGACGGGTTTCCCGAGGATAGCGTTGCGGAGCAGTCGAGCGGACTCGCCTCCAATCCCGCAGCCTTGCTGCGCTGGTTTGTCAGCAGCTGGTTGAGCATCTCCACGACCGCGGGGGCGGCCGAGATGATCATCCTCGTTGCCGACGACGCGTTCCCCGCGGCGAGCCCGAGCGAGAACGACTAGCAGCTTGCTGTTGGGCGTCGCTGCGTCGGCGGTTGCGGCCGCCCTCGCCGGCGGTGTCTGCCCCGGCAGCAGCATCATGGACGCGGATCCCAGCGTGAGGCCAAGGCTGGACGCAAAAGACGCGGCGTGCTCTAGCGCGTGTCCGTGCGAGGGCGGGTCCGGGAAGAACAGTCCTCTTGTCTGCATCCTTGAGGCGCTCGTACTCCTTCCAGCGCGCGGGGTGCTCCCTGGACAGGTGCGACTCGAGGTTGTCGGTGCGGAAGTTGGGTCCAAAGACCTTGAGCGTCTGTCGCTTCTTCCTGCGCTTGGCAGTCGGCGTCGCGGCGTGCAGCAGCGCGTCGTCCTCGTCCACCGCGAACGCCTGGTCCAGCGGCAGCGCCGCGCCACGCGCCAGCTCGCGGCCGAAGCTCTCGCAAAAGCGGCACTTGGCCTTGAGCACGAGCGGCGCGCCGTCCGCCGCCGCGCCGCCCAGCTCCACGGGCGCCACGCCGTACTTGAGCTGGTAATGAGGCATCCAGCGGTTCTTCTGCTCCCAGCGGTGCCGCCGCTTGCGCTCCTTGGCGCTCAGCGCGGGCGCCGCCGCGTCCTCATGCGGCGGCTCGGTCGACGACTCCATCATGATGGGGGGGGCGGTCCCCTCGGTCCCTCGTGTAGCGCCGACTGGACGCGGGATTGTGTTCCGCAGCAGACAATGATGGGTTTCGTTCGAAGTTTAAAAAAATACTATTGGTTTTGTGATTGCACATGAAAATGAAAATATCTGGTAGTCAATTCATGTGATCGTCAGAATTGTTGACTATCGGGTAGTCGACGATGTTGAAGTGCGAGCTGCTGACGTCAGTTGCAGTGCTTGGAGAGGAAGGCGGCGGCCGACGCGCCGTTGAGCTCCGAGATGCGCGGGTTGGAGCGGATGAGGGCTGCGAGAGCGAGATTCACGGCGGGGGACGTGCTGGAGCCGCGGAGGTCGACGGAGGAGATTGTAGGGTGAGAGTGCAGCGCGCAAGTGAGACGCACGACACCGCTGTCCGTGATCTTGGGCTTTGTGCGACCACCCTCAATGCCTGACTGGAATACGAGCACCTGCAGAGTGGTGTTTTGCTCCAGAGCCTCGGCCAGTGTGTTGGCACCTTCGTCGCCGATGTCGTTGAAGCTCAGGTCGATAGACTGAAGTCGACGAGGGCTCGCGCGAAGTAATCGCGCGACTTGTACGGCCCCTTCGTCACCCAGAGCATTGTGAGATAAGTCTAAACTCCTGCACACGAGATCTTGCATCCCCAATAGCTTGTCAACAATGGCGCGGGTTCCGTACATACGAAGCGCCTTGCCTCTGTTCAAGCCAGCGCGTTAGTTTGAACTACCGCAGTACTCTCAACACTACACATGCAATCAACTACGTACGACAAACTCAGTTGCTCTAGGCCGCCAAAGTCCTTATCGAAGCGCTTGCGAAGGTCATGAGCTTGAGAGATCGATTGCAAGATCAGCTTGCAGGATCCGGTGATGAGGTTGCCTTGCGAGATGTGGATGCGACGACGCTTTTCCAGAACCCCAGAGAAAGCTTTGAGGTAGAGGTGCACAGCACCTGAATTTGTGATGCAGTTCCATGACAGATCGAGCTCCAACAAAGTCCTGTTCGTCTCGAGTCCATCGGCGAGTACTGCGATCGTTGAGTCTGGATGCAGGAGCACACGTTACTATAGCGTTGTGCGATCAATCATCGAGAGAATCTAGCAACGCACCTTCCATTCCACTATGAGTCAAACGGAGCATTCTCAGTGATGATCGCAATGTCAAATACAAAGATATTGAAGCGGCCCCCCTTTTCCCGATCGAATGTCCGCTGAGATCAAGATCACAGAGATACTTCCACCCAGGTGCCAATCTGAGATCCTCCATAATGCAGCTTATGTGGCGGTCAACAAGACGTGCATCGAGCACGAGATCTTCTATAACAGCGCGTGCGTTTAGATTCAGCGACTTGTCGATTTTGGTATCAGAGCTGTCGTTGAATACCTCCTTGCACTGTGCGGAGCGCAAGTGTGTTTCCAACACTTTTGCCTGTATGAGCTCCTCGAGCACCGTTAGATCTCGTTTGGAGATGCCTGCATTGTTATTTAGATGCAGCTTGCGCAACGAAAATGGATTTCTCAAGGCTGCAATCGCTCGATGAAAGCTTGCGACCCCATGGTTTGTGATCTGAATAGAGTACGTGGTTTTAGTCAGTTCTTTCCGAGTTAGCAACATATCAATCCAAACAACTGACCTGATTCGCGTCCAGGCTCAACATTCTCAAAGATGTTGTGCGATCCAACACAAAAGCGAATTTGGCTGCTCCAATATCGCTGACACCGTTTCCTGAAAGATCGATGACTTCAAGCAATACAGCTTGCTGAACTATCAATTCTGTAATGACAGCAGCATGCTCGTCCGTTAGTTCTAGCGAGCGCAACGAGAGTCGGCGCAAGCACGTGTGGTAGCCACTCAGCGCTACCAAAAGCTTCTTGAGCTCAGAAACATGAGGAAAGTTGGCACATTCGCGCCACGGACCAATACAAGACAAGTCGATCGCTTCCAAACAATAGTATTCACTCGAGGATAGTGCCTCCAGCAGCACACTGGCTGCCGGAGTAGTTTTACCATCAAAGCCAGTGATGGAAACTTCCCTTTTGTTGATGCTAAGCGGATTCAACGATAAATCAAGCTGTGATAATCTAGGTGCGTTCAGAATCAGGGTTGATATAGGGCGTGCAGAAGCACCTGTGAATCTGGACGAGTCTAATGAGTGAGAACCAACGCTACTAGAGTCAATTAGCATCGCACCTGTTGTTGCTCAGATTCAAGACGACAAGCAACGGCCATTTGCACGAAGCACTGGAATACCTTACTAGCGGCGCCAAAAACGAATCCTCAAGTTTGTTAAATGACAGATCCAGACACACAATCCGCTGTGCAAGTGGTGCAGACAAGATGAGTGACCACAACGCTGTGCTCGATCTATCACACGAGAGATTTTGTCCATCCAACGCAATTTCTATGGCGCCATCGGTCTCTCCAATCTCTGACTCCAAGCGCTTAGATAGCACATTGATAGCGTCCATAGAATCAAGACGCTGGAGTGATTTGTTGAGATTCCACCGCTGCACTTGCTTGCTGCGATCATCGTCTTCCAAACGACGTTGATGGGGCATCTCGGCTTGTTGGCGACTCTTGGGATGCTGAATAGCGTATTGAGGTGTATTTTCAATCGTCGTCGGGTTGGTTCATCCACGCAAATTTGAAAGTGAAGTCGGCCCCTGCACGATATGACCGAGTGAGTCGTGCTCTATTCCCACGTAGCTAACTTTTTAAACTTACCAAAGTGTTCGAGTGAGTTCTGCAATGAGTAAAAGATCCAAAGCAGCAACTTGGACTGCACCATTTCCCACTGGACTTGAAGTACGTAGCCAAGTTGGTGCAGAGCCGAGATTCCGATGGCCCGTTTTAGAAGCACACTCATGACAAGAAATGATAGTAATTCAAGAGCCTGCGTAGACCAGCACATTGCTCACCATACGTCCTAACTCTGCAGCATCAATTTCTGAAATGTGTGGGAAGAAGGCTTGGTTTGGAAGGAAAAACATGGCTGTCATGTAAAGACCTGATACGACAAGTACGATTAGTTGTTGTCAAAGAAAAACTCCAGGGAAGGGATACTACTCACTGTAAATAATGGGCACAATTACTTCCGTGTACTCGATAAGGATGATGAACTCCGTTGTGTAAAGAAGCTCAGTTGATACTCGTACGAATTGCATGCGCTCAGGTCTCAGTAAAAATATCCTCTAGAAGTCGTCTTTTTGGCGTCATGCTTCTATCACCACAGCCTTCTTGGACAAGGAGTGTAGCATTCCTGGTTGTTTTTCCAGCTTATCAATCGGGAAAAAGATGATATCGTATCCACCCGGTAACTGCTGGCAGCACGTGTAACGGGAACAACTTGTACACTATTTATCTTTGTCTTGCCATTTATCCCCGCAACCTTCTTCTTAACAGCATGCAGGGAAAGATAGTAAGCCTGGTACTTTGGCATTCTTGAACTATCACTGTCAACTTCACAGTCATCAGCTCGGACGCTACCTTCTCCGCATAGACTGCGTTCATCTTGTGGCAGTGTTGTACTGCAGTTTTTAAGGCGCTTGTCGGGAACAAAAGCGCCTTCATCGACCAAATTCAATGCAACGTCAAGAAAGTTTCGTCCATAGAGTGGATGGCTAACCGGAATCTTGCTCATCAGCAACTTCAATTGGCGAAACTCTCGATGAACATCTGCCATCGATGCCCACGCCTGGACAAAGTCGATGGCAAATAGGATTAGCGTTGTAGATATTGTCGACGAGTTCTGCATGGCAAGCGACACATAGAGTGCATTGAATATCTCGACGTTGAATATCACGACCTCGGGCTTCATATCGTGGTTGCTTCCCGACAAACATGCTGATGATATTCTTGGCCGATATCTTGATGACAGGGAGTAGCACGACATATAAACTATAGTAATCCTTTGGGATTGACACAAGACCAAGAATGAAGATTGGATATACAACCGTGAGCCCGACTTGACACACCAAAATCGCCATGGTGCTGACGAATTGTTTCAGTAGCTCAGAATCTTGTCTCAAATGTCCTCCGTAAAAGTAGAGAAACATGACAGCGTTTGACACGAACCAGATGGGAGTCCCAACAAGTAGCATGAACGGAACAGGGAATGCAATCAAATGTGCCATACCAAAGTTGAAGCACAGACTCACAAAAGAAGCAAATACTGCGAATAGGAAAGACATGGCGCCTTGTCATTCCAAGGCTCGGTATTAAGTGAATGAACTGCATCAGCACACCGTAAGTGATCAGCGTCACGCTGAGAAAAAATCGGATCCAGAAGATGTAGTTGGCATCCGGACCGGCACTAGGTTTCTTGAGAGGTACAAAATCCATAACCGTGTTCAGCAGGAAGCATGGGACAGGAGTTACTGCACAGATCATCACCACCCAGGAAGGCCTGATAGTGGAGGCGTACGTGTGGAAGCTTCGGAGTCGGTCCAGTGAATATTGACCGTGAAGCTCTACTTGGGCAGACAGCCAAGCGCTCACAACAATTCGAACTATGTGACGAATACCCATCTCTAATGCTTCAAAGTGGGTTGCTTCAATTGATTGCGTTTGTGTTTCTCAAGATGTCAGAACAAGTCGTGAATCAAAGCGATCGGGTGTTGCGTTTCAAGCTATTTTGAGCAAGCCAAATTGGACCTTTCAGCCAAAATAGACTGTGTGTGGACCGTTCGCAACTATCAGAAATCTCACAGTTTGTTACATGGTGTTGAACTTGCTGAATCAGCATGTAAAAAAGCTAATAGTGGTCGAGGCAAATCGAGAGATAAACCGGGTAATTTTGGACGACGCTCCAAAGTTAGCGATACCAGCTGATCAAAAGGCAATCTCAGACGAGATAGCTTGCAGTTCAACCGTTGGCTGAGTGCTCTAACCGAACAAACATTGTGAAAGAATGGATCGGTACTTCGTGAAAGAACTGATCCGTAGAGTTTCTGTAGAATTATGTACAGTTGTGGTTGTTAACATCTTCCACCAGCGATATCCCGTACCCGTGGAGAGCTGGTGCGGTGTGATAGAGAAGGAGAAGATTGTGGTCTCGTTGGGTTGTGGTGTGATGGTTGTGAATATGGCGTACGAGCACTCTCGGGTCGCGCAGATATCCAAGTTAGTGTCTGTAGTCAAGGAAAATGGCTTAGGCAACCTACTAATGCTTCTCAATGTAAAAAAAAAGCTCAATTTGTACCCCTTTTGATTGCTCCTTGTTGATGATACTTGGTGCCTGTCCTGTGAATTGTTCTTTGGAAGTAGTAAGTGATTAGCTAGGATATTTGACTACGCATTGACAAGGTAGCCTTACTGCCCGGTGATCGCTGTAAGACCTCGCTGGAGTGTGTCTGGTTCTTTGTCAGAGGCGAAGCCGAGTGCATTAGTGAATAGTCAAACGGGCTGACAGGGCCAGTGAACTTTAGTTCTCGGTGCTGGCATCATAGTAAACACCGTCATTCAATACCGTTCGAGCAAAAAAAAATTGTTTCAATAACGTACAGGGAATGCACCGTTGAGATATCCGTCCTGGTGCGAAAGACTAGTAATTGGTTGCCGCTCGTTTGCTTCACGCAGAGGTGCGCTAATGACATTCATAAGATCGAGGTCATTTTTTGATGATGGCTTTAATCTCGGTGATGTCCAGAATGAAACGTCTGAAGTTGTCGGAAAGCTCGGAGTGGAGAGTTGTTGTGTTGACGGGAGATATCCTAGGTTCACTTGTGCCGCAGGATATAGAGGACGGAAGCTTGCTCGACTTCCATAGGAAATTAGAGGTACTGTTGGGTAACTTTGAATTCTCACTGTATCCGCACGTGCTGGGCCAACTACTTTTCGACGTCTACCCAAATTTGCCATCATTGAGGCGATATTGTGCATGATCTGCATGAACAAAAGAACACATGGTGAGACGGTGGTGTCTTTTGCAGTACTGACATAGAGACATCAGCATTCACAGTCAAACATACATGTGACTGCAGCCGCCGATACTCACGCTTGGCTTCAATAAGATCAGCTTTTGCTGCTTGTGCCATTTGTTCGCGCCGCCGAACAATAGTTTCCATCAAAGATCGAATTCTAGTGAGTTGTCTAGAGCCACCACCACCACTCGTTTCTATTCTTCCATCACGTGTTCGAGCCTCGATCCCAAACTTGAACAAGATTCTTAGCTTACAGCGGCTTTAGCATAACACATTGTTTAGTACGTACTGTTAAAAGGCGGTGCTGGCTTGATGCTAGAAGAGCTGTATACACAATTAGTCTCCAGTTGGAGAGAACTAATTGCTCCCGTGCCGCGTCGTTTGTCCTTAATAGTTCTCGTAGCTGTTGGATGAGAGGCGGATCGTCATCGCTGCTGGAGCTAATTCCAACAGACTCCTCGCCCATTGTAATCTGATTAGATGACGACGATAAATTTCTGGTACTCCGTTGGTATTGATGGCACTCACTAGGATCGAACTGTTGTAGAGCACTGTCGTAACTCAATGAGGGGGAAACCAGCTGATCACCAACAGATATCACCCGAGGGAGTGGTATTGATACGACTGCTGCGCAGGTCGAGGAATCAATCTCACACTCCACTTCGTCTTCATCCTCTGACACCTCCACGTCAACTACATATACAGGCTCGCCTTTGTTTGTCGATTGGATTGAGTAGGGAATACTATCGCTACTGGAATTTTCTGTTCCGGGATCTCGCGAATTGCTTTCGAGGCCAGATGCTGGGTTGGATGCTAAGTTTTCATCAGGGGCAATGTCAGCGATCTCTGCGTTATAAACACGCCTGCCTCCCCTCCAGAGTTCGAACTCTTGGTGAGAGAGCAACTTCTTCACCGTTTTTTTGCGTCTATACGACGGTTGGAATTCGGAATGATTGCCAGCAAATGCTGACCCACTCATTCGAGCTTGAGTGGAATCTTGAGACGGGACGTGAGAGTTCACAACTGTTGATACTGCCCTTCCTCTGACTGCAAGCAAGCCTCCAATCCCTGGTCTGGTGTCAGGGTATGCGTTCGCAATGATTTCGCGGTTGCTACCAGAGTCTGGTGAGATCTCATTTCCCTCTTTCGCCAGTACTTGATCATACTGAATGTTAACCGTAGACTGCTTCTCCATTTCAAGCCCAGTACGGTGAGTTGGCGCTGACCAAATACGAGCTGGTGAAATGGATCCCCGGTTTGTAGTAGATGGCTTCCGGACTACGGATTGATAATCACTTCTGCTTTGTGAAATCGAATTCGCTCCTGGATTTGAGAAGTTTGTAGGGTGTAACAAACCTGACACCTGGTCATTCTAGAGTTTTTAGCTTGTATGCCATTAAACTCTACTTTCCCAAAAATGGCCCGACCGAGTAAAGCTAGCGCCTCGACTTGAGTAGAGGTACTCATCGTTGAGCAGACCTCTTCAATCTCCAGCACTAGCCCACTCATTGCTCGTTGTTCATGCTCCGTAAGCACAACAACTGGTCGCTGAGCAGTCGACTTCTGAAGATACAAGTGAATCGTCCTTCATCACCCGTTTCACGTTGATTTGTTGATTCCTGCTGACTAGAGCCTGCAGCGATCATCCAGTCTGAGATTTCAGACAATCTTGCGAGGTGCTTTACACACATATGACACGATTGACCTGCAGGGGTGATTACCGCAGTAGTCAATCGATCCTGCATATCGGCAAGGCGCTGCTGGTATCCTTGCTGTTCAATAAGGAGGTTGTAGTTGGTGTTCTGTTGCTTTTCGCATTCTAGTCGCCAGTACTCGATCTCTGCGTTGGTTCGCTTCCGAACCATGCACAGCTCCTCTGAAATGTGACTCAAGTGGGTTGTTAGCGTTAATAACCGGTCTGCTTGCAGCGTTGACGACTTTTGAGATGCTCGACGAAGCTTGGACAACTCCGACTGCGCGGTTGACAACGCTTTGAACAGATCGCGAGGGTGCGAGCTCATGGAAACCACGATATTCCCGAGTACGATACTATTTGTACGCTTGCGACTGTCTTCTTGATGCTTGATCTCTTCCTCTATCTCCATCATTCGTGTTTGGTGATCCTCGAATTCCTTCTGGACCCTATCGATTGCCTCCGAATATCGGCGAGCAATCTTTTCAGATCGCTCTAGTTCATGCTCTTCGTCACTGCAATCAGCAAGATCATCATTCCCTGCCAGTATATCCTTGTCTCCATCGTCAGTGTCACTGTCTGACTCTTCTTTGATCAGCGTTGCTGTTGAGTGACGACGCATTGTCATCTGCCTCTGCTCGCTCGTGAGCCTTTTAATGAGAATTTTGACAGCTGCTTGCTTCTCATCGAGGTTCGAATTCGCGGTGCTTCATTGCAAGTGTAAGGGAGGTTTTCAACGACGAGATCTCCCGCTTGAATGATTCCTGCTCTTGCTGCGATTGGCGCTGTAATGCCACGAGACGAGCCTGAGAAGACTCGACAGCCCCTCTTAGATCACGAAGTCCAGTATCCTTGTCAGGCTAATGAGCGTTTGAGCTCACTAATCAGACGCTCGTACTGCTCGACACGTTTCATTTTCCGTCTACTACCTGAACCTTCCCAGTTGATGTCGTCGGTCGCCTTCGAGATTGAGAGCATTCCTCACCATCAGCTCGTCTTCTTCTTCATCCAGGTCAGCCTGGACGCTAATCTCTGGTCGATGTAATCTATCTGCTTCGATCTGCTCCATTCGATGTTGCAACTGGGAGTAGCAAGTAAGAGTTGTATGCAGCTCGCACTCAACTTGTTTGGACCGAGTCGTGGCGTTCTCCAACGCAGCTTTGAGCTCTAGTACTTGAGCTAGTGTGCGGCGCAGATACGAGTCAGAATCGTCGTCATCTCCACCTCCACTGCTACTGATATATCCTGCGCCATTGCAAGCTCTGCAGGGAATTAATCGATCGCCTCCATCAGTTGAAAGACGACGTACCGGACGTCCATTTACCAGATCAACTACTTCGAATGCTTCGTCTTCAACTGTGCTCGATCGAGTACTGGAAGCCGACTGAAGGGTATCCAGCTTCGTGATCAGCCCCTCGAGACCACGCGATCCCCGAGCAGGCTTGAATCGCACGGAGCGCTCGACTCGCTCCCAAATGACATCATTGTTCAGGAGCTCGACGACCGATGCACCGACATCTTCCCACGTACACTTTCCCTTGTAGACTGCATCGATAATGCGCTGGCGCTCGACCAATACCGTTGTTTGCATCGACAAACCAGAGGCTTGACTCGCTCTGGCTCAGCGTCTCTACCTGGTTGCGTAGCATTGAGATCTGGTCACGAAGCTGCTGGGACTCTGCACTATAGAAGATGTCAACAATCTAGTTCACTCACTTTGCTTGACAAAGATGCAAAACCACACGCTAGCCTACCTCGCCTCATGAAGACGCTGCTCCCACTTTTCCTTGTCGCGTCTCGCGGTAGGAGACATTAAACCATCCGTACGGCCTACTTCGATCTCGAGTCTCCGTGGAGATCGAGTCACTCCTGCCAAGCCTGCATCGGTCGCAGCACAGGTTTGAACTCGCGTTGGTGATGGCGTCGTTGAGTGCCGAGAGCGTTCGAGGGTCATTTTTCTGCTTGTTGACCATATCGCGCAGCATGAGTAGGTGTTTGTAGTACTCTTTACGCATGGCGTTGGAGTCGGCAATGCGTCTATCGAGCTGAGCTCGGATCTGCATGATTTCGAACTCACGGGTCTTCAACAGGTCGTGAATGATGCTTGTTCTCTCTTGAAGCTCACGCTCAAAGCATTCATACATGTCATTGATGAGCTGTGTTTCGCGCTGCTGCATCGCTGGACTCAGCTTTTCATTGAAGAATCGTGTTAGTTCTTCATCAAGCCACACCGATGGATCTTGATGCTGGTTCCAATTCGCTTTTATCTCGGATTGAAGTGTTTCGACGCCCTGAAAGAGCACCGAATTTGTGGATCGCTCGCCCTGCAGTGTGAGCTGTGGAGCTGAGAAGCGCTGGCCTGAGTCCGAAGAAATCGTCTCCTGCTGACCATCCTCACCACTCTGCACGGGGAGCATTGAATTTGATCTTGTATCGCTGCAGTTGAGGCGTGGACAGCAGAAACACTATTTTTATTGCTTTGCTTTCATTGGATAGGAAGAGCTCATTTACGGCGAAGAGCGAGGAAGTGATTGTTGGGCCTGGACACCAGCTCATCGCGGCTCCTGCTTGATCCATGCCTCATTACGATTTTAAAGTGGCAATATACCAAGCACCTCGCCTCGGCTTCAGAAGCACGTCCAGGCTCAAGATCTTCACGGAGGCTCAAGCGGCGGCTCCATCGGACGCTTGCGAAAACCAAGCTGCGTCTATCTGCTGCTCAGCCACGCTCGAGAGCTGCGTCGATAAGCGAGTGTCGTGTGCCAGCGAAAACCAAGCAACGCGCGCGACGTTCAGCTTGACGACTCCAGCACGAGAGCGCCGTAGAGGGGATGCGCCTTCGTAACTTCGGTCGACATGCCCGGCCCGCCAGCTTCTTCCCGGACTATAGCGGAGCTTTAAGACGTATGCGGACGAGCAGACTCAAATCTCTCACCGCGCGGCGCAATATTCCGCAATCGCCGTGAAAGCTACATTTGTATAGAGTAGCCTCTGTGATATATTTATAAATATTCGCATGGACGAAAGTTCTTATCCACACTTTGTGAGGGTGAACGATTTTACCATGATGGACATGCGAGGAATCGTTCGAGCGATTGGGAAGGCTTGGACCTACATTCAAGTCGAACATCATGGAAAATACTCCATTGAACGAATCCACAGCTTTTACAAATACTCCTTGACGAATAAGCCGTTGTGGTTGCTCACTGTCTGTGTGCTCACGCCGATTCCTTGCCTCCTTCTGAACACGGTCATGGACTTTGTTCACCTCGAGCCTCCAAGTGCTGGGAGAGAAGCAAACTACTTGTTCTGGGGACGCTCCTTCCTCACCTTTGCGCTTATCTCAGCTGGGGTTCTTTTGCAGTTCAATTACTTGATACCGCAACTGGGGATGACGCCCCGTCGCATTCTGCTCTTTGCCGTCATTTCAGCCACTGTCGCAGTTGCCGCCGATTACTGGCTCGCTGGTGTGATGGGCTTCCCAGTCCCCTTTTTGCTTGTTGTTGGTGCGCCTTTTTGGTTTGTGTCAATTTCGCTATTGTTCACCTACTACTACGCACAACGATTGCGTCAAGATGCAACACTACGAAGCTCTTTCTTTCGCGTCTGCGCATTATTGTGCGGAAAACTCGGCCTCACCATCGTGTATCCTGTCTACATTTATGGCCTCACGTCCATTCCAGAGACATTCATTAATGCGTACGTTTTACTCTTGCCGCTACTGAAAATTGTGGGCAAAAACGTCATTAGCATCATCGTCGGCCACAACGACGACGTCAAACCCGAGCTTGTTATTTTCAATGTCGAGATTTTCAATGCACTCTACGTATCGCTTGCGATGCAGAGCGTACGGAGTGTGCTGACGACAGCTATACTGCTTGTGATTGATCTTTTGCAAGCTTGGATGGGATTGCGAAGGCTTCATCATGAAATTCTCCAAGTCAAGGCTCTGTCTGACAAAATCCCTCTACTCACGCTCTTCATGGCCGTAACATTTTGGAGGTTGCTGTCCAGCTCACCAATGAGAAAAGACTTGCAACCGTTGATCAGCTGCACGAACTTGGAAGCTCTTCTCCAGCTCGTTTTAACTCGATTGTGATCTCTACCAAGAGCGCGAAGAAATCCACTTCATCGAGTTCAGCCAAAGTAGGCACCACAGAACACGTCAACTCTACTGATTTCTGCAGGTCCAAATCAATGTCGACCAAGCTCCCAAAATTGCGATCGATCATTCGCCCGCGAATCGAGCCTGCTCCAAGCGTCTCTAGTAGAACAACCACAAGCACAGGATACAGCGTCTTCAACGCTGTGAAAACCCAATCGTCACAGCAATATGCAAAACAAAACAGCTGGTACATACACGAATGCGGGATGGATGATGACGAACAGGCAGAGTTTATACGACGGTCAGCTCAAATCCTCTTCACAATGGAATTCATCATCCTCATCGAGTACACCGAAGTCATCGTCCCCATTCTCTACAGTACGTGCGATTTTTTGCATAGTTTGCATGAAGCGCGTATCCCCGAACCATCCAATGCTGACGAAGTCTGACCCGAATATCCACAGGTATCTACCTCGCTGCCATGTTTTACTTGCCCAATCGACGCTACTACCCCCATATCTCTGACATCGACGCTTTCCAGCTCGAGAAAATGATCGGCAATGTACTTATATATGCGTCGCTCGAGCTGCTGTCGTGTCTCGCGATTGGCTCACTGCTGAAGCGCATGACGGGGGTGTCGGCACTTCACCAACTGGGGTTTGTGTTGCAGACGCAGTGGGAGATGGTTCAGTCAAAGCTATTGCTGTGGATCTTTTACTCGGTGCAGAATTCACTTCAGCACATGGGTACGTCAGCTCGAATCGATGTTTATGGCAAGGGGCTGTACGATACAGGCAGCGAACGGCGAGGTTTCTGATGGTGAGTTTGTGTGTGCGTGATGCTTTGTAGGCGCAGACTTCAGTTTCAAATTCTCGTGGATGCACTCCGGGACGTCATGAGTTTTCTACGATCCGAGTTTGCTTTCTTTGCCAGTTTTCCGTCTACGACGTAGCCTCGATTTTGTTTTCTTGTAAACGAGCTAACTCATGGTATCGACGGACTGTTCTCTGCGTTGCTCAGGGTTGGCAGGACAGGACACAGTTCCAAGAAGATCGCTTCTTGGGTATAACTCACTGCCACGGACTGGAATTCGTAGTGTACAACCAGCAATCTGTCTGTTACCTGCATTTTATAAGAAGGCAACTATCTAGTTCTCACATTTAACTTGACAAAGAAGCAAAGCCTACCTCGCTTCATGAAGACGCTGCTCCAACTTTTCCTTGTCGCATCTCGCGGTAGGAGACATTAGACCATCTGTACGACCTACTTCGATCTCGAGTCTCCGTGGAGATCGAGTTGTTATCGTTGACTCTGACTTGGTCGCAGCGCAGTTTGAACTCGCGTTGGTGATGACGTCGTTGAGCGTCGTTGAGCGCCGAGAGCGTTCGAGGGTCATTTTTCTGCTTGTTGACCATATCGCGCAGCATGAGTAGGTGTTTGTAGCACTCTGTGCATGGCGTGGGGCTTGCAGTACGCGCTGGGAACCGAGAAGCGCTGGCTCGAGCCCAAAGCATCCGACTCGAACTGATCGCCCTCTTTGATTTGCATGGCTGGAAATGGATACACCCTTGTTTCTTTGCAGTCGAGGCGAAAGCAAGCAAAATCGCAGTTGTATAGCCTGCGATTGATTTGCTTTTCGTCAGATGGGTCGTGCGCATTCGTGGTGAAGAGCGAGAAGATTGGTTTAGATCTGTAGAACAGATCACAGCATCTCAACATAAATCCACGCATGAACGCGATCATGACAATCGAGGCTGCGCTATCGACAGAAACTCATGCCGGATGAGAAAGAGACGGGAGCTGCTGTGCTCGCCAACAGCAACTTCCCACCGAGTCGATCGACAAAAGCCCCGAACAATGTGCGGGTCGTCTGCTAGGAGTTTTCAATTTCGAATCGAGGCGGGGGGAGAACCAGGTTGGTTTTGCTCGCGTTGGGCAAGCACGGCAGAGCTTCAACTTGCTCTGCCTCCAGATCGAAAAAAAAGCGACAATCTTTCCCCATTCTCGATTGACCAGTGGTGAGTACATTGTTATGTGGTGGTCGACGGATCCTTTTCTTCGTTGCTCAGGATCGGTCGGCTCCACAAAGATCTCTGGGCGGGCGTAAACCACTGGCACGGGCTGCAACCAGCTGTCTGTCTGTCCTCCTCTGGCGAAACGCCTGTCCGGCGCTCGACCTGGTTGCAGTTGGAGCTGCAACTTGGCAACTGATCCCACTTGCTCCACTTCGCAACCTCAAGGAGCCTGTTGGCGTTGCATTCCGGATCCTGTCGGTCGAATGTGCTGGTGGAAAGCTCGCTGCTGGTCTAACAAACGCCGGGAGGTCCACGCGTTTGGTTCTTGCTGCTGCCGCATTGGATGTGTGTGGACGATCGCAGGATCGAGCAGCGAGGATTTGTTTGGACGCAGCGGTGACTGATTTGTGTGAGTTTGACGCCACGCACTTGAACTTGGGGGAAACCTGCAGAAACCGATACGGTTGAACTTGAATCTGGACGACCGGTTTTCGAACCGCCCCGGCTCTGCGCTCATCGCGTCACGCCTTTTCAGCCAATCCGGTCGCGCGCGCTGAGGTGCGTGTCGCTCCCGAACTCCCGAACTCCATTCCAGAACTCCAGTCCAGTTCTCCAGGAGATTCGACGCGACCAAATGTGACAGGCCAGCGATGCATTACGGTACCAGGAGTGAGAGATGCGCTGGTCAGCGAGGAGCTGGCCGCACGCGTGCCCCCGTGGGCCGCCCGCTAGTCGATGGGTGGGCTTGGCACCGGAAGCAGCAGTTCGGAGCTGTCGGCCTCGCCACGTGCGGCCCACGCGCCGGCGACGCTGAGCCACGTGGTCGGCGAGCCGTCCAATGGAGAGAGGGTGGCGGTTCCTGCAGGAAAAGCGTCGAGCCGCACGTCATGATAGAGGCAGACCGGACGTCGCCAGCGCTCGCATTGAAGCGTTGAAGCCTTTGCGTCATGCCATGACGTAGGTGCGAGCACGGTTCGCGAGATTCGCGCAAGGCATCTCGGATTCCCGGCCACCTCTGCTGGAATTCATTGTGCACCTCCACATTATCCCCAGTTGGTGCCGTCTTCCTCTTGATGACGCCACGCTGGACGCCAATTCAGCTGCCTCGATGAACTCGAACTCGGCCTTGCAGCAATGCAATACTGATCGTCATGGTGGTGGAAGCCATGTCAATCACCTGCCCGCCGCAGTCACTAAAGTCACAGTCTCGAGGGAAATCATCCCGCGAGCGCACCGCGAAGTTCCTGGTCGGCGGCGCCGAGATGAGCGGCGCGCGCAGCAAGAAGAAGCCGCGCGGGGCCCGGCGGCCTGCGCCGCGCGTGTCGCTGCTGCGTGGGGACTGGCTGGGTGCGTGTGCGTCATTTTGCGGCGCTCGGCGGCTTCTGGGGCGCTCTGGGGCCCGCGCTTGGGCCGGAAAACTGACGCGCTGCCTTTCTCAGACGTCATGGACTCGGACGGCGTCTGGAACGTCGCGCGCGTGCTCAGCGTGCCGTCGGACGACGAGGTGCGCGGATAGAGGTACCAACTGGCGTCGCGGGGGGCGGCGGGCGCTCACGGGCTGCGCAGGTCGAGGTCAAGTACGACGGTTGGGGCGAGGAGTACGACGAGGTCGTGCGGCTGGACAGCGGCCGCGTGGCGCCCTACCACACGTACACGTGGGCAGTCAAGTGCTGGGTGCGCTACCTCAACTGGCCGCTCTGGCCGTCCGTGGTGCGTCGCGCGTGGCTGTCGCCAGGGACGTGGAGCTGCTGACGAGGCTGTTGGTGGCCACGCAGATCACCATCCGGACGCCCGGCAACCTCAAGGGCGTCGAGCACCTCATGCGCGAGAACCGCCTGTTCGTCGACTTTTTCGACAACACGGACTTTAGCAAGCGCGACCGGTGCGGCTGCCTGCTCGCTACCTGCTCGCTGGCTGCTGCGATGGCGTTGCTCTGACCGCTTGGTGGCCACGGCAGGTGCTGGAACCAGAAGCGCAATGTGCGTCCATTTGACAAGAACTTTGACGAAAACCGCCGCCACACGAACGGAGACCTGTTTGAGAGATCGCTCGAGCTATGTCTGCAGTCAAACGCTGCCAAGAAGATGCCCAAGTTCGTCAAGGGCACGCTACCCAGTCAGTACGCGACCAGTGTGACGGAGTCTGTGGATGAGATGCGTCGCTCGATGGGCGACGAGCTTTGGGTTCGCAGCTTTGGCGATAATCGCGAACGACATTTTCTCACACACGTTTATGAGGATATTGGCCGTGAGCCGCGGGACGAAGACGATGACTCTAGCATGAATGATGACCACGAGACCGCTGGCCCTCATGTTGAGGAAGAAGCGCAAGAGATTGTGTATAACTCCGAAGACAGCGAGGACGAAAGCGTTGCGAAGAAAAAGGCGAGTCCAAGTGCTCGACGCGCTAAGAAAGTGGCATCACCTAAGGAGCCGGTGCAGCCCCAAACGCCTACCAACCACCCCAAACTGGTCGTAATGAAGGATGACATCATCGTCGTGGATGATGAGGATGACGACGACAGTGATCATCGCCCTCGGCGCTCCTCAAAGCGGCCACGCCAACCGTCTACTCCCCGTTCCCGTCGCCCAAGCACACCATTAGTACGTCTACCGTCTCCTATCACACCGACATCTCCTCCTCCCCCACTCAGAACGACTACGCAGCGTCCACCCCTCGATGAATCTTCATTCCCAGATGCGAGTTACTCGCCGCAACCGCGACCAAAGCCCTCTCCTATGGGTAAATCGCCGTCTCAACCCCGCATCGACGTCTCTGAACACTTGATGGACGATTCTGCGCAGCTAGAGATCGAGTACACCCCGCCACCCCGTTTGAAGCCCTTCACGTCATCGTGCCGAAGCTAAAAAGCAATCGAAAGAGTCATCGCTGTACAGGAAGCTGCCTGCTAAAGAAATCTCTATTAAAACGCGCGAAGAGCTGGGACAGCGTTTAGGTTTGGAAACTGCTGGAAGTCATAAAGAAGCATGGATGAGCATGCTTTCTCAAGGACCAGACGCCGATGCAAAAGGTTTGTTTGTTGCCGGTGTGCGGTAGTGGATGCATCTTGCTGACTCTTCATTGTTGGTCGTGTTCGAATTCGCAGACAGTAGAAAAATGCGTATTGATGCCGAATTGATCCCCGATTCTCCGAAAGCACACACCTCGAGCAAAACCCCGCGCCAGAGGCATGGGAAGGACAACTATTTAGATAGTTTGGCTGTGAACGATTCGGAGAACTCATTCATATGTATGGGATGTCTCTTGAGTGCACGTGTTTACTCCCGTACTTACACTCTGATTTGTAATTTCGCAGCGCCAGACTTGGAGTGGTCGGAACATGGTATCAATTATGATGAAGAAGAGCAAGATTCTGTCCCCCAGTCGCCACCGCCCAAGAAGCGTAAAGTAGGGGAACGCTCACCCAAGATAAAATCCAAGTCCGGGAGCCCAAGATCACTGTTGGGCCAGTATAGTGTGATGGATCTCGATGCGCTCGAGTCGTCTGGTGTACAGCACGTGGACTTAAACAAAGCAAAAGCAACGGCGACAAAAAGTGCGGCTGCTAGATCGGAAAAACCTCAAGCAGTCTCCGCAAGTGATAGTCGAAAGAAGAGTCCAAAGTTGAGCACGAAGCGATCTGTACTGGACCAGAAAATAGCAGAAGCTCAAAAAGCAATCGAGCTTATGAACGACAGTGCCGGCGATAAGGGAGGCACGGCTCATGTTGCACGGAAAACCCGCGTAAAAACAACTTCTTTTACAGGTACGTGAGGTTGATGTGTTTAGTCAATCCTTTGTGGAAATGGTGCCTAAATCAATAAGGTGGCGATATATGGAGTAGGAAATGCTGCAGCCGCACGTCGAACGTTATCGGTGAAAGCAAACGCTTCTAGTGATACAACCACGCATACAGCACGGCCTCCAACAGCAACCGCCACCCCTCGTTCTGAGCTACCGGCTCCATTGTGGTCCCGAGGCTCTTCACACGTTTCAGGTTGGTGGTGTCTCTATAGGCATCGAGGTGGATGCTTACCTCGAGCCTTTTGCTGTGTAGATGATGAATGCCCAGCAGTTGTGGACTTTGCACCTTCGGGAATTCCTGAGGTGGAAGAAGTCAGCTCCGACAGTGAAGAAGAAGAGTCCAAGTCAAGTACGGTCCCGACACCAGACCGGCACAAAAACCTGTCTTCACCTCCGGATCCTGTCTCGACCGCGTCTGCTAATGTTTCTGTGCTCGATACAAACTCGACACACACAACCGAATCGCCAACACCGTTGGCAGCATCACCCACGACTAACCTGTCTCAAGAGGCTGCGGTGTCCAAGTCACCCAAGAGTGCGGATAAAGAGGTGGTTGCAGAGCCCCAGCGTCGATTCTGTATGATGCGCGTTGGCGAACGAGGTTCGTGACAACGGATTTGGATCGTGTGAGAAAGAAACTGACCGATAGAACGACAACTTCTGTTAACAGTTGGGCCCTCCCTAGATGACATGACAAAGACGCGAATGGTTCAGGGAGAGCGGCTACTCGTATCCGCTCCACGTAAATTTCCTGACCAGGAAACGCCAAATTCTAACAGGCAAGATGCCGGCATAGCTGCGGTACCAACTGGTGCCTCGACGAATTCGAGCAATTCAGGTCCCTCGACAACGAACTCAGGACTCTCAACCCGTGCACAAGCGCCAGACTCTATCTTCTCCTCAAGCAGCGGGTTTTCAATAAGCACGTGGTTCAAACGCAACCTGTACGCGACTTTTCTGAAGCCAGCGTGAACGTCCGCGCAGCAGCATCGCCAGGGGATCGTCAGGGACAACAAATGAATATCTTATTTTTCGCTGGGATGTGAGAATACCTGAGAACGTGCACTTGAGCTATTCCTGTCAATCGAGCACTTGCGTCGATAAAGTACACGCTTGCTGTGACATCACCTCTTGCTTGTGCTCCTGCTGTCCAGCGTTGTACATTATTCCAGCAGCAGTATCGATGGCATCACAAGACGAAGGTGGGGAGGACACTACCACCCAAGATCTAATCGACGCATGCTCGTCTACCTCGCAAGCTGAAGAGTCCGGCGCAACAGCATCCGCGCAGAGTTTGCCTTTCTACTCACAACGCCAGTCTCCGCTCGTACAAGCCCATGGTGCATCAGCTTTCGTCGAGCGTACCTGGGGTCGCTTTGGCATCCACGACATGGCACACGAGTGGGTCACAGTTTTCCGAAGTATGGTATGCTCAGATACCGACCAACCACATCACAATAAAGATGGTTCGACGCGTGCTCGTTCGAGCCGGCGCAACCGAGCTAATGGATCGAGCGGTATGCGATTGCAAATTCCCGATACAGTCCTTCTCAATTCGAGTGGGTACGACACTTTCAGTTTTGAGTCATGAACATATGCAGATAATGACACAGGTGCGAAAAAAAATGCAGGCAGCCAAGTTTGTGGTTTGCAACTGCGTCATCTGGCCGAGTTAAGGCAAAGCACTCGACGGTGAGTGCAAACAAAGCAATATTCCCCTTTAGCTGCGAAATGTCCTGATTGCTGATTGTTGTTATGCTGCTGCTCTCAGCATACAACGACACGGGAGATCCTGCAAGAATTCACAACCTCTTCAACTGAAAGGAGTGCTAGCATTGTGGCTGTCCAGCGTATCGGATTCCAGACACGGATCCTGACTTCAGCTGACCTGAAGGTACACGGGTTAGCTCGCGCCTTGACATGTATGTTGGGTGTGACGGCTGCTGACTGTGGTGCAGGCGTTATGCACAGAGATGGAGAGCACCAGAGGAGTATTGATGTTACCGAAGCTAGTGAGGCAAAGCGAAGTGTGCCCGCAGAGTGATACGAGTAGCAATACCGATAACTCGCGCGCATTGCGACCACTCGTACGAAGTTACTGCTTGCAGAGGTTTGTCCCGAGGTATGGAGGCGTGCGATTTTTCGCGGTTTGGCGACCACAGCCGAAACGTGAAGAGCCATTGCAGCCAGTTGACAGAAGCAGCAGAAGGAACGCTGTGCCTGACTTGCAAGGCGGACGGAATCACTCCCAGTCAGTTCAAGATCCGAAACCTCCTTCGCCACCCCCAGGACGTCGGCCTGGGGTTGCTGCTGCTCGATCACAAAGAGGCATTGATTTCGTGTGCGACTTGCTAGTCCAGCGTTACACGATAGGCGCTCATGCTACAGGGAGTGTACTAGACAAAAGAGAGGATGCAGCAGATGGCAGCGATGAAGACTTACTAGATGGAGATATAGCCAACGGAGCCGAGCTTGCAAAAGCTCGTGTTTTCAGTTCCGACACTTGGCAAGGTTGGATGGATGAAGTGGAGCGTACGGAGCCATTGATACCGCTATACATGAAGCGCCATCACAAACGACAGAAGAGCAGGCTCGACGACCAAAGCGATGACGACAATGATGAAGAGCACGACGAACTTGCGCAGATAAAACGTGTATTGCACAACATGGCTCTGGAGCCGGACGTGGTGATTCCGCAACTCTTTCAAGTCAAACGCGTCACAGGCGAGCTGCTAACACGCATCAATCGCGTTCCAGGCGGCAATACTCCTGCTCGCCACTGCGTCGGTGAGAGACAATTAGTGATCACAGCGATTTTTGATTGATTTTCACCTAATTCGCAACTAAACCCGCAGGTCTTGCATGCGAGTTTTTCCTGGACGCACAGAATCGACAGTGTTACTTGTCAGGAATTTCGGGCATCCAATGGGACAACTGTCAGCCGTCATGGGACCTTTTACGCTTCCAGGATGCTACCGCAGCCAAGCTGAGCGCGTTCTTTGCATCGCATGACCAAGGAAGCTCAGAGGCCAGAAGCGAAAACAACGAGTCCGCTGGTTCGCCAAAAAAGAGAAACCAGCAGTTGCTTTCACTACGACTTTTTGAGGAGCTGAATCCGAGGTTTCCGTCGGTGCAAACACCGCTCAGCGACGCTGCACAGTGGAAATTTCGCTCTGCCCTACTTCCCCCTGACGCCGCACCGCGGTTCATAGGTGCTGAAGTACCCAAGAAGTTTCGACGAGGTCGCTTTCACCCATTGCTACGCCCAGAACAAGCCGTGTCTGTGAGCCGGCTTCACTTGTCACCGCGTGCTCCGTCTCCTCTTGCTAGCGCGGTTCGGCATCCACTGTCTCGACGCTTTGCCAGTGAAGAGGGAGTGGTTGTTC
Organism: Phytopythium helicoides; assembly: GCA_024867545.1. Classification (NCBI taxonomy): domain Eukaryota; phylum Oomycota; class Peronosporomycetes; order Pythiales; family Pythiaceae; genus Phytopythium; species Phytopythium helicoides. The sequence continues at coordinate 910,446 of JANFNE010000011.1, read as the reverse complement.
CACCGAAGCCTCGTGATGGTGCTCGGCAGCGTTTAATGGCTCCAGCGGATACAATGTACATCAAGTTCTTTGGAAATGATGGTGAAGAAAATTGAATTCGGGTGAACTGATGAAAAAGGAAACATCATATCAATTCGCGGAGTGTCAAGGTGGTGGATGGACTGGAGTAGTGAGTAGGCAGCACTCCTCGTTGGCTGTGTATGTGATAACTCACACGTAGACTTTTGTTGCCGCGAAACCAGGTACGGAACCATCCCTACCTCTCATAATACTCCATGTATGTGCCGGACGCAAAGGCGCCCCCGATTACTGTTGGCTGCTAGTGCGAAGGCCGCTCATAAACCAGCCCTGGATAGTCCAAGGTTCGTGGTCGACCTCATAGCGAGAGCCTCCAGCCCAAGCTGCTAAAGACCCACGCTCACGGGCTTCCACCTTGACCGCAAGGGCTGCTTTCTTCTCTGAGAGCCGCTGCGGGAAGGATTGCTTGCGCCTGCCCTCAGACGAAGAACCAGCGGCGGCGGCCTTAGTGCTGGGTTGTATCTCGCTCTTGATCCGCTCTCCATTGCTCTCTGTCTTGAAAGGCGTCCTGAATCTGGCTACTCGTTAGATCTGGGCCTAGTTGGGTGCCGGATCGACGCTGGACCAAAGTCGCTGCCGGCTTTGAACATCGTCAAGCCAGGAGTCGAGAAGCTGGAAGCAGCAGAAGACTCAAAGAGTTCCTCGATTACTACGTACACGATTGCAGACATTCGTTCCGGCCCGGATCGATGCACAAGCAGTACGGCAAAAAGGCACATGACACACAAAACCAAGGCTTCAATCAACACGCTGAACACCACAGCGAAAGAACGAGCAAGGCGACGCGCCATGAGGCCGACGTGGACTCGGCGCAACACACTCGTCACCGACCTGACACGCCGGCCTCAGAGGGCAAGCAATACACGCGCCACATGCAGAAGCCAAGATAGACGAGCGAAGATATCAACCTTTCACACGGCGCGCGCGCGTCCGACGGGCTGGAGGCACGACATCCCGTTCTCGCTTTTGCTGCAACCGAGAACTCCGGCGCCCGCTCTCATCCTCGTCCTCTTCCTCCTCGGGCTCTTCCTCGCTCTCGTCTGCAAGCAGCGCGTGAACAATGCAGCACACTATGTACATCAGAGTAAGCTCAAATACCGCACCATTATCGCGAGCCTTGCTCGCAGACTTCTTCACAGCAGGCTTCTTGGGTGACTTTTTGGCAGCTTTCTTTGGCGGCGTCTTGGCAGACTTCTTCTTGCCATTTGTAGATGGACGAACGTCGTCGATCTCTGGGATCTCGGCCTCCTCGTCCTCCGACGTGCGCTTCGGCGCCGCGCTGGAGTCGCTGTTGCCGGTGTACCCGTACAGGACGTGATAACGGTCGCTGAACAGGCGATATGCGTCGAACCACTTGTCGGCATCGTACTTCTTGCGCTGCACAGCGAGCGGGTCCGCCATTCGGCTCGAGTATTCGATAGGCAGCGTGCCGGCACCAGAGAATAGCAGCGGGGAGTCGCCGGCCGCCGCGCGTTGCGTGGCCTCGACATACTCGTGGAACTTGTTGCCGACTCGCTTGGCTGCGCGCTCCTCAAACCCCTCCTGGAAGGATTCGACCATCTTCTTCTGCATCCAGCAGCGCGATCGCTTGGACTCGTCGAACGAGTCGTAGAACTCGACGTAGAGCTTCTTCTCCTCCTGCAGTCCCATTCGCGGCGCTCTGGTTCGTTGGCGCACGAAGCACCACCTGCACAAAATAAAGCAAGCAAGGCGACAGCGTGAGCCCATCCGCTTCATCCCTCGCGAGCAACCGCAGCCGAACGCACGAAAGCTGGCCACCAGGGGTACTTGCTGAGCTTGGCCCAGCACTTCTTGACCAGCGTGTACGTGTGCAGCGGCGCGAGGCGGTCGTCCGCGACTGCGATCCACTGGTTGAACTCGTCCCCCCACCCGTCGTACTTGATCTCCACCTGCGCATTGCCCGTCAGTCCACCGCGAGTCGCCTGCAATCGTCCAAAGCCCCACTTCACCATGTCGTCGCCCTCCTCGCTGACGTCCACGATCACTCCCGTGTTCCAGATGCCCTCGTCGTCCAGCACATCTGCACTCGCCCACAAGCAGCGTGAGCCCCGACCCGTCGCCGTTCCGCCGCCACGAGGCGCCTGGAGGTCGCACCGACACGCAACCCTATCTCCTGCGGCATCCCCTTGGCCATGGCGGCGCCCCAGCCCCGCGCGCGTCCGGCGGAGTGAAGCAGAGCGGGTGGCGAGCGGCCAGTATGAGGATGAGGAACTGGGGGCGTGAAACGCTTCCACGCGAGGTGATTGGATGAAACTAATTCAAAATAGCGATGGCGATTGGCTCGCTGGACGAATTATTTTAACAGTATAATCACCTTAGAGGCATCGTAATGTACTGATAGAAAGTTACAACTGCCGATTGTATGCTGGTCAGCTTTGAGCTTGCCATGGGAGGCGATCTTCGGATCGCGGATGCGTTGATTGGCAATGGAAGGAGCTGGTAGTCTACACTCGCGTCTACGCTTTACTGTACCTATACACTCTACGGGCCGGCAGTTCTTGGCTCAGGCCCCGCAGACCACCGAGGCGTGCGGCAGCAGCTCCGGCGCCTTGGCATTGGCGTCCAGCAGCGCCGCGTCGCCGACACCCACGGCCTGCAGCGCCACGTCGAGCGCGGCGGCGTCACGCGCAGCGTCCGCCGCTGCAGCACCGGACGGCTGCGGTGACGTCAGCGCGCGGCGCTCCTGCCACCAGCGCGCGGTTTCCTCGAGCAGCGGGTAGAAGTGCGGCTCCTGGAGCTTCTTTGTGAGCGCGCGCGGGGGCGCGGCGCCCATGCGCGGCAGCGACGTCGCGCGCGTCTTGCGCCCCGCCAGGCCCCGCAGCGCGCCGGTCTTCTTGCTGCTTGAGCGCGAAAGCGCCGAGCCCATGAGCCCTCGCGCCTCTCCCTCCACGACGACCGCGACGTGCTCGTCCTCCTCGTCGCTTGATGCGGCGGTGGCCAACGGCACCGCGTCGTGGCCCGCCGAGTAGCGCGACCGCACCGCGCGGGCGAGCGCTGCAGCCATTGCGAGGCCGAGCGCGAGCGCCAGCAGCAGCAGCAGCGGAGCCATCACGGCGCGGCCGATTGCGCGGCTTCCAGCGAGGCTCAGCGCACGCGAGCGGCACGAGGACGCAGCGCAGGAGCTGGCGCGAAGCAGGGGGCGGGCGGCTGCGGGCGGGCGGCGGCTGGCGGCGAGCAGCGGCGGGCGGCGGCAGGCGCTTCCCGCCGGCGTCGCATGCACCCACGGCGACTCCCGCTGCGACAATGGTGTTCTGTTCGATTACGGCGGCGTGGTGTGCGCCACACGATTCACAGAAAAGGCGCCCTCAAAATTGTGCGACACCAATTTTGTGTCGTGCTGGATGGTATTCCTGCGTGATCGGATGCCGATGGGTCGATGTCCTACGCGGCACGAGCGGGCGATGGCGGCCGCAATCGACGCCTGTGGAGCTCAATGGAAGGCTAATGGAGCCTAATGGAGCCTCATGCAGCCTAATGGAGGGCTATAAGGGTGGGTTGACCGTTCGTGGATGGAAGGCTGGCGTTGGATTGCTAGGCGCTGCTTGGTCGCGCGACGGCGGCGTGTCGATGTCGCTGGTGTATCCATGCGTATCATTCCGAACGTTGCCCAACTGCAACGAGCCAACAACGGACACAGTGATATGGTGGGGTTCACGGTTTTCCATGGCAATAAATAGTCTAATGGGTTGGTTGTCAGCTGCTGCGCTTCGACCGCGCTGCAAAGGGAGCCTGCCACCCTACGCTCCCGTCTATCTGCTAGCTCTGCGCGTCTACATCTCGAGCTCGAAGAGCAGGTCGCTGGGGCCGGCGTCCTGCTGGGGCTCTACGTGGCTGGCAGCTACGGCCGTGCTTGCCGGCCGGCGAGGCGCGCGTGGTCGTTCGAGAACCGGCGCATCTCTCTCCGCCAGCAGACCGTGCACTCGTTGCAGCTTGGGCACTCCTCGTCGTCGTCCTCGTCAACGTGCCAGGCCTCCTCGCAGCTTGGCGCGTACTCGGCGTGCTGGCGCGTGGGGATGGCGACGGGCGCCGTGAGCGGCTGGGCCTCCCTCGCCTTGCGCGCGCGCGCCTGCTGCAGGCGGATGAAGCTGGCGAGCAGCGCCTGGTCGTCGCTCGAGAGCGAGTCGCCGCCGCGGTCCGACTCGCAGTCCGTCTCGTCGTCCGACAGCAGCGCCGGCTCCTCGAACACGACGCGCCGGCCGCCGTCGCTCGTCGGCTTGACGACGCTGGGCAGCGGGCCCGAGGGCAGGCTCTGCGTCTGCGGGGTCCACATCTCCAGGCTTGGCTCGCTCGGTCGGTCGGTCGGTCACTCGGTCGATCGTTTGATCGGCTTGGCGGCAACTTGCAGAATGTGTCCTGCCTGCTGGAGCGGCAAGCGGCGGCCCGCGAGTGAACTAGGTATGTACTTGGGCACTGTAGCACTGCGCAATCCGGAAACAGCTGGCGCCGGCCCGGAACATCTTTGTCCAATCCGACGACAGGAGGCCGCAGATGCAACCGGGTCAAGCGCCGTACCGTACTTTTTGCACTCGCGCCCAGTATGGACCCCGACCGGCGCGTGCCGCCGACCGACCGACCCGCGCCCCGTCGCGGCGTGATTCGCCGCCGGATTCGGGTGACGCGGCGCTTGCCGACCGCTGATTGGCGCAAAGTTTGAATCTGTAAATACGCGCCGCTGATTGGTCCAAAGCGGATCCGCGCCAGCCACCGCCTCCAGACCGCCCCGTCTGCCCACGACCCGCGTCACTCGTTGCCCGGCGCGCTGTGACCCAGCTGGACCTGCCGCTGAGATTCCCGCGGGGGGGGCCACCCGCCGGTATGCATACTCCTACATGTACACTACAGAGGGAGGGACCCACCTTGGCCTTCCGTCCTTCGCTTGCAGGCGGCCGCCGTCATGCCATCCGCGTGGAGCTGTTTTTCGGGGCGTGTATTATGTATGGATCGTTGTATGGATCCGGACGTTGCGCTGAATCTTTGGCTGCGGAATCTCCACCACCCGCCAGGTTCAAGGGAGCCACCTCCGAAACGGATATATTCATTTACGCAGGTTTCTGGAATTTCTGGAACTTCGGGTGCGAGCGAGCGAGCGTCAACGCTCGTTACGAGCGCCTTGAAGCAGCATGGACGCCGCGCCACCTGCGCGGCCTGGCCTTGGCGCCGCCACCTGCGCTGCTGCTGCTTCTGCTCGCTGCTTCTGCCGCTGGTCGGCGATCAGTCGGCTGGAGCCTGGCGCTGCCGACCCGCGGCGGTCGGAGTGGTGGTGGCCCGCAGTTGGACCTGCAGGCGCGCAGGTGGCAGCTTCAACCTGGAACCGACCGCGAATCTATGCGGTCGCTGCGTGGCCTCGCGCGCTGTCCGGCGGCGGAGGCTCGATACAGTGTTCCCCCGGCTGTACATGCCGAGTACACGCGCGTGTTGGCAAGCGCGGCTCAACGCTCGCAGGCTGGTTGTCGGTCGCGGCGGTGGCGTCAGCACAGGCAGAGAGAGCGAGAGAGAGAGAGAGAGAGCAGGCCATGCAAGGGCTGGCGACGACGATGGAATGGCAGGCGAGCGATGACCAGACAACGGCGCAGCGGGTGGTGGACATGACCAGATAATTTATTGGGGCCCTCACGCGGGGATAAATAGGGGCGGCTAACGACTACGGCTGCGCACTGCGCGCTCGCTCAGAGCTCCATGTCGAAGATCTCGTCGTCCTCGTCGGCGTCCTCCGTGCACGTGGAGGAGGCCGCGGGTGAGCGGGCGGGGCTGGTGGCGCGCTTGGAGCCGCGCTGCGAGCGGAAGAAGGCCAGGTTGCCGTAGAAGGCCGGGTCGTCCTCGTCGAGCTCGCCCGAGTGGCCGAGGAAGCGGCCAGGCGCGCGCGAGGCGCTCGCTCTCGTGGAACGACAGGTCGGGGCTGGTGCTGGCGCGCTCGGCGCCGCTCGCGAGGCGCCGACGGCCGCTTTGGGGGATCAGGATGGGCGCCGTGCGGCTGCTTGGCGCCTTCTTGGAGACGCGCGGGAGGTCCTCGGCGTCCGAGTCGGACTCGCAGTCCGTGTCGGTCCAGGACGAGGACATGCTGATGGAGCTCTCGTAGCGCGGGCGCAGCGAGGCCATCCAGGCGTCGAACTCCTGCATGCTGCTTGGCTTTTTCGGTCTTTCGCGGTGGGCGGCGAGTTCACAAGTGAGCGCCAGCGGCGTCTACAGTCGCGTGCATGTCCGCCTGTTCCAGGTCCACCTCTCGGGCCGCCCGCAGCCACGTGAACGCCAGCCCTCGCCCTATCAGCGGCCGGAAAGTTCTTGCTGGCGGTCTGGTTGGCTATTTTTGGCGCGCTGGGCAGCCGCCAGACGCGCATTTCTGCCCGCTGAGAGATGTGATTGGGTGGAAACCGCGCTTGTCAAACGCGTTTTGAGCCAATCAGAGAGCCTCGACACTCGCCGTCAGCCGCGCGCCGCCTCTACGCGCTTGACGTGTCGGAGCGCCAAAGATACGAGCGCCGCGGGTGGTCAAGCGCGCTTGACGCGATAGACACGGAGGGCGAAAGAGACACGAAGGCGGTCGGCCGCCGCCGGAGGTTGATGATCGCTTGGCCGGCGGCGACGCCGTCGGCATCATCGCGGATCGCGCCACGCACGTGAGGATAGATTCAACAACCGCAACCATACAAACCCCCATACAACCGCAAAATCTGCGCATTTTTGGCGGTTACAGCTGCTGGCAGCCACAACTACCCGACAAGTCCTGCCGTGAACGCTCCGCGCGAATCTCGCGAATTGTGCTCGCACCTACGTCATGGCGTGACGCAAAGGCTTCAAAGCTTCAAAGCGAGCGCTGGCGACGTCCGGTCTGCCTTGATCATGACGTGCGACCGAGGCCAGTCGATCGAGTCCTCGACGCTTTTCCTGCAGGAACCACCACCCTCCCCATTGGACGGCTCGCTGACCACGTGGCCCAGCGTCGCCGGCGCGTGGGCCGCACGTGGCGAGGCCGACAGCTCTGAACTGCCGCTCCGCTTCTTCCGGTGCGAAGCTCATCCATCGACTGGCGGGCGGCCCACGGGGGCACGCGTGCGGCCAGCTCCTCGCTGACCAGCGCATCTCTCGCTCCTGTTTGTACCGTAGGTATTGCAGCAGCATCACTGACCTGTCACATTTGGTCGCGTCGAATCTCCTAGAGAACTGGACTGGAGTTCTGGAACGCTGGAGTTCTGGAGTGGCACGCACTTCAACGCGCGCGACCTGATTGGCTGAAAAGGCGTGACGCGACAACCGCGCAGAGCCGGGGCGGTTCGAAAACGGTCGTCCAGATTCAAGTTCAACCGTATCGGTTTCCGCGGGTTTCCCCCAAGTTCAAGTGCGTGGCGTCAAACTCACAAATCACACAAAATCAGTCACCGCTTCACGCCCAAATCCTCGCGGCTCGATCCTCCTCCGATCGTCCACACATCCAAAATGCGGCAGCACCAAGAACCAAACGCGTGGGCTCGCCAGCGTTTGTTAGACCAGTCAGCGAGCTTTCCGCCAGCACATTCGACCGACAGGATCCGAAATGCAACGGCAACAGGCTCCTTGAGGTTGCGAAGTGGGATCAGTTGCCAAGTTGCAGCTCCAACTGCAACCAGGTCGAGCGCCGGACAGGCGTTTCGCCAGAGGAGGACAGACAGACAGCTGCTTGCAGTCCGTGCCGGTGGTTTACGGTCGCCCAGAGATCTTTGTGGAGCCGACCGATCCTGAGCAACGAAGAAAAGGATCCGTCGACCACCACATGATTGATACCTGCAGCAAAACATTACTTGCCGCTCGTGGCGGTCAATCGAGAATGGGGAAACATTGTCGCTTTTTTTTTTTCGATCTGGAGGCAGAGCAAGTTGAAGCTCTGCCGTGTTTGCTTGTCCAACGCGAGCAAAACCAACCTGGTTCTCCCCTCGACTCGTTTCGAAATTGAAAATTCCCAGCAGACGACACACACATTGTTCGAGGCTTTTGTTGATCGACTCGGTGGGAAGTTGCTATTGTCGACCACAGCAGCTCCAACTCGCTCTCATCAGCCATGCGCTACAGTCCATGGCTCAGCCTCGATATTCATGATCGCATTGATGCGTGGATTTTGCTTGAGATGCTGTGAGCTGCTCTACAGATCTAAACCAATCTTCTCCTCGCTCTTCACCACGAATGAACACGACTCATCCGATGAAAAGCAAATCAATTGAAGGCTCTACAGGAGTGATTTTGCCCGCTTGCCTCGGCTGCAAAGAAATAAAGGCAAATCCAATGCCAACCATGCAAGCCGAAGAGGACGATCAGTCCGAGTCGGATGCTTCGGCCTCGAGCCAGCGCTTCTCGTTTCCCAGCTCATACTGCAAGCCCTACGCCATGCGCAGAGTGCTACAAACATCTACTCATGGTGCTCGATATGGTCAACAAGCAGAAAAATGACCCTCGAACACTCTCGGCGCTCAACGACGCTCAACGACGTCATCACCAACGCGAGTTCAAACTGCGCTGCGACCAAGTCAGAGTCAACGATAACAACTCGATCTCCACGGAGACTCGAGATCGAAGTAGGTCGTACAGATGGTCTAATGTCTCCTACCGCGAGATGCGACAAGGAAAAGTTGGAGCACCGTCTTCATGAAGCGAGGTAGGCTTTGCTTCTTTGTCAAGTTAAATGTGAGAACTAGATAGTTGCCTTCTTATAAAATGCAGGTAACAGACAGATTGCTGGTTGTACACTACGAATTCCAGTCCGTGGCAGTGAGTTATACTTTCGTGAGGCCAAGAAGCGATCTTCTTGGAGCTGTGTCCTGTCCTGCCAACCCTGAGCAACGCAGAGAACAGTCCGTCGATACCATGAGTTAGCTCGTTTACAAGAAAACAAAATCGAGGCTACGTCGTAGACGGAAAACTGGCAAAGAAAGCAAACTCGGATCGTAGAAAACTCATGACGTCCCGGAGTGCATCCACGAGAATTTGAAACTGAAGTCTGCGCCTACAAAGCATCACGCACACACAAACTCACCATCAGAAACCTCGCCGTTCGCTGCCTGTATCGTACAGCCCCTTGCCATAAACATCGGTTCGAGCTGACGTACCCATGTGCTGAAGCGAATTCTGCACCGAGTAAAAGATCCACAGCAATAGCTTTGACTGAACCGTCTCCCACTGCGTCTGCAACACAAACCCCATTTGGTGAAGTGCCGACACCCCCGTCATGCGTTTCAGCAGTGAGCCAATCGCGAGACACGACAGCAGCTCGAGCGACGCATATATAAGTACATTGCCGATCATTTGCTCGAGCTGGGAAGCGTCGATGTCAGAGATATTGGGGTAGTAGCGTCGATTGGGCAAGTAAAACATGGCAGCGAGGTAGATACCTGTGGGTATTCGGGTCAGACTTCGTCAGCATTGGATGGTTCGGGGATACGCGCTTCATGCAAACTATGCAAAAAATCGCACGTACTGTAGAGAATGGGGACGATGACTTCGGTGTACTCGATGAGGATGATGAATTCCATTGTGAAGAGGATTTGAGCTGACCGTCGTATAAACTCTGCTTGTTCGTCATCATCCATCCCGCATTCGTGTATGTACCAGCTGTTTTGTTGTGCATATTGCTGTGGCGATTGAGTCTTCACAGCATTGTAGACGCTGTGTCCTGTGTTTGTGGTTGTTCTACCAGAGACGCTTGGAGCAGGCTCGATTCGTGAGCGAATGATCGATCGCAATTTTGGGAGCTTGGTCGACATTAATTTGGACCTGCAGAAATCAGTAGAGTTGACATATTCTGTGGTGGCTACTTTGGCTGAACCCGATGAAATGGATTTCTTCGCGCTCTTGGTAGAAATCACAATCGAGTTAAAACGAGCTGGAGTAGAGCTTCCAAGTTCGTGCAACTGTTCAACAGTTGCAATTCTTTTATCGTTAGCGAGTTGGACAGCAATCTCCAAAATATTACGGCCATGAAGAGCGTGAGTAGCTGGGATTTTGTCAGACAGCGCCTTGACTTGGAGAATTTCACGATGAAGCCTTCGCAATCCCATCCAAGCTTGCAAAAGATCAATCGCAAGCAATATAGCTGTCGTCTGCACACTGCGTACGCTCTGCATCGCAAGCGATACGTAGAGTGCATTGAAAATCTCGACATTGAAAATAACAAACTCGGGTTTGACGTCGTCGTTGTGGCCGACGATGATGCTGATGACGTTTTTGCACACAATCTTCAGTAGCGGCAAGAGTAAAACGTACGCATTAATGTATGCCTCTGGAATGGACATGAGACCGTAAATGTAGACAGGGTACACGACGGTGAGGCCGAGTTTCCCGCATAATAATGCGCAGACACGAAAGAAAGAGCTCCGTAGTGTAGCATCCTGACGTAATCGTTGTGCGTAGTAGTAGGCGAACAAAACTGAGTTTGACACAAACCAAAAAGGAGCACCAACAATAAGCAAAAAGGGGACTGGGAAGCCCACGATGCCTGCGATCCAGTAATCGGCGGCAATTACGACAGTGGTGGCGATGACAGCAAAGAGCAGAACGCGATGGGGCGTCATCCCCAGTTGTGGTATCAAGTAATTGAACTGCAAAAGAACCCCAGCTGAGATAAGTGCAAAGGTAAGGAAGGATCGTCCCCAGAACATGTAGTTCGCTTCTCGCCCAGCACTTGGAGATTCAAGGTGAACAAAGTCCATGACCGTGTTTAGAAAGAGGCAAGGAATTGGCGTGAGTACACAGACAGTGAGCAGCCACAACGACCTATTCGTCGAGGAGTATTTGTGAAAGCTGTGGATTCGTTCGATGGAGTACTTTCCATGATGTTCAACTTGGATGGAGGTCCAAGCCTTTCCAATAGCTCGAACGATGGCTCGAATGCCCATCAAGCTTATGATTGTGATTGCGAATTGGTGCTATCATCCATACCAACGAAAGTAAAAATATCCTTGCGGTTTCTTGTCCGTGGCAATCCAAGGAGGAAGATTATCAGCATGGCAATCTGAATCGATCCAAAGGCTCTTGTCTGCCGCCCAGAAAGCAAGTGCGATCGCAGAATTCAGGCGCGGTTGGTTTGAATTTCTGCTGTGTTTGCCTTGTGCAGGCAAAACTAACCGGATTTCCCCAGTCACCTCCCTCATGCTTGCAATGACGCAACGAAACTTGAGCGTCGACGAGAACAACACAACAGTAACAGCAACAACAACAACAACAACAGCAAGGGTTAAATGAGCGGGCTACAGGCGCCGCGTTTAGGCGTTATGCAGCGCAGCTGCGTTATTTTGTTAGCCGAGGCTCCCGTTCGTCTACCTCAATTTATGATCTTTCCATCCAACGAATTCAGTCTGTGGGAAGTAGATCGTTTACGCCGGGGTAATGTTGAAGCTAAGCAAGCAGCTCACTAAATTATCAATAAGAGGCCGACTAGTGAGCAGTGGTAATCACTTCGTTGAAAATCCAATAGCGCTTGCTATGGACGCGCTATACCTCCTGTGCACTCAAAACTTGTAACAGCACTACTGGAGACTGCAGCTACCCCAGACGAGTTCTGCGATATCCATTCGACGACAACTCGAGCACCTGTACCACGCGTTCGTGTCGGGCTTGACTAAGGTTGGATCACGGTAGAAGACGGCTCCGCAATCGCGACAGGTCGCGTATCTCGTCGCGTCAGTACTGTTGACTGGGACCTTAGCGATCGGGATAGCCTCCGCGTAAACAGGTCCAGTGGCGGGGTTCAAGTCGCTCTCTCGATGGTCATTTCCTTCGATCACGTGCGCGGCCACGACTGGAAACACCACCTGGACCCCGCATTCGCGGCACGAGAAGTGGTTCGCCAGCCACTTGTCGGTGCAGCTCGCGTGGAAAATGTGCCCGCAACACACCTGCTTGACCTTGTCCAGTTTCCCAAATGGATGGCTGCAGACCGCGCACCTGCTCCCGAGCTGCTGCGATAGCTTCAGCGGGCTGCGTTCGTCCACTCGCCTCGCGCCTGGCGGTGCCCGCACGTCCTCGAACGCCATCACCGGCACTTCCGCCGCCGACCGAGGCAGCACCATATCTCCTCGAAGCTTCTCGTCCAGTCGTTCACTGGCCCAGTGGCTTTGCAGCGTCGACAAGCGAAGAAAACGAGCTTTGAGCTTCTCGCCTCCAACGGTAGCTTGTCAAGTTGAAGTCGACGTGGCACGGCGCGTCACTCATCCATCACAATCTCGCTTTAGTGGCATATATCCACTTTCGTAAATTCCTCCTCTTGGCTGGATACAAACCGCAAGTGACTTTCATTTCCGAAAAGTCCACGTCACCAAGCAGCAGCATGGCCGAGGAGGCGGGCAAGGCGCTTGCGGCGCTGTCGTTCGAGGAGCTGGCGGTGCTTAATGAGCGTAAGGAGGCCATCAAGCGCGAGCACGAGGCCTACGTGGCGGCTCACCCGGAGATCAAGACGCTGCTCAGCTCCTTCATGTCGGCGCTGCTGCTCGAGAAGCCCGCGGACGTGCTTGGCTTCGCGGTCGCGCACTTCACGGCGGCCCAGCCGCCGCACGCCGAGGTGCGAGGGAGAGCTGCTGCTGCACTGGTGAGACGCTGCTGACTGGTGCAATTGCTCGCGCAGCTGACGCCGCTGGTGGTCGCGGGGCCCTCGGGAGTCGGCAAGGGCACGCTCATCAACCTGCTGCTGCAGAAGTTCCCGGGCTCGTTTGGGTTCTCAGTCAGCCACACGACCCGCGGACCCAGAGAGGGAGAGGAGGACGGCGTGGCCTACCACTTCACCACCAAGGAGCAGGTCAAGGCCGAGATCGAGCAGGGACTCTTCCTCGAGCACGCTGAGGTGCACGGAAACGTCTACGGCACCAGTCGCCGCGCCGTCGAGAACGTGCAGGAGCAGGGAAAGATCTGTATCCTCGACATTGACATCCAGGGCGTCCAGCAGGTCAAGACGTCGGGCATCCGCGCAAAGTACCTCTTCATTGCGCCGCCCTCCATGGACGAGCTTGAGCAGCGCCTGCGCGGCCGCGGCACCGAGACAGAGGACAAGATCCAGCTGCGCATCAAGAATGCGGCTGGCGAGCTTGCGTTCGGACAGCAGCCGGGGGCCTTTGATGCTGTGCTCGTCAACCGCGACCTCGACGATAGCTTCTCCGAGCTGCTCGCCACGCTCAAGGAGTGGTACCCCAAGGTCAACTTCTCCTAAGCGGTCTTGGCTGTATAGACAAACTGAGGGCTACGTTCTACATCGAAATGAACGCACAAGATGGTGCCAATGCTTAGATTCTCATGATATGCAGTACTCAACAGGCAAGTCGTCGTCTCCTCCTGTCTTTGCCTGTCCAGTGGTTCTCTTCCGATGTCGCGGGGAAACTGCTGGAGCCTGCAGTTTCCTTGCACTAGGATACGATGCCTCGAGGGTTTCGCCCTGTCGGTACGAACAGGCATCACTTAATGCTATCATCCACTGCTTTCGCTCTATTTGAGATGGTGCCGTGAGGACGAAGGAGGTGCTTGAATCAGTGACAAGAGTAAAACTCTGAGCCCTCACACTTTCTAGCATGGGAGTCGCTTTGTTAGTAACGTCAAGCACTCTGCTATCAGCACCAAAATTGTAGCAGCAGCTCCATTTCTCGGTCGAGAGATTGTGGAGAGCGACGGTGTCCGCATATTCGCGAAGTTGACTTCCCACCAACACGAAATAGCGTCGGCATCCAGTAGTGAGAGTCCATTGCCCAGTCGAAAAAGTGCTAGCAACCTCAAGAAACCCTTGTTTACGTATGATCTCTGGCTGCCGAGGTCGCAGATGGCTTCGTCGAGGGCTGTTCTTGAAGTAACTGTCACTCTTAACTCCTCCTTTCATAATTGGATAGGCCGCAGCAGTTGGAAGTAACTCAGATATCGCATTCTCCTCCTCATTTCTGTTGTCATGTTCAGCATCTTTAGGTCGTGGACTCCAGTCTGTACCCGTGCGCTCAATCGGTCGGCATGGCTTCAGAGGAATCATTCGCATCGGTGAGCTGAAATCTGCAAGTTGAGCCGAAATTCTTGAACGTAGGTCGATTTCGAAGGACAGCCACTCGCGATCGTTGTCATCTACTTTCTGCATCTCCAAGCTGGTTAGAAGAACCGAAGTCGCTCCATCATAAATTAGCGAGTCTGAGCAAAGCGCCAAGAAGGCGATTCTGGTCGCGAAGAACTCATCGGCTTTGGTGGAGCCACTCCTGGAGTTCGAGGACGACATGTAACAGGTAATCCACTCACGGTAAGAGTAGGTGTGTCATTTGGGATCCGCGGAATGCTCACACTAACGCTCCATTGTTGCGGAGTTCGTGGCTCGGAGGCACCAGTTGAGCGTCGAGGGGTCAAGGGTCTCAATGGATATACCTTCTCAGCGTTGCTGTACTCGTCTTGTTTGGATGCGCGCGTATCATCATTTCGGTATTTCGTGCTGACAATCATATTGGCGCTAGAATCGCCTGCAAACGATCCCGCAAGATCTAGCAAGTCTACACCGGGATAGTAGTGTTCTTGTGTATGGCTGGGGCGTTGCTGATTGCTGTTATAAAAATGTGGTAAGATCTCTTTAGCAAAACGAGTACATTCGTGGATGTTGTGTTCACTTTCCATTTGAGAAGTCACAATCTGCATGCCTGTTTCTTTCGGAGACGATTTGGGATCAATAATGTTATCAGCCTTCCCGGCGGGGCGTGCACTTGCCAAACTTCGATTCCTCGGTATGACGGCTGGCAACGACCGGGTTGGCGGTGGATATAGATCGGCTGAGCTACTGAAGCACGGCACCTGCTTCTTTGCAAGTGACGCAGGTGCCTTCTCTTTTATAAATGTCGCAAGTGCTTGCTGCGCCAACCGGACTTGCTGCTGATGTAGAATCTCCATTCCATTTCTGAAAGCATCAAGCTTGAGAAGATAGCTTCTTGGCAGAATATTTTTCAGTCGATCAATTGGGAAGAGCGCGACAGAGACCGAAGCCGAAACAGCTTCCAATGAAATAATTGGGGTATTTGCCTGAAGCCAGAACAAGTGACCCGCGCTAACATCTGCAATAGAAGCTTTTGCTTTGACTCTCTGACCCAACTGTGGTGAAATTCTATCTTGCTCTAAGTCGGTAGCATCCGAGTTGGCTGGAGGCTCAATCACAAGATCCTGCCGGATACAGCAGGTACCTGCTTTGACGAGACACATTGTATCCAAGACTGATGTCCTTGACGATTCATTTGCTAGATCAAAAATTGCTGTTGATGTAACAGAGCAAAGTGGTTAGCAGGTATGAATCAACTACATCTCAGATCGACTAGACGCACTGTTCCCTCGCGTAAAGTTTCGAAACTCTACAATGTGATACAACTGGGCGAGTCGTTCAACAGGCAGGTTGGCAAAAAGCGGCACGTGGTTCCGAAGATACTCGATGTTTTCTTTCATTTGGTGCGCAAGTGGCCAGTATTTAATAAACATTGCGGCAGGGATCGACAACATCTTTGCAGACTCGACAGCAACAGGAGAGAGACTCTTTGGAGCGCTAGGAACAAAGATGTTAAACTCTCCAAATCCCTCCCCCACCTCTACCTCGCGTAAGATATGCCCACTTTCTATCGCCCCACCTAGTGAGCTGTAGGCGCTGTTATGTACAATACTATGAGGCTGGTACGATTTTGCCACCAGCGCGACACGGCCACTTAAAACAATGAAGAACGATGCCTCGGATTTTTTGCCATCTGCAGCGTTGTTAGCATCATGGCGGTTGAATGACGGCAAATCTGACCGTCGATCCAAAGTTTCAAACTTGGCAACAAGGCATATCTCGCGCTTAGCTGGCTCCGGGAGACTTCGTAAGAGCGGGATCTCGGCAATAGCGCGAGTCGTGAGGTGAAAGCGCTGGTTCACGAGGTTTTGGAAGAGAGTAAGTAGCTTTGGAGTTGCAGTTTGCGCGGGTCGGCTACTATTTTCTTTCTCGGCACCAGCAGATAGTCCTGGCTGTAGACGCTTTGCAAGTGCCGCATCTTTTCCTGCTCGCTTCCACTTCGAGCGAACAATGACTGACCGCATCCGGAGTTCATTTTCCGCGTCTTCGTCAGACTTTGTCAGAATCGACATAAACACTCGACGATCAAGACATAAGAGCTCAATCCGTCCCAATGCTGCGCTATTCTGGCCTGGGTTAATTGTTGTACATGCTACTGCTTCGGCATAGATGTCGTGCTTGCTCGTTTGACAACTTGTTGACTTCGACAGGACCTCCTCTCCATACACATCGCCACTGTTCAAAAAGCAAACGAATATCTCGTGGTGATTTTTCCCATAATGAATGGATTGCGTGCTTATGCGTCGGCTGGCGCGATGCAAACTCAGCTTCCGATCGATACTGGCTCGATGGATTGCTGAGTGCAAAAGAGGAGCAACAATCACCCCTCGCTTGCCTTGTTGGTTAGCACTATCATTTGTGCGGAGTTTTGAGCTCTGGCGTTTAAATTTCTCCTCTTCAATGGCAGCCATTACAGAGTCAACAAAGATTCCTGAGGCGTGAGCCGCTGGCTCGCGAGTAATTTTCGATAACTGTCTTCTGAAAGCGATACTATCTCCTCTTCGTGTCAATCGTTGACGCGAACTAGGTACGGTAGCGCTGGGCTCATCATCTTCGTCGTTGTATAACTGCTGAGAGGTCGTCGCGTAGTTGCTAGTCACACTTCTCTCCAGCTTCAGACTTTTCATGGTCTGTTCACGGGCATCAATCATGGATGCGGCTTGCTGGTTATGTCGGACAAAAAGTGACAGTCTCCCAGACACTACTATTACCAGATCGGTGATACTGGTCGCCAGCAACGACCAACTGATGTCCAGGATGCAGTACGACATGCCGGAGTGAGCGAACGACAAGCTGCCGTTTGGCTGGCGAGAGAAATTTCCACGGAACGGAGCTTTCATCCAAGGTCTTCATAACTGTTGAACTCGTTGTTTCGCTGGCTACATCTTCCGATACTGCCGCTTGGTTTCCTTGATCGCTTGTCAAATCTGCTGTATTTACAGAGTTAAAGCTAACCAAAGGTCGATGGTGAGCGAGCACGTGATTGTAGATGCCTTCATCCACAACTATGTATTCACAGTCAGTCTGAGCTACCACCGAACCCGGGCAAACTCGTCCGTCATGCAAAACACCAGTCCGGAAAGCACCAAAAGGCGGTAGTGTGTGGATATGTAGACCGTGAAAGGCTAATCGGTGGTGATGTTTTGAAGGGAGTGTCCGATATGAAAGTGAGCGACATCGTTGGTTTCACCTTGCTCCGAATCGAGACTCATCGCATCAGCGTATTCATCGGGGTTTGTATGACTCGCAAAAAAGGAAGTATATCTGCAAAACGCGTGATTGTGAAGCATTTCGGCTGCTGCTGCTAAATGCTCACGGCTGTAAATGCTTATGAAACCGGACATGAGAACCACCAGTACTTGTTTTTCCTCCATTTCCTGGAATACGACCTCGCCCGCTTGTTTTCGTACGAGAGTCACAAATGGAAGTAGCTGTGCCCGAAGAAATGGTGGGAGATGATCGAGAACGCCGAGTCGCTGAAATAGCGATACAGTTTCACTACTTTGTGCAGCCATATTGGAATCTAAGTGGCTCACAATTGGGTGAGTTGAAGATGACGTTGAGCTTTGAGATACAATCGATTGATGAGTTCCGATGGTAGTCGATAGTTTACGGATTTCAGACCGTGCCATCTTCGAAGGCGAAGAAACTGCCGTCAGTTGTTGCAACATCGATCCAGTCAGAAACTCGACCTGTGACTCCGTTTGGCAAAGCCATCGATGGAAGACTAACTGCGGAATACATAGTACAATTGTTCCGGCAGTAGCGTTGACAGAGTGTAAAGAAGCTGTACTGTTATGCTGAAGTTCCTTGGCCCCAAATACGTCACCTGGAATTAGCTGTCCACATCTGTACCATTCGTCAGTGGATAGGCGAGCCTTGCGCGACTCTGCCTGTGCGTCTTGATCCCTTGAGGGCTCCACATCTAGGCTCCCCTTAACAACAATCATTGCGAAACTGATCGGATCTCCTACTGATAATATCCTCGTGTCGTATGTAAAGCTCTGGATGCGAAGACACTCACAAAACCGTTCAATCACTATTGGTGGGAGTTGAGCGAACAAACGGGAAATGAAAATATCCGCCATGATTTGGCGACTGATACGGCTAGTTTCTTCGCCATCTCTAATTGTCGTTTCAATTGTGTTTTTACAAAATGAGATAAATTTATCCCATCCCCCCTCGGTTGAACCTTGTGTTTCCAATAGTGAGAAAGGCACATATGAAAAACGGAGCCGATCTTCACGAAGATGGTGCTCGTACAGAGCTTTTGAAATCCAAATAATTTCAGTTCCTGGTTCTGCAACGATAACGCGAACCTTCCAGTCTGTGTGTGCTGACTGCATCTGAGAAACCGACGAGTTTGACCAGAAATTGCATTTGCCAAGCGCGATGGTCTGATCGCCAAATGATCGTCCTTTGCCTATGCTGGCCACAACCTGTACTTGATCCGATGAGGTAAGTTTATCTTTGGCAGGAGGCAAAACTCGCTTCTCTGTATCTCGATCTGCATCGATTTCAGCAAAACTCACACTGTTGGTGTTGCTGAATAAGCAAATCTCGAGGCGACCTTGGGCCACGATAAGGAATCCAATCTCGGAATGCGGACTTTCATTTTCGCGCGAAGAAAAGAGCATTGCTCCATTTTCTAGTCGCTCTCGACTAGCGCTCTGCAACAATTCTGCTCTACTGCGAGCGGATAACAGGTTTAATGCCGCGATGTAGGTGTATTCCGATTTTCCTGCCAGCTTTGAAAGGGATATGCAGCTTATTTTAAGTACACTAAAACCAATCAATAGCATGTGGATTTCCACTAGTATGTAGTTCACTTGCCTTTTTAGAGGAAAGTGAACATTGGTGATAAGAAAGGCCAAAGCGTTGCACAGCTCTTTCTAAAGTATCCTGGTGAGATGATTCGGTGAAACAAAGTGAGTGCAGTTTACTAGCTTCAAAGTTAGATCTGATACGCACCTTGGCGAATGTTAGTAGTAGCGTGTGTTCTTGGGCATGCTTTATGTTTACACCAAAATGAAGTTCATAAGTGCCGATGCACTCTTCCTCGCATATCAGCATAAAATACTCACAATCCCTTTGCGGTGGCAAAATCGATGTATCCTTGGGGCTGACGGAGCCTTCGAAGCATTAAAGAATTCCTCAAAGCAACACAAGTCTGTGACGATTGTTGCTGTTAGAATTGAATTGTTCAGCGCAACGCAATGCATTGCAATGGTACCATTATTCCTGTACGTTGTCTGAAGTTCGCCAAACTCGATGACGAGCTCTCTGCCTTTCCCTTGCTTTTGATTCCATACTGAAAAGCTTTCTCTGTGTTATCGCGCTGAGCAAACGCTTTGTTATAATATCCACACAGTGATCCTTCAACCTGAAATGGATTCAAGTTCAGCCATCACATGCTCCTTCGCCTTCACCTCAACAAAGTGAAAAAGTCCCACCACAACGAAAGCGCAAGATGAGTCGTCGATCGGGTCTTCCTAGACATACTGCCATAGTCAGTCGTGTATGCCTCTTCCTAACCACGTGTTGTCCCTTCCTCACATTACCTGGTAGCACAACACGTCTCCATCCGCGACTCGCTGCAGATGCATCAAGTGAGTGAAAGTCTATGCGAAGTTACCAACGCGTAGCTGGTAAACCCACAGTCATGAACATTCAGTCGAGAGATCTGTACCCACATCCAATAAGATCCCATAAGTCTCCCAAACAGCTACACAAATGCGTGTATCCATGAAATCCGCACAGTGGAGGACTCCTGGTGCAACACTCGCGAATGCGTCTAACGATGCCAGAAAATGCTGAAGCACCGCCAGGTCGAGGTCACTGCGCATGCTAGCACTGTACCCGAGTCATTCGTCGTTTGGCTCGAGTTCTCACCTCGCATCTCATGCACGTACGGGGCATCCAGTGCGTCCACAAGCAGTTGTTGCGCGCTCGGCGGTCCTCGCAAGGGTTCGTTCGGCGCTGATGGCGTCGCTGGGCCCGCCACTGGACGCCCGGAGCCCGCAATTCCCCTCGCGAGCGTCGCTCTGCGCAGCATTCCGTCGCCAATCCCCAAAGTCCGCAAATAGCAGCGAGGAACACCACAGCTTGATGGCTACATGAGACCATCAGCCACGTCAGAAGTTGAAGCAGCCTGGCGGACGAGCGGACGGGCGGACGAGCGGGTGGCATACATCCCCCAAGAGTGGATCCGCTCTCCACCCAGCGGACGACGTCGAGAAGCACGGAATGCTGTCTCGCTGCCGCCATCTCCGCTCGAGCGGCAGCTACAGGCGGCGGCAGAGCGCGCGGCTCACATCGCGACTTGCAGCCGAGCGGACGAGCGGACGAGCGGACGACGATGACGCGCGCGAGGGAGGCCGAGAGCAACCGCGACGTGGTGCGAGCGCGTCGACGCGGCGATCGGAGGTCGGGTGGCGGAGCTGACGGCGCGCGCAGGTGTTCCACGTGTCGCTGCTTTACAACCTGCTGCTGCACGACGAGAAGCGCCGCCCGTGGTGGAGCGCGGTGGAGCCGCGGCTGGTGCTGGGCGCGCTGCCGCTGAGGGAGAAGAACCACCTGGCGCAGGTGCCGATCGCTGCGATGGCTGGCGGACGATGGGGACGGAGGGGCTGACGGTGGCGCGAGCAGCTCGTGGACGAGCTTGGAGTGCAGGCGGTCGTGACCATGAACCAGCCGAGAGAGCTGCTGCCGAGTCTGCTCGGCACTCCTGTCTCTCCAGGTGAACCGTGTGGCGAGGCGGAGGGAAGGCTGCGATTCTGACTGGAGAGGTGGTGTGGCAGTGGACTGGGAGAATGCGGGAGTGAAGCAGTGCCTTGGGGCGACGGGAGACTTCTCCCCACCGACACTGGAGACCATTCAGCGGTGTGAAGCTGCTGCGTCTGGAGAGGCTGTTGCTCGTGGGTCTCATGTAGTGCCTGTATGCAGCTGCGTGGCTTTTGTGCACGACCAGGTTGATCGCCAGCACAAGACGACGTACGTGCACTGCAAGGCTGGGCGTGGGCGTAGCACAGTCATCGTCGTGGCCTTCTACATGCAGCACCGAGGCATGAGCCTGGACGAGGCCATTGCATTCGTGCGTTCCAAACGCCCCCACGTGAGTCTGCACCCCAAGCAGCGGCGCATCCTCACCGAGTACATTGCGACCATCTCTGCAGAGCTTTCACCAGCGAGCTCGTCATCTTCATGATGGCCATTGCTCGTCTTTCACGTTGCCTGCATCATATCTAGAGCTAGTTCACAACGTAGGCACACAAGTAACATATTCATCGGATCTCCATTGCAGTGAATCGCCTTACGGCTTGACGCGGAACGTGTACATGCCCTCGTCCGTGTCGGGCGCCTCCCACTCGAGTCCAAAGCTCGCGGCCGTGTCCAGCACGTAGTCGATCGACACGTTGCGCTTGGTGTAGCCGAGGATGAAGACGGAGCCCTGGTCGTCGCCGTGCGGCGGACGCATCAGGTAGCGCGCCGGTCTTGAACAGCGCGACCACGTACTCCTGCTCGTAGATGATGTCGGCGCCAAGCACGATGTCGAACTTGTTGGTGATCTGCTCCAGGTCCTCGCCCCAGAGCAGCTTGCGGCACTCGACGCGGTCCTGCACTTCGTTGAGTTCGCAGTTGGCCACCAGCAGCTCGACCGTGTCATCATCTCCATCCTGCATTGATCGCAGCGTCTTTAGACAGCGCTCGCTCGTTGGCAGCCGCGTGCAGGCAACAACGCACCGTGATGACGACGCGCTTGTCGGTGAGGTGGGAGGCGAGGATGCCGACAAGTCCGAGGCCGCTGCCGAGCTCGATGACCGACTTGCCCGCGAACATGGCGCGGTTGGCGTACATGTAGTCGCTGAGGAAGTCGCCCGCGCGCCACAGCGTGAGCCCCGTGGACTGCAGCGTCTGGCCGATGTCGCGGCGCAGCCCGTTGAGCCGGATGACGATCTCCTCGTGCTCGCCGAACGCGAAGCGGAACGAGTCCTCCTTGGGCTCCACGTCCAGCGCCTTCTGGATCTCCTCGCGCACGTCGCACGCGTCCTCCTCCACTGCAATGCCCCGTTCGGCCGCGAACTCCTGCAGCGCCGCCAGCGCCGCGCTCGACAGCGCCAGCGGCTCGTCGTCGTCGTCGATCAGCGCCATCTCCACAACAGTCAGTCACGCCGTAGCCATCCAACGCGCCAGAGTATCAGATATGAGCCGTTACGAACAAATAAGAGAGCTCCTCGCGGTCTCAACCCAGGCACATGGAGACGGCCGGGGTGCTGGCGCTGCTGGCGCCGTGGCTCGAGGCGCGCGACCTCGTGGCGCTGCGCTCCGTTAACCGCCTGGTGCACGCGCAGCTGCCGCTGCAGACGTGGGAGCTGACGGTCAGCAACGTGCGCAGGGCCGACGCGCTGCCCAATGTGGCGCGGCAGTTCCCCAACGTGCGCGTGCTGAGGCTGCGCAGGGTCATGCTGCCGCTCGAGACGCTCTCGGTCGCGCTGGCCAAGCTGCTGGCGGCGAGGTGGAGACTCAGAGAGCTCGAGCTCAGCCAGGTGTGGAGCCTGCACGACGGCCAGCTGCGCGTCGTGACGGAGGAGTGGGACGCGCTCGAGCGGATCGTCATTGACCGGTGCGACCAGATTCGCACGCCGCCCATTTTCGGCCCAAAGCTGCGCGCTCTCAGCATCCGAAGCCTCTCCATGACTGCCATACACTGCGACTCGAGCCTTCCCGAGCTTCGAGAGCTGGCAATCGCGTCCATGGCGCTGTCGACGATGAACGCACGAGACCTGGTCAAGCAATCGCTTTGTGCCGCTCCGCTGCTCGAACGACTAGACCTGTCGGGGTGCTCATCTGTGGAGCAAATTCTAATTGATCCTGGAGAGCTGCCACGACTGAGCTTCCTCAATGTCAGTGGCTGTTTAGCGCTCGAGCGGCTACACGTTTCGTCCAAGTCGCTCCGAGAGCTGCAAGTGGCCATGTGCGATCATCTTAGCCATGTCGTGCTCGATCTGTCGGTGATCAAAGGCTTGGATCTATCGCTTCTCAAGAACTTGACGCATTTATATATCCGTTCAAATTCGCTGAGCGTCCTGAGGCTGCGCGGTTCCTGTTGTCTTGAGCGGTCGACGACACAGGTTTTGTGTCCAAGTCTCCAAGTCGCTGAACTCGATGGCACGGATCTTTCAATCGAAGACCTGGCAGCAACCGAGATAGAAGGTGACAACGGTGTGCAAAGTATCCCTCAATGATTCAAAGCCTCTATTACCAATGTAACGTGCTAGTTCCAGATCCGGTGCTTGGTGCGTGACAGTATTGCTGGCAGACTCTCATTTGGTTCCCTTTCCTCTCGCGTGTTGTCATTCTCGTGTTTCCTACCTCGTTGTCGACTTGTATCTGATGAATGTGAGTCCGACGCAGAGGAATCACTGTCATATCGACTGCTCTTTCTGCTTTTCTTGCGGCTATGCTTCTTGTGCGAGCGTTTTTCCTTCTTGTGCTTCTTCTCTCGCTTCCTTTTCTTGGATGACGATCTACTACGCTCCCGACTCCGACTTCGATCGCTTGTGTCTGAATCGGAGTCGCGGTCGCTATCGGACCGACGTGATCGGCGCGAGCGATGTGATCGTTTCTTCTGACGAATTTCCTCTTCGAGCAGTCTACGAAGACGGTCTTCCTCCAATGTCTTTCCTGATGCAGTAGAGCGTCTATCATTTTCGTAATCGCGGTTACGACTTGAATGGCGTGAATCTTGCGATGATTCTCGTCGAGCAGTAGATTTTCTTGGCTCCATTCTATCTCCGTCTTTGAGGATGCTCGTAGTGGCCATCGAGCTTTTGGCTGGCACTGAAACGTGGCGAGAGTGGTCCAGAGCTCCTTTGGCTCTCAGCAAATCGTCGCTCACTGCTGGACGCTTGGGTCTATCTTGGCTGCCTGATCTAAACAGTCCACCGCGTCTTGGAGCTGGATGCATGGCCATAAATGCTCGACCTTTCGCTGCCAGCGCTTTGGCGTGTCGATCATGCAGCCTGAATGCGCTGTCGAACTCAGCAATTGCCTCGCGAAGCTTGCGCTTCTCCACCAGTTCGAGCCCGTACTCGTATCGTTCGTCTGCCCACTTCCGCTTCTGGGCCGCGTCAAGCTCTCGATACGACCACGGGTCAGCCGCCACTTCGCCTGGAGCCCCACTCGGATCTCTATCTTGTAGAGTCTGACCATCTTGTTGACTCGGTCGTTCTCGACGCAGAGCGAGCGATTGAAAACCGTCTGTCGGAATCCCGTAATGCTCCATCATCTTTTCCGATGCCCGGAGATCACGAAATGATCGCAGCGAGCGGATGTGCTCGTTCAGCGACGTTGGCTCGCCCTCTCGGTCCGGAAGTGTATACCGCTGCAGCGACTTAAAGGCGCTAGGCGAGAACCCAAACACCGACGTCATGTCCTCCAGCGCCGTCTCCTTGGCCCACTCTGCGCCAACATCTTCATCGGTCGCAGACACCAGCGCAATCGGCTGCGCTCCATGCTGCGCGAACGCGTCGTAGCTGACTTCGACGTCTCCCTCCTCCGCCAGCAGCGCCTGCACTCGCGCGTCGTCTGGCGCCACCACGCGCGCCACTACGTGCTGCTGCCCAACCTGCGCCGCGGTCGCCCCAACACACCGCACGACCAGCTTGACGTCGCTCCCTGCGATCGAAACGCAGCCGTCCGTCGCCCCAACCAGCGCCAGCTGCGCCACCTGCAGCTCCCCGACGTTCAGCAGCCGCCCGCGCACCACCGCGCGGCCGCTCAGGCGCCGCAGCAGTGTCCGCAGCAGCTCGCGCGCCGCCTGTCGCCCTTCGCCGCCCGCGCCCGCGCGCTTTTTGCCCCACGCGCGCGCCTGGAGCCGCGGCAGCACCGCCTCGCGCTCCAGCGCCGCCTCGCGCTCCCCGACGGCCGGCGCCCCGCTCGGCGCCTCCAGCCGCGCGCGCAGCAGCGCCACCAGCGCCTCGCTCATGGCGACCACCAGCGCCGCTCTTTGCCGCCCGCATTCATTCCGCCGTCCCGCCTTCTAACAATATACGTTTCCAAGGGTATCTATTTTATTTAACTACTTGTTTCACATCATTTACACAATATTATAAACCAGATACATCCATTTTAGAGAGTCTAGCCACCAGAAGGTTGCACCTACATACCCATTCTTGGATTCTCCAGGCGCGGGCGGCCCATGGGGAACACGACGACGTGGCTGGCGCAGGCGCTGTGCCCGAGGAGCAGGCGCTGTGGGTGGCGGCCAAGGCGGGCGACGTGGACGCGCTGCGGCTGGGGCTGGCGCGGCTCACGCCCGAGACGCGGCACTACGCCGAGTGGCGCGACCCCGTGTACGGCTACTCGCCGCTGGCGAATGCGTGCGCCGAGGGCCACCTGCCGTGCGTGGTGGCGCTCATCGCGGCCGGTGTGGACTGTAATGCGCGCGACCTGCAGGGCCACACGCCGCTACACATCGCCACGCGCCAGGGCAAGAGCGAGGTCGTGCGCGCGCTGCTCGATACGCTGGCCGTCGACTACTACGCCAAGACCACGGGCCCGCGCGCAGACGGCGCTCGACATCGCGCGCCACGAGTACCAGGCCGCCGACGGCCGCGCGCACGGGTACATCCAGTGCATCGAGATGATCGAGAAGGTGGGCTGGCGACAGCCAACGCGTGCCCGACAGGACTGACCCACGCCCGCGTTCCATTGCAAACAGAAACTGTGTCTCTACTCGGGCTGGCTGTACCAGCGCGCAGACAACCTGCTGTCGCTGGCTCAGGCATATCCTCACTCAACTCGTGGAAGAAGCGGTGCGTCGTGTAGCTGTTGATGGTTGCTGCTTCGTCTTGCGCTTGCCACTCACGGCACAAAACAGATACTGTCTGGTACTTCGCACCGGGAACCCCGACGCGATCGAGATCGATCTTTTTCCCATGCGGCCAGGCGAGAAGCGTCCGCCGTGTCCAAGGTGCTGTGAAGATGTGACTCGAGGATGGCATGGGAACTGCTGATTGAATCTGCACTGTCAATCGATCACAGTACGGAGCTCATCTACAATCCCAACGACGGGATCCAGGAAAGCAGCGAAGTTACATGGCTGAGCCGAAAGATTTTCGCTTTGCTTTGATGGCGTACGCCAAATCGGGGATCAACCGGGTGGCAGCACCGCAGTCAGTCGACTTTGCGGCAAACAACAATGAGGAGCTGCTGGCATGGAAGCTCTTCTTCACAAACCTGCGGGTAGGTCCAATCGATTTGCGATCGAGTACCTCAAACTCTGACCTTGTTGGCCTGTCATACAGCTACACGGACCAAGTCATGTCCAGATCTCCAACGCGTTCACAAGCCCTTCGTCGGTTAGCCGTCGGCCAACTATCGAAGGACGCACCAACGAGGATTTATCGGAGCAAGAGCAGCGCGATATCGAGCAAGCGCTGCGGCTGTCCGTCCAAGATGCGCATCGACATGCATCCACTTTCGGAGAATCTGCGCTGCCATCGGCTCCATCGTTGTCTGTGCTCAGCAATGAAATGTCTCCTCGCGCAACGGTCGCGCCGGACGGAGTTGAGATCGTGCAGCAGATTGGTCTTGCTGCTGTTCCGTCCGCGCCGGCAGCTCGAGCTGATCCAAATGGAGGACATGAGCCAGACGAGTGCGTGATCTGCTTTGATGGGCCACAAGAAGCTGTGTGCGTACCTTGCGGCCACAATGCGATCTGCATGGACTGTGCCAACGAGCTGCTCGACACGACACGGTTGTGCCCCGTGTGTCGTCAACGTGTTCGAGAAGTGATCAAACTTTATCGCGTATGAATGAACGGTGTGCATATGATTCAAATCAAGTCAGCGAGAACAACACCATGATCGGAAAGATCGGTACGTCACACTTTTTTTTACTTAGCTGCATCGTGTCGAATAGTAATTTTTCAGGAATTCATAAGAGATTATCAGGCGTGCCAGCCATCTAGATAACATTTCGCACGAGCACTACGCTCATTCACACCCGGTAGAGCTTGATCAGCTCGCGAATGGGCTGACGGCACACTGGACACTCACACGATGTCTCGAGAATTTCTTCTGCGCATGACATGCAGACGGCGTTGTGTCCGCAAGGGACGCAGACAGCAGCTTGCGGGCCGTCGAAGCAGATGACACATTCTCCAATAGACGAGTATGGCGGTGCCTGGGCAAAATCAACCACTGGTGGGCTGTGAGCTTCTGTTGTGGCAGTATGGTCAGCATGGGCATCCTCTTGGAGTGCGGCGTTGGTCTCATGTTCTCTGGGCTTCACAGGATAGCCATAGGGATCTTCACCGTCCCAGTCTGGTGCGGACACGGCCGCAGTGTTCAAATGGCTCGGGGGAGCAGTTTGGAGCGACAGCTGGATAGCTCGTCGCAGGTCTTCGTCCTCTTCTTCCGAGACGCTCCTCCTTGCAGGCTCGGGTCTATGAACTGGCTGTGTTGTGGGCTGAAAGCGTTGAACGGTTGGCTGGGGGTGGATGTGGTGGGGTGCCCTGTTCTGGGATGGTCTTGGGATGTTCTCTTGGTGGTAGTCGAAGAAGCTCTTCCACGCCTCGTAGCCCTCTCTGTCAACTGCGGCAAACTCCATTGGCTGCATGACGGTTGGCGACTCGCAGTGTGCCTTCATGTCCTTCAGAGCAGCGAACAGCGTGAATGTGTGCTCCTTGCGGTTGAACCACTTGCCGTCTATCGTCGGCCTCAGTCCCGCTGGAACGTGATAAAGCACGACCGAGGACGGGCACACTGGCCGCGAGAAGCCTGACGACTTCATGTTGAACAGCGCCAGCTCCAGAATTTCGGGCGCTCCCCTCTCCAGTACGATGCAAAACCTGCCGCGCGATAGCAAGTTAGAGGCTGAAGACCATACCGACCTGAGGGCGATAGGAGTCGTACCTTCGCGTCCAGGAGTTGAGCGACGAGATGCCGGACACGTAGGACAGCACGTTGTCGGTCTTCTGGTACATCCATCCGCTGTATAGGCAGAACCTCTGCGTCGTGGTCCACTCAGTCAGCCTTCTTCTCCAGCAATCGCTTCGCAAGCGTCCGCTCCTCTCACCTTCTCCAGCATCTCGATGCACTCCTGGAAGCCCCTGGTGGGGCCTCGTCCTCCTCTTCCTTCGCGAACCGGTGGCGCGCCACGTCCAGCGGCGTCTTGAGGCACAGGTTGGTCCCGAACGGCCGAGCGCGCGGCGACTCGAGCAGCGCGGCCAGGACCGCCGGATGCCCGCGCTTGCACGCGAGGTGCAGCGGCGAGTTGCCCTTGGCGTCCCTGGCGTCGGCGTCGGCGCCCGCGAGCAGCAGCAGCCGCGCGCACTCGGCGTGGCCCGCGGCCGCGGCGGCCGCCAGCGCCGTGCGACCCGAGCACGGCTCCTGCCACTCGATCCAGCGCTGCGTCTCAGGCGTCAGCCGCGCCAGCGCCGCGCGCACGGCGCCTGCATCTCCCGCACGCGCCGCCTGCCACACGAGCTGGTCCTCAGGGTACAAGCACTGCAGCAGCCAGCTGGAGACGGCGCCCATTAGCTCAAGGTGGCGGATTCGGGTATGAGATGGAGAGCCGTGCGCGACAGCTTCTGCGAGGAATGATTGCGCATGAGTTGGGAATGGTGGCGCGGCGGGAGGAGACTGGAGATGCTTGCACAGCAACAATGCCATGGCATGGCAAGGACGTGAGCTGCTGCGAGTGGGAGCGAGTGGGCCGAGGTGATTGATGACTGGAGGTGGATGCGGAGCTCGCGCCTCGAGCCGTGGCGAGTCGACGAGGAGATGGATGGCGTTTCGACTTGAACGAGTGGTTGAGTGCACGCGGGCGACTGCTGGGGAGTTGCTGTCGACGACGCTCGACTTGCTCCGTTATGGCGAGCCTGCTCACGATTGAAATCGATCACGGCGCCTTCGAGTTATCGCTCGAACGTGGGCAAACGCCGTTGCTGTCGAAAAGCATCCGCCGCGAGCTGCAAGCGAGCCTCATCTCACATGACATGCAGCCAGTCCTGCGCTGTGTAGCCATGTCTTCCACGTGGAGGGTTCCGTCGGAGCCAGTCGATCCATCGATGGCGGTGGTGGCGTCGTTGTTGCAAGTCGCTGCGTGCCCGTCCTGCGGCGCCAGCGTCAACCGCACGACGCGTTCTTTCCGTCGATGCCTCTTCGCCTGACTTGGTCACCAACGACTCCTTCAAGTGCGCCCCTCGCGGAGGCGGGAGCGCAGCGCCGTCGGTGGAAACGCCCAACCAGCCAGCTGGATGCGGCGATTCTTCGATTCTCCCCCTCCACCTGCAGCTCCGGCGCTCAGTTCCCGACTTGCTCGCCATGCGCGCGTGCGCCTTCGGCTCGGTGGACCCGAGCGCGCTGGTGCTCGACCCGTCCGCGTCCTCCATGGCCAAGCCCAGCTCTGCACGGCTCGCGTACCGCTACACGGGCGAGGAGCGTGGCGTGGTGTTCGAGCGGTCATCGACCAGGAGCAGCTCCCGGCCGGGCTCCATCCGCATGTCCTGGACACGCGGCGAGTTCCTGGGCATCACGTTCGTCGAGAAGCGCGGCAGCGGCGGCAAGGGTGTGGTCGTGGGCAAGACCACCAACCGCGCGTGCCCCGTGCGCGTGGGCGACGAGCTGTTGCGCGTGCAGGGCATCCCCGTCGACGCGCTCGACATTGCGTCCGTGCTGCGTGTGCTGCAGACCGCGCCGTCCCCGTGCGTGCTCGAGCTGGCGGCGTCCTCGTCCTGCATCACGCTGGCGCAGCCGTCTGCCGAGATGAAGCTCAGCGGCATCGAGCGCGGCATGGTGCTCGAGTCCATCAACGGCGAGGACATGACGGGCACCGCGCTCGACGAGGTCAGCGAGCGCATCAAGCGCGCGAGCAGGAAGCACCCCGCCAGCCTCGTGTTCAAGCGCCAGCGCCGCGAGATGGCGCCGCGCTCGCTCGCCGCGCGCCAGCAGGACGAGGCGCAGCTGCTGCGCAAGACCCACGCGCGCAACGGGCTGTCGGTGGCCGCCGTGCTGGCCGCGCTGTCGTTTTAGCAGTCGCAAGCGCAGCTCGAGCCGCCCGCACGCGGGAATGCGGGCGCTCCATGTCGGTGTCTTCAACATGCGCGCATTTTCTGCGTTTTAGAGGTAGTGATTGGGTGAAATGGGTGCTGAAAATACGTTGATTGGACGAAAAGGTCATCGTAGCTCCTCGCCATTTTCTTAGTCGAGAATCCGCCCCCGACAAGCGGAAGGATGCAGGTGCCCGCGCCCGTCAAGGTGGCCTTCCTGGCCGCGCTCGTGGCTCTCTACTGGCAGCCGGAGGCGCTGCTGCAGCTGGCGGGCGAGCAGGGGACCGACATGCAGGTGCAGGTCGTGCGCTTCCTGCTCACGATGGGCACGATATGGATCGCCGTGCACGCGTCCTGCCGCCTGTGGCTGTCGGTGCTCGTGGCGCTCGTGCAGGGTGCGTGCTGGGCGCTCTTCCTCGCCAGGGACCGCGACCGCAAGCAGGTGGGCGAGCAGGTCGAGGCGCAGAAGCAGCTCTTCCAGCTCGGCACCGTCGTCTGCTTCGCCGCGCTCTGGGTGCTCAACCTCTTCTTCCGAGGCGACCCCAAGCAGGAGCGCTTTCGGTGCGCTTTCTCGTAGTCGTTTGCTCTTTCGTGTGGCTGATGCTGACAGCTCGTGTGGTGCTCCTTCAGCCAGCGACTGCGCGCGTTCTACGCCAAGCACAACCCTGCCAAGCTTAAGGAGGTCGACACGCTGGTCCTCAAGTACGACGGCAACGAGGAACTGCTCTTCACGCGCCTACACCGCAAGTACAACGCGCTCTCCGTTGATGGCGCTGGCGCCGCCAAAAAGGCCGCCAAGATCGACGAGGGGGCTTTCTTGTATGAGCAGTCGGAAGACGAGGCGGCCGAGACGGACGCCGCCAACGAAGCCGACAACGAGGCCGACTCGGAGAGCGACATGCGACCGCAGGCAGACTCGAGCTCCGCTGATAGCGAGGTTGACGAGGGCTTCCACGTGGTCAAGCCCCCGTCTCCAGTTCGAGTTACTGGCGCGGCGTCCCCTGTCAGCACACCTCCGATCTCCCCGCGCAGTGCCGCGCCACTCGCTCACACACGCCGCCAGTCGTCCAAGCTGATCCAGGACGCGATCGCAGAGGCTCGCCGCGCTCAGGAGGCTCGTGTTCAAGAGCGGATCGCTCGGCTCTTTGCCAACAAGCCGCCGCAAGCGTCCCCGTGAGTCAAATCAAGTCTCCATTTCGTTCGCAAGGTCCGGTCAAGCGAGTCAGGTAGCCCATCTAATGCAATGCAAGCAGGCGTTTGGTATTTGCACTCGCGTGTGGAGGTCGTTCTTGCAGCTGGCATCCCAGTCCATGCCATCGTAGCCTTGAAATCCTGAGCACGCCTAGTCACAGGTTTGCGCATACTACAAATAGGGGCGAAGATCGTAGAGGAAGGATGGACGACGTCGCCGCCAAGTTCCGCGTGGTGAAGCTCACGCGCGAGGAGCTCAAGGTGCAGTGCAAGCGCGACGACTTCGAGCAGTGGGGTGCGCCGGCGCTGGACCTGGCGCAGTACCAGCTCAAGGAGCAGCTGCAGCGCCAGACCGCGCATTCGCGGCGCGGGTCGATCTTCTGGGCGCTGGTCCAGCGAGACGAAGCCTCCCCAGCAGCGGACGATGAGAGCGACGCGGGGCTTGTGCCGGGGGTGGATCTTGATCGTTTGCCACTGCGAGAGCCACATGTTCGACTGCGTGCTGCGCCGGCGCTCGGGCGAGATTGTCAGGGGGTTTTCGCATCACATTGCTTCAGTGTTCACTCTGCCGGCGTTCCGCAAGCAAGGGCTCGCAACCTATTTCCTTACGCAAGTTGGGATTCGCATGGCCAAGCTAGAGAACGCGGTCGTGTCCATTTTGTACTCGGACATTGGGCCGACGTACTATGACCGCCTCGGGTGGAGGCTCTATCCATCAACGATGGCCACGCTGGACCTCGACGACCCGAAGAACTCCAAGGTTGTGGCTGTCGATGCAGCATCTGGGTACACCCAGGAGAAGCTCTACCTTGACGGCAAGCTGGGTGAGTTCCTAGCGTCAGACAACGAGCGGTTGATCAATCAGCTGAGAGGAGACGAATTTGCTGGCCAAGAAGCTTTTGTGGTGCTACCCACCCGAGACTCAATCGAGTGGCAGTTCTGTATTGGCGTGCACTACGCCGATATTCGCGGATTTGATGAAGCCCCAACTCAATGTGGCTTGCGGCTTCTTGGAGCCGACGCCTTCATCGTTTGGTGCCACAATCTCAAGGAGTCAACTCTCTACATCGTTCGAGCTCGCTTTGGCGAGGATAAGGATGCTATTCGTGTGTTACTCGTTGCAGCTTTGCAAGAAGCGCGCAAGTTCAAGCTGAGTAAAGTTGCAGTCTGGAACCCACCGAAGTTCTGCTCAACGATGGCGTTCTGAAGGATCTTCAAGTTGCTCTCTCCGAGCGCGAAGATTCGCTTTCCAGCGCTATGATCCTCGGTCAGCCACACGCTGAAAACGCATCTCAGCTCCTAGCTGTCTGGCTCGCAAACGAGAAATACGCCTGGGTGTAGGTCTAATCAGCGTCTGCACGATTGGGGAACAGTGCCGCAAACTCGGCGGAACGGTTTACAAAATGGTTGATGAAAAACTTGCTCTGCCATGGAGTCCTATCGTCATTCCGAGTGTCCAAAATGACCCATCCAAGCCATTTGAAACTATTCGGATATGACACAGTAGTCAACATTTGCATTGGAAATTTTCGATGTGCTCGTACTCAAATTGCTGAGTCGACATGCTCGAGTGAGCTATGCTATCGATAACATCATCTTGATCGCACGAATGTGTAACAAGGAGTAGTAAATCAGACGTAGCAAGCAACTACATAGGCTTTCAGAAATCGTATCAACCATCAATTCATCCAGTCAAATCATTCAGCGTCGACTTTCACACGAGTGAAGACTATCCGGGTGCTTTTTGGCAATAACCGAGATCAACGCTGAAATAGCGCCCCGAATTAGTTGCCGATCGAGGCAGCCATGTACAGCGCCCACGACCGAGTCAGCCCGTCGTCCATCTTGACGCGCTGCAGCACGTCCATCGCCTTGGCCTTGTTCACGATCGCGTAGCTAGAGTACAAGATCGACAGCCACGCGTTCGTCAAGTCTTCACTCGTCACGATCGGCTGCTTGGACAGCACCCCGTCCCACTCCTCGCGCACAAACTGCTGCGAGCGCACGAACGGCGTGACAGCCGACACGGGGAGCATCTGGATGCCGTGGATGCAGTACTTCTCGGGACTGAACCACGTCGCGTAGTCCACCTTGTTGTCAAAGAAGATGCCCGTGACCTTGTTGGGCCGAAAGTTGGCTGGGTGGATCTGGTTCTGGTCCTCCACGAGGAAGTACGTCTGGATCGCGTGCGCATTCACGCGCGCCATGAGCTTCCCCACCATGGCAAGCTGTGCGTTGTTGGTCACCTTCCCGTACATGTGTAGTCCGAACGAAAAGTTGATGTCCTCCGACGTGCTCTCCTGGTCCTTGCCATCCGCGAACGGAGACACACCGTGTGAGTACGAGTGACCGCGGAACCAGTCGAACGACCGGAAGCGCGGGAAGAATCGGTCGCTCGCGTCCGAGTTGGCGACGTCGCGGATCAGCAGCTCCGTCATGGTATTCAGCCGCGGGATCTCCGACCACGAAGGGTCCAAGAAGTTGATGAGCGCCGCCGTGTGCACCCAGTAGCCGTAGTGGAAATGGTGGTCGTTGTACATGGTGTTGCCAAAGTCTGCGTTCATGTCGTTCTTGACGAAACCCTCGGAGCTCACGATGCCGCCGTACACGCGGTCGTACTGCAGCTTGTACGTCCACGAGTTGCTCAGGTACGGCGCCATGATGTTGCGCAGCTTGCTGATGCATGTCGAGAACAGGCTGCGGTCTCCACCGACGACAGCCGCGTCGTTCGCCATGAGACACAGAGAAGCGTACTTCTGAGCCGCCTTGCCGTTGAAGTAGTAGCTGCCGCCAATCGGGATATCCCAGTTCGCATTGATGTCGTCGCGCAAGTGATCAAGAATACGCTGCTGTTGCACGGTGGCTGCATCCAGCTTGCGCGGAGGGTAAAAGTCAGATGGCACATCTTGCGTCTCACGCATGTTCCACACCGTCGGAGCGTTCGGAGGTGTTGTGTAGGCGTCGAAGATACCGCGCGTCGTCGAGTACGCCGACATGCCGTTGACCTTGGAGACGCCGCTCGACGTATCGATGGTGGTCGTGTGGTGCGGCATGGCGAAGTGCAGCAGTCCGCTGGAGCAATCACCCATTGTTTTCCAGTTGAACGCGTACGTCGAGTCGTCTGTGAAGGAGACGGATCCACTCTGGACGATGCAGGACTTGTATTTGTCGAGTGAGGGCATCCACGAGTCGTCAGTGGCGAGTGCGAGACGGAGGATACCGTCGAATGGGCTATCACTTTTCAGGGCTGATCCATTGTCTGCTCTCAGTGTCACTTGCTTGTCTGCTCGACCATCGGGCGTCAACGAGTAGAGAACCCACTTGGTGCCAGCATTGGTGACGATCTCGAAACGAGACTGGGTGACTCTGTCGGTTGGCGTCTGGCCATTGACGGTGAGAATGGCTGAGCTTAGCTCAAGGCGAGGCGAAAGTCCGTTTGAATATTTGGTTGACGCATAGACCATACCGGTGACGAGATCCGAGGTCATTGCACCGGCACCAACTTGGAATTGGACACTCACGCCTTGGTCCGCCCAGTCCGTGACCTTGAAGCTCGGCTTGCTTGACGCAAATTCAGAAGCTGTCATCACCACTTCACGCACGAGCCCGTGAGCGTAGAACTTGATGGCATCGCTGTTGCCAGAGCTGCCGCCACCGAATCGGTAGCGATACGGGTACGTGATCGAGAGGCCGAATGGAGCCTGATCAACCACAGCTTGAAGCATGAACGGATTCGACCAGATGGGCTGAACAGCGGCTCCAGGCTTGTCGAACGCGATCAAGTTGCCCCACCAATTGTTTGTTGGCAGCGCACGGTTGGCAATAGCAGCCGGGTCAACGTTCTGCGGAGGGCACAGGTTGTTCATGGCGTCGGTAGTCTGAACGAGATCAGCACCCGGTGCACCTGCTCCCCACGATGTAGACTCAAGCACGGATGATCCATTAGTTTCTCCGGCAGGAGGTTCATGAGTGTGGGAGGATGAGCCACTCGAGTTGTTGACAGTCGGCGACGAACTCCAATCTCCGACGGCCGCGTTGACGACTCCAGTGACCGCCATTGCATCCCACCGAGATCCTGTTCCGGAACTTGACGCGACCGGAGCTTGTGCATTGGCGACGTGCCTGGCTAGCTGTTGGAGCAATACAGCAGACCCGACTGCATGAAACGCTGGGAACCTCATAACTGGCTAGCTGGAATGACCTGGTTGAGTGGAGAAGCAGTGCGCCTCGGCAGGAGATCGCAGAAGATCGAATGGGTCGAACAGTTTGCTGTGTGCGCGTCGCCAGCACCGCAGAGCAAAGACCCCGCCATTGCTGCTCTAGGCAATGAGGAGGAGTTAAAGCTCAACACTGCAGCGCACGAGACGAAGCGCAACGAAGCTGCCGAGACCTCATTGTCACATCGAGTTGGACAAGTAGCTTCACTGGAGCGGAGCTCGTCGACAACTTGCATTATCAGACCTCCAAGCCCTAGTCAGCAGTGCATCTTGCGCATTTGCGCAGCCGATTAGCAGCTTTTGACACACTAGACGCTGGGATATCGTCGTCGAACGTGAGACAGAACCTAGAAGTAGCCTCGGCGTTGTCGTGCTGCTTTGCCTGCGTTGTCCTTGTGTGCCTCGGCCCCCATCAACAGTCGACACCGACGCGTCGATAAGCCCGGCTGGAATGCAAATGTCTTGGTGGCCCAGTTAGCTGCAACATGAGAATCGCGGTGAGTTGGTGAACCACAGAGATAATGGCGCTCGAAACGCTTGCCAACAACGGCGGTGGTTCAAGTTGACGAGAGTTGGCAAAAGTTCCCGTGTTGATTCATGCCATGAACTTCAACAGCGGCTACGAACGGAGGTCTACACCCATGAAAAGCGCTCGTTCGCGAGCCATACCGGAAGGTCGTCGCGATTATTGGCTCCACCAAACACAATGGCACTCGAGCACGACATTTCTCGGGTGGCATGGTTCACACTGAGCTGTCTGAGCACCGCCTCGGAGTGCAAGACCTCGGGTGGATTCCAGATCACCACTTTCTGGAAATTGAACTTGCGAGCTTCTCGCAGCGCAGCCGCCAGCAGCTGCACAGCCGCAGAGCTGTCACTTCCAAACTCAGCTCGCACAATGTAAAGTGCCATCTCCTTGACGTTGTGGCACCACACAACAAACGCCTCCGAGTCGGACAACTTGACGCCGCACTGATTCGGGATTTCCGCGTACTTGTGAGCGCGAGCATAATGTGCGCCGACGCAGAACTGCCACTCGACCGAGTCCCGCGACGGGAGAAGCGCAAACGCATCCTTGCCGTCGTACAAACCCTCACTGAGCTGTTGCACGAGCTTCTCGTTGTCTGATGCAAGGATAGTGTCCAATCGATCATCCAGAAAGAGCGCCTCTTCTTGCAGTCTAGGAGTCGACTCGATTGCAGCAACATTGGCGGTATTTGCAGGATCGAGAGTGGCGATAGTCGAAGGGTACAGTCGCCAGCCAAGCTTGTCGTAGAACGAGGCACCAATGATGGAATACAGCGCTGACACTAGCGCTCCTGGCTGCTGCGCGAGTTTGTCACGTACGAGTCCCAGAAGAACGATGCCAGCCCTTGCCCTCGAGACTCGGGGCGAGTGAACACCGAGCCTACCTGGAACGCATATCCACGCTTCAGCTCTCCCGTCTTCGATTGAAACGCGCAGTCAAAGCGATACGTCTTGCATAGACAGTGAAAGGCGACGGTCTCGATGTTCAGACCCGCATCATCATCGGTATCGCTCGTATCTCCCGGGTTGCGGTCTACCAGCGCCCAGTACATCGACCCACGCTTGGCGAACGCCGTCTCTCGCTGCAGCCGCTCCTTCTCTTGGTACTGCTCCATGTCAAGTCCAAGCAGACCCGGCGCACCCCATTGCGGGTGATCAACGCGCTTGCTCGCGATGATGAGGTCTTCGCGCGTCAGCCGCACGAGGCGGAAGCGGTCTGCGAGCGCCATGGCGTCCTGCTCCGTTGCCTGGAAATCGGAAAAATGAGATCATGACGTCAGTCATCGCAAGCGTCCCCTTACATGTAGCAACACTCATCATGGATGAGGCGAAGGATCTGTGGTTGTGAAAACAGCTCATTCTGGTCCCCGGCCCGGTGCTGCAAGGAACCTATGGAACCGGTTTGCAAGCAAACAGCGACGACATGCATACAGGAGTTTGGAGCTGAAGAGGACGCAATTCTAGTGTGAAAGTCATCCATTCTGCACATCTGGTTACAGTCTGGGTGGGGCCAGGAGTTCTCGGCGCCCTTCAAGATCAAATTCATCACGCCCACTGGCTGCAATCGCTCCAGAGCCACGGTGGGGGAGGAAGCCCAGGTATCATGTCAGCTATATGCAAGCAGTCGTGGGTTTAGAAGAGGCCAAGCTCCTTCTTCTTGGACTGCTGCTTCCACTTGGGAAGGTCCGCAAATTCAGCCTTGCTCATTCCGACAACGGTAGAAAACTCAGCATCCGAAAGGTACGTCTGTGCGGCACACACAAGAGGCAAAAGAGCGTTAGCTGAGCGAACAGCAGCACGCCTGTGGCGCCTCGACTGTGTTGTTGGTCTCATGCCCACGCACCTCCTTGGCAGTGATGTCAATGCCCTCGACACCAGCAACAAGCTCATTGTACGTGTACGTCTGGTTGCCTCCGCTCGGCGCAGACTTGGCAGGCGCCGCAGCCGGAGCAGGAGGTGCCGCAGGAGCAGCAGCCGGGGTCGGCTTCGGCGCCGGAGCAGGCGTCGCTGCAGGCGTCGGTGCGGGCTCGGAAACCGCTGCGGCGGCGTTTGTGAAGGTACCCGGAAGGTCCTTGGGAGCGTTCTTCTCCTTCTCCTCCTTGAGCTTCTTCAGTCGCGCCTCGTACGGGTCCACGAACTCGTTCTTGGAGAAAAGCTCGCGGTCCCAAGCCAAGAAGTTGCTCGTGAACATTGGTGGCTCCTGGTTAGAGTACACCGTGATGATGGGGGTACCGCTGCCACGTCCGTCACTCTTGGCAAGCTCAAGGTACTTAGTGGCAAGCGCAGCGGCCTCGCGCTTCTCAGACTCGTTCGCGCCGGAGCCGATCCACACATACAGCGACGTGTACGTGTCCAGCAGGAACACGTCATCCACGTTCAGGTCGTCTTGCGCAAAGTTGACGATCTCGTGGGCGTCGAAGTAGCCGTACATGTTCGAGCAGTGGAACAGACGCGGCTCGTGCGGAACCTCATCCAAATGCTTGGTCTTGGCGTAGTCGCCCTTGCCGCCAAGCGTGTCCCAGAACTCCGCAGGCTCGTCGCCCTCCTGGACAACGACGCTCGAGCGGCTCTTCTTCAGGGAGGCAGCAATGCTGGACGCAACGCTGCGCTCCGTTTCACTGCTGCCAGAGCCCTGCCACTCGAACACGGTTGAGGGAGTGACGAGGATGAAGCAGTCGCCAGAGCTCAGGCTGGAAGCAACCTCCTCGACCTGCGAGGCGACCGTGTTCTCCGCGTTCGAGCCCTTCACGTGGAACAGCGACACTCCGTCGGTATCATACGAGTCCGAGTCGTCGCGGTTCGTGAATCCGCTGGCCTTTCCGCCAGAGTGAACGATCATCCTGCCGTGGAAGAGCGCGCGGAAGTGCGCAGGCTCCTTGCCCTGGACGACGCGCACCTGCACCGGAGAGCCACCCAGGTGGTCATCGAGCTCCTTGGCCAGCAGCGCAGATGCACCCTTCTCGTCCGTCGTCGAATCACGCCCCTGCCAGAAGTAGATGACTTCGGCCGGCTTGCCGCTCGGAGGCGTGACAGTATGGAGGACAATGTAGCTGTCGCCGCCAAAGAAATGTCCGTGCAGCTCCTGCGGGACCTCAACCTTCGCAAAGTCCTCGATGCGCCACACAGTCACCTCGTGCTTGCCCTCGTGGTTGGGATCCACACCGATGTCGTCCTCTGTCTGCGCAGGCGCAACCAGCGAGCTCACATCAAGCGACTTCTGCGAGGTAACAGCAACACCCTGGCTGACGTGGCTGCCAAAGTTCAAGAGCGCCTTCGGGGACGTCCACGACTTGAAGAGAGCCGTGAATGCAGGAGGCTCGCCCTCTTGGATCACACGCGTGACCGGCGTGCGAGAAGAGCGATGGTTCTTCGACAGGTAGTTCGTAGCAACCGTGACGGCATTGCGGCGCTCACCGGGGGAGGCATTCTTGCCAATCCAGACAAACACTTCCGCGCCGGTATCGACAATGAACACGTCCTCCGCCTTCAGCAGATCCTTGGTCAGCACACCCGACGACGGGGTCACGTTCTCCACTTGAAGGTCGCTCGACGAGTCGCTGACGTGCAGCAGCGTAGTGCTCTGCTTGGCGAGGCGCTCGAACGACTCATCATTGCCACCACTGTGGGTCACTTCAATGTATCCACCGAGCGCCTCCCAAAACGCAGCGTTCTTCGGGTCCTCGTCGATGAAAGTGATGTTCGCGCGGGCACCGCGGTCCTCGTTGTTGATCTTGCGCACAAACTCAAGGCCCTTGGCCTTCTCCTGGCGATTCGCGGTCTTGCCGTTGTACACGTACAGCTCAAGGCCAGCGTCCAGGACGAAGACATCGTCCGTGTTGAGCGAGGCGCTCGAGAGCGCGACCTGGCTGACGCGCACGGTGCGCTTGCCCTTGATCTGGTACAGGATCGTGGGGTACTCGTCGCGCTTGACCTCGTTGAAGCCGCTGGCGATGCCGCCCTCGAGGTACGTGAGTCCGTTGCGCTTGAAGTACGACATGAACAGCTCCTGCTCACGAGGATCACAGAGGGGGAAATGTGAGAGGTCTGATACAAGTTGCGGTTGAAGTAACCACGGGTGCGAACCCACCGACTCGTAGCCCTGGCACTCGCGGTGCTGCACGGGGCTGCCGCCGAGCGCCTCGTCGAGCTCGACCGACTTGTACGCGGCCACGCCGCTCTCGTCCGCCGACGTCTCCTTGCCGAGCCAGAAGTGGATGTTGTGCGTGAAGCCGCTGCAGCGTCACGCAAAGCAAGGCGTCAGCAGGCTTCCCCTCGAAGGATCTCCATCCGCAGAGCTGCGAGACGCACCCCTTGCCGCCCACGGTGCTCAGGAAGATGTAGCTGTCGCCGCTGTGCACCTTGCCGAGCTCGCTGGCCGGCAGCGGCACAGGCTGCAGCGCCTCGATGCGCCAGGCCTCGAGGCCCTCCTTCTTTCCGGCGTCCACGAACGCGGGGTCGATCGACATGTCGGCACTACAGGCAACGCGGTTAGAGGCGCTCGAGGGCGGCAGCGGGCGGCGGGGCGTACGGCAGCGACGCGTGGCGCGGCTGGAGGCTTGGATCGGGTGCACTTTCTCGGGGAAAACGCCAACTGACGATCGGAGATCGCTCGCGTCCGCTGTCCGGCGCGTCGCGATAAGGTGACCGATGAACCCAGGTGCCGCGCCTTTTGCGCCAATCCGAGGCGCGCGTCAGACGCATCCGCCAATCGCAGCGACCGAAGAAATCATCCTGCGCGACATTTCGGCCAATCGTCGCGCCGCGTCAAAGTGTGACATTATTCAGCTTCAAGCTGACGTTGGGGATGCTTGATAAGGGACACGAGGGACGGAAAGATTCAGTTGAAAGCGTGCAACTAGTCACGCACGGAGTTGTTGCCAATTCACATCCCCTGTGCTCGGCAAGAAGCCAGCAGGGCTGATGGCTTCATTCAATGTGGACTTGAGAAGGTGGAGCAAATGTGTGCGATCTGCGAGATATTCAAATTGTTGGACTTTTGACTTGTGTATGTTGACTTCCAACCACTCAACCGTAATATCCCTTTGAAAATTATAAAACCATTGGGAAACAAAACAAAAAATAAGCTCTTATCAATAGCACTAATTTTTTTACAATAAAGCTCTCAAAAATGATGAGTAGAGTATCGAGGTAATGTGATTGACCATCATGTGAAAAGGGACGTAGGAGCTGGAGCGGTTTTCATTATTTTTCGAAGAAAATATACCCAAGCTCTGGATCGATGGTGTCTCCATTGAAGCTTCAATCACTTGTAGCCACGTTGGAGTCGCTTACCGAGAAACACTACATTTTAGTCATGGTTGGGCTTTGACAGCTCTAGGTTGTCACAGAAGCGGAGGCTGGTGATGCCATGCCTCCTTCTACATCAGCTTGTGGCTGACGCAGAACGGTAGATATTTTTGATCAGGTGTGGATGTGGATACACCTTGCCGGGCGTGCACACCACGGTCACATAGCTGTGCATCTTCACGTGAGCTGTTGCTGCATGCGTATGCCGCTCAAGGCTCGCTGCAATTTACCGCTGGTGTTGGTGTTGGGCAGCGCTGTTGATGCGTATGCAGCCCAAGTAAAAGACGAGGGAGTGTTGCGATGCGAAACCGTCTGCAATAGAACTGCGGTGTGCACCGAGGTCAGTGGTGAGCCGACTTCAAGCTCGGATACCACGGCTTCAACATTACAACAGCGTGTTGATTGGGCAGAAAATCGTACTTGCCGTCTTTCGATTGGAGGATATCTCTTCACGTCCCGTGCGTCCCCTCTATCATCCATCCCGAACGTCCCGAACGTATCATTTTGATAGGGGACCATTTTCTGCTTTGTGGTTCAACCCTGTCCCCAAGCGGCCTGGTGCATAAATCCTGAACCTTGCACATCCAAGCACCCGTGCCCCACCGTAGGTGTCGCCGCCGCATACTGAGCGCCAGTGATTCCCCCCTCGTCACCTGCGCGTCGCCGTTGCGCATTTCCCGATCGGCCGCCAAGCGACCAGCTCCGTCTACTGCGCCCGAGCGAAGATGCTGGCGAGGAAACTGCAGACGCAGGTGCGCGCGCTGCAGGCGGCGGCGGCCCCGCGGCCGCTGCGCTTGGCCTTCCGCTGCTTCGGCGTGTCCGCGGACGACGCCGAGGACGACGATGAGATGGACGTGCCCAAGGAGGAGGCGGTGGACGAGCCCGAGTCCGTCAAGAAGTTCCTCAACGCCGTGCCCAAGTACAACCCGCCCATCAAGACGGGCATGAAGGGCATCAGCATCGTGAGTGGCGTCCTCTGCGCGGGCTCGCGTGAGTGGATCGGACTGACTGACGCTCGTGCGTTCGTGGCAGGTGCACGACCCGCTGTACAACAAGGGCACGGGCTTCAAGATGGTCGAGCGCGACCGCCTCGGTGCGATGCTGCTAGCGACGTTTGCAGTGTTGCAAGCCGCCACGCACTAATGACGAACCTTTGCTTGGTGACGGCAGGACTGCGCGGCCTTGTGCCCCCGCGCCGCCTCGACATGGACGCGCAGCTCAAGAAGATCTACCAGGTCTACTCGGAGGAGCCCGACCCGCTGCGCAAGAACATCTTCCTGTCCGACCTGCAGAACCGTAACGAGACGCTCTTCTTCCGCCTGCTCATTGACCACATGGAGGAGATGGGTACGTCCTACCTGCCCTGCAGCTTGATGAACACCCTCGTCTCACGTGCGTTCGTGTTGTGGTCGCTGTTACAATGCAGCTCCCATTGTGTACACCCCGACGGTCGGTCTCGTGTGTCAGAAGTTCGGTAGCGTCTTCCGCCGCCCGCGAGGCATGTACTTCAGCGCCGAGGACCGCAGCCAGTTCGGCGCCATGGTGCACAACTGGCCGTGCGACGACGTTGAGGTGATTGTCGTCACGGACGGCAGCCGCATTCTCGGTCTTGGCGACTTGGGCGTCAACGGTATGGGCATTCCCATCGGTAAGCTCGCGTTGTACACGGCTGCCGGTGGCATCGACCCCCGCAAGGTGCTCCCGGTCGTGCTCGACGTGGGCACCAACAACCAAAAGTTCCTCGATGACCCGTACTACCTCGGCATGCAGCACCCGCGACTGACGGGCGAGGTCTTCTGGGGAGTCGTGGACGAGTTCATGCGTGCTGTGCGCAG
The DNA here is from genome assembly GCA_024867545.1 of Phytopythium helicoides. Classification (NCBI taxonomy): domain Eukaryota; phylum Oomycota; class Peronosporomycetes; order Pythiales; family Pythiaceae; genus Phytopythium; species Phytopythium helicoides. The sequence continues at coordinate 867,156 of JANFNE010000011.1, read as the reverse complement.
CCGCTGGCCCAAGGCTCTCGTGCAGTTCGAGGACTTTTCGAGTGACCACGCTGCCGATGTTCTGAACGCGTACCGCCTCAAGCAGCTCTGCTTCAACGATGACATCCAGGGAACGGGTGCCACGGTGCTCGCTGGCGCGCTGAGTGCCTGTGAGCGCGTTCAGATCCCGCTGAAGGACCAGCGCATCGTGATTCTTGGTGCCGGCAGCGCCGGTCTTGGTGTCGCGACGACGCTGCTGCAGGGTATGCTCCGTGAGGGTATCACTGCTGATGAGGCTCGTAGTCGCTTCTACATCCTGGACCAGCATGGACTGATGGGATCTTCGCGTTCGGGACTGAACTCGGGCCAGAAGTACTTCTCGCGCTCCGACCTGGCGGACAAGACGAGCCTCGTGGACGTCATCAAGGCCGCCAAGCCGACGATGCTCATGGGCCTCAGCGCGGCTCGTGGAGCATTTCACCCAGGAGGCCGTGGAGGAAATGGCCAAGCATGTTGAGCACCCGATTGTGTTCCCGCTGTCGAACCCGACGTCGGTCGCTGAGTGTACTGCCGAGCAGGCTTACGAGTGGACCAAGGGCAAGTGCGTGTTTGCGAGTGGCAGTCCGTTCGAGCCGGTGAACTACGAGGGCAAGACGTACGCTGTGAGCCAGTGCAACAACATGTTCATTTTCCCGGGTGTGGGTCTTGCGTGCAAGGTCAGCCACGCGTCGCGTGTCACGGACCGCATGCTGTACGCTGCTGCCAAGGCGCTTTCGCAGTGCATGACGCCGGAGGAGATTGCCAGCGGTCGTGTCTTCCCATCGGTGTGCAACATCCGGCATGTGTCGCTCAAGGTGGCCACTGCCGTGATGCAGTGCGCGCTGGACGATGAGGTGGCGGGCTTCCGCCCCAAGATCCGCCGTGGCGCCAGCTTGGAGGCGTACATCGCTTCGAAGATGTACTACCCGGCCTACCACTCGCTCGTGGAGTAAGTTTTCGATCCAAGACGGAGGCGATCTTGGTGGACAAACGAACAAACTACCGCAGCATCTTGTAGAATGGGGGCTCAGCAGCCCTCAAGAAGTGAATCGATTCGATCGCTCTGCGATTACAATGTACGAGAGCGCTTCACGTGAAGCACTTCGCTTTTCCGTTGTGGACAATGCCAGACACGGTTGTTGTCTGTAGTCGCCCAATGTCTAATCTTGCCGTCAAGTTGGCGTTGGCGCTGTGTTGAGCAGCTCCCTAACTGGTTTGAAGCGTGCTCAGGCGCTCGAGTTTGCAGCTGGTGGAGCCAGCAGCTCGAACTTGGATACGAACGCATCGAAGAGCTCTTCGTGATCCGGGTCTCCAGGCCGTCGCAGCGCGTGCAGACAGCCCGTGACGAACCCTCGAGGTGAATCAATGTCGACGCCGCTGGCGTAAACAAACGTGTCGCCCGGTGCGAGCACCGGCGTGTTGCCCACGATACCTGGCGAGTTGCGAGGAAGCGCGATGCGCTGGCCCTTCTCGCTCTCGAATGTGTATTGGCGTCCAAGGATCTGCACGGCCGTGTGCTCGTCTGTCGCAGTGGCGATCGGTTAGTGTCGTGTCAATGCAGCAGCCAAGCTGCACGGCTTGCACGCACTCTCGTTGGTGATGGTGACGCGGTAGGTGAAGCGGAAGACGTTGTTCTCCGGGTTCGAGTGCGTCTGCACGTACTGGCTCGTCACCTCAATGCGCACGCCGTCCGTCACGGTCACTGCGAAGCATGCAGCATTAGCACCGAGCTGGGTGCTGTCGTCATGAGGGTTCTCTCACCGCTGGAGCACTTGGCGAGCAGGATCTGCTCCGAGATCTCGTGCAGCGTCCTGCAGTCAGCCTGCCGTCAGCGCCCCTTCACACCTTCCTCCACCTCCCTAGTCGACGCACATGATGGCTTCGTCCAGCTTCTGCTCGATCAGCTGCCACAGCACCGCCCGTCAGCTCTGGAGCCGCTCCCGGCGCTCAAGTCCTCGCCATACCTGCTCGTCGGCGAGGTCCTTGTTGTCGCGGAAGACCTGGCGGATGACGTCGACCACATCGACGCCGTGGTGCGCGCGCGGGCCGCGGAAGCCCTGGCGGCGCCAGCGCTCGTAGTCCATAAAGCCGCGGATGGGCGCGGCCTCGTCGGCGGCCGCTGGCGTCAGGTCGCGGTTGGTGGCGCCGCGCGTCGGGTCCAGGAACTGGCCCACGCCCCAGTCCTCGAGCCGCAGCGGCGCGCGCAGGCAGAAGTGCGGCGTGCGCTGCAGCTCGCGCGCGTCGCGCAGCAGGCACTTGTAGATGGCGCGCACGGTGGTCGCCCGGGGCATCTCGGCCGGCAGGTCCCGTTGGTCGAGTGGGGGAAAGGCAACGGACGCGTCAGCCATACTGAGCGCCAGAGACACGGGCGGCTTCCAAGCAGAGGGGCGGCGTCACACAACCGGGAGGCGGTGCCGTGTGGCCCACTCTCGACGGCAACGCAGACCTTCCGAGCGGCTCTGATAACATGGCGAAGGCCGGTGGGCTGCTCTGCTGGAAGCCCAGGCGCCAGCGTTGGACGACGCGCAGGTTGAAGCCTCGGCGCGACGGAACGCGCGCGTCTGCTGCTGCGTCTGGTTCGGCCGTCACGAGCCTAGGAAGCAGCAACGCAGGGAGCTGAACGCGTGCGTCGATCATGTCAAACGACCGAGCCATCTATCACCATGCTGGTGATCTTCCAGCACTGCACTCGAGTTTGTCGATCTCATTCCGCTTTCAGCGCTCAAGAGCTCAGGCTGTCTGCTTCGCTGCACAAGACCACTTCGCCAGCATGAGATTCAACCTCGTCCACGCTGCCGGACTGTCTGCTCTGCTCCACAGCTCTCTTCTTCACCAAAGCGATGCTCAAAGCAGCTCTTCATCGGGCTCGGGATCTGGCTGGGTCAGCTCGACAGTCACCAATGCAACTGTGGGAGACTGGCAGCCATACTCGTCAGCCTCGTCAGCCTACGACGACAATTCCACGAACTCGACTGGTACCATGGCATTTGGTGCTGACGCACCACCAGCAAGCCTCATACCACCCACCGACGCAATGAACAACCTCTGCGCACCGCAAAATGTCGACCCTGCAAGCCTCGCCAACCGAGCCGTTCCCACTAACAACTGGTGGGGAAATCTCATCGCACACGACCGGCCCGGAGCCGTGCTGCAACCCGTCTGGTCCAACCCGTACATGCTACAGCCGATCATTGATCAGGCACCATTCGGTCTTGCAGTCACGTACTCGTATCGCTACCGCTTCAGTGGTGGTGCTTCTGGCAACAACGGAGCTGTCAAGTACTACGCTCACGGGCTCGCTCGCGATGTGGTGTTGACTGCATCCGAGTTCGCGTGGAACAGGCCAACCTTCAAAGTCACGGACTGGGACGACCAAGGTGTCACAGTGCGCTTCCAGGCTGGCGCCGGTGTCATGACCTCAAACCTTGTCACCGGTATGGTCTACGCGTCAACTAGTTACTCAAACGGACTTTCGCCTCGCATTGTCATGAACACAGCGATCATATCTGTCAACGGACAGCCTCTCAACGCAGTGCAACAAAACTCCAAGTTTGTGATTGCAACAAATGCTGGCACCAAGTGGGTTCTCTACTCGTTGACCCCCGATGGTCGAGCTCCAAAGCCAGTCACTTTGCATGGTGATGGCAGCGTGGCATTGAAGAGCGATGGTCCGTTCGACGGCATCCTTCGTCTCGCACTCGCCACTGACGATTCGTGGATGCCCTCGCTCGACAAATACAAGTCTTGCATCGTCCAGAGCGGATCCGTCTCCTTCACAGACGACTCGACGTACGCGTTCAACTGGAAAACGACGGGTGATTGCTCCAGCGGACTGCTGCACTTCGCCATGCCGCACCACACGACCACCATCGACACGTCGAGCGGCGTCTCCAAGGTCAACGGCATGTCGGCATACTCGACGACGCGCGGTATCTTCGACGCCTACACGACACCGCCGAACGCTCCGACGGTGTGGAACATGCGTGAGACGCAAGACGTGCCATCTGACTTTTACCCTCCGCGCAAGCTAGATGCGGCCACCGTGCAACAGCAGCGTATCCTTGATCACTTGCGTGACGACATCAACGCGAACTGGGATATCCCGATCGGCGGCAGCTACTACTTCAACGGCAAGGCGGCTCAAAAGTACGCTTCTCTGTGTCTCATGGCGAACGACGCGGCTGTCGTTGGTGGAGACCGCAGCCTGTTCTCAACATGCATCGGCAAGCTGCGCAACATCATGGCACCGTACCTGAGCAACTCGTGGACGTACAAGTTGCAGTACGACCGCGTGTACGGCGGCATCGTGAGCTCCGAGGGTTTCGTCAAGAACGACATGAACGCGGACTTTGGCAACACCATGTACAACGACCACCACTTCCACTACGGCTACTGGGTGCACACGGCGGCGCTCATCAACTTCTTGGACCCGTCGTGGTCGGAGCTCCCGCGGCTGAACACCATGACGGAGCTGCTGATCCGCGACGTCGCCAACTCGGACGCGAGCGACCGATTCTTCCCGCGCTTCCGGTCGTTCGACTGGTTCCGCGGTCACTCGTACTCGCACGGTGTGTCTCCGTTCGCGGACGGCAAGGACCAGGAGAGCACGTCGGAGGACATCAACTTTTCATTCGGATTGTACATGTACGGCAAGGTGACCAACAACGCGCAGCTTGCCATGGTGGGGAAGCTCATGGCGCGCGTGAACGCGCACGCGATCCAGACATACTTCCTCGTGGAGGACCAGAACCAGATCCACCCGGCCAACTTCCGACCTAACAAGGTCACAGGCATCTTCTTCGACAACAAGGTGGACTACGCGACGTGGTTCAGTCCCGAGAAGTACTGCATCCACGGCATCCAGATGCTCCCTGTGTCGGCCATCACGCCGTTCGTGCGCTCGCAGCAGTTTGTGCGCGAGGAGTGGGACGAGGTGCTGTCCAAGCAGCCGATCGTGACGAGTGAAGATGTGACGAACGCGTGGCTGTCGATCTTGTACTCTAGCTACGCGGTCGTGAACAAGGCCAAGGCGATGGACGTGCTGCAGCGCGTCAAGATGGACGACGGGCTGACTCGGTCGTGGGCGCTGTACATGGCTGCCTCGATCGGCAACTAGTAGGTGCACCCTCGTTCGCTGCGGTGGGGGGAGGCTTGCTTGGTCATGCGATTTGTCTTCAACATGACCCTCTATGCAATCTATGTCCCGGTTCAAATGTGAAGAGCGCACTATTCAGCATCTCTCAATTCGTACTTAGCGCAGGCGCCGACCGTAAGATTTCTGTGGTGACAAAATCTTCGGCCGCCACCTCGTCGACCGATCCGCCGCGCGCCGCTCCCCCCGCCGTCCCGGTCGCTCCCCGTCCCCCTCGCGTCCAAGATGATGATGGTGCGTGCTTCCGCTGCTCATGTTGATGCTCTAGCCGTTGGAACGGGCTCTGGGCGCGCTCTGGGGGCTGCAGGAGGCGCTAAAGTGTGTATGTGTCGTTGGAGCGCAGCAACCGCAGATTATCCTGCTCAAGGAGGGCACGGACACCAGCCAGGGCAAGGCGCAGCTCATCAGCAACATCAACGCCTGCCAGGCCGTCATGGAGGCCGTGCGCACCACGCTGGGCCCGCGCGGCATGGACAAGCTCATCCACGCCGGCAACAAGGTGCGAGGCCTGTCAGGATACGCTTAAGAGAGATTCTAGCGCTTACGAACCAGCCGGTCTCTGTGTATCGCAGACAACCATCTCGAATGACGGTGCCACCATCATGAACCTGCTGGACGTGGTCCACCCGGCCGCCAAGACGCTCGTGGACATCTCGCTCTCCCAGGACGCTGAGGTCGGCGATGGTACAACCTCCGTTGTGCTGCTCGGTGCCGAGTTCCTTCGCCAGGCCAAGCCCTTCATTGAGGAGAACATGCACCCGCAGATGATCATCAAGGTTAGCTGCTGGATACAGAGGAAGCGATGTCTTGAAGGACAAAGGTTCTCATTTGTCGTTCTTTTCTGGTGTAGAGCTACCGCAAGGCTGGTCAGCTCGCGGTCGAAAAGATCAAGGAGATCCAGATCCGTGTTGCCGACTCGGACGAGGTCGGACGCCGCCAGATGCTCGAGCGCGTGGCTGGTACGGCGCTGAACTCAAAGCTCATCTCTCGTCACAAGGCCTTCTTCTCGCCTATGGTGCGTTGGTCGTCTAGTCCAACATTGCTCTTACCGCTCAAGATGCTAATTGTCTGGTGGTGTTGCAGGTTGTGGACTCTGTGCTCAGCCTTGACGAGGACATGGATATCTCCATGGTTGGTATCAAGAAGGTCCCGGGCGGATCCACGACGGACTCGTTCCTTGTCAAGGGTGTCGCCTTCAAGAAAACGTTCTCGTACGCCGGCTTTGAGCAGCAGCCCAAGTCGTTCACGAACCCCAAGATCCTGCTGCTGAACGTTGAGCTCGAGCTGAAGTCGGAGAAGGAGAATGCCGAGGTCCGCATTGACGACCCGACCAAGTACCAGTCGATCGTGGACGCCGAGTGGAACATTATTTACGAGAAGCTCGATCTGTGCGTGAAGACCGGTGCCAAGATTATTCTGTCGAAGCTGCCCATTGGTGATCTCGCGACGCAGTACTTTGCCGACCGTGGTCTGTTCTGTGCCGGCCGTGTTCCCCAGGACGACATGGACCGCACCCTGCGCGCTACGGGTGGTGTTGTGCAGACGTCGGTTCATGACATGACGCCGGACGTGCTAGGAACGTGCGGTCGCTTCGAGGAGCGCCAGGTCGGCAACGAGCGCTACAACATCTTCATGGAATGCAGTCAGGCGAAGAGCTCGACGATTGTTCTCCGTGGTGGTGCTGAGCAGTTCATTGAGGAGGCGCACCGCTCGGTGCACGACGCCCTGATGGTCGTCAAGCGCGCTGTAGCGTCGTCGACCGTGGTTGCTGGTGGTGGTGCGATTGAGATGGAGGTGTCTCGCCACCTGCGGCAGTACGCGCGTACGATCGAGGGCAAGGCACAGCTGCTTGTGAACGCATACGCCAAGGCGTTCGAGATCATCCCGCGCCAGATCGCTGATAACGCTGGCCATGACTCGACGGACATCCTGAACCGCCTGCGCCAGAAGCACTTCAAGGACCCGGAGGAGGGCAAGTGGTTCGGCGTGGACATCAACTCGGGTGGCATTTGTGACACGTACGAGTCGCATGTGTGGGAGCCCGCAGCTAACAAGATCAACTCGATTGCGGCGGCGACGGAAGCCGCGTGCCTGATCCTGTCGGTCGACGAGACGGTGCGCAACCCCAAGTCGGAGCAGCCGCAGGGGGGTCCTGGCCAGGGAGCCCCGATGAGCGCGGCCATGGGTGGCCAGGGCATGCGAGGTATGATGGGCGGTGGCCGCGGTCTGGGCCGAGGCGTGCGTGCGTTCCGCGGCAAGGGCGGTGCATAAGCGGCTGAGTGCCGCCGACTCGTTGGCAAGCTGCGTCCTCTTCTTCAGGTGTAGTCAGAAGCGGCTGTGAGCTCCGTGTCCAGCGGTTGGTACTGTAATGCAGGTTCTCGAGAGAAGGCAGCCTGGCGGCCCTCGAGTAGGAGCTTCAGGAGAGAAATACACACAACAATACTTATTGAGTACGCTGCGGTGTGGATCCTGATCTATGGTGTTGGTAGCGCTACTGGGATGCACATGCACGATCACATTATTGAGCAAGGCGAGGATGGCGATGGCAATGGTCCCGACCAGTTGTGCTTGGATGTCTACGTCGGCGACGTGGCCACTGCCAAAGTTTGACCCCTGCCTGCTGACGTTGCTGTCGGCCGTGCCGGTGCTGGATTTGCTGCAAGAGTCATGACAGTAGGTCTCGTTGCCCTGGCGAACGTTGAAGTCGTGCATTGCGTGCGGCGTGTGTGGCTCGGCCGGAAGCTCGAATCCGCTGGTGCGTGTCACTGTATCATGGAGAGCCGCGATCTTTGGTGGCCTCAAGTCGCCGCATACTCACGCCCAGTGATCCTCCGCGACGCGATCTTTCACCCGCACGTCGGTCGCCGTCACTTCCGGACTCGACGCGTCGTCAGCACTCCAGCTCCGCCTTCAGTCTCCACCTCCTCCTCCAGCATGTTGGGTTCGTCGGCAGTTCTGTGTCTGCCGTGGCTCGAAAATGGAGAAGTCGCTGACAGCACTGTGGTTTTCTTGCAGCTCGTGTGCTTCGCCGCAACGGCGGACTCATCGCGGCCTCCAGCGCCGCAGCACTCGGGCTCGTGGCTGCCAGCTACTCACGACCGGCGACGTCCGAGAACTCGGCGGGCTCGACGTCCGAGGTGCTTCGAGACATCTCGGCTCGCCTCCGCAACATCGAGAAGGACCTGGGCATCTCCGGGTCGACCTCGGCAGGCTCCAAGTACGACAACTTTCCCGTGCTGACCCCCAAGCACCGCAGCCTCATGGCCAAGAACCTGACGCCAGAGATCTACGCCAAGCTCAAGGACCGCCGCACGCCTGGAGGCTACACGCTGGACCAGGCCATCCAGACGGGCATCGACACGCCGCACCTCGGTGTGGGCATCGTGGCAGGCGATGAGGAGTCGTACGTGGCATTCAAGGAGCTCATGGACCTTGTGATCGAAGGCTGGCACGGCTACAAGCCCACGGACGCGCACAAGACCGACATCGACCCCAGCAAGATCAAGAACGGCAAGCTGCCGGACAGTTACGTGGTCTCCACGCGCATCCGCGCCGGTCGTAGCGTGCGTGGACTCGCCCTTCCGCCTGGAACGTCGCGTGGCGAGCGCCGTGAGGTCGAACGTGTGCTATCCAAGGCGCTGAGCAACCTCACACAGGATCTCAAGGGCAAGTACTACCCGCTGAGCAAGATGACCAAGGAGGAGGAGCAGCAGCTCATCGACGACCACTTCCTGTTCCAGAAGCCTGGTGGCGGCACACTGCTCACGAACGCTGGAGCTGCTCGCGACTGGCCCGATGGACGCGGTATCTTCCACAACGACCAGAAGACGTTCCTGGTCTGGGTCAACGAGGAGGACCACATGCGTGTCATCGCCATGCAGGATGGCGGCAACGTGCTCGAGGTGTTCGACCGCTTTGCCCGCGGCGTCTGCGACGTCGAGAAGGTCGTCAAGGGCGAAGGCCGCGAGTACATGTACGACGAGCACCTGGGCTTCGTGTGCACGTGCCCGTCGAACCTCGGCACGGGTCTGCGCGCGAGCGTCATGATCAAGTTCCCGTACCTGGCCAAGAACTCGGACCAGTTCTACGAGCTGTGCGACGTGCTCGGACTGCAGGCTCGCGGCTCCAAGGGCGAGCACTCGCCCCCTGGACCGGGCGGCGTGTACGACGTGTCCAACAAGGCGCGCATCGGGTACTCGGAGGTGGAGCTCGTGCAGACCATGATCGACGGTGTCTGGAAGCTCATTGAGCTTGAGGAGGACCTGAAGAAGGGCCGCTCGATTGACAAGAAGGTTGCGGCGCTCAAGAAGAAGTGAGTTGAAAAGCTATGGCGTCGCTGGCTCCCCCGAGGCGAAAAAGCTATCAACAGAAGGGCAGGCAGGCAAAACTGAAAAACGTGAAACTAGCGGGAGCTGTAGGAAGAAGAGGCTCTAAGGATGAAGAGAGCACGCAGTACCCTCAGCTGGTAAAGTCCCCATGCGTTATCGATCACCTCGGCATGTCATTCATAGATGTGCACTGGAGCTTGCTATTTACTCTCTTCTCTCGTGGTCCACCTCTCGCCCCCTCCTGGACGGCAGGCAACAGCGGAGGGCGCGATCTACAGCTGCTTGACGACCTCGAGCACCGACTTGAAGCTGAAGGGCTCGGTGGCGGCCAGGTCGGCCAGCACCTTGCGGTTGAGGTCGATGCCCGAGCCGTTGAGCTCGCCAAAGAGCTTCGAGTACGTCGTGCCCTCCTGGCGCGCGCCGGCGTTGATGCGCTGGATCCACAGCGAGCGCATGTCCTGTCAATGGCGATAGAGGCGCCGCGTAACGAGCGTTAGCACGCCACGAGGACGCCGAACACGGAGCAGCACGCGAGACGTACGCGCTTCTTCTGCTTGCGGTCGCGGTACTGGTACTGCAGGCCCTTCTCGACGCGGTTGATGGCCGTGCGGTAGCACGAGTTGGCGCGGCCGCGGTAGCCCTTGGCCATGGCCAGGATCTTCTTGTGCTTGCCCCAGGACATATCGGTCGCTTCGCCGCTGCGGTCGCTTTGGTCACTGCGTCTCCACCACGAACGGAGGCGAGGAATTGCCTCGCAGGACGGCCTTTCGTCCAATCAACTGGCGCCAAATCCATCACCCGCGCTTTTCATTGGTTGATAATGAGCGATTTCTGGCGACACTCCCCCTACAGGGCACTCGACCACCATGATGCACGCGGTGGGCAGGCGCGGCGCCGTGCGCGGCCTCCAGCGCTCCGTACGACGCGCGCACAGCGGCGGCGACGCGCTGCAGCGGCGCGCGTTCCACTTCCGCGCGCGCTCGGGCGGCGGGGAGCGCGCGTTCGGCTCGGAGGCGACGAGCGGCCGCGACGTGGCGAGCGCGGCCGCCTACTTCCTGGACGCGACGGCGGCCTGCAAGAACAAGCGCTGCGCGCTGGGCAAGGACCACAGCGGCATCGTGAGCAACCCCGCAGCGTGCGGGGAGGACTCGTTCTTCCTGTCGAAGCGCATCGTGGGCGTGGCGGACGGCGTGGGCGGGTGGAACGAGAACGGCGTGGACCCGGGCGAGATCTCGCGCTGCCTCATGCGCAACGCGGCGCAGTTCGTGCGGCGCCACGAGCAGCTGCAGAGCGACGTGAGCACGCTCCAGGTGCTCAGCTACGGCTTCGAGCAGGCGCAGAACGACGACGCCGTCGAGGCCGGCAGCACCACTGCGTGCATCGTCAAGATCGCCGAGGCCGCCGACGGCACCGCCGTGCTCGAGTACACCAACCTCGGCGACTCGGGTTTCGCCATCATCCGCGACGGCAAGGTCGTCTTCCGCAGCAAGTTCCAGGTGCGCAGCATGCTATGGCGTGCATACTCTGAAGCGCATCCCGTTTGACTCGGTGCCTTCTGTGTGGCGCAGTATTACGGCCGAGCACCATACCAGCTCGCCAAGGTGCCGTTGCGCTTCAAGCACTACGGAGCCATCGAGAACCAGCCGAGCGATGTGCGTAATACCTGCGTCTTCTGCGTTGATGATGCCACCGATGACCATCACTGAGCGTTCCGCAGGCCGACTCGGGCGAGGTGGCCGTTGAGGACGGCGACATCATTGTGCTGGCCACGGACGGCGTCTGGGACAACTTTTCGCCCGACTTGGAGGCGACTCGCGCCTTCCAACCGGTGCGTCTGGCCGTGAGATGGGTGCCTGTGATGGCTCTCACCTGGAAGGCTTACGCGTCACTGAGGCTTACGTGTTCCAATGATCATGATGATGGCAGCCCATGCGGTCGTGGCGCAGTTACTGGCATGGAGACATCGCGTCGCTGGTCGACGTCGTGGCCGCGGACCCGGCCAAGGCCGCCGAGAACATCGTGCTGGCCTCCCTGCGCCACAACCTCAAGCCCGATGACATCACGGTCGTGGTCGCCAAGGTCGTGCGGCTGGCTCCCAAGCTGTAGGTTGGGTACACATCACACGTCATGTGGATGGCGCCGCCGCCTCTAGACAGTAGAAAAACCATGTTCGGTCACGTTTGTGTGGCGCTCAGTATGCTCGCGACGCGACAACGGCGCTGGTGGGTGCGTCTCCCCGCGCCGTCCACCCTTTTGGCTCCAGTATGCATTCGAGCAAGCCCAAAGACGGGCGGCGCCGTGAGGGTGGACGTTCAACCTCGCCGTCGTCGCTCGCCATTCCGCCTTCCCGCCCCCAGCCGCCGCCATGGCCGACGCCCCGCGCGTGACCTTCGCGGAGCCCTCGACGCCCACGCGGCGCCACGCACAGCACGTGTCCAGCCGCTTCCTGGCGCACGTGCAGGCGGCCATGCAGCGCCAGCCCAGCGCGCGCGGCGGCCGCTCGCTGGCTGCCGAGGACCCCGACGGCAAGACGGCGCAGTCCATGCGCGCCTTCCGCGGAGAGGCCAAGGGCATCCTGCACGGCATCTTCCTCGTGCTGCTGCTGCGCTTCCTGCTGCTGCTGCTGGTGGCCGCCTGCGCGCTCGGCGCCGCCGCCGCGCTCGTGCTCGCCGTCAAGGACCCGGACGCGCCGCTCGTCAGCTACGTCGCCTTCTGGTCGCCCGCGTGACCCGCCGGCGCCAGGGATATTTATTGGCCGCCATTACTGTCGAGGCAATCGTTAAATACAGCTCGTGACAACCTTCATCAGAGCCTCTACGCCTCCAAAAACCCGCGCGCGAGGTCCATGACCAGCGGGTGCGACGGCAGCAGGTAGTGCGGCGCCGCTACGATCTGCACGGCAGCGCATCGTTCCCTTAGCATTGTCCCCTCCCCACCAGACAACTCAACTCGGATGTCCGTACCTGGTGGCGGAACTCGCCAGGCAGCTGCGTCTCCTCCAGCCGCACCAGCCCGTCGTTCGGGTAGTGGCGCTGGTTGAACGGGTTCAAGCTGAGCGAGCCCGAGACCACGAGCGGGTAGCAGCGCCGCGGGAGCTTCCCCAAGCGCGTGTCGAGCTCGTCCGCCGAGAGCGCGGCGAGCTCGTCGGCCGCAACTCCTCCCCAACCAGCGATCCCAATGTTCTTCTTCATGAGTCGGTAGTACTGGAGCCTGATCGACACCAGTAGCAGCAGCATTAGACCTGATGGTGAGAATGAGCGAGGAAGCAAGTCGCACCCTCGGTTCGGAGGCCCCAGCATGATCACTTTCGACCGCGTGTGGTCCCAGTCGATGCGTCGAAATGCGTCCTTCACATACACACACAGCGATTTGAGCCTCCACCTCCATCTCCACAGCAAGGAGCCAGCAGCACGTACGCGCAGCACAAGCGCGCCATACCCGTGCGTGACGAAGCCCACAGCATCGTCCGAGGTGTGCGGCTTAAGGCTCCGCAGCAGCTCGGCCAGCTCTGCGCCACACGTCACTCACGTGTCAGTTGCTCGCTTGGTTGGCCGCCTCAACGCTCTCAGTGCTGCCGCGTACGTCCAGACGAGTCGGCCAGTGTCTGCAGCCGGAGAAAACGCGCACCAACACAGTCGAGCGTGAGCTGGCGCCATCTATGGCAGCAACGGATCGCAGGAAGCGCGCACCTGCGAGCGGGGGCGGTAGCGGAACGGCTCGACGTCGAAGCCTCGCGCCAGGCCCAGATACAGCTCCAGCGGCCGCAGCGGCCACGCGCCCCCGTACAAGTCGTGGACGGTGACCAGCACGCCCTGCGCGAGCGCCAAGCCGCGGCGGTCGATGGCGGGTGCGGCCATGTTGCGAGGTGGTCACTCCGACACGGGCTCAGCAACGAGCGAACCAAAACGTGGGTACATGCTTTGGCACCTGAAGTATCTATTCCGCGAGGTTTCATGACGCATACTATTAGTAGACGAACACTAACATACAATTTTCAAGATGAATAACCCATGAGAAGTATCCAATCAGAAGCGACCAACTTCAATCCGCTTGATGTCTGTCAATGCTGCTGAAGGGGAGATACTTCTTGGTATGCATGCATGGATTCGTCCGATAGCAATACTAACCTTGGTTGCGAATCCTAACTCCCCTCTGCACCTCCTTTTCCAAATACCATCACGCCACCAAATCAAGCCAACTCGCTATGGTTGGATTGCATTCACATGTTTGCACGACGACTCCATAAAAAGTGCGATACTTCTCGATTTATGCGTGTCATCCTTGCGCAGGGGCCATGCTAATCTTCTCTGTATCGTTCCAATTTTTACGGATGACCACCGAAGTGGTTCCTACTTTCACCCCATCCGTCACACCTATAAATACTCGTCTTTGGACGCCATGTCCAAAACCACTTTCGACTTTGCTGTCTCGCAACGACAAGTGGGAAATGGACAAGAGGAGAACAAAAAACAAAAACAAAAACAAAAACAAAAACGGAGATCCATCAACCCCAGCAGATGGCATGGATGACGCTCGAGTCTCGAGTCTCGAGGTCGGATGGGATGGGATGGGATGGGATGGGTGGGAAATGAGAAAGGAGAATGGTGGGAAAGAACCAAGAAAGAAAGAAAAGAATCGACAGCTGTGAGATTCGAACTCACGCGGGTTTCCCCAATAACTTAGCAGGCTATCGCCTTAACCACTCGGCCAAGCTGTCTCACACCATTCCATAACACACACCACAACCAACACACCCTCAATTCGCAACACCACACCCTCATCAAACAACCAACACACAACACACACCAACAACACATACCACAAAACACAAAACACAAAACACAACACGCAAAAATCAACAACAACAACAACAACAACAACACATTATCATATCACATTACACCAACTTTCAACGCACAACCGACCACATGATCAACACTCACATAAACATACAAACATACAAACATACAAACATGCAAACACAAACACACACTTGACAAATACCTCACTTTTCACACAACATTCGTAACTGACCAACACTCGCCAAAAACACATTCAAGTTGCCTGATCACGTTCATTGCTCTGTGTCGATTTGTTTTGTGTCCTTTCTTTCTTCTTCCAGTTTCTCTTCGTGTGCATGAAGCATGGAACGAGCAGCAAGTTCGCACACTACGAATGACAATGTATCGATGAGTTGCAGGCGAAAGGAACAGTCGTCATGACGTTACGTTGAACTCGGTTGATGGCGACTCGCTTGTCCGTTTCTCGTTTCTTGTACTGGAAAACAAAGTGATTGATAGAAAGATAGAAGGAAAGAGTGTTGGTTTGAGTAGGAAAGAGCGTGAAAGTAACAAGAATAATGCAAATGCAAACGAGTGCGAGGTCGGGTGGTCGAGTCGATGTGAGGACACAATGGTATGGTAGAAATGTGTGTGAATGTGTCGGAGAGGAAAGGAAGTGAAAGTGTATGTATATGTGAATGTGTCGGAGTGAAGTGATGTGTTGTGTGTGTGTGTGACACACGAAGTGTGTGAAAAGAAGGAAGGAAGGGAGTGTGTGTGTGTGTGTGTGTGTGTGAAAAAGGTGATAACATGAAAAGATGAGCCCCCAGGCGGGATCGAACCACCGACCTTTCGCTTACGAAGCGAGTGCTCTACCACTGAGCTATAGGGGCTTACGGACTAACACACACAAACAATACATACTACACACCACACACAAACAAACACAAACACAAACAACAACCACAAACACAAACACGACCACAAACACACACATACCACACACACTCATCATTTCGTCATTCGATCATCGGGTCCCACCGACCTGGTCGAGTCCGGTAGTTTTGCGTTGGTGTTGTGTGTGTGTGCGTGTGTGTGTGTGTTGGAATGGTAGCTCGATGGTTTGGTGTGTTTGTGTGGTGTGAATGATATGCAATGGGGGAATAGCTCAGTGGTAGAGCGCTGGATTCCAGTCCCAGCGGTCGGGGGTTCGATCCCCTCTTCCCTCAGCCTTTTCAATCTTTTTCCGCGCGCGCACAACTCTCCTTATCCACGCACCTCCTTTTCCAAATACCATCACGCCACCAAATCAAGCCAACTCGCTATGGTTGGATTGCATTCACATGTTTACACGACGACTCCATAAAAAGTGCGATACTTCTCGATTTATGCGTGTCATCCTTGCGCAGGGGCCATGCTAATCTTCTCTGTATCGTTCCAATTTTTACGGATGACCACCGAAGTGGTTCCTACTTTCACCCCATCCGTCACACCTATAAATACTCGTCTTTGGACGCCATGTCCAAAACCACTTTCGACTTTGCTGTCTCGCAACGACAAGTGGGAAATGGACAAGAGGAGAACAAAAAACAAAAAACAAAAACAAAAACAAAAACGGAGATCCATCAACCCCAGCAGATGGCATGGATGACGCTCGAGTCTCGAGTCTCGAGGTCGGATGGGATGGGATGGGATGGGAAATGAGAAAGGAGAATGGTGGGAAAGAACCAAGAAAGAAAGAAAAGAATCGACAGCTGTGAGATTCGAACTCACGCGGGTTTCCCCAATAACTTAGCAGGCTATCGCCTTAACCACTCGGCCAAGCTGTCTCACACCATTCCATAACACACACCACAATCAACACACCCTCAATTCGCAACACCACACCCTCATCAAACAACCAACTCACAACACACACCAACAACACATACCACAAAACACAAAACACAAAACACAACACGCAGAAATCAACAACAACAACAACAACAACAACAACACATTATCATATCACATTACACCAACTTTCAACGCACAACCGACCACATGATCAACACTCACATAAACATACAAACATACAAACATACAAACATGCAAACACAAACACACACTTGACAAATACCTCACTTTTCACACAACATTCGTAACTGACCAACACTCGCCAAAAACACATTCAAGTTGCCTGATCACGTCCATTGTTCTGTGTCGATTTGTTTTGTGTTCTTTCTTTCTTCTTCCAGTTTCTCTTCGTGTGCATGACGCATGGAACGAGCAGCAAGTTCGCACACTACGAATGACAATGTATCGATGAGTTGCAGGCGAAAGGAACAGTCGTCATGACGTTACGTTGAACTCGGTTGATGGCGACTCGCTTGTCCGTTTCTCGTTTCTTGTACTGGAAAACAAAGTGATTGATAGAAAGATAGAAAGATAGAGTGTTGGTTTGAGTAGGAAAGAGCGTGAAAGTAACAAGAATAATGCAAATGCAAACGAGTGCGAGGTCGGGTGGTCGAGTCGATGTGAGGACACAATGGTATGGTAGAAATGTGTGTGAATGTGTCGGAGAGGAAAGGAAGTGAAAGTGTATGTATATGTGAATGTGTCGGAGTGAAGTGATGTGTTGTGTGTGTGTGTGACACACGAAGTGTGTGAAAAGAAGGAAGGAAGGGAGTGTGTGTGTGTGTGTGTGTGTGAAAAAGGTGATAACATGAAAAGATGAGCCCCCAGGCGGGATCGAACCACCGACCTTTCGCTTACGAAGCGAGTGCTCTACCACTGAGCTATAGGGGCTTACGGACTAACACACACAAACAATACATACTACACACCACACACAAACAAACACAAACACAAACAACAACCACAAACACAAACACGACCACAAACACACACATACCACACACACTCATCATTTCGTCATTCGATCATCGGGTCCCACCGACCTGGTCGAGTCCGGTAGTTTTGCGTTGGTGTTGTGTGTGTGTGCGTGTGTGTGTGTGTTGGAATGGTAGCTCGATGGTTTGGTGTGTTTGTGTGGTGTGAATGATATGCAATGGGGGAATAGCTCAGTGGTAGAGCGCTGGATTCCAGTCCCAGCGGTCGGGGGTTCGATCCCCTCTTCCCTCAGCCTTTTCAATCTTTTTCCGCGCGCGCACAACTCTCCTTATCCACGCACCTCCTTTTCCAAATACCATCACGCCACCAAATCAAGCCAACTCGCTATGGTTGGATTGCATTCACATGTTTACACGACGACTCCATAAAAAGTGCGATACTTCTCGATTTATGCGTGTCATCCTTGCGCAGGGGCCATGCTAATCTTCTCTGTATCGTTCCAATTTTTACGGATGACCACCGAAGTGGTTCCTACTTTCACCCCATCCGTCACACCTATAAATACTCGTCTTTGGACGCCATGTCCAAAACCACTTTCGACTTTGCTGTCTCGCAACGACAAGTGGGA
Organism: Phytopythium helicoides; assembly: GCA_024867545.1. NCBI lineage: Eukaryota > Oomycota > Peronosporomycetes > Pythiales > Pythiaceae > Phytopythium > Phytopythium helicoides. The sequence goes on along the minus strand of JANFNE010000011.1, from coordinate 849,417 downwards.
AATGGACAAGAGGAGAACAAAAAACAAAAAACAAAAACAAAAACAAAAACGGAGATCCATCAACCCCAGCAGATGGCATGGATGACGCTCGAGTCTCGAGTCTCGAGGTCGGATGGGATGGGATGGGATGGGAAATGAGAAAGGAGAATGGTGGGAAAGAACCAAGAAAGAAAGAAAAGAATCGACAGCTGTGAGATTCGAACTCACGCGGGTTTCCCCAATAACTTAGCAGGCTATCGCCTTAACCACTCGGCCAAGCTGTCTCACACCATTCCATAACACACACCACAATCAACACACCCTCAATTCGCAACACCACACCCTCATCAAACAACCAACTCACTACACACACCAACAACACATACCACAAAACACAAAACACAAAACACAAAACACGAAACTCAACAACAACAACAACAACAACAACAACACATTATCATATCACATTACACCAACTTTCAACGCACAACCGACCACATGATCAACACTCACACAAACATACAAACATACAAACATACAAACATGCAAACACAAACACACACTTGACAAATACCTCACTTTACACATACAACATTCGTAACTGACCAACACTCGCCAAAAACACATTCAAGTTGCCTGATCACGTCCATTGTTCTGTGTCGATTTGTTTTGTGTTCTTTCTTTCTTCTTCCAGTTTCTCTTCGTGTGCATGACGCATGGAACGAGCAGCAAGTTCGCACACTACGAATGACAATGTATCGATGAGTTGCAGGCGAAAGAAACAGTCATCATGACGTTAGGTTGAACTCGGTTGATGGCGACTCGCTTGTCCGTTTCTCGTTTCTTGTACTGGAAAACAAAGTGATTGATAGAAAGATAGAAAGATAGAGTGTTGGTTTGAGTAGGAAAGAGCGTGAAAGTAACAAGAATAATGCAAATGCAAACGAGTGCGAGGTCGGGTGGTCGAGTCGATGTGAGGACACAATGGTATGGTAGAAATGTGTGTGAATGTGTCGGAGAGGAAAGGAAGTGAAAGTGTATGTATATGTGAATGTGTCGGAGTGAAGTGATGTGTTGTGTGTGTGTGTGACACACGAAGTGTGTGAAAAGAAGGAAGGAAGGGAGTGTGTGTGTGTGTGTGTGTGAAAAAGGTGATAACATGAAAAGATGAGCCCCCAGGCGGGATCGAACCACCGACCTTTCGCTTACGAAGCGAGTGCTCTACCACTGAGCTATAGGGGCTTACGGACTAACACACACAAACAATACATACTACACACCACACACAAACAAACACAAACACAAACAACAACCACAAACACAAACACGACCACAAACACACACATACCACACACACTCATCATTTCGTCATTCGATCATCGGGTCCCACCGACCTGGTCGAGTCCGGTAGTTTTGCGTTGGTGTTGTGTGTGTGTGCGTGTGTGTGTGTGTTGGAATGGTAGCTCGATGGTTTGGTGTGTTTGTGTGGTGTGAATGATATGCAATGGGGGAATAGCTCAGTGGTAGAGCGCTGGATTCCAGTCCCAGCGGTCGGGGGTTCGATCCCCTCTTCCCTCAGCCTTTTCAATCTTTTTCCGCGCGCGCACAACTCTCCTTATCCACGCACCTCCTTTTCCAAATACCATCACGCCACCAAATCAAGCCAACTCGCTATGGTTGGATTGCATTCACATGTTTACACGACGACTCCATAAAAAGTGCGATACTTCTCGATTTATGCGTGTCATCCTTGCGCAGGGGCCATGCTAATCTTCTCTGTATCGTTCCAATTTTTACGGATGACCACCGAAGTGGTTCCTACTTTCACCCCATCCGTCACACCTATAAATACTCGTCTTTGGACGCCATGTCCAAAACCACTTTCGACTTTGCTGTCTCGCAACGACAAGTGGGAAATGGACAAGAGGAGAACAAAAAACAAAAAACAAAAACAAAAACAAAAACGGAGATCCATCAACCCCAGCAGATGGCATGGATGACGCTCGAGTCTCGAGTCTCGAGGTCGGATGGGATGGGATGGGATGGGAAATGAGAAAGGAGAATGGTGGGAAAGAACCAAGAAAGAAAGAAAAGAATCGACAGCTGTGAGATTCGAACTCACGCGGGTTTCCCCAATAACTTAGCAGGCTATCGCCTTAACCACTCGGCCAAGCTGTCTCACACCATTCCATAACACACACCACAATCAACACACCCTCAATTCGCAACACCACACCCTCATCAAACAACCAACACACAACACACACCAACAACACATACCACAAAACACAAAACACAAAACACAACACGCAGAAATCAACAACAACAACAACAACAACACATTATCATATCACATTACACCAACTTTCAACGCACAACCGACCACATGATCAACACTCACACAAACATACAAACATACAAACATGCAAACACAAACACACACTTGACAAATACCTCACTTTTCACACAACATTCGTAACTGACCAACACTCGCCAAAAACACATTCAAGTTGCCTGATCACGTCCATTGTTCTGTGTCGATTTGTTTTGTGTTCTTTCTTTCTTCTTCCAGTTTCTCTTCGTGTGCATGACGCATGGAACGAGCAGCAAGTTCGCACACTACGAATGACAATGTATCGATGAGTTGCAGGCGAAAGAAACAGTCATCATGACGTTAGGTTGAACTCGGTTGATGGCGACTCGCTTGTCCGTTTCTTGTACTGGAAAACAAAGTGATTGATAGAAAGATAGAAAGATAGAGTGTTGGTTTGAGTAGGAAAGAGCGTGAAAGTAACAAGAATAATGCAAATGCAAACGAGTGCGAGGTCGGGTGGTCGAGTCGATGTGAGGACACAATGGTATGGTAGAAATGTGTGTGAATGTGTCGGAGAGGAAAGGAAGTGAAAGTGTATGTATATGTGAATGTGTCGGAGTGAAGTGATGTGTTGTGTGTGTGTGTGACACACGAAGTGTGTGAAAAGAAGGAAGGAAGGGAGTGTGTGTGTGTGTGTGTGTGAAAAAGGTGATAACATGAAAAGATGAGCCCCCAGGCGGGATCGAACCACCGACCTTTCGCTTACGAAGCGAGTGCTCTACCACTGAGCTATAGGGGCTTACGGACTAACACACACAAACAATACATACTACACACCACACACAAACAAACACAAACACAAACAACAACCACAAACACAAACACGACCACAAACACACACATACCACACACACTCATCATTTCGTCATTCGATCATCGGGTCCCACCGACCTGGTCGAGTCCGGTAGTTTTGCGTTGGTGTTGTGTGTGTGTGCGTGTGTGTGTGTGTTGGAATGGTAGCTCGATGGTTTGGTGTGTTTGTGTGGTGTGAATGATATGCAATGGGGGAATAGCTCAGTGGTAGAGCGCTGGATTCCAGTCCCAGCGGTCGGGGGTTCGATCCCCTCTTCCCTCAGCCTTTTCAATCTTTTTCCGCGCGCGCACAACTCTCCTTATCCACGCACCTCCTTTTCCAAATACCATCACGTCACCAAATCAAGCCAACTCGCTATGGTTGGATTGCATTCACATGTTTGCACGACGACTCCATAAAAAGTGCGATACTTCTCGATTTATGCGTGTCATCCTTGCGCAGGGGTCATGCTAATCTTCTCTGTATCGTTCCAATTTTTACGGATGACCACCGAAGTGGTTCCTACTTTCACCGCATCCGTCACACCTATAAATACTCGTCTTTGGACGCCAAGTCCAAAACCACTTTCGACTTTGCTGTCTCGCAACGACAAGTGGGAAATGGACAAGAGGAGAACAAAAAACAAAAAACAAAAACAAAAACAAAAACGGAGATCCATCAACCCCAGCAGATGGCATGGATGGCGCTCGAGTCTCGAGTCTCGAGGTCGGATGGGATGGGATGGGATGGGAAATGAGAAAGGAGAATGGTGGGAAAGAACCAAGAAAGAAAGAAAAGAATCGACAGCTGTGAGATTCGAACTCACGCGGGTTTCCCCAATAACTTAGCAGGCTATCGCCTTAACCACTCGGCCAAGCTGTCTCACACCATTCCATAACACACACCACAACCAGCACACCCTCAATTCGCAACACCACACCCTCATCAAACAACCAACTCACAACACACACCAACAACACATACCACAAAACACAAAACACAAAACACAACACGCAGAAATCAACAACAACAACAACAACAACAACACATTATCATATCACATTACACCAACTTTCAACGCACAACCGACCACATGATCAACACTCACACAAACATACAAACATACAAACATACAAACATGCAAACACAAACACACACTTGACAAATACCTCACTTTTCACACAACATTCGTAACTGACCAACACTCGCCAAAAACACATTCAAGTTGCCTGATCACGTCCATTGTTCTGTGTCGATTTGTTTTGTGTTCTTTCTTTCTTCTTCCAGTTTCTCTTCGTGTGCATGACGCATGGAACGAGCAGCAAGTTCGCACACTACGAATGACAATGTATCGATGAGTTGCAGGCGAAAGAAACAGTCATCATGACGTTAGGTTGAACTCGGTTGATGGCGACTCGCTTGTCCGTTTCTTGTACTGGAAAACAAAGTGATTGATAGAAAGATAGAAAGATAGAGTGTTGGTTTGAGTAGGAAAGAGCGTGAAAGTAACAAGAATAATGCAAATGCAAACGAGTGCGAGGTCGGGTGGTCGAGTCGATGTGAGGACACAATGGTATGGTAGAAATGTGTGTGAATGTGTCGGAGAGGAAAGGAAGTGAAAGTGTATGTATATGTGAATGTGTCGGAGTGAAGTGATGTGTTGTGTGTGTGTGTGACACACGAAGTGTGTGAAAAGAAGGAAGGAAGGGAGTGTGTGTGTGTGTGTGTGTGTGAAAAAGGTGATAACATGAAAAGATGAGCCCCCAGGCGGGATCGAACCACCGACCTTTCGCTTACGAAGCGAGTGCTCTACCACTGAGCTATAGGGGCTTACGGACTAACACACACAAACAATACATACTACACACCACACACAAACAAACACAAACACAAACAACAACCACAAACACAAACACGACCACAAACACACACATACCACACACACTCATCATTTCGTCATTCGATCATCGGGTCCCACCGACCTGGTCGAGTCCGGTAGTTTTGCGTTGGTGTTGTGTGTGTGTGCGTGTGTGTGTGTGTTGGAATGGTAGCTCGATGGTTTGGTGTGTTTGTGTGGTGTGAATGATATGCAATGGGGGAATAGCTCAGTGGTAGAGCGCTGGATTCCAGTCCCAGCGGTCGGGGGTTCGATCCCCTCTTCCCTCAGCCTTTTCAATCTTTTTCCGCGCGCGCACAACTCTCCTTATCCACGCACCTCCTTTTCCAAATACCATCACGCCACCAAATCAAGCCAACTCGCTATGGTTGGATTGCATTCACATGTTTGCACGACGACTCCATAAAAAGTGCGATACTTCTCGATTTATGCGTGTCATCCTTGCGCAGGGGCCATGCTAATCTTCTCTGTATCGTTCCAATTTTTACGGATGACCACCGAAGTGGTTCCTACTTTCACCCCATCCGCCACACCTATAAATACTCGTCTTTGGACGCCATGTCCAAAACCACTTTCGACTTTGCTGTCTCGCAACGACAAGTGGGAAATGGACAAGAGGAGAACGAAAAACAAAAAACAAAAACAAAAACAAAAACGGAGATCCATCAACCCCAGCAGATGGCATGGATGACGCTCGAGTCTCGAGTCTCGAGGTCGGATGGGATGGGATGGGATGGGAAATGAGAAAGGAGAATGGTGGGAAAGAACCAAGAAAGAAAGAAAAGAATCGACAGCTGTGAGATTCGAACTCACGCGGGTTTCCCCAATAACTTAGCAGGCTATCGCCTTAACCACTCGGCCAAGCTGTCTCACACCATTCCATAACACACACCACAACCAACACACCCTCAATTCGCAACACCACACCCTCATCAAACAACCAACTCACAACACACACCAACAACACATACCACAAAACACAAAACACAAAACACAAAACACGAAACTCAACAACAACAACAACAACAACACATTATCATATCACATTACACCAACTTTCAACGCACAACCGACCACATGATCAACACTCACACAAACATACAAACATACAAACATACAAACATGCAAACACAAACACACACTTGACGAATACCTCACTTTTCACACAACATTCGTAACTGACCAACACTCGCCAAAAACACATTCAAGTTGCCTGATCACGTTCATTGTTCTGTGTCGATTTGTTTTGTGTTCTTTCTTTCTTCTTCCAGTTTCTCTTCGTGTGCATGACGCATGGAACGAGCAGCAAGTTCGCACACTACGAATGACAATGTATCGATGAGTTGCAGGCGAAAGAAACAGTCATCATGACGTTAGGTTGAACTCGGTTGATGGCGACTCGCTTGTCCGTTTCTCGTTTCTTGTACTGGAAAACAAAGTGATTGATAGAAAGAAAGAGTGTTGGTTTGAGTAGGGAAGAGCGTGAAAGTAACAAGAATAATGCAAATGCAAACGAGTGCGAGGTCGGGTGGTCGAGTCGATGTGAGGACACAATGGTATGGTAGAAATGTGTGTGAATGTGTCGGAGAGGAAAGGAAGTGAAAGTGTATGTATATGTGAATGTGTCGGAGTGAAGTGATGTGTTGTGTGTGTGTGTGACACACGAAGTGTGTGAAAAGAAGGAAGGAAGGGAGTGTGTGTGTGTGTGTGTGAAAAAGGTGATAACATGAAAAGATGAGCCCCCAGGCGGGATCGAACCACCGACCTTTCGCTTACGAAGCGAGTGCTCTACCACTGAGCTATAGGGGCTTACGGACTAACACACACAAACAATACATACTACACACCACACACAAACAAACACAAACACAAACAACAACCACAAACACAAACACGACCACAAACACACACATACCACACACACTCATCATTTCGTCATTCGATCATCGGGTCCCACCGACCTGGTCGAGTCCGGTAGTTTTGCGTTGGTGTTGTGTGTGTGTGCGTGTGTGTGTGTGTTGGAATGGTAGCTCGATGGTTTGGTGTGTTTGTGTGGTGTGAATGATATGCAATGGGGGAATAGCTCAGTGGTAGAGCGCTGGATTCCAGTCCCAGCGGTCGGGGGTTCGATCCCCTCTTCCCTCAGCCTTTTCAATCTTTTTCCGCGCGCGCACAACTCTCCTTATCCACGCACCTCCTTTTCCAAATACCATCACGCCACCAAATCAAGCCAACTCGCTATGGTTGGATTGCATTCACATGTTTACACGACGACTCCATAAAAAGTGCGATACTTCTCGATTTATGCGTGTCATCCTTGCGCAGGGGCCATGCTAATCTTCTCTGTATCGTTCCAATTTTTACGGATGACCACCGAAGTGGTTCCTACTTTCACCCCATCCGTCACACCTATAAATACTCGTCTTTGGACGCCATGTCCAAAACCACTTTCGACTTTGCTGTCTCGCAACGACAAGTGGGAAATGGACAAGAGGAGAACAAAAAACAAAAAACAAAAACAAAAACAAAAACGGAGATCCATCAACCCCAGCAGATGGCATGGATGACGCTCGAGTCTCGAGTCTCGAGGTCGGATGGGATGGGATGGGATGGGAAATGAGAAAGGAGAATGGTGGGAAAGAACCAAGAAAGAAAGAAAAGAATCGACAGCTGTGAGATTCGAACTCACGCGGGTTTCCCCAATAACTTAGCAGGCTATCGCCTTAACCACTCGGCCAAGCTGTCTCACACCATTCCACAACACACACCACAACCAACACACCCTCAATTCGCAACACCACACCCTCATCAAACAACCAACTCACTACACACACCAACAACACATACCACAAAACACAAAACACAAAACACAAAACACGAAACTCAACAACAACAACAACAACAACAACACATTATCATATCACATTACACCAACTTTCAACGCACAACCGACCACATGATCAACACTCACACAAACATACAAACATACAAACATACAAACATGCAAACACAAACACACACTTGACAAATACCTCACTTTTCACACAACATTCGTAACTGACCAACACTCTCCAAAAACACATTCAAGTTGCCTGATCACGTCCATTGTTCTGTGTCGATTTGTTTTGTGTTCTTTCTTTCTTCTTCCAGTTTCTCTTCGTGTGCATGACGCATGGAACGAGCAGCAAGTTCGCACACTACGAATGACAATGTATCGATGAGTTGCAGGCGAAAGAAACAGTCATCATGACGTTAGGTTGAACTCGGTTGATGGCGACTCGCTTGTCCGTTTCTTGTACTGGAAAACAAAGTGATTGATAGAAAGATAGAAAGATAGAGTGTTGGTTTGAGTAGGAAAGAGCGTGAAAGTAACAAGAATAATGCAAATGCAAACGAGTGCGAGGTCGGGTGGTCGAGTCGATGTGAGGACACAATGGTATGGTAGAAATGTGTGTGAATGTGTCGGAGAGGAAAGGAAGTGAAAGTGTATGTATATGTGAATGTGTCGGAGTGAAGTGATGTGTTGTGTGTGTGTGTGACACACGAAGTGTGTGAAAAGAAGGAAGGAAGGGAGTGTGTGTGTGTGTGTGTGTGAAAAAGGTGATAACATGAAAAGATGAGCCCCCAGGCGGGATCGAACCACCGACCTTTCGCTTACGAAGCGAGTGCTCTACCACTGAGCTATAGGGGCTTACGGACTAACACACACAAACAATACATACTACACACCACACACAAACAAACACAAACACAAACAACAACCACAAACACAAACACGACCACAAACACACACATACCACACACACTCATCATTTCGTCATTCGATCATCGGGTCCCACCGACCTGGTCGAGTCCGGTAGTTTTGCGTTGGTGTTGTGTGTGTGTGCGTGTGTGTGTGTGTTGGAATGGTAGCTCGATGGTTTGGTGTGTTTGTGTGGTGTGAATGATATGCAATGGGGGAATAGCTCAGTGGTAGAGCGCTGGATTCCAGTCCCAGCGGTCGGGGGTTCGATCCCCTCTTCCCTCAGCCTTTTCAATCTTTTTCCGCGCGCGCACAACTCTCCTTATCCACGCACCTCCTTTTCCAAATACCATCACGTCACCAAATCAAGCCAACTCGCTATGGTTGGATTGTGTTCACATGTTTGCACGACGACTCCATAAAAAGTGCGATACTTCTCGATTTATGCGTGTCATCCTTGCGCAGGGGTCATGCTAATCTTCTCTGTATCGTTCCAATTTTTACGGATGACCACCGAAGTGGTTCCTACTTTCACCGCATCCGTCACACCTATAAATACTCGTCTTTGGACGCCAAGTCCAAAACCACTTTCGACTTTGCTGTCTCGCAACGACAAGTGGGAAATGGACAAGAGGAGAACAAAAAACAAAAGACAAAAACAAAAACAAAAACGGAGATCCATCAACCCCAGCAGATGGCATGGATGACGCTCGAGTCTCGAGTCTCGAGGTCGGATGGGATGGGATGGGATGGGAAATGAGAAAGGAGAATGGTGGGAAAGAACCAAGAAAGAAAGAAAAGAATCGACAGCTGTGAGATTCGAACTCACGCGGGTTTCCCCAATAACTTAGCAGGCTATCGCCTTAACCACTCGGCCAAGCTGTCTCACACCATTCCACAACACACACCACAACCAGCACACCCTCAATTCGCAACACCACACCCTCATCAAACAACCAACTCACAACACACACCAACAACACATACCACAAAACACAAAACACAAAACACAACACGCAGAAATCAACAACAACAACAACAACAACAACAACACATTATCATATCACATTACACCAACTTTCAACGCACAACCGACCACATGATCAACACTCACACAAACATACAAACATACAAACATACAAACATGCAAACACAAACACACACTTGACAAATACCTCACTTTTCACACAACATTCGTAACTGACCAACACTCTCCAAAAACACATTCAAGTTGCCTGATCACGTCCATTGTTCTGTGTCGATTTGTTTTGTGTTCTTTCTTTCTTCTTCCAGTTTCTCTTCGTGTGCATGACGCATGGAACGAGCAGCAAGTTCGCACACTACGAATGACAATGTATCGATGAGTTGCAGGCGAAAGAAACAGTCATCATGACGTTAGGTTGAACTCGGTTGATGGCGACTCGCTTGTCCGTTTCTCGTTTCTTGTACTGGAAAACAAAGTGATTGATAGAAAGAAAGAGTGTTGGTTTGAGTAGGGAAGAGCGTGAAAGTAACAAGAATAATGCAAATGCAAACGAGTGCGAGGTCGGGTGGTCGAGTCGATGTGAGGACACAATGGTATGGTAGAAATGTGTGTGAATGTGTCGGAGAGGAAAGGAAGTGAAAGTGTATGTATATGTGAATGTGTCGGAGTGAAGTGATGTGTTGTGTGTGTGTGTGACACACGAAGTGTGTGAAAAGAAGGAAGGAAGGGAGTGTGTGTGTGTGTGTGTGTGTGAAAAAGGTGATAACATGAAAAGATGAGCCCCCAGGCGGGATCGAACCACCGACCTTTCGCTTACGAAGCGAGTGCTCTACCACTGAGCTATAGGGGCTTACGGACTAACACACACAAACAATACATACTACACACCACACACAAACAAACACAAACACAAACAACAACCACAAACACAAACACGACCACAAACACACACATACCACACACACTCATCATTTCGTCATTCGATCATCGGGTCCCACCGACCTGGTCGAGTCCGGTAGTTTTGCGTTGGTGTTGTGTGTGTGTGTATATATATATATATTGGAATGGTAGCTCGATGGTTTGGTGTGTTTGTGTGGTGTGAATGATATGCAATGGGGGAATAGCTCAGTGGTAGAGCGCTGGATTCCAGTCCCAGCGGTCGGGGGTTCGATCCCCTCTTCCCTCAGCCTTTTCAATCTTTTTCCGCGCGCGCACAACTCTCCTTATCCACGCACCTCCTTTTCCAAATACCATCACGCCACCAAATCAAGCCAACTCGCTATGGTTGGATTGCATTCACATGTTTGCACGACGACTCCATAAAAAGTGCGATACTTCTCGATTTATGCGTGTCATCCTTGCGCAGGGGCCATGCTAATCTTCTCTGTATCGTTCCAATTTTTACGGATGACCACCGAAGTGGTTCCTACTTTCACCCCATCCGCCACACCTATAAATACTCGTCTTTGGACGCCATGTCCAAAACCACTTTCGACTTTGCTGTCTCGCAACGACAAGTGGGAAATGGACAAGAGGAGAACGAAAAACAAAAAACAAAAACAAAAACAAAAACGGAGATCCATCAACCCCAGCAGATGGCATGGATGACGCTCGAGTCTCGAGTCTCGAGGTCGGATGGGATGGGATGGGATGGGAAATGAGAAAGGAGAATGGTGGGAAAGAACCAAGAAAGAAAGAAAAGAATCGACAGCTGTGAGATTCGAACTCACGCGGGTTTCCCCAATAACTTAGCAGGCTATCGCCTTAACCACTCGGCCAAGCTGTCTCACACCATTCCACAACACACACCACAACCAGCACACCCTCAATTCGCAACACCACACCCTCATCAAACAACCAACTCACAACACACACCAACAACACATACCACAAAACACAAAACACAAAACACAAAACACAAAACACGAAACTCAACAACAACAACAACAACAACACATTATCATATCACATTACACCAACTTTCAACGCACAACCGACCACATGATCAACACTCACACAAACATACAAACATACAAACATACAAACATGCAAACACAAACACACACTTGACAGATACCTCACTTTTCACACAACATTCGTAACTGACCAACACTCGCCAAAAACACATTCAAGTTGCCTGATCACGTTCATTGTTCTGTGTCGATTTGTTTTGTGTTCTTTCTTTCTTCTTCCAGTTTCTCTTCGTGTGCATGACGCATGGAACGAGCAGCAAGTTCGCACACTACGAATGACAATGTATCGATGAGTTGCAGGCGAAAGAAACAGTCATCATGACGTTAGGTTGAACTCGGTTGATGGCGACTCGCTTGTCCGTTTCTCGTTTCTTGTACTGGAAAACAAAGTGATTGATAGAAAGAAAGAGTGTTGGTTTGAGTAGGGAAGAGCGTGAAAGTAACAAGAATAATGCAAATGCAAACGAGTGCGAGGTCGGGTGGTCGAGTCGATGTGAGGACACAATGGTATGGTAGAAATGTGTGTGAATGTGTCGGAGAGGAAAGGAAGTGAAAGTGTATGTATATGTGAATGTGTCGGAGTGAAGTGATGTGTTGTGTGTGTGTGTGACACACGAAGTGTGTGAAAAGAAGGAAGGAAGGGAGTGTGTGTGTGTGTGTGTGAAAAAGGTGATAATATGAAAAGATGAGCCCCCAGGCGGGATCGAACCACCGACCTTTCGCTTACGAAGCGAGTGCTCTACCACTGAGCTATAGGGGCTTACGGACTAACACACACAAACACTACATACTACACATCACACACAAACTAACACCACCACAAACAACAAACACAAACACAACGACCACCACAAACACACATATACCACACCACACACACATCATTTCGTCATTCGATCGTCGGGTCCCACCGACCTGGTCGAGTCCGGTAGTTGTGTGTTGATGTTGTGTGTGTGTGTGTGTGTTGGAATGGTAGCTCGATGGTTTGGTGTGTTAGTGTGGTGTGAATGATATGCAATGGGGGAATAGCTCAGTGGTAGAGCGCTGGATTCCAGTCCCAGCGGTCGGGGGTTCGATCCCCTCTTCCCTCAGCCTTTTCCATCTTTTCCATCTTTTCCATCTTTTTCCGCGCGCACACAACTCTCCTTATCCACGCACCTCCTTTTCCAAATACCATCACGCCACCAAATCAAGCCAACTCGCTATGGTTGGATTGCATTCACATGTTTGCACGACGACTCCATAAAAAGTGCGATACTTCTCGATTTATGCGTGTCATCCTTGCGCAGGGGCCATGCTAATCTTCTCTGTATCGTTCCAATTTTTACGGATGACCACCGAAGTGGTTCCTACTTTCACCGCATCCGTCACACCTATAAATACTCGTCTTTGGACGCCATGTCCAAAACCACTTTCGACTTTGCTGTCTCGCAAAGACAAGTGGGAAATGGACAAGAGGAGAACGAAAAACAAAAACAAAAACAAAAACGGAGATCCATCAACCCCAGCAGATGGCATGGATGACGCTCGAGTCTCGAGTCTCGAGGTCGGATGGGATGGGATGGGATGGGAAATGAGAAAGGAGAATGGTGGGAAAGAACCAAGAAAGAAAGAAAAGAATCGACAGCTGTGAGATTCGAACTCACGCGGGTTTCCCCAATAACTTAGCAGGCTATCGCCTTAACCACTCGGCCAAGCTGTCTCACACCATTCCACAACACACACCACAACCAGCACACCCTCAATTCGCAACACCACACCCTCATCAAACAACCAACACACAACACACACCAACAACACATACCACAAAACACAAAACACAACACGCAAAAATCAACAACAACAACAACAACAACAACAACAACACATTATCATATCACATTACACCAACTTTCAACGCACAACCGACCACATGATTAACACTCACACAAACATACAAACATACAAACATACAAACATGCAAACACAAACACACACTTGACGAATACCTCACTTTACACACAACATTCGTAACTGACCAACACTCGCCAAAAACACATTCAAGTTGCCTGATCACGTTCATTGCTCTGTGTCGATTTGTTTTGTGTCCTTTCTTTCTTCTTCCAGTTTCTCTTCGTGTGCATGACGCATGGAACGAGCAGCAAGTTCGCACACTACGAATGACAATGTATCGATGAGTTGCAGGCGAAAGAAACAGTCATCATGACGTTAGGTTGAACTCGGTTGATGGCGACTCGCTTGTCCGTTTCTCGTTTCTTGTACTGGAAAACAAAGTGATTGATAGAAAGATAGAAAGAAAGAGTGTTGGTTTGAGTAGGGAAGAGCGTGAAAGTAACAAGAATAATGCAAATGCAAACGAGTGCGAGGTCGGGTGGTCGAGTCGATGTGAGGACACAATGGTATGGTAGAAATGTGTGTGAATGTGTCGGAGAGGAAAGGAAGTGAAAGTGTATGTATATGTGAATGTGTCGGAGTGAAGTGATGTGTTGTGTGTGTGTGTGACACACGAAGTGTGTGAAAAGAAGGAAGGAAGGGAGTGTGTGTGTGTGTGTGTGTGAAAAAGGTGATAATATGAAAAGATGAGCCCCCAGGCGGGATCGAACCACCGACCTTTCGCTTACGAAGCGAGTGCTCTACCACTGAGCTATAGGGGCTTACGGACTAACACACACAAACACTACATACTACACATCACACACAAACTAACACCACCACAAACAACAAACACAAACACAACGACCACCACAAACACACATATACCACACCACACACACATCATTTCGTCATTCGATCGTCGGGTCCCACCGACCTGGTCGAGTCCGGTAGTTGTGTGTTGATGTTGTGTGTGTGTGTGTGTGTTGGAATGGTAGCTCGATGGTTTGGTGTGTTAGTGTGGTGTGAATGAAATGCAATGGGGGAATAGCTCAGTGGTAGAGCGCTGGATTCCAGTCCCAGCGGTCGGGGGTTCGATCCCCTCTTCCCTCAGCCTTTTCCATCTTTTCCATCTTTTTCCGCGCGCACACAACTCTCCTTATCCACGCACCTCCTTTTCCAAATACCATCACGCCACCAAATCAAGCCAACTCGCTATGGTTGGATTGCATTCACATGTTTGCACGACGACTCCATAAAAAGTGCGATACTTCTCGATTTATGCGTGTCATCCTTGCGCAGGGGCCATGCTAATCTTCTCTGTATCGTTCCAATTTTTACGGATGACCACCGAAGTGGTTCCTACTTTCACCGCATCCGTCACACCTATAAATACTCGTCTTTGGACGCCATGTCCAAAACCACTTTCGACTTTGCTGTCTCGCAAAGACAAGTGGGAAATGGACAAGAGGAGAACGAAAAACAAAAACAAAAACAAAAACGGAGATCCATCAACCCCAGCAGATGGCATGGATGACGCTCGAGTCTCGAGTCTCGAGGTCGGATGGGATGGGATGGGATGGGAAATGAGAAAGGAGAATGGTGGGAAAGAACCAAGAAAGAAAGAAAAGAATCGACAGCTGTGAGATTCGAACTCACGCGGGTTTCCCCAATAACTTAGCAGGCTATCGCCTTAACCACTCGGCCAAGCTGTCTCACACCATTCCACAACACACACCACAACCAGCACACCCTCAATTCGCAACACCACACCCTCATCAAACAACCAACTCACAACACACACCAACAACACATACCACAAAACACAAAACACAACACGCAGAAATCAACAACAACAACAACAACAACAACAACAACACATTATCATATCACATTACACCAACTTTCAACGCACAACCGACCACATGATTAACACTCACACAAACATACAAACATACAAACATACAAACATGCAAACACAAACACACACTTGACGAATACCTCACTTTACACACAACATTCGTAACTGACCAACACTCGCCAAAAACACATTCAAGTTGCCTGATCACGTTCATTGCTCTGTGTCGATTTGTTTTGTGTCCTTTCTTTCTTCTTCCAGTTTCTCTTCGTGTGCATGACGCATGGAACGAGCAGCAAGTTCGCACACTACGAATGACAATGTATCGATGAGTTGCAGGCGAAAGAAACAGTCATCATGACGTTACGTTGAACTCGGTTGATGGCGACTCGCTTGTCCGTTTCTCGTTTCTTGTACTGGAAAACAAAGTGATTGATAGAAAGATAGAAAGAAAGAGTGTTGGTTTGAGTAGGGAAGAGCGTGAAAGTAACAAGAATAATGCAAATGCAAACGAGTGCGAGGTCGGGTGGTCGAGTCGATGTGAGGACACAATGGGATGGTAGAAATGTGTGTGAATATGTCGGAGAGGAAAGGACGTGAAAGTGTATGTATATGTGAATGTGTCGGAGTGAAGTGATGTGTTGTGTGTGTGTGTGTGACACACGAAGTGTGTGAAAAGAGAGGGAAGAAGAAGGGAGTGTGTGTGTGTGTGTGTGTGAAAAAGGTGATAATATGAAAAGATGAGCCCCCAGGCGGGATCGAACCACCGACCTTTCGCTTACGAAGCGAGTGCTCTACCACTGAGCTATAGGGGCTTACGGACTAACACACACAAACACTACATACTACACATCACACACAAACTAACACCACCACAAACAACAAACACAAACACAACGACCACCACAAACACACATATACCACACCACACACACACCATTTCGTCATTCGATCGTCGGGTCCCACCGACCTGGTCGAGTCCGGTAGTTGTGTGTTGATGTTGTGTGTGTGTGTGTGTGTGTTGGAATGGTAGCTCGATGGTTTGGTGTGTTAGTGTGGTGTGAATGAAATGCAATGGGGGAATAGCTCAGTGGTAGAGCGCTGGATTCCAGTCCCAGCGGTCGGGGGTTCGATCCCCTCTTCCCTCAGCCTTTTCCATCTTTTCCATCTTTTTCCGCGCGCACACAACTCTCCTTATCCACGCACCTCCTTTTCCAAATACCATCACGCCACCAAATCAAGCCAACTCGCTATGGTTGGATTGCATTCACATGTTTGCACGACGACTCCATAAAAAGTGCGATACTTCTCGATTTATGCGTGTCATCCTTGCGCAGGGGCCATGCTAATCTTCTCTGTATCGTTCCAATTTTTACGGATGACCACCGAAGTGGTTCCTACTTTCACCGCATCCGTCACACCTATAAATACTCGTCTTTGGACGCCATGTCCAAAACCACTTTCGACTTTGCTGTCTCGCAAAGACAAGTGGGAAATGGACAAGAGGAGAACGAAAAACAAAAACAAAAACAAAAACGGAGATCCATCAACCCCAGCAGATGGCATGGATGACGCTCGAGTCTCGAGTCTCGAGGTCGGATGGGATGGGATGGGATGGGTGGGAAATGAGAAAGGAGAATGGTGGGAAAGAACCAAGAAAGAAAGAAAAGAATCGACAGCTGTGAGATTCGAACTCACGCGGGTTTCCCCAATAACTTAGCAGGCTATCGCCTTAACCACTCGGCCAAGCTGTCTCACACCATTCCACAACACACACCACAACCAGCACACCCTCAATTCGCAACACCACACCCTCATCAAACAACCAACTCACAACACACACCTACAACACATACCACAAAACACAAAACACAACACGCAAAAATCAACAACAACAACAACAACAACAACAACAACACATTATCATATCACATTACACCAACTTTCAACGCACAACCGACCACATGATTAACACTCACACAAACATACAAACATACAAACATACAAACATGCAAACACAAACACACACTTGACGAATACCTCACTTTACACACAACATTCGTAACTGACCAACACTCGCCAAAAACACATTCAAGTTGCCTGATCACGTTCATTGCTCTGTGTCGATTTGTTTTGTGTCCTTTCTTTCTTCTTCCAGTTTCTCTTCGTGTGCATGACGCATGGAACGAGCAGCAAGTTCGCACACTACGAATGACAATGTATCGATGAGTTGCAGGCGAAAGAAACAGTCATCATGACGTTAGGTTGAACTCGGTTGATGGCGACTCGCTTGTCCGTTTCTCGTTTCTTGTACTGGAAAACAAAGTGATTGATAGAAAGATAGAAAGAAAGAGTGTTGGTTTGAGTAGGGAAGAGCGTGAAAGTAACAAGAATAATGCAAATGCAAACGAGTGCGAGGTCGGGTGGTCGAGTCGATGTGAGGACACAATGGGATGGTAGAAATGTGTGTGAATATGTCGGAGAGGAAAGGACGTGAAAGTGTATGTATATGTGAATGTGTCGGAGTGAAGTGATGTGTTGTGTGTGTGTGTGTGACACACGAAGTGTGTGAAAAGAAGGAAGGAAGGGAGTGTGTGTGTGTGTGTGTGAAAAAGGTGATAATATGAAAAGATGAGCCCCCAGGCGGGATCGAACCACCGACCTTTCGCTTACGAAGCGAGTGCTCTACCACTGAGCTATAGGGGCTTACGGACTAACACACACAAACACTACATACTACACATCACACACAAACTAACACCACCACAAACAACAAACACAAACACAACGACCACCACAAACACACATATACCACACCACACACACATCATTTCGTCATTCGATCGTCGGGTCCCACCGACCTGGTCGAGTCCGGTAGTTGTGTGTTGATGTTGTGTGTGTGTGTGTGTGTTGGAATGGTAGCTCGATGGTTTGGTGTGTTAGTGTGGTGTGAATGAAATGCAATGGGGGAATAGCTCAGTGGTAGAGCGCTGGATTCCAGTCCCAGCGGTCGGGGGTTCGATCCCCTCTTCCCTCAGCCTTTTCCATCTTTTCCATCTTTTCCATCTTTTTCCGCGCGCACACAACTCTCCTTATCCACGCACCTCCTTTTCCAAATACCATCACGCCACCAAATCAAGCCAACTCGCTATGGTTGGATTGCATTCACATGTTTGCACGACGACTCCATAAAAAGTGCGATACTTCTCGATTTATGCGTGTCATCCTTGCGCAGGGGCCATGCTAATCTTCTCTGTATCGTTCCAATTTTTACGGATGACCACCGAAGTGGTTCCTACTTTCACCGCATCCGTCACACCTATAAATACTCGTCTTTGGACGCCATGTCCAAAACCACTTTCGACTTTGCTGTCTCGCAAAGACAAGTGGGAAATGGACAAGAGGAGAACGAAAACAAAAACAAAAACAAAAACAAAAACGGAGATCCATCGACCCCAGCAGATGGTATGGATGACGCTCGAGTCTCGAGGTCGGATGGGATGGGTGGGAAATGAGAAAGGAGAATGGTGGGAAAGAACCAAGAAAGAAAGAAAAGAATCGACAGCTGTGAGATTCGAACTCACGCGGGTTTCCCCAATAACTTAGCAGGCTATCGCCTTAACCACTCGGCCAAGCTGTCTCACACCATTCCACAACACACACCACAACCAGCACACCCTCAATTCGCAACACCACACCCTCATCAAACAACCAACACACAACACACACCAACAACACATACCACAAAACACAAAACACAACACGCAAAAATCAACAACAACAACAACAACAACACAACAACACATTATCATATCACATTACACCAACTTTCAACGCACAACCGACCACATGATTAACACTCACACAAACATACAAACATACAAACATACAAACATGCAAACACAAACACACACTTGACGAATACCTCACTTACACACAACATTCGTAACTGACCAACACTCGCCAAAAACACATTCAAGTTGCCTGATCACGTTCATTGCTCTGTGTCGATTTGTTTTGTGTCCTTTCTTTCTTCTTCCAGTTTCTCTTCGTGTGCATGACGCATGGAACGAGCAGCAAGTTCGCACACTACGAATGACAATGTATCGATGAGTTGCAGGCGAAAGGAACAGTCGTCATGACGTTAGGTTGAACTCGGTTGATGGCGACTCGCTTGTCCGTTTCTCGTTTCTTGTACTGGAAAACAAAGTGATTGATAGAAAGAAAGAGTGTTGGTTTGAGTAGGGAAGAGCGTGAAAGTAACAAGAATAATGCAAATGCAAACGAGTGCGAGGTCGGGTGGTCGAGTCGATGTGAGGACACAATGGGATGGTAGAAATGTGTGTGAATATGTCGGAGAGGAAAGGACGTGAAAGTGTATGTATATGTGAATGTGTCGGAGTGAAGTGATGTGTTGTGTGTGTGTGTGTGACACACGAAGTGTGTGAAAAGAGAGGGAAGAAGAAGGGAGTGTGTGTGTGTGTGTGTGTGAAAAAGGTGATAATATGAAAAGATGAGCCCCCAGGCGGGATCGAACCACCGACCTTTCGCTTACGAAGCGAGTGCTCTACCACTGAGCTATAGGGGCTTACGGACTAACACACACAAACACTACATACTACACATCACACACAAACTAACACCACCACAAACAACAAACACAAACACAACGACCACCACAAACACACATATACCACACCACACACACATCATTTCGTCATTCGATCGTCGGGTCCCACCGACCTGGTCGAGTCCGGTAGTTGTGTGTTGATGTTGTGTGTGTGTGTGTGTGTTGGAATGGTAGCTCGATGGTTTGGTGTGTTAGTGTGGTGTGAATGAAATGCAATGGGGGAATAGCTCAGTGGTAGAGCGCTGGATTCCAGTCCCAGCGGTCGGGGGTTCGATCCCCTCTTCCCTCAGCCTTTTCCATCTTTTCCATCTTTTTCCGCGCGCACACAACTCTCCTTATCCACGCACCTCCTTTTCCAAATACCATCACGTCACCAAATCAAGCCAACTCGCTATGGTTGGATTGTGTTCACATGTTTGCACGACGACTCCATAAAAAGTGCGATACTTCTCGATTTATGCGTGTCATCCTTGCGCAGGGGCCATGCTAATCTTCTCTGTATCGTTCCAATTTTTACGATGACCACCGAAGTGGTTCCTACTTGCACCGCCTCCCACACACCTATAAATACTCGTCTTTGGACGCCATGTCCAAAACCACTTTCGACTTTGCTTGGCTCCCTCGCAAAGACAAGTGGGAATTGGACAAGACGAGAACAACAAAACAAAACAAAACAAAACAAATACGCAGACCCATCGACACCAGGCAGATGGTGTGGATGGCGCTCGAGGGTCGGATGGGATGGGTGGGAAATGAGAAAAGTAGAGTGGTGGGAAAGAACCAAGAAAGAAAAGAATCGACAGCTGTGAGATTCGAACTCACGCGTGTTTCCCCAATAACTTAGCAGGCTATCGCCTTAACACTCGGCCAAGCTGTCTCACACCATTCCGCAACAAACACCACAATCAACCACACCCTCAAATAGCAACAACCACACCTCATCAAACAACCAACACACCAACACACAACACACCAAACTCAACAACAACACACAACACATTATCATATCACATTAACACCAACTTTCAACGCACAACCGACCACATGATTAACACTCACACAAACATACAAACATACAAACTTACAAACAGCAAACACAACACACACTTGGACGAATACTCACTTTACACACAACATTCGTAACTGACCAACACTCGCCATATACTACATTCAAGTGTGCTGATCACGGTTCATTTGCTCTTGTGTCGATTTGTTTTGGTCCTTTTCTTACCTCTTCCAGTTTCTCTTTCGTGTGCATGACGCATGGAACGAGCAGCAAGTTCGCCACACTTACGAATGACAATGTATCGATGAGTTGCCATGGCGAAAGGAACAGTCGTCATGACGTTACGTTGAACTCGGTTGAGGGCGACTCGCATGTCCGTTTCTTGTTTCTCCTGTACTGGAAACAAAGTGATTGATAGAATGATAGAAAGAAAGGAGTGTTGGTATGAGTAGGGAAGAGCGTGAAAGTAACAAGGATAATGCAAAAGCAAACACGAGTGCGAGGTCGGGTGGTCGAGGTCGATGTGAGGACACAATGGGATGGTTAGAAATGTGTGTGATATGTTTCGGAGAGGAAAGGACGTGAAAGTGTAGTAGATGTGAATGTGTCCGGAGTGAAGTGCTGTGTTGTGTGTGTGTGTGTGACACACGAAGTGTGTGAAAAGAGAGGAAGAAGGGAGTGTGAGTGTGAGTGTGTGAAAAAGGTGATAATATGAAAAGATGAGCCCCCAGGCGGGATCGAACCACCGACCTTTCGCTTACGAAGCGAAGTGCTCTACACTGAGCTATAGGGGCTTACGGGACTAACACACACAAACACTACATACTACACATCACACACAAACTAACACCACCACAAACAACAAACACCAACACAACGACCACCACAAACACACATATACACACCACCACACATCATTTCGTCATTCGATCGTCGGGTCCCACCGACCTGGTCGAGTCCGGTAGTTGTGTGTTTGATGTTGTTGTGTGTGTGTGTGTGTGTGTGTTGGAATAGTAGCTCGATGGTTTGTTGTGTTTGTGGTGATGCGAATGAATTGCAACTGGGGGAATAGCTCAGTGGTAGAGCGCTGGATTCCAGTCCCAGCGGTCGGGGGTTCGATCCCCTCTTCCCTCAGCCTTTCCATCTTTCCATCTTTTTCCGCGCGCACACAACTCTCCTTATCACTCACCTCCTTTTCCAAATACCATCACGCCACCAAATCAAGCCAACTCGCTATGGTTGGATTGAGTTCACATGTTTGCACGACGACCTCCATAAAAAGTGCGATACTTCTCGATTATGCGTGTCATCCTTGCGCACGGGGCCATGCTAATCTTCTCTGTATCGTTCCAATTTTTACGGATGACCACCGAAGTGGTTCCTACTTTCACCGCATCCCGTCACACCTATAAATACTCGTCTTTGGACGCCATGTCCAAAACCACTTTCGACTTTGCTTGTCCCTCGCAAAGACAAGTGGGAAATGGACAAGAGGAGAACGAACAAAACAAAAACAAAAACAAAAACCAAAACGGATATCCATCAACCCCAGCAGATGGTATGGGATGACGCTCGAGTCTCGAGTCTCGATGTTCGGATGGGAATGGGTGGGAAAATGAGAAGGGAGAATGGTGGGAAAAGAACCAAGAAAGAAAGAAAAGATCGACAAGCTGTGAGATTCGAACTCACCGCGGGTTTCCCCCAATAACATAGACAGGCTATCGCCTTAACCACTCGGCCAAGCTTGTCTCCACAACCATTCCACAACACACACCACAACCAGCACACCCTCAATTCGGGCAACACCACACCTCCATCAAACAACCAACACTCAACACACAACCAACAACACATACCACAAAACACAAAACACAACTAGCAAAAATCAACACAACAACAACACCACAACAACACATTAATCATATCACATTACACCAACTTTCAACGCACAACCGACCACATGATTAACACTCACAACAAACATACAAACATACAAACATACAAACATGCAAACACAAACACACACTTGACGGAATACCTCACTTTACACACAACATTCGTAAATGACCAACACTCGCCAAAAACACATTCAAGTTGCCTGATCACGTTCATTGCTCTCGGTGTCGATTGTTTTGTGTCCTTTCTTTCTTCTTCCAGTTTCTCTTCGTGTGCATGACGCATGGAACGAGCAGCAAGTTCGCACACTACGATGACAATGTATCGATGAGTTGCAGGCGAAGAAACAGTCATCATGACGTTAGGTTGAACTCGGTTGATGGCGACTCGCTTGTCCGTTCTCGGTTTCTTGTACTGGAAAACAAAGTGATTGATAGAAAGAAAGAGTGTTGGTTTGAGTAGGGGAAGAGCGTGAAAGTAACAAGAATAATGCAAATGCAAACGAGTGCGAGGTCGGGTGGTCGAGTCGATGTGAGGACACAATGGGATGGATAGAAATGTGTGTGAATATGTCGGAGAGGAAAGGACGTGAAAGTGTAATGTATATGTGAATGTGTCGGAGTGAAGTGATGTGTTGTGTGTGTGTGTGTGACACACGAAGTGTGGTGAAAAGAGAGGGAGAAGATGGGGAGTGTGTGTGTGTGTGTGTGTGAAAAAGGTGATAATATGAAAAGATGAGCCCCCAGGCGGGATCGAACCACCGACCTTTCGCTTTACGAAGCGAGTGCTCAACCACTGAGCTATAGGGGCTTACGGACTAACACACACAAACACTACATACTACACATCACACAGCAAAACTAACACCACCACAAACAACAAACACAAACACAACGACCACCACAAACACACATATACCACACCACACACACATCATTTCGTCATTCGATCGTCGGGTCCCACCGACCTGGTCGAGTCCGGTAGTTGTGTGTTGAGTTTGTGGTGTGTGTGTGTGTTGTTGGAATGGTAGCCTCGATGGTTTTGGTGTGTTAGTGTGGTGTGAATGAAATGCAATGGGGGGAATAGCTCAGTGGGTAGGAGCGCTGGATTCCAGTCCCAGCGGTCGGGGGTTCGATCCCCTCTTCCCTCAGCCTTTTCCATCTTTTCCATCTTTTTTCCGCGCGCACACAAACTCTCCTTATCCACGCACCTCCTTTTCCAAATACCATCACGCCACCAAATCAGCCAACTCGCTATGGTTGGATTGCATTCACATGTTTGCACGACGACTCCATAAAAAGTGCGATACTTCTCGATTTATGCGTGTCATCCTTGCGCAGGGGCCATGCTAATCTTCTCTGTATCGTTCCAATTTTTACGGATGACCACCGAAGTGGTTCCTACTTTCACCGCATCCAGTCACACCTATAAATACTCGTCTTTGACGCCATGTCCAAAACCACTTTCGGACTTTGCTGTCTCGCAAAGGACAAGTGGGAAATGGGACAAGGAGGAGACAAAAACAAAAACAAAAACAAAAACAAAAACGGAGATCCATCACCCCAGCAGATGGTATGGATGACGCTCGAGTCTCGAGTCTCGAGGACGGTTGGGAATGGGTGGGAAATGAGAAAGGAGAATGGTGGGAAAGAACCAAGGAAAGAAAGAAAAGAATCGACAGCTGTGAGATTCGAACTCACGCGGGGGTTTCCCCAATAACTTAGGCAGGCTATCGCCTTAACCACTCGGCCAAGCTGGTCTCATCACCATTCCACAACACACACCACAACCAGCACACCCTCAATTCGCAACACCACACCCTCATCAAACAACCAACACACAACACACACCAACAACACATACCACAAAAACACAAAACACAACACGCAAAAATCAACAACAACAACAACAAAACAACAACAACACACATTATCATATCACATTACACCAACTTTTCAACGCACAACCGACCACATGATTAACACTCACACAAACATACAAACATACAAACATACAAACATGCAAACACAAACACACACTTGAACGAATACCTCACTTTACACACAACATTCGTAACTGACCAACACTCGCCAAAAACACATTCAAGTTGGCCTGATCACGTTCATTGCTCTGTGTCGATTTGTTTTGTGTCCTTTCTTTCTTCTTCCAGTTTCTCTTCGTGTGCAGGACGCATGGAACGAGCAGCAAGTTCGCACACTACGAATGACAATGTATCGATGAGTTGCAGGCGAAAGGAACTCGTCATGACGTTACGTTGAACTCGGTTGATGGCGACTCGCTTGTCCGTTTCTTGTTTCTTGTACTGGAAAACAAAGTGATTGATAGAAAGAAAGAGTGTTGGTTTGAGTAGGGAAGAGCGTGAAAGTAACAAGAATAATGCAAATGCAAACGAGTGGCGAGGGTCGGGTGGTCGAGTCGATGTGAGGACACAATGGGATGGTAGAAATGTGTGTGAATATGTCGGAGAGGAAAGGACGTGAAAGTGTATGTATATGTGAATGTGTCGGAGTGAAGTGATGTGTTGTGGTGTGGTGTGTGACACACGAAGTGTGTGAAAAGGAAGGAAGGAAGGGAGTGTGTGTGTGTGTGTGTGTGAAAAAGGTGATATTATGAAAAGATGAGCCCCCAGGCGGGGATCGAACACCGACCTTTCGCTTACGAAGCGAGTGCTCTACCACTGAGCTATAGGGGCTTACGGACTAACACACACAAACACTACATACTACACATCACACACAAACTAACACCACCACAAACAACAACCACAAACTATACCACAAACACAAACACACACATACCACACACACATCGTTCCGTCATTCGATCATCGAGTCCCACTGACCTGGTCGAGTCCGGTAGTTGTTTGTTTGTTTGTTTGTGTGTTGTGTGTGTTGTGTGTGTTGTGTGTGTGTTGGAATAGTAGCTGGATGGTTTGTTGTGTTTGTGTGATGCGAATGATATGCAATGGGGGAATAGCTCAGTGGTAGAGCGCTGGATTCCAGTCCCAGCGGTCGGGGGTTCGATCCCCTCTTCCCTCAGCCTTTTCCATCATTTTCCACGCGCACACAACTCTCCTTCTGCACCTTCTTTTCCAAATACCATCACGCCACCAAATCAACCCAACTCGCGATGGTTGGATTGAGTTCACATGGTTGTACGACACCTCCATAAAAAGTGCGATACTTCTCGATTTATGCGTGTCATCCTTGCGCAGGGGCCATGCTAATCTTCTCTGTATCGTTCCAATTTTTACGGATGACCACCGAAGTGGTTCCTACTTTCACCGCCTCCCACACACCTATAAATACTCGTCTTTGGACGCCATGTCCAAAACCACTTTCGACTTTGCTTTGCTCCCTCGCAAAGACAAGTGGGAAATGGACAAGAGGAGAACAACAAAACAAAACAAAACAAAACAAATACGCAGACCCATCGACACCAGCAGATGGTGTGGATGGCGCTCGAGGTCGGATGGGATGGGTGGGAAATGAGAAAAGAGAGTGGTGGGAAAGAACCAAGAAAGAAAAGAATCGACAGCTGTGAGATTCGAACTCACGCGGGTTTCCCCAATAACTTAGCAGGCTATCGCCTTAACCACTCGGCCAAGCTGTCTCACACCATTCCGCAACAAACACCACAATCAACACACCCTCAAATAGCAACAACACACCCTCATCAAACAACCAACACACCAACACACAACACACCAAACTCAACAACAACACACAACACACTATCATACCACATCACACAAACTTTTCAACGCATAAAAATGACCACATGATCAACACTCACACATACATACAAACATACAAACACAAACACACACACACACACGTAACGAATACTTCACTTCACACGCACAACATTCGTAACTGACCAACACTCGCCACAACCACATTCAAGTTGCCTCATCACGTCCCTTGTTCTGTTCTGTGTCGATTTGTCGATTTGATTTGTGTCCTTTTGTGTCCTTTCTTTCTTTCTTTTTCCAGTTTCTTTCTCTTCGTGTGCATGAGGCATGAAACGAGCAGCAAGTTCGCACACTATCGATGCGTTGCAGGCGAAAGAAACCGTCATCATTTCGTTGATCTCGGTTGATGGCGACACGGTTGTCCGTTTCTTGTACTGGAATGGAAAGCAAAGTGCTTGATGGAAAGAAAGAGTGTTGGTTTGAGTAGGAAACAGCGTAGCGTGAAAGTAGCAAGCATACTAATGCATATGCAAACAAACTAATGCGAGGTCGATCGGGTGGATGTGATGACAGAATGGGATGGTATAAATGGGTGTGAATGTGTCAGAGAGGAAAAGAAGCGAAAGGGTATGTCGATGTGAATGTGTCCGAGTGAGGTGATGTGTTGTGTGTGTGCCACACGAATTGTGTGAAAAGAAGGAAGGAAGGGAGTGTGAGCGAGTGAGTGAAAAAAAGTGAGAATATGAAAAGATGAGCCCCCAGGCGGGATCGAACCACCGACCTTTCGCTTACGAAGCGAGTGCTCTACCACTGAGCTATAGGGGCTTACGGACTAACACACACAAACACTACATACTACACACCACTCACAAACAAACACCACCACAAACAACAACCACAAACTATACCACAAACACAAACACACACATACCACACACACATCGTTCCGTCATTCGATCATCGAGTCCCACTGACCTGGTCGAGTCCGGTAGTTGTTTGTTTGTTTGTTTGTGTGTTGTGTGTGTTGTGTGTGTTGTGTGTGTGTTGGAATAGTAGCTGGATGGTTTGTTGTGTTTGTGTGATGCGAATGATATGCAATGGGGGAATAGCTCAGTGGTAGAGCGCTGGATTCCAGTCCCAGCGGTCGGGGGTTCGATCCCCTCTTCCCTCAGCCTTTTCCATCTTTTTCCACGCGCACACAACTCTCCTTCTGCACCTTCTTTCCAAATACCATCACGCCACCAAATCAACCCAACTCGCGATGGTTGGATTGAGTTCACATGGTTGTACGACACCTCCATAAAAAGTGCGATACTTCTCGATTTATGCGTGTCATCCTTGCGCAGGGGCCATGCTAATCTTCTCTGTATCGTTCCAATTTTTACGGATGACCACCGAAGTGGTTCCTACTTTCACCGCCTCCCACACACCTATAAATACTCGTCTTTGGACGCCATGTCCAAAACCACATTTCGACTTTGCTTTGCTCCCTCGCAAAGACAAGTGGGAAATGGACAAGAGGAGAACAACAAAACAAAACAAAACAAAACAAATACGCAGACCCATCGACACCAGCAGATGGTGTGGATGGCGCTCGAGGTCGGATGGGATGGGTGGGAAATGAGAAAAGAGAGTGGTGGGAAAGAACCAAGAAAGAAAAGAATCGACAGCTGTGAGATTCGAACTCACGCGGGTTTCCCCAATAACTTAGCAGGCTATCGCCTTAACCACTCGGCCAAGCTGTCTCACACCATTCCGCAACAAACACCACAATCAACACACCCTCAAATAGCAACAACACACCCTCATCAAACAACCAACACACCAACACACAACACACCAAACTCAACAACAACACACAACACACTATCATACCACATCACACAAACTTTTCAACGCATAAAAATGACCACATGATCAACACTCACACATACATACAAACATACAAACACAAACACACACACACACACACGTAACGAATACTTCACTTCACACGCACAACATTCGTAACTGACCAACACTCGCCACAACCACATTCAAGTTGCCTCATCACGTCCCTTGTTCTGTTCTGTGTCGATTTGTCGATTTGATTTGTGTCCTTTTGTGTCCTTTCTTTCTTTCTTTTTCCAGTTTCTTTCTCTTCGTGTGCATGAGGCATGAAACGAGCAGCAAGTTCGCACACTATCGATGCGTTGCAGGCGAAAGAAACCGTCATCATTTCGTTTGATCTCGGTTGTAGTTGGCGGACACGGTTGTCCGTTTCTTTGTACTGGAATGGAAAGCAAAGTGCTTGATGGAAAGATAGAGTGTTGGTTTGAGTAGGACATCAGCGTAGCGTGAACAGTAGCAAGCATACTAATGCATATGCAAACAAACTAATGCGAGGTCGATCGGGTGGATGTGATGACAGAATGGGATGGTATAAATGGGTGTGAATGTGTCAGAGAGGAAAAGAAGCGAAAGGGTATGTCGATGTGAATGTGTCCGAGTGAGGTGATGTGTTGTGTGTGTGCCACACGAATTGTGTGAAAAGAAGGAAGGAAGGGAGTGTGAGCGAGTGAGTGAAAAAAAGTGAGAATATGAAAAGATGAGCCCCCAGGCGGGATCGAACCACCGACCTTTCGCTTACGAAGCGAGTGCTCTACCACTGAGCTATAGGGGCTTACGGACTAACACACACAAACACTACATACTACACACCACTCACAAACAAACACCACCACAAACAACAACCACAAACTATACCACAAACACAAACACACACATACCACACACACATCGTTCCGTCATTCGATCATCGAGTCCCACTGACCTGGTCGAGTCCGGTAGTTGTTTGTTTGTTTGTTTGTGTGTTGTGTGTGTTGTGTGTGTGTTGGAATAGTAGCTGGATGGTTTGTTGTGTTTGTGTGATGCGAATGATATGCAATGGGGGAATAGCTCAGTGGTAGAGCGCTGGATTCCAGTCCCAGCGGTCGGGGGTTCGATCCCCTCTTCCCTCAGCCTTTTCCATCTTTTTCCACGCGCACACAACTCTCCTTCTGCACCTTCTTTTCCAAATACCATCACGCCACCAAATCAACCCAACTCGCGATGGTTGGATTGAGTTCACATGGTTGTACGACACCTCCATAAAAAGTGCGATACTTCTCGATTTATGCGTGTCATCCTTGCGCAGGGGCCATGCTAATCTTCTCTGTATCGTTCCAATTTTTACGGATGACCACCGAAGTGGTTCCTACTTTCACCGCCTCCCACACACCTATAAATACTCGTCTTTGGACGCCATGTCCAAAACCACTTTCGACTTTGCTTTGCTCCCTCGCAAAGACAAGTGGGAAATGGACAAGACGAGAACAACAAAACAAAACAAAACAAAACAAATACGCAGACCCATCGACACCAGCAGATGGTGTGGATGGCGCTCGAGGTCGGATGGGATGGGTGGGAAATGAGAAAAGAGAGTGGTGGGAAAGAACCAAGAAAGAAAAGAATCGACAGCTGTGAGATTCGAACTCACGCGGGTTTCCCCAATAACTTAGCAGGCTATCGCCTTAACCACTCGGCCAAGCTGTCTCACACCATTCCGCAACAAACACCACAATCAACACACCCTCAAATAGCAACAACACACCCTCATCAAACAACCAACACACCAACACACAACACACCAAACTCAACAACAACACACAACACACTATCATACCACATCACACAAACTTTTCAACGCATAAAAATGACCACATGATCAACACTCACACATACATACAAACATACAAACACAAACACACACACACACACACGTAACGAATACTTCACTTCACACGCACAACATTCGTAACTGACCAACACTCGCCACAACCACATTCAAGTTGCCTCATCACGTCCCTTGTTCTGTTCTGTGTCGATTTGTCGATTTGATTTGTGTCCTTTTGTGTCCTTTCTTTCTTTCTTTTTCCAGTTTCTTTCTCTTCGTGTGCATGAGGCATGAAACGAGCAGCAAGTTCGCACACTATCGATGCGTTGCAGGCGAAAGAAACCGTCATCATTTCGTTGATCTCGGTTGATGGCGACACGGTTGTCCGTTTCTTGTACTGGAATGGAAAGCAAAGTGCTTGATGGAAAGAAAGAGTGTTGGTTTGAGTAGGAAACAGCGTAGCGTGAAAGTAGCAAGCATACTAATGCATATGCAAACAAACTAATGCGAGGTCGATCGGGTGGATGTGATGACAGAATGGGATGGTATAAATGGGTGTGAATGTGTCAGAGAGGAAAAGAAGCGAAAGGGTATGTCGATGTGAATGTGTCCGAGTGAGGTGATGTGTTGTGTGTGTGCCACACGAATTGTGTGAAAAGAAGGAAGGAAGGGAGTAGTGAGCGAAGTGAGTTGAAAAAAAGTGAGAATATGAAAAGATGAGCCCCCAGGCGGGATACGAACCACCGACCTTTCGCTTACGAAGCGAGTGCTCTACCACTGAGCTATAGGGGGCTTACGGACTAACACACACAAACACTACATACTACACCACCACTCACAAACAAACACCACCACAAACAACAAACATCAAACACAACGACCACCACAACACACATATACCACACCACACACACATCACATTTCGTCCATTCGATCGTCGGGTCCCACCGACCTGGTCGAGTCCGGTGGTAGTTGTGTGTTGATGTTGTGTGTGTGTGTGTGGTTGGAATGGTAGCTCGATGGTTTGTGAGTTAGTGTGGTAGAGAATGAAATGCAATGGGGGAATAGCTCAGTGGTAGAGCGCTGGATTCCAGTCCCAGCGGGCGGGGGATTCGATCCCTCTTCCCCCTCAGCCTTTTCCATCTTTTCCTTCTTTTCCGCGCGCAAACACAACTCTCCTTATCACGCACCTCCCTTTTTCAAATACCATCACGTCACCAAATCCAAGCAACCGCTATGGTTGGATTGTATGGTTCACATGTTTGCACGACGACTCATAAAAAGGTGCGATACTTCTCGATTTATGCGTGTCATCCTTGCGCAGGGGGCCATGCTAATCTTCTCTGTATCGTTCCAATTTTTACGCGGATGACCACCGAAGTGGTTCCTACTTTCACCGCCTCCCACACACCTATAAATACTCGTCTTTGGACGCCATGTCCAAAACCACTTTCGACTTTGCTTTGCTCCCTCGCAAAGACAAGTGGGAAATGGACAAGACGAGAACAACAAAACAAAACAAAACAAAACAAATACGCAGACCCATCGACACCAGCAGATGGTGTGGATGGCGCTCGAGGTCGGATGGGATGGGTGGGAAATGAGAAAAGAGAGTGGTGGGAAAGAACCAAGAAAGAAAAGAATCGACAGCTGTGAGATTCGAACTCACGCGGGTTTCCCCAATAACTTAGCAGGCTATCGCCTTAACCACTCGGCCAAGCTGTCTCACACCATTCCGCAACAAACACCACAATCAACACACCCTCAAATAGCAACAACACACCCTCATCAAACAACCAACACACCAACACACAACACACCAAACTCAACAACAACACACAACACACTATCATACCACATCACACAAACTTTTCAACGCATAAAAATGACCACATGATCAACACTCACACATACATACAAACATACAAACACAAACACACACACACACACACGTAACGAATACTTCACTTCACACGCACAACATTCGTAACTGACCAACACTCGCCACAACCACATTCAAGTTGCCTCATCACGTCCCTTGTTCTGTTCTGTGTCGATTTGTCGATTTGATTTGTGTCCTTTTGTGTCCTTTCTTTCTTTCTTTTTCCAGTTTCTTTCTCTTCGTGTGCATGAGGCATGAAACGAGCAGCAAGTTCGCACACTATCGATGCGTTGCAGGCGAAAGAAACCGTCATCATTTCGTTGATCTCGGTTGATGGCGACACGGTTGTCCGTTTCTTGTACTGGAATGGAAAGCAAAGTGCTTGATGGAAAGAAAGAGTGTTGGTTTGAGTAGGAAACAGCGTAGCGTGAAAGTAGCAAGCATACTAATGCATATGCAAACAAACTAATGCGAGGTCGATCGGGTGGATGTGATGACAGAATGGGATGGTATAAATGGGTGTGAATGTGTCAGAGAGGAAAAGAAGCGAAAGGGTATGTCGATGTGAATGTGTCCGAGTGAGGTGATGTGTTGTGTGTGTGCCACACGAATTGTGTGAAAAGAAGGAAGGAAGGGAGTGTGAGCGAGTGAGTGAAAAAAAGTGAGAATATGAAAAGATGAGCCCCCAGGCGGGATCGAACCACCGACCTTTCGCTTACGAAGCGAGTGCTCTACCACTGAGCTATAGGGGCTTACGGACTAACACACACAAACACTACATACTACACACCACTCACAAACAAACACCACCACAAACAACAACCACAAACTATACCACAAACACAAACACACACATACCACACACACATCGTTCCGTCATTCGATCATCGAGTCCCACTGACCTGGTCGAGTCCGGTAGTTGTTTGTTTGTTTGTTTGTGTGTTGTGTGTGTTGTGTGTGTGTTGGAATAGTAGCTGGATGGTTTGTTGTGTTTGTGTGATGCGAATGATATGCAATGGGGGAATAGCTCAGTGGTAGAGCGCTGGATTCCAGTCCCAGCGGTCGGGGGTTCGATCCCCTCTTCCCTCAGCCTTTTCCATCTTTTTCCACGCGCACACAACTCTCCTTCTGCACCTTCTTTTCCAAATACCATCACGCCACCAAATCAACCCAACTCGCGATGGTTGGATTGAGTTCACATGGTTGTACGACACCTCCATAAAAAGTGCGATACTTCTCGATTTATGCGTGTCATCCTTGCGCAGGGGCCATGCTAATCTTCTCTGTATCGTTCCAATTTTTACGGATGACCACCGAAGTGGTTCCTACTTTCACCGCCTCCCACACACCTATAAATACTCGTCTTTGGACGCCATGTCCAAAACCACTTTCGACTTTGCTTTGCTCCCTCGCAAAGACAAGTGGGAAATGGACAAGACGAGAACAACAAAACAAAACAAAACAAAACAAATACGCAGACCCATCGACACCAGCAGATGGTGTGGATGGCGCTCGAGGTCGGATGGGATGGGTGGGAAATGAGAAAAGAGAGTGGTGGGAAAGAACCAAGAAAGAAAAGAATCGACAGCTGTGAGATTCGAACTCACGCGGGTTTCCCCAATAACTTAGCAGGCTATCGCCTTAACCACTCGGCCAAGCTGTCTCACACCATTCCGCAACAAACACCACAATCAACACACCCTCAAATAGCAACAACACACCCTCATCAAACAACCAACACACCAACACACAACACACCAAACTCAACAACAACACACAACACACTATCATACCACATCACACAAACTTTTCAACGCATAAAAATGACCACATGATCAACACTCACACATACATACAAACATACAAACACAAACACACACACACACACGTAACGAATACTTCACTTCACACGCACAACATTCGTAACTGACCAACACTCGCCACAACCACATTCAAGTTGCCTCATCACGTCCCTTGTTCTGTTCTGTGTCGATTTGTCGATTTGATTTGTGTCCTTTTGTGTCCTTTCTTTCTTTCTTTTTCCAGTTTCTTTCTCTTCGTGTGCATGAGGCATGAAACGAGCAGCAAGTTCGCACACTATCGATGCGTTGCAGGCGAAAGAAACCGTCATCATTTCGTTGATCTCGGTTGATGGCGACACGGTTGTCCGTTTCTTGTACTGGAATGGAAAGCAAAGTGCTTGATGGAAAGAAAGAGTGTTGGTTTGAGTAGGAAACAGCGTAGCGTGAAAGTAGCAAGCATACTAATGCATATGCAAACAAACTAATGCGAGGTCGATCGGGTGGATGTGATGACAGAATGGGATGGTATAAATGGGTGTGAATGTGTCAGAGAGGAAAAGAAGCGAAAGGGTATGTCGATGTGAATGTGTCCGAGTGAGGTGATGTGTTGTGTGTGTGCCACACGAATTGTGTGAAAAGAAGGAAGGAAGGGAGTGTGAGCGAGTGAGTGAAAAAAAGTGAGAATATGAAAATGATGAGCCCCCAGGCGGATCGAACCACCGACCTTTCGCTTACGAAGCGAGTGCTCTACCACTGAGCTATAGGGGCTACGGACTAACCACACACAAACACTACATACTACACACCACTCACAAACAAACACCACCACAAACAACAACCACAAACTATACCACAAACACAAACACACACATACCACACACACATCGTTCCGTCATTCGATCATCGAGTCCCACTGACCTGGTCGAGTCCGGTAGTTGTTTGTTTGTTTGTTTGTGTGTTGTGTGTTGTGTGGTGTTGTGTGTGTGTTGGAATAGTAGCTCGATGGTTTGTTGTGTTTGTGTGATGCGAATGATATGCAATGGGGGAATAGCTCAGTGGTAGAGCGCTGGATTCCAGTCCCAGCGGTCGGGGGTTCTCGATCCCCTCTTCCCTCAGCCTTTTCCATCTTTTTCCACGCGCACACAACTCTCCTTCTGCACCTTCTTTTTCCAAATACCATCGCCACCAAATCAACCCAACTCGCGATGGTTGGATTGAGTCACATGGTTGTACGACACCTCATAAAAAGTGCGATACTTCTCGATTTATGCGTGTCATCCTTGCGCAGGGGCCATGCTAATCTTCTCTGTATCGTTCCAATTTTTACGGATGACCACCGAAGTGGTTCCTACTTTCACCGCCTCCCACACACCTATAAATACTCGTCTTTGGACGCCATGTCCAAAACCACTTTCGACTTTGCTTTGCTCCCTCGCAAAGACAAGTGGGAAATGGACAAGAGGAGAACAACAAAACAAAACAAACAAAACAAATACGCAGACCCATCGACACCAGCAGATGGTGTGGATGGCGCTCGAGGTCGGATGGGATGGGTGGGAAATGAGAAAAGAGAGTGGTGGGAAAGGAACCAAGAAAGAAAAGAATCGACAGCTGTGAGATTCGAACTCACGCGGGTTTCCCCAATAACTTAGCAGGCTATCGCCTTAACCACTCGGCCAAGAGCTGTCTCACACCATTCCGCAACAAACACCACAATCAACACACCCTCAAATAGCAACAACACACCCTCATCAAACAACCAACACACCAACACACAACACACCAAACTCAACAACAACACACAACACACTATCATACCACATCACACAAACTTTTCAACGCCATAAAAATGACCACATGATCAACACTCACACATACATACAAACATACAAACACAAAACACACACACACACACGTAACGAATACTTCACTTCACACGCACAACATTCGTAACTGACCAACACTCGCCACAACCACATTCAAGTTGCCTCATCACGTCCCTTGTTCTGTTCTGTGTCGATTTGTCGATTTGATTTGTGTCCTTTTGTGTCCTTTTCTTTCTTTCTTTTTCCAGTTTCTTTCTCTTCGTGTGCATGAGGCATGAACACGAGCAGCAAGTTCGCACACTATCGATGCTTTTGCAGGCGAAAGAAACCGTCATCATTTCGTTGATCTCGGTTGGACACGGTTGTCCGTTTCTTGTACTGGAATGGAAAGCAAAGTGCTTGATGGAAAGAAAGAGTGTTGGTTTGAGTAGGAAACAGCGTAGCGTGAAAGTAGCAAGCATACTAATGCATATGCAAACAAACTAATGCGAGGTCCGATCGGGTGGATGTGATGACAGAATGGGATGGTATAAATGGGTGTGAATGTGTCAGAGAGGAAAAGAAGCGAAAGGGTATGTCGATGTGAATGTGTCCGAGTGGAGGTGATGTGTTGTGTGTGTGCCACACGAATTGTGTGAAAAGAAGGAAGGAAGGGAGTGTGAGCGAGGTGAGTGAAAAAAAGTGAGAATATGAAAAGATGAGCCCCCAGGCGGTGATCGAACCACCGACCTTTCGCTTACGAACGCGAGTGCTCTACCACTGAGCTATAGGGGCTTACGGACTAACACACACAAACACTACATACTACACACCACTCACAAAACAAACACCACCACAACAACAACCACAAACTATAAACACAAACACACACATACCACACACACATCGTTCCGTCATTCGATCATCGAGTCCCACTGACCTGGTCGAGTCCGGTAGTTGTTTGTTTGTTTGTTTGTGTGTTGTGTGTGTTGTGTGTGTGTTGGAATAGTAGCTGGATGGTTTGTTGTGTTTGTGTGATGCGAATGATAATGCAATGGGTGGGAATAGCTCAGTGGTAGAGCGCTGGATTCCAGTCCCAGCGGTCGGGGGTTCGATCCCCTCTTCCCTCAGCCTTTTCCATCTTTTTCCACGCGCACACAACTCTCCTTCTGCACCTTCTTTTCCAAATACCATCACGCCACCAAATCAACCCAACTCGCGATGGTTGGATTGAGTTCACATGGTTGTACGACACCTCCATAAAAAGTGCGATACTTCTCGATTTATGCGTGTCATCCTTGCGCAGGGGCCATGCTAATCTTCTCTGTATCGTTCCAATTTTTACGGATGACCACCGAAGTGGTTCCTACTTTCATTTCACCGCCTCCCACACACCTATAAATACTCGTCTTTGGATGCCATGTGTCCAAAACCACTTTCGACTTTGCTTGGCTCCCTCGCAAAGACAAGTGGGAAATGGACAAGAGGCGAAACAACAAACCAAAACAAAACAAAAGCAAATACCGCAGACCCATCGACACCAGCAGATGGTGTGGATGGCGCTCGAGGTCGGATGGGATGGGTGGGGAAATGAGAAAAGAGAGTGGTGGGAAAGAACCCAAGAAAGAAAAGAATCGACAGCTGTGAGATTCGAACTCACGCGGGGTTTCCCCAATAACTTAGCAGGCTATCGC
Source organism: Phytopythium helicoides (assembly GCA_024867545.1). Taxonomy (NCBI): domain Eukaryota; phylum Oomycota; class Peronosporomycetes; order Pythiales; family Pythiaceae; genus Phytopythium; species Phytopythium helicoides. Next base: position 811,820 of record JANFNE010000011.1, on the reverse strand, counting down.
CTTAACCACTCGGCAAGCTGTCTCACACCATTCCGCAACAAACACCACAATCAACACACCCTCAAATAGCAACAACACACCCTCATCAAACAACCAACACACCAACACACAACACACCAAACTCAACAACAACACACAACACACTATCATACCACATCACACAAACTTTTCAACGCATAAAACATGATCACACTCACACATACATACAAACATACAAACACAAACACACACACACACACACGTAACGAATACTTCACTTCACACGCACAACATTCGTACTGACCAACACTTCGCCACAACCACATTCAAGTTGCCTCATCACGTCCCTTGTTCTGTTCTGTGTCGATTTGTCGATTTGATTTGTGTCCTTTTGTGTCCTTTCTTTCTTTCTTTTTCAGTTTCTTTCTCTTCGTGTTGCATGAGGCATGAAACGAGCAGCAAGTTCGCACACTATCGATGCGTGCAGGCGAAAGAAACCGTCATCATTTCGTTGATCTCGGTTGATGGCGACACGGTTGTCCGTTTCTTGTACTGGATGGAAGCAAAGTGCTTGATGGAAAGAAAGAGTGTTGGTTTGAGTAGGAAACAGCGTAGCGTGAAAGTAGCAAGCATACTAATGCATATGCAAACAACTAATGCGAGTGTCGATCGGGTGGATGTGGATGACAGAATGGGATGGTAGTATAAATGGGTGTGAATGTGTCAGAGAGGAAAAGAAGCGAAAGGGTATGTCGATGTGAATGTGTCCGAGTGAGGTGATGTGTTGTGTGTGTGCCACACGAATTGTGTGAAAAGAAGGAAGGAAGGGAGTGTGAGCGAGTGAGTGAAAAAAAGTGAGAATATGAAAAGATGAGCCCCCAGGCGGGATCGAACCACCGACCTTTCGCTTACGAAGCGAGTGCTCTACCTGACTATACGGGGCTTACGGACAACACACACAAACACTACATACTACACACCACTCACACACACAAACACAAACAAACACCACCACAAACAACAACCACAAACTAACCACAAACACACACCACACATACCACACACACATCGTTCCGTCATTCGATCATCGAGTCCCACTGACCTGGTCGAGTCCGGTAGTTGTTGTTTGTTTGTTTGTGTGTGTGTGTGTTGTGTGTGTTGTGTGTGTGTTGGAATAGTAGCTGGATGGTTTGTTGTGTTTGGTGATGCGAATGATATGCAATGGGGGAATAGCTCAGTGGTTAGAGCGCTGGATTCCAGTCCCAGCGGTCGGGGGTTCGATCCCTCTTCCCCTTCAGCCTTTTCCATCTTTGTTCACGCGCACACAACTCTCCATCTGCACCTTCTTTTCCAAATACCAATCACGCCCACAAATCACCCAAGCTCGCGATGGTTGGATTGAGTTCACATGGTTGTACGACACCTCCCAGAAAAAGTGCGATACTTCTCGATTTATGCGTGTCATCCTTGCGCAGGGGCCATGCTAATCTTCTCTGTATCGTTCCAATTTTACGGATGACCACCGAAGTGGTTCCTACTTTCCACCGCCTCCCACACACTATAAAAACTCGTCTTTGGACGCCATGTCCAAAACCACTTTCGACTTTGCTTTAGCTCCCTCGCAAAGACAAGTGGGAAATGGACAAGAGGAGAACAACAAAACAAAACACAACAAAACAAATACGCAGACCCATCGACACCAGATGTGTGGGATGGGCGCTCGAGGTCGGATTGGATGGTGGGAAGATGAGAACAGAGAGTGGTGGGAAAGAACCAAGAAAGAAAGAATCGACAGCTGTGAGATTCGAAACTCACGCGGGTTTCCCAATACTTAGCAGGCTATCGCCTTAACCACTCGGGCCAAGCTGTCTCACACCATTCCGCAACAAACACCACAATCAAACACACCCTCAAATAGCAACAACACACCCTCATCAAACAAACAAACACACCAACACAACAACACACCAAACTCAACAACAACACAACACACTATCATACCACATCACACAAACTTTTCAACGCATAAAAATGACCACATGATCAACACTCACACATACATACAAACATACAAACACAAACACACACACACACACGTAACGAATACTTCACTTCACACGCACAACATTCGTAACTGACCAACACTCGCCACAACCACATTCAAGTTGCCTCATCACGTCCCTTGTTCTGTTCTGTGTCGATTTGTCGATTTGATTTGTGTCCTTTTGTGTCCTTTCTTTCTTTCTTTTTCCAGTTTCTTTCTCTTCGTGTGCATGAGGCATGAAACGAGCAGCAAGTTCGCACACTATCGATGCGTTGCAGGCGAAAGAAACCGTCATCATTTCGTTGATCTCGGTTGATGGCGACACGGTTGTCCGTTTCTTGTACTGGAATGGAAAGCAAAGTGCTTGATGGAAAGAAGAGTGTTGGTTTGAGTAGGAAACAGCGTAGCGTGAAAGTAGCAAGCATACTAATGCATATGCAAACAAACTAATGCGAGGTCGATCGGGTGGATGTGATGACAGAATGGGATGGTATAAATGGGTGTGAATGTGTCAGAGAGGAAAAGAAGCGAAAGGGTATGTCGATGTGAATGTGTCCGAGTGAGGTGATGTGTTGTGTGTGTGCCACACGAATTGTGTGAAAAGAAGGAAGGAAGGGAGTGTGAGCGAGTGAGTGAAAAAAAGTGAGAATATGAAAAGATGAGCCCCCAGGCGGGATCGAACCACCGACCTTTCGCTTACGAAGCGAGTGCTCTACCACTGAGCTATAGGGGTTACGGACTAACACACACAAACACTACATACTACACACCACTCACAAAAAACACCCACCACAAACAACAACCACAAACTATACCACAACACACAAACACACACATACCACACACACATCGTTCCGTCATTCGATCATCGAGTCCCACTGACCTGGTCGAGTCCGGTAGTTGTTTGTTTGTTTGTTTGTGTGTTGTGTGTGTTGTGTGTGTTGTGTGTGTGTTGGAATAGTAGCTGGATGGTTTGTTGTGTTTGTGTGATGCGAATGATATGCAATGGGGGAATAGCTCAGTGGTAGAGCGCTGGATTCCAGTCCCAGCGGTCGGGGGTTCGATCCCCTCTTCCCTCAGCCTTTTCCATCTTTTTCCACGCGCACACAACTCTCCTTCTGCACCTTCTTTTCCAAATACCATCACGCCACCAAATCAACCCAACTCGCGATGGTTGGATTGAGTTCACATGGTTGTACGACACCTCCATAAAAAGTGCGATACTTCTCGATTTATGCGTGTCATCCTTGCGCAGGGGCCATGCTAATCTTCTCTGTATCGTTCCAATTTTTACGGATGACCACCGAAGTGGTTCCTACTTTCACCGCCTCCCACACACTATAAATACTCGTCTTTGGACGCCATGTCCAAAACCACTTTCGACTTTGCTTTGCTCCCTCGCAAAGACAAGTGGGAAATGGACAAGACGAGAACAACAAAACAAAACAAAACAAAACAAATACGCAGACCCATCGACACCAGCAGATGGTGTGGATGGCGCTCGAGGTCGGATGGGATGGGTGGGAAATGAGAAAAGAGAGTGGTGGGAAAGAACCAAGAAAGAAAAGAATCGACAGCTGTGAGATTCGAACTCACGCGGGTTTCCCCAATAACTTAGCAGGCTATCGCCTTAACCACTCGGCCAAGCTGTCTCACACCATTCCGCAACAAACACCACAATCAACACACCCTCAAATAGCAACACACACCTCATCAAACAACCAACACACCAACACACAACACACCAAACTCAACAACAACACACAAACACACTATCATACCACATCACACAAACTTTTCAACGCATAAAAATGACCACATGATCAACACTCACACATACATACAAACATACAAACACAAACACACACACACACACACGTAACGAATACTTCACTTCACACGCACAACATTCGTAACTGACCAACACTCGCCACAACCACATTCAAGTTGCCTCATCACGTCCCTTGTTCTGTTCTGTGTCGATTTGTCGATTTGATTTGTGTCCTTTTGTGTCCTTTCTTTCTTTCTTTTTCCAGTTTCTTTCTCTTCGTGTGCATGAGGCATGAAACGAGCAGCAAGTTCGCACACTATCGATGCGTTGCAGGCGAAAGAAACCGTCATCATTTCGTTGATCTGATTGATGGCGACACGGTTGTCCGTTTCTTGTACTGGAATGGAAAGCAAAGTGCTTGATGGAAAGAAAGAGTGTTGGTTTGAGTAGGAAACAGCGTAGCGTGAAAGTAGCAAGCATACTAATGCATATGCAAACAAACTAATGCGAGGTCGATCGGGTGGATGTGATGACAGAATGGGATGGTATAAATGGGTGTGAATGTGTCAGAGAGGAAAAGAAGCGAAAGGGTATGTCGATGTGAATGTGTCCGAGTGAGGTGATGTGTTGTGTGTGTGCCACACGAATTGTGTGAAAAGAAGGAAGGAAGGGAGTGTGAGCGAGTGAGTGAAAAAAAGTGAGAATATGAAAAGATGAGCCCCCAGGCGGGATCGAACCACCGACCTTTCGCTTACGAAGCGAGTGCTCTACCACTGAGCTATAGGGGCTTACGGACTACACACACAAACACTACATACTACACACCACTCACAAACAAACACCACCACAAACAACAACCACAAACTATACCACAAACACAAACACACACATACCACACACACATCGTTCCGTCATTCGATCATCGAGTCCCACTGACCTGGTCGAGTCCGGTAGTTGTTTGTTTGTTTGTTTGTGTGTTGTGTGTGTTGTGTGTGTTGTGTGTGTGGAATAGTAGCTGGATGGTTTGTTGTGTTTGTGTGATGCGAATGATATGCAATGGGGGAATAGCTCAGTGGTAGAGCGCTGGATTCCAGTCCCAGCGGTCGGGGGTTCGATCCCTCTTCCCTCAGCCTTTTCCATCTTTTTCCACGCGCACACAACTCTCCTTCTGCACCTTCTTTTCCAAATACCATCACGCCACCAAATCAACCCAACTCGCGATGGTTGGATTGAGTTCACATGGTTGTACGACACCTCCATAAAAAGTGCGATACTTCTCGATTTATGCGTGTCATCCTTGCGCAGGGGCCATGCTAATCTTCTCTGTATCGTTCCAATTTTTACGGATGACCACCGAAGTGGTTCCTACTTTCACCGCCTCCCACACACCTATAAATACTCGTCTTTGGACGCCATGTCCAAAACCACTTTCGACTTTGCTTTGCTCCCTCGCAAAGACAAGTGGGAAATGGACAAGACGAGAACAACAAAACAAAACAAAACAAAACAAATACGCAGACCCATCGACACCAGCAGATGGTGTGGATGGCGCTCGAGGTCGGATGGGATGGGTGGGAAATGAGAAAAGAGAGTGGTGGGAAAGAACCAAGAAAGAAAAGAATCGACAGCTGTGAGATTCGAACTCACGCGGGTTTCCCCAATAACTTAGCAGGCTATCGCCTTAACCACTCGGCCAAGCTGTCTCACACCATTCCGCAACAAACACCACAATCAACACACCCTCAAATAGCAACAACACACCCTCATCAAACAACCAACACACCCACACAACACACCAAACTCAACAACAACACACAACACACTATCATACCACATCACACAAACTTTTCAACGCATAAAAATGACCACATGATCAACACTCACACATACATACAAACATACAAACACAAACACACACACACACACACGTAACGAATACTTCACTTCACACGCACAACATTCGTAACTGACCAACACTCGCCACAACCACATTCAAGTTGCCTCATCACGTCCCTTGTTCTGTTCTGTGTCGATTTGTCGATTTGATTTGTGTCCTTTTGTGTCCTTTCTTTCTTTCTTTTTCCAGTTTCTTTCTCTTCGTGTGCATGAGGCATGAAACGAGCAGCAAGTTCGCACACTATCGATGCGTTGCAGGCGAAAGAAACCGTCATCATTTCGTTGATCTCGGTTGATGGCGACACGGTTGTCCGTTTCTTGTACTGGAATGGAAAGCAAAGTGCTTGATGGAAAGAATGAGTGTTGGTTTGAGTAGGAAACAGCGTAGCGTGAAAGTAGCAAGCATACTAATGCATATGCAAACAAACTAATGCGAGGTCGATCGGGTGGATGTGATGACAGAATGGGATGGTATAAATGGGTGTGAATGTGTCAGAGAGGAAAAGAAGCGAAAGGGTATGTCGATGTGAATGTGTCCGAGTGAGGTGATGTGTTGTGTGTGTGCCACACGAATTGTGTGAAAAGAAGGAAGGAAGGGAGTGTGAGCGAGTGAGTGAAAAAAAGTGAGAATATGAAAAGATGAGCCCCCAGGCGGGATCGAACCACCGACCTTTCGCTTACGAAGCGAGTGCTCTACCACTGAGCTATAGGGGCTTACGGACTAACACACACAAACACTACATACTACACACCACTCACAAACAAACACACCACAACAACAACCACAAACTATACCACAAACACACAACACACACATACCACACACACATCGTTCCGTCATTCGATCATCGAGTCCCACTGACCTGGTCGAGTCCGGTAGTTGTTTGTTTGTTTGTTTGTTGTGTGTGTTGTGTGTGTTGTGTGTGTGTTGGAATAGTAGCTGGATGGTTTGTTGTGTTTGTGTGATGCGAATGATATGCAATGGGGGAATAGCTCAGTGGTAGAGCGCTGGATTCCAGTCCCAGCGGTCGGGGGTTCGATCCCCTCTTCCCTCAGCCTTTTCCATCTTTTTCCACGCGCACACAACTCTCCTTCTGCACCTTCTTTTCCAAATACCATCACGCCACCAAAATCAACCAACTCGCGATGGTTGGATTGAGTTCACATGGTTGTACGACACCTCCATAAAAAGTGCGATACTTCTCGATTTATGCGTGTCATCCTTGCGCAGGGGCCATGCTAATCTTCTCTGTATCGTTCCAATTTTTACGGATGACCACCGAAGTGGTTCCTACTTTCACCGCCTCCCACACACCTATAAATACTCGTCTTTGGACGCCATGTCCAAAACCACTTTCGACTTTGCTTTGCTCCCTCGCAAAGACAAGTGGGAAATGGACAAGACGAGAACAACAAAACAAAACAAAACAAAACAAATACGCAGACCCATCGACACCAGCAGATGGTGTGGATGGCGCTCGAGGTCGGATGGGATGGGTGGGAAATGAGAAAAGAGAGTGGTGGGAAAGAACCAAGAAAGAAAAGAATCGACAGCTGTGAGATTCGAACTCACGCGGGTTTCCCCAATAACTTAGCAGGCTATCGCCTTAACCACTCGGCCAAGCTGTCTCACACCATTCCGCAACAAACACCACAATCAACACACCCTCAAATAGCAACAACACACCCTCATCAAACAACCAAACCACCAACACACAACACCAAACTCAACAACACACACAACACACTATCATACCACATCACACAAACTTTTCAACGCATAAAAATGACCACATGATCAACACTCACACATACATACAAACATACAAACACAAACACACACACACACACGTAACGAATACTTCACTTCACACGCACAACATTCGTAACTGACCAACACTCGCCACAACCACATTCAAGTTGCCTCATCACGTCCCTTGTTCTGTTCTGTGTCGATTTGTCGATTTGATTTGTGTCCTTTTGTGTCCTTTCTTTCTTTCTTTTTCCAGTTTCTTTCTCTTCGTGTGCATGAGGCATGAAACGAGCAGCAAGTTCGCACACTATCGATGCGTTGCAGGCGAAAGAAACCGTCATCATTTCGTTGATCTCGGTTGATGGCGACACGGTTGTCCGTTTCTTGTACTGGAATGGAAAGCAAAGTGCTTGATGGAAAGAAGAGTGTTGGTTTGAGTAGGAAACAGCGTAGCGTGAAAGTAGCAAGCATACTAATGCATATGCAAACAAACTAATGCGAGGTCGATCGGGTGGATGTGATGACAGAATGGGATGGTATAAATGGGTGTGAATGTGTCAGAGAGGAAAAGAAGCGAAAGGGTATGTCGATGTGAATGTGTCCGAGTGAGGTGATGTGTTGTGTGTGTGCCACACGAATTGTGTGAAAAGAAGGAAGGAAGGGAGTGTGAGCGAGTGAGTGAAAAAAAGTGAGAATATGAAAAGATGAGCCCCCAGGCGGGATCGAACCACCGACCTTTCGCTTACGAAGCGAGTGCTCTACCACTGAGCTATAGGGGCTTACGGACTAACACACACAAACACTACATACTACACACCACTCACAAACAAACACACCACAAAACAACAACCACAAACTATACCACAAAACAACACACACATACCACACACACATCGTTCCGTCATTCGATCATCGAGTCCCACTGACCTGGTCGAGTCCGGTAGTTGTTTGTTTGTTTGTTTGTGTGTTGTGTGTGTGTGTGTGTTGTGTGTGTGTTGGAATAGTAGCTGGATGGTTTGTTGTGTTTGTGTGATGCGAATGATATGCAATGGGGGAATAGCTCAGTGGTAGAGCGCTGGATTCCAGTCCCAGCGGTCGGGGGTTCGATCCCCTCTTCCCTCAGCCTTTTCCATCTTTTTCCACGCGCACACAACTCTCCTTCTGCACCTTCTTTTCCAAATACCATCACGCCACCAAATCAACCCAACTCGCGATGGTTGGATTGAGTTCACATGGTTGTACGACACCTCCATAAAAAGTGCGATACTTCTCGATTTATGCGTGTCATCCTTGCGCAGGGGCCATGCTAATCTTCTCTGTATCGTTCCAATTTTTACGGATGACCACCGAAGTGGTTCCTACTTTCACCGCCTCCCACACACCTATAAATACTCGTCTTTGGACGCCATGTCCAAAACCACTTTCGACTTTGCTTTGCTCCCTCGCAAAGACAAGTGGGAAATGGACAAGACGAGAACAACAAAACAAAACAAAACAAAACAAATACGCAGACCCATCGACACCAGCAGATGGTGTGGATGGCGCTCGAGGTCGGATGGGATGGGTGGGAAATGAGAAAAGAGAGTGGTGGGAAAGAACCAAGAGAAAAAGAATCGACAGCTGTGAGATTCGAACTCACGCGGGTTTCCCCAATAACTTAGCAGGCTATCGCCTTAACCACTCGGCCAAGCTGTCTCACACCATTCCGCAACAAACACCACAATCAACACACCCTCAAATAGCAACAACACACCCTCATCAAACAACCAACACACCAACACACAACACACCAAACTCAACAACAACACACACTATCATACCACATCACACAAACTTTTCAACGCATAAAAATGACCACATGATCAACACTCACACATACATACAAACATACAAACACAAACACACACACACACACACGTAACGAATACTTCACTTCACACGCACAACATTCGTAACTGACCAACACTCGCCACAACCACATTCAAGTTGCCTCATCACGTCCCTTGTTCTGTTCTGTGTCGATTTGTCGATTTGATTTGTGTCCTTTTGTGTCCTTTCTTTCTTTCTTTTTCCAGTTTCTTTCTCTTCGTGTGCATGAGGCATGAAACGAGCAGCAAGTTCGCACACTATCGATGCGTTGCAGGCGAAAGAAACCGTCATCATTTCGTTGATCTCGGTTGATGGCGACACGGTTGTCCGTTTCTTGTACTGGAATGGAAAGCAAAGTGCTTGATGGAAAGAAAGAGTGTTGGTTTGAGTAGGAAACAGCGTAGCGTGAAAGTAGCAAGCATACTAATGCATATGCAAACAAACTAATGCGAGGTCGATCGGGTGGATGTGATGACAGAATGGGATGGTATAAATGGGTGTGAATGTGTCAGAGAGGAAAAGAAGCGAAAGGGTATGTCGATGTGAATGTGTCCGAGTGAGGTGATGTGTTGTGTGTGTGCCACACGAATTGTGTGAAAAGAAGGAAGGAAGGGAGTGTGAGCGAGTGAGTGAAAAAAAGTGAGAATATGAAAAGATGAGCCCCAGGCGGGATCGAACCACCGACCTTTCGCTTACGAAGCGAGTGCTCTACCACTGAGCTATAGGGGCTTACGGACTAACACACACAAACACTACATACTACACACCACTCACAAACAAACACCACCACAAACAACAACCACAAACTATACCACAAACACAAACACACAACATACCACACACACATCGTTCCGTCATTCGATCATCGAGTCCCACTGACCTGGTCGAGTCCGGTAGTTGTTTGTTTGTTTGTTTGTGTGTTGTGTGTGTTGTGTGTGTGTTGGAATAGTAGCTGGATGGTTTGTTGTGTTTGTGTGATGCGAATGATATGCAATGGGGGAATAGCTCAGTGGTAGAGCGCTGGATTCCAGTCCCAGCGGTCGGGGGTTCGATCCCCTCTTCCTCAGCCTTTTCCATCTTTTTCCACGCGCACACAACTCTCCTTCTGCACCTTCTTTTCCAAATACCATCACGCCACCAAATCAACCCAACTCGCGATGGTTGGATTGAGTTCACATGGTTGTACGACACCTCCATAAAAAGTGCGATACTTCTCGATTTATGCGTGTCATCCTTGCGCAGGGGCCATGCTAATCTTCTCTGTATCGTTCCAATTTTTACGGATGACCACCGAAGTGGTTCCTACTTTCACCGCCTCCCACACACCTATAAATACTCGTCTTTGGACGCCATGTCCAAAACCACTTTCGACTTTGCTTTGCTCCCTCGCAAAGACAAGTGGGAAATGGACAAGACGAGAACAACAAAACAAAACAAAACAAAACAAATACGCAGACCCATCGACACCAGCAGATGGTGTGGATGGCGCTCGAGGTCGGATGGGATGGGTGGGAAATGAGAAAAGAGAGTGGTGGGAAAGAACCAAGAAAGAAAAGAATCGACAGCTGTGAGATTCGAACTCACGCGGGTTTCCCCAATAACTTAGCAGGCTATCGCCTTAACCACTCGGCCAAGCTGTCTCACACCATTCCGCAACAAACACCACAATCAACACACCCTCAAATAGCAACAACACACCCTCATCAAACAACCAACACACCAACACACAACACACCAAACTCAACAACAACACACAACACACTATCATACCACATCACACAAACTTTTCAACGCATAAAAATGACCACATGATCAACACTCACACATACATACAAACATACAAACACAAACACACACACACACACACGTAACGAATACTTCACTTCACACGCACAACATTCGTAACTGACCAACACTCGCCACAACCACATTCAAGTTGCCTCATCACGTCCCTTGTTCTGTTCTGTGTCGATTTGTCGATTTGATTTGTGTCCTTTTGTGTCCTTTCTTTCTTTCTTTTTCCAGTTTCTTTCTCTTCGTGTGCATGAGGCATGAAACGAGCAGCAAGTTCGCACACTATCGATGCGTTGCAGGCGAAAGAAACCGTCATCATTTCGTTGATCTCGGTTGATGGCGACACGGTTGTCCGTTTCTTGTACTGGAATGGAAAGCAAAGTGCTTGATGGAAAGAAAGAGTGTTGGTTTGAGTAGGAAACAGCGTAGCGTGAAAGTAGCAAGCATACTAATGCATATGCAAACAAACTAATGCGAGGTCGATCGGGTGGATGTGATGACAGAATGGGATGGTATAAATGGGTGTGAATGTGTCAGAGAGGAAAAGAAGCGAAAGGGTATGTCGATGTGAATGTGTCCGAGTGAGGTGATGTGTTGTGTGTGTGCCACACGAATTGTGTGAAAAGAAGGAAGGAAGGGAGTGTGAGCGAGTGAGTGAAAAAAAGTGAGAATATGAAAAGATGAGCCCCCAGGCGGGATCGAACCACCGACCTTTCGCTTACGAAGCGAGTGCTCTACCACTGAGCTATAGGGGCTTACGGACTAAACACACACAAACACTACATACTACACACCACTCACAAACAAACACCACCACAAACAACAACCACAAAACTATACCACAAACACAAACACACACATACCACACACACATCGTTCCGTCATTCGATCATCGAGTCCCACTGACCTGGTCGAGTCCGGTAGTTGTTTGTTTGTTTGTTTGTGTGTTGTGTGTGTTGTGTGTGTGTTGGAATAGTAGCTGGATGGTTTGTTGTGTTTGTGTGATGCGAATGATATGCAATGGGGGAATAGCTCAGTGGTAGAGCGCTGGATTCCAGTCCCAGCGGTCGGGGGTTCGATCCCCTCTTCCCTCAGCCTTTTCCATCTTTTTCCACGCGCACACAACTCTCCTTCTGCACCTTCTTTTCCAAATACCATCACGCCACCAAATCAACCCAACTCGCGATGGTTGGATTGAGTTCACATGGTTGTACGACACCTCCATAAAAAGTGCGATACTTCTCGATTTATGCGTGTCATCCTTGCGCAGGGGCCATGCTAATCTTCTCTGTATCGTTCCAATTTTTACGGATGACCACCGAAGTGGTTCCTACTTTCACCGCCTCCCACACACCTATAAATACTCGTCTTTGGACGCCATGTCCAAAACCACTTTCGACTTTGCTTTGCTCCCTCGCAAAGACAAGTGGGAAATGGACAAGACGAGAACAACAAAACAAAACAAAACAAAACAAATACGCAGACCCATCGACACCAGCAGATGGTGTGGATGGCGCTCGAGGTCGGATGGGATGGGTGGGAAATGAGAAAAGAGAGTGGTGGGAAAGAACCAAGAAAGAAAAGAATCGACAGCTGTGAGATTCGAACTCACGCGGGTTTCCCCAATAACTTAGCAGGCTATCGCCTTAACCACTCGGCCAAGCTGTCTCACACCATTCCGCAACAAACACCACAATCAACACACCCTCAAATAGCAACAACACACCCTCATCAAACAACCAACACCACCACACACACAACACACCAAACTCAACAACAACACACAACACACTATCATACCACATCACACAAACTTTTCAACGCATAAAAATGACCACATGATCAACACTCACACATACATACAAACATACAAACACAAACACACACACACACACACGTAACGAATACTTCACTTCACACGCACAACATTCGTAACTGACCAACACTCGCCACAACCACATTCAAGTTGCCTCATCACGTCCCTTGTTCTGTTCTGTGTCGATTTGTCGATTTGATTTGTGTCCTTTTGTGTCCTTTCTTTCTTTCTTTTTCCAGTTTCTTTCTCTTCGTGTGCATGAGGCATGAAACGAGCAGCAAGTTCGCACACTATCGATGCGTTGCAGGCGAAAGAAACCGTCATCATTTCGTTGATCTCGGTTGATGGCGACACGGTTGTCCGTTTCTTGTACTGGAATGGAAAGCAAAGTGCTTGATGGAAAGAAAGAGTGTTGGTTTGAGTAGGAAACAGCGTAGCGTGAAAGTAGCAAGCATACTAATGCATATGCAAACAAACTAATGCGAGGTCGATCGGGTGGATGTGATGACAGAATGGGATGGTATAAATGGGTGTGAATGTGTCAGAGAGGAAAAGAAGCGAAAGGGTATGTCGATGTGAATGTGTCCGAGTGAGGTGATGTGTTGTGTGTGTGCCACACGAATTGTGTGAAAAGAAGGAAGGAAGGGAGTGTGAGCGAGTGAGTGAAAAAAAGTGAGAATATGAAAAGATGAGCCCCCAGGCGGGATCGAACCACCGACCTTTCGCTTACGAAGCGAGTGCTCTACCACTGAGCTATAGGGGCTTACGGACTAACACACACAAACACTACATACTACACACCACTCACAAACAAACACCACCACAAACAACAACCACAAACTATACCACAAACACAAACACACACATACCACACACACATCGTTCCGTCATTCGATCATCGAGTCCCACTGACCTGGTCGAGTCCGGTAGTTGTTTGTTTGTTTGTTTGTGTGTTGTGTGTGTTGTGTGTGTGTTGGAATAGTAGCTGGATGGTTTGTTGTGTTTGTGTGATGCGAATGATATGCAATGGGGGAATAGCTCAGTGGTAGAGCGCTGGATTCCAGTCCCAGCGGTCGGGGGTTCGATCCCCTCTTCCCTCAGCCTTTTCCATCTTTTTCCACGCGCACACAACTCTCCTTCTGCACCTTCTTTTCCAAATACCATCACGCCACCAAATCAACCCAACTCGCGATGGTTGGATTGAGTTCACATGGTTGTACGACACCTCCATAAAAAGTGCGATACTTCTCGATTTATGCGTGTCATCCTTGCGCAGGGGCCATGCTAATCTTCTCTGTATCGTTCCAATTTTTACGGATGACCACCGAAGTGGTTCCTACTTTCACCGCCTCCCACACACCTATAAATACTCGTCTTTGGACGCCATGTCCAAAACCACTTTCGACTTTGCTTTGCTCCCTCGCAAAGACAAGTGGGAAATGGACAAGACGAGAACAACAAAACAAAACAAAACAAAACAAATACGCAGACCCATCGACACCAGCAGATGGTGTGGATGGCGCTCGAGGTCGGATGGGATGGGTGGGAAATGAGAAAAGAGAGTGGTGGGAAAGAACCAAGAAAGAAAAGAATCGACAGCTGTGAGATTCGAACTCACGCGGGTTTCCCCAATAACTTAGCAGGCTATCGCCTTAACCACTCGGCCAAGCTGTCTCACACCATTCCGCAACAAACACCACAATCAACACACCCTCAAATAGCAACAACACACCCTCATCAAACAACCAACACACCAACACACAACACACACACTACACCACATCACACAAACTTTTCAACGCATAAAAATGACCACATGATCAACACTCACACATACATACAAACATACAAACACAAACACACACACACACACACGTAACGAATACTTCACTTCACACGCACAACATTCGTAACTGACCAACACTCGCCACAACCACATTCAAGTTGCCTCATCACGTCCCTTGTTCTGTTCTGTGTCGATTTGTCGATTTGATTTGTGTCCTTTTGTGTCCTTTCTTTCTTTCTTTTTCCAGTTTCTTTCTCTTCGTGTGCATGAGGCATGAAACGAGCAGCAAGTTCGCACACTATCGATGCGTTGCAGGCGAAAGAAACCGTCATCATTTCGTTGATCTCGGTTGATGGCGACACGGTTGTCCGTTTCTTGTACTGGAATGGAAAGCAAAGTGCTTGATGGAAAGAATGAGTGTTGGTTTGAGTAGGAAACAGCGTAGCGTGAAAGTAGCAAGCATACTAATGCATATGCAAACAAACTAATGCGAGGTCGATCGGGTGGATGTGATGACAGAATGGGATGGTATAAATGGGTGTGAATGTGTCAGAGAGGAAAAGAAGCGAAAGGGTATGTCGATGTGAATGTGTCCGAGTGAGGTGATGTGTTGTGTGTGTGCCACACGAATTGTGTGAAAAGAAGGAAGGAAGGGAGTGTGAGCGAGTGAGTGAAAAAAAGTGAGAATATGAAAAGATGAGCCCCCAGGCGGGATCGAACCACCGACCTTTCGCTTACGAAGCGAGTGCTCTACCACTGAGCTATAGGGGCTTACGGACTAACACACACAAACACTACATACTACACACCACTCACAAACAAACACCACCACAAACAACAACCACAAACTATACCACAAACACAAACACACACATACCACACACACATCGTTCCGTCATTCGATCATCGAGTCCCACTGACCTGGTCGAGTCCGGTAGTTGTTTGTTTGTTTGTTTGTGTGTTGTGTGTGTTGTGTGTGTGTTGGAATAGTAGCTGGATGGTTTGTTGTGTTTGTGTGATGCGAATGATATGCAATGGGGGAATAGCTCAGTGGTAGAGCGCTGGATTCCAGTCCCAGCGGTCGGGGGTTCGATCCCCTCTTCCCTCAGCCTTTTCCATCTTTTTCCACGCGCACACAACTCTCCTTCTGCACCTTCTTTTCCAAATACCATCACGCCACCAAATCAACCCAACTCGCGATGGTTGGATTGAGTTCACATGGTTGTACGACACCTCCATAAAAAGTGCGATACTTCTCGATTTATGCGTGTCATCCTTGCGCAGGGGCCATGCTAATCTTCTCTGTATCGTTCCAATTTTTACGGATGACCACCGAAGTGGTTCCTACTTTCACCGCCTCCCACACACCTATAAATACTCGTCTTTGGACGCCATGTCCAAAACCACTTTCGACTTTGCTTTGCTCCCTCGCAAAGACAAGTGGGAAATGGACAAGACGAGAACAACAAAACAAAACAAAACAAAACAAATACGCAGACCCATCGACACCAGCAGATGGTGTGGATGGCGCTCGAGGTCGGATGGGATGGGTGGGAAATGAGAAAAGAGAGTGGTGGGAAAGAACCAAGAAAGAAAAGAATCGACAGCTGTGAGATTCGAACTCACGCGGGTTTCCCCAATAACTTAGCAGGCTATCGCCTTAACCACTCGGCCAAGCTGTCTCACACCATTCCGCAACAAACACCACAATCAACACACCCTCAAATAGCAACAACACACCCTCATCAAACAACCAACACACCAACACACAACACACCAAACTCAACAACAACACACAACACACTATCATACCACATCACACAAACTTTTCAACGCATAAAAATGACCACATGATCAACACTCACACATACATACAAACATACAAACACAAACACACACACACACACACGTAACGAATACTTCACTTCACACGCACAACATTCGTAACTGACCAACACTCGCCACAACCACATTCAAGTTGCCTCATCACGTCCCTTGTTCTGTTCTGTGTCGATTTGTCGATTTGATTTGTGTCCTTTTGTGTCCTTTCTTTCTTTCTTTTTCCAGTTTCTTTCTCTTCGTGTGCTTGAGGCATGAAACGAGCAGCAAGTGTCGCACACTATCGATGCGTTGCAGGCGAAAGAACCGTCATCATTTCGTTGATCTCGGTTGATTGCGACCACGGTTGTCCGTTTCCTTGTACTGGAATGGAAAGCAAAGTGCTTGATGGAAAGAAGAGTGTTGGTTTGAGTAGGAAGACGAGCGTAGCGTGAAAGTAGCAAGCATACTAATGCATATGCAAACAACTAATGCGAGGTCGATCGGGTGGACTGTGATGACAAGAATGGGATGTATAACATGGGTGTGAATGTGTCAGAGAGGCAAAGAAGCGAAAGGGTATGTCGATGTGAATGTGTCCGAGTGAGGTGATGAGTTGTGTGTGTGCCACACGAATTGTGTGAAAAGAAGGAAGGGAGTGTGAGCGAGTGAGTGAAAAAAAGTGAGAATATGAAAAGATGAGCCCCCAGGCGGGATCGAACCACCGACCTTTCGCTTACGAAGCGAGTGCTCTACCACTGAGCTATAGGGGCTTACGGACTAACACACACAAACACTACATACTACACACCACTCACAAACAAACACCACCACAAACAACAACCACAAACTATACCACAAACACAAACACACACATACCACACACACATCGTTCCGTCATTCGATCATCGAGTCCCACTGACCTGGTCGAGTCCGGTAGTTGTTTGTTTGTTTGTTTGTGTGTTGTGTGTGTTGTGTGTGTGTTGGAATAGTAGCTGGATGGTTTGTTGTGTTTGTGTGATGCGAATGATATGCAATGGGGGAATAGCTCAGTGGTAGAGCGCTGGATTCCAGTCCCAGCGGTCGGGGGTTCGATCCCCTCTTCCCTCAGCCTTTTCCATCTTTTTCCACGCGCACACAACTCTCCTTCTGCACCTTCTTTTCCAAATACCATCACGCCACCAAATCAACCCAACTCGCGATGGTTGGATTGAGTTCACATGGTTGTACGGACACCTCCATAAAAAGTGCGATACTTCTCGATTTATGCGTGTCATCCTTGCGCAGGGGCCATGCTAATCTTCTCTGTATCGTTCCAATTTTTACGGATGACCACCGAAGTGGTTCCTACTTTCACCGCCTCCCACACACACTATAAATACTCGTCTATTGGACGCCATGTCCAAAACCACTTCTCGACTTTGCTTTGCTCCCTCGCAAAGACAAGTGGGAAATGGACAATGAGGAGAACAACAAAACAAAACAAAAACAAAACAAATACGCAGACCCATCGACACCAGCAGATGGTGTGGATGGCGCTCGAGGTCGGATGGGAGGGTGGGAAATGAGAAAAGAGAGTGGTGGGAAAGAACAAGAAAGAAAAGAATCGACAGCAGTGAGATACGAACTCACGCGGGTTTCCCCAATAACTTAGCTATCGCCTTAACCACTCGGCCAAGCTGTCTCACACCATTCCCGCAACAAACACCACAATCAACACACCCTCAAATAGCAACAACACACCCTCATCAAACAACCAAACACACCAACACACAACACACCAAACTCAACAACAACACACAACACACTATCATACCACATCACACAAACTTTTCATACGCATAAAATGACCACATGATCAACACTCACACATACATACAAACATACAAACACAAACACACACACACGTAACGAATACTTCACTTCACACGCACAACATTCGTAAACTGACCAACACTCGCCACAACCACATTCAAGTTGCCTCATCACGTCCCTTGTTCTGTTCTGTGTCGATTTGTCGATTTGATTTGTGCTCCTTTTGTGTCCTTTCTTTCTTTCTTTTTCCAGTTTCTTTCTCTTCGTGTGCATGAGGCATGAAACGAGCAGCAAGTTCGCACACTATCGATGCGTTGCAGGCGAAAGAAACCGTCATCATTCGTTGATCTCGGTTGATGGCGACACGGTTGTCCGTTTCTTGTACTGGAATGGAAAGCAAAGTGCTTGATGGAAAGAAAGAGTGTTGGTTTGAGTAGGAAACAGCGTAGCGTGAAAGTAGCAAGCATACTAATGCATATGCAAACAAACTAATGCGAGGTCGATCGGGTGGATGTGATGACAGAATGGGATGGTATAAATGGGTGTGAATGTGTCAGAGAGGAAAAGAAGCGAAAGGGTATGTCGATGTGAATGTGTCCGAGTGAGGTGATGTGTTGTGTGTGTGCCACACGAATTGTGTGAAAAGAAGGAAGGAAGGGAGTGTGAGCGAGTGAGTGAAAAAAAGTGAGAATATGAAAAGATGAGCCCCCAGGCGGGATCGAACCACCGACCTTTCGCTTACGAAGCGAGTGCTCTACCACTGAGCTATAGGGGCTTACGGACTAACACACACAAACACTACATACTACACACCACTCACAAACAAACACCACCACAAACAACAACCACAAACTATACCACAAACACAAACACACACATACCACACACACATCGTTCCGTCATTCGATCATCGAGTCCCACTGACCTGGTCGAGTCCGGTAGTTGTTTGTTTGTTTGTTTGTGTGTTGTGTGTGTTGTGTGTGTGTTGGAATAGTAGCTGGATGGTTTGTTGTGTTTGTGTGATGCGAATGATATGCAATGGGGGAATAGCTCAGTGGTAGAGCGCTGGATTCCAGTCCCAGCGGTCGGGGGTTCGATCCCCTCTTCCCTCAGCCTTTTCCATCTTTTTCCACGCGCACACAACTCTCCTTCTGCACCTTCTTTTCCAAATACCATCACGCCACCAAATCAACCCAACTCGCGATGGTTGGATTGAGTTCACATGGTTGTACGACACCTCCATAAAAAGTGCGATACTTCTCGATTTATGCGTGTCATCCTTGCGCAGGGGCCATGCTAATCTTCTCTGTATCGTTCCAATTTTTACGGATGACCACCGAAGTGGTTCCTACTTTCACCGCCTCCCACACACCTATAAATACTCGTCTTTGGACGCCATGTCCAAAACCACTTTCGACTTTGCTTTGCTCCCTCGCAAAGACAAGTGGGAAATGGACAAGACGAGAACAACAAAACAAAACAAAACAAAACAAATACGCAGACCCATCGACACCAGCAGATGGTGTGGATGGCGCTCGAGGTCGGATGGGATGGGTGGGAAATGAGAAAAGAGAGTGGTGGGAAAGAACCAAGAAAGAAAAGAATCGACAGCTGTGAGATTCGAACTCACGCGGGTTTCCCCAATAACTTAGCAGGCTATCGCCTTAACCACTCGGCCAAGCTGTCTCACACCATTCCGCAACAAACACCACAATCAACACACCCTCAAATAGCAACAACACACCCTCATCAAACAACCAACACACCAACACACAACACACCAAACTCAACAACAACACACAACACACTATCATACCACATCACACAAACTTTTCAACGCATAAAAATGACCACATGATCAACACTCACACATACATACAAACATACAAACACAAACACACACACACACACACGTAACGAATACTTCACTTCACACGCACAACATTCGTAACTGACCAACACTCGCCACAACCACATTCAAGTTGCCTCATCACGTCCCTTGTTCTGTTCTGTGTCGATTTGTCGATTTGATTTGTGTCCTTTTGTGTCCTTTCTTTCTTTCTTTTTCCAGTTTCTTTCTCTTCGTGTGCATGAGGCATGAAACGAGCAGCAAGTTCGCACACTATCGATGCGTTGCAGGCGAAAGAAACCGTCATCATTTCGTTGATCTCGGTTGATGGCGACACGGTTGTCCGTTTCTTGTACTGGAATGGAAAGCAAAGTGCTTGATGGAAAGAAAGAGTGTTGGTTTGAGTAGGAAACAGCGTAGCGTGAAAGTAGCAAGCATACTAATGCATATGCAAACAAACTAATGCGAGGTCGATCGGGTGGATGTGATGACAGAATGGGATGGTATAAATGGGTGTGAATGTGTCAGAGAGGAAAAGAAGCGAAAGGGTATGTCGATGTGAATGTGTCCGAGTGAGGTGATGTGTTGTGTGTGTGCCACACGAATTGTGTGAAAAGAAGGAAGGAAGGGAGTGTGAGCGAGTGAGTGAAAAAAAGTGAGAATATGAAAAGATGAGCCCCCAGGCGGGATCGAACCACCGACCTTTCGCTTACGAAGCGAGTGCTCTACCACTGAGCTATAGGGGCTTACGGACTAACACACACAAACACTACATACTACACACCACTCACAAACAAACACCACCACAAACAACAACCACAAACCTATACCGACCACACAAACACAAAACCATACCACACACACATCGTTCCGTCATTCGATCATCGGTCCCCCTGACCTGGTCGAGTCCGGTAGTTGTTTGTTTGTTTGTTTGTGGTTGTGTGTGTTGTGAGAGTGTTGGAATAGTCGCTGGATGGTTTGTTGTGTTTGTGTGATGCGAAATGATACTGCAATGGTGGGAATAGCTCAGTGGTAGAGCGCTGGATCCCAGTCACCAGCGGTCGGGGTTCGATCCCCTCTTCCCTCAGCCTTTTCCATCTTTTCCTTCGACCCGCGCACACAACTCTCCTTCTCGCACCTTCTTTTCCAAATACATCACGCCACCAATCAACCCAACTCGCGATGGTTGGATTGAGTCACATGGTTGTACGACACCTCCATAAAAGTGCGATACTTCTCGATTTATGCGTGTCATCCTTGCGCAGGGGCCATGCTAATCTTCTCTGTATCGTTCCAATTTTTACGGATGACCACCGAAGTGGTTCCTACTTTCACCGCCTCCCACACACCTATAAATACTCGTCTTTGGACGCCATGTCCAAAACCACTTTCGACTTTGCTTTGCTCCCTCGCAAAGACAAGTGGGAAATGGACAAGACGAGAACAACAAAACAAAACAAAACAAAACAAATACGCAGACCCATCGACACCAGCAGATGGTGTGGATGGCGCTCGAGGTCGGATGGGATGGGTGGGAAATGAGAAAAGAGAGTGGTGGGAAAGAACCAAGAAAGAAAAGAATCGACAGCTGTGAGATTCGAACTCACGCGGGTTTCCCCAATAACTTAGCAGGCTATCGCCTTAACCACTCGGCCAAGCTGTCTCACACCATTCCGCAACAAACACCACAATCAACACACCCTCAAATAGCAACAACACACCCTCATCAAACAACCAACACACCAACACACAACACACCAAACTCAACAACAACACACAACACACTATCATACCACATCACACAAACTTTTCAACGCATAAAAATGACCACATGATCAACACTCACACATACATACAAACATACAAACACACACACACACACACACGTAACGAATACTTCACTTCACACGCACAACATTCGTAACTGACCAACACTCGCCACAACCACATTCAAGTTGCCTCATCACGTCCCTTGTTCTGTTCTGTGTCGATTTGTCGATTTGATTTGTGTCCTTTTGTGTCCTTTCTTTCTTTCTTTTTCCAGTTTCTTTCTCTTCGTGTGCATGAGGCATGAAACGAGCAGCAAGTTCGCACACTATCGATGCGTTGCAGGCGAAAGAAACCGTCATCATTTCGTTGATCTCGGTTGATGGCGACACGGTTGTCCGTTTCTTGTACTGGAATGGAAAGCAAAGTGCTTGATGGAAAGAAAGAGTGTTGGTTTGAGTAGGAAACAGCGTAGCGTGAAAGTAGCAAGCATACTAATGCATATGCAAACAAACTAATGCGAGGTCGATCGGGTGGATGTGATGACAGAATGGGATGGTATAAATGGGTGTGAATGTGTCAGAGAGGAAAAGAAGCGAAAGGGTATGTCGATGTGAATGTGTCCGAGTGAGGTGATGTGTTGTGTGTGTGCCACACGAATTGTGTGAAAAGAAGGAAGGAAGGGAGTGTGAGCGAGTGAGTGAAAAAAAGTGAGAATATGAAAAGATGAGCCCCCAGGCGGGATCGAACCACCGACCTTTCGCTTACGAAGCGAGTGCTCTACCACTGAGCTATAGGGGCTTACGGACTAACACACACAAACACTACATACTACACACCACTCACAAACAAACACCACCACAAACAACAACCACAAACTATACCACAAACACAAACACACACATACCACACACACATCGTTCCGTCATTCGATCATCGAGTCCCACTGACCTGGTCGAGTCCGGTAGTTGTTTGTTTGTTTGTTTGTGTGTTGTGTGTGTTGTGTGTGTGTTGGAATAGTAGCTGGATGGTTTGTTGTGTTTGTGTGATGCGAATGATATGCAATGGGGGAATAGCTCAGTGGTAGAGCGCTGGATTCCAGTCCCAGCGGTCGGGGGTTCGATCCCCTCTTCCCTCAGCCTTTTCCATCTTTTTCCACGCGCACACAACTCTCCTTCTGCACCTTCTTTTCCAAATACCATCACGCCACCAAATCAACCCAACTCGCGATGGTTGGATTGAGTTCACATGGTTGTACGACACCTCCATAAAAAGTGCGATACTTCTCGATTTATGCGTGTCATCCTTGCGCAGGGGCCATGCTAATCTTCTCTGTATCGTTCCAATTTTTACGGATGACCACCGAAGTGGTTCCTACTTTCACCGCCTCCCACACACCTATAAATACTCGTCTTTGGACGCCATGTCCAAAACCACTTTCGACTTTGCTTTGCTCCCTCGCAAAGACAAGTGGGAAATGGACAAGACGAGAACAACAAAACAAAACAAAACAAAACAAATACGCAGACCCATCGACACCAGCAGATGGTGTGGATGGCGCTCGAGGTCGGATGGGATGGGTGGGAAATGAGAAAAGAGAGTGGTGGGAAAGAACCAAGAAAGAAAAGAATCGACAGCTGTGAGATTCGAACTCACGCGGGTTTCCCCAATAACTTAGCAGGCTATCGCCTTAACCACTCGGCCAAGCTGTCTCACACCATTCCGCAACAAACACCACAATCAACACACCCTCAAATAGCAACAACACACCCTCATCAAACAACCAACACACCAACACACAACACACCAAACTCAACAACAACACACAACACACTATCATACCACATCACACAAACTTTTCAACGCATAAAAATGACCACATGATCAACACTCACACATACATACAAACATACAAACACAAACACACACACACACGTAACGAATACTTCACTTCACACGCACAACATTCGTAACTGACCAACACTCGCCACAACCACATTCAAGTTGCCTCATCACGTCCCTTGTTCTGTTCTGTGTCGATTTGTCGATTTGATTTGTGTCCTTTTGTGTCCTTTCTTTCTTTCTTTTTCCAGTTTCTTTCTCTTCGTGTGCATGAGGCATGAAACGAGCAGCAAGTTCGCACACTATCGATGCGTTGCAGGCGAAAGAAACCGTCATCATTTCGTTGATCTCGGTTGATGGCGACACGGTTGTCCGTTTCTTGTACTGGAATGGAAAGCAAAGTGCTTGATGGAAAGAAAGAGTGTTGGTTTGAGTAGGAAACAGCGTAGCGTGAAAGTAGCAAGCATACTAATGCATATGCAAACAAACTAATGCGAGGTCGATCGGGTGGATGTGATGACAGAATGGGATGGTATAAATGGGTGTGAATGTGTCAGAGAGGAAAAGAAGCGAAAGGGTATGTCGATGTGAATGTGTCCGAGTGAGGTGATGTGTTGTGTGTGTGCCACACGAATTGTGTGAAAAGCAGGAAGGAAGGGAGTGTGAGCGAGTGAGTGAAAAAAAGTGAGAATATGAAAAGATGAGCCCCCAGGCGGGATCGAACCACCGACCTTTCGCTTACGAAGCGAGTGCTCTACCACTGAGCTATAGGGGCTTACGGACTAACACACACAAACACTACATACTACACACCACTCACAAACAAACACCACCACAAACAACAACCACAAACACTACCACAAACACAAACACACACATACCACACACACATCGTTCCGTCAAGTCGATCATCGAGTCCCACTGACCTGGTCGAGTCCGGTAGTTGTTTGTTTGTTTGTTTGTGTGTTGTGTGTGTTGTGTGTGTGTTGGAATAGTAGCTGGATGGTTTGTTGTGTTTGTGTGATGCGAATGATATGCAATGGGGGAATAGCTCAGTGGTAGAGCGCTGGATTCCAGTCCCAGCGGTCGGGGTTCGATTCCCCTCTTCCCTCAGCCTTTTCCATCTTTTTCCACGCGCACTCAACTCTCCTCTTCTGCAACCTTCTTTTCCCAAATACCATCACGCCACCAAATCAACCCAACTCGCGATGGTTGGATTGAGTTCACTGGTTGTACGACACCTCCATAAAAAGTGCGATACTTCTCGATTTATGCGTGTCATCCTTGTGCAGGGGCCATGCTAATCTTCTCTGTATCGTTCCAATTTTTTGTCGGATGACCACCGAAGTGGTTCCTACTTTCACCGCCTCCCACACAACCTATAAATACTCGTCTTTGGACGCCATGTCCCAAAACCACTTTCGACTTTGCTTTGCTCCCTCGCAAAGACAAGTGGAAATGGACAAGACCGAGAACAACAAAACAAAACAAAACCAAAACAAATACGCAGACCCATCGACACCAGCAGATGGTGTGGATGGCCGCTCGAGGTCGGATGGGATGGGTGGGAAATGAGAAAAGAGAGTGGTGGGAAAGAACCAAGAAAGAAAAGAATCGACAGCTGTGAGATTCGAACTCACGCGGGTTTCCCCAAAAAACTTAGCAGGCTATCGCCTTAACCACTCGGCCCAAGCTGTCTCACACCATTCCGCAACAAACACCACAATCAACACACCCTCAAATAGCAACAACACACCCTCATCAAACAACCAACTACACCAACACACAACACACCAAACTCAACAACAACACACAACACACAACCCTACTATCATACCACATCACCACAAACTTTTCAACGCATAAAACTGACCACATGATCAACACTCACACATACATACAAACATACAAACACACACACACACACACACGTAACGAATACTTCACTTCACACGCAACATTCGTAACTGACCACACTCGCCACAAACCACCATTCAAGTTGCCTCATCACGTCCCCTTGTTCTGTTCTGTGTCGATTTGTCGATTTGATTTGTGTCCTTTTGTGTCCTTTCTTTCTTTCTTTTTCCAGTTTCTTTCTCCTTCGTGTGCATGAGGCCATGAAACGAGCAGCAAGTGTCGCGACACTATGCGATGCGTTGCAGGCGAAAGAAAACCGTCATCATTTCGTATGATCTCGGTTGATGGCGACACGTTGTCCGTTTCTTGTACTGGAATGGAAAGCAAAGTGCTTGATGGGAAAGAAAGAGTGTTGGTTTGAGTAGGAAACAGCGTAGCGTGAAAGTAGCAAGCATACTAATGCATATGCCCCCCAAACAAACTAATGCGAGGTCGATCGCGGTGGATGTGATGACAGAATGGGATGGTATAAATGGGTGTGAATGTGTCAGAGAGGAAAAGAAGCGAAAGGGTATGTCGATGTGAATGTGTCCGAGTGAGGTGCAGTGTTGTGTGTGTGCCACACGAATTGTGTGAAAATGAAGGAAGGAAGGTGATGTGTGAGCGAGTGAGTGAAAAAAAGTGAGAATATGAAAAGATGAGCCCCCAGGCGGGATCGCAACCCACCGACCTTTCGCTTACGAAGCGAGTGCTCTACCACTGAGCTATAGGGGCTTACGGACTAACACACCCAAACACTACATACTACACACCACTCACAAACAAACACCACCACAAACAACAACCACAAACTATACCACAACACAAACACACACATACCACACACACATCGTTCCGTCATTCGATCATCGAGTCCCACTGACCTGGTCGAGTCCGGTAGTTGTTTGTTTGTTTGTTTGTGTGTTGTGTGTGTTGTGTGTGTGTTGGAATAGTAGCTGGATGGTTTGTTGTGTTTGTGTGATGCGAATGATATGCAATGGGGGAATAGCTCAGTGGTAGAGCGCTGGATTCCAGTCCCAGCGGTCGGGGGTTCGATCCCCTCTTCCCTCAGCCTTTTCCATCTTTTTCCACGCGCACACAACTCTCCTTCTGCACCTTCTTTTCCAAATACCATCACGCCACCAAATCAACCCAACTCGCGATGGTTGGATTGAGTTCACATGGTTGTACGACACCTCCATAAAAAGTGCGATACTTCTCGATTTATGCGTGTCATCCTTGCGCAGGGGCCATGCTAATCTTCTCTGTATCGTTCCAATTTTTACGGATGACCACCGAAGTGGTTCCTACTTTCACCGCCTCCCACACACCTATAAATACTCGTCTTTGGACGCCATGTCCAAAACCACTTTCGACTTTGCTTTGCTCCCTCGCAAAGACAAGTGGGAAATGGACAAGACGAGAACAACAAAACAAAACAAAACAAAACAAATACGCAGACCCATCGACACCAGCAGATGGTGTGGATGGCGCTCGAGGTCGGATGGGATGGGTGGGAAATGAGAAAAGAGAGTGGTGGGAAAGAACCAAGAAAGAAAAGAATCGACAGCTGTGAGATTCGAACTCACGCGGGTTTCCCCAATAACTTAGCAGGCTATCGCCTTAACCACTCGGCCAAGCTGTCTCACACCATTCCGCAACAAACACCACAATCAACACACCCTCAAATAGCAACAACACACCCTCATCAAACAACCAACACACCAACACACAACACACCAAACTCAACAACAACACACAACACACTATCATACCACATCACACAAACTTTTCAACGCATAAAAATGACCACATGATCAACACTCACACATACATACAAACATACAAACACACACACACACACACGTAACGAATACTTCACTTCACAACGCACAACATTCGTAACTGACCAACACTCGCCACAACCACATTCAAGTTGCCTACATCACGTCCCTTGTTCTGTTCTGTGTCGATTTGTCGATTTGATTTGTGTCCTTTTGTGTCCTTTCTTTCTTTCTTTTTCCAGTTTCTTTCTCCTTTCTGTGTGCATGAGGCATGAAACGAGCAGCAAGTTCGCACACCTATCGATGCGTTGCAGGCGAAAGAAACCGTCATCATTTCGTTGGATCTCGGTTGATGGCGACCACGGTTGTCCGTTTCTTGTACTGGAATGGAAAGCAAGTGCTTGATGGAAAGAAAGAGTGTTGGTTTGAGTAGGAAACAGCGTAGCGTGAAAGTAGCAAGCATACTAATGCATATGCAAACAAACTAATGCGAGTCGATCGGAGTGGATGTGATGACAGAATGGGATGGTATAAATGGGTTGTGAATGTGTCAGAGAGGAAAAGAAGCGAAAGGGTATGTCGATGTGAATGTGTCCGAGTGAGGTGATGTGTAGTGATACTGTGCCACACGAATTGTGTGAAAAGAAGGAAGGAAGGGAGTGAGTGCGAGTGAGTGAAAAAAGTGAGAAATATGAAAAGATGAGCCCCCAGCGGGATCGAACCACACGACCTTTCGCTTACGAAGCGAAGTGCTCTAACCACTGAGCTATAGGGGCTTACGGACTAACACACACAAACACTACATACTACACACCACTCACAAACAAACACGACCACAAACAACAACCACAAACTATACACAAACACAAACACACACATACCACACACACAACGTTCCGTCATTCGATTCATCGAGTCCCCACTGACCTGGTCGAGTACCGGTAGTTGTTTGTTTGTTTGTTTGAGTGTTGTGTGTGTTGTGTGTGTGTTGGAATAGTAGCTGGATGGTTTGTTGTGTTTGTGTGATGCGAATGATATGCAATGGGGGAATAGCTCAGTGGTAGAGCGCTGGATTCCAGTCCCAGCGGTCGGGGGTTCGATCCCCTCTTCCCTCAGCCTTTTCCATCTTTTTCCACGCGCACACAACTCTCCTTCTGCACCTCTTTTCCAAATACCATCACGCCACCAAATCAAACCCAACTCGCGATGGTTGGATTGAGTTCACATGGTTGTACGACACCTCCCTAAAAAGTGCGATACTTCTCGATTTATGCGTGTCATCCTTGCGCAGGGGCCATGCTAATCTTCTCTGTATCGTTCCAATTTTTACGGATGACCACCGAAGTGGTTCCTACTTTCACCCGCCTCCCACACACCTATAAATACTCGTCTTTGGACGCCATGTCCCAAAACCACTTTCGACTTTGCTTTGCTCCCTCGCAAAGACAAGTGGGAAATGGACAAGACGAGAGACAACAAACAAAACAAAACAAAACAAATACGCAGACCCATCGACACCAGCAGATGGTGTGGATGGCGCTCGAGGTCGGATGGGATGGGTGGGAAATGAGAAAAGAGAGTGGTGGGAAAGAACCAAGAAGAAAAAGAATCGACAGCTGTGAGATTCGAACTCACGCGGGTTTCCCCATAACTTAGCAGGCTATCGCCTAACCACTCGGCCAAGCTGTCTCACACCATTCCGCAACAAACACCACACTCAACACACCCTCAAATAGCAACAACACACCCTCATCAAACAACACCACCACACCAACACAAACACACCAAACTCAACAACAACACACAACACACTATCATACCCACATCACAAACAAACTTTTCCAACGCATAAAAATGACCACATGATCAACCACTCACACATACATACAAACATACAAAACACAAACACACACACACACACACGTAACGAATACTTCACCTTCACACGCACAACATTCGTAACTGACCAACACTCGCCACAAACCACATTCAAGTTGCTCATCACGTCCCTTGTTCTGTTTCTGTGTCGATTTGTCGATTTGATTTGTGTCCTTTTGTGTCCTTTCTTTCTTTCTTTTTCCAGTTTCTTTCTCTTCGTGTGCATGAGGCATGAAACGAGCAGCAAGTTCGCACACTATCGATGCGTTGCAGGCGAAAGAAACCGTCATCATTTCGTTGATCTCGGTTGATGGCGACACGGTTGTCCGTTTCTTGTATTGGAATGGAAAGCAAAGTGCTTGATGGAAAGAAAGAGTGTTGGTTGAGTAGGAAACAGCGTAGCGTGAAAGTAGCAAGCATACAATGCATATGCAAACAAACTAATGCGAGGTCGAGCGGTGGATGTGATGACAGAATGGGATGGTATAAATGGGTGTGAATGTGTCCGAGAGGAAAAGAAGCGAAAGGGTATGTCGATGTGAATGTGTCCGAGTGAGGTGATGTGTTGTGTGTGTGCCTCACGAATTGTGTGAAAAGAAGGAAGGAAGGGAGTGTGAGCGAGTGAGTGAAAAAAAGTGAGAATATGAAAAGATGAGCCCCCAGGCGGGATCGAACCACCGACCTTTCGCCTTACGAAGCGAGTGCTCTACCACTGAGCTATAGGGGCTTACGGACTAACACACACAAACACTACATACTACACACCACTCACAAACAAACACCACCACAAACAACAACCACAAACTATACCACAAACACAAACACACACACATACCACACACACATCGTTCCGTCATTCGATCATCGAGTCCCACTGACCTGGTCGAGTCCGGTAGTATGTTAGTTTGTTTGTTTGTGTGTTGTGTGTGTTGTGTGTGTGTTGGAATAGTAGCTGGATGGTTTGTTGTGTTTGTGTGATGCGAATGATATGCAATGGGGGAATAGCTCAGTGGTAGAGCGCTGGATTCCAGTCCCAGCGGTCGGGGGTTCGATCCCCTCTTCCCCTCAGCCTTTTCCATCTTTTTCCACGCGCACACAACTCTCCTTCTGCACCTTCTTTTCCAAATACCATCACGCCACCAAATTCAACCCAACTCGCGATGGTTGGATTGAGTTCACATGGTTGTACGACACCTCCATAAAAAGTGCGATACTTCTCGATTTATGCGTGTCATCCTTGCGCAGGGGCCATGCTAATCTTCTCTGTATCGTTCCAATTTTTACGGATGACCACCGAAGTGGTTCACTACTTGACACCGCCTCCACCTATAAATACTCGTCTTTGGACGCCATGTCCAAAACCACTTTCGACTTTGCTTTGCTCCCTCGCAAAGACAAGTGGGAAATGGACAAGACGAGAACAACAAAACAAAACAAAACAAAACAAATACGCAGACCCATCGACACCAGCAGATGGTGTGGATGGCGCTCGAGGTCGGATGGGATGGGTGGGAAATGAGAAAAGAGAGTGGTGGGAAAGAACCAAGAAAGAAAAGAATCGACAGCTGTGAGATTCGAACTCACGCGGGTTTCCCCAATAACTTAGCAGGCTATCGCCTTAACCACTCGGCCAAGCTGTCTCACACCATTCCGCAACAAACACCACAATCAACACACCCTCAAATAGCAACAACACACCCTCATCAAACAACCAACACACCAACACACAACACACCAAACTCAACAACAACACACAACACACTATCATACCACATCACACAAACTTTTCAACGCATAAAAATGACCACATGATCAACACTCACACATACATACAAACATACAAACACAAACACACACACACACACACGTAACGAATACTTCACTTCACACGCACAACATTCGTAACTGACCAACACTCGCCACAACCACATTCAAGTTGCCTCATCACGTCCCTTGTTCTGTTCTGTGTCGATTTGTCGATTTGATTTGTGTCCTTTTGTGTCCTTTCTTTCTTTCTTTTTCCAGTTTCTTTCTCTTCGTGTGCATGAGGCATGAAACGAGCAGCAAGTTCGCACACTATCGATGCGTTGCAGGCGAAAGAAACCGTCATCATTTCGTTGATCTCGGTTGATGGCGACACGGTTGTCCGTTTCTTGTACTGGAATGGAAAGCAAAGTGCTTGATGGAAAGAAAGAGTGTTGGTTTGAGTAGGAAACAGCGTAGCGTGAAAGTAGCAAGCATACTAATGCATATGCAAACAAACTAATGCGAGGTCGATCGGGTGGATGTGATGACAGAATGGGATGGTATAAATGGGTGTGAATGTGTCAGAGAGGAAAAGAAGCGAAAGGGTATGTCGATGTGAATGTGTCCGAGTGAGGTGATGTGTTGTGTGTGTGCCACACGAATTGTGTGAAAAGAAGGAAGGAAGGGAGTGTGAGCGAGTGAGTGAAAAAAAGTGAGAATATGAAAAGATGAGCCCCCAGGCGGGATCGAACCACCGACCTTTCGCTTACGAAGCGAGTGCTCTACCACTGAGCTATAGGGGCTTACGGACTAACACACACAAACACTACATACTACACACCACTCACAAACAAACACCACCACAAACAACAACCACAAACTATACCACAAACACAAACACACACATACCACACACACATCGTTCCGTCATTCGATCATCGAGTCCCACTGACCTGGTCGAGTCCGGTAGTTGTTTGTTTGTTTGTTTGGTTGATGTTGTGTGTGTTGTGTGTGTGTTGGAATAGTAGCTGGATGGTTTGTTGTGTTTGTGTGATGCGAATGATATGCAATGGGGGAATAGCTCAGTGGTAGAGCGCTGGATTCCAGTCCCAGCGTGTCGGGGGTGCGATCCCCTCTTCCTCAGCCTTTTCCATCTTTTTCCACGCGCACACAACTCTCCTTCTGCACCTTCTTTTCCAAATACCATCACGCCACCAAATCAACCCAACTCGCGATGGTTGGATTGAGTTCACATGGTTGTACGACACCTCCATAAAAAGTGCGATACTTCTCGATTTATGCGTGTCATCCTTGCGCAGGGGCCATGCTAATCTTCTCTGTATCGTTCCAATTTTTACGGATGACCACCGAAGTGGTTCCTACTTTCACCGCCTCCCACACACCTATAAATACTCGTCTTTGGACGCCATGTCCAAAACCACTTTCGACTTTGCTTTGCTCCCTCGCAAAGACAAGTGGGAAATGGACAAGACGAGAACAACAAAACAAAACAAAACAAAACAAATACGCAGACCCATCGACACCAGCAGATGGTGTGGATGGCGCTCGAGGTCGGATGGGATGGGTGGGAAATGAGAAAAGAGAGTGGTGGGAAAGAACCAAGAAAGAAAAGAATCGACAGCTGTGAGATTCGAACTCACGCGGGTTTCCCCAATAACTTAGCAGGCTATCGCCTTAACCACTCGGCCAAGCTGTCTCACACCATTCCGCAACAAACACCACAATCAACACACCCTCAAATAGCAACAACACACCCTCATCAAACAACCAACACACCAACACACAACACACCAAACTCAACAACAACACACAACACACTATCATACCACATCACACAAACTTTTCAACGCATAAAAATGACCACATGATCAACACTCACACATACATACAAACATACAAACACAAACACACACACACACACACGTAACGAATACTTCACTTCACACGCACAACATTCGTAACTGACCAACACTCGCCACAACCACATTCAAGTTGCCTCATCACGTCCCTTGTTCTGTTCTGTGTCGATTTGTCGATTTGATTTGTGTCCTTTTGTGTCCTTTCTTTCTTTCTTTTTCCAGTTTCTTTCTCTTCGTGTGCATGAGGCATGAAACGAGCAGCAAGTTCGCACACTATCGATGCGTTGCAGGCGAAAGAAACCGTCATCATTTCGTTGATCTCGGTTGATGGCGACACGGTTGTCCGTTTCTTGTACTGGAATGGAAAGCAAAGTGCTTGATGGAAAGAAAGAGTGTTGGTTTGAGTAGGAAACAGCGTAGCGTGAAAGTAGCAAGCATACTAATGCATATGCAAACAAACTAATGCGAGGTCGATCGGGTGGATGTGATGACAGAATGGGATGGTATAAATGGGTGTGAATGTGTCAGAGAGGAAAAGAAGCGAAAGGGTATGTCGATGTGAATGTGTCCGAGTGAGGTGATGTGTTGTGTGTGTGCCACACGAATTGTGTGAAAAGAAGGAAGGAAGGGAGTGTGAGCGAGTGAGTGAAAAAAAGTGAGAATATGAAAAGATGAGCCCCCAGGCGGGATCGAACCACCGACCTTTCGCTTACGAAGCGAGTGCTCTACCACTGAGCTATAGGGGCTTACGGACTAACACACACAAACACTACATACTACACACCACTCACAAACAAACACCACCACAAACAACAACCACAAACTATACCACAAACACAAACACACACATACCACACACACATCGTTCCGTCATTCGATCATCGAGTCCCACTGACCTGGTCGAGTCCGGTAGTTGTTTGTTTGTTTGTTTGTGTGTTGTGTGTGTTGTGTGTGTGTTGGAATAGTAGCTGGATGGTTTGTTGTGTTTGTGTGATGCGAATGATATGCAATGGGGGAATAGCTCAGTGGTAGAGCGCTGGATTCCAGTCCCAGCGGTCGGGGGTTCGATCCCCTCTTCCCTCAGCCTTTTCCATCTTTTTCCACGCGCACACAACTCTCCTTCTGCACCTTCTTTTCCAAATACCATCACGCCACCAAATCAACCCAACTCGCGATGGTTGGATTGAGTTCACATGGTTGTACGACACCTCCATAAAAAGTGCGATACTTCTCGATTTATGCGTGTCATCCTTGCGCAGGGGCCATGCTAATCTTCTCTGTATCGTTCCAATTTTTACGGATGACCACCGAAGTGGTTCCTACTTTCACCGCCTCCCACACACCTATAAATACTCGTCTTTGGACGCCATGTCCAAAACCACTTTCGACTTTGCTTTGCTCCCTCGCAAAGACAAGTGGGAAATGGACAAGACGAGAACAACAAAACAAAACAAAACAAAACAAATACGCAGACCCATCGACACCAGCAGATGGTGTGGATGGCGCTCGAGGTCGGATGGGATGGGTGGGAAATGAGAAAAGAGAGTGGTGGGAAAGAACCAAGAAAGAAAAGAATCGACAGCTGTGAGATTCGAACTCACGCGGGTTTCCCCAATAACTTAGCAGGCTATCGCCTTAACCACTCGGCCAAGCTGTCTCACACCATTCCGCAACAAACACCACAATCAACACACCCTCAAATAGCAACAACACACCCTCATCAAACAACCAACACACCAACACACAACACACCAAA
The DNA here is from genome assembly GCA_024867545.1 of Phytopythium helicoides. NCBI lineage: Eukaryota > Oomycota > Peronosporomycetes > Pythiales > Pythiaceae > Phytopythium > Phytopythium helicoides. The sequence goes on along the minus strand of JANFNE010000011.1, from coordinate 777,081 downwards.
CTCAACAACAACACACAACACACTATCATACCACATCACACAAACTTTTCAACGCATAAAAATGACCACATGATCAACACTCACACATACATACAAACATACAAACAAACACACACACACACACACGTAACGAATACTTCACTTCACACGCACAACATTCGTAACTGACCAACACTCGCCACAACCACATTCAAGTTGCTCATCACGTCCCTTGTTTCTGTTCTGTGTCGATTTGTCGATTTGATTTGTGTCCTTTTGTGTCCTTTCTTTCTTTCTTTTTCCAGTTTCTTTCTCTTCGTGTGCATGAGGCATGAAACGAGCAGCAAGTTCGCACACTATCGATGCGTTGCAGGCGAAAGAAACCGTCATCATTTCGTTGATCTCGGTTGATGGCGACACGGTTGTCCGTTTCTTGTACTGGAATGGAAAGCAAAGTGCTTGATGGAAAGAAAGAGTGTTGGTTTGAGTAGGAAACAGCGTAGCGTGAAAGTAGCAAGCATACTAATGCATATGCAAACAAACTAATGCGAGGTCGATCGGGTGGATGTGATGGACAGAATGGGATGGTATAAATGGGTGTGAATGTGTCAGAGAGAAAAGAAGCGAAAGGGTATGTCGATTGTGAATGTGTCCGAGTGAGGTGATGTGTTGTGTGTGTGCCACACGAATTGTGTGAAAAGAAGGAAGGAAGGGAGTGTGAGCGAGTGAGTGAAAAAAAGTGAGAATATGAAAAGATGAGCCCCCAGGCGGGATTCGAACCACCGACCTTTCGCTTACGAAGCGAGTGCTCTACCACTGAGCTATAGGGGCTTACGGACTAACACACACAAACACTACATACTACACACCACTCACAAAACAAACACCACCACAAACAACAACCACAAACTATACCACAAACACAAACACACACAACCACACACACATCGTTCGTCATTCGATATCGAGTCCCACTGACCTGGTCGAGTCCGGTAGTTGTTTGTTTGTTGGTTTGTGTGTTGTGTGTGTTGTGTGTGTGTTGGATAGTAGCTGAGGTTTGTTGTGTTTGTGTGATGCGAATGATATGCAATGGGGGAATAGCTCAGTGGTAGAGCGCTGGATTCCAGTCCCAGCGGTCGGGGGTTCGATCCCCTCTTCCCTCAAGCCTTTTCCATCTTTTTCCACGCGCACACACCTCTCCTTCTGCACCTTCTTTTCCAAATACCATCACGCACCAAATCAACCCAACTCGCGATGGTTGGATTGAGTTCACATGGTTGTACGACACCTCCATAAAAAGTGCGATACTTCTCGATTTATGCGTGTCATCCTTGCGCAGGGCCATGCTATCTTCTCTGTATCGTTCCAATTTTTACGGATGACCACCGAAGTGGTTCATACTTTCACCGCCTCCCACACACCTATAAATACTCGTCTTTGGACGCCATGTCCAAAACCACTTTACTTTCGACTTTGCTTTGCTCCCTCGCAAGACAAGTGGGAAATGGACAGAGGAGAACAACAAAACAAAACAAAACAAAACAAATTACGCAGACCCATCGACACCAGCAGATGGTGTGGATGGCGCTCGAGGTCGGATGGGATGGGTGGGAAATGAGAAAAGAGAGTGGTGGGAAAGAACCAAGAAAGAAAAGAATCGACAGCTGTGAGATTCGAACTCACGCGGGTTTCCCCAATAACTTAGCAGGCTATCGCCTTAACCACTTCGGCCAAGCTGTCTCACACCATTCCGCAACAAACACCACAATCAACACACCCTCAAATAGCAACAACACACCCTCATCAAACAACCAACACACCAACACACAACACACCAAACTCAACAACAACACACAACACACTATCATAGCCACATCACACAAACTTTTTCAACGCATAAAAATGACCACATGATCAACACCTCACACATACATACAAACATACAAACACACACAACACACACGTAACGAATACTTCACTTCACACGCACAACTTTCGTAACTGACCAACACTCGCCACAACCCACATTCAAGTTGCCTCATCACGTCCCTTGTTCTGTTCTGTGTCGATTTGTCGATTTGATTTGTGTCCTTTTGTTGTCCTTTCTTCTTTCTTTTTCCAGTTTCTTTCTCTTCGTGTGCATGAGGCATGAAACGAGCAGCAAGTTCGCACACTATCGATGCGTTGCAGGCGAAAGAAACCGTCATCATTTCGTTGATCTCGGTTGATGGCGACACGGTTGTCCGTTTCTTGTATTGGAATGGAAAGCAAAGTGCTTGATGGAAAGAAAGAGTGTTGGTTTGAGTAGGAAACAGCGTAGCGTGAAAGTAGCAAGCATACTAATGCATATGCAAACAAACTATGCGAGGTCGATCGGGTGGATGTGATGACAGAATGGGATGGTATAAATGGGGTGTGAATGTGTCAGAGAGGAAAAGAAGCGAAAGGGTATGTCGATGTGAAGTGTCCGAGTGAGGTGATGTGTTGTGTGTGTGCCACACGAATTGTGTTGAAAAGAAGGAAGGAAGGGAGTGTGAGCGAGTGAGTGAAAAAAAGTGAGAATATGAAAAGATGAGCCCCCAGGCGGGATCGAACCACCGACCTTTCGCTTACGAAGCGAGTGCTCTACCACTGAGCTATAGGGGCTTACGGACTAACACACACAAACAACTACATACTACACACACCACTCACAAACAAACACCACCACAAACAACAACCACAAACTATACCACAAACACAAACACACACATACACACACACACATCGTTTCCGTCATTCGATCATCGAGGTCCCACTGACCTGGTCGAGTCCGGTAGTTGTTTGTTTGTTTGTTTTGTGTTGTGTGTGTTGTGTGTGTGTTGGAATAGTAGCTGGATGGTTTGTTGTGTTTGTGTGATGCGATGATATGCAATGGTGGAATAGCTCAGTGGTAGAGCGCTGGATTCCAGTCCCAGCGGTCGTCGATCCCCTCTTCCTCAGCCTTTTCCCATCTTTTTCCACGCGCCACACAACTCTCCTTCTGCACCTTCTTTTCCAAATCACCATCACGCCACCAAATCAACCCAACTCGCGATGGTTGGATTGAGTTCACATGGTTGTACGACACCTCCATAAAAAGTGCGATACTTCTCGATTTATGCGTGTCATCCTTGCGCAGGGGCCATGCTAATCTTCTCTGTATCGTTCCAATTTTTACGGATGACCACCGAAGTGGTTCCTACTTTACACACGCCTCCCACACACCTATAAATACTCGTCTTTGGACGCCATGTCCAAAACCCCACTTTCGACTTTGCTTTGCTCCCTCGCAAAGACAAGTGGGAAATGGACAAGACGAGAACAACAAAACAAAACAAAACAAAACAAATACGCAGACCCATCGACACCAGCAGATGGTGTTGATGGCGCTCGAGGTCGGATGGGATGGGTGGGAAATGAGAAAAGAGAGTGGTGGGAAAGAAAAGAAAAGAAATCGACAGCTGTGTGAATTCGAACTCACACGCGGTTTCCCCAATAACTTAGCAGGCTATCGCCTTATAACCAGTCGGCCAAGCTGTCTCACACCTTTCCGCAACAAACACCACAATCAACACTCCCTCAATTAGCAACAACACACCCTCATCAAACAACCAACACACCAACACACAACACACCAAACTCAACAACAACACACAACACACTATCATACCACATCACACAAACTTTCAACGCATAAAAAAGACCACATGATCAACCTCACAATACATACAAACATACAAACACAAACACACACACACACACACGTAACGAATACTTCACTTCACACGCACAACATTCGTAACTGACCAACACTCGCCACAACCACATCAAGTTGCCTCATCACGTCCTTGTTCTGTCTGTGTCGATTTGTCGATTTGATTTGTGTCCTTTTGTGTCCTTTCTTTCTTTCTTTTTCCAGTTCTTTCTCTTCGTGTGCATGAGAGGCAGTGAAACGAGCAGCAAGTTCGGCACACTATCGATGCGTTGCAGCGAAAGAAACCGTCATCATTTCGTTGATCTCGGTGATGGCGACACGGTTGTCCGTTTCTTGTACTGGAATGGAAAGCAAAGTGCTTGATGGAAAGAAAGAGTGTTGGTTTGAGTAGGAAACAGCGTAGCGTGAAAGTAGCAAGCATACTAATGCATATGCAAACAAACAAATGCGAGGTCGATCGGGTGGATGTGATGACAGAATGGGATGGTATATATGGGTTGTGAATGTGTCAGAGAGGAAAAGAAGCGAAAGGGTATGTCGATGGTGAATGTGGTCTCGAGTGAGGTGATGTGTTGTGTGTGTGCCACACGAATTGTGTGAAAAGAAGGAAGGAAGGGAGTGTGAGCGAGTGAGTGAAAAAAAGTGAGAATATGAAAAGATGAGCCCCCAGGCGGATCGAACCACCGACCTTTCGCTTACGAAGCGAGTGCTCTACCACTGAGCTATAGCTTACGGACTAACACACACAAACACTACATACTACAGCACCACTCACAAACAAACATCCACCACAAACAACAACCACAAACTATACCACAAACACAAACACACACATAACCACTCACACATCGTTCCGTCATTCGATCATCGAGTCCCACTGACCTGGTCGAGTCCGGTAGTTGTTTGTTTTGTTTGTTTGTGTGTTGTGTGTGTTGTGTGTGTGTTGGAATAGTAGCTGGATGGTTTGTTGTGTTTGTGTGATGCGAATGATATGCAATGGGGGGAATAGCTCAGTGGTAGAGCGCTGGATTCCAGTCCCAGCGGTCGGGGTGTTCGATCCCCTCTTCCCTCAGCCTTTTCCATCTTTTTCCACGCCGCACACAACTCTCCTTCTGCACCTTCTTTCCAAATACCATCACGCCACCAATCACCCAACTCGCGATGGTTGGATTGAGTTCACATGGTTGTACGACACCTCCATAAAAAGTGCGATACTTCTCGATTTATGTCATCCTTGCGCAGGGGCCATGCTAATCTTCTCTGTATCGTTCCAATTTTTACGGATGACCACCGAAGTGGTTCCTACTTTCACCGCCTCCCACACACCTATAAATACTCGTCTTTGGACGCCATGTCCAAAAACCACTTTCGACTTTGCTTTGCTCCCTCGCAAAGACAAGTGGAAATGGACAACGAGGGAACAACAAAACAAAACAAAACAAAACAAATACGCAGACCCATCGACACCAGCAGATGGTGTGGATGGCGCTCGAGGTCGGATGGATGGGTGGGAAATGAGAAAAGAGAGTGTGGGAAAGAACCAAGAAAGAAAAGAATCGAACAGCTGTGAGATTCGAACTCACGCGGGGTTTCCCCAATAACTTAGCAGGCTATCGCCTTAACCACTCGGCCAAGCTGTCTCACACCATTCCGCAACAAACACCACAATCAACACACCCTCAAATAGCAACAACACACCCTCTTCAAACAACCAACACACCAACCACACACACACCAAACTCAACAACAACACACAACACACTATCAGTACCACATCACACAAACTTTTCAACGCATAAAAATGACCACATGATCAACAACTCCACATACATACAAACATACAAACACACACACACCACACACGTAACGAATACTTCACTTCACTCGCACAACATTCGTAACTGACCAACACTCGCCACAAACCACATTCAAGTTGCCTCATCACGTCCCTTGTTCTGTTCTGTGTCGATTTGTCGATTTGATTTGTGTCCTTTTGTGTCCGCTTTCTTTCTTTTCTTTTTCCAGTTTCTTTCTCTTCGTGTGCATGAGGCATGAAACGAGCAGCAAGTTCGCACACTATCGATGCGTTGCAGGCGAAAGAAACCGTCATCATTTCGTTGATCTCGGTTGATGGCGACACGGTTGTCCGTTTCTTGTACTGGAATGGAAAGCAAAGTGCTTGATGGAAAGAAAGAGTGTTGGTTTGAGTAGGAAACAGCGTAGCGTGTAGCAAGCATACTAATGCATATGCAAACAACTAATGCGAGGTCGATCGGGTGGATGTTGATGACAGAATGGGATGGTATAAATGGGTGTGAATGTGTCAGAGAGGAAAAGAAGCGAAAGGGTATGTCGATGTGAATGTGTCCGAGTGAGGTGATGTGTTGTGTGTGTGCCACACGAATTGTGTGAAAAGAAGGAAGGAAGGGAGTGTGAGCGAGTGAGTGAAAAAAAGTGAGAATATGAAAAGATGAGCCCCCAGGCGGGATCGAACCACCGACCTTTCGCTTACGAAGCGAGTGCTCTACCACTGAGCTAGGGGCTTACGGACTAACACACACAAACACTACATACTACACACCACTCACAAACAAACACCACCACAAACAACACCACAAACTATACCACAAACACAAACACACACATACCACACACACATCGTTCCGTCATTCGATCATCGAGTCCCACTGACCTGGTCGAGTCCGGTAGTTGTTTGTTTTTTGTTTGTTGTGTGTTTGTTGTGTTGTGTGTGTGTTGGAATAGTAGCTGGATGGTTTGTTGTGTTTGTGTGATGCGAATGATATGCAATGGGGGAATAGCTCAGTGGTAGAGCGCTGGATCCAGTCCAGCGGTCGGGGGTTCGATCCCCTCTTCCCTCAGCCTTTTCCATCTTTTTCCACGCGCACACAACTCTCCTTCTGCACCTTCTTTTCCAAATACCATCACGCCACCAAATCAACCCAACTCGCGATGGTTGGATTGAGTTCACATGGGTTGTACGACACCTCCATAAAAAGTGCGATACTTCTCGATTTATGCGTGTCATCCTTGCGCAGGGGCCATGCTAATCTTCTCTGTATCGTTCCAATTTTTACGGATGACCACCGAAGTGGTTCCTACTTTCACCGCCTCCCACACACCTATAAATACTCGTCTTTGGACGCCATGTCCAAAACCACTTTCGACTTTGCTTTGCTCCCTCGCAAAGACAAGTGGGAAATGGACAAAAGACGAGAACAACAAAACAAAACAAAACAAAACAAATACGCAGACCCATCGACCACCAGCAAGATGGTGTGGATGGCGCTCGGAGGTCGGATGGGATGGGTGGGAAATTGAGAAAAGAGAGTGGTGGGAAAGAACCAAGAAAGAAAAGAATCGACAGCTGTGAGATTCGAACTCACGCGGGGTTTCCCCAATAACTAGCAGCTATCGCCTTAACCACTCGGCCAAGCTGTCTCACACCATTCCGCAACAAACACCACAATCAACACACCCTCAAATAGCAACAACACACCCTCATCAAACAACCAACACACCAACACACAACACACCAAACTCACCAACAACACACAACACACTAGCATACACACATCACCACAAACTTTTTCAACGCATAAAAATGACCACATGATCAACACTCACACATACAATACAAACATACAAACACAAACACACACACACACACACGTAACGAATACTTCACTTCACACGCACAACATTCGTAAACACTCGCCACAACCACATTCAAGTTGCCTCATCACGTCCCTTGTTCTGTTCTGTGTCGATTTGTCGATTTGATTTGGTGTCCTTTTGTGTCCTTTCTTTCTTTCTTTTTCCAGTTTCTTTCTCTTCGTGTGCATGAGCATGAAACGAGCAGCAAGTTCGCACACTATCGATGCGTTGTAGGCGAAAGAAAACCGTCATCATTTCGTTGATCTCGGTTGATGGCGACACGGGTTGTCCGTTTTTCTTGTATTGGAATGGAAAGCAAAGTGCTTGATGGAAAGAAAGAGTGTTGGTTTGAGTAGGAAACAGCGTAGCGTGAAAGTAGCAATGCATACTAATGCATATGCAAACAAACTAATGCGAGGTCGATCGGGTGGATGTGATGACAGAATGGGATGGTATAAATGGGTGTGGAATGTGTCAGAGAGGAAAAGAAGCGAAAGGGTATGTCGATGTGAATGTGTCCGAGTGAGGTGATGTGTTGTGTGTGTGCCACACTGTGAAAAGAAGGAAGGAAGGGAGTGGTGAGCGAGTGAGTGAAAAAAAGTGAGAATATGAAAAGATGAGCCCCCAGGCGGGATCGAACCACCGACCTTTCGCTATACGAAGCGAGTGCTCTACCACTGAGCTATAGGGGCTTACGGACTAACACACACATACACTACATACTACACACCTCTCACAACAAACACCACCACAAACAACAACCACAAACTATACCACAAACACAAACACACACATACCACACACACATCGTTCCGTCATTCGATCATCGAGTCCCACTGACCTGGTCGAGTCCGGTAGTTGTTTGTTTGTTTGTTTGTGTGTTGTGTGTGTTGTGTGTGTGTTGGAATAGTAGCGGATGGTTTGTTGTGTTTGTGTGATGCGAATGATATGCAATGGGGGAATAGCTCAGTGGTAGAGCGCTGGATTCCAGTCCCAGCGGTCGGGGGTTCGATCCCCTCTTCCCTCAGCCTTTTCCATCTTTTCCACGCGCAACACAACTCTCCTTCTGCACCTTCTTTTCCAAATACCATCACGCCACCCAAATCAACAGCCTAACTCGCGATGGTTGGATTGATTCACATGGTTGTACGACACCTCCATAAAAATTGCGATACTTCTCGATTTATGCGTGTCATCCTTGCGCAGGGGCCATGCTAATTCTTCTCTGTATCGTTTCCAATTTTTACGGATGACCACCGAAGTGGTTCCTACTTTCACCGCCTCCCACACACCTATAAATACTCGTCTTTGGACGCCATGTCCAAAACCCACTTCGACTTTGCTTTGCTCCCTCGCCAAAGACAAGTGGGAAATGGAACAAGACGAGAACAACAAAACAAACAAAACAAAACAAATACGCAGACCCATCGACAACCAGCAGATGGTGTGGATGGCGCTCGAGGTCGGATGGGATGGTGGGAAATGAGAAAAAGATAGTGGTGGGAAAGAACCAAGAAAGAAAAGAATCGACAGCTGTGAGATTCGAACTCACTCCCCAATAACTTAGCAGGCTATCGCCTTAACCACTCGGCCAAGCTGTCTCACACCATTCCGCAACAAACACCACAATCAAACACACCCTCAAATAGCAACAACACACCCCATCAAACAACCAACACACCAACACACAACACACCAAACTCAACAACAACACACAACACACTATCATACCACATCACACAAACTTTTCAACGCATAAAAATGACCACATGAAGCAACACTCACACATACATACAAACATACAAACACAAACACACCACACACACACACGTAACGAATACTTCACTTCACACGCACAACATCGTAACTGACCAACACTCGCCACAACCACATTCAAGTTGCCTCATCACGTCCCTTGTTCTGTTCTGTGTCGATTTGTCGATTTGATTTGTGTCCTTTTGTGTCCTTTCTTTCTTTCTTTTCCAGTTTCTTTCTCTTCGTGTGCATGAGGCATGAAACGAGCAGCAAGTTCGCACACTATCGATGCGTTGGCAGGCGAAAGAAACCGTCATCATTTCGTGGATCTCGGGTTGATGGCGACACGGTTGTCCGTTTCTTGTACTGGAATGGAAAGCAAAGTGCTTGATGGAAAGAAAGAGTGTTGGTTTGAGTAGGAAACAGCGTAGCGTGAAAGTAGCAAGCATACTAATGCATATGCAAACAAACTAAGTGCGAGGTCGATCGGGTGGATGTGATGACAGAATGGGATGGTATAAATGGGTGTGAATGTGTCAGAGAGGAAAAGACGCGAATGGTATGTCGATGTGAATGTGTCCGAGTGAGGTGATGTGTTGTGTGTGTGCCACACGAATTGTGTGAAAAGAAGGAAGGAGGGGAGTGTGAGCGAGTGAGTGAAAAAAAGTGAGAATATGAAAAGATGAGCCCCCAGCGGGATCGAACCACCGACCCTTTCGCTTACGAAGCGAGTGCTTCTACCACGAGCTATAGGGGCTTACGGACTAACACACACAAACACTACATACTACACACCACACAAACAAACACCACCACAAACAACAACCACAAACTATACCACAAACACAAACACACACATAACCACACACACATCGTTCCGTCATTCGATCATCGAGTCCCACTGACCTGGTCGAGTCCGGTAGTTGTTTGTTTGTTGTTTGTGTGTTGTGTGTGTTGTGTGTGTGTTGGAATAGTAGCTGGATGGTTTTGTTGTGTTGTGTGATGCGAATGATATGCAATGGGGGAATAGCTCAGTGGTAGAGCGCTGGATTCCAGTCCCAGCGGTCGGGGGTTCGATCCCCTCTTCCCTCAGCCTTTTCCATCTTTTTCCACGGCGCACACAACTCTCCTTCTGCCACCTTCTTTTCCAAATACCATCACGCCCCAAATCAACCCAACTCCGCGATGGTTGGATTGAGTTCAATGGTTGTACGACACCTCCATAAAAAGTGCGATACTTCTCGATTTATGCGTGTCATCCTTGCGCAGGGGGCCATGCTAATCTTCTCTGTATCGTCATTTTTTACGGGATGACCACCGAAGTGGTTCCATACTTTCACCGCCTCCCACACCCTATAAATACTCGTCTTTGGACGCCATGTCCAAAACCACTTTCGACTTTGCTTTGCTCCCTCGCAAAGACAAGTGGGAAATGGACAAGACGGAGAACAACAAAACAAAACAAAACAAAACAAATACGCAGACCTATCGACACCAGCAGATGGTGTGGATGGCGCTCGAGGTCGGATGGGATGGGTGAGGAAATGAGAAAAGAGAGGTGGTGGGAAAGAACCAAGAAAGAAAAGAATCGACAGCTGTGAGATTCGAACTCACGCGGGTTTCCCCAATAACTTAGCAGGCTATCGCCTAACCAATCGGCCAAGCTGTCTCACCACCATTCCGCAACAAACACCACAATCAACACACCTCAAATAGCAACAACACCCTCATCAAACAACCAACACACCAACACACAACACACCAAACCAACACAACACACAACACACTATCATACCAACATCACACAAACTTTTCACGCATAAAAATGACCACATGATCAACACTCACACATACATACTAACATACAAACACAAACACACACACACACACGTAACGAATACTTCACTTCACACGCACAACATTCGTAACTGACCAACACTCGCCACAACCACATTCAAGTTGCCTCATCTCGTCCCTTGTTCTGTTCTGTGTCGATTTGTCGATTTGATTTGTGTCCTTTTGTGTCCTTTCTTTCTTTCTTTTTCAGTTTCTTTCTCTTCGTGTGCATGAGGCATGAAACGAGCAGCAAGTTCGCACACTATCGATGCGTTGCAGGCGAAAGAAACCGTCATCATTTCGTTGATCTCGGTTGATGGCGACACGGTTGTCCGTTTCTTGTACTGGAATGGGAAATCAAAGTGCTTGATGGAAAGAAAGAGTGTTGGTTTTGAGTAGGGAAACAGCGTAGCGTGAAAGTAGCAAGCATACTAATGCATATGCAAACAAACTAATGCGAGGTCGATCGGGTGGATGTGATGACAGAATGGGATGGTATAAATGGGTGGTGAATGTGTCAGAGAGGAAAAGAAGCGAAAGGGTATGTCGATGTGAATGTGTCCGAGTGAGGTGATGTGTTGTGTGTGTGCCACACGAATTGTGTGAAAAGAAGGAAGGAAGGGAGTGTGAGCGAGTGAGTGAAAAAAAAGTGAGATATGAAAAGATGAGCCCCCAGGCGGGATCGAACCACCGACCTTTCGCTTACGAAGCGAGTGCTCTACCACTGAGCTATAGGGGCTTACGGACTAACACACACAAACACTACATACTACACAACCACTCACAAACAAACACCACCACAAACAACAACCACAAACTATACCACAAACACAATACACACACATACCACACACACATCGTTCCGTCATTCGATCATCGAGTCCCACTGACCTGGTCGAGTCCGGTAGATTGTTTGTTTGTTTGTTTGTGTGTTGTGTGTGTTGTGTGTGTGTTGGAATAGTAGCTGGATGGTTTGTTGTGTTTGTGTGATGCGAATGATATGCAATGGGGGAATAGCTCAGTGGTAGAGCGCTGGATTCCAGTCCCAGCGGTCGGGGGTTCGATCCCCTCTTCCCTCAGCCTTTTCCATCTTTTTCCTCTGCGCAGACACAACTCTCCTTCTGCACCTTCTTTTCCAAATACCATCACGCCACCAAATAAAACCCAACTCGCGATGGTTGGATTGAGTTCACATGGTTGTACGACACCTCCATAAAAAGGTGCGATACTTCTCGATTTATGCGTGTCATCCTTGCGCAGGGGCCATGCTAATCTTCTCTGTATCGTTCCAATTTTTACGGATGACCACCGAAGTGGTTCCTACTTTCACCGCCTCCCACACACCTATAAATACTCGTCTTTGGACGCCATGTCCAAAACCACTTTTCGACTTTGCTTTGCTCCCTCGCAAAGACAAGTGGGAAATGGACAAAGACGAGAACAACAAAACAAAACAAAACAAAAAATACGCAGACCCATCGACACCAGCAGATGGTGTGGATGGCGCTCGAGGTCGGATGGGATGGGTGGGGAAATGAGAAAAGAGAGTGGTGGGAAAGAACCAAGAAAGAAAAGAATCGACAGCTGTGAGATTCGAACTCACGCGGTTTTCCCCAAATAACTTAGCAGGCTATCGCCTTAACCACTCGGCCAAGCTGTCTCACACCATTCCGCAACAAACACCACAATCAACACACCCTCAAATAGCAACAACACACCCTCATCAAACAACCAACACACCAACACACAACACACCAAACTCAACAACAACACACAACACACTATCATACCACATCACACAAACGTTTCAACGCATAAAAATGACCACATGATCAACACTCACACAACATACAAACATACAAACACAAAACACACACACACCACACGTAACGAATACTTCACTTCACACGCACAACATTCGTAACTGACCAACACTCGCCACAACCACATTCAGTTGCCTCATCACGTCCCTTGTTCTGTTCTGTGTCGATTTGTCGATTTGATTTGTGTTCCTTTTGTGTCCTTTCTTTCTTTCTTTTTTCAGTTTCTTCTCTTCTGTGCATGAGGCATGAAACGAGCAGCAAGTTCGCACACTATCGATGCGTTGCAGGCGAAAGAAACCGTCATCATTTCGTTGATCTCGGTTGATGGCGACACGGTTGTCCGTTTCTTGTACTGGAATGGAAAGCAAAGTGCTTGATGGAAAGAAAGAGTGTTGGTTTGAGTAGGAAACAGCGTAGCGTGAAAGTAGCAAGCATACTAATGCATATGCAAACAAACTAATGCGAGGTCGATCGGGTGGATGTGATGACAGAATGGGATGGTATAAATGGGTGTGAATGTGTCAGAGAGGAAAAGAAGCGAAAGGGTATGTCGATGTGAATGTGTCCGAGTGAGGTGATGTGTTGTGTGTGTGCCACACGAATTGTGTGAAAAGAAGGAAGAAGGGAGTGTGAGCGAGTGAGTGAAAAAAGTGAGAATATGAAAAGATGAGCCCCCAGGCGGGATCGAACCACCGACCTTTCGCTTACGAAGCGAGTGCTCTCACCACTGAGCTATAGGGGCTTACGGACTAACACACACAAACACTACATACTACACACCACTCACAAACAAACACCACCACAAACAACAACCACTAACTATACCACAAACACAAACACACACATACCACACACACATCGTTCCGTCATTCGATCATCGAGTCCCACTGACCTGGTCGAGTCCGGTAGTTGTTTGTTTGTTGTTGTGTGTTGTGTGTGTTGTGTGTGTGTTGGAATAGTAGCTGGATGGTTTGTTGTGTTTGTGTGATGCGAAATGATAGAGGCAATGGGGGAATAGCTCAGTGGTAGAGCGCTTGGATTCCAGTCCCAGCGGTCGGGGGTTCGATCCCCTCTTCCCTCAGCCTTTTCCATCTTTTTCCACGCGCACACAACTCTCCTTCTGCACCTTCTTTTCCAAATACCATCACGCCACCAAATCAACCCAACTCGCGATGGTTGGATTGAGTTCACATGGTTGTACGACACCTCCATAAAAAGTGCGATACTTCTCGATTTATGCGTGTCATCCTTGCGCAGGGGCCATGCTAATCTTCTCTGTATCGTTCCAATTTTTACGGATGACCACCGAAGTGGTTCCTACTTTCACCGCATCCGTCACACCTATAAATACTCGTCTTTGGACGCCATGTCCAAAACCACTTTCGACCTTTGCTTGTCTCGCAAAGACAAGTGGGAAATGGACAAGAAGGAGAACGAAAAAACAAAAACAAAAACAAAAACGGAGATCCATCACCCAGCAGATGGCATGGTGACGCTCGAGTCTCGAGCTCGAGGTCGGATGGGATGGATGGGATGGAAATGAGAAAGGAGAATGGTGGGAAAGAACCAAGAAAGAAAGAAAAGAATCGACAGCTGTGAGATTCGAACTCACGCGGGTTTCCCCAATAACTTAGCAGGCTATCGCCTTAACCACTCGGCCAAGCCTGTCTCACACCATTCCACAACACACACCACAACCAGCACACCCTCAATTCGCAACACCACACCCTCATCAAACAACCAACTCACAACACACACCAACAATCACATACCACAAAACACAAAACACAACACGCAGAAATTCAACAACAACAACAACAACAACAACAACAACACATTATCATATCACATTACACCAACTTTCAACGCACAACCGACCACATGATTAACACTCACACAAACATACAAACATACAAACATACAAACTATTGCAAACACAAACACACACTTGACGAATACCTCACTTTTACACACAACATTCGTAACTGACCAACACTCGCCAAAAACACATTCAAGTTGCCTGATCACGTTCATTGCTCTGTGTCGATTTGTTTTGTGTCCTTTCTTTCTTCTTCCAGTTTCTCTTCGTGTGCATGACGCAATGGAACGAGCAGCAAGTTCGCACACTACGAATGACAATGTATCGATGAGTTGCAGGCGAAAGAAACAGTCATCATGACGTTACGTTGAACTCGGTTGATTGGCGACTCGCTTGTCCGTTTCTCGTTTCTTGTACTGGAAAACAAAGTGATTGATAGAAAGATAGAAAGAAAGAGTGTTGGTGGTTTGAGTAGGGAAGAGCGTGAAAGTAACAAGAATAATGCAAATGCAAACGAGTGCGAGGTCGGGTGGTCGAGTCGATGTGAGGACACAATGGGATGGTAGAAATGTGTGTGAATATGTCGGAGAGGAAAGGACGTGAAAGTGTATGTATATGTGAATGTGTCGGAGTGAAGTGATGTGTTGTGTGTGTGTGTGTGACACACGAAGTGTGTGAAAAGAGAGGGAAGAAGAAGGGAGTGTGTGTGTGTGTGTGTGTGAAAAAGGTGATAATATGAAAAGATGAGCCCCCCAGGCGGGATCGAACCACCGACCTTTCGCTTACGAAGCGAGTTGCTCTACCACTGAGCTATAGGGGCTTACGGACTAACACACACAAACACTACATACTACACATCACACACAAACTAACACCACCACAAACAACAAACACAAAACACAACGACCACCACAAACACACATATACCACACCACACACACACCATTTCGTCATTCGATCGTCGGGTCCCACCGACCTGGTCGAGTCCGGTAGTTGTGTGTTGATGTTGTGTGTGTGTGTGTGTGTGTTGGAATGGTAGCTCGATGGTTTGGTGTGTTAGTGTGGTGTGAATGATATGCAATGGGGGAATAGCTCAGTGGTAGAGCGCTGGATTCCAGTCCCAGCGGTCGGGGGTTCGATCCCCTCTTCCCTCAGCCTTTTCCATCTTTTCCATCTTTTTCCGCGCGCACACAACTCTCCTTATCCACGCACCTCCTTTGCCAAATAACATCACGCCACCAAATCAAGCCAACTCGCTATGGTTGGATTGCATTCACATGTTTGCACGACGAACTCCATAAAAAGTGCGATACTTCTCGATTTATGCGTGTCATCCTTGCGCAGGGGCCATGCTAATCTTCTCTGTATCGTTCCAATTTTACGGATGACCACCGAAGTGGTTCCTACTTTCACCGCAATCCGTCACACCTATAAATACTCGTCTTTGGACGCCATGTCCAAAACCACTTTCGACTTTGCTGTCTCGCAAAGACAAGTGGGAATGGACAAGAGGAGAACGAAAAACAAAACCAAAAACAAAAACGGAGATCCATCAACCCCAGCAGATGGCATGGATGACGCCTCGAGTCTCGAGTCTCGAGGTCGGATGGGATGGGATGGGATGGGTGGGAAATGAGAAAGGAGAATGGTGGGAAAGAAACCAAGAAAGAAAGAAAAGAATCGACAGCTGTGAGATTCGAACTCACGCGGGTTTCCCCAATAACTTAGCAGGCTATCGCCTTAACCACTCGGCCAAGCTGTCTCACACCATTCCACAACACACACCACAACCAGCACACCCTCAATTCGCAACACCACACCCTCATCAAACAACCAACTCACAACACACACCTACAACACATACCACAAAACACAAAACACAACACGCAAAAATCAACAACAACAACAACAACAACAACAACAACACATTATCATATCACATTACACCAACTTTCAACGCACAACCGACCACATGATTAACACTCACACAAACATACAAACATACAAACATACAAACATGCAAACACAAACACACACTTGACGAATACCTCACTTACACACAACATTCGTAACTGACCAACACTCGCCAAAAACACATTCAAGTTGCCTGATCACGTTCATTGCTCTGTGTCGATTTGTTTTGTGTCCTTTCTTTCTTCTTCCAGTTTCTCTTCGTGTGCATGACGCATGGAACGAGCAGCAAGTTCGCACACTACGAATGACAATGTATCGATGAGTTGCAGGCGAAAGAAACAGTCATCATGTCGTTAGGTTGAACTCGGTTGATGGCGACTCGCTTGTCCGTTTCTCGTTTCTTGTACTGGAAAACAAAGTGATTGATAGAAAGATAAAAGAAAGAGTGTTGGTTTGAGTAGGGAAGAGCGTGAAAGTAACAAGAATATGCAAATGCAAACGAGTGCGAGTCGGGTGGGGTCGAGTCGATGTGAGGACACAATGGGATGGTAGAAATGTGTGTGAATATGTCGGAGAGGAAAGGACGTGAAAGTGTATGTATATGTGAATGTGTCGGAGTGAAGTGATGTGTTGTGTGTGTGTGTGTGACACACGAAGTGTGTGAAAAGAAGGAAGGAAGGGAGTGTGTGTGTGTGTGTGTGAAAAAGGTGATAATATGAAAAGATGAGCCCCCAGGCGGAGATCGAACCACCCGACCTTTCGCTTACGAAGCGAGTGCTCTACCACTGAGCTATAGGGGCTTACGGACTAACACACACAAACACTACATACTACACATCACACACAAACTAACACCACCACAAACAACAAACACAAACACAACGACCACCACAAACACACTATACCACACCACACACACATCATTTCGTCATTCGATCGTCGGGTCCCCACCGACCTGGTCGAGTCCGGTAGTTGTGTGTTGATGTTGTGTGTGTGTGTGTGTGTTGGAATGGTAGCTCGATGGTTTGGTGTGTTAGTGTGGTGTGAATGAAATGCAATGGGGGAATAGCTCAGTGGTAGAGCGCTGGATTCCAGTCCCAGCGGTCGGGGGTTCGATCCCCTCTTCCCTCAGCCTTTTCCATCTTTTCCATCTTTTCCATCTTTTTCCGCGCGCACACAACTCTCCTTATCCACGCACCTCCTTTTCCAAATACCATCACGCCACCAAAATCAAGCCAACTCGCTATGGTTGGATTGCATTCACATGTTTGCACGACGACTCCATAAAAAGTGCGATACTTCTCGATTTATGCGTGTCATCCTTGCGCAGGGGCCATGCTAATCTTCTCTGTATCGTTCCAATTTTTACGGATGACCACCGAAGTGGTTCCTACTTTCACCGCATCCGTCACACCTATAAATACTCGTCTTTGGACGCCATGTCCAAAACCACTTTCGACTTTGCTGTCTCGCAAAGACAAGTGGGAAATGGACAAGAGGAGAACGAAAACAAAACAAAAACAAAAACAAAAACGGAGATCCATCGACCCCAGCAGATGGTATGGATGACGCTCGAGTCTCGAGGTCGGATGGGATGGGTGGGAAATGAGAAAGGAGAATGGTGGGAAAGAACCAAGAAAGAAAGAAAAGAATCGACAGCTGTGAGATTCGAACTCACGCGGGTTTCCCCAAATAACTTAGCAGGCTATCGCCTTAACCACTCGGCCAAGCTGTCTCACACCATTCCACAACACACACCACAACCAGCACACCCTCAATTCGCAACACCACACCCTCATCAAACAACCAACACACAACACACACCAACAACACATACCACAAAACACAAAACACAACACGCAAAAATCAACAACAACAACAACAACAACAACAACAACACATTATCATATCACATTACACCAACTTTCAACGCACAACCGACCACATGATTAACACTCACACAAACATACAACATACAAACATACAAACATGCAAACACAAACACACACTTGACGAATACCTCACTTTACACACAACATTCGTAACTGACCAACACTCGCCAAAAACACATTCAAGTTGCCTGATCACGTTCATTGCTCTGTGTCGATTTGTTTTGTGTCCTTTCTTTCTTCTTCCAGTTTCTCTTCGTGTGCATGACGCATGGAACGAGCAGCAAGTTCGCACACTACGAATGACAATGTATCGATGAGTTGCAGGCGAAAGGAACAGTCGTCATGACGTTAGGTTGAACTCGGTTGATGGCGACTCGCTTGTCCGTTTCTCGTTTCTTGTACTGGAAAACAAAGTGATTGATAGAAAGAAAGAGTGTTGGTTTGAGTAGGGGAAGAGCGTGAAAGTAACAAGAATAATGCAAATGCAAACGAGTGCGAGGTCGGGTGGTCGAGTCGATGTGAGGACACAATGGGATGGTAGAAATGTGTGTGAATATGTCGGAGAGGAAAGGACGTGAAAGTGTATGTATATGTGAATGTGTCGGAGTGAAGTGATGTGTTGTGTGTGTGTGTGTGACACACGAAGTGTGTGAAAAGAGAGGGAAGAAGAAGGGAGTGTGTGTGTGTGTGTGTGTGAAAAAGGTGATAATATGAAAAGATGAGCCCCCAGGCGGGATCGAACCACCGACCTTTCGCTTACGAAGCGAGTGCTCTACCACTGAGCTATAGGGGCTTACGGACTAACACACACAAACACTACATACTACACATCACACACAAACTAACACCACCACAAACAACAAACACAAACACAACGACCACCACAAACACACATATACCACACCACACACACATCATTTCGTCATTCGATCGTCGGGTCCCACCGACCTGGTCGAGTCCGGTAGTTGTGTGTTGATGTTGTGTGTGTGTGTGTGTGTTGGAATGGTAGCTCGATGGTTTGGTGTGTTAGTGTGGTGTGAATGAAATGCAATGGGGGAATAGCTCAGTGGTAGAGCGCTGGATTCCAGTCCCAGCGGTCGGGGGTTCGATCCCCTCTTCCCTCAGCCTTTTCCATCTTTTCCATCTTTTTCCGCGCGCACACAACTCTCCTTATCCACGCACCTCCTTTTCCAAATACCATCACGTCACCAAATCAAGCCAACTCGCTATGGTTGGATTGTGTTCACATGTTTGCACGACGACTCCATAAAAAGTGCGATACTTCTCGATTTATGCGTGTCATCCTTGCGCAGGGGCCATGCTAATCTTCTCTGTATCGTTCCAATTTTTACGGATGACCACCGAAGTGGTTCCTACTTTCACCGCATCCGTCACACCTATAAATACTCGTCTTTGGACGCCATGTCCAAAACCACTTTCGACTTTGCTGTCTCGCAACGACAAGTGGGAAATGGACAAGAGGAGAACGAAAAACAAAAACAAAAACAAAAACAAAAACGGAGATCCATCGACCCCAGCAGATGGTATGGATGACGCTCGAGTCTCGAGTCTCGAGTCTCGAGGTCGGATGGGATGGGTGGGAAATGAGAAAGGAGAATGGTGGGAAAGAACCAAGAAAGAAAGAAAAGAATCGACAGCTGTGAGATTCGAACTCACGCGGGTTTCCCCAATAACTTAGCAGGCTATCGCCTTAACCACTCGGCCAAGCTGTCTCACACCATTCCACAACACACACCACAACCAGCACACCCTCAATTCGCAACACCACACCCTCATCAAACAACCAACACACAACACACACCAACAACACATACCACAAAACACAAAACACAACACGCAAAAATCAACAACAACAACAACAACAACAACAACAACACATTATCATATCACATTACACCAACTTTCAACGCACAACCGACCACATGATTAACACTCACACAAACATACAAACATACAAACATACAAACATGCAAACACAAACACACACTTGACGAATACCTCACTTTACACACAACATTCGTAACTGACCAACACTCGCCAAAAACACATTCAAGTTGCCTGATCACGTTCATTGCTCTGTGTCGATTTGTTTTGTGTCCTTTCTTTCTTCTTCCAGTTTCTCTTCGTGTGCATGACGCATGGAACGAGCAGCAAGTTCGCACACTACGAATGACAATGTATCGATGAGTTGCAGGCGAAAGGAACAGTCGTCATGACGTTACGTTGAACTCGGTTGATGGCGACTCGCTTGTCCGTTTCTTGTTTCTTGTACTGGAAAACAAAGTGATTGATAGAAAGATAGAAAGAAAGAGTGTTGGTTTGAGTAGGGAAGAGCGTGAAAGTAACAAGAATAATGCAAATGCAAACGAGTGCGAGGTCGGGTGGTCGAGTCGATGTGAGGACACAATGGGATGGTAGAAATGTGTGTGAATATGTCGGAGAGGAAAGGACGTGAAAGTGTATGTATATGTGAATGTGTCGGAGTGAAGTGCTGTGTTGTGTGTGTGTGTGTGACACACGAAGTGTGTGAAAAGAGAGGGAAGAAGGGAGTGTGTGTGTGTGTGTGTGAAAAAGGTGATAATATGAAAAGATGAGCCCCCAGGCGGGATCGAACCACCGACCTTTCGCTTACGAAGCGAGTGCTCTACCACTGAGCTATAGGGGCTTACGGACTAACACACACAAACACTACATACTACACATCACACACAAACTAACACCACCACAAACAACAAACACAAACACAACGACCACCACAAACACACATATACCACACCACACACACATCATTTCGTCATTCGATCGTCGGGTCCCACCGACCTGGTCGAGTCCGGTAGTTGTGTGTTGATGTTGTGTGTGTGTGTGTGTGTGTTGGAATGGTAGCTCGATGGTTTGGTGTGTTAGTGTGGTGTGAATGAAATGCAATGGGGGAATAGCTCAGTGGTAGAGCGCTGGATTCCAGTCCCAGCGGTCGGGGGTTCGATCCCCTCTTCCCTCAGCCTTTTCCATCTTTTCCATCTTTTTCCGCGCGCACACAACTCTCCTTATCCACGCACCTCCTTTTCCAAATACCATCACGCCACCAAATCAAGCCAACTCGCTATGGTTGGATTGCATTCACATGTTTGCACGACGACTCCATAAAAAGTGCGATACTTCTCGATTTATGCGTGTCATCCTTGCGCACGGGCCATGCTAATCTTCTCTGTATCGTTCCAATTTTTACGGATGACCACCGAAGTGGTTCCTACTTTCACCGCATCCGTCACACCTATAAATACTCGTCTTTGGACGCCATGTCCAAAACCACTTTCGACTTTGCTGTCTCGCAAAGACAAGTGGGAAATGGACAAGAGGAGAACGAAAAACAAAAACAAAAACAAAAACAAAAACGGAGATCCATCAACCCCAGCAGATGGTATGGATGACGCTCGAGTCTCGAGTCTCGAGGTCGGATGGGATGGGTGGGAAATGAGAAAGGAGAATGGTGGGAAAGAACCAAGAAAGAAAGAAAAGAATCGACAGCTGTGAGATTCGAACTCACGCGGGTTTCCCCAATAACTTAGCAGGCTATCGCCTTAACCACTCGGCCAAGCTGTCTCACACCATTCCACAACACACACCACAACCAGCACACCCTCAATTCGCAACACCACACCCTCATCAAACAACCAACACACAACACACACCAACAACACATACCACAAAACACAAAACACAACACGCAAAAATCAACAACAACAACAACAACAACAACAACAACACATTATCATATCACATTACACCAACTTTCAACGCACAACCGACCACATGATTAACACTCACACAAACATACAAACATACAAACATACAAACATGCAAACACAAACACACACTTGACGAATACCTCACTTTACACACAACATTCGTAACTGACCAACACTCGCCAAAAACACATTCAAGTTGCCTGATCACGTTCATTGCTCTGTGTCGATTTGTTTTGTGTCCTTTCTTTCTTCTTCCAGTTTCTCTTCGTGTGCATGACGCATGGAACGAGCAGCAAGTTCGCACACTACGAATGACAATGTATCGATGAGTTGCAGGCGAAAGAAACAGTCATCATGACGTTAGGTTGAACTCGGTTGATGGCGACTCGCTTGTCCGTTTCTCGTTTCTTGTACTGGAAAACAAAGTGATTGATAGAAAGAAAGAGTGTTGGTTTGAGTAGGGAAGAGCGTGAAAGTAACAAGAATAATGCAAATGCAAACGAGTGCGAGGTCGGGTGGTCGAGTCGATGTGAGGACACAATGGGATGGTAGAAATGTGTGTGAATATGTCGGAGAGGAAAGGACGTGAAAGTGTATGTATATGTGAATGTGTCGGAGTGAAGTGATGTGTTGTGTGTGTGTGTGTGACACACGAAGTGTGTGAAAAGAGAGGGAAGAAGAAGGGAGTGTGTGTGTGTGTGTGTGTGAAAAAGGTGATAATATGAAAAGATGAGCCCCCAGGCGGGATCGAACCACCGACCTTTCGCTTACGAAGCGAGTGCTCTACCACTGAGCTATAGGGGCTTACGGACTAACACACACAAACACTACATACTACACATCACACACAAACTAACACCACCACAAACAACAAACACAAACACAACGACCACCACAAACACACATATACCACACCACACACACATCATTTCGTCATTCGATCGTCGGGTCCCACCGACCTGGTCGAGTCCGGTAGTTGTGTGTTGATGTTGTGTGTGTGTGTGTGTGTGTTGGAATGGTAGCTCGATGGTTTGGTGTGTTAGTGTGGTGTGAATGAAATGCAATGGGGGAATAGCTCAGTGGTAGAGCGCTGGATTCCAGTCCCAGCGGTCGGGGGTTCGATCCCCTCTTCCCTCAGCCTTTTCCATCTTTTCCATCTTTTTCCGCGCGCACACAACTCTCCTATCACGCACCTCCTTTTCCAAATACCATCACGCCACCAAATCAAGCCAACTCGCTATGGTTGGATTGCAGTTCACATGTTTGCACGACGACTCCATAAAAAGTGCGATACTTCTCGATTTATGCGTGTCATCCTTGCGCAGGGGCCATGCTAATCTTCTCTGTATCGTTCCAATTTTTACGGATGACCACCGAAGTGGTTCCTACTTTCACCGCCTCCCACACACCTATAAATACTCGTCTTTGGACGCCATGTCCAAAACCACTTTCGACTTTGCTTTGCTCCCTCGCAAAGACAAGTGGGAAATGGACAAGACGAGAACAACAAAACAAAACAAAACAAAACAAATACGCAGACCTATCGACACCAGCAGATGGTGTGGATGGCGCTCGAGGTCGGATGGGATGGGTGGGAAATGAGAAAAGAGAGTGGTGGGAAAGAACCAAGAAAGAAAAGAATCGACAGCTGTGAGATTCGAACTCACGCGGGTTTCCCCAATAACTTAGCAGGCTATCGCCTTAACCACTCGGCCAAGCTGTCTCACACCATTCCGCAACAAACACCACAATCAACACACCCTCAAATAGCAACAACACACCCTCATCAAACAACCAACACACCAACACACAACACACCAAACTCAACAACAACACACAACACACTATCATACCACATCACACAAACTTTTCAACGCATAAAAATGACCACATGATCAACACTCACACATACATACAAACATACAAACACAAACACACACACACACACGTAACGAATACTTCACTTCACACGCACAACATTCGTAACTGACCAACACTCGCCACAACCACATTCAAGTTGCCTCATCACGTCCCTTGTTCTGTTCTGTGTCGATTTGTCGATTTGATTTGTGTCCTTTTGTGTCCTTTCTTTCTTTCTTTTTCCAGTTTCTTTCTCTTCGTGTGCATGAGGCATGAACGAGCAGCAAGTTCGCACACTATCGATGCGTTGTAGGCGAAAGAAACCGTCATCATTTCGTTGATCTCGGTTGATGGCGACACGGTTGTCCGTTTCTTGTATTGGAATGGAAAGCAAAGTGCTTGATGGAAAGAAAGAGTGTTGGTTTGAGTAGGAAACAGCGTAGCGTGAAAGTAGCAAGCATACTAATGCATATGCAAACAAACTAATGCGAGGTCGATCGGGTGGATGTGATGACAGAATGGGATGGTAGAAATGTGTGTGAATATGTCGGAGAGGAAAGGACGTGAAAGTGTATGTATATGTGAATGTGTCGGAGTGAAGTGATGTGTTGTGTGTGTGTGTGTGACACACGAAGTGTGTGAAAAGAAGGAAGGAAGGGAGTGTGTGTGTGTGTGTGTGAAAAAGGTGATAATATGAAAAGATGAGCCCCCAGGCGGGATCGAACCACCGACCTTTCGCTTACGAAGCGAGTGCTCTACCACTGAGCTATAGGGGCTTACGGACTAACACACACAAACACTACATACTACACATCACACACAAACTAACACCACCACAAACAACAAACACAAACACAACGACCACCACAAACACACATATACCACACCACACACACATCATTTCGTCATTCGATCGTCGGGTCCCACCGACCTGGTCGAGTCCGGTAGTTGTGTGTTGATGTTGTGTGTGTGTGTGTGTGTTGGAATGGTAGCTCGATGGTTTGGTGTGTTAGTGTGGTGCGAATGATATGCAATGGGGGAATAGCTCAGTGGTAGAGCGCTGGATTCCAGTCCCAGCGGTCGGGGGTTCGATCCCCTCTTCCCTCAGCCTTTTCCATCTTTTTCCACGCGCACACAACTCTCCTTCTGCACCTTCTTTTCCAAATACCATCACGCCACCAAATCAACCCAACTCGCGATGGTTGGATTGAGTTCACATGGTTGTACGACACCTCCATAAAAAGTGCGATACTTCTCGATTTATGCGTGTCATCCTTGCGCAGGGGCCATGCTAATCTTCTCTGTATCGTTCCAATTTTTACGGATGACCACCGAAGTGGTTCCTACTTTCACCGCCTCCCACACACCTATAAATACTCGTCTTTGGACGCCATGTCCAAAACCACTTTCGACTTTGCTTTGCTCCCTCGCAAAGACAAGTGGGAAATGGACAAGAGGAGAACAACAAAACAAAACAAAACAAAACAAATACGCAGACCTATCGACACCAGCAGATGGTGTGGATGGCGCTCGAGGTCGGATGGGATGGGTGGGAAATGAGAAAAGAGAGTGGTGGGAAAGAACCAAGAAAGAAAAGAATCGACAGCTGTGAGATTCGAACTCACGCGGGTTTCCCCAATAACTTAGCAGGCTATCGCCTTAACCACTCGGCCAAGCTGTCTCACACCATTCCGCAACAAACACCACAATCAACACACCCTCAAATAGCAACAACACACCCTCATCAAACAACCAACACACCAACACACAACACACCAAACTCAACAACAACACACAACACACTATCATACCACATCACACAAACTTTTCAACGCATAAAAATGACCACATGATCAACACTCACACATACATACAAACATACAAACACAAACACACACACACACACGTAACGAATACTTCACTTCACACGCACAACATTCGTAACTGACCAACACTCGCCACAACCACATTCAAGTTGCCTCATCACGTCCCTTGTTCTGTTCTGTGTCGATTTGTCGATTTGATTTGTGTCCTTTTGTGTCCTTTCTTTCTTTCTTTTTCCAGTTTCTTTCTCTTCGTGTGCATGAGGCATGAAACGAGCAGCAAGTTCGCACACTATCGATGCGTTGCAGGCGAAAGAAACCGTCATCATTTCGTTGATCTCGGTTGATGGCGACACGGTTGTCCGTTTCTTGTACTGGAATGGAAAGCAAA
Organism: Phytopythium helicoides; assembly: GCA_024867545.1. Lineage (NCBI taxonomy): Eukaryota > Oomycota > Peronosporomycetes > Pythiales > Pythiaceae > Phytopythium > Phytopythium helicoides. The sequence continues at coordinate 750,811 of JANFNE010000011.1, read as the reverse complement.
GTGCTTGATGGAAAGAAAGAGTGTTGGTTTGAGTAGGAAACAGCGTAGCGTGAAAGTAGCAAGCATACTAATGCATATGCAAACAAACTAATGCGAGGTCGATCGGGTGGATGTGATGACAGAATGGGATGGTATAAATGGGTGTGAATGTGTCAGAGAGGAAAAGAAGCGAAAGGGTATGTCGATGTGAATGTGTCCGAGTGAGGTGATGTGTTGTGTGTGTGCCACACGAATTGTGTGAAAAGAAGGAAGGAAGGGAGTGTGAGCGAGTGAGTGAAAAAAAGTGAGAATATGAAAAGATGAGCCCCCAGGCGGGATCGAACCACCGACCTTTCGCTTACGAAGCGAGTGCTCTACCACTGAGCTATAGGGGCTTACGGACTAACACACACAAACACTACATACTACACACCACTCACAAACAAACACCACCACAAACAACAACCACAAACTATACCACAAACACAAACACACACATACCACACACACATCGTTCCGTCATTCGATCATCGAGTCCCACTGACCTGGTCGAGTCCGGTAGTTGTTTGTTTGTTTGTTTGTGTGTTGTGTGTGTTGTGTGTGTGTTGGAATAGTAGCTGGATGGTTTGTTGTGTTTGTGTGATGCGAATGATATGCAATGGGGGAATAGCTCAGTGGTAGAGCGCTGGATTCCAGTCCCAGCGGTCGGGGGTTCGATCCCCTCTTCCCTCAGCCTTTTCCATCTTTTTCCACGCGCACACAACTCTCCTTCTGCACCTTCTTTTCCAAATACCATCACGCCACCAAATCAACCCAACTCGCGATGGTTGGATTGAGTTCACATGGTTGTACGACACCTCCATAAAAAGTGCGATACTTCTCGATTTATGCGTGTCATCCTTGCGCAGGGGCCATGCTAATCTTCTCTGTATCGTTCCAATTTTTACGGATGACCACCGAAGTGGTTCCTACTTTCACCGCCTCCCACACACCTATAAATACTCGTCTTTGGACGCCATGTCCAAAACCACTTTCGACTTTGCTTTGCTCCCTCGCAAAGACAAGTGGGAAATGGACAAGACGAGAACAACAAAACAAAACAAAACAAAACAAATACGCAGACCTATCGACACCAGCAGATGGTGTGGATGGCGCTCGAGGTCGGATGGGATGGGTGGGAAATGAGAAAAGAGAGTGGTGGGAAAGAACCAAGAAAGAAAAGAATCGACAGCTGTGAGATTCGAACTCACGCGGGTTTCCCCAATAACTTAGCAGGCTATCGCCTTAACCACTCGGCCAAGCTGTCTCACACCATTCCGCAACAAACACCACAATCAACACACCCTCAAATAGCAACAACACACCCTCATCAAACAACCAACACACCAACACACAACACACCAAACTCAACAACAACACACAACACACTATCATACCACATCACACAAACTTTTCAACGCATAAAAATGACCACATGATCAACACTCACACATACATACAAACATACAAACACAAACACACACACACACACGTAACGAATACTTCACTTCACACGCACAACATTCGTAACTGACCAACACTCGCCACAACCACATTCAAGTTGCCTCATCACGTCCCTTGTTCTGTTCTGTGTCGATTTGTCGATTTGATTTGTGTCCTTTTGTGTCCTTTCTTTCTTTCTTTTTCCAGTTTCTTTCTCTTCGTGTGCATGAGGCATGAAACGAGCAGCAAGTTCGCACACTATCGATGCGTTGCAGGCGAAAGAAACCGTCATCATTTCGTTGATCTCGGTTGATGGCGACACGGTTGTCCGTTTCTTGTACTGGAATGGAAAGCAAAGTGCTTGATGGAAAGAAAGAGTGTTGGTTTGAGTAGGAAACAGCGTAGCGTGAAAGTAGCAAGCATACTAATGCATATGCAAACAAACTAATGCGAGGTCGATCGGGTGGATGTGATGACAGAATGGGATGGTATAAATGGGTGTGAATGTGTCAGAGAGGAAAAGAAGCGAAAGGGTATGTCGATGTGAATGTGTCCGAGTGAGGTGATGTGTTGTGTGTGTGCCACACGAATTGTGTGAAAAGAAGGAAGGAAGGGAGTGTGAGCGAGTGAGTGAAAAAAAGTGAGAATATGAAAAGATGAGCCCCCAGGCGGGATCGAACCACCGACCTTTCGCTTACGAAGCGAGTGCTCTACCACTGAGCTATAGGGGCTTACGGACTAACACACACAAACACTACATACTACACACCACTCACAAACAAACACCACCACAAACAACAACCACAAACTATACCACAAACACAAACACACACATACCACACACACATCGTTCCGTCATTCGATCATCGAGTCCCACTGACCTGGTCGAGTCCGGTAGTTGTTTGTTTGTTTGTTTGTGTGTTGTGTGTGTTGTGTGTGTGTTGGAATAGTAGCTGGATGGTTTGTTGTGTTTGTGTGATGCGAATGATATGCAATGGGGGAATAGCTCAGTGGTAGAGCGCTGGATTCCAGTCCCAGCGGTCGGGGGTTCGATCCCCTCTTCCCTCAGCCTTTTCCATCTTTTTCCACGCGCACACAACTCTCCTTCTGCACCTTCTTTTCCAAATACCATCACGCCACCAAATCAACCCAACTCGCGATGGTTGGATTGAGTTCACATGGTTGTACGACACCTCCATAAAAAGTGCGATACTTCTCGATTTATGCGTGTCATCCTTGCGCAGGGGCCATGCTAATCTTCTCTGTATCGTTCCAATTTTTACGGATGACCACCGAAGTGGTTCCTACTTTCACCGCCTCCCACACACCTATAAATACTCGTCTTTGGACGCCATGTCCAAAACCACTTTCGACTTTGCTTTGCTCCCTCGCAAAGACAAGTGGGAAATGGACAAGACGAGAACAACAAAACAAAACAAAACAAAACAAATACGCAGACCTATCGACACCAGCAGATGGTGTGGATGGCGCTCGAGGTCGGATGGGATGGGTGGGAAATGAGAAAAGAGAGTGGTGGGAAAGAACCAAGAAAGAAAAGAATCGACAGCTGTGAGATTCGAACTCACGCGGGTTTCCCCAATAACTTAGCAGGCTATCGCCTTAACCACTCGGCCAAGCTGTCTCACACCATTCCGCAACAAACACCACAATCAACACACCCTCAAATAGCAACAACACACCCTCATCAAACAACCAACACACCAACACACAACACACCAAACTCAACAACAACACACAACACACTATCATACCACATCACACAAACTTTTCAACGCATAAAAATGACCACATGATCAACACTCACACATACATACAAACATACAAACACAAACACACACACACACACGTAACGAATACTTCACTTCACACGCACAACATTCGTAACTGACCAACACTCGCCACAACCACATTCAAGTTGCCTCATCACGTCCCTTGTTCTGTTCTGTGTCGATTTGTCGATTTGATTTGTGTCCTTTTGTGTCCTTTCTTTCTTTCTTTTTCCAGTTTCTTTCTCTTCGTGTGCATGAGGCATGAAACGAGCAGCAAGTTCGCACACTATCGATGCGTTGCAGGCGAAAGAAACCGTCATCATTTCGTTGATCTCGGTTGATGGCGACACGGTTGTCCGTTTCTTGTACTGGAATGGAAAGCAAAGTGCTTGATGGAAAGAATGAGTGTTGGTTTGAGTAGGAAACAGCGTAGCGTGAAAGTAGCAAGCATACTAATGCATATGCAAACAAACTAATGCGAGGTCGATCGGGTGGATGTGATGACAGAATGGGATGGTATAAATGGGTGTGAATGTGTCAGAGAGGAAAAGAAGCGAAAGGGTATGTCGATGTGAATGTGTCCGAGTGAGGTGATGTGTTGTGTGTGTGCCACACGAATTGTGTGAAAAGAAGGAAGGAAGGGAGTGTGAGCGAGTGAGTGAAAAAAAGTGAGAATATGAAAAGATGAGCCCCCAGGCGGGATCGAACCACCGACCTTTCGCTTACGAAGCGAGTGCTCTACCACTGAGCTATAGGGGCTTACGGACTAACACACACAAACACTACATACTACACACCACTCACAAACAAACACCACCACAAACAACAACCACAAACTATACCACAAACACAAACACACACATACCACACACACATCGTTCCGTCATTCGATCATCGAGTCCCACTGACCTGGTCGAGTCCGGTAGTTGTTTGTTTGTTTGTTTGTGTGTTGTGTGTGTTGTGTGTGTGTTGGAATAGTAGCTGGATGGTTTGTTGTGTTTGTGTGATGCGAATGATATGCAATGGGGGAATAGCTCAGTGGTAGAGCGCTGGATTCCAGTCCCAGCGGTCGGGGGTTCGATCCCCTCTTCCCTCAGCCTTTTCCATCTTTTTCCACGCGCACACAACTCTCCTTCTGCACCTTCTTTTCCAAATACCATCACGCCACCAAATCAACCCAACTCGCGATGGTTGGATTGAGTTCACATGGTTGTACGACACCTCCATAAAAAGTGCGATACTTCTCGATTTATGCGTGTCATCCTTGCGCAGGGGCCATGCTAATCTTCTCTGTATCGTTCCAATTTTTACGGATGACCACCGAAGTGGTTCCTACTTTCACCGCCTCCCACACACCTATAAATACTCGTCTTTGGACGCCATGTCCAAAACCACTTTCGACTTTGCTTTGCTCCCTCGCAAAGACAAGTGGGAAATGGACAAGACGAGAACAACAAAACAAAACAAAACAAAACAAATACGCAGACCCATCGACACCAGCAGATGGTGTGGATGGCGCTCGAGGTCGGATGGGATGGGTGGGAAATGAGAAAAGAGAGTGGTGGGAAAGAACCAAGAAAGAAAAGAATCGACAGCTGTGAGATTCGAACTCACGCGGGTTTCCCCAATAACTTAGCAGGCTATCGCCTTAACCACTCGGCCAAGCTGTCTCACACCATTCCGCAACAAACACCACAATCAACACACCCTCAAATAGCAACAACACACCCTCATCAAACAACCAACACACCAAACTCAACAACAACACACAACACACTATCATACCACATCACACAAACTTTTCAACGCATAAAAATGACCACATGATCAACACTCACACATACATACAAACATACAAACACAAACACACACACACACACACGTAACGAATACTTCACTTCACACGCACAACATTCGTAACTGACCAACACTCGCCACAACCACATTCAAGTTGCCTCATCACGTCCCTTGTTCTGTTCTGTGTCGATTTGTCGATTTGATTTGTCCTTTCTTTCTTTCTTTTTCCAGTTTCTTTCTCTTCGTGTGCATGAGGCATGAAACGAGCAGCAAGTTCGCACACTATCGATGCGTTGCAGGCGAAAGAAACCGTCATCATTTCGTTGATCTCGGTTGATGGCGACACGGTTGTCCGTTTCTTGTACTGGAATGGAAAGCAAAGTGCTTGATGGAAAGAAAGAGTGTTGGTTTGAGTAGGAAACAGCGTAGCGTGAAAGTAGCAAGCATACTAATGCATATGCAAACAAACTAATGCGAGGTCGATCGGGTGGATGTGATGACAGAATGGGATGGTATAAATGGGTGTGAATGTGTCAGAGAGGAAAAGAAGCGAAAGGGTATGTCGATGTGAATGTGTCCGAGTGAGGTGATGTGTTGTGTGTGTGCCACACGAATTGTGTGAAAAGAAGGAAGGAAGGGAGTGTGAGCGAGTGAGTGAAAAAAAGTGAGAATATGAAAAGATGAGCCCCCAGGCGGGATCGAACCACCGACCTTTCGCTTACGAAGCGAGTGCTCTACCACTGAGCTATAGGGGCTTACGGACTAACACACACAAACACTACATACTACACACCACTCACAAACAAACACCACCACAAACAACAACCACAAACTATACCACAAACACAAACACACACATACCACACACACATCGTTCCGTCATTCGATCATCGAGTCCCACTGACCTGGTCGAGTCCGGTAGTTGTTTGTTTGTTTGTTTGTGTGTTGTGTGTGTTGTGTGTGTGTTGGAATAGTAGCTGGATGGTTTGTTGTGTTTGTGTGATGCGAATGATATGCAATGGGGGAATAGCTCAGTGGTAGAGCGCTGGATTCCAGTCCCAGCGGTCGGGGGTTCGATCCCCTCTTCCCTCAGCCTTTTCCATCTTTTTCCACGCGCACACAACTCTCCTTCTGCACCTTCTTTTCCAAATACCATCACGCCACCAAATCAACCCAACTCGCGATGGTTGGATTGAGTTCACATGGTTGTACGACACCTCCATAAAAAGTGCGATACTTCTCGATTTATGCGTGTCATCCTTGCGCAGGGGCCATGCTAATCTTCTCTGTATCGTTCCAATTTTTACGGATGACCACCGAAGTGGTTCCTACTTTCACCGCCTCCCACACACCTATAAATACTCGTCTTTGGACGCCATGTCCAAAACCACTTTCGACTTTGCTTTGCTCCCTCGCAAAGACAAGTGGGAAATGGACAAGAGGAGAACAACAAAACAAAACAAAACAAAACAAATACGCAGACCCATCGACACCAGCAGATGGTGTGGATGGCGCTCGAGGTCGGATGGGATGGGTGGGAAATGAGAAAAGGAGAGTGGTGGGAAAGAACCAAGAAAGAAAAGAATCGACAGCTGTGAGATTCGAACTCACGCGGGTTTCCCCAATAACTTAGCAGGCTATCGCCTTAACCACTCGGCCAGCTGTCTCACACCATTCCGCAACAAACACCACAATCAACACACCCTCAAATAGCAACAACACACCCTCATCAAACAACCAACACACCAACACACAACACACCAAACTCAACAACAACACACAACACACTATCATACCACATCACACAAACTTTTCAACGCATAAAAATGACCACATGATCAACACTCACACATACATACAAACATACAAACACAAACACACACACACACACACGTAACGAATACTTCACTTCACACGCACAACATTCGTAACTGACCAACACTCGCCACAACCACATTCAAGTTGCCTCATCACGTCCCTTGTTCTGTTCTGTGTCGATTTGTCGATTTGATTTGTGTCCTTTTGTGTCCTTTCTTTCTTTCTTTTTCCAGTTTCTTTCTCTTCGTGTGCATGAGGCATGAAACGAGCAGCAAGTTCGCACACTATCGATGCGTTGTAGGCGAAAGAAACCGTCATCATTTCGTTGATCTCGGTTGATGGCGACACGGTTGTCCGTTTCTTGTATTGGAATGGAAAGCAAAGTGCTTGATGGAAAGAAAGAGTGTTGGTTTGAGTAGGAAACAGCGTAGCGTGAAAGTAGCAAGCATACTAATGCATATGCAAACAAACTAATGCGAGGTCGATCGGGTGGATGTGATGACAGAATGGGATGGTATAAATGGGTGTGAATGTGTCAGAGAGGAAAAGAAGCGAAAGGGTATGTCGATGTGAATGTGTCCGAGTGAGGTGATGTGTTGTGTGTGTGCCACACGAATTGTGTGAAAAGAAGGAAGGAAGGGAGTGTGAGCGAGTGAGTGAAAAAAAGTGAGAATATGAAAAGATGAGCCCCCAGGCGGGATCGAACCACCGACCTTTCGCTTACGAAGCGAGTGCTCTACCACTGAGCTATAGGGGCTTACGGACTAACACACACAAACACTACATACTACACACCACTCACAAACAAACACCACCACAAACAACAACCACAAACTATACCACAAACACAAACACACACATACCACACACACATCGTTCCGTCATTCGATCATCGAGTCCCACTGACCTGGTCGAGTCCGGTAGTTGTTTGTTTGTTTGTTTGTGTGTTGTGTGTGTTGTGTGTGTGTTGGAATAGTAGCTGGATGGTTTGTTGTGTTTGTGTGATGCGAATGATATGCAATGGGGGAATAGCTCAGTGGTAGAGCGCTGGATTCCAGTCCCAGCGGTCGGGGGTTCGATCCCCTCTTCCCTCAGCCTTTTCCATCTTTTTCCACGCGCACACAACTCTCCTTCTGCACCTTCTTTTCCAAATACCATCACGCCACCAAATCAACCCAACTCGCGATGGTTGGATTGAGTTCACATGGTTGTACGACACCTCCATAAAAAGTGCGATACTTCTCGATTTATGCGTGTCATCCTTGCGCAGGGGCCATGCTAATCTTCTCTGTATCGTTCCAATTTTTACGGATGACCACCGAAGTGGTTCCTACTTTCACCGCCTCCCACACACCTATAAATACTCGTCTTTGGATGCCATGTCCAAAACCACTTTCGACTTTGCTTTGCTCCCTCGCAAAGACAAGTGGGAAATGGACAAGACGAGAACAACAAAACAAAACAAAACAAAACAAATACGCAGACCCATCGACACCAGCAGATGGTGTGGATGGCGCTCGAGGTCGGATGGGATGGGTGGGAAATGAGAAAAGAGAGTGGTGGGAAAGAACCAAGAAAGAAAAGAATCGACAGCTGTGAGATTCGAACTCACGCGGGTTTCCCCAATAACTTAGCAGGCTATCGCCTTAACCACTCGGCCAAGCTGTCTCACACCATTCCGCAACAAACACCACAATCAACACACCCTCAAATAGCAACAACACACCCTCATCAAACAACCAACACACCAACACACAACACACCAAACTCAACAACAACACACAACACACTATCATACCACATCACACAAACTTTTCAACGCATAAAAATGACCACATGATCAACACTCACACATACATACAAACATACAAACACAAACACACACACACACACACGTAACGAATACTTCACTTCACACGCACAACATTCGTAACTGACCAACACTCGCCACAACCACATTCAAGTTGCCTCATCACGTCCCTTGTTCTGTTCTGTGTCGATTTGTCGATTTGATTTGTGTCCTTTTGTGTCCTTTCTTTCTTTCTTTTTCCAGTTTCTTTCTCTTCGTGTGCATGAGGCATGAAACGAGCAGCAAGTTCGCACACTATCGATGCGTTGCAGGCGAAAGAAACCGTCATCATTTCGTTGATCTCGGTTGATGGCGACACGGTTGTCCGTTTCTTGTACTGGAATGGAAAGCAAAGTGCTTGATGGAAAGAAAGAGTGTTGGTTTGAGTAGGAAACAGCGTAGCGTGAAAGTAGCAAGCATACTAATGCATATGCAAACAAACTAATGCGAGGTCGATCGGGTGGATGTGATGACAGAATGGGATGGTATAAATGGGTGTGAATGTGTCAGAGAGGAAAAGAAGCGAAAGTGTATGTATATGTGAATGTGTCGGAGTGAAGTGATGTGTTGTGTGTGTGTGTGTGTGACACACGAAGTGTGTGAAAAGAGAGGGAAGAAGGGAGTGTGTGTGTGTGTGTGTGAAAAAGGTGATACTATGAAAAGATGAGCCCCCAGGCGGGATCGAACCACCGACCTTTCGCTTACGAAGCGAGTGCTCTACCACTGAGCTATAGGGGCTTACGGACTAACACACACAAACACTACATACTACACATCACACACAAACTAACACCACCACAAACAACAAACACAAACACAACGACCACCACAAACACACATATACCACACCACACACACATCATTTCGTCATTCGATCGTCGGGTCCCACCGACCTGGTCGAGTCCGGTAGTTGTGTGTTGATGTTGTGTGTGTGTGTGTGTGTTGGAATGGTAGCTCGATGGTTTGGTGTGTTAGTGTGGTGTGAATGAAATGCAATGGGGGAATAGCTCAGTGGTAGAGCGCTGGATTCCAGTCCCAGCGGTCGGGGGTTCGATCCCCTCTTCCCTCAGCCTTTTCCATCTTTTTCCACGCGCACACAACTCTCCTTCTGCACCTTCTTTTCCAAATACCATCACGCCACCAAATCAACCCAACTCGCGATGGTTGGATTGAGTTCACATGGTTGTACGACACCTCCATAAAAAGTGCGATACTTCTCGATTTATGCGTGTCATCCTTGCGCAGGGGCCATGCTAATCTTCTCTGTATCGTTCCAATTTTTACGGATGACCACCGAAGTGGTTCCTACTTTCACCGCCTCCCACACACCTATAAATACTCGTCTTTGGACGCCATGTCCAAAACCACTTTCGACTTTGCTTTGCTCCCTCGCAAAGACAAGTGGGAAATGGACAAGACGAGAACAACAAAACAAAACAAAACAAAACAAATACGCAGACCCATCGACACCAGCAGATGGTGTGGATGGCGCTCGAGGTCGGATGGGATGGGTGGGAAATGAGAAAAGAGAGTGGTGGGAAAGAACCAAGAAAGAAAAGAATCGACAGCTGTGAGATTCGAACTCACGCGGGTTTCCCCAATAACTTAGCAGGCTATCGCCTTAACCACTCGGCCAAGCTGTCTCACACCATTCCGCAACAAACACCACAATCAACACACCCTCAAATAGCAACAACACACCCTCATCAAACAACCAACACACCAACACACAACACACCAAACTCAACAACAACACACAACACACTATCATACCACATCACACAAACTTTTCAACGCATAAAAATGACCACATGATCAACACTCACACATACATACAAACATACAAACACACACACACACACACGTAACGAATACTTCACTTCACACGCACAACATTCGTAACTGACCAACACTCGCCACAACCACATTCAAGTTGCCTCATCACGTCCCTTGTTCTGTTCTGTGTCGATTTGTCGATTTGATTTGTGTCCTTTTGTGTCCTTTCTTTCTTTCTTTTTCCAGTTTCTTTCTCTTCGTGTGCATGAGGCATGAAACGAGCAGCAAGTTCGCACACTATCGATGCGTTGCAGGCGAAAGAAACCGTCATCATTTCGTTGATCTCGGTTGATGGCGACACGGTTGTCCGTTTCTTGTACTGGAATGGAAAGCAAAGTGCTTGATGGAAAGAAAGAGTGTTGGTTTGAGTAGGAAACAGCGTAGCGTGAAAGTAGCAAGCATACTAATGCATATGCAAACAAACTAATGCGAGGTCGATCGGGTGGATGTGATGACAGAATGGGATGGTATAAATGGGTGTGAATGTGTCAGAGAGGAAAAGAAGCGAAAGGGTATGTCGATGTGAATGTGTCCGAGTGAGGTGATGTGTTGTGTGTGTGCCACACGAATTGTGTGAAAAGAAGGAAGGAAGGGAGTGTGAGCGAGTGAGTGAAAAAAAGTGAGAATATGAAAAGATGAGCCCCCAGGCGGGATCGAACCACCGACCTTTCGCTTACGAAGCGAGTGCTCTACCACTGAGCTATAGGGGCTTACGGACTAACACACACAAACACTACATACTACACACCGCACACTATATCTCTACTTACTAGAAGCCACCAATGATTTCTCACCTGCAGCTTGAATGGTGTGGGTTCAACTCCAGATCGAAATGATCGAATCGTAATCCTTTTTATGAGACGGTGTTGTCTCATTACCGCTGCGGTGCTCGACCTGTCCGTTTTATGATTGGCAGAATATATCCTCCTCGCCGTCCACGATTGGTCAATTCACCACCGCCACGTCGGAAACCGTCACTCGCAGGTTCAGACCGGAACACGCCGACCAAGCAACATGGCGTCCCGCCTGTCGCCTCTCGCGGGCAGCGGCACGCCGACGTCGAGCTTCCACGCCATGAACGTGGTGGTGGTGGAGGACCGCGAGTCGCTGGGCTCGCCCACGCGCAAGCGCGAGCAACAGTTCGCGTGCGAGTTCGACCCGTCGCTCAAGAGCGCGCGGCTGCTGGTGCTGCGTTTCGACGCCGAGGGCGACGCAGCCTTCGGGGAGATGAGCCGCGTGGACATCCTGCGGCTCGCGCAGGATGCAGCCACGCCCGTGATCGACAAGCTCAGCGCAGACGCCGCGCACGCGCCAGCGAGGGAGGTGCGCGCAGCCAAGGTGCCGGGACAGACGCCCTACGGCACCATCTGCGACGTCCAGGTGGGTCCACCGCTGCTCCGCTGCCGCTCTGAGCGTAGCTGACCGGCCTCAACGACCGCAGAGGGTGCACGCGCGAGACATTCGCAAGCTGGACAACGCCTTCTCGGTCTCGAACGAGCCCTCGATCGAGCTGCGCAACCAAGCGATCCTCGTTAACGCGGGTGGGTGCTCTCTCTGGTATACTTGAGCTCATATGTGAGGCTCTTGACTAAACCATGTGCATACTGAAGATCCGATCCGCGCGGTTATTATGCGCAATGCGTGCCTCGTGTTTGTGCCGGACGGCGCGGACAGTTTGCTGCTGATGCTGCAGACCAGTTTTCACGACGTGATGAAGCTAGAGTCTGGAGTCGCACCCTACGAGTTCAAGTACGGCTTCCATGGCATCTAGATCTAATTTTTTTCTTAGCAATTGACATGAATGCAACTAGGGCGTTGGAAGCGCTCCTGTCGACGCTCAGCCGGTACTTCGAGCTCGACTACAACAAGACAGCACCTGTGGTATCCACTGCTCTTGATCGCCTCGCTACCGGAAAGACATCTCCAGGCGAGCTTGAGACGCTTCGCGTTTTCAAGAACACCATCAACGAGTTCGAGTCGCAGGTCGATGGTGTTCGACGCGCACTCATGGAGTTATTGGACAATGAAGAAGACCTGCGGCTGCTGTATCTGACCAAGCTCTACGAGAATCCGTCCCTGCTGAACGATCTCTGGAGCTTCGACTCGGAGGAAGCAGAGGTACTCATCGAGAATTACCTTCAAGACATTTTCTCTACGCGCACAAAGGCTGCGCTAATGCAGCACCGGATCCAGAACACTGAGAGTTTGGTGATGCTGAAGCTCGACTCGATGCGAAACTACCTGCTTGGCGTGGACATCCTATTCTCGATTGTGGCAATCAGCATATCTGTCGGCACGTTCATTGCAGGAGTGTTTGGTATGAACTTGGAGTCAAACCTGAGCACGCGCGAAGGATGGTTCTGGGGAGTCACCATCTTTTCTGTCGGCCTCATGATTGTCATTGGAGGCGTTAGCTACATCTTTTTCCGACGACAGGGAGTCTTTTGAACGTACAACCGTAGATATCAAAGTTCGCCTAGACAATAATGGTAGCTTCTTTCAAGTACAGAGTATTTTATTTGACTGCCTTTTCATTGCCGTCAGCATCATGCTTCGATATCGGTCGTTGAGAAATGCGCCGAAAGAGAAAGAGCTAACTAGCTCTTTTCAAACTTGACAGCACCGAGAGTGAACTGCTCGTCACCACCCTTCGCAAGAATCTCACCAAGCTCGGTGCCGATAAGATGCTGGTTCGAGATCTTGATATCGCGCTGCTTGCGAGGTCGAGACTTCTTCTTCTCCTCCTTCAAGCGGCGTTTCGCCTGGCGGCGGTTAGCATCAACCTTTGCTTGGGTTGTGAGACCTGCTTGCACAAGTTTGCGCTCAAACTCTGTTCGATCCGTCGGCCAGTGACGAAGTGTGTCACGCCAAAGCTGGCGGATATCATTCGTGCATCCTACCACCATGCATGACTTGTCAGCGTGTCACCCTTAGAACGGGCTCATTCGCATAGATTGCTTACCGTGCTTCACCATCTGAAACTTCGGACCCTTCTGAGGCAGATGGTCCCATCGCTCGTTATTCACGAGAGTCCGGCCTTTAGCGTCTGGGAACGGCTGATCAAGAGGCACATTATCCTTGTCGAACTTGAGCATGAACCTGTGAACAGCATCCATCGATTAGTCAGTCACCTAACTTTTTGTAAATGCTATAACCACTCAACAACATGTCCGTACTTGATCTTTTTGGTCACGTTGGGGTCACGGGTTGACGAGACACTACGAGTTGTCATTCCTGCAAACGGAACCGGGCGTGCCGAGCTCGAAGTCTGCCAACACGAGGCCATGAGCAAGGAATAGTCGCAATAGAAAAAGTGTGCATACTGCCTTACCTTCACGGCAGCAGAAACCCGGAACCACTTGTCACCAACACGCAGTGCGTCGCCGCGTCGCACCTCGGATGTGATATCTTGAGTTGAATGGGCGAGGTAGCGTCCAGGCTCGACTGTGGCAACACCTGACACGTCGACTAGAAACGAAACTCCTCGCGAGTAGTAAACATCAGCGCCGCTCTCTGCGTTCTTGACGCAGATGATCTCTCCGGTGTGCGCGAGGTCGCGCAGGTCGTCCTCCACGCCAACGTAACAGTCCATGAGGTCTTCGATAGGTACACCTTCTGGGATCTGTCTCAAGCGTTATCGTAAGCACTTGAGATCGCAGCGGTCAATGTGGATCAGGGCGTACACGGTCGAGGATCTTGAGCAGCTGCACGCGATTCTTGATGTCGTATTTCGCCTATAAAGCACCGATACGGTCAGCGCGCCTTCACTTAGTCAAGCAAAAAGTGGGCACCTCACCTGGTACGCGTATTGGTCGCCCTCGATGCGGACCTTGGGGTTGTTCTTGAGGCGCTGCTCAACTTGGTCGTCCATGGACAGGTCCTGTCGAGGAACCAGTTCGTTCAGCCACCCCTCCCGCTCTCCCGCAGCCCGAACGCCCTACGCACCACGCCCGTGTGCTGGAAGATGTCGGCCACCGTCACGGCCTTGTGCATGGGGATCTTGCACAGGTACTCGAGGATCTTGTAGACCTTGGCGCCGTCATTCTTGGGCACCTGCGACGCGTCCACTGCCCGCGCCTCCGTTAAGCCCCACGCCTCTCGGTAGTCGCCGACCGGCGCACGCACCCTGCGAGACGATCGTGGCGGTGGACGGCGCCTTGGTGGGGACGATGGCGGGCGCCGCCTCGGCCGCCTGCTGCGAGCCGTACGCCAAGTTGCGCCACGACATGGTGCTGCTGGGTGGCGCGTTGGAAACTGCGCTGAAAATGGCGGCGGACGGTATCTCGATAGAGTGACGTATACAAAAACAAAGGGTAATAGAGAATAGTGACAGGTCGGTTCACCCGGAAACACAAAGAAAACATGGCCGACCTGCTCGCCGCGCTCGTGCTCGAGTTCATGGAGGCAGCGGTGCACGAGACGCTGTGCGTGCGACCCGCTCCGTCTATTGTCGGTAAACAGCGCGTTTCCAAGCCTAACGACGCCTGATGTGCTGCGTTAGGTTCGCGTGGAAGGTGTATCCTCCAGGTATCAAAGGCGCAACTTTCCACCGTCTGTCTCCACGACTTTCGCCTCACTTCACCTCCGTGACGTTGCAGAATCCTTTGAGAAGGCCGTCCTGTACGATGTTCCAATCCACATGAACCGCCACCCGCAGCTCTGCGAGTACGTCCACTCGGTTCTGGACGGCTGCAAGCAGTGGATTCTCGACGGAGAGCTGGAAAAGCTCGCCATTGTTGCCCTCAGTGACCAGGGAAGGACCATCAGGACGCTCTTCATCGAGCCAGGAGTTGATTTCGGTGCCATCGATGCCAGCTCGCCTCGATCGAACTCTAAATTGCCGTTGAATGAGATCGGAGAAGTGTTTCGAGCCGCCTTGGTGTCTATCGTGGCTGCACCGGCGCTCGCGGATATTCCAGAGCCAACCGATGCACCAGCGAGTTTCCGATTGCTCGCGCACACAATCGAAGGGGAAGAACAATCATCTATCGCTATCAATACTAAAAACACGGCGAATTCCTGGGTTCTCGCAGATAGGTCATGGCGAAATGAAAATGCTCGTCGTGGAGTGATCCCAGTCAAGATGGCTCAAGCTGCAGGTTGCCCCGTCAAGATGAATGTTTATATAGAAACAGCCTAAGATTGAGTTCGTGCGTTCTTAAACGCGGTCAAATGACCGCGAAGTAGCCTCATACTTCGGGTGCGGGTGTTGAGACACAGGCGTCGAAGGGATCGAAGGAGCAGAGGTAGCCTGTCCGCAGATTGCACGCCGAATCAGCTCTTTCTTGCGCTGGAAGGAGACGCGCACAAGCGCTGGAGTGTCTGAAATGTTGTCCATCAGAATGTACACAATGGCAATCGCAGCGTGCTCAAGAACCAAAGCGACGAGAAATCGAGAAGAGATATCGACACAGGAGAAGTCAGGATTCATGCTGCGATTCCAAGTTAGCACCGTAATACATCAAGCATTCCAGATTGTGGGGCCTCACCTGAAGTCCTTGCCGTTGAAACGATCCAAGACTACACATTGGGTTAGAAAATACTCGAGCTCTCCGGTGCTGACGCAAATTAGCCCGACAACGATAAAAACGGCCAGGATTAGTGTGATGAACAACATTTTCTCCCACTGCCCGATACTGTTGGCCTTGCGCGGAACTGGTCGCCTTCGAAGAATACATAGCTTGTGAAAGCAATTGCGAATGTGCACAATGTTGTTGAAGAAAGCTGCGAGCGCGCAAAATGGCCACACCACAGAGAACATCACGACGTATCCCTAATACACATGTTAGACCCCTCCAAGGAAGATGAAACAGAACAATGCATTGCAGCCTTACATATTGAATCACCATCCGTAGATAGTCCGGCTGGCGAGATCAATTACGAACGCTTTAGATAACATGATTTCAAGGACATAATAGACACTGAGATATGGTTTACGTACAAAGGCGTTATACAGTGGGAGGTGACTTTCTTCGAGAACGTCATCAGCGGTCATAAAGTCTGCAATGAATCATGGTTAGTAGCCGTACATCCCAGAGAACTAAAATAAACGTACGACCGCCGTTTTCAAACCCCTCCAGAGTGCCGATCGAAACACCAAGCTCTTTTTCGATGTACGGAATTCGAATGGGAGTCATAATTTGGAGCTGCAGCTCCAAATTAATTGGTCATGAGCAAGTTGTTGTGCTGCTTAGAAGAAGTCAATTCATACCTCAATTTTACGCTTGAACTCAAGCGCTGGCGCTTGGTTCGACTGCGTGCTATCGATAGGGATGTTTTCAAATGATGATTGATACTCAGAAAGGGCTAGCAGAGTCTCGGCTGGATTGGCTCGCATGATCTTTCTTGCCAACTTTGAGGCCCGCATAGTCTCTCTCCGGAACGCGTGGGGGAGAGAGGTATCAATGAGCAAGTTGAGCGCTTGAGTAATGAGTAAAGGTGTAACCAATGCAGTAGACATATCGATCACACCATTCTCCCAGTCTACAGTCAGCTTCTTGTACTTCAAGTTTTCTGAAAGCCACGTCTCGACCTCTTCACCAAATGGTACAATGACAAATGCAATGAGGATGAACCAGAGGAAGAACGAGATCCAGTTTATCACAAACAACCGATTGACCATCGTTCGCTGAAACTGAGCCTCAGTTGCATGGTTTTCTCTCGACACAAAGAATTGGATAAGTTTAACACTGAGAAGGTAAACGAAGATGTCGAGAGAGATACCGAGCAATATACCTTGGGTCAGAATGTATAACCAGCGCCATGTGAACAACGTCGGACGCGCAGTATCGAAACAAGAGAGGAAGGCAGTACAGTGGGGGCAGTCACTGCAGACAGGCGCCATCATTGCTGCAGTGTACCATTGCACAAAAAACGTGATGCCAGTCACGTAAAGCACAATGAAAATAGAGAACACCAGGAATGTCTGGATATACGCTGGGATACGACAGAGGGGGTTGTAGTACGGCTCGCGAAAGAGAAGAGCACCGTGGGAATCGATCACTTCACGATATCCTTGTGGCTTGAAAGTTGAGTTTGGATAGTCAGCCTCCTTGAACAATCGCAGGTTCCACGCATCATTGAGGAGTGTGTTCTTTCGAGTCCACATCTTGAGAAACCACGTCCCCCATATTGTCACCGTGCAAAATCCGAAGATGCACAGAGCTCGCATATACTCAACTGCACCTAACCACCGGCATGAAAAGTAAACGATGGCACCGCCAAGACCAGGTACGGTCAGACACTTGGTATACAAGAAGACAAACCCGAAGTAAAAAGCAACCCGCTCCCCGTAGTAGTATCGAAGCTCGTTTGTAATTTCGTTTGACTTCCACCACCAATGAGTGCACTTGGACAAGAGTACACTATTGATCCTTCGATTGTGAAGCGGGAAGCAAGACATTATAATGTCTTCACTGCGATTTTCATCTTCAAGGGATATCTCTGCTCCTGGTGGATTCAGCTCATCCGTATTTGATGTTGAAGATATAATACGAGCAATTGTTTGTAAACGCTCAGCTGGCGTGAACTTGCGGTCATCATCAACAAACGCCCCTCTAGGATAATCAGATTTGTCAAAAGCCGACTTGCTACTTGGGGTTGCGCCGATATTACTTGCTGCGATGAGCTCTTCAATCTCTGACGGCACTTCGCCAACTGCACCAATCTGAAGCCAACGCTCCAGTACGAGGCGACTTTTCTCGATTTGTAGGCGGACAAGCGTCGGTCGGAGCAAAAGCACCATGTACTTTCGTGAATATAACGAACTTGAGAGGACTGAAATCTCGAGACCGGCGCTAATACATCGCTGTATGACTTCCATCTGTCGCTTTCCAACCGCATCGAGTCCATTTCGCGCCAAAATGCGAGGAGTCGTGGGCTTATTGTGCAGGATGAGCGCAAATTCATACCGGAGAGGATAATCCACAACAGGCGTCGCAGCCACGCCATATTCGCTTCGAGGCGACCAGATCATAGGCGATGCGCTCTTGGGCTGCGCGAGTGGAGAAGGGTATGGTGATGATAACGGGGCAGGCGCAGGTGAAGCACCATATCCATCACTGGATGGTGCAAGGTGCTTCACCAAACTTCCAAGTGACTTAGTATATGCTCGGCCCCTGTGGACAAACTCCGCGGTAACCCACGGCGGAGACTCGTTGTAGCTCTTAACTCTTCGATGGAGGAACACAGAAGCCGGCCGTGGACCGTCATCACCATCGTCTTCAAAAGCACTGCCATATCCCGTCCGAGGCATCTCCAACGATAGCGCGTCCGCTGTTGCACTAGCGTATTGCGTCTGGATTGTCAACCCTGGCAGAGTGTTCATATGTGCCTGTCTACCTCGATGTAGTTGCAACGCCACTAGTGGTTCATCTCCTTCTCCGTAGCCTTCATTATAAACGCTTCGAGGCCCATCAAACATGACATCATAGCTCCTGGATCGGCGTATCACGGGAGCTGGACTTGCCTCAGTCATTGGAACTGCGTCGCTCATCGGGATTGACCACAATGATCGTCACTGTTCACTCGGACTCGAGCTGCAACCAGAAGAACGGGAAGCAGAAGACGGGAACCGTTTCGAGCTTGCACCTTCGCGCTCAAGTAGGCGCGTCGTTTCAAGTGCCCAAGGTAATCAGCGTCCCCTCGTGTCATTCCAGGATTGGTGCAGATCTGCCACAAGGCCCCAAGACAAGAAGATCTGGTGTGAACCATGGACCCGCAGACTGCCGAGGCTGGCGAGGCGTATCTCAACTCGATGGGATTTCGGTCTCTCATCGAGTGGATGACGGCCGAGGCTTTGCTAGCGCGCCCGGACGACCCGCTCAGCTTTGTCAAGTCCCTCTTGGATGAAAAGCTAGCGGAGGTGGGTGGTTCGAACTTCTCTTTTGAATTCCGAGCGGCAAACTGAGTGCTTGCTAAACGCTGGTTGTGCTCACTTCAGCGTAAGCCCGGTGAGAAGTACCAAGCCGACCACGCGATGTCGTTTATCAAGCAGTGTTATGCCGCTGCGAGGTTGGTTGATGGTGAACGCTTGGCAATCTACATGCGCATCTTGCTCACTGCTATGTGGTTCGGGGTACTTGCAGTGCATCAGCTGATGAAAATGGACGCATTACAATCAAACCACGTCGCATCGCGTATGACAGTGCAACAATATTCATGAATGAAAGAATTTCCGGCTCACCTTTTTTTCTACCGTAGAACTCCAGTTGCTGGCGTCCAAAGCACACTCAGTGTCACGTCTACTGATCCAGCGCTAACGAGACGAGTGACGTACATGGAGAAGGCCATCGAAGCGTGCCGTCTCATCGGAATGCAACTCGATCCAACGGAAGGTGACTAACCATTTGATATGCACAAGGATTGACTCAAACCTCACGAATCTCATCTCCGTAGCAACACGGATGATCATCAAACAGGCCTGCAACTTGCTTAACGCTGAACGAGCGACTCTCTTTATTTATGTGGGTAGAAATCGCTGTTACCGTTTGTATTTGTGCTCGTCTCTAACCATTTGATGACTGAGCAGGAGCCATCATCCAACATGATGGTGCTCAAGGTTTCTGAAGGTGCTGCTGACATCCGCGTCCCATTCGGCACGGTAAGTTCCCCTTTTCATTCCCTCTACATTTTTTTATGCTCATTGATTCGTCTCGCACGATGCGTCGTCGTACGCTTAGGGAATTGCGGGGACCGTAGCTGCTACTGGTCGCACCACAAATATCTCAGACGCTTACGCAGACCCGAATTTTGACTCGCAATATGACCAGCGCACAGGTTACAAGACACGCTCGATGCTCTGCGTGCCAGTTCGGAACGGCGAGAATATCATCGTTGGTGTTGTCCAGGTGCTCAACAAGATCGGTGTACCAGCAACGGGACCACCATTCTCTGACATGGACGAGGAGATTTTGACTATCCTCGCTGCGCAAGCTGGCGTGGTGCTCCATAACGCTGAAACTCATGCTCTTACCTGTGCAGCTCGAGAGAGGGTCAAGGAAGTACTTTCGATCGTACAAGACATGCATCGAGATCTGGGCTTCATCTCACTCATGTTTACGATCTCGACTCGAGTGCAAAAGTTCATAAACTCTGACCGATGCACTCTGTACATTGTCGACCGGACAAAAAATGAGCTGTGGACTCTTCAAGGAGAACTCAATATACGCGTACCGCTAAACCAAGGCATTGCCGGAGCCGCAGCGCTGGATAATATCACCATCAACCTTGCTGACGCCTATTTGGATCCGCGATTCAACAAGGAAGTCGACCAGAAACACGGGTATCGTACACGCAGTGTGCTCGCAATGCCTCTAAGGAACCAGTCCGGGGAAGCAATTGCTGTGGTTCAGCTTATCAATAAGCTTGATTCAGGTGGCGTATTCACGTCTGATGATGAAGAGCTACTTGGCACATTCTTGCAGATCGCAGGGCCGATCTTGGAGAACTCTCAATCACACCTACCCAAAAGCACAGCTTCAACAAAGGAAGAGGTTGGTACCGAATTCACAGGTAAGAGCACTCGTAACGTTACGGAGGTAGTCGAAATGAACGCCATCACGGAGAATGACGAGGAAGAGGCTTGAGACCGGCAGGGGAGGATAACACAGAAATCAATCGATTCAGTACTTTTTTTCACATGCATTGCAACGTTGAATGAGCGAAACTAGAATTTCAAACCAGTTTGCATGTCTATTTTTGATGGTTTTCTTGCAAACTAGTAAATCTGAATATGGGAAGGAAAGCATTGCAACCGTCGATGCTGCGTAGCTCAAAGCCTCTACCTGTATCCAAGGCAACACTAGACGCGCCACGACGTGAATCGCATGGAGACGTATCGCCCCGACCAGCACTATTCACTGCCAAAAAGGAGGGCATGACGTTAGCTAGTGCTGCCCTTGATATGGATGAGATGGATGAGCGACAACTATACCACGCAATTAAAGTACTAGACTCCTGCGGCAAACAACTGATCGGGTCGCAGCCAAGAGAAAATATGCAAAGCAACTCTGAACAATCAGTTCGAAAAGCACTGTCATTTCTTCTTCAAATGACATCACCACTCAACATAGAATTTATCTCAAACCCGACGAAGGCGAGCAAACAACGGCAAAGTGTAGCCACAGCATGCACGTCACGTGTGCTGGGGTGTTTGAAGCGTTTTATCGCAGTGCACAGGAATCGTTCTCGCTCTTCCTCACTTTGCTGTACTTTGGACTGCCACAATAGCATAGTGACCCTTGCATTACTTTTGCTGCTGTTCACAATGAGCAAATTTCGTCAAATCGCAAAAGGTATTGTTGCCGAAGGACTTGAACAATACCTGCTCGAAGTTGCGCAGGAAGACACCACCGTGCCATTCGGCAGTGGTGAAAGCACTACTCTGTGTCCTATAGAGACGATTGAGCGAACTGATTGTGAAAGTTTTGAGCATGTGTTTAACGAACCAGTCCATCCTGAGGACTTGTTCTGTGCTATTGATCCGTTTGATTGGTGCTCTCAATCGATGAGTTTATCTCTCGCCGGTGTAACCGAAGAAAGCGTACAAAGTGAAGAATTACTGACATCTGAAGGCATTTATCTACTTCCAATTGGGCCAAGAACTATGTGCTACCTGCTAGAAAATATTCCCCTCCCAGCTGATGAAGTCCAAGAACATACTTTGCGAATGCAGATGTTAACGAAAACGTGGTCAAGCTGTTCATACGGCAACAAAACTACTCACCACCCTCGAAAACCTCGCAGACTTCCATCCATCTTTGAATTTTCAATCAATAAGCAAGAGGCAAGCGATCATACAACGTTTTGTTTTGATACCATTAAATTGAGTCAAAGAGGGAAATGCGATTTAACAGAGCGTGCTTGGTGCGTTGTACTTAATCCCCGATCACGACTTCACCTAGTGATGCGCTGCTTAATAGCACTTGCGTCGAGACTCCCCGAACGCTCACCAGAACGGCGAAGGCTGATTGAATTATGCCACCACTGCTCAAGCAAAATTTGCGATGCCATCTCCGTATCTGATAGGGTGATACCTAGTTTGATACTGTCACACGAAGAAACTTCTCACTTGCACCAAAGGAGAGCAATTAGCACTTTAACTCTTCGGCGGCTTGCAAAAACAGCGCAGACAATGAGCGAACAGTATCATAAATCAACCTCAGAGCGAGAGGCCCCAACAGATAATGATATTTCAGGCTTAGTTGCAGTAAATGCAGACCTACAGCGCAATACCACATTTGAATTATTGATCCGCCTTGAATCAGCGCAAAAGCAAGCCCAGTGCGAATACAAGCAATGGCAAGCGAGAAATGAAGCAAACGCATCCGTCAAGAAAGCCGAATACTGTCGCACACAGCGTCACCGGATTTTAAAGGCGATCCTTGCAATCGAAGAATTACGCGAATCGCTTGCTCGTGGTCTTGATGTGCTTCGTACAGGACGACAACGTCCAGATCCAACACAATCGTTTGAAAACTGGATTAACTCACTTCCAACGATCGAAAGCCGAGAGCAAGAGCGCCAGTTAAAGATGGAGATGCGCCGGCGGCAAATACTTGAGCAGCAATATCAACTAGAGGCTCGTAGACGCCGAGAAAGGAGCGAGCGGGAATCCATGGAAAACAATGATAGCGACGTGGCAATTGATGAGGAAATTGTTGCTAGATCCTATCGAGCTTTGCGCTTTGTGGAGATGCAGACAGAGCTACGGGAGCTCGAAGATGTCCTTGAGGATGAGCCGCAAACAAAAGAGGTAATTTCCTCCACAGCATTCAGTGGAGAAAAAAAATGTTCTAGTTCTTATAGCGCTACCAACCGACCACTTGAGACAGATAAATTGAGAGCAAAACAAGAACGAGAAGCTAATGAGCGTGCACGCATCCAACTCATTCGCCAGAATGAACAACAAACGCGTGAACGCGCTTTGATGCACAACGAAGATTTATATTTCGCAGCGCAAGCACTAAGGGCTCAAGAACGCGCGCGAAGGCAAAGCGAAATTGAAGCCGAACAGCATCGTTTAGTGCGGCAACGCCAGCTGGAGGCTCAAGAGCGGAAGATTGCTGATATGCGCGAACGTGAGCGAGAAGCCAAACAGTCCCTAATAGAACTGGACCGTATGAGGCTTGAAGAACACTTCTCTCGCCAATTGCGTTTCTTTCTAGCGGAGCAGGCCAAAATGGAGCGCCAGGCCGAACAGGCAGCCCGCAAGCGAATGGCTGCGGAGGAGCATGAGTCCCGATCGCGGTGGCAGGTAATCCAACGTGCAGCCGAGCAGGAAGAAGCCGCCATGCGGAGGCGTGATCGCGCAGAGGAGAGACGTCGACGGCATCAGAAAAGACAAGTTGCACTGGATCAGTCACAACGCAGTGAGACAACAGGATCACTACCATCTGAATGGCTTCAGTGCTGGGATGATGCAGGCAACACATACTATTACAACTCACAGACAGGTGTTTCGCAGTGGGAGCCTCCTGGACATTATTAGGGAAACTTCAAAACCCTTCCTCGGTGCTAGAGTAGATTCGCGAGCCGGCGAAATCCAGAAATCTTTCCCACTCATCCACGGCTAGTTTGCTTTTCGACAGGCGGTGACGCTGCTTCTTGATTTTGTCAGTCATGCTGGCGTAAAAACTTGCATTAGTAGCCAGCTTGTATGCGATTGCAACGTATTCTTCAATGGAGGATGCTTCAAGTCCTGATATACCCATTTCTCTGTAGAAACCGTAAGTAATCCGGGAAGCCCACTGCTTTCCTGGAAATGCGACTACCGGTACGCCTGCTGTAAATGCTTGGATAGCTGCTCGTGGGCGGGTGAGGTGCAAACTTGCCATCACAGCATCGGCAGTTATTAGTAACATCAGCTCTTGCTTAGTATCAGAGTCACCAAAGAAGTGGACACGCCCTTCTGTGATCCGAGAGTTGATTCGCGCCGAAAGCTGCTCCTTCCATCGCTTTCGACTTGATGCTGATAACAACACCAAATGCGCATGCGGATCCAACTCGAAGAGCTTTTGGATTGCGATATCGAAGTCAGGATGGATGTGTAGAATGGACTGGTCGGAACATGACAAAAAATGCCGTCAGACAGAGCAAGATTGGTCTAAACGAAATCATAACCGCGTACCTCAATACACAAGTATAGTCGGAAACTTTCGTCCTCGATTCCGAAGCGCTCCTGTATCGAACGTCGAACTTGGTCGCGATTTACACTTTGCGCTGGAACTTCAGAAAAATTGTGATAAATGCCCAACCCGCTGCACATATCGACGTTAGTGCACTCGGAAATCTATATGGTTCCACAAGCTCCAACGCTATACCAACCGAAACTTGTAGATGTCTTCCGTGTATCGCTCCTCCACACCCGGGTGCTCGTATTCACTTGCAAGGAAGTAGTCAATTGTTGGAACACCGGATGTCTCCGCATTACCCCACCACACCGCTTGGACTGGCGCCAGGCGCGAGAATGAAAGGAAGAATGCCGTCTTATCCATACCAAGCTACACACATCAATTAGTACAATGTCTACACAGGCGAAAGTATGTACGAAGTAGCAGCGCACCTCTGGATAGACAAGCACATCAAGATTCCATGATACAACTTGCTCTCGGACTACACGCAGGTCTCTGGGCAAAGCAACCACCTACATGGTAAATGCATCAACACAATCAGTCTTGCAGTACGAGATCGTGAGCAGTGTGCAACTCAATTGCATTTACGTACGTGGTCTGCAATCTGGGGGAGTTTGTCTTGGACCTTTACCGACTTGCTATGGCCAATAGCAAAAATGATGGTTTCGTATTTGTTGGGGTCGAGTTGTGGCAGTAATTCATCAAAATAAAGTCCGACTGCTGCGCTGAAGATAAAACGAGAGGCGAACCCAACGCGCAAACGACGAGGGCCAATCTAGCAATACAGCATCGATCAGTCGAAGCGGCATGCACAGACCTTTATATGACATACCTCAATAGCGTTCGATGTGTTGTTGCGTCGGCTTCTAATGAAGGGCGGTGGTTCCATTCCGTATGAAGCCACATACGTCTCCAGCCCAGCTCCTGGCTCGAAAAGCAACATTTGGTACAGTTTTCCCAGCTTGGCTTTGAGATCTCTGTTGTTGCGATTATGAGAGTTGAGTGGCACGCCTGTAGAGAAGGGTAGACGGACTGGATCTAGTGCGCCCCTTTCCAGCCTTGGTGCTGCGCAAACAGCAGAAACACAAAAAAGGTCAATTAAGGAAATAATCGAATGCCCAGTTGGAATTAATATCACACCTGCGGCAAGGAGCGCATCAATGTTGGACTCGAATTGGAGACGTAACGCGTCGATCTCAGCCTGGGAGCCCGGGAGAATTCTTGGCAGCACAGTAGCTCTCATGACCTTGACCTGAGTGTGTAGTCTAGCCACTTTCGGGCTAGTGTCTAGCAGGATCTGCGGTTTTCAGTCAATGTAAGCTTTGCTTGTGTTTGATATCTCCGACAATCGAAGAACAATACCTTATCGTATGATTCGATACTGCCGTTGATTTCGCCAAGCGATTCTAAGGTATCCGCAACATTGACCTGTGTGATGAGTCAGGTGATACTTCAGTTCAACACCCAATCAAACAGTACGCTGCCTATGACACCCACCTTAGCCACTGAGCGTCCAAGCTTAACTGCTTTTCGAAACTGCATCAATGCCGCCTCAAACTGCCCGACGCTGAGGAGTAGATACCCGCGATCATGGTAAAACAAGGATTCATCGGGCCACTTCTGTATCGCCTCTTTAAGACAGCGATCTGCTGAATACCAGCCCTCTGATGTTCGCAAGAGTTCACATATCCTTGCCGCGCTGTTTCGAGCATACAAAAGACCATAGCCGTTGGTGGCTTGCGCCTGGGTACCCAGCGTCACGGTGGTGCGGAATGCTTCCATTGCTTCATCGCGCCGCTCAATGCGGTACAGTGCTGTGCCTAGACCCATCCACGACTGAAAGTATGATGGATCAATCTCCAACGCGTGTCGATAGTGCTGGATCGCTTCGTCAAACCTTTCGGCAGCACGCAACCCGTCTCCGAGAGAGTTGAGATAGTGGTGGTCGCTGTCATTGCTTTCGACAGCTCGAAGTAGGTGGGTTAGGCTTTCCTTTGTTTTCCCCTGTTCTAGCAGCACCACGCCAAAGAGATGGTGTGCCTCTGCATGCTGCGGGAACTGGTCGAGCACTTGCGTGCAGATCTCCATCGTCCCGTCGATGTCGCCTGCCTCGAACAGTCTCGCGCCGGTATGAAGCGCGAGGTCGACGCTCGTGGGCTCTCCAGACCCCGGCAGCCGCACGATGCCAACGCTGAAGGCGCGCGTGGAGATGGCGACGAGCTTGCCGTCTCGCTCGAGGCCCGCGGAGATGCCGTACGCGCAGCCGTAGACGAGCCCCGTGATGCTGAAGGCCGTGTAGTTGAGGCTCTGGTCGAAGCACGTGGCGGGAAGCTCGCTGGGCCCCACGCCATCCGCGAACTCGACGTCTCGCGGCTGGTGCGTCGCCTGCATGCTCAGGCACAGGCGCAACGCGCCTGGCTCGCCATGCAGCAGCTCTGGCCGCGCCAGGATCTCGACCTGCAGCTCGCCACTGGCCACACGCTCGCCGTGCGGCGGCCGCACGATCTCCAACAGCGGCAGCACCGGCCCAGGCAGCGGCTCGCTGAGCCCGCGCACGTCCAACGCCCGCGCGGCGCCAAGCAGCAGCAGCAGCAGCGGCGGCAACAGCTTCTTCATCATGGCCTTTCTCGCTTTGACGCGGATCCGCGGCATGGGTTTCCGAAGGGCCTCTATAAACCGATCAGGCGCTTGGTGGCGCCAACCACACTACTGGAAAAAAAGGCCAAGGATGCCGGGCGAGGAGCGGCGCAAGGCGCCGAGGCGCGCGGGCTCGCTGGACGGCGCGGCCGCGGGGCTGGAGACGGACGAGGAGTTCGAGCGCGCGCTCGGCAGCTACGAGCTGGCGACGGTGGCGGACGAGCTGCGGCGCTTCCTGGCGCACGAGCTGCAGACCACGTGCGTTGGTTCCCGCTTGCTGACGGTTTGGGGGTTGCGGGGCTGACGGGAGGCGGCGGCGCAGGTTGTCGGTCGCGTCGAGCAAGCAGCAGTCGGCGCAGGTGCGCGGCAAGATATACGAGCGCTTCAACCAGGTGCTGGACCGCGTGTTCGGCAACGACGCGGTCTCCAAGCAAAAGTACGGAGGGTGGCTCGACTACAGCGCCGGCTCGAGCTCGGCCCCCACGGGCGCGTCCAGTGGATCGAGCGGCGCGTCTGCGACATCGGCAGGGACTGCTGCGGCCAGCAAGAAGCAGAGCAAGCCCACTCCGCGATCGCTTATTGCGGATGACGAGCTAGACACGTTCATCAACTCGCTCCAGCCTAACGCGCGCGCCGTTGCGCGCCTGCTGGGCACCGGCATGGACGACGAGAACGGATCCATTCTTCAGTTTCTTTTCCGTGTGGTGCACCCTGTTGAGTTCAAGCTTGAGCTCGACTTGCTTCCCGAGCAGTCCAAGATGAGCATTTTGGGGCGATCACCGACCACGAGTGCGCTATTCACACAGCTGCTGCACAAGCCGCTCATCAAGCAAGTGATTGATCCTCGGAGCCCTGCACTGCTTGTTTCCATTCAAGAGCTTTTCCTATTCTACTTTCTACGGTACCCTTCGTCGGCGTCGCACCAGAGCAGCCCCTCATTTAGCGGAACGTCTTCATCATCGTCTGGCGGGTCTGTGCCGTACCCAGTCACAGGATCAGCTTCCTCGCTCCTCGGAGGCTCTTCTGCAACCGGTGCATCATCCATCATGGGCTCCATTTCTAGTTCGTTCGCCAAACCAAAGGGAAAAGCTGAACACAGCTGGCGAATGTTTTTCCATGATGGCGTCGCATCATTGACGAAGGGAAACCCATACAATGTTCTTCTGCTTCAATACCTCCGCGGCTTTCTTCCCGATTCCAACAAGCCTGTGAAGAGCCGCTTCCATGCTAAGATGGTGCAAAGTTCAAACGTGTTTCTTCACGCGCTCATTGAGTTTTGGCTACGACAGAACCTGATTGTCTTCACGGATGACCCCATCGCACCAGCTATTGGCGCCCCATCGACGGTATCATCGCTTTCTCTCGGTGTCAAGCTCGCGAGTCCGTTTGCAGCGGTCCACACGTACACAAGCTACATGGCGCCATCAGACGACCTGCTCAGCTCGCTTCTGCTGACGATTATCCACTTGTTGTCAGATTCATTCTACCCTGCACCACTTGCAGAGGAATCTGGAGCATCAACAACGGGCTCGTATAGCCTTGTGCATGGCGGCACATTGAGTGGAGCTCACGGTGCAGTTGGTGGCGCGGGGGCATGCTTGACTCCTAGCGTTACGGTTTTGCGGCGGCCACTGTTCGAGTTTCTTCGCCTCGTTTTCTCGCGAGCACCAATTGGGCTTTCACCGACAGCCTTCCTTGCCATTACCGATGTATGGCTCGCTTATATTCAGCCGTGGTGTTGTCGTCGTTGGGCTGATGTCAAGACAAGCGGAGGTTTGCCACCGCAATCAAAGACCGAGGGTTTCACGCCTGAATGGGAGAGCTATGTCCTGGCCAACTACCACTTCTACACAACGCTCCTCGGCGTGTTCGTTGAGCGAGCAAGAGAGCTTGATTTCTCCGGGGCGGATGAGCGTACGATCAGTCTACTGGACCGCGTATTGAGCGTGTACAACTCAGAGCTGCTAGCTCTGTTGCGACGTGCGAATCGCTTCCTCGAGAAGTCACAGCCGTTCGCGGTGCCGTTTACTCGCTCGAATAGCAGTAACAATCTCTACACTGGGGCCCACTCTGGGGGAAATCTTCGCAACAAGTCGCGTCCTTCAACCGCTGAGCGTGATGATACGCTGTCCCAAGCACAGGGGCAGGTTTTGTCGCTGTACTGCAAGACGCTTGGCGTCGACTCTGTCCCCGTGCCGCTCCACGATTCCTTTCATCGTGACGCTGAGCGCCTATTCGACAAGCTGTGGGTATCTGCACCGTTGAGTGGCTCGGCACCCTCTTCCTCCAGTAAGAAGCCGGCAAAGGAGAGTCTGCTTGAGACGCTGCAACGGCTGAGCCGCATGTTGCGCGTTGTATTCGAGATTTCGGACGCCTATGTAGCTTCCACAGCTCATTCTCGTCCTGCTGGGCCGGGTTTTGCGGATGCGGGTGGTCTTGACTCGCTCGAGCCCAGCCGGTACGTGCGATTCTCGCATTTGCTCACGCGTAGAGGCGTTCAGCAAATCAAGCGCGGGCTTCGCCTATGCTCTCCTGATGCCGCGCGATATGTTGGTGACCCGATGCTTCGGCCAATTTGCTCGTTCGAGATCCCCTTCCTGGTGCGACTCTCTTACCGCATCTCTACTTGGCTCAACTCGCAGCTGGGACTGGAGAGTCCATACCGAGGCAAACGCTTTGAGGACAATGTGGACATCGACCCGTCCCTCGCTGAGTTTGACTCGTTCCGGTTCAACCTTCGATTCCTCGCTAGCAAAATCAATCTGTCGTTCCTGGCGGGTTTTATCCTGCTCGTGTACGTAGTATACGCGTGGTGAGTGCAGGCAATGCCAATGCAGGGGATCGATTGCATGATGAAATAGGAGGGCATAAAGACAAAAGAGCAACGAAGCTGTCAGAACTTGCAGCATCTGTTGACTTAACAATCAATCGCTATCGCTGTCACTACTTGCACTCGAGTCACCAGCGCTAGAATCGCTACCGGAGGACGAGGCAGAAGACGAGGACGAAGATCCCGACAGGTATGAGTTGAGCACCGACGGCGCAGAATCACCTGACGCCCTCCGCCTTGGTGGTTCTCGCTGCTTCTTTGCAGATGCCGGCGGTGGCGGAGGAGGAGGGGCTGTGTCGCTCGAAGCTTGTGTTACAGAAGGTGGTGGGGGCGGTGGCGAAGATGGAGGCGGTGGTGACGTTGGGGCTGGTTTCGATACGCCTCGGGAATTGGAGGGGGTACTCGCCTTTACCGTCGACCGCTTTTTCCTGATCTTGGTTTCATCACCACTCGATGCCCCCGAGTCATCTTCAGATGAAGAAGACGAAGAGGAAGACGACGACGAAGATGCATCGCTATCATTGTCAGCGCCGCTTGCCTCTGAGCTTGAACTCTCGATCACCCGCGCGCGGCGAGGCTTTGGTGCAGCCTTTATTGACTCCTCATCAATTGGACGGGGACGCGCCGACTCTGCAGAAGGCGGCTCGGATTGGCGTGTAGTCTTTGCCACCGTCCGAGGTTTCCGCACCAAAGGTTTCTTGACACGCTCAGACTCTGACTCTGACGAGAGCTCGATTTCATCTTCGTCCTCGCTGCTGCTCACTGCGTGGCGTCGAGAATTCTTTTGCGTTCGAGCCGATGCTGCTGGCTTCTTACTCGATTTGTCTGTCGTGACACTGCTCTCGCTTCCTCCCCGCCTTAACCTTGTTGATCGAGGAGGTGCAGCCACTGGGCTTCGGCTCGTCCGTGTCGGCCTTTGTTTCCGCTTTCCCTTATCACTGCTGCTTCCATCATCACTACTCATCGACTCGTCGCTCGATTCGCTTGCCTCTGACCCGCTAGTTTCCGTCCATGCTTTTGTTGCACTATCCGCCCCACTTGCCGTATCACTGTTGCTGCCTTCAGCATCATCGTCGTCGTCATCCTGTACGATTTTTACTCGTGCACGCTTTCCTCCAGAATTCTCCAGATCAGCGTCTGTCATCTTGCTGGCACCTCTCCGCTCCGCCGCCATGCACATTGCCCGGAACAAATGCTCCAACGTCTGAGCATACTCTACCACAATTGTCTCGGGGTCATTGAAGAGCCGGCAGTTGTGCCACACACGTTCTACGTCATGCTTGAACGCACCCCAGCTCTGAAAAAAAAAGTCAAAACCACACCTCTGTCAGTAAATATTGTGGCAATGTAACATTCTCCACCAGCATGCACTTCGTTGTACCTGATAAAATTGAGTCTGGAGTCGCGAGCGGATCGTACCGAGGTCCATTGGTTGCTTGACCACATCAAAGTAGTCGGGACACCCATCGAGTTCAGGATCCACCGGTCGCGCAAACAGCTCCTGAAGTACAAGAAGCATTTGAATGTTTAGATAAGTTCTCTCAGTCAATGGCATGCTGGATAGCGACGCACGGCAATGCTCTCCTGGAGTAGTCGATCAACCAGCGCAAGGCAAAGTGTAGAGAGACCTCTCCGATTATCCTGTAAGCCCAACACGGTTCAGATCAGTTATCTTATAAATGATATATGGATCAAAGTGCGACGTACATCCAAGATGGACCACTTGATCCAATTGCCAGGATGCAACTTGTCGTCCATCTCATCCTCCTCCTCACTCCCGCTGTCAGATCCAAGTTGCTGGTGCCTTCTTCGCAGTCGAGACGCACTATTGGACGTCCACCCAACACATAGCACAAACTGTCAATAAAACTGAAAGGTTAATCCCATTAGGGTGCACAAGAATAACGTACCGGTCGATCGCGAGTTTCTGCTTAGAATCCAGGCCATCGTCATCACCTCGAGAGCGAGTGATCCGCCCCAATTGGGGCTCATCCTCGTCCGAGTCGACCTCCATCTACAACAATCGCCGCATCAGAATAACACAAACAACATTGAAGAGTCCATAGCCACGTTGACGCACATCTGAGTCCCGTGAAGATTGCGTTTTGATCTTGCCAATCGCAATACGTGAAGACTGTCGACGAGGCATAATGTTCCATGCCAGCTCTTGGTGTTTCAGTCGCTCCTCTTCGGCTTTTTCTTGATCCTTGAGAATCATTCGCAGACGCCCACGCAATCTGCACCGCGGATAGTTGAGTGTTAGCTGTATATAAGGCCCCGCGACACAGACATCAGACATACCTGTCTTGCTCCAATGATCCCCCAACAAGTGATGCAACAAGTTGGCGCAGCTCATCAACCGTTGAACTGACAACGCGCCACCCACTTGGCCCCTCCAGGTAGGGGTCTTCATACATACTGTCAAGTATCCGAGATTCTTCCAGCGCAAGTCGCCGTGTTCGCCGCTCATGGAATGCATCCATGAGCTTTGAAAACTGCTCGTGGTGGTGACGATGTCGCCGGCTTTTGTGGTGACTACTGCTACTACTGTGGTGGTGAGATGAAGACGACTTGCGCTTCTTGTGCTTTTTAGAGGACGATGACTTCTTGCTGCTACTGCTGTGCGACGATGACGATTTCTTGTGCTTGGAGCTGGACGATCTGGACTTGCTTTTTGATGACGACGAGCGCTTCGAGCTTGAGCTGCTCTTCTTCTTAGACGATGAAGACGAGCGAGACTTGGAAGACGATGATTTCCTTTTAGCACCATCGGGATGATGCCCACCTTCGGGCTCACTTGCACCACTTCGAGACACTGACTTACGACGACGAGGCCAGCCACGTGCATCATTTACCAGACATTCGAAGCACCGCCAATCATCTGCAGGCCGCTCCACTAGCGGTGGATCAAGGTATCGCATGTCGTACGACTTTGTGCAGCTAGCACATGTCACGTCAAAGCTTTCGGGTCTGGCTGCGTCATTGACCGTCTCATTAGGCTTGTCTGCCTCTTTCGACTCTTGGCTGCTTTCTACATGGTTTGAAGTCGGCAGCAACGATGGTGACTTCGTATCGTCGACAAGCGAGACACTCGGTTTCTCATGTTTCTTCCCCTTGATACCGTCCACTTTTTGCCTTTTAATGGCAGGAGAAGAGTGTCCATGGTTATCCTCTGCTGTGGGATCGCTGTTTCTTCGGGTTTTCGAGGCCTTTTTCTTTTTATGCTTGTCCGATTCCGAGTCGCTGCTGCTGTTTGACGTATCGTCGTCGAGGATCATACGCTTCTTAGAACCAACGCGGCTCAATGTGGCGCCATGGTTTGAGGATTGGTGCTCATGTTTCGGGTCGACCGGATGAGGAACCTCGCGTGCCTTCTCGGTCATCTTTGCATCGGCGGCAGCGTTACCGTTGCTTGCATTACTTGTAAGTTCACGCTTTAATAGGGTTGGAGCAACATCAGTGGGCCCTTTGTCATGACCATTGATGGCTGAGTTGGACTCTGACCCTTTGGCATTTTGGTTTTCCAACTTTCCAGTGGCATGTTTCATGTTTCCGTCGTCACTTGAAGGCGACGCAGACGCGGATGCACACAGCATGCTAATGTCCATCTTCCTCCTTGGTTGGGGACGTGTTGGGACAGGAACACTTGAGTCCACAGTAAGCTTGGCATCGACAGCGTTAATCTCCACAACGACAGGGGCAACAGATACAGCACCCTCCTCCTTCACTGAAGCCTCTTCCATATTGACATCTTCATCCACACTGCTCTGGACTTGTTTGGAAACAGAAATGTCCACAGTAGCCTCAGCCTTCTCAACCTTCACAAGCTCAGGCTTTACTGCTCCAGCGTCGAGCTCACGCTTTACCGCGTCCTTCGCTTCAAGTTCAAACTTGACCTTCGTCTTTGTTCCGCCCAATTTTGGGAGCTCTACCTTGGGGAGCTTGTCGCCCTCTTGAAAGTTCACTGACAGGCGTATCCTCTTGGCGCTAGCGAACTCGACTGCGTAGACGGGTTTCCTAGATTGTAGCATGGCGCGAGCACTGTCATCTCAAGAGCATCCGTGTGACAGATCAAGTGATCGAGCCATGCACATACCGTTCGCCAAGTTGCCACTTGGGACGGTCCTCCGCGTACACCCAGCACCCGTCGTCAAAGTACCAGTATGACGTTCCATTGTCATCCGTGCCGATTGAGTCCGCACGCTAATCGACAAGCACTCGTCAGCCCGTTGGAGCCCGGGTACACGAGGTGCCACGCAATTTACGCACCAGAGCATTAATCGCCTTGTCATCGTTCTCTTTCAATGCTCCACCGATAAACTTGTGTAGCTCACTGCAAGAGTCTAGCTTCCAGTAACACAGCGAGTCCAGGATGCGCACCTGCACGGATTCAGCGCGTGTTAGGTGCTATGCACCGCAAATGAAGCGGAAACAAAGCGAATACAATACCCGATCATCGACCGACAGCTCGCTGTAGGTTGCGGTCGCCAACGGGTTTTCTACGAACTCGAGCCGCCCGTGCTCCGTGAGCTTGCGCGCAACGGTTCGTTCCCAGTCCTGCAGCCTGAACCATCACCAGAAGCAGCGCCATTGCACAGGCATTAGCGACGGTTAGATGCAGCTATTGAGCAGGAGGTTGCGTACATTTTGTCCATTTTCGCCGTGTACTGCTCTCTCGCGAGCTTGAAGTGCAGCTCCGCGAGCAGCTCCATCTATCCACGGCACCGTTAGCACTCGCGCCGCCACGCAACCGTCTGCCAGCTATCACAACTCACATGCTCGGGGAATCCGTCCGCCGCGTGGATCAGCGCGTCTTGCAGCTCCTGCGCGGCGTCACAAGTACGTCAGCACCGAAATGGCTGCTTTCGGCGGTCCTTTGGCGCGCGGGAGGCGCGCTGGCGGCCAGGAGCGGCCAGATCGCCTTCTTCGACTCTCCACAACCGCCACCGACCACCAGCGCGCTCCATCCAGCCACCGAGGCCGACCGACGCTACTTGGCCCGCCAACACCGGAAAACAGCGAGGGGAGCGCGCGTACCGTCCGCGAGAAGGCGCGCAGGCGCAGCGGCCGCCGGAACGTGGCGCAGAAGTGGCAGACGCGCGCCAGGGCCTCGCTGGCGCCCAGCGCGGCGCCCGCGGCCGTCTGGAGGCCCGCGGGGCCCGCGGGGGAGGCGCCCGCGCCCTCGGAGGAGCCGCCGGGCGGCGCCGGAGGGCTCGACATGGGCGTTTGTGTGGGCCGTCCGTCCAGGGGCTTTGCAAATTGGAGAGCTCCGCTGGGCGGGCGGGTATACTGAAACCAAGTGAGGCTGGAGGGGGATTTTCTGACGATAGCCCCACAGAGTTTGAAAAAAAAAAAATATGGGATAACTGATACATTGAGCCGTTACGAACAAACTTGACCGCGTTGAAGTCGCTCCATCACGCTCGCTCCTCTCTCTATGCAGGGGGCCTGGGTGGATGGCTGCCAGGCGTCCGAGTGGCTGTCGACCTGCCGTCATAGACCGCTGCTGTCGGCCTTAGACGTTGACAGAGTCCAGGTCCTTGACCTCCAGCAGGCTCGCGTGCTCCGCCAGGATCGGCGTGATCTCCTCGCTGATGAACTCCTCGACCTGCTGCGGGCACCGGCCGATGAAGAGCGACGGGTCCAGCAGCGTGTCCAGGTTGTCGTGCACGGCCTTGAACAGCGGGTCGGCGGCGATGCGCTCCAGCAGGTCGTTGGCGGCGCCCTCCACCTTGACGCGCTTGCCCGCCTCCATCGAGTGCTCGCGGATAGCCTCGTGCAGCTCCTGGCGGTCACCGCCGGCCTTGACGCACGCCATCAGGATGTTCTCGGTAGCCATGAACGGCAGCTCCGCCTTGATGTGGGCCTTGATCACGTTCGGCCAGACCTGGAGGCCGTCCGACACGTTGGTCACGAGGTTCAGAATCACGTCCGTCGCCAGGAACGCCTCCGGCAGCACCATGCGGCTGGCAAAGCGGAAAGCACGACACTATGTCAGCACAAGCACCCACCAATCCACGTGCTAGTATCGATGCAACACGAACCGGTTGGCAGAGTCGTCAAGCGTGCGCTCAAACCACTGCGCAGCGTGGGTCTGCGCGGCGTTGTCCGTGAGCGAGATCACGTAGCGCGCCAGACTGCAGATGCGCTCCGAGCGCATCGGGTTACGCTTGTAGGCCATGGCCGACGAACCGATCTGGTTCTTCTCGAACGGCTCCTCGATCTCCTTCATGTTGGCAAGGAGACGGATGTCACCAGCCATCTTGTAGGCAGACTGCGCGATGCCTGCAAGGATCGAGAGCACGAAGTAGTCGATCTTGCGCGTGTACGTCTGGCCCGAGACCGGGATGACCTTCTTGAAGCCCATCTGCTGAGCGACGAGCTCGTTCAGCTTCTTGACCTGCAGGTTGAGCCCAATAGAGGTGAGATACAAGCACGCCATCGAATGCATTCCGCAACCAACAGGTGGTGTACCTTGGCGTGGTCACCCTCGAACAGGTCGAGGAAGCTGGCCTGCGTGCCGGTCGTGCCCTTGACGCCACGCATGGGGAGGCTGTCGATCTGGTCGTTGAGCTGCTGGAAGTCGAGCCAGAAGTCCTGGAGCCAGAGCGAGGCGCGCTTGCCGACCGTGACGAGCTGCGCCGGCTGGAAGTGCGTGAAGCCCATGGTGGGCATGTCCTTGTACTGGATGGCGAAGTCAGCGAGCGTCTTCATCGCCTTGAGCAGCTTGCGCTGGATGAGCTCGAGACCCTGCTTGATCTGGATGATGTCGGCGTTGTCGCCCACGTAGCAGCTCGTGGCGCCAAGGTGGATGATGGGCATGGCGACCGGCGCCGCCTTGCCGAACGTGTGCACGTGGGCCATGACGTCGTGGCGGAACTTCTTCTCCATCTCGTCCGCGTACTCGTAGTCGATGTCGTGCAGGTGCTCCTTCATGGCGTCCAGCTGCTCCTGCGAGATGGCGAGCCCGAGCTCCTTCTCGGCCGTCGCGAGCGCCAGCCACAGCTTGCGCCACGTCGAGAACTTGCGGTCGGGCGACCAGATCTCGCTCATCTCCTTGGTGGCATAGCGGCTCACCAGCGGGTGCTCGTAGCGGTTGTGGGTCGACTCGGCGGGGGCGGCGCTCATGGCTGGCGGGAGGTCGAAGCTGCGCGGTCGATTCCGGATTGAGCGGCGGCGGCAGGCGAGCGGCTACGCTTGGCTCTCCCGACGGCGGCCAGCCAAACACGGTGTTCCTTGTTTAGGTACCGCGAGTGGGATCAAACGAGGGAAAATGACGGTGATTGGGCGGCTTAATAGGTAACAGAGTGATTTTATTGGAGGAAAAAAGACACTTACAAACACCGTGTTGCGCTGGGTATCACGCATCACGCGAGCTCAATGGCGCGCTTCAACATGCAACGCGAAGGGTGCAGCGCAGCAAGAGCCATACCGAAAAATTGCATTAACCCACCTAGTACCCTCGACTGTCTACGGCTGTTTACATTCGGATCTGGAAGCGGCCGGCCTTGGTCAGCGTCCGAACCCCCTTGTACGGCTTGTACTTCTCGTTCGTGATGAGCAGCGTCTCCACGTTCAGTCCAGACACCGTGGCCATGGGGACCTTGAACCCGAGCAACACCACGGGCTTCTCGTCGGGCACCGAGGCATTCTGGTGGAGCACAATATTGCCACGCAACGTCGGGTTCAGCACCTTCTTGCCAAGCTTGCCGACGTTCCACTTGACAGTCTTGGTGGCCTCGTCGAAAAGACACGTGCCGTGCTCCGTGTTCACGTCCACCGTGCGTACGCTCTTGGGGAAAGTCACGTCGACCGTGATGTCCTCGACTTGGAGATTCTTCCTCGAGTTGGCCACAAGGGTGGGCATGCCGCGTGTGCCAATCTGCAGGTCCAGCGTGCCACTTCCTTTCTCGTTGTAGGAGATTTGCGGCTGGCAGTAAATGGGCGGGATGAGCTGCTGCACCTGAACGCGGTACTGCATGAGCTCGAACTGGCCATCCGGCGGCACAAACGAGATCACGCGCTCGCGCTCATACCGCGAGTAGCGCACACACGGATGGAACGAGCAGTCATCGATGACCGACGGGTCCGTGAATACCATCGTGAGGTCGGGCACACCGGACAGACGGCTGTTGCTGTGAATCACACCGTTCACTTCGACCGAGATCATCTGACCAGAGTTGTCAACAATCGCGTCGATCTCTTCCACAATGTCGAAGTAGATCTCGTTTTGCGTGTACTTGACACCGCTCTTGCGCCATGGGATGTTCGAGATCGCGCCTTCAGGCAGCGTGTTGCTCACGCGCGACTTGCCCTGTTGCACGGAATTTCGCACTGTTAGCCATTCGAATTCGTCTCATTTCATAACCAATCCACGTACCGAAACCATGGCAGCAATACGGTTCGCCGTCGACGGGGGCGCCACCATTGCCTTGAGCGCGTTTGGCTCGGTCGTCAACGGGTATCCGTTGTCGAGCATTTCCTCCAGCAGCTGCAATTTGCTCACAACGTAAGCGATTGATCGATGGCAAATAGTCAACAGTCACGACGGTCGCACCTGATAAACCGTGGAAAAGTTGTCCTTGATCGAGTTCTCGTCGAACGAGCCAAAGTAGTCACGGAAGACGGCGAGAACACGGTGCAGGAACTCGATGACAAAGAGCGGCGAGATCTAGCCACAAGCACCCGTTAGTCCACGCCATTCTCACGCCTCCCTCACGCACCGATGTTCACACATACCTCATTGGTCACGACTGCGAGCACGAACAGGTCGTCGCGGAAGACGCTGACGAGGTAGTACTTGCTGGTGGTGATGATGGGCGGTACGTCCTCGCGCTCGCGGTACTTGTTGACCTCCTCCATGAAGAAGTCGCACACGTTGCGGCTCGTGAGCCCTCGCCAGTGCTTCTCGATGATGACCTCCCTGCCGCGGCGTCAGTCGACCAGCTTGATCAGGGGGGAAGGCGCGACCGCACGCACCCCGTGGTGGTCATGATGAACATGGACTGGATCATGGCCGCTCGCTGCTCTCGCCGCCTCCTTGGCGACGCTCAACCCCGCGACTCCGACCTCCGCAGCTCCGACGTCTGCGCCGCTCGCCCTGTTGGCTTCTGTGGCCGCCCGCTCGCTCGTGAGCTCGGCCGCTTCTTCCGTCCCTCGCGAGTCCCCCGGACGCGGATGGATCTTCTTCGCGCCGATGCTTGGCTTTCATGCTGGTTCGCAAATAAATGCAGATACAGACAGTGTAATTTTTGATGTTTTCAAGAATAACATAAAGATTCAAGAAAAATGAATTTTTAGCACTCTTCAACACGGACAGCCTCAGGCTTGAGCTGACCATGAGCAATCCAGTCAAAACCCAGTCAACGGCACGCAGAGGAAGCCGTTGACTCGCCAACGGCGCGGCTCTTTCCAACCGAACGGTAACGGACGAATGTGGCAAACCAAACGTTGGGGACGAGTCACGCACTACTGCAGCTAGCTCTACTCCGCGTACTCGTCGTCGCCACGGCCCTTGACCTTCTTCAGCGTCTCCTCGTCCACCTTGTACACACTGCCGCCGTTGTAGCCAGCATACACCTTGGCCGTGATCTCGACCTGCGCGTCCTTCGGCACGAGCTCCTCAGGGATCGGAATGCGCTCCACGATCTTAATGCCCTGCTCAACGAACGATTCATTAGCATTAAAAACTCCCGTGTCGCTAACATTGCCGGGCAAGTGAAGTACACGTACCGAGTTCACGATCGCGTCGTATTTCATGTCACTCATCGACACGAACTTGTCAATCTTGGTAATGCCCAGCCAATGCAGCGCGTCGGGCATCAGTGCCTGGAAGCGCACGTCCTGGATGCCGGCGACCGTCTGCGTGCAGTTGAAGTACTCCTCGGCACGGTCGCCGCCCTCTTGGCGCTTGCGAAGGTTGTAAACAAGGTACTTGGTGACCTCGCCCAGAGCGCGGCCCTCCTTACGGAAGTAGATGATGACACCGGCACTGCAAAAGACACCATTGCGTTAGTGTTGTTGTTCAACACACTGCACACCCATCCAGCCATCATCAAACGCACCCGCCACGCTGAGCAGTCTCGACACAAACCTCGATACCATGCGCTAGGTACGGGCGGCACGTGCAAATGTCCGAACCGAACACGTCCGAGCCGTTGCACTCGTCGTGCACGCGCACCGCCAGCTCCTTGGTCGGGTCCGAGATGGACTCAACCGAGCCAAAGATGTAGATCGTCATACCACCAATCGGCGGCAGGAAGACCTTGAGGTCCGTGCGCGTCACGAGCTCAGGGTACATGCCGTTGGTCGCCTGGAAGATCTCCTGACGAAGGTTGGCCTCCGTTGTGTTGAAGCGCTTGGCCACCCCCGGCAGGTACCAGACAGGATCAATGGCAGCCTTGGTGATCACGAGCTGCGACGAATCCTTGAGGATCTTGCCGTCCGGCTTGAGGCGACCCAAGCGAATAGCCTCGTGGATCTCCGGCATGTCCATGTGCGCCTTGGTGACGGCGATGGTTGGACGGATGTCGTATCCCTTCTGAAAGTGCTCGGGGAAAGCCTCGAGCACACAGTGACCGAAGGGGTCAATGGTGACAATCTGCAGGAATGAGAAAAGATGTTATTAGAGATTGTAGCGCTTTCACAAGTTGCAAGCAAACACCACCATCACACCTTCTCCGGGTCACCCCACGACGGATGAGGGCCGATCTTGGCAGCCGGCGTCGTCTGCGTCAGGTCCGGCATGGCCTTCTTGTCCATGGCACCCGAGGCGAGCTGCAGATAAAACACACGACCATGAGAATACTGCTACAACTATATCAGCAGCAATAGGCAGGAGGAACATACCGCGAGGCCGCGGTAGATGCAGTAGGATCCACCGTGGGCGCCGATGGCGTTGCGGTACTTGTGGTGACGGGTCGTGCCGATGATAGGGCCGCGCACATCAGGCTCCTTCATGCCCCACTGCAGACCACCTCATCGTTAGCGACTAGTCCAAACAAGCGGCAGACTATCAACCCGGAAGCTGACGTACTCGGATGCGGACAGGCTCAACGCCAAACTGCTCGGCGTGCGACGTGAGCGACACGTAGTACTGGTGAGGGTCGAACTCGTCCTTCTTGTCGATGCGCTTGACGTTCTCGGCTGCAGGGAGGCGAGCGCGTCAGCAGTAGTCCACCAACACCCGCAGCTCCGGGCGCCAGCTATCAGAAAACTCACCGTCGACCGACTTCTTGCGCTTGCCGAGCGTGTCGACCTTCTTCATGGGCGCGACGGCCGCGGGCTGGGTCGCGGCGCTGCTCATGGCGATGGAGCGCGGAGGGGAAAGGACGGGGGCGGCGCGAGGAAACGGACGGAGGCGAAACGCTCTTGACGGGCCCGACGCAAATCGAGTTGTGAGCGAGCACCCGCGAGCGGCGCAGGCGCCGTTTGGGCTTGCCCGCTCGCATTCAGCCCCCAAGCAAGCCTCTCACTTGCGCTGAGTATGCCGCCCGCCGTTTAAGCCTGCGCGCATACAAATCGCAGCATGCCGGCAGGCTTCACATCAGAAGCGGGCGTTGAAGTTTCCTCCGTGTACTCAGAGGCGTAATTACGAGAGCCTTTTTAAACCTCCTTCTTACGCACTTGGCGCGACCGGATTGGCCGAAACCGGCGCTGACGTCGCCTGCCCAGCCGGTTAGACAATCGCTGATGACGTCGGAGCGGTCTGAAAGCCGCTGAATGCGAGCCCCACAGCGTGTGCATTCCGGCGACACCAAGGCGGCGAGAGCGGCCATGGCGGCGCTGCTGCTTGTTGGGTGCGGAGCCCTGCGCGTCGACGCATGGGGCGGCTCGGAGGCGAAGGCGGCCCCGCGAAATGGCCACAAGGACATGCTCGAGGTTGTGTAACGCCCGCCCGCCACGTAGTGATGGCTGGCTCTTCGGCACCTCTTGGAAGCTGCCAGCGCTTGTCGCGGACGATGGCGAGGCCGCGAAAGCTCTCGAGCTCGCCGCTCCTTTCGGTACTCCATCATGCGGCGATGGCTTCGTCGCGATGAACCCATTCTCGCGCTGCTAGATCCAGTGCCCTTACTGCTCTCAGCTCCACCATCGAGCGGCCTTGCACCCACATGAGACCTGAGCCAAATCGTCCATGCTCTTGGAAAATTGCGACGACTTGATCGCGAGATTCTCTCCAGCTCGGTGAGCTCCCTCAGAGATGCGGACGTTTAGTTCTTTCGCACTTCTCGACCTTATATTTTTTTCGCCGGACTTAGCCGAGACCATGCGGTGGCGGGTTTCAAATTTCAAACCCGGCAGTTTGAACGGCACCACCCATACTGGACCGCAGTTCTTTCCGGCCCCCCCTGCCCGTCTCGCTCAGATATCCTCTCTCGCTCCAGTGAGCGCACCGCCTCCTCGGCCGCTTCCTCCGCGCTTCCCGGTGCGTTCGTTTGCGCAGCTGCCGCCGCCAGAGGAGGCAGCGACTCACTCGCTCTCTCGCAGCTCGCACAGGCTCCGTCTTCCCCCCTCCCTCCTCTTCTTAATCCGTCCGAGCACAATGGCCTCGCTGCGAGTCACCAACAACGAGAACGAGGCGCCGGCCGACGCGGGCAACCTGCGGGTCGTCAAGGTCCGTGGACGCGTAGATTGTGGGCCGCGCAAGGCTGGAACTCATTGCTCCGACTGCAGCAACAGCAGAACGCGCGCGGCCTTGGCGGCGTCGACAAGCGCCCGCGCTACTTGACCAGCAAGGGAGCGCCGAGCACTGCGACGGCAGCGACGCTCACCAGACGAGTCGGGCTCGGAGAGCGCCGCACGGCGCTGGGAGAACGCCGCTCTGCGCTGGCCGACGTCACCAACCGCATCAGTGTATGCGTTCTCTTGTCATTGGCTTTCAGCGGAAACGGACGCGAGCGCTGACGTGCTCGACGACTCCATCAATAGGTCAAGAAGAGCTCGACGGTCCAGTCGATGAACACCACGAGCGCACTGGCCAAAAAGAAGCTGCTCGCGAACAAGCGTGCTCACGTTGCTACCTCAAACTCCCTGCGAGACCTTCCGCCAACGACGCCTGTCGTGAACACACTTGGTTCACTTGGACTTAAGGACAAGACGCCTCGTCTCTCATCATCGCCCAAGAAGGAAGAAGCCAAGAGTATTCAACAGGAGCACGACATTGACTCGGCCGACAAGCATGACCCCACTCAGTGCTGGCAGTATGCAGAAGACATCACCAAGTACCACCTGTCCGTTGAGGTGCGCAGGTTCTGACTTGCTGCTAGGCAGCTCTACGTTTCCGATACTAACGTTGCGAGATATTTGGTTCTTCAGAAAACGCGACAGCCTGACCAAGCGTACATGACACTTCAGACAGACATCAACTCCAAGATGCGTGCAATCCTCATCGACTGGCTGGTGGATGTGCACTACAAGTACGCGCTCCTGCCGCAGACGCTTCACATTGCGATTCTCCTGATCGACCGCTACCTTGAGAAGAACAAGGCCCTGAAG
This sequence comes from Phytopythium helicoides, assembly GCA_024867545.1. Taxonomy (NCBI): domain Eukaryota; phylum Oomycota; class Peronosporomycetes; order Pythiales; family Pythiaceae; genus Phytopythium; species Phytopythium helicoides. The sequence continues at coordinate 707,167 of JANFNE010000011.1, read as the reverse complement.
CGCCAGAAGCTTCAGCTCGTGGGAATCACAGCCATGTTTGTTGCCTCCAAGTACGAGGAGATTTACCCACCAGAGGCCATGGACTTTGTCAAGATCACAGACAACGCGTACTCGAAGGATGAGCTCTTCCAAATGGAGCGCGAGCTGCTTGCTGGCATCGAGTATCGCGTCACGTTTCCGACGTCGTACCAGTTCATGAAGCGCTTTGTCAAGGCGTCCAAGCCCAAAGACGATCGGGTGGAGCACTTTGCGCACTATGTGATCGACCGGACCCTGCAAGAGATCCGAATGCTCAAGTACGCTCCGTCTCTCATCGCTGCCTCTGCCGTACACATGGCCAAGACACAGATGGACGAGCTTCCTGCTTGGGTGAGTGAAAAGTGGTTCCAGCGATGGAGTATCATGTCAGTCACTAACATGTTTTAAATGGCTTGCATATCAGTCTGCCACTCTGGAGTATCACTCGACCTACAGCGAGAGCAAGCTTCGAGAGTGCATGGACGACCTGAAGGAGATGCTTTGGAACGGCCACAACGGCGTAGGCAAGTCGAGCAAGCTCTCGGCTGTGCGGCGCAAGTTCTCCAAGGAGCGCTTCATGAGCGTGGGCACGCTTCCCCTTGCCTTCGGCGACGCCAACTAATTTGGCTCCGTGATAGTTATTTCCCCCTCGTTGTTTGTGGATGTGATTCACGCCGGTCGACGCGTGCGTACGATATGAAGAAGACACCAACAGCGGCAGCAGCCAGGACGAGAAGGAAGCACACGCCTGTAGTTACAGACAGAGAAAGCCATGCGCATGCAGTGCGCAGCGCCACCAACAAGTAGGTAGAGATCACTATGTATACGCCCCTCTCAATTGACTTGCTTTGCCATCTGCACTGTCTTTCGAGGAGACACAAAAGCTGACAGCAATCGCGGTGTGATCTCAAAACAGATCCCATTTACAAAATGCAATCTAATCAACGCCAACATCATCGTCCTCCTCGTCGCTGCTGACATCGAGGAGATTGATTTCATCGGCGAGCTGGGCCGCAATGTCGTCCGACACCTCTTCATCGTCTTCAACAGGGCGGTAGTTCGCAATCGGTTTCTCGACCTTGGCAGATGCCTCCTTCTTTTCCTCTACCTGTTCCTTCGGCTGATCAACGGGGGCAGCAGCAGGCAGAACGACCTCACCATCCTCATTGGTCTTCGCTTCCTTGCTGTCATCGTCAGCGAAAGCCTGCGCACGAACTGCATTCCAGTCGGGCTCCTCACCCTCCTCATCTCGGATCAGGAAGTCGACCAACTTGTAAATCTGGTCACCAATTTCCTCATCGGGCTCGACGAGGTGTGCATTCCGGACAATCGGGTAGACCTTCTTACGACGCAGATCATTGCGACCATTTCGCGTCGTGCACAGCAGAAGCAGCGAGTCGACAGCATATAGGCGCACAAAGCGGTCGTTCTCGCGCTTCTTCTTGTCTCCAAGACGGTAGACGCTTGGGTGCATGCCAATCTTGTCGTCCTCGTCCAGTGGCTCGGGGCCAGCCAGCAGATACATCATCTGAGTCGGGACGTCAAGCTGGTCGTACAGGTAGAAGTGGTTGTCTGTGTCGAAGCACAGGTTGCGAATCAAAGACGCAATGCCGCGACGGCGCACGACGTTAGGCGAGCGCAGCTGCGGGAGGAGCGCAGCGGCCAGCGTCTTGTCTCCGCGGTGCTTCAGCAGGAAGGCGCGACCCTGTTCGAGCTGGCTGATGTTGGCCAGGATGTTAGCGACGTACTGGTAGTCGTCGTCCCACTTGGCGTCGCCTGTGGTCTGGTCGACGCCCTCGGGCTCAGGCTCGCCGTCGAGGAACGAGTTAGTCAGCGTGCGGATCTTCTTCTCGCGCAGCGCCTGGAGCTCATGCGATGCCTTGTCGTCGTATCCCAGCAGCGCTTTGGCGCCTTCGGGCGTGGTGGTCACGTTGGCCAGCAGCATCATCGAGTAGTCGGTGAGGCGCCACTCGGCGTCCTCGACTTGCGCCATGACGCGGTTGAGCAGGTCGTAGCGCAGCGCGCGCTCACAGGCCGCGGGGTTGGAGGCTGTGAGGTTGATGAGCGCCTTAATGGCGTCCTCAGCAATGGGGCGCATGTCGCTCACGACTCGGCACAGCGCCTGCACGACGTCGAGCTTCTGCAGCGCCAGCAGCTGGTAGATGCCCTGGTCCGACGCCGTCATGTTGATGAGCAGGCTGGACGCCGACTTGCGCAGCTCCGGCCGCGGGTGCGACAGGAAGCTCACCAGCTCCTCCATCGACTTGACCTGCGCCGCGCTCGCCTCCTCGAACGTCGCCATGCTCGCTGCCGTCGCCCGCGGGTGCTCGAGTGGCCAATGACGCCGTGCCCGCCAGTCAGCAGCCGCCTCCAGATGACGGAATCAGCCTTCAGCGGTGTTGTCCGCGTCATAACGGCGCTTTACTCCTACTCAAACACCACCAAGTGTCTATTGAAAACGGACAAAGGCCACCTATTCCACGTGGCACACACCAAATGATCTTGGTCACCAAGTGCAGCGGACACTCATCGAAAGGCGATGGAGGCGGCGCTGCAGCGCGTGACGGCGGCGGTCGCGCGCTCGCGCGGGTCGTTCGTGTCGCCTGCGCTGGAGGCGCGCGCCATCGCGGGCATGGGCGTGGGCGTGGTGGCGCGCGCGCCCATCCCCAAGGACGCGCTGGTGTTTCGTGCGGCGCCTGATGCGTGGCGGCCTTTCTCGGCTGAGCGCGCGCTGGAGACGGCGCGGCAGCAGGCGCCGCGCTTCCTGCAGCAGGTTGACGAGCTGGTGGCTTCCAACCGCGCACTGCAGGCGGCGGACTCGTTCGTGCCTAACGCGCTTGTGCTCGGGGTGCACCTGCTTGTCAACTTTGCGCACTCGGAGGATCCGACAAACGTGATGGCTGCCGTGGGAGCCGACAAGAGCGGCCGAGTGCCGGGACTGGACGAGCTGTATGTGAACGCACTGCCGCGGTTCGTGGACCTGCCGTTTTACTGGGACGACCGCCAGTTCAAGGAGCTTGAAGGCTGCACCGATGTCGCGCGCTCCATCCAGCAAAGGTACGTCACACGGCAAAGTGACACGGAGACAGAAAGAGAAGCGCTGACGAATTGGAACTCGACAGCTCGCAGTTTTATATGCAAGTGTACCAGCACCTGTTTGGCGCTGGGAATGCCTTCGTCAATCCCGAGGCGTTCTTCTGGGCGGTGTCCATCCTCATGTCGCGCGCGACGTCCGGCAAGCAGCAGCCGTTCACCCTCATTCCGTTCTTTGACTGGTTCAACCACTCAGATAACGGGTAAGTACCAGTTTCAATCGTTTGATAGCATCCATCAAATTCGCTCACGGCTAGTTGTCCAGGGACGAATGCGAACACGGGTACGAACAAGAAACGGGAGCCTTCACGGTTTATACGACCCGAGAGTATGCTGCTGGCGAGCAGCTTTGCATCAACTACGGCCACCACTCAAACGTTCGCCTGTTGCGCAACTATGGTTTTGCATTGCCTTCCAATCCACACGACGTGGTCGAATTGGCGCTTCCACCAAACTTGCAGTTTGTTCGTCGAAGTGACCCTGGGTTTGCTCAAAAACTTGCGCTGCTGGAATCCCTTCGCCTTCCGGGAGTTGCACTTCGAGCCGAGCCTGGGTCATCAGAACCCGTCCCATTTAGACGGACTGCGAAGGTGCTTCTCGACGGGCAGCTTGCCTGGGAGTCCAGGCGCTGGCTCGAGATTCTCGCGTCAACTCCAGAAGAGATCCAACTGCTCAGTTCAGCAAGTTGCCACTGCTAGCGACGGCTCTGATGTCGCCTTTCCTTCGTCAGTCAAGCGCAAGGTTGGCCGTCAAGTACTTAGCTGGTCGGCGACCGTCTGGAGAAGCACAAAACACCGTTGGAGGTGCGCGGTGAAGCCTTGAGCTTCAAAATCGGTTGACAGCTAACAGTTCACTTTTGACGCACAGAATGACGAGCGCTTCTTAAAAGCAAACGAGGCTCAAATGGCCCCATGGCTGCGTTCGTGCCTGTACGTTCGGACTGGTGAGAAGCGGATTCTTCTTGCTGCAAGAGAGATCCACGCTACAATGGCAATTAGTGAGGCATAAACTCAAATACAAAACAAGTACTCACGGTTTAGAGATCTATACTAATTAGAACGGGCTTACTCAACTACTTGCCCGTGCACCTGGAACCGATATAGACATGTGAACTCTGGGTTGCCGTGGTTGGAAGTGATTGCCAGTGCTACTCCATCAACTGCCGTGCGTTGACTCTATCGTTGCCGTGAGAAAAAAAAATATACATATAACATGAACAGTGTCAGCAAACGAAGAGCTCAGTCATGCAAAAGAAAGTCCCACCGCTGGTGACGTCAACTTGAAAGTCTGGCGAGCAGGGTCATTACGAGAGTATGAAAAGTTGCCGAATGGAATGAGCGACACCGTGTCTCGAAGAGGATTCCCGGCGATTCCCTATAGAACAATGAGCTTCAAAGTCAACTAACAGTAAAGCTCCAAATCCCACAACGTAATGGACATACCCAGATCTGGAATTCGTGTGGTGCTGAGCTAAAGTCCGCAGCGATCTGCGCTGGGATATGTTCAATCGAAACAGCATCCACAACGATTTGATGCGCGAACTTGACGGATAAACGACCGGAAGTCCCAGCCATGCCCCAGCAACTGCCAACTTCCATCGTTTCCTTAACGTGTACAAGGAACGATTGGTCAGAAAACTGCAGCACAAGGAAACACTATGGCGAGCTAGCGTACCGACAAAGCAGTCTCTGGACGCCCATTATGGCGCGACAACCACCACGGCCCGTGTTCACACGATGAAAGAACAGAGCTAAGGCTGCTTGGAGCATTCCGATACGATGGCGAGGTGAAGCGAGAGTCCATTCTTGCCGAACCAAGCCCAACCAGTTCTCCAATAGCCTCAAACGAAACAAACTCGTCTGGGTGCAGCAAATCTCTGAAAAACACACAACCATTTCATCAGCAATGTGAAGAAGACACTCCAATCATCCCTGTGCAGAACGCACTGTTCGGAGTAGATGATACTCGCCCCATTCGCAAGAGCTGCATAATCGACACGCCCAATTCGCTTGGCTTCCGCAACAGCCAAAGCGTCTTCCACAACTGCCAGCAAGGCAGGATCCGCAGCGTTTCGACTTCGGAACGAACGAGCACTGGCGTCGAGGATTTCTTTTTCTGCTAACAAAGCCTTCGACATGCGGTCTTCGATGCTCTGCAATTCACGCTGCGTCTCACGTTGCAACTCCTGCTGGAGCGAGTCACGCCAAGCGCGAAGTTCTTTCTTGATCTCAGCTTGGTCGTACATAGCTATGTCGGAGGCTGCTGTGTTATCCTTGCTGCTTTTAGCCGGAGCGGTGTTAGCTATATTTCGTAGGTCATCGATATCCTCCTGCTGATCCTTAATCGCGTCTTCAATTGCCGTTTGCTGTTTCGTAGTTTCGTGTAATTGCTGCTCGATCTGGGATGTCTTGGTAATAACCTTTGTCCACTGCGCATAAAACGATCGTTAGCCTGGAAAATACCCTTGCTACCAAGACGACTAGACGTATGCTCACCAATTCATCCGAGTAGCGGCCAACAACGCGCTCGATGTGCACCGATAGTGCACTTCCTGCATCAACGAGGCTAAAGCGTCGCTGGGCGTCGTCGTGAACTTGACGAAATGATTCGTGCAGCAGCCGCAAGGCTTCAACATCGCGCTCCTGCATCTCAAGAGCCTTCCGGAGCTCCGCAATCTCATTATTCATAGATGAGAGCTTGACATCAACTAGCTCTTGCACGATGGTTCGCATTGCACCCTTCTCATAAGCACCAAGCCCCGCCTGCGCACCGCTGACAGACAGTGTAATGTTGTCGACGTAGCGAATCGCAGCGGTAAGGTATTGAGGGACTGCAATCGCAATTCCGAAGCAACACAAGGGTGCTAGCAGCCACAATACGTTGACTGCCATGAACGAGTTGCGTACGATGAAACGCTACACGAGAGGAATGTAAGCCAATGAACGGGTGTCGGAGCCACTGCGCGAAACTCGTACCCATAGTCGACGAAGGTTCTTTGCCACTTTCTTGGTGATTGTCCACGACGAAATCTGCTGCGTGACCCCTACCATGGCACAACAACAGCATGTTAGCCACCGGAATGATCTTGAGCATCATAAATCACACTAAACCAGCTCACGAGATGCGAAGGCTGATCGCTGGTTGAAGAAGGCGGCCGCAGCAGCCGCCCGCCTGTTGAGCGTCGAGCGCCGCAAACGTCTCTCTTCCTCTTCCTCTTCTTCGTCCTCGTCCTGCAGCTCTTCCTCATCAAATTCTTCGTCTTCCTCGTCGAAGGCGTCACTTTCGTCGTCCTCGTGCTCTTCCTGCTGTCGATACGTGCTGCTCCGGTACACCGGCTCGTAGTCCTCCTCCTCCTCCTCTTCCTCGTCGTTGAAGTCCGCCAGGTCCAGCGTGCGGCGCACCTCGGGCGTCTGCATGCCGGCGGTCGACACGCTGCGCGTCGTTGTCGTCGTCGTGGAGGTCCACCCGTCGCCCAGCCGCTCGCTCCGCGTGCCCGTCGACCGCGACGCGACCGACGACGTCGCCACGCGCGACTTGGCCGCGCTCGAGCGCGTACGCAGGCTGTACCCGTCCATGGCAGTCGCCCCAGCTACAGCTCCGAGGTCGCGGCGCCTGTCTCGCGAGGTTCTTCCGCCATGCAATGCCCAGGAGCGGCTCCGATCCGAGGGCTCCCCGTTCACGCGCTTCCATTGGTCAAAACACGGGTTAAAACATCACTTTTATCAGTAGTACATGGATTATTGCGTGTTTGGTTGGCTGAAATGAGGTATTTTGGGGACCATTTTTTTTTTCAAACCGCCCCCCTCGTGCCTGGCCTACAAAGCGGCAGTCAAAAGCGGCGGGAGATGGAGATGGCGTCTCCAGCCAAGGAGCGGCGCCGTGGAGCCTCGCCTGGCGCTCGCTCGGCGCCCAAGAAGCCCAGCGACGCGTCGGACGCGTCAGCAGCAGCCGCTGACGCCTCGTCGGCGGCCTTCAACCCCATCGCGCAGGTCCAGGCGGCGTTCGCGGAGGCCTCGGCGGTCGACGACATTTCGGCTGCGGCGCTGCAGGTGGCGGCGAGCGAGCCGACGGAGGCCGCGCAGGCCGCGTTCTCGTCGATTCTGGGCGAGCGCAAGCGCGAAGATGATGACGGGAATCTGCCCGGAGACAATGAAGATGCAGACGAGGAGGACGACACGCCAGAGGAGGACACTGACGCAGCCGCGAGGATGCTGCCGGGGCCGGAGGAAGAGGCCACGACGCTCGTGCAGTGCCCGCCGCTTGAGCCGTGCTTCGACTCGTGGGAGGACTTCCACCGCGCAATGGAGGGGTACTGCGCCGCGACCCACCAGCCCATGCGGCTGCGCACATCCGACTCGGTCAAGGCCGTTAACCAGCGTGCTGCCAAGCGCAACAGCCTCAAGCAGCCCATCGACGAGAGTATTGGGTTCGTTAAGAAATTGTACCTGTGTACGCACGGTGTCAAGACCAAGCCTCGCGGCAAGGGCAAGCGTCCGCGTCAGCACTACCGGTACATGGGTTGCCCCGCCATGATTCGCGCCAGCATCTCGGAGCAGATCGAGCCCGATGGAAAGAACAAGTACGTCGTTCGAGTTGTTGCGCAGGTGAGTAACGGTTAGTGGCTTTGTGCGGTTGGGGTGAAGTCAATACTAACCGTGATGGGGCTGTCAGATCAACAAGCACAACCACCGGTTGAGCGAACACCTCTTCAAGTCATACTCGGAGACGCGCGTTGTGATTGATGACGAGCTTATCGAGTCTGCAGCTCGTGCCAAAGCGGAGAGCGGGGCTGCTGTTGCAGCAGCTATAGTTCCCTCGAATGTCGACCAGCTCCCTGCTGTTGGCGTCTCACCCATGCTTGACGATGCCACGCTCAAGGCGAACGGTACGATGCTCTCTAATTTCATTCAGCGTATCAATGAGCTCACTCCAAAGTCTCTTTCGTATTTGTAGCCATTTTCCAGTCGCAGGCTCTGGATCTCATGGGTGCCTCGCGAGCCAAGATTCGGTACGTCTCTTTCGTTTTGCATTTGTGCTATTGCAATGCTTATTGTGGTGCTCTCTTGCTCGCATTTGCAGCGTCGGCTGGATCGGAACAGGCATAATGGGTGCCAGCATGTGTGAACATATTCTGGTGCGCAAGGTATTTTTCAAATCGCTGCCTATGTGATTGTGCTTACATCCTGGTCTCTAGGCGCACGGGTATGAGGTCACAGTGTACAATCGGACTCTGTCCAAGTGTGTACCACTTCAGCAAAAGGGTGCCCGAGTTGCGCAGTCACCTGCAGAGGTCGCCCAGCTTGCCGGCACGTACAGATGGATGCTCAAAGTAAATTTGTCAACATCTAACGGTGCTTTGTGTCCTCGATTGCAGACATCGTTTTTGTCATGGTGGGCTTCCCACGTGACGTCAAATCGGTCATTTTGGATCCACAGACCGGTTTGCTCACTCGTATGAAGCCTGGCAGCATCATTGTTGACATGTCGACGAGCAAACCAGCTCTTGCAAAGAAGATCTACAATGCTGCAAAGCTTAAGGGCGTGTCTGCGCTGGACGCGCCAGTTTCTGGCGGTGATATTGGGGCTCGTGACGCATCTCTATCTATCATGGTTGGCGGTGATGTCGATGCGGTTTACGTCACGATGCCATTCTTCAGCGTTCTCGGCAAGAATGTGCGGCACATGGGTGGTCCAGGGGCTGGTCAGCATACCAAGATGATGAACCAAATTTTGATTGCTACCAACATGATTGGCGTCGTCGAGGGCTTGCTGTACGCGAAAAAGAGTGGACTTGACATCGAAGATACTATTCGCGCTGTTAGCGCTGGTGCAGCGGGCTCATGGTCCGTGACAAACATGGGACCTCGAATTGCTAAGCGTGATTTCGAGCCGGGTTTCTTCGTCGAGCACTTTGTCAAGGACATGGGGATTGCTCTCCAAGAGGCGGAGAAGTACGTGGTTGTTGAATCCGTATTTCTAGTGGCAGACACGCAGATAGACTAACTTGCTGATGCTCTCCAGGATGAATCTGTCGTTGCCCGGTCTTGCGCTTGCGCATCAACTATACATTGCGCTAAAGGTTCGGAGTGTAAAAGGCTGCAAGGTTCATGTTGAGTCTAACAACAGTCGATCATTGCCAGGCTCAAGGCCACGGGCGGCTCGGCACCCAGGCGCTGACGCTTGCGCTTGAGGAGCTGAATGGTGCGGTCCATTTGTTGTTTTGGTATTTACCGCTCGTAGTTGATGCGACGTTGTGCTCTAGGTATTTATCCAGTGAAGGCCAACAACGTAGAAATCGTGTGAGCGGGCTGTGCGCTGCCTCCCCGCCGACACCACCAACCCTTGCACATCTCAGCTGTAAACCGTTCGTTCACAAGAACTTTCAGAGCTCTTCCCGTAAGGCTGATGTTGTCGCGAGTACAGTATTCAATGATTGCACGGACACTAATCCCACCATGTGCCGCCACCAAGCACTCTCTCCTGACATTGGTGGTCGCGAGCGTCGATGACCCATCGGGCTCGACGGTCGATCCCAGCAAAGCTCAGACTCTGTCCCGGTGTTGCTCATCACAACTCGCGTGTCCGATGGCGCAGGTCTGGATTGGCCATGCCGCTTCACCAATCGGATCGCCCAACACCGTCCACGTTCAACTGAATACAACCGCAAAGCGGTGTCAATCCCACCCACTTCCGCCACGAGCACCACATTGAAGTCTTCTTTTAGACCAATCACGTATTAATATTCAGCGTGCGGCATTTCCACCAATCCTGCGTCGCCTAGGATCGGTGTTGGTGGGCCGCTTGAGCTTGACGCACTTCCGCTTTTCCCCTCTGCGTCCCGCGCCTTCAGTTGAGCTCCAGCCCCGATGGCGTCCGCCCTGCTCAAGCCTCGGTGCGTGGCTGGATCTGATTCTGTCGTTGGCTGCTGGTCAAGCGGCGGCTCCAGGCGCTCACAGTGTCGTGCGGCAGCGTCGGATGGATTGGCGCAGGCATCATGGGCAGCAGCATGTGCGGCCACATTCTGGTGGGAGAGCGCGAGGCTTGTGGGGTCGAAGTCGATGGTCTCTGACGGAGTTGGGTGGACGCAATGCAGAGCCACGGCTACGAAGTGACGGTCTACAACCGCACGGCGTCCAAGTGCGAGGCGCTGCGCCAGAAGGGTGCGCGCGTGGCCGGCTCGCCCGCTGAAGTGGCTGCCGCGTCGGGTATGAGCTTGTTATCTCCATCAGTGCAGTCCTCGCTTGCACTGTACCTGACGTTTGGGATGTAGATATTGTGTTTGGCATTGTGGGATACCCCAGCGACGTGCGCAGTGTGTTCCTCGACCCCAAGTCTGGCGTGCTTTCGAGCCTCAAGAGCGGTGGCATCATCGTGGACATGACCACGAGCGAGCCGTCGCTCGCCAAGGAGATCTACGCTGAGGCCAAGAAGAAGGGCATCTCGAGTCTGGATGCTCCTGTCTCGGGCGGCGACGTTGGCGCCAAGAACGCCACGCTGTCCATCATGATCGGCGGTGACGCTGAGACCGTCGAGAGCACCATGCCGCTGTTCAACGTCATGGGCAAGAACATTCGCCACATGGGTGGCGCTGGTGCCGGACAGCACACCAAGATGGTCAACCAGATCCTGATCGCCACCAACATGATTGGCGTTGTCGAGGGGCTGCTGTACGCGCATAAGAGCGGCCTCAACCTTGACGAGGCAATCCAGGCTGTGTCTGCCGGCGCTGCTGGATCGTGGTCCATCAGCAACCTTGGTCCGCGCATCGCCAACCGCAACTTTGACCCTGGCTTCTTCGTCGAGCACTTCCTCAAGGACATGGGTATCGCGCTTAAGGAGGCCGAGAGGTGAGCATTTGTAGTCTGGTGGCAAGGCTCTACGTGGTTCTTACGAAGGCGTTCCCAACAGCATGAACCTGTCGCTGCCGGGTCTGGCTCTAGCTCACCAGCTCTACGTTGCGGTCAAGGTGAGTGGAATGCGCTCGACCCCCAGGCGAGCGTGCCCAAGTCTAATCACTCGCATTTCGCCATGCAGGCACAAGGCCACGGCCGTCTGGGCACGCACGCGCTCATGCTCGCGCTCGAGCAGCTCAACGCCATCGAGCACCAGAAGTAACCACGCAGGGTTCAGTGTAGCCATATCGCTTTTCGCGTGTACCCAGCCACGCTCCATTAAGTGTAATACACCAAAGCGATGTTGCATGAATGTTGCGCAATTGAAGAAAAAGCTCGCTCCAAGCCGAAGAAGAGAAGCGCCGGCCGGCCCCCCAGGAGCTGCGGCCGCCATGGATCTCTCGGACGAGGAGCTCAAGCAGCCGCTCGTGGACGCGGCCGCCGCCGGCGCCCCGTCTCCTGCGCCCGTGGGCGTCGCGCCCGCTCGCTCGCCGACGCGCGCGCCGCCGCGGCAGATGCAGCGCAACCCGGCGCTCGAGGGGGTCGAGGAAGAGAAGGACGACGCGGTCAAGCCCCCGCGCGGCCCGCAGAAGCCGCTGCCGTACGCGGCGCCCAACGTGCACCCGTACGCCGTGCCGCAGTACCAGCCGAGCGGCTATGGCGGGAATGGCAGCGGCTGGGGCATGTCGGGGCAGGACCAGCCGTACGAGGTCGGCGGCGGCCAGGCCGCGACCATCGACATCGTGTTCAGCGGCATGTACACGCTCGCGGCGGCGCTCACGGTCATCCAGGGCTTCGGCATGCTGATCCACTTTACCTACGCGTCCAGTGCGTGGCGAAAGCTGGCTGTGTGCGTGATAGAGCGAGATGAACGCTGACCTGCTTGCTTGCTGCCTTTACAGTCGCGCTGGGATTCTACACGATGGCGTTCGGTGCGGAGCTGCTGCTGTAAAAACGCCGTATTCATGGGCAGCTTTGCTGACTGCGTTGCATCTTGGCAGGCGCTGGGGTTATCATGTACGACCTCAAGTCGGTCGTGAACGGCGTGAGCGTCGAGATGTACCTGCCGTTCCTGGGCAACTACATCGGCCGCGCGCTCACGATCCTCTTCTTTGCCGTGCTCTGCGCGCAAACATACGAGTATGAGGGCTGGACGCGGATGATCGTGCTGTACAACCTGCTGGTCGCCGTGCTGCAGGGCTTTGTGTACTTTACGACCATGACCGTGGCGCCGAGCCAGCCACACTTGGACGACGACCTGCCCGACATCTAGAGACGCAGCAAGGCGTCCACGATGCTCTCGACGCGTGGAGTTTCTACAGCTTTCGAGTGGTCGGTCTTCTCCATATATTTTAATGTATGTCCCTTTTGATCCCTGCTCGAAGCCGCTTCAACTGGGTCAAGTTGAGCTGATTGCCATCGTGGCGTGCTGCCGACAGAGACGGTGGTCATCCGACAGACGCGACTTCGTCATCGCCACGAGCATTCATTTGGACAATTCGCTACAAATTGAAGTAAAACACCGTCTTTTAGCTCAACTCGGGGACGAGGGAGACAGACAGCCTTTCTTGACCTTTACCACGCGCCCTCTCTCGTCGTCATTCAGCGACGAGCGCGCACTCCCCCACCGTCGACGACTCCGGCGCGTCGCCAGCCGCCCCCAGCGCCACTCAGCGCCTTCACGGGCCCTCGAGGCGCTCGCCAGTCGACCAGCGAGCCCACGAGCGCCATCTCCGCGGCTCTCCGACGCTCGGGAGCCTTCTAGAACGCGCGTTTCCCAGCCGACAGTTCGCGACCGGCCATGGCGTGCGGACGCGTGTGCTGCGGCGCCGGCGGCGGCGTGAACGCGCGCATGCTGTTCCTCGTCATGTGCGCCATGATCGAGTATGTGTCGCACACGGTGGTGCTCGTGCTCGGGCCCATGATCGCGCTGCACTTCTACCCGACGACGTCCTACCACCTGCTGGGCTTCTACACGGCGCTGCTCGCCGGCTCGGGCTTCCTGGGTCACGCGCTGAGCTGCCGTCTCTGGATCAACCTTGCGCGCTCGCTCAAGAGCAGCAAGGGTGTGCTTCTGTGGGGACTTGCGGTGCTGGGCACCGGGTACTTCAGCTTGCTGCTGTGCCAGAGTCTGCTGGCGATGACGATCGTGCGCTTCGCCATGGGGCTTTTCAGCGGTGTCATTCCAGTCGCGCTTATCGAGATTGACAACATCTGCGGGTAAGCTTCTACTGTGAAGCGCGCTCGAATTGGACATGTTGGCTAACCTGTGGATTGCATTATCAGCAACCGCCAGACGCGATTAGCGTTTGTGACCAAGTATCTGGGCATTGGGGTTGGCGCAGTAGCGACCGTTGTGTTCGTGCACCTTGCCCGCAAGCTCTCACAGGAAGACCCGCCACTGCCTGAGACATCATTGTACTTCTACCCATTTTGCTTTGTGTCAATTCTCGCCTGGGTCGCCGTCGTCATCATGCTCGTAGGATTGCGGATGCGCAGTCGCTCGTCGTACATGCAGCTGGCTGCCGGGACGGATGACGACTTTCTCAACTTCATGCCACAACTGAGTCGCAATGGGGATGACGAGATTTTGACGACGCCAACAAGCACGAGCAGCAGCGACAGTGATCTCCGTCCAGACACTCCAAGTGTCAGCGCCAACAGTATTACGGCCACGTCGACTGTTGACAAGGTAAAGTCAGCCTTTGAGGAGACGTTTGGTGTTAGCATCTCTCGGCCAGGTTCCTCGAACTCGAAGAAGTACCCGCTACTCCTGTCGACGCCGCGACCTCACTTTCGAATGATCCGAAGCATTCTTCCGCACTACTTCCACGGCTACACCGCTGACGGACATGTCATTGTGTGGGACTTCCTGGGTCAAGTGAAAATGGATCGCTTGCATTCGTCAGGGTTTACGACAGCCGACATTCGCGAGCACTACCGCTTTCTGTTGCAATTTGCTGTGCACAAACTTCTTAAGGCACCGACTCAGCGTATTGTTTATGTCATCGACCTTGAGGGGCTGACGCTAACCGACACCGATGACCGAGTCGTGGAGACCGCGAAGGCGGTAGTTTCCGCGCTACAGAATGAGTTTCCTGAAAAGGTACAGGCTGTTGCTGTGCTTAATGCACCAGTTTGGTTCTCGCAAGTAATGGCTGCACTTCGACCCAAGATTTCGAAGCGCACGTTGGAAAAAGTGTCGTTCTACCGTGCCGAGACAATGACGAACGATCTTATCGGGCTTCTTGGAGTGGATAGCCTTCCACGCCGGTATGGAGGTCGCAACGGTGTTGATATCGGCAAGAGCAGCCAAGAGCGATCTCTTGATGACCTGATTCGCCGCACGACTGGTTCACTGGAGCAGACAATCGAAATCATTGGCGGCCGCAAAGCTCGCAGTCGGTCGCGTGCTGGAAGCATTCGAAGTGACGATGGCGCTAGTGATGAGGAAGCCTTTTTTGACAGTCTGGAGTATGGTCTGCAGGACGAGTTTGACGACGATGCAATCGCTATTGTTGTCCACTCCCAGCAAGGAGTGTCCGCAAACACAACGGAGGCAGTCGCTCGCAACAGCACCTCTGTTCAAAAGGCACCTGAAGGCTTGACAATCATTACCGATGACAAGCCGCGAAGTTTGGAGCACGCCAAGCAGGCTGCTCGCAAGTCGTCGGAAGCCGAGCATATTCCGGATCTTGCCATTTCTCGCGAGCCACTGGCATGCCTTGTGCTGCTCGTGTACTTCTTCTGGTTGATCATCCAGCTCAGTTTCGACGAGATGCTGCCTCTGTGGTTTTTCGAGCAGAACCCGATCACAATTGGAAAGGTTCACTCGGCGCCAGTGCAGTCGACGGTATCGTCGATGACGGTGACGCTCGCTGGCACACTCGCTATTTCGTCTGCTGCGGTGCTGATCATGCAGTTCTTTTGCTGCAGCTTCTCCAGTTCTGCTGCGATGACTCCTCTTGCAACTCTGCGTGTGGGCTTGTTGCTTCAGATCCCGCTGCTAGGTTGCTTCCCTCTCATTGACCTGTTCAAGGTGGACGAGCTGCCTTTCGCGTGGGTTATTGTGATCGTAGTGCTCGTGGTCAAGCACCTGACAAGTGGCGTCGCACTGCACGGTATTGTGATGCTGCTCGACAACTCGATCGCAGTGGATAGACGCCTAGCCGTTCACCGCGCTGCGCAGCTCGTAACTTACGCGGCGATGTTCCTTGCCAGTGCAATCGCTCCGTCACTGTTTGCTCTCCTCGGGTACTTTGAAAAGGGTTTCCCGTTCGATCAGAGCCTGCTGTACTTCGTCGCGTCACTCGGACTCGTCTTCCTGCTATTCTTTTCGCTGGTCATTCCGAGTCGCCTCAACTTCCCGCAGCTTTTTGTCATGGGAAAGCGGTGAGCAGTGGTGTGAGGGCTGACTCCACTAGGGGAGGCTGGCTGTCAAGGCGATTCATAGGTGTTCTAAACTATTCATGCCAATGGAAGCATCTACAGTAGCCAAGAAATGTTGGTGAACATGTGGATTTTAGCGCTATCTTGGTGGCTCAGTGGCCTTGTACTTCACATGTTGTCGCCTCTCTCTCTCTTTTCCGTGTCAGCTCACTAACTCCACTCATAACATTCGGGCTGAGCGCGCTGCAGCACCATGCCGAGCCGTAAGACTTGACAGCAGTACGCGATGCAGCTAGGTCCTCGTCTACTCGGCTCTGGCCATCAAACCTCAAAGTCTCGCCCGTCCTTCAGATGGCTACAGTACATTTGACGATTCGCTTCGGCCAATTACGGCGCGTGGGACCCCATACCCGAGTTGGAGTGTAAGACAACGACCGAGACGAAGACTAAGTTGAGCACGACGGCGAAGTAAAGCTCGACGTAGTACAGCGCATCCCAGTAGAAGATGGCCGTGAAATACGCCACATAAAGACCAGCAACGTGCGCGCTGATTCCCATGAAGGACGCAAGGCGCACTACCCACGCGAATTGCTGTCGATACTTCTCGTGATACTCATCATCGCACTTGGCGAGCGAGGCGAGACGCGCTGCCTCCGCCTTGGAGGCCGCGTCCGACGTGAACGTGTGCTGCGCGATCATATAGATGCGGTAGATAGCCAAAAGTGTTGTGTCAAGCGAGCGTGGGTCCTTGGCGTACGCAGCCTTGTACTCGGCAGTGACGCTCTCGACAGTTTCGCCATCACACTCGGACTGCGGGAGAGCATTCTCCATGTACACATTCTTGATCTTGTCGTACGTGAGCGCGTGGATCCAAAGTGAAAGCCCGCCAAGCAGTGCCAGCAGGATGTACGCCTCACCGTACCGGTGCTTGAGCAGCATTCCGATCACGACGCAGTTTGGCAGAATCACAAGACCATCAACGACACCATCGAGGATGCGACCAGTACGTGTGCCGCGCTTACACAAGCGCGCAACTTGTCCATCAGTGCAGTCCGATACGATCCAGATGAAAATGAGTGCTCCTGCGGTGAACATGGAAGTGTTCGGTTCCCAGCCCAGCGGCGCGTGGAACTCGGAGTCATAGAGGCATAGCGCGGCAGCCCATCCAATGACTAGCCCGAAGAGGGTGATCTGGTTGGGTGTGATCACAAACGGGAGGTAGCTGACAATGACCGCGGGCACGGCAGCCAGTCGCCGGTGGAAGTAGTAGTCGATGAGCTCTTCGACTTCGTACATCTTGGTGCTCGTGGCCATGTTGTAGCGATCGAGCAGCGCGCTAAGCGTAGGCCACGCCGATGCCTCTGTCTTGGCTGCCGTTCGCGGGCTCGGGTTGAACGATGCAGACTCCATCTGACTCGTAGCCTCGTCGCCGCTGCTTGACGGGGACGGCGACGGCGAGCGGCTCCAGTTGTTGCGGCGCGTTACGGTCGGGCTCATGCCGCGCGCGGTAGCTCCGTAGGCCTTGGATTCCTTGTTGACGAGCACGTGGCCTGCCAGCGGCGATTCTGGGCGTGCGCTCGTGTCAACGGACAGCAGCGCCATCCGGGCGGGTCGCGTCTATCGCACGTTGACAACGCGTCAGTTCCCGAGCTCGATTGCTGACGCTCCAGGGCGATCTGGAGCCTCGCTACTGCGCCTCCGCGGCCGCAGAGACGCACGGAGCAGCACCGAGAGCCAAGCAGCACGTACCAATGGGCCAGAAGAGTGGGAGGGCGACGCACGCGCAGGCAACCGGCCGCGTGTCGGGCGGGCGGTCGAAATTCGGGAATGGAGCCGACGCGGCCTTTCTCGGCGGATATGGAGGCGCGTTTGCGAAATTTACGAGCATAGACATGGCGGCCTGAATGGATTGTATGGCGAAATGTATGCCCTCGGGGCGGACCCGACCGCGGAAAGACGGGACGCCGTTTACGCTTGATTTGCGACTCGGCCGGTGATGCCATCACTTGGTTTTTGTATGTGAACATTTTTAGAAGGAATTTTGATGGGCATTTTTGGCGAGACCCGACCAGTAATATTTACGAAAAAGCACCGGATTGATGACGGCAAGAGCTCACGACGAGGACTTGCGTCGCCGTGGCGAATGAGGAGGTTTGTATGTGCTCGCGGCCTGTTCACTCCCACCCACCACTTCCAGCGCGAGGAGTGG
The DNA here is from genome assembly GCA_024867545.1 of Phytopythium helicoides. NCBI lineage: Eukaryota > Oomycota > Peronosporomycetes > Pythiales > Pythiaceae > Phytopythium > Phytopythium helicoides. Next base: position 689,566 of record JANFNE010000011.1, on the reverse strand, counting down.
CTGACGGGACCGGCGAGCGCAATCCGCTCGAGTTTTCGCTGGAGTGTAAGCGATTACGGGCCGCAATGGCGCGTGAGAAACTGGGGCGTCAGAGACAGAACGACCGGTTGCGGACCTGGAGACCAGTGCGAGTCGAAGCCACTGCATGCATACACCCATGCATGCTGTTGTTGTTGGCTCGCTCCAGAAGGGCTCCAGGGGCTCGACGGTGTGTGTGCGATGGAGGACTAGCCACCCGTGTTCACTTCGGTCTCATGTTGAAGAAGCGCCCGCCATCCCATCAATCTGATGGGCATCAACGGGCGGTCGACCATCGACGGTCCGCGTCGGGCATCGGCTGCGACAGAAGTGAGATGGGCCGCGACATAATCAGCCGGCTGTTGCTGTCGCATGTGCCATCAGCTCTTTCAGCTCGAAGCCACTGATCGCCTTGCTGCTCGTGTGCCTTCTTCTTTTCAGCGAGTCCGGCACAATTACAGATCTCTTTGCGATCTTTGCGGCTGGGTGGCTTCAACTTGCGCTGATGAATGGACGCGGAGTCTCCCACGCCGCTCACAGCTCTCGAGGGCGCCGATCGACGAACGAGGACGTTTTCGTGGCGGCGGTCGGCTCTGACCTGTTGCCCGCCGGTGTCTCGTTGTTCGCCGTACTCGACGGCCACGGCGGCTCGCTGGCTGCAGAGCTGGCGGCAGACCAGCTAGCATATGTCATTGCAACCAAACTTGAAGAAGCAGAAGCTTTGAGCATTGATGGGTCGGCAGATCCTGAGCGAGTGGCCATCGCCATGCGCAGTGCATATCTGTCGCTGGACAGAGCCCTTCAAGCACAGATCGACGAAAGAAACGTCAGCACCGACAGCGGAACCACTGTGCTGGCAGCGTTGATCACTGGCACGTACATCTTCGTGGCCAACGCGGGTACACGCAGTGACTGTCCAGATCGCACTCGAAGTCCATGGTAACCAAACAGGGCCGTGCAGGGGACTCGCGATGCGTTCTTGCAAGCAGTGGAGGCGTCATCGAGCTGTCTGTGGATCACAAACCCGATAGCGTACGAAAGAGTCGGTCTGTTTCATTCGTGACTGGGACGGACTATTTCTCAAACAATCTGCAGCCGGAGGAGCGTGCGCGGATTGAAAACGCTGGAGGGTTTGTCAAGAAGAAGCGAGTCAACGGTGATCTCGCGGTAAGCATTATCAACATTCACCCTGTGATATATTCGTTGTTCTATCACTTCTGGTCTGGTCTACTGCACTGGATATGTTCGCAAGCAGGTTTCTCGTGCTCTGGGAGATTATTTCTACAAAGATCGCGAAGATTTGGCTGACGAACAACAGATCGTGAGTAGTTGAGTGTAATGAGCCAGCCTGCTCGTCATCTCTAACCAACTGCAATACAGGTATCGGCTGTACCAGATATCCAGATTCATGCTAGGACCGAAGCAGATGAGTTCCTGATTCTCGCCAGCGACGGCGTCTGGAATGTGAAAAAGAGCGACGAGCTATGCATGTATGTACGGCAAGAGATCGACGGGTGTAACGCAGATCTGAGGTTACTTGCCGAGGACATTGTCGACAATTGTCGCCGAGCTGGGAGGTACGATCGTTTTAGTGAGTCGCTCAGATTTGGCTAGCTAATGAAGTTTGACAGCCAGGACAACATGACCGTGGTGCTTGTCAAGTTTTCTACCTCCTGACAATCGTGATGCGATCACGGCTTCACAAGAGAAGCGAACGTTTGACATTCACTGCCTCGCCCTCATGCCTAGCAAACTGAAAGTGGCGGGCAATACATGTGCTTTTCTCTCTCTCTATCAGTTTGTAGTTGGAACCGTCGTTGCTGATTGAGTACGTCGACGCGCTCTCGCTAGTCCCAACCGAGGCATGAGTTTTGGTTTCAGCACAGACGTTTCACCATGAGGTTTGTTCGTCTTCTGCTCCTCTATGTTTTTGATCGCTAGGGTCGGAGACATCACTGCAGCTACCGCAGCTGCTGCTGACAAGCCAGTCTTTGAACCAAGTCGTAGTGACCAGCACTGGTCCGAATAGAGCAGCACCAACAAACTGCTTGCTAGTGCTGTGATGGCAATCGCGCCAAGAGACCATATCTGTTGGTATCAAAATGATCGTCAATGCAAATCCTTGCGAAGCGTTCAGTAAGCACTTCTTCACACCTCGAACGTGACCTTGGCACTTAGGTCATCAGTAACCGAAACAACCAGACCAACGATGCCTGACCATGTAGTCATGGCCGCTCCATAAGATCGAACGCCATTAACCTGATGCACTTGTCAGCAATATTTTCGCTTTTTCTAAGCGGAGAAAAAAAAAAAAAAAGCTTACGCACAAGAGTGAGAGAGCTAGGTTTCATCCACGCGTTTGCTATCACATGAGTGATCCTGTCAATGACACAGGAATGTACGTGCGTTAACTCATGTCCAAGGCTCCAATCAAGTGCGACTCGCACCCGTAAATGGTACAACAAGCGCACAGCGCGATGCTGTTGGCGTTCATGAATGCAATTACACTCTGGCATGGGAGTGTTAGTTAGCCCACGAACAAAAGTCAGTAATGACAGCACTTACAATGGCAAGCGGTGCTCGAAGGATGTGGCAAATGCGTGTGTATCGAATGTCAGTCCAGAGGGTTGGGAGTGGGTTTGAAGCCTCGCAGTTGAGTTGGAACGAAATGGCGCAGAAGACCACGAAAAAAATAACAACTGAAAGCAGAAGTTGAGTCTGGAGCAAACTGAAATCAAAATGCGTATAGGGATTTTCAGGTGCAAGTTACTATATTTGACGTTTTTCGCAATTTCAGTAAAACGGGCTCAGTTGGGCACATTATCTGCATACTCAAACCAAGTGATGTTTCTATAAACCCAAACAGAAACGAGCCGGCTCGGCTTGGCTCAAGTCTTTACCAATGGAATTGCATAATGACCCCAACATCGATGGTGTCCTAGCTGTGGCTCTAACCAGAGCAGCCGAGCATCGCGAGGGTTCGTAATGGTGAAGTCATGAAGTGGCGGCGCTCCAATGGTCTTTGTATTTGGTCGAGTATCCTGTATGCAGTGGATCAAGTTGATTGTTGGGCCAGGTAGTCTCATGCGGCCTCACAGGAGGTGGATGTTGACGATGCAGTTGGTGCAAAATGTAAAGGATCATCATCGCCTGCATACCATAAGCTCAGCGTGCGTGCGCGGTTGTCAAGGCTACATTGATGCTGTCCTGAATAGAGGACTTCAACTTGATGCGCTTGCATCGCGTTTGACTCGCATTTGACTACTCAGCATCTGCGGTTGTTGGCAGCACGCCACGAATGGCGCCAATGTTCGAATGGCTGGTTGAACTACGAGGCTTGCATGTGGGCCGAGAGGCTCCTTGCTGGCACCGCCCTGCAGCTCTCAACGCCCTGCTGGTCTTGCTTGAGCCGTGAATTTGCAAGATGAAGTCCAAGCGGCCGCACTTCCCGGCTCACGACCTGGGGCCATCCATCGAGTCTCCAGAGCCTTCCATGGCTTTCACCGCAGCGACAACGGAGTCCGTCAAGCCAGCGGCAGCGATGATCGGCCACGAAGGGTGTCAAGCGCGACGTGTCCAAGTCAAGGTACCCACGCGCGGCTTCGCGACGTGCGCACGAGTTCGAGATCGGATAAGGGAGCGTACGGTGGTCGACGCGCTGCGCTTGGGCAATTGCCTATCAAGACAGAAAGACCGCGGGAGTTCGCTGCCATCGTCTTGGAAGGTCTCCAAGTGTGGGATCGTCGCAGCTCCAGATCATCCATCGACTTTGACGTAACTAGATTACAACCACACTCGCGTACGCGAGTGCGCCTACCACCTGGTACACCTCGAATATCGGGCTGGATACCGTGTGAGCAGGTTCGTGTTGAAAAACACCCGGACTCACGCTAAGGACCTCTCGACACCTCGCGATGTCGGACATGTCCCCGATGGCTTGGCTCACTTGTGTGGCTGGAATGTAGTCACTCGACCCGCTTGAATAGAAACGCAGTTGAAGACGTCCGCGGCGCCTTCGGTCCCTTCCTTCGCAAGCTAGTGCTCCGGCCAAAGGTCTGTCGCCTACTTGCACCGCCGTTCCTGCTCCGAGTCTCAGAGCTCCTCGTAGACTCTGCACGTCGATGGACTTGCCTCCAGCACAAATCCCCTTGCTTGGACGGTTGAATGGTTGGACATTGCAAGGCAGCTTGATACCATCGGCACGAAGATCGCGCAAATCGCCGACTGAGTGACGAAACACGTGGACTCGAATTGCCGAGAGTGCAAATTAACGTCCTCGCGCACTCCATCCATCTGCCTCCAACGGTCTTGTGAGCAGCCAGGACTCGACACTTGCATTGCAAAAGGGAACGATTGTAAACAGTAGAGCGATGATGCAGGCTTGGGAACTCGCGTGTTCGCATCCACGACGCAACAAATGAGCTCTCGGCAAGCCTTCTACGCGTTTGAGGAATCCAGCAGCATCTTTGAGTCGCCTTGGGAGTCCTCACGACTCCTGGTTCCTTGCTGGGTGCTCGGCATTCCACGCTTCTGAGAAACAACCGTGTCGTGCAGAGACTACATACGGGGTTATGTCGTAAGATACGACGTTGGAAACCAAGGGGTTGACCGAAGCAGTCGCTCGCAACAGCACCTCTGTTCAAAAGGCACCTGAAGGCTTGACAATCCTTACCGATGACAAGCCGCGAAGTTTGGAGCACGCCAAGCAAGCTGCTCGCAAGTCGTCGGAAGCCGAGCATATTCCGGATCTGGCCATTTCTCGCGAGCCACTGGCATGCCTTGTGCTGCTCGTGTACTTCTTCTGGTTGATCATCCAGCTCAGTTTCGACGAGATGCTGCCTCTGTGGTTTTTCGAGCAGAACCCGATCACAATTGGAAAAGTTCACTCGGCACCAGTGCAGTCGACGGTGTCGTCAATGACGGTGACGCTCGCTGGCACACTCGCTATTTCGTCTGCTGCGGTGCTCATCATGCAGTTCTTTTGCTGCAGCTTCTCCAGTTCTGCTGCGATGACACCTCTTGCAACTCTGCGTGTGGGCTTGTTACTTCAGATCCCGCTGCTGGGTTGCTTCCCTCTCATTGACCTGTTCAAGGTGGACGAGCTGCCTTTCGCGTGGGTTATTGTGATTGTAGTGCTCGTGGTCAAGCACCTGACTAGTGGCGTCGCACTGCACGGCATTGTGATGCTACTTGACAACTCAATCGCAGTGGATAGGCGCCTAGCCGTTCACCGCGCTGCGCAGCTCGTAACTTACGCGGCGATGTTCCTCGCCAGTGCAATCGCTCCGTCGCTGTTTGCTCTCCTCGGGTACTTTGAAAAGGGTTTCCCGTTCGATCAGAGCCTGCTGTACTTCGTCGCGTCGCTCGGACTCGTCTTCCTGCTATTCTTTTCGCTGATCATTCCAAGTCGCCTCAACTTCCCGCAGCTATTTGTCATGGGAAAACGGTGAGCAGTGGTGTGAGGGCTGACTCCACTAGGGGAGTCTGCCAAGGCGATTCATAGGTGTTCTAAACTATTCATGCCAATGGAAGCATCTAACCAAGAAATGTTGGTGAACATGTGGATTTTAGCGCTACTTGGTGGCTCGGTGGCCTTGTACTTCACATGTTGTCGCCTCTCTCTCTCTCTTTTCGTGTCAGCTCACTAACTCCACTCATAACATTCGGGCTGAGCGCGCTGCAGTACCATGCCGAGCCGCAAGACTTGACAGCAGTACGCGATGCAGCTAGGTCCTCGTCTACTCGGCTCTGGCCATCAAACCTCAAAGTCTCGCCCGTACTTCAGATGGCTACAGTACATTTGACGATTCGCTTCGGTCGACTTACGGCGCGTGAGACCCCATACCCGAGTTGGAGTACATAGCGACGACCAAGACGAAGAGTAAGTTGAGCACGACGGCGAAGTAAAGCTCGACGTAGTACAGCGCATCCCAGTAGAAGATGGCCGTGAAATACGCCACATAGAGACCAGTAACGTGCGCGCTGATTCCCATGAAGGACGCAAGGCGTACCAACCACCCATATCGCTCTCGGTACTGCGCGCGATATTCGTCATCGCACTTGGCGAGCGAGGCGAGACGCGCTGCCTCCGCCTTGGTCGCTGCGTCCGACGTGAACGTGTGCTGCGCGATCATATAGATGCGGTAGATGCCCAACAAAATCGTATCCAGCGAGCGTGGATTCTTGGCGTACGGCATCCTTGTACTCGGCAGTGACGCTCTCGACAGTTTCGCCATCACACTCGGACTGCGGGAGCGCATTCTCCATGTAAACATTCTTGATCTTGTCGTACGTGAGCGCGTGGATCCAAAGCGAAAGTCCGCCAAGTACTGCCAGAAGAATGTACGCTTCACCGTACCGATGATTGAGCAGCATGGCGATCACGACGCAGTTTGGGAAAATCACAAGGCCATCAACGACACCATCGAGATGCGACCGGTACGTGTGCCGCGCTTGCACAAGCGCGCAACTTGTCCGTCAGTGCAGTCCGACACGATCCAGATGAAAATGAGTGCTCCTGCGGTGAACATGGAAGTGTTCGGTTCCCAGCCCAGCGGCGCGTGGAACTCGGAGTCATAGAGGCACAGCGCGGCAGCCCATCCAATGACTAGCCCGAAGAGCGTGATCTGGTTGGGCGTGATCACAAACGGCAGGTAGCTTACGATGACTGCGGGCACGGCGGCCAGTCGCCGGTGGAAGTAGTAGTCGATGAGCTCCTCGACGTCGTACATCTTGGTGCTCACGGCCATGTTGTAGCGCTCGAGCAGCACGCTAAGAGTGATCCTGGCCGAGGCTTTTTCTTCGACTGGTGCTCGCGGGCTTGGGTTGAGTGCTGCAGCTTCCATCTGACTCGTGGCCTCGTCGCCGTTGCTTGACAGAGAGGGTGACGGCGAGCAGCTCCATTTGTCGCGAAGTTCCGTGCCACCGTCAGTTGGGTTCACACCAAGCACAGTGTCACCGCTAGCCTTGGCGTCCTGTTCGGCGACCGGGTTTCCTGCCAGTGGCGATTCTGGGCCCGCGCTCGTGTCAACGGACAGCAGCGCCATCTGAGCGGGGCTGCGTCTATGGCACGTTGACGCCGCATCAGTTTCTCGAGTCGATCGCTCAAAGACGCGCGGAGCAACATGGAGAGTCAAACAGCACGCACCAATCGGCCTGAATAGCTGGAGGTCGACGTGCACCCGGCCGCTTGTTCGGCGGGCTGACGAAATTCCGGAATGGAGATGGTGTGGCCATTCTCGGCGTATGCAGACTCACCAAATCCAGCTCCATGTGCTACTGGCTCGACTCGAGGTATTGAACAGTAACGTAATCGTGATCATGCGAACGAACTGCTGTTCGAGGGCATGATCACGATTGCGATCCGCGATGGCACAACACTTGGAGCGCCAGAGACAGAGCGACCAATTTTGTTGTAGTCCTTTTGGTCAACTCGAGCCTTGAGTCGAAGCGATGGAATGCACGTTCGTGTTAGCTCGCTCCAGAATGGATCCAAATACTCGAAGGTTGTCATGATGAAGAGCTTGCTGGCTGTCTGGCCGTGGGGGAAAGCACATTGGTCTCATGTTGAAGAAGCACCGCCAATCCCATCAGAAATTGAGACGGGCGACAAGGTGCTGTCGCATGTGCCATCCGTGCTGCTCGATCAGCGCAATTGCAGATCTCATTGCGATCTTTGCTACTGTACTTGGTCACCGTGCGCAGTACATGTCTGACGCTGGACAGAGCCATTCAAGCCCAGATCGACGAAAGGAGCGTTTGCATCGACAGCGGAACCACTGCGTTGGCAGCGTTGATCACCGGCACGTACATCCTCGTGGCCAACGCGGGTACATCGCAGTGACTGTCCGGATTGCACTCGAACTGAATGCTAACCAAACAGGGCTGTGCAGGGGACTCGCGATGCGTTCTTGCAAGCAGTGGGGCCGCCATCGAGCTGTCCGTGGATCACAAACCCAGTCTGTTTCATTCGTGACTGGGACTATATCTGCAGCCGGAGGAGCGCGCGCGGATTGACAACGCTGAAGGGTTTGTCAAGAAGAAACGAGTCAACGGTGATCTCGCGGTAAGCTTTACTAACATTCACCCTGTGATATGTTCGTTCTATCACTCGCTGGACTACTGGATATGTTCGCAAGCAGGTTTCTCGGGCTCTGGGAGATTATTACTACAAAGATCGCGAAGACCTGACCGACGAACAACAGATCGTGAGTAGCTGAGCGTAATGAGCCAGCCTGCTCGTCATCTCTAACTAACCGCAACACAGGTATCGGGTGTGCCAGATATCCAGATTCATGCTAGGACCGAAGCAGATGAGTTCCTGATTCTCGCCAGCGACGGCGTCTGGAATTTGAAAAGAGCGACGAGCTATGCATGTATGTACGCCAAGAGATCAACGAGTATGACGCAAATCTGAGGTTAATCGCCGAGGAAATTGCCGATAGTTGTCGCCGAGCTGGGAGGTACAATCGCTTTAGTGAATCGCTCGGGTTTGGCTAGCTAACGAAGTTTGACAGCCAGGACAACAGGACCGTGGTGCTTGTCAAGTTTTCTACCTCCTGACTATTGTGATGCGATGATGGTCTCAGAAGAGAAGTGAACGCTTGGCATTCACTACCTCGTCCTAGTGCATAGCAAACTGGAAGTAGCGGGAAATAAATGTGCGTTTCTCTCTCTATGAGTTAGTAGTTGGGACCGTTGTTGCTGATTGAGTACGCCGACGCGCTCTCGCTAGTCCCAACCGAGGCATGAGTTTTGGTTTCAACACAGACACTTCACCATGAAGTTTGTTCGTCTTCGGCTCCTCTTTGTTCTTGATCTCAAGGGTCGGAGACATCACTGCAGCTATCGCAGCTGATGATAAGCCAGTCTTTGGACCAAGTCGTAGTGACCAGCACTGGTCCGAATAGAGCAGCACCAACAAACTGCTTGCTAGTGCTGTGATGGCAATCGCCCCAAGAGACCATATCTGTCAATAGCAAAATGATCGTCAATGACAATCCTTGCGAAGAGTACGGTAAGCGCTTCTTTACACCTCGTACGTGACCTTGACACTTAGGTCGTCAATAACCGAAACAACCAATCCGACGATGCCTGACCATGTAGCCATGCCCGCCCCATATGAACGAACGCCATTGACCTGAGCACTTGTCAGCAAAATTTACGATTTTTTAGCGGAGAAAAAGCTTACGCACAAGAGTGAGAGAGCTAGGTTTCATCCAAACGTTAGCTATCACATGAGTGATACTGTCAATGACACAGGAATGTACGAGGGTTAGCCCATGTCCAGGGCTCAAATCGAGTGTGACTCGCACCCGTAAATGGTACAACAAGCGCACAGCGCGATGCTGTTGGCGTTCATGAATGCAATTACACTCTGGCATGGGAGTATTAGCCCACGAACAAAAGTAAGTAACGACAGCACTCACAATGGCAAGCAGTACTCGAAGGATGTGGCAAATGCGTGTGTATCGAATGTCAGTCCAGAGCGTTGGGAGTGGGCTTGAAGACTCGCAGTTGAGTTGGAACGAAATGACGCAGCTCAGAGCCCAGTAGACAAGCATCACGAAAGTACCGCCAGCAGCATATGCAATTGGAACGACTGCGAAACACTGAGAGTCGACACTTGGCAGAGTAGTTGAGTCCGTAGAGTTGCTGACGTAACCGATGAAAAAGCACTCGAGAGGAAGTAACTGCATGACAAGGACTGGCAGCGCTAGCCATTCACTGTAGATCCTCAAAAGCACTGTGCACAAATCTTCTGACGGGGCGTTCTTCGGCTGCGGTTTGAACAACGGAAAGCGTTTGACCCCAATGAGGCAAGCAAGGAAAAGTAATCCGGGTACAAATCCGAGCGCCGAGTAGAACGCAATCGTAGGCAATCTTGCTGGATTCAGATGGAACCACAACGGGAAGACAAGACTCAGCCGAAGTAGCTGTGCGACTTCCTTAGCGGTCGCTGGCCACGGCACAGCAGGGAGAAACACGATTGCAGTCGCCTGAACCCAGGGTACAACCTCAAACAGGAAGGTCAGCGCGATCAGCACGTTTTCGAATGCATGCTGACGAGATTTGAAGGGCAATGATTTGCTCGTCGGACCATTCCAGGTTCCAATCCAGCGCTTCAAGCACGAACTGGAGCAGCGTGATGGCGGTGCGGCATCTTCCTGGATGAGCAAATCCAGCTCATCGATTGCCTCTTCGCCCCGCCTCCACTCGCGCGGGAACGCAAATGCATCCTCTATCGCGTCGCTAAAAGTCAGCATCGATCGCACCTTGTGCGTGATCCCAACCCCAACGACCACCACGACAAGGATCGCTGCCGCCGCCACCGGGAGTTCAAAGTACAAGAGCCGGCTGCGGAAGAAGCACTGCGAGCCAGAATACAAGTCGTCGCACTCGCAGCGCTCGCCGCCGTCCACGACGCGGCACTCGCCGTGGAAGCACGTCGCGCCGCTCGCGCCGCACATTCACACACGCCTCGTCTCGAAATATCCACCCCGCAAGGTCATCTGGTCGCCGTCCTCGGCGGGTGGTGCCGACCGAATGACTTGGTTTCAGTATACAGATCCTTACCGCACAGCGGCGTTCGGACCAGTCACGTCCCCCCGCCGCCTCCATTGCCGCGGGAAAGCTCACTCGCGCTCCTCCTCTCGCGCCGCCAGCCCCTCGCCCCCCATGGTCACCACGCGCGCGCAAAGCGCTCGGGCCGCCGCCTCGCCCACCGGCGCGGCGTCCGCTCCGGCCGCGGCGGCGTCAGCGGCCAAGACGGCGACCGCGTTCCGGTACCTGACGCCCGAGGGAGCGCGCCGCATCCTCGAGTACAAGTACAGCGGCTCGGATGCGTCGCTGCTGTACAACCACATCATCTCCCCGCTGGCGCAGAAGCTCGTGGACCACGTGCTGCCGCCGCGGCTCGCGCCTAACGCCATCACCATCTCGGGGCTCGGACTCGTCATCCTGTCCCACGCCGTGCTGCTGTGGTTCTCGCCCAACATGGAGGAGGACGCGCCGCGCTGGGCTTACGCGCTCGCCGGGCGTCTCGCTGCTGCTCTACCAGATCCTGGACGTGGCCGACGGCAAGCAGGCGCGCAAGACCGGCAACTCGTCGCCGCTCGGACTGCTATTTGACCACGGGTGCGACGCGCTCAACGTGGTCGTCAGCGCATGCACCTTTGCTTCGACCATCAAGCTCGGTCCCTCCTTCTGGGTACGTTCAATGACCCGTCTATCTTCATTTCGGTGTGGAGGGTGCTCACGCTGTTTTTCTTGTGGTGTTTTGCAGTCGCTGCTGCTGCTGCTCGCGCCGGCCCAGGTATTCTTCATGGCGACGTGGGAGGAATACTACACGGGCACGCTGGCGCTGCCGATCGTAAACGGACCCAACGAAGGCCTCGCGGCAATGTACTCGATCTACATCGGCACGGCCATCGTTGGCCCTGAGATCTGGACGCAACCCAATCCGATCTTCCCGCAGCTCCAGAACAACCAGGCATTCGTGATCATGACGTTCAGCGCTGCCATGATTCAGTGCCTCGTCAGCGGTGAGCGATAAGCTTGGAATTCCTGATTGTGTTGAAGTACGATTGCTAACGATTGTTTCTGCAGTGTTTGTCGCCGTATGCTCACTCGAGCGCAAGGCTCGTGATGGTGCTGCTGCGTTGCTGGGCATCACGCCGTTCGGTGCACTCATGGCGCTCTCAGCTTTCTGGGTGATGAGCTCGCCCTCGGACATCTTCACTGACCACCCTCGGCTCATCATGTGGATCGTCGGGCTCCACTTCGCCAAGGTTTGTGATCGTTGTTTGCTGCAATATCGGACGTCACGCTAATACGATAGTTGCATTCAGATGGTCATGCACATGATGCTAGCGCACATGTGCGAGGAGCCATACTGGCTGCTGCGCAAGACGTTCTCGATCCAGCTTGCAGTTTCCTCCCTTCTCGTCGTAGGAATTGTTCCGCTGGTAAGTGATTCCGGCTGCGAGAACTCCTACCCTTTTTTTTCGTGTATCTGACGACACTCCGTGTGGATGAATTTCTAGGGTCACGAAAAGGCTGTTGTGGAGCTCTTCTTCGTGCTCACTGTAGCGTCATACCTCCACATGATTTACTACGTCGTCACGGAGCTTGCGACAGTGCTGGACATCCACGTCTTCAAGGTCAAGCAGGTCTAGACGTCTTTGATACGTTTTTGCTTGACGTGGACTGCGAGATCCCTTTAGTTCGCAGCGGTAGTTGTTCTTGTCAAGGCCGATGATTGTTGCAGGTGTCTCAGTGGTGGCGCTTGCTCTTTTTCATCAAATAGAATCTTGTTTCCCCCCTGAAATGCTGTTGTCAGCTTATATGTTTGCGAGTCTAGCGGCGTGCGCGTTCTCATCAAAGCTACGGGTGTGTTCGAAAGCGCGTTGCAGTTGCTGTTCTTATGTGAGCGGACGGCAACGCCTCAGGAACCCACAGCTACTATCAGCAGCCGTAACAGCAACTATGATCGCAACAACAACCACTATAATCGATAAAACGCCAACTACAACCGCGAACGTCTTTCCATGCGTCTTGCGGCCCTGTAACAGCATAAAATATGTTACAACGCAACGCACTACCTCATAGATCATTGGTTCATTGCACGCACCGGAACAAGTCTGGGCTGGGCCATCGGCGTCTGCAGCTGATTCACGCGCTTGTCAAGCAGCTGGTACCGCTGGAGCAATCCGCGAGTTGACTCGTTAAACTCTCGCTCGAGTTTTTTCAGCGAGTCTGCTAGCAGCTCATTTCTCTCGTCGTAGAGTTTACCGCTGGTCACAAGACTCACGATCTGACCCTTAATCTGGGTCATCTCGGTCAGGCGACTCTGCTCCTGAAGATCGGCGTCGTATTTACGCCGCTTCGCCTCTGCCTCCAGCTCCTGAATCTGGCTGCGTTGCACGCGAAGCTCATCTAGCACATCCTCCGCTTCTGCCCCCTTCATTCCACCGGCGTTGCCACTCGCACCAGCTTGGGACTGGTTCAGCTGCCCATGCATTAGCTGAGATAGTCTGTGGTTGAGCGTCTCCAGCGAAGGGAAGAGCCCACTCGCGTGCTTGTCAAACTCGGCCTGGTTGTGCATCAACTCGTCCTTCTGCTGCACTAGCTGCGCAATAGTCTCCTCCATCTGCTTGACATACTTGCGCAACTCGAGCGGCGACTGCATGCTCGCATCGACATCCGGGCTCTCCACAAACACGCCGTCGTCAGAGGGTGTTCGCAGCGGGGGCACCTCACCCATCGAGGGCGAGGGGGCCTCCAGATGCAGCTGCTGCTCGTCGTCGTCGTCCACCACGTTGTCAAAGTCCAGCGCCTGCGTCACAAAGTCGCGCGAGTACTCTCCGAGCAGCTTGGCCGACGTTCTCGGCGACGTGTGGCTCTGCACTCTGTGCGCGGGGCTCATGCGCGCCGTCCTCCCAGCCTGTCACAGACGCGGGCGTCACCACCGCCGCGGGCTTGGCGTTCGGGTTCCACTTGTGGATTGCTGCGCGGCCGATACGCTCGTTCCTAACGTCCGACAGCTCCGCGAGCCGCATGCGGTCCGTCCGCCGCCCCGAGCTCCCGCTGCCGTCGTCGTCGTCGCCCACCGCCGAGCGCGACAGCCGCAGCAGCCGCTCGCTGGCGCTCGTGGGCGTCGACTGCAGCGAGCGGAAGGCGTTGGCGCGCGGGGGCGACGACAGCGCACGGTGGCGCGCGGCCACGTCGCCGTCGTCCGTGCTCAGCGGGGCCGGCGCGCGCGGGCGGCCCATGTAGCGGTGCAGCTGCGTGAGCTCGGAGCGCGCCTTGGAGATGCGCGCGTTCAGCAGCGCGTCCTGCGCCTCGGCGTCTGGCGCGGCCACGTCCGCCATGGGCGGTGGCTCTTCTCGCTTGTGGTGGCGGCGCGGAAATACGGAAATGCGCGTGGATTATTATTGATTGTCTCTCTGCAGGTTGAAGGCATGGGCAAGAGCGCTGCCAAGAGGCGGCGGAGGAAGGCGCAGGGCGACGGCAGCGGCGCGCAGCGGGGTGCTGGTGGACGAGAGGATGAAGATGCTGAGAGTGGCGAAGCGAATGAGACCGGCGGAGACGAGCAGCGAGGCCCAGAGGCGGAGCTGGAGCCCCCAAAAGACGAAGGTTTACCAGTTGAGAGCCCATCATCGATGGAGCAGGATGCCATTGCTGGGCCAGATAGCAGTCCACAAGAGCGAGGGCTTGATGTCGAGCAGCACGGGCAGAGCGGAACGGAAGCGATGACGGTTGTGGAAGGCAAACGCGTGCTACAGCGGTTCTTCTCCGTGTTAATGATGGCCAACCTGTCACCCCATGCAGCGATCAAGCCGCTGTGCGGCAGCTCGTGTGGCAGTTAAGGATATTCAAATCGCACTTGCATCCAACGGCTGGAAAGAAGAGTTGCTGCCTATTGAAGCAAACGCTCTTGCTGCTGTTGGTCGCATGGATCCCGAGTCAGACACCGTTGACCCACAGCCTGTGTACGACATTGCAGGAGCGATCGCGTTCAAGGTCGAGCTTTGCGAGTTCCAAATACGCGCTCAAATTCGAACCAATGCGGCTGGCAAGGCGTCACGAGGGAGATTAGATGTGCAGCGGGTGGTCAGCCGGCTAGTAAATGGCTATCTTTCACCCGAGGCAGTTTGCATTGCTGCCAAAAGAGTTTGGGAGCATGGTTGAAGAAAAGTTAGGACTCTCAATGGGCAACTGGCTAGCCACAATACTGTTTGCACGGATCATGCGCCGGCCATTTGCGCGTAACTTTTCCCAGATCCAAGAAGTCGATCGACTAGCGTTCATTGATGCCTTCGAGCGGTTCTGCTTGCGAGCAGAATTCTCATTGGATTGCCTTGAAGGTCAGATCCGAGAGCTAGTGAACAAACACACAGACCTGCACAAAGTCTTTCGAGATATGGATGCTGATGGTTCTGGCACAATATCAGGACAAGAGCTAGTTGCGTTCTTACACCGGGAAGCGCACGTCGAATATCCTGTAGATGTGCTTACGGCGTTCATAAAGAGATTTGATACAGACGGAAACGGATCACTCGATTACGGCGAGTTTATCGACTTTGTGCGACCAAGACAATTTGGAATCCAAGTACTCTCACCGTTTGGACTCTTCTATCTGCCGTTGGATCGGTCCACGCCAATGAAAGAGGTCTTTGAAACTATTCGAACAAGAATGTTTTGGCTCCAGCACAACGATCTGCTCGCGAAAAACGCTGCTGGACCTCGAAAACTACGAGAGTCACAGACCAAATGGAGTCAAAGGCAATTCTAAGCAAGTGAGTGGGCCTCCCAAGCTCAAAGTGACAGAACAGTTTCGTCTAGCGCGGCATTTCGGTACTCTACCAGTAAAGACAGATGAAAAGGCTCTAGTGAGTAGTGTTTTTGAAAATGGGGAGCTCATAGTTTTGACTAGTGCTGAAAGCGAGGCGACAACCAATGCTACCATCATCAGTGGCACAGGCAATGCTCAATGTCTTGAAGCACCGAAGTTTGAGTATCGCCTCAAACCATCGACGAAACGCAATATCCCATTATTATTCGCGCACTCAACCCTGCTAACCAGCCACCGCATATTGGATACAAACAAAAGGAAGCAATCTCTTACTAGATGAGATAATTAAACTGAGTTTGTGGTGGCGAGGATTTCTGTGGGGTCACAGCAATTGATGAGCTTCTTGGGCTTGGGATTCGAAATCACATCAAATCTCGCGGCAGCTGCATTTTTGTCATGCGTCGATTCTTGGAGGCAAAGGATCAAGAGGGATCGTCGCCAACCAGAAGCGTGCATCATTTGGAAATGTACAGGAGGTTCCATCGCAAAGTGCTGTGCTTACCTGAAAATCCAGTGATCTCCGCCCGTTTTATGGCATCTGCGAGCAATAGAAATTGTATCGTGAGGCTAGTCTAGTAGTTGCAGTTATCCTGTAGACTCGGCGATTTTAGTTGATTCTAACCCCGGTTGCACAGATAATCCACGGGTGGCTGGGATTTCTTCTACAAGTTCGCATGTAGTAGCATGTACCAGGGACTACACAGAGTAATCCTCTCCCGATTTCAGGCGGCCTAGCTCACAATTCCCGATTTCCAGAGCAGCTTGATTGTTCGGTTCATCTGACCAACGGCGCTAGCACTATGTGTCCGCCCGGATGACCGGCAAAACAAAGAAATATGGTTAAGATGTTCAAACAAGTAGGTGGGTTGGCATCATCATGTCCCCATGCCCTCTATAACGCCTTCACTTCTCTACATCTTCGGAGGTCAAGTCACGGGCATTTTCACTTTGAATTTATCAACCAGAAACATCAGTTCAAGCGTCTCAACAGCATTTGGGGTGCTAGAGAAGAAATCGGTCGCGTCTAGCGGTGTGGTGGCAGCAGCAGGAGACACTATTGCTCAAGCTGCACTAAATATTGCTTGCAAGGCTGGTTTGTAGCATTCTATCGGTCGAGGAAATACTTCATCCCCCGTTGATGTTCCTCCAGTCGAGCTGAGCACGGCTACATGGGAATCTTTTTCTCTGCCATTGGTGATGGCATCATGACGACAGCTGCCGAAGTTGTCTCGTGGTTTCCCTGACATGTCCATCGCTGTTTAGTGCTACACCTCAAAAGGAGAGCAAGCTCAGCAGCAGACATGCACAAAGTTTAGTTCACGTGGCTTGATCGAGTTGAAGTGTAAAGTTCGCACGTACTTAATGCGAATCATCGTGCCAGTGTCGTCAGTATCACCGAACACACCACCGCCATGCTTCGGCGGCTCAAGAACGACGACAGGTATGCGCGTCTGGCGGGGCCCTGGCGCTCCACGCGGCGCCAACTGCCTCCCCATACTGACCGCAAGCGTGCTGGTTGTGCGTGTACCAGCGGAGGAAGCGCCTCGGGGGCCGCAGCGCCCGCTGAGAGCGGCGGGGATGAGGCTGCGGACGGAGGCGCGGCCGGCCAGATGTCGTCGCTGCAGAAGTATCGGTCGCAGACCATGAAGGACTACGGGCTCATGATCGAGTACAAGCACTTGCGGCAGCATGTGCCAGCGGGCATCTACGTGCTGCCGAGTTTCGACCAGGGGCGGGTCTGGTACGGCGTCATCTTCGTGCACACGGGGCTCTACCGCAACGGCATCTTCAAGTTCACCATCTATCTACCAGAGGAGTGCGTCGTCGACATTGCTGCCTTGCTCATGATGCTCTGCGTTGACTAAAGGCTATTTGCTTGGTAGCTACAACGGACCAGGAACGTACCCGCGGATCGTGTTTAACACGAGCGTCTTCCATCCCTACGTGTTCCCGGAGGTGCGTAGAAAGCTGGGTGTACGAGTGTGCGAGGTGGGGTGTTGCTAAACGGCTCTCATCGCTTCATCAGACCAAGGAGCTGGACCTGAAGCCCAAGTTTCCTGAATGGGACCCAGAGCTGCACTACATGGTGGCGGTGCTGACGTATCTCAAGAGCATCTTCTACCTCAAGGATTTTCCGCAGACAGAAGCTATTGCCAACCCAGATGCCCTCGAGATGTGAGTAGCTCTGTTGTGAGCTAGGTATGAACAGATAGAGAATGACGTAGTGATCATTTGTTGTTCCAGGTTCCGCCACAACCCTGAGGAGTATGTCGAAAATGTTGAGAGCTCGGTCGAGACATCGCTCGAGAACGTCTACAACAACGAACAGGGCTCAACGATCCGTTTCACCAAGCACAGTCCAGCGCACGACCACTTACGGCAAGAGCTGTTCGCGCAGCTCGAGTCAAAGCCTGTAAGCGAGGAGTGCAAATTATTCGTGGTTTGGAATGCATCCTGACAAGATTCGCATCGATATTTCGCAGGAGGTAAAGGACCGTCCGAGCGAGACCCTTGAAGAGAAGCTTGCGGTGCCCCCACCGTCCGCCTCGATGTCTCTAGTCACGGCGACTGTGGCAGCAGCAGCTGCAACGTCGGAAGGCACAACCGTGTCGGAAGAACCGATGCCTGATGCAGGAATGTCTCCCTAGTTGCGAATGGGTTGGATGGACAGATCGCTATGCGTGGGATTGCAATCACGCATAAATGTAAACCACAGAATACATGCACAATGAGTATTCCGGCCACCGCAAGTTACAACTGGGTTGAACGACACGATGTGAGGTTAAATGGAAGAGTGATATAAGTGTCGGTCGCCGTCGTGGCAGCGGTGATGAGGTGGATGTCGGCGCCCGCTTCCTGCTGGTGAACGACCCAATGCGCACGGATTTCGAGGTCTACTCGTCTTCTTCCGACTGGATGAACTTGGAGTATGACGTGTTTTGGCATTCGCCATTCGCATCGAATACTGCCTTGTAGAACGAGCCATCAGCGCCGACAACTGTGCATAAGCGAGAAAGAGTTAGTCGGTAAACTATTGTAGTATATCTGATCTTGAGTGCTCAGGTCACCGCACCAACAATGGTGTTCTTCTCGGCACCAAATGCGCAGATTGTGCGAGTCTCGGGCACGCGGAATTGTGCAAAGCTCCACTCCGAGCTGAAGTACTTGGGCAAGAATCCGCGCATAAACGAGAAACTGCAGCGCAAGCATAACAGGTCAGAAAAAAAAATGATAGTCTGCTCACCCACTGGTTTTGAAGCGCTTTACCTTGATTTGGAGTTCTCCGTGCCCTCTTCGTCACCACTGCGCGGGGCGCTGTTGTACTGCGGAACGATAGGAGCGCTATCGGTCGAGAAACCACCATTCGCGCCTCCTTCACCGAGCGAGAAGACGTGCACAGTACCCTTTGTCACTTGAGCATGCAAGCAGCTGCGAGTTCGGGCTGAAGCAGATGCTGTAGATCTCGGCACGGTCCGCTCCGCGTCTGATCGAGCGCACCAGTTAGTGTCGTTTAAAATGAGCAAACCATAACAAAAATGTGGACCTCACCGAAGCTCCTGCATGATCTGACCGCTCTGCGTATCAAATACGCGAATGAGCGTACCCTTGTCCGACGAAGTAGCGAGGCGCGTGCCGTCGAGGTTCAAGCAGATCTATCCACATTGAAATCATTAGGACTGGCTCCGCGAGTTAAAGATCCCAGACAAACATCAGTGTCGTACTTGTGAGAGTTCGGCTTCGTGAGCCGTGATGAGCGTCGTCTTGCGCAGATCGTAGAGCTCGATGCGGACCGTGCCGCGGCTCACACCAGGGCAGGCAAGCACCGTATTTGACGCGCTCGGACACAACGCGCACAGTCCTTTCGGGTTCGCGATGGTCTCGATGTGGTCCACGAGCTTCAGGTCGGCTGTGCGCGAGAAGAGAGTGCGTGAGTGCGTTTTCAACAAACCACTACGAGCAGCAAGTGACGCACAGAAGTTGTAGACGTAGATCTTGTTCTGCAGCACGACGACGACCCGGTCGCGGCGGAGCTTGACAGCCTTGACCTCGCTCCGGAAGCTCAGCTCGCCGATGTTGCGGCTCTGGTGGTCGTCCCAGATCATGACCTGCCCAGCCAGCCGGCTCCGCTGTGAGCCAGCCGCGCCTCACCACCAAACCAGCAGGGTCCCCGCACCTTGTTGGGAGGGTACCTTGGGTTGCGTCCTCCGCCGACGATGGCGAGGATGTTGCAGCGGAACAGCATCTCCACAATGCCGATGCCTCCATTGGAAAAGTCTGCAGCGGCATGCAGCGCGCGTGAGCCTCTCATCCTCCGCCCAGCGCCCCCGAGCGCCTCGCCCTACCGCGGTGGAAAGTCTCCTTGAACGGGTCGCAGTTGAAGATCTTGAAGCCCGAGTCCGTGCCGCACGCGAAGCAGCCTGTAGCCCCAAGATCCGCCGTCAGCCCCGCACGCCGCCGCGCCCGCCGCACGCACGCACCGTTGTCCTGGTTGAACCCCACGAAGAGGAGCTCGTTCTGCTGCTCGCGGCTCAGGTTCATGGACGACATGGCGCTCGCCGCTCGCCCTTCTCGACGCTTCCTCGCTGCGAGGCCTTCTTCGTTTTCTCAGCGCCGTGCACGGAAGAGGCGTGTGCTGGTGGTGCGGTCCCTCGTTGGACAGAATGAGGGACCAACGAGGGATGGCGTTCCGAACATTCCCACCTTGAAGCGGGAGGGTGACTCGATGAGCGAGCGCACTTGAAGCGATGAAGTGCCCTCATTCTCATTGACGACAGAGACGAGGAGGACCGACGACGAGCAGTTTGCCACCTTGGGTCTTGGATGTCTTTAACGTACAGTAATGCTAGGGCAGTTCGGTTCACGCCGAGTACCTTCCCTTCGACATGTGACAGCACAACCGAGATCTGCGTCGGCGTGACTCGAGAACTGATCGCAAACTACTGCAAACGCCCGCCAGAGCCCAACCACGTCCATTCACAGAGTTTAGCGTGACAACTGGGTCCACGTGACAGCCGGATACCCGCGTTTTCGTTTGTTGTCGCCGCTCTAAAAGCGTAAACTCGGGCGTGAAAACGTAAATGCGTCAACCAACTTGTCATCTCGATCCACATTCAAAGCGCGACAACTCCTGCATACTCCTAAAAGCAGTCACCAAACTGCCAGCCGACTTCATATAATTCAGCAGACTGAGGGCGGTCCGCGCACTTTAGGCCGTTGACTACCTGGTCACGCACTCATTACATGTCGAAATTGGTAGAAATCTTCTTTTCACGAATGCCTTGACGAAGCCCAATATCAATCTTCAAGCCGTACCCCGGAATCAATGGCGGCCATAGCCTCGAAGACTTTGCGCTCTAGACAGGCCTAGTCTTGACAAACACTGCATCTTCATCCCAACGGGTCCGACTGCTCTCCCACCCATGGATATTGACTTTCAAGTCGTTGTTCCCATCTACGTCAACGTAACGGTCGGTCTCGTGTCGTGCTGTTTTCAATCACAAACCCGGTGTGGTGCTGTGTTAAGGGCATCAAACAAAATTTTGGGAGTGTAGTTCGAACGGAATCTGTAGTTGGAGTTGCTGGTGACAGTCTGTGATGTAATTGTCGACGAGTAACAGTGCTGACATCTTCATGAGCACAACAAGTGCATAGAACTAAGACAATGATTGGTACACACAAAGACCCTCGTTTTGCTCAGAGAACTCCCGGTATCTTTTTTCCTTAACATTATTTTGTAGTGCGTTTTACTGTGCTTGCCAGACTTCATGGTGACTGAGTGGTGAAACATGACTCTGAATTACAGTTGTGGCATAACTGCATCATCACGTACGGGAACTTGACCACGGAACCTTCGTCGCAATACAAAACAAATTCCATTTAGTCCGTGTTCTGCCTCGGATATGCCCACCAAATCGCCAAGTCGAACGAGGTGTTTTGTTCGATCGACGAGTAGCTATGTCAACCACCTGGTCGCTTCGATATTAGCTTGCACCCAGCAGCACTAGCTCGATGTCCAGAGCATTGAGGCGAAGTCTTCGTGATCTCTTATGGTATAGTGGCCAGGCAGTCTAGCACATTGGGTCTTATGAAACGCCAAGTATTCTCCACCGGAATCGAATGGTTCGTTACCTGACCGCAAAGAGAACATTGTATCCAACATCTTCTCCACTCAGCCACATTTTACCACGTCGCCACGATATCAGCCGTGTAATGCAACGCTATTCAACACGACTCAGCATAAGTTGACAACAATTTTTCACCCCGGACATATTCCTGGCTCTTATGAGCACTACAAGGCTCAGGGTAGATCGCTAGAAGTAGGATGCAGAGTAGATTTGGGTATATCATCGAAATCTGTAGTGGACCTTGAATGGACATATTATTGATGGAAGCTAGCGCTTCTGAGAGCCTTCGCTTGTATTGTAAGTTAATTGTTCGAAATTATACTAGGACTTGATGTCCTTCGGCGTCATCCATCGTACTCACGATACAACTCCACCCTGTCATATGCCAGCTTAGTGACCGACCTCGCTCGATCTTTGGTTCACGTGCGAGGTCATGAGTGAATATCTCTGACAACAAGGTCCTTCTGCAACGGACTAAAAAAACTAATAACCCAGCGATATAAGAGAGATCACAGTACTTGGGCTCCCGGCTTCTCGGGAGGGAAGATTCCCAAAGACCCTCAACTAGCTGGAGGACTCGTCCGTTGATGGGAAGAAAGAAGATGCGTGTACTCCTTGAGGACTTGAGACGCTCAAAGACTCGCATCTTTACAATAAGCTCGTCTCTAACGGCGATGCTGAGACCCAAGCACTTGGCAATGTTAGTGGCGACAATCTGTGCACTGAGGCGATGCCCACAGAAGGTAGCACAATAGTAAGCGGAGTTCCGCGACTCGCCGAGTCCCTCTGACAGTCGCATCTCGTTACAGAAGCGCAGTGCACCACCACAAGCGATTTCGCGACCACTGCACGCACGTCAATGAATCACACGCGACTATAATGCAATACCTGATACGCCGATACTCACCGTTGTAGCCTCACCAGAGCTGGTAGAGCTGTCGCTAGACTCCATCGACACCACGACAGACGAACCCGATCCCGAAGCGCTTATCGGCGTGCTCGTAATTTGTCGGTAGTCAGCGCTGAACGCGACGCCGCTACCCGCCATCACGTCTCTGCTTGACGCGTCAGCACTATCCACACCGCTCAACAAGGACGCTGGTTCGCCGTCGACGCCACTCCACCGTACCATTGCGTGGAGCACGGTCGTTGTCTGACTGTGGCGAGCCAGCGCCGCTGATCCGGCGGATACGATGCTCTCACGAGCTGGATGGATCACACAGTATCTGCCAGCGCTCGCACTGGTGGAGCACCACTGCTCGGCTCCTAGCGGTTTGCGGTCTGTCTGTCGGCTTGCCGCTGTAAGGTGTCAATCGCGCACGGCGCTTTGCCACGTCAGACTGTTCAAGATACGCTTCAGCTTCAAGGTACGCTGTAGCCATTTACCGGTGAGTCACCGGTTTGTTTTCGTACTGACTGGGTGCCACAATGGACTGACCCGCCCAGACAATCCAGCTGTGCGGCAGCTTCAACATGTGCAAATCCTCGTTCGCGTGCCTCAGTTCTTGCGTGTCGCCTGATGAGACCGGTCACTGCAACTAGCAGAGAGCTGGGCGGCACATGGTCCATCTGAGGTCAGACGCCTGGGCACAATGACTGAACTGTGTAATCATGCGGAGAGCGCAAAAGAGAGGAAACAATAATCGATGTGGAGGCGCATGTGCACCATTCATTGCTTGTTGAAGACGCAGTTCCCTTGGCCCTGCACTGCATGCTGCAGTCCTGTGCGAGGTGAGCACGACCCTCAGCACTTTTCGAGGCTGGTCGTTTCGACCGCCAAGACCCCTTTTTACACTTCCTGACGATCCATTTGGCAAATCCGACTAATCGGGAAAGGGCCGAGTCATCCTCGCTTCTTGTCGCCCGGTGGAACGCAAGATCGGCCGAAGCTTGACGAGCAAAGTGCCCCTCGCCGCCCAGCTGCGCTCCCATGCGGCGGGATTGTGGAGTGCATGGCGCTTACAGCATCATCGGCAGGCACATACCAACGAAAGTATCTGGGCTCGAAACGCACAGTGCGGCAAGCGGTGATCAGCAATGTCCTTCAACGCAATGCACGGCCGAACAGATGATGCCATAGGCACTTGGCTCCCAAGCAAAGTGTCCAAAACGCCTTGAACTTCAATATGAGTCAATTGCGTTTCATTCGCGCGATTTCAAATCGCTCCTCCGCGTTCACTGCATATGTCGATGGGCGTCTGGAAGTGATGGCCCAATCGCTTCAGCCGCAATCAGCACGCTCACGCGAAACCAAATACCTCGTCTAGCATAGTGCGCAAGCTCGAGAGCCCACTCTGCCGCCGTTACGCCGGACAATACTGAACCAGTCAGAGCGATCTTCAACCGAACCGCGTCGCCCCTTTTCTCGTCTAAAGATGCCACGTATCGAGTCGAGCGCGGTGGCTCGATGATGGTCTTGCCTGCCCTGCCGTCGCCTCTCCACGGCCCGCGGTGCGTCGTCGGCGCAAAGCTCGAGGGCCTCGAGGGCTGTCGTGGTCTCTCACTTTGGATTTTTCCAGGCCGCCCTCCAAGCTCCTCAGCCCCCCTCGCCTCCTTCCCAACCCCAGCGATGCAGCGCCAGGTCCTCCGCCAGCTCCCGCGCACGGTCGCCAAGGCCGCCGGCCGCCGCCAGGCCCCGCTCCAGTTCTCGCGCGCCTTCTCGGCTCCGGTGCAGGTCAAGCAGACCAACCTGTTCATCAACGGCGAGTTCGTGCCGTCCGTGACGGGCCAGACCTTCGAGACGTTCAACCCGTCGACCGAGGAGAAGATCGCTGACGTGGCCGAGGCCACCACGGGTGACATTGACCGCGCCGTTGCTGCTGCTCGCGCTGCCTTCGAGGGCCCGTGGCGCAAGATGGACCCTGCTGAGCGCGGCCGCCTGCTCTACAAGCTCGCGGACCTCGTCGAGCAGAACCAGGATGAGCTCGCCGCGCTTGAGGCGCTCGACAACGGCAAGCCGTGCACGGTTGCCAAGGCGGCCGACCTCGGCCTCGTCATCTCGGCGCTTCGCTACTACGCCGGCTGGGCTGACAAGATCCACGGCCAGGTGCTCCCGATCTCGGGACCCTTCCTTGCCTACACCAAGATGGAGCCGGTCGGAGTCTGCGGCCAGATCATCCCGTGGAACTTCCCGCTGCTCATGGCTGCTTGGAAGCTCGGCCCTGCTCTCGCGGCCGGCAACACCGTCGTGCTCAAGCCCGCCGAGCAGACGCCGCTGACTGCTCTCCGCCTTGGTGAGCTCATTGCCGAGGCTGGCTTCCCCAAGGGTGTTGTCAACATTGTGCCTGGTGTCGGCCCCGTGTCGGGTCGCCACCTCGCCCAGCACCCGGACGTCGACAAGATCGCCTTCACCGGCTCGACCGAGGTCGGCTACCAGATCATGCGCACTTCGCACGTGAGCAACCTCAAGCGCGTCACGCTTGAGCTCGGCGGCAAGTCGGCCAACATCATCCTCAACGACGCCGACCTCGACCTCGCCATCCAGCAGGCGCAGTCGGGTCTGTTCTTCAACCAGGGCCAGTGCTGCATTGCCGGCTCCCGCGTGTACGTGCAGGAGGGTATCTACGACGAGTTTGTGCGCCGCTCGGCTGAGGTCGCCCAGGCCCGCACTGTTGGCAACCCGTTCGATGCCAACACGGACCAGGGTCCGCAGATTGACGAGGGTCAGTTCGAGAAGATCCTGGGCTACTGCAAGGAGGGTGTGAAGGAGGGCGCCAACCTCGTCACGGGCGGCAACCGCGTCGGTGACAAGGGTTGGTTCGTCGAGCCGACCATCTTTGCCGATGTCACGGACGACATGAGCATTGCTCGCGAGGAGATCTTCGGCCCGGTCATGTCGATCCTCAAGTTCAACACTGTGGACGAAGTCATCCATCGCGCCAACGACTCGGTCTACGGCCTTGGCGCTGGTGTTGTGACCCAGAACATCGACAACGCCATCAAGATCTCGAACGGCGTGCGCGCGGGCACGGTGTACGTCAACTGCTACGACAAGTTCGACTCGATGACGCCGTTCGGCGGCTTCAAGGACTCGGGCATTGGTCGCGAGCTTGGCCAGGCTGGCCTCAACGCCTACCTCGAGAACAAGACGGTCATCATCAAGCGCCCCGAGGACTCGCTTCCTTAGATCGTTCACGCATGGAGAGGAGGAGGAGGTTCACTTTTGGCTTTGCTCTGACGAGCGCGTTCGTTTAGTTTTGCCGAAAGAGAGGCACCGTTTATACAATAAACCGATCATTCGAAAGCAGCCCCGAGCTTTGCAGCTCCATCCTGGGATGGAGCTGCTGGATTTGTTACCTCACGGTACCTCGTCCATGGCGCTTCTCTGCTTCTGAAGTAAGAGAAACATATCACCGCTGACGCAGCGCATTTACGTTCAGTCTCTGCTGGAAAGTAGAAAGCATTTTTTCTGCAATGTCAAGTGGCGGAAGTGCTACTCGCTGTTGTCTACGGGTGTAACCTAGCGGATTCACTAGCTGAAAATCATCAATGGAGTTTCTCCACGAGACACACTACGCTGAAAGACATGTCAATCCTGATTTGAATCGGTATCGTCGTCCTTCCTAGCAGTGGGTTGCTCGAAGGCCCGTGGGTCAGCAATGACTGGCCAAGGCGATTTTCGAGTCTCCCTTACGCAAGCGATCTAGTCCTCGTGACGAAATCGAGTCGTTGTGCTTGTTGCCTGCTTGCCGCGATCGGCAGGAGCCCAAGATCGGCTGAACCCACCTTTCCCCTTTCCGATTATCTTTCAAAACTGTCCACTGCGCCGGCAAACTCCCCGCCGAATTCACACATCGAGCCCCATAGTGCGCCTGCTGCGCGCTTCAACTGCGCCGCCCAGATTCGTAATTAGTTCCCGACCCTACATGATGCAACATGTTCCCCCCTCCCGGTCCGTTTCCCTGTTGCGCTTCTTCTCTCGGCTGCAGGTCGAGCCCCGCGCTGGAAAGGCCGCGAGCCGCGCTCGCCCGACGCCCGCCCCGCCTCCCCCGCCACCTCCCGCCGCTCCATCATGGGCAACTTCCTGGCGTCGCCCATCACCGACAAGGACACGGCTGGCGGTGCCGGCAACGGCATCGTGTTCGCCATGTCCAACATGCAGGGCTGGCGCTCGACCATGGAGGACTCGCACATCACGGACCTAAACCCCGAGGGGCTGCCGGACGGCACGGCGCTCTTCGCCGTCTTTGACGGCCACGGGGGCACGCTGACCGCAGAGATCGCCTCCAGGGACCTCACGGCCATGCTGGCCGCAAAGTTCAAGGACGCAGGGGCGTTCAAGGACGGACAGCTCGTCGACCCCGAGCGCGCGGGTAGGGCCATGCGCGACGCATACATGGAGCTGGATAGACAGATCCGCAAGGACCTGGACGCCAACGACCAGAGCGGCTGCACCGCCGTCTCCGCGCTCGTCACCAAGACACACATCATTGTCGCCAACGCCGGTGGGTGCAGTGGCCGGCAGAAGCGCAGGCAGAGGAACCAGCTCACCAAGTGCGTGCTGTTGGTGCAGGTGACTCGCGCTCCGTGCTGGCCAAGAGCGGCGCGACTGTCGAGATGTCCTACGACCACAAGCCTGTCAACGTACGCCCTTGCATGGATCCGAGCTCGGAACCGTGGCTGTCGCAGACTCTAACCTCTGGTGGTGTGACTCACAGCCGGGCGAGCGTTCGCGCATCGAGAAGGCGGGCGGAACAGTTCGCGGCAATCGTGTCAACGGAGACCTCGCGGTGCGTTCATGCATGCACTTTTGGCCTTTTTTCCGATGGTGTCTCATGGAATACTGGCTTCGATTCTCCAGGTGTCTCGTGCGCTGGGCGATTTTTGCTACAAGGACCGATCTGATATCCCTGACGAGCAACAGAAGGTGTCAGCTGAGCCAGACATCAAGATCCATGCAATTGACGGAGAGGAGGAGTTCCTGGTGCTTGCATGCGACGGCATCTGGGATGTCATGACGAATGAGAGCTTGTGCGACTACGTGCGCGAGTTGTTGCGCAACGGAGAGAAGGACCTCAACCTGATCGCCGAGGAGCTCTTGGACTACAGCCTCCGTGCTGGAAGGTGCGGTGCAAGACATTCTGTTGGATATAATCATCATTGCTGACCTAATGCTTGTTGTTTGCAGTCGCGACAACATGAGTGTGGTGCTTGTCAAGTTCCCGGCTGCACCCACAGGCGAAGGTGGCGGTGTCATGGCAGTCCGCGCTCAGCGTGAGAAGGAGGACAAGGAAGCTGCCGAGGCTGCCCAACAGGAGGAAAACGCAAACTAGCGCATGTATGTGCTCTCGCTCGATGGACAAACAAAGAAACCCTCTCTAGCCGCTAGAAGCTGTGTGATCCGTTCTATCGCTAGTGATCCGCGGCAACTCTGCCAGCGTACCCGCAGACCGCTAATCAACTAAGTAAACCTGCCGCCTTCCACGATGTTAGTTGCCCCACGTAGCTGGAGAATTAGTTTTACTCCACAGAAGTGGCTTCGGAATGGCTGGCATCCACGTCATTAACTCATGTTTCACCGAGGCTCCTACCCTCTGCCCTCTCCACTAGAGCTATACGGGACTCACACCTTACCCAACACAGTTACCACGCGTGGTAGTGCTCCCTCACCACCACGATATTGGAATTGTTCTTGATGTTGACGCGTCCTGTGCAGGTAGCGCCAAGGCGAAATGCCTGTCGCCTGCTCGCAATGGATTACCTCCGTGAGTCCGCGCACCGGTGACAGACATGTTCTGAATCTGCGCGGCACTGTTGATGACTCGTGGTTGGCCTTGCTTCGACTGTGATCTGCAACAGCACAAGTCCTGCCGAGCCACCTAACCGCGGAAAGCAGGGTAGAGCTTCACAGGCTGGGGGTCGCCGCAAAAGCCAGCCAAACAGGTCGCGACGTCGTCATCGGGGGGAATCCGGCTGCTCGCAGTTCATTAAACCTGCGTGGCCCTGGATGTGAGCCGGGAAATGCGGCCGCTTGGACTCTATCTTGCAAATTTACAACTCGAGCAAGATAGTCTTGGCACCGAGTGAACCAGACCGAGGAATCCAACAGCGTCTTTGGGCCTTCAAGGCGGTCTTCATGGCGCTCGGTTCCTTGATGGGTTCATGGAACTCCACGCAAATGAGAAACATGCGTGTCATGCAGAGATCATCGCTTTGCGACGTTGGGAACCAAAGGGCTAACCCATCATTTACACTAGACACATCCAGCATTCAACTGGAATTCTTGCTCAATCGCCCCTCTTTCCTCCAATATAAATACATCGCACTCATTATTGATTCAGCAAGCAGGTCCCGATGGGTAACTTCCTCGACTCCCCCGTAAGAGAGAAGGAGACCAATGCGGGCGCCGACATTGCCCGCGCGCTGTGGTACGCCGTGGCGAGCATGCAGGGGTGGCGTGCGGCCATGGAGGACGCGCACATCGCCACGCTCACGCCGGAGGGATTCCCACCGGATACGGCCTTGTTCGCGGTCTTTGACGGCCACGGGGGCACGCTCGCGGCTCAGTTGGCGTCCGAGGAGCTCGTGAGAGTGCTCGCAGTCAAGCTCGACCAGTCTGGGGCGTTCAAGGACGGGCAACTCGCAAACCCGAAACTGGCGGCGGACGCAATGCGCGAGGCGTTCCTGGAGCTGGACAGGGAGATTCGCCGCATAATGAATAAGTGCTACGGCAAGGACCTCAGCGGGTGCACCGCCGTGGCAGCCCTCGTCACCAAGACACATATCATCGTCGCCAACGCAGGTACGTTGAAAGGTCGACGGGTTCAAGGGGGAGGGAGGGGACTTGGATCGTTGGGGAAGAGCTAATGACGTTGGGTGCAACCGACGCTAGGCGACTCGCGCTGCGTGTTGGCCAAGGACGGCACCACTATCGAGATGTCCTACGACCACAAGCCTGCCAACGTACGTGGTGGTGGTTTTGTCCGTTGCACTCAACGTTGACCTTGGTACTTACTAGTAACATGATTTTGTTTTGGCCGACTACAGCCGGGTGAACGCGCAAGAATCGAGAAGGCAGGAGGAACCGTTCGCAGTAACCGAGTGAATGGCGACCTGGCGGTAGGATTACGACAGCTTTTCTGTCCGATGATTAAGAGAGGTGTTGACTCCTTGCTCGTGAATTGTATAGGTCTCGCGAGGACTTGGCGACTTTGGATACAAGGACAAACCCGAGCTAGATGAAGTGGAGCAAAAGGTTTCGCCAGAGCCTGACATCAAGATTCATCCGATCGATGGCAATGAAGAGTTCCTCGTGCTCGCTTGCGATGGCGTGTGGGATGTCGTCACCAACGACGAGCTATGCGCCTACGTGCGAAAGCTGATCCGGAACGGAGAGACGGACGTGCAGAAAATCGCGGAAGAACTCGTTGACTTCAGCTTGGATGCTGGAAGGTACGAGAAAGTGTGCAGTTTGCAACCCAATGGGTCGCGTTGTGGGAAGACTAACTGAGTTGCTCTGCCCTATCCTAGCCGAGATAATATGAGTGTGATCCTCGTCAAGCTCAACGAACCACCTAAAGGAGTCGGTCCTGGTGTTCAACCCATTCGCGAGGAGCGTAAAAGGCGTGAGGAAGCCGAGAAAACTTCCTCTTAAGGTATTGGTCTCCACTGTGGTGGAACAGGTCTTAAGGTATTGGTTTCCACTGTGGTAGAACAGCGAGAAGTCTTTGCAGGCTTCCTCGAGGTGCAAGCATAGTGAGGAAGGAACACTATTTGCTTCGATCATGGCGATGGCTGCTAATGATCTGTAAATACAATTTACCGGACGGCAACAAACTCTAACGTGCGTCCATGTGCGATCTCTGCTGCTTGCAACAGCAGCAAGATAATTAACACACTGGGCCGGATTGGCTGGCTCGCATGTTGACCTGCTCGCTGCTTTTGTGCGCTGTGTGGTTGGTCGGGCGCTTGTACTTGGACAAATCCAAGTGTCGAAAGTAGTCGATGGTGCGACGCAGACCCTCCTCGATCTCCACGCGCGGCGTCCAGCCCAAATGGGTTCTGTGCATGGAAGAGAAAATCGTTAGATCAGCCTCGCTCAGGTCCAAACGGATTATTGCTGTAGGCGTACTTTGCGAGCGTGATGTCTGGGCGGCGCAGCTTGGGGTCGTTGTTGGGCAGATCCCGAAACACAATGCTACTAGACGAGCCTGTCAGTCGGATGATCGTCTCAGCGAGCTCGCGGATCGTCATTTCGTGTGGGTTGCCCAGGTTCATAGGCCCGACGCATGTCGAGCAGTCCATGAAACGGATGATAGCCTCGACGAGATCGTCCACGAAGCAGAACGAGCGCGTCTGCTCACCCGTGCCATAGATCGTAATGTCCTCGTTTGCAAGCGCTTGCATGATGAAGTTGCTGACCACGCGGCCGTCGTACGGGTGCATGCCGGGGCCGTACGTGTTGAAAATACGCGCGACACGGATGTCGACGTTGTGCGTGCGGTGGTACTCGAAGAAGAGCGTCTCCGCGACGCGCTTGCCCTCATCATAGCACGCGCGCACGCCCGTACAGTTGACGTTACCGTAGTATCCCTCGTGCTGCGGCGAGACCAATGGGTCGCCGTAGACCTCGCTCGTGGACGCCTGGAAGATGCGTGCCTTGACGCGCTTGGCAAGTCCGAGCAGGTGCATGGCGCCGAGGAAGGACACCTTGGTGGTCTTGATGGCGTTGTACTGGTAGTGCACGGGCGAGGCCGGGCAGGCGAGGTTGTAGATGTGGTCGACCTCGCACGAGTAGGGCTCCGTGATGTCGTGGCGCACAAACTCGAAGTTTGGGTAGCGCTGCTGCAGCGCCAGCACGTTGACGCGCTGGCTCGTGAACAGGTTGTCGAGGCAGATGACCTCGTGGCCCTGCTCCAGCAGCCGCGTGCACAGGTGGATGCCGATGAAGCCCGCGCCGCCCGTCACCAGGATGCGCTTGAGCGTCGCGGGCGTGCGCAGCGCCTCCTGCGCCTCGCGGGGCAGCGGAAGCGCCGGCGGCAGCGCGGCGGGCGCCAGCGGCGGCTGTGGGCGCTCGTCGTTGCGCTCGGGGCTGGCGCGGCTGGCCATGGACGCGTCGGGCGGGCAGATGGACGCGGCGGGCGGCATGACGTTGGGGCTCGCGGGGAAATCGGCGACTGCCAACGGCTACAACATGCCGCCTCACTGGTTTTTGCGGTTGGTTTGGCGGGGTTTTTGTGTGGCCACGGTACGATGGTTGTATGGAAGTTTGTATGTGGAGTTTTGCTTTTCGACGCTTTTTTAGTGCGATAAGAAGAAAAGGGCGAGAGAGGGTGCGGAAGAGACATGGCGACGTGGGTTTTTAGCCGAGATGCATTCGGAATCTTGGCGCGTACAGTAAACCCGATGACGCTCGATGGCACCACCGACGCTCGCTTCATTTGGTGCTGCGGTAGCTTCAAGGCTCGGATCTCGATGTGCAGCGGTCGTCGATTGCTTCGGAACCCAGTGTAGCTTCAGGTCGTCGATTTGCGCTCGAAGTCGAGCTTTTCTGTCTTTGCGGAGACCTCGGACTCGGCTCAGCGACCATGATCGCGCCGTTGTCGTAGACCTGTCTACTATGAAAGGACTCGAATGGAAGCGCGGAGACGTCATCAAACGCTCATGTAGTCAATGGGAATCGCCGCTCGATGCGTCAAGCATCACTCAACTTCACGGCTACTCTAGTGATCCGAAGATGAGGAAGATGGTTTAACACCAATGGCCGATAGCTCGAGAAGTTCGAGCGTAGGATCTCGGGCGGTTATGAGCGTTCGTTGAGCCCAAACGTGCAGCGGGCGAGCGGCGTGACAACGGCCTTCGTCGCGTTGCGCGTCATGCTTTGTCTGTGGATTTTTCCAGCATGTCATGGCTCAACAGACTGACCCTGGATTGGCCCGCGCCGCACTCCTATATGAGGGTTTGATGTCCCCTCTCACCAAGCAGCAGCCGAGCTGTTTCTTCCCCGATTTGCGGGTGCTGGGACCCCTATCAGGGGGTTCACGACTGGGTGTTTACCCATGTCCACGTCCGATGAGATGGGCCAGTTCTGAACTGGCCTCTCCTTCCAGGTTTATTTTCAGGTTTAAAAGCGAGCATGCCGCGCATTCTATGCAACTACCCGCAGGTTTTTTCCAAATCACCCACCCATCCGTCAGGTGCAATTCTCGCATTCTAAACTTAAGTGATCCGGCGGCGCGCCAGTCGGCCGCAAGCGCCGCCCGCATGAATCTGAAGTTGGCCGCGGCCGAGCGCTGGGCGCCCGCTCCTCCCCGCGCGCAGTCGTCGTCGCTCGCGCGCGCCGCGTCGCCGCTCTCGCTCGACTTCCCCGCGCGCTCGCTGCACTTTGTGCGCCGCGTGACGCCCGCGAGCGCCATGATGTCGACCGACGCCGCGTTCCCCATGCCCTACGACGTGGAGGAGGCCAAGAAGCCCGCGCCCGCGCTGCTCGACCGCTTCGTGCCGGTCCAGAGCCAGCGTGCACTCTCGCGGCTGCGCCAGAGCCGCGCGCTCAAGGTGGGGGTCGTGCCTTGCTGCGCGAGGCGAGGAAGGTGGAGGGAGGGAAGACGCTAACGATCCGCTCGTGGACTGGCGCAGGTCGGATGCAGCCTCGCGGTCTGGTACCTCTTCTCGACGTCCGCCACCTTCACCAACAAGATCCTCATCAAGGAGCACCACGTGTCGGCAGAGATGCTGACGCTCTGCCACCTCTTCATCAGCGTCATCTGTGATTGTACGACGCTGCTATAGATGGACGGCGAGCACACTGGGGGACAGACTTGACTAACGAACTGGCATGTGTGTCGTCTGCCAGTCGTGGTGTTGACGTTCCCGAGCTCGCCGACCGCGAACGGAGGGTGGAAGATGCAGAAGCTGACGTTCAAGAGCATCGTGTGGATCACGCCGCTGAGCATGTTCGCCGTCATGGCCAAGGTGCTGACGTACTGGAGCTACAACGCGGTGCCCGTGTCCATCACGGCCACGTGCAAGGCGTCGCAGCCCTTCTTCAACGTGGTGCTCGCGTTCCTGGTCTACAGGTCCACGTTCTCGACGCCCACGTACCTCGCTCTCGTCCCCATTGTGTTCGGTGTCGTCATGGCTTCCGTCTCGGAGATGGGGATGAACCACCTCGCGTTTGGTGGTACGCTGTTCGCCATTTCGGCCGCTATGCTTGGTGTCATGCAGAGTATGTACGCCAAGTTTTTGCTGCGCCGCCGGATCGTGTCTGACAGCATCAATGTGAGTGCAAATGTGTTATCCTCTCGAGCGAGATAGTTGGCCTCACAAACTCTTCTTTTTCCCCCAACAGCTTCACTTCTACAGTGCGGTCGTGTCTTTCGCAATCAACACGCCGTACGTGCTGGCCAACTCGCGCGCGCACCAGGACAACTTCGTGGCGAGCTTTCCGTTTGGCACGGTGCTCGTGTGCAGTCTGATGCACTTCGTGGGCAGCTTCAGCTCCTCGTGGGTGCTTGGTGAGGTGACGGAGCTCACGTTCTCCATCATGAGCACCATGAAGCGCGTGGTCATCATCCTTAGTGCCGTGCTGTACTTTGGTAACCCGGTCACGCTGCAGTCGGTTGTCGGCATGGCTCTTGCCATCGGCGGTGTTGGTGCCTACCAGATTATCAAGGCCAAGGAGAAGACTCCGGGCATGCTCCCCCTCACGGTTGGGGACCGAAAGAAGCAGTCGGCCGAGTAAATACTCTGCGATTTGAAAATTTCGTGTGAGTGCGGCTGAATGCCGAGGAACGTAACATTAGACGTCGGGGCGTACTCGCGAATTCCTCACGTGTCGAGGGCGAACTGCGGGAGCCAGCGGCGCATACACTACGCAACCTAGACGAAATGAACGGTTCATGCTTGTTCAACTGGTTGTTGCTGTTATTCGTGGTCTCATGCAGGAAATGGAGGTGTGGGATTCAAATACTGTAGCGATCGAACCGACCCAAGACGCGTGCGAGTCCGGTGGAGACGTCCTGCCTTGACCGACGGGCGTGGCGACAGCTTCCACGGCAAATTATAAAAACGAATAGGCTTAGACTTCGGCACTGCGCTGGTTGATCGGCAGCTGATCCCCAGCACCCGAAGCGGCTGCAGTGCCCGAGGCGGCGGCCGCGCCGGCAACAGCCGCGCCATCGCCCGCAGGAGCAGTGGACCCGGGGGTGCCGCCCTGCTGGATGGCCTGCATGCGCTGCTGGTACTGCTGCAGCATCTGCTGCTGAAGCTGCGCGTTGGGCCACGGCACGGCGGCCGTGCCGGCCTGCGCCTGCTGCTGGATGATCTGCTGCAGCATGGCGGCTTGCTGCTGCTGGAATTGCTGCTGGTAGATCATCTGCGGGTCCACGGGGCCCTGTCACCACGTAGTGAGGTCATTAGCGACGGCTTTAAAGTCACGAACGAATTGGTAGCTCACCTTTTTGGCTGGCTTGATGTCATCGCGCGGGACAATGTCAATGAGGAAGTCAAAGACGTCGGTCTTGGTGATGGCCATGGCGATGTCGCTGCGCTGCAGCGTGCGGCGCTTGTTCTCCTCCGTGTGGATCCACGCGCGCAGGCTGAGCTCGAGGATGAACATCTCGCAGGCCTTGGCGAAGAGCACGGGCGCCTCTGCGCTGATCATCTGCAAGGGGGGAGGGAGGGGAGAGGGCGGTCAGTCCACCGTCAGCTCCAACTCGTCCGCGTCTAGACGCACCCGGACGTCCTCGTCCGTCTTCATGATCTTCTTGATGCGCGCGAGCGGGAGCTGGTGGGTCTTGAAGTCGAAGGCGTTGGGGTCGATCTGCGAGATCTCCTGATCTGGTTCTGCCAGAACGCGTGCAGCTGCAGCTGCTGCTGCTGCATCTGCGCGCGCTGGTTCTGCAGCTGCATCTGCATCTGCAGGTTGCTGCTCTGCGCCTCCTCGCCCGACATGCCGCCGCCTGCCTCCACGCCCGCCACCACGCCCGTCAGCCCCGCCGCCATGCCCTCCGCCCACGTCACCACGCGGCCAATCACGGCGCCCCGCGCCACCAATTGGTGGAAAAGCGCCGCTGCTGCATTTTCATTGGGCGCACCTCGTGCTCCGTCGCCCCGCGTTGGTCCGTCGATCGGCTCCGCCGCGAATCGCGTTCTTCGTCGCCGCCTCCTTTGGCGGCAAAACCGGGAAACCGACGCCCATACAAACGCCAAGACGACCCGCCGCCTACAAAGCCCCAGTTGTTACGACCACATACAGAAAGCAAGAGAAAAACAAGTGGTGTGGACCACGTGAGAACAGTTTAAACGAATCACCTTGAACGAGGTTTTTTTTTTTTAGTTGCAAATGAGATGATTCGTGTGGACGACATCAAGTGGAAGTTCGACGTGCTGCATGATCTCGACTTTGGTTGCTTCGAACTGAGACGATAGAGCACGGATGCGTTTGGCTCGACAATGCTCTCGAGCTGTCTCGACAAACCTAACAGTTTTTGCATGCAATTCTTGCTTTGGCTGCGACCACCAAAGAAAATGGTCTAGCCAATTTTAGCACGGTTGGTATGTATGCGCACGACACGCAAGAATTTGACAGAGATGGAACCCAAGCAGTGGCACTGGCAAGAGCGGCTTGCTGTGACGACTGCGCCTGATGAGGCCTGCAGAAGACAAATGCAACAAGTGCGGCCCAGGAATTCAAATGTCAAATACGATGGGGCTGAGCCGTTTGATATGCATGTCCTTTGGACAGGTGCACCAGCGCATTCCATTCGACGTGTGGCTAGCACAGAAGCGCAAAGCTGCTGCTGCCGTAGCCAAAATGTCTGTATTAAATGGCAGAGGGGACGATGAAGAGGCAGAAAAGCAAGCCAAAAGTGAGGCTGCCTTTCGCGAGTGGTGCGCTCGCAAGAACCGGGAGATTCGTCAAAAGAAGGAGAGCATTCAAGATCAGCAATCCACCAAAGTCTGATCAAAGCTTTGACAACTGCTGGCATGTTATTGGTTTAGCTCACATGTGATGGGTCCTAGGTTTTGGATGTGGCAGGAAAGCCAGCATCCCAACATGTCAATCCCAAGGTCAAGCCGAAGGGAGCTGCCGCGCCACAGTCTCCAGCAAAAAAGCACACAGATGAAGAGCAAGCGGCTGCTGCGTACGCTTCATGGTTGGCCCGAGTAAAAAAAGAAGATCGAGTGCGGCGTGCACGGCGTCGACAGGAGCGTAAAACGCGAGCACAACAAAATCGAGAAGCCCACGATAGCAAGTGGAAGAAAAAGCTTGTTGTTTGTGCATACTCAACTGCTGCAGCAATCTAGTGTCATCAGAGCAGGAATGCTGTAGTAAATTGAGAGCGTGCCGACACGCTTATGAATTGTTATGCAGCTAATATCTACTAAATATCCGTCTCATTCTCAGCCTTGGCAGTTCCTGGAGAAGTGGCGGGTGCGACGTGGATCACTGTACGTTTACCTCCGGCTGGTGCTCCCATGATTCGGCGAAGCTCCTCACTCATAAATTCGCTGGCAGCTCCTCCTGTCAAATGCGAATCCTCGCAAAAGCATAGTAGAATCGTGTCGATAGCGGTATCGTAGACGTTCATGAACGCAGACGATACAAGCCAAGCGAGGATACCGGTTGCAAGCACTGGGGCCATGGGAGATGTCACAGGCTGACCACCTAAAATCCCAAGAGGGCTATTGGCATCTTGTGAATGTGCGATCGCCGCAAAGACTGCAACTCCAGCTGCCAGTGTGATCGTGAGCTTTGCGAGAAGCAACAAGAAAAAGCTGATCGTGTTAACGACCGCAACCCGGGCGAGATTGTTGAGCAATAGCTTGAATGCTGACACAGACGCCGAGCAGAATGAGGTTCCCTTCATGGAGATCACGATGTATGCGTTCTTCGACAGGAATTTCAAGCACTTCTCGAAACACCAGAGGCAGCACTTGATGGCCATGAAGGCCACTTTAACGATACGATTGCCTTTTTGTAACTCTTTGGTGCTACACCAACACAATCACAACAATCTGTTAGCTCTATCATGATAGTTGTTAGCATCATCGCGAGTGTTACCGTACTTGTGGTCAATGTACTCGAGCACGAGTCGAAGAAATTGGACAAAGGCAATAATGAAAGAGCCGAAGCACAGAGAGCCAAGCGAGAACCGCAGCGTATGCCACACGGCGCGAGCAACCGGAAATCGAGCATCCATCTTGCGTCGCCCACGTTCATCGGGTGATGTCCAGTAATATTGGGCCACGGATCCAGCAATCGCACAGATCGAGATGGCTTGTATGAGCTGGTTGGTCCAAAGGAACCCAAACACATGAAACGCAAGAATAGCCTGCTGAGCTGTCTTTGGTGGCATCGACTGGGTTGCGTTCAAGTCAACGGTGGTGGATTCATCGATGCTACTTAGCGTGGAGGCTGCCGCACCGAGTAGATCGTCCGAACTAAGGATGCAAGCCGCAATCGCGATACTATACACCACAAGAACAATGAAGAAAACCGTCGGGATGATAGGCCAAAGTAGAAGTAGTGGCATCTTGCGGATGGCGCGAGAGCTTTCTCTAATCACTGCCACCGCGATCTTGATACGTTTATGCATGGCGATCAGGAGCAGGAACACGATGATCGTGAGTGCCCAGAGGAGGTATCCGGCCACTTTAAACTGCAGGGTGCTGGTTGTCGTTGACGATGACGACGTAACACTTGCTATGGCAGCCGAAGTAGCGTTGTTTTCTGCCAGAAATGAAAGGGAGCTAAGCTGCGAGCTCGAGATGAGTCCTCCGCGCACAGAGCAGAAAAGGCTCATGATGATAAGGACCACAAGAACAAGTGCGCATGTGACCCAAACCATGCACCCAGCGAAGAATTGCAATGCAATGAGCCACACGACACCAAGTGCGAGAGCTCCAACACCCCCAATGGCAAGAACGAGCCACTTGGCCGCAGCCATGTCACCAAGTAATCGTCCAAGAATCTGAATGTGCCCTTGGAGCTGCTCTACGAGGGGATTTGGAGTTGTTGCTGCCACCTCCCAGACTTCTTTCTCGACACGTTTGGAGTGACATACTTCCGCACAGTCACCACTCATATAAGCCTCCGCAGTGCACGCGGGGTCGGCGCCAACTGGGTCCAAACATTCTTCAGCAATGACTGTCTCATTCGAGCTCTCGACAGGAAGACAGCGAAAGAGAACAATCGAGGTGTCCTGAGCGGATGTCCAGCAGGTCGAGTTGTCATAAGTGCACACTTGGTCCCCTTGCATCGGGCATGACGAAACACAGACGCCGAAAAACTTAATTTCCGTGGGGCTAAGACCCGCCGTCAAGCCGTCCATGAGATCCTCATCAAGCCGAGGGTACGCTGTAAAGGTTGCACCTGAGAGCGCACCGTCTCCGCATACGTTCCCAGCATAGTCTCGACCGTACACCAGGCTGCATTGGACGATGAGAACATTTCACTCGCCCTACAGAATGGAAATGCCACTTACCGAAGTGGTTGACCAGTCTTGGCAGAAAGGATGGCAATGATGACCTGAATAGGGAACAACACGTCAAGATATGTGCTCAGGATGAATTATAACTGGCACGACGAACCATTCCAACCCAGTAAGCGAGGAACAAGAGGCAGCACAGCACATCGCGGCATCTGCACTCGTCAGCTACAAGTTAGTAATCAGCTCGACAATCTTGAGGATGCTATGGCACGCACTTTCGTTTGCTTTTTGGCACAAATGCGCCAGTGCCTTTGGCAGCATCGACTGCATCTGAGTCATCGCTACTAGACTTTCCACAACAAACTGCCATTGGTGCGAATAGTCAGTAGCGAAGGCTGTGCTTGATGGCGTCGTTGCTGTTGTAGAAATGAGTCCACATCAGCTGCGCTCCATGTGCCACCTTGGTTTTCCCAAAATACCCTGGCGAATATAGCAAGCGTATCCAAGCAAGCTGCGAGAACTTGCTGCTTTGTGTCGCAGCTTTGCAAAACCTCCAACTCGTTCAATTCCTGCAAGATCAAGTCATGGGTGACCATGTGCCGCTGCAATTCTTGCTGGGCACTCGAGCCCACCGATACCTTGATCATCACCGTAGGTTTGAACCATCGTCGAATGAAATCTCCATGTTCTCACCCTCAGAGCATCCAAGAATTCGGGAGCGTGAGGCCCGTACGATGCTTGAAAAAGTGCTTCAAGGTCGAGCGTCTTCTGGTTTGAATGAAATTCATTATGAAGAACATTCATCTGTAAGGCACGCGATGGAGGAAGCGAAGAAAACAGCCATCGGCACAACCGTCCCCCAACGACAAAAGCTCGAGATAAAAAAGATTGGTCTGCATGCCCTGTCGGATTCGGTGCCGAGCTATCACGGGTTCAGATTGGAGAACCCACAATTTTTGGGCATAGATGGAATCGTGAAAGTGCCATTAGTGGCAAATATTGGGCAAGCTTCAGAGATGAAGGCAGCAAAAGCAAAACGTGCTAAACATGAAATGAGGAAAAGGAAAGAGATGCAATCACAGCTGCGCCAGCAGCAGTTAGATACAAGAGACGCTGAGAATCGGCGCAAGAATATTCACAATGACCCAAAGACAATTTCACTGAAGAAACACAATCTGGAAACGGATTGTGGGCTCCCAGACCTTACTACCGAGCCGTTTGGGCATTTGAAGGCGTCTTCGTTGGCACATTTGGATTTTCCTCAAACCGGCCTGCCTACTAGTGGGGCAACGAATACCCAAAGCGCCCCGGTTTTGGTGCCACTAAGCGACAGCAACCAGTACGATGAACGACAGCATGACAAATCCTCTAGAAAAGAGACCATGCGCTTTGTCCGTGAGCAAAAGCGGGTTCTAGCGAGAGCTACCGCCCCACGACCAACGTACTTGTCGACTTTGAGGCTGGACGAGCGCTCTGAAAGAGCCGAGGACGAACCGTGTACTTCTGGTAGTACTCTGAACCGCCAGTTCTCTGACCTTGAATTCGTCGAAGATGGGACCACTGCAACCAAATTTTCTCGGCGACTCCAAAATAACAGTAGAGACGAACCGAGAGATAACGAAGCTGTGATCGCAGGAGGTCGAGAAGGTGCCCAGCGTGAGCTCTTTGCGCGAAGCGAGTTTGGAGGAAAGTATCTTGGAGGAGGCTATTCTGTCAAGAAAAAGGAGATAGATGCTTGTGCAGAGTCTTGCACAGCATTTGCACGCGCAGGCTTGGAATCGAGCGATGTCGAGTCCTTGCTGGAAGTACAAATGATTCAAAAGGCTCTGCCCAAAGTATCCGGGGGACGATAGGGTTTGTGCATGGTGCCTTGCTATGTCTAGGAGCGGGGCTGGTACTCTGGCAAACTACAGCACTCCCACAGATCCTAAAGTTTGGTAATGCCGTCGGCAGAGCTGAGCGTCGGGGCCTTGACGTTACCGGCGGCGTCCTTCATGGGTCGGCAGCGCACGGCTGTGCCATAGCACACCACCGAGCAATGCATACCAAACACGAGGCGGTTCATCGTTGTGTTGGTGTCGAAGCGCACGTTGACGACGGCCGTGGCTCCAAGCGACTACCCCAGCCAAGCTGTCAGTTTGCTGGATCGTACAAAACGGGATCGACGGCTCTACCCACCTTGGCCGCGTACTGCACACGATGCACGGCCTCCGCCACCGTTTCATTGATCAGCGACGTGTACGAGGCGGCCTCTCCTGCACGTAATGGCATGACTCACGTCACAAACATCCTCCCACGCTCAAAACCATTAAAAGCCATAAACGCACCACCGACGAGCCCCGCGAGCGCGACGTACATATCGCTCACGACCGACTTGGAGCGCACCGCAACCGCCGTGACCATGCCGAACTCCTCGAGCACCTCGCGTCCGCGGATTTGGTCGCCTGCATTCCAATAGAAAACAAAAAAAAAAAAAAAAAAAAAAAAAAATCAAAAATCATGAGCGTCACAGGAGCTCCCTCGCCACGCACGAGTGGTGAAGTAGACGCCGCTCGCGTTCTCCGAGCCCGCAGACGTTGCGAGCAGCCGCTGGCCGACGACCAGCGAGCGCGCGGGCGGCGAACGGCGGCAGACGCGGGAGGCGGAGCGCAGCAGCATCGAGGCGGGCGGAGGCAGTTGCAGAATGACTCCCATCCACTTTCCGCTGGGAGAGCGAGGCACTGCAGTCCTCGAAAGTGACCACCATGGGTTGGGAACCTGCATGACTGTAGCGGAGTATGGAGAGGAGAGAGTACTGTGAGGCGCAAAATGGCACGGCTCCGAAGAATGTTTGTGTACCCATAGCCATCGTCATTCATAAATACTGCATTGCGAACTGCCGCCGCTTCAACCGGTTGATGCTCGCTGCCTCGGGCGCCTTGGGCTCGTCCGCGCGTGTCACGAACGGGAATCGTCGCTGTCGCAATTCGAGATGCAAATGCAGATTAGGAACCAATTGTCGAAGCCAATCATCCATGACATGATTGCGCACCTCAGTTGTAGCCATCCGGTACACTGGCGCTCGGTCCGACTCGGGAGATGACTCGCGGCGGAATACCACGGGTGAATCGACCACCGTTTCTCGATGTGTTTGCTCTCGCTCTTGCTCTTGATTATCCGGATCGCCCTGGTTGTCCTCCTCGTCATCTTCCTCGTCCTCCATTCGATCCCATTCCTCCCCCATCTCTCGTCGGCGCTCATCGTCGCTCGATGAATCGTGGACATCGTCTTCTGACATGTCATCCTCATCGTCAGCCTGGCTCGAGCCGACACTACTCGCAAAGCTCTTGTGTTCAGATTGATCATCATAGTATTCGCTGATATCATCTCTGAACCCGCCAGGCTCGTCTTCATTCTCTTCACCCTCGCTATTCACTGGAGTCATGAGAGCCACCGTTTCGACACTGTACTCAGACCCAGCAGATTCCCACCCGTCTTCTTGCTTCCCTTCAGCACGGGTTGATCGGCGTGACGGCGAGAAAAATCGTTGGCGCTCCTGTCCCTGACGCTGCTGTGTAGGTCCACTGAGCAGGCGATTGCGTCGGTTTTTGCTTCGAAGACGGAGCCCAATGTATGCTCCAAATACGATCATAACAGCAAGTGCCAGTGCGATCGGCCATGAGATGAGCAGCATTTGCCGCGTTTCAACAGGTGTCTGGGGCCTGACAGGTTTCGAAGCCTTCGCAGGTGTCGCGATGGAGACAGCTGGACGTAGCGTGTCAGCCACGACAGCAATCTCAGAAGGTTCGACCGAGTTCACGTCGTCATGAACTGGAAACATGTCTTTTTTAGCTGGGAGATCAATGACTGGAGCAGACTTGGTCGCGGTCTCGACGTTACCATCAACAGACAGGCGAGCTTCACTAGGATCGTGGGCCTTGAGATCAGCTCTGCTTGTCTCGGAATTGTTCATTGGCTCAGACTGGGATGATTCTGTTGTGTTGGCGGCACTGTTGTCTGTTGAGGACCTTTCTTCTTGTGAAGTTACGATCTCCTCTGCAACCTTGACACCGACCATCTCCTTCAGCCGTTCGTGAATTACTTCACGCTCGTGTTCAACCATCTCGTATGTCATGCGAAGAATATAGCGCCGAAGCTCGTGCATCTCCTTGGCGACCATGTCCTGGTGACGTTCGCGCTCGTACCGCATTCTATCCAAATGATGTCGGACTTCCTGGAACACCTTTTGCGAATGCGCGTCGATCTCTGAAGCGGCAGAGCGAAAACCACGTAGCTCGCTCTGAAGACCTTCAAGACGTGCATGCATCCGATCTTGCTCTGCCCTGGATAGCGTGAACGGAGTGCTTCTGGAGAAGATACCGGCAATCTCCATCAGTTGCTCGACAAAGAAGCCTCCGATTCCGATTGCTATACAGCCAGTCAATACGCGTACGCTCCAAGGAGGCAGTGACTCGGAAAGGATGCGTTTCTGGTCTGCTAGCATCGTCCACAAGAGAGGGTTGCTTGATGGAGTCGGTGACACTGCGCTTGGCGAGTTTGCTGCTCTAGTATCTCTTGGCTCTGCTACAGGCTCGTGCACCGTCGATGATGACTCAGAAATGTCTTCCTTTTGCTTTTCATTGCCACGACTAGATCCACTCGAGCGCTGACGGCGAATGACTTTGTCGACATCATCTGTAATATGCGGACTCCAGGCATCCGCGCCAGCCGAATTCTTGTCTGTCCGTGTGGATGTGCCGCTACCAAACCCACGGCTTGCAACACTCGGCGGCGGATCAATGGAGGCTCGCGCGCTGTCCAGAGGAGAAGGCTCTTGCGGGATGGCTCCTGCCTTCGTCGAGCTGATGTAGAAGTTGTCCCATAGGTCCTTGCGCTCTCCGTCATCCGTCTTGGCCGCCTGCTCCAGCATGCGGTCAGCGTCCGCCTCGTCCTGCAGCCACAGCGGCTCCGGACTGCTCGTCTCCTGCCTCTTCATAGACCTCCAGCGCGACGACGACCCCGGCTGGAACGCGTACTGCCTGCTAATCTCCTCGCGCTGAATCGCCGGCGGCACTTTGACGCGCGGGTCGCTGCCGAACGGCCGGCGCTCGGCCCTGCGCTCCTCGCTCTGCGCTGGCATTGTGGACCTGCGCGCGTGGCCCGTGGGCTGCGCCTGCTGCTCGCTGGCCGCGCGGCTGACGTGCTCCTGCCACTCGCGCTCCAGCAGCAGCCCAACCAGCTCGTCTTCCTCTTCGCTGTGCGTGGGCAGCCGCCGCTCTCGGCGCTGCGGCGGCGACTCGACGGGCGACGCGGCCATCGGGAGCTGCTGGCGGCGCTCGCGGTCGCGCTGCTGCTTCCACTGCAGGAAGCGCAGCGTCCCCACGGGCGGCGTCGCGTCGGTTGGCTGCATGGGCGTTTGCCTTTTTTGGCGGGCGCGCCAATTTGTTTTGTTGTGTTGTTTTTCTGATAGAGTGAGGTTTGTATGAGCAGGTATACTGAAACCAAGATAATTGAACCAACATGAAACGGATGACTTCATGTCCTTCTGTTCGCCTCGTGCCACAGCGAGACGTGGATTTGAGGACCGCGAATG
Source organism: Phytopythium helicoides (assembly GCA_024867545.1). Classification (NCBI taxonomy): domain Eukaryota; phylum Oomycota; class Peronosporomycetes; order Pythiales; family Pythiaceae; genus Phytopythium; species Phytopythium helicoides. The sequence continues at coordinate 645,124 of JANFNE010000011.1, read as the reverse complement.
GAGCCAAGGTTGTGCATATCCTCCAGCTGGATGCTCGGAAAGTGATGCATGCCCCACTGCACGACCTCGAGGTACCCGGGATGAGCGGCTGCACACACTTCTTGTTGAGTGATCCACTCGGGATGGTAGCGACGAATCCATTCCAGGATTCTCATCTCGCCAGCAGCGGCAGCCGAGCCCGCAGTACGTGGCGAGCGAGCGTTAGGGTACTTCGCGTCCAGCCATTGAACAACGTTGAGGTGCCCGTGTCCTGCAGCCAACTCCATCGCGTGCATTGGGCAGCCCACGGATAGATTCTCGAATATCCACTCGAGCACATCTAGATGACCGTGACAGGCAGCACCAACTATGGCGTTCTTTGTGCAATCTCCGATGCGGTTTTCGTGGAGATACTTGAGCACTTTCAGATGGCCATTTGATGCTGCAGAGTCCATAGCCCGTGCCGTGCAACCTTCACTTCGATTGAGGTGCAACCATCGAACCATCTCCAAGTGACCATTTTTGGCTGCAAGATCCATCGCTTCCGTTGTGCAGCCTTCTTTCCGGTTATCTTGCAGCCATTGCACGACATCCATGTGATTTTCGCCGGCAGCCAGATCCATCGCTTCCGTTGTGCAGCCTTCGGTGCGGTTGTTATGCAAAAACACTACAACGTCGAGATGCCCTCCACTCGCTGCTGCATCCATCGCTGCGTCGGTGCAGCCCTCTGTTCGATGTGTGTGAAGCCATTCCACTAGCTCTATGTGACCCTCACCTGCTGCTTGATCCATCGCCGCGACGGTACAGCCTTCAGTTCGTTTTTCATGAAGAAACATTACAACGTCGAGGTGCCCATTGGCAGCAGCAAAATCCATGGTGTCATCAGTGCACCCTTCTTGTCGGTTATCGTGGAGGAATTGAACAATTTGTAGGTGCCCATGCTCTGCTGCTCGATCCATTGCTTGAGTTGTGCATCCCTCCGTTCGATGAGCATCCAGCCACTGAACAACCCCAAGATGGCCGTTTGCCGCTGCAAAATCTATCGCCTTTGGCGTACATCCGTGAGGGGTGTGGGCATGAAACCAATGCACAACATGCAGGTGGCCGCCACCAGCAGCCATATCCATTGCGCACCGGCATTCATTTCCGATCGACTCGACGAGATCGCGAGCGGAAAAGCGTTCGTACAGCAGCTCAAGAATGTCCAGGTGTCCAGCTTGTGCAGCGCGTACAACCATGTGCCCGTCCTGCTCCTCCAGTGGTCGAAGCTTCAGCAGCCACAACACTGCGTCGAAATGTCCGTTATCAACGGCAAAACCAAGTGCATCGCTTGTGAAGAACATTGCCATCTTGTCAGCACTTAGCGGTGAGATTTTTTCCAAACACCACTCCATCACGTCCACATGTCCTCGCTTCGCAGCGCTCGATATCACAGCAGGAGAGACGTACGCGCCAAACGAGTCCCACAGAAACACCATCAGGTCAAGCTTCCCGACCCCAGCGGCCGCCTCCATCCCTCTCTGCGCGTCCCCTCGCTTCACGAACTCACTCGTGACGTTGTCGCTGGCCATTGTCCTCGCGACCCGCCACGCGAGGTCCAGAAACCCACGCTCGACCGCCGTCTCGATCGCCCAGCGCCGCGGACAGCACAGAAACGTCGACACGAGCGCCGCCGCGTGGGTCAGCGCTCCCACGCGAGCGTGCGCTCGCTGCAGAACAGTTCGCGCACCAACCAGCACGGTGTCGTCGCTCGCGGGGGTCGCGTAGGCCGAGAGTCGGCGGCGCTTGGCCTTGTCGGCTTTGTGCATCATGTCGGCTTCAACTGCGTCAAAAGGTTGATTTTTGGAAAATGAACCCATAGAATCAAACAGTCATACAGTCTGCCAGAAATGGATGGGGGTTCATTGGGACGCAGACATGAAGCGATCAGCATTCAGATTGTGGTGCTGATACTGAATTGCATCCATGTAAATCCTAGCGGACATCCTGCGCTGTGGCTGTGATGCCGAAGCTTGACAGGTTCGAGGTGAATTTCTACTTATCTTCCTGCTCACCTCAATGCTGATGTTGCGTCCTTGCATCCGTCCGATCGCCATCGCGCCACCGAACCATTCAGCAGCGAACGTTGACAAATGATAGGACCTATTGCTTAGGGTGGGTAAATCGTTGTGAATCACGAAAACTTTCCTCTTCGGCTTGGGGAGAGTAGCAGCGGCACGCACATCTACTGATCCATCTTGACCTCGAGGTTTGTGATGCTTGAACTCTAGCAACACCGTTCCAGTATGTCCGTTTGTGGCTGCAAGCTTGTATGTCTCCGCGATAGATCCGGAAAAAAAGTGAACTCCATTAGCTGTCTTCATCTCCATCTTGCCTCAAAGTTGCTTGCTGGACCTCATTGCAAATGCGCAACGAGAGGCTCTCAATGCCTCGCATTCGACGGCTTCCAACACGTCACCGCTTCAACTTTGGTCTCACGACACCAAAAAATGCAGTCGATGTGGTCCACAAAGTCGATCGGCTGGTTGCCAGCCAATCAAGTCTGTGGAAAATTTCTGAAATTTTGGCTCTGAAAATGCCGGCCCCCGCCGCACCGCCGCCACTTGCGAAGATTCTCCAAGCCCCCAGCAGCCATGGCCCTTGTACGTCGCTCGGTTTGTGTGTGAGTTGTATACAGCAGTAAGCAGAGGGCTGACCGCGTGCCTCCCCACCGAGCAGAAGCTCTACACGTACCCGGGCAACCCCCGCGTGTTCAAGATCCTGATCGCCGCCGAGTACAATGGCGTCGACATCGAGATCCCGGAGTTCGACATGAAGACGGACCCCAAGTCGAAGGAGTTCCTGTCCAAGACCCCCGTGGGCAAGGTGCCGCTTCTCGAGACGCCCGAGGGCTCCATCTTCGAGAGCGGCGCCATCGCGCGCTACGTCGCCCGCCTGCGCCAGGACACTGGCCTCTACGGCCAGTCGTTCTTCGAGTCGGCCCAGGTCGAGCAGTGGATCGAGTTCTCGTCGCACGAGCTCGAGGTCGCCCTCTCCTCGTGGGTCGCCCCCGTCCTCGGCTGGGGCAAGTTCAACGCCGCCGTGCAGACCAAGGCCAAGGAGGACGTCAAGAAGGCGCTCCAGATCCTCGAGAACCACCTGCACCTGCGCACGTACCTTGTCGGCGACCAGATCACGCTGGCCGACATTGTCATTGCCTCGGCGCTCGTGTACCCGTTCAAGTTTGTGCTTGACAAGGAGTTCCGCAAGCCGTTCGCTGCTGTGAACCGCTGGTTCTCGACGCTCGTCAACCAGCCGCAGTTCCAGGCTGTTGTCGGCGACGTGCCGCTCATCGACGTGGCCCTCCGCGCCGACGGCGACGACTCGGGCAAGAAGGCTGCTGCCCCCAAGGCCGCTGCCCCCAAGAAGGAGAAGAAGGAGGTCGTCGAGGAGGAGGCCCCCAAGCCCAAGAAGGTCGAGCACCCGCTCGCCGTCCTGAACCGCGAGAAGCCGTCGCCGCTCGTGCTTGACTCGTGGAAGGTCGAGTACTCAAACAGCAAGGACCTCGCCAAGTCGATGGAGTGGTTCTGGGAGAAGTTCGACGCGGAGGGCTACTCGCTGTGGTTCTGCGACTACAACTACAACAACGAGAACACGAAGCTCTTCATGACGTGCAACGCCGTCAGCGGCTTCCTGCAGCGCTCGGAGGCCATGCGCAAGTTCGGCTTCGGTGTCATGGACGTGTGCGGTGCCGAGGGCTCGGAGATCATCATCACGGGCTGCTGGCTCTTCCGCGGTGACTCGGAGAAGCACATGATCGAGGCCAACCCGGACGCCGAGTACTACACGTGGAAGCGTGTGACGGAGCTCACGGACGAGAACAAGGCTCGCATCGCCGCCTACTGGTGCAACGAGGACGAGCTCGAGGGCCGCCCGATCGCCGACAGCAAGGTCTTCAAGTAAGCGTAGTGCTTTGGAGAGCGCGCAAGCAGAATTTTTTTTAAAGCGCCAGCATGTAATCGTAGAGGTGTCGTGGTCGTTTTACCTTCTGCTTGCTCGTTTGCCATTGTCAATGGCAATTGCCCTTGCTGCATCATCTACGATATCAAAGGACGTTCGAATCACCTCCTCTTGAAATTACTCCCACCTCGGCCCGGCCACAATCTGCATAGTGTGAGCTGCCGATTGTACAGTAGATCTGTGCATGAACCCCCACCTTCTGGTAGTTCGTCTTCCCGCCACTCCGACTGTCCCAATGAGCTCACCACTTGCAGAAGTTCATGAACAGTAGTTGCCGTGCCTTCCAGGTCCCTCGTCCACCTCGTCCAATTATAAACTCTGGGGGTTCCTCCCACACCGCATCCTCCACCTTCGCGCCACCTGCGCCTATCTATTATTTTCCCCCCGCGCCAGAGCGGTTCTTCCTGTGGGGCCACTGCCTGCTGTGCGGGCGCCAAGTCGCGGGCCAAGCGCCGTCACTCGCGAGTTTTCGGCGTCGGCGCCACTCGCGAATTCGCCGCGCGCGCGTCAGGCGTCGAGCTCCAGGCCGCGTCGCGCCCGTCGCCCGCTCCCGAGCCAAGCAGCGTAAACCCCGCGGTCGGTCGGGGCGTACCCCCTCTCTTGCGAGAAAGTGCGGCGGATATGGGCGACTTCCCGCCGCCGCCGCGCGCCGCCGTCAAGGCCTCCGAGCTCGTGCACCGCGCGGTGGACCGCAGCTACGAGGAGCTGCGCGCGCTGGTGCACCAGCTGCCCAGCATGCGCGAGGAGGAGCGCCGCGAGCCGCTGCTGAGCCACCTGCAGGCGTCGCGCAAGCGCTTCGCGCAGCTGCTGGCCGTGCTCAAGTGGTCGGTGCAGGCGCCGCTGCTCGAGCAGTGCAACGAGATGCTGCAGCAGACCGAGACGTACCGCAACCAGGTCAACGAGACCAACGACCGACTCTTCTTCATGCACGCAGACCTCAACCGCGCCAAGGAGCGCCGATACGACCTCAGCACGGCCGTCGACGTGCTATACGGAGGCAGCTACCTGCGCTTCCCCACAGTCGCCAAGTACGCCATGTTCCCGCGGGAACTGCCACCCGTCGACGTGCAGGAGGCCGCCAGGGAGGTGGACGACATCATTCGCTTCCGGCTCATCGAGGCCGAGATTCCAGAGCAGTTCACCAGCATCGACCTCCGCGACGGATTCGTCACCTGCCAGGCCGCGGGAGAGTTTGAGATCGTGCTCACGATCCAGGGAAAGGAAGCGGACTCGCTCTGGCGCGTCGTGAGCGTCAACACTGCGCTGACTGACGACGATGCGTTCGAGCAGCACTCTCAGGTGGCGTCCACGAACGCGCTGCGCATCATGCACTCAACTGCTCCGACGCCGGCACACTACAACCACTTGAAGAACCTCGTGCAGCGCACAATGAACAAGTCCGAGACGCCGTTTGTCGACGCATTCAAGGTCATGCGTGAGTTTTGTTCTTCACTAGCGCTGCAGATGCTGTTTCTACAAGGCAAGCTCCTCATGGAAGGCCGATGGAAGAACCGCATCCTCGTCAAGTACCATCGCGACCACAATGTGCTCGACCTGTGCTACTGGCCCCGAGCATGCGTGCGCAATGAAAGCGGATCTGATACAATGACAGATCAGCAGCGGCTGCTTGCCCAGCTTGCAGAATCAGGAGACAGCGCTGGAAACCTGCTCCCGCCGTACCCCGAATCAAGTCTCTGTGTGCGATTAAGCTCGGATCCGTCTCAAAGCAAGCTACTGTCTATTAGTCTCAGCCCAACACTGCCTCCGAACCTCCCCCATCGGGCTGCTTTGCTAGATCACCTCAAGATCCCGTCAAACCTTTTCGAACTCAGTGCCGAGAACCTGCTGGTAGCTGCGATGAACGCGCATGTCGCGGCATCGCTCTTCTCGCTTGGCCGGCTCTTGATCGTCGACTCACCAGACGAAAAGAAAACCCAGACGCAGCTAATTTCAGGGGAAAACGTCACGCTGCTGTGCTCAAACTCGAGTCTTCGCATTTCTCGATCGGACATTGGCGGCCTCAAGCACTTTTTAGAAGTCTCATTTGACATTCGCGAAGGCCGATTCGTCGCGAATTGCCTGGCAGCAGCGAAGAATGCGTCTGTTCGCGCTAGTGTTAGCCAGCTCGAGCGTGTATTGAATACGCAGTGTAAAATCGAGGTTGCTTCGCCAAGCTCACGCTCGGGCAAGATTGCTATCGATTTTGCACTGATATCCGGAGATGGCAAGGCCGAGCGTGCGACGGAAATTATTCACGTTGCAGTTCGCAAAGCTCTGTGCGAGATTGCGGTCCACGAAATGGCCTTGATTGGCTCATCTTTCAAGAAGATCGAAGTGCTACGAAACGTGTCATTGAATTGGGAACGCTACATTATGTTCCGGCAGCAGCACGGCGCGCAGACAGAGGATTTTTCCATCTCCGACTCGGCTCTTTATTTCCAGCTGACAACATCAAAAGAGTCCACATGCTATCTAGTTGTGGAAATTGACAAGTACAGCGAGCCCGAAGGTATGGGAAATAGTGCTGCGAGTCTTCACGATGCTGAAATGGACGAGTACGTGCGATTGCCATGCTTCTCGTTGCTACAAACGAGTGCTGGTATCGGGAATCAGCCTGCAGGCGTGCAGTTTATTCAGCGTTTTTCTGCATTCAAGCGCGATGATTTGCACGCTTCTGTAAACCGAAGAAATGAATTGGTCTCGACAGGACTGCATTCTAGCACTCGAAAGCGCTCTCATCGCGATGCATCGAGCGATAGCCGGCCTTCCAAGCGTCACATACTCGGGAACGAAGGCTTTGGCTTCGAAGACATTAGCCGCCGGCCTTCATCTCGTAAAAGCAGCTCAGCGCCACACATTGCCACTGTGCTACTTCACGTGATCAACATGTGTAGCGAGCGTATCCAGCTGCAACATTTTGTCAACTTTGCGCGGCGACGAAAGTCTCGAATTCGATACTCAGGCGAAGCTGGCACGGCTCGGGGCCCTGGAACAGGTGGTCAGGTCGTCACGCTGTCGTTCCCAGAGAAAGTCAATGTGGAGCCACTCAAGATCGTTGCAATTCAGGGTCACCTGCGCCACAAAGAGGGTTTCGAGCTGAGCTTACAGCTCGCTCACCCGCCTTTCACATTCATCGCACCGAAGGAGCCCAAGCAGCACCTGCTCTCTGACCGCTCTCATCACGTCAACTCTCGCGGCCAGCTGATATTTAAGTACCCCAACGCAGTTTTCGCGAGTGATGTGATGAGTGAGAACCCACTCGAGATCTTCATGGTTGAGCTTGTGTGTGTCGTCAAGCCGCTGTGCGAGCTGGCCGTAAAACTCGAGAAGATTATGGCTGCAGCTGGCCGTTACACGAACGATATCAAGGAAGATGGACACTTTTACGTAGAAAGTGCCGATCCCTTCGCGATTGTGCTCGCGTGCCGAGCCAAGAATCCGCGAACGAATGTGGCTGCTGGCTCTACCCCTGATGGGAAGATCACGTACCGCGTCACGATCCAGTTCAAGCAGAAGATGGGCTTTGTAGTCAACTACAGCCACAAGGCCGAGCACCCTCTCATGCACTTCATCCAGTCGTCCCTAAATGGGCACAATGACCCTGGTCAATTGCTTGAGGCGCTTGAGCGCACGTGCATCCCCATGGGTATTCTCGCGAGTGTTGTGGAATCCCAACTGCTTTGCGCCAAGTACTACCGTCACGACCCGATCAAGGACGAAGCGGGACCGTCGAAGTCGTTTGGCGGGGGCATGGGCGGAAAGAAGGGAGGAAAAGGAATGAAGCTTGGCTACAAGTTCAAGTTGCCAGGCGAGGACAAGGGATACTATGCTGAGAAGTCATATGGCGGCGATGACAAGTCCTTCGTTGCCGCAGAGCTGGTGCTGATTCCACGCTCGCAGACGCAAGTGCGTCTATCGTACGGAGACCGTTGCGACGTAGATATTTATTTTCTGGAGGTATGTGCCACTCAAACTCAGCTCGATCTCTGGACATGCTTACAAACCCCTCTGTCTGATGTCAGGATCGGTCGGTCAAAATGCAAAGCTCATCCAGCGGTGTGCGCGTACCCAGCTGCCCTGCAGAGAAAGGTGTCGTAGTTGACTTCAGCGGGTTTGCAGAGAAGCTGCGTAGCACTTTGTCGGAGATGGCGTCGGTGTAACGTCGACTGGAAAAGATTGGAGTGGAGAGCGAACTAGGACGATAGGGGTGCGAATTGCAGCGAACAGTACGCGTAAGATGTCTTCAAAGAATTGTTGACACGGCTCTGTCTCCGCGCATTCACAGCACCAATAAGCGTGTGAATCACACAGAAAATTAGCCTTTGGTCGGATCGTATGTTTGGCCTTTGTGTCACTTTCAACCTCATCACGAAAGTACTGCCACTGACTGGCTCATTCGGAATGGACAAGCATCATGAGAGAGAGAGAGAGAGAGCTACTGTAGGTAGCATTCAGCAAACAGTATCGAGAATCGACTCCCGCTGATGTAGTGTGTGGATGCTAGAGTCAACAGAATTTTCTAATGGTCAGAGACAGAAGTAAAACGCGTCGTGTTCAACAAGACAATGGGCAGCTCAGGTATGTAAGCTCCTAGCTACTGCCGCTTGCTCACAAGCTTGGTGCTCTACTCCTCAGCCGTGGCGGCGTCCTCCTTGAAGGCCTCCAGGATGTTCTTGCGCAGCGCAAAGAGCGTCTTCTTCTGCGGGGTCACGTTGTCGTTGTTAAGCATGCCATCGAGGCGCTTGATCTCCGCATCGACGTACGCGTCGCCCTTGGCAAGGATCTTCTTGATGGCCTTGATGTACAGATTACCGTGCTTGGCGGCATCACCCTCGAGCTTCTCAACGAGGGCCTCGGCCTGCTCGAGCACGTCCGTGGTCACATCGCCATTGGCCGAGATAATGACGTCGAGCTCCTTGACGCGGCCAGCCGTCTTGGCGAGGCCACCGTCGACCGTGCGGTGCGTGCCAGCCTGCTCGTTGACAAAGTCGACGAACGACTGCTTGTCGCGACCCTCCGAGTAGTCCTCCGGGTCGTCGGCGCCAGGCGCAAAGTACTTGATGGTCGGGTAGCCCTTGACACCGTAGCGCGAAGCCAGGTCCTTGTGAGCTTCGGCGTCCACCTTGGCGATGAGCACGTTCTCCTCGCCCGAGAAGATGGCACCGACCTCCTCGTAAGTGGGGGCGAGCTTCTTGCAGTGGCCGCACCACGGCGCGTAGAACTCGACGAGCGCGTGCTTCTTGGAGTAGATGACCTCGGCGTCAAAGTCCGTCGATCCGAGCGCCACGACGTGGCTGGGCGGGCGCGCGATGCGCACGTGCGTGCCGGCCTTCTCGTTGAGGAAGGCGGCGAAGTCGTCCTCGCTGCGGCCCTGCTTGTAGTCCTCGGGGTCGGTCGACCCGGCCGGGAAGAACTTGAGCGTCGGGAAGCCCGTGACGCCGTACTCGCCCGCGAGCGACTTGTGCGCGTCGGCGTCCACCTTGGCGACCACCACGCTCTTCTCCTTCTTGAAGCTCGTGGCCACCACCTCGTACGTCGGCGCCAGGTTCTTGCAGTGGCCGCACCACGGCGCGTAGAACTCGACCAGCACGTTCTTGGAGCCGTCCACCACGTCCGAGAAGTTGCCGGGGGCCAGCACCACGACGTCCGACGCGGAGGCCACGGCGGCCAGCGCGCTCGCCGCCAGCGTCAGAGCCAGCTTCTTCCACATTTCGACCGGGAGCTCGGGGGGCTTGCTTGACGTCGAGCCGCCAGAAGCGAAAGTGTCGGCCCCGCGATCTTGATCAAGGCTGCCGGCGATGTATGTGTTCTCGCAGGGTGATGGAATGACAGAAGTGTTTTTAACATGCATGTATATATGTGAATGAGTAGTGATTAGTAATCTAGTTTTAAACTTCACGAAGCCGTGCTGAAGATATCTAAATATAGAGGTTATGAGGGCCACGTGGAGCGCGGACGGACTCGGAAACTTCGAGATGCACGGCAACTAGTACATGTTGGTCTACTCGAATCCCGAAGAGCTGTGTAATATATAGTAGTCGTGTTTGTCTTGCGCCGGGCGGCATTCAAGCGAAGAAACAGCGCCGAGGGCAGACGCTCATCTGTCTGTCCGCCTGCCCGGCGCCTCCCTCCGGCGGTACAAGAGCGTGGCGGCAGTCGAGCCACTTGGAGCTCGAAAACGCGCCACGTAATAGCGTTCTTGTGGAGATTAGGCGGAGCACCGCACACGCTGTCGATCACGTGGCGCAGTTAGTCGACGTACTTGGTCGCATGATGCACACCGAGCTCCTCTGGTGACACGTCGTCCAGGTCGTCGTCCTGGGTTTCTTCTTCAATCCGGAACTGCTGCTCATTTTGCTGCAGTCAATGAACGGACGGGTCAGAATTGTTCGAACAGAACAGCAGCATCGAGCCGACGTGGCTTACCGCGCGCAGCAGCGTCTCCTTGCGCACGTTGTTCTCGAGGAACTGCACAATCTCCTCGAACGTCGGACGCATGTTCTGGTCATCCGACGTACACCGAGTAAACAGGTCGCGCACGCTGTCCATGCAGTTGGGGCTGAGCGACGGCCGCAAGTTCTCGTACGCCACCATGTGCATTAGTGTGCTGCCCGACACTTTCTTGGTGCGTGCACCCTTAGCCTTAATGTCATGGTACGGGATCTTGCGCGTATCGAGCTCAGCCAGCACTGTTGGCAAACACCAGAACGTCAGATCGAGAAAAAAAAAAGTATGGTTGGCAGAGCTATCAACGCACCAATGCCAAAACTGTACACGTCTGCCTTCTCAGTATACCGCTCACCACGGATCATCTCGGGCGGCAGCCACAGCGGTGTGCCAGTTACGCTCATGGTCTCATCGACAGACTTTTCTCGGCTGAGCCCGAAGTCGCTGACCTTGGCGCCCCACGTAGAGCTGCACGATTAGACAATACAGATCGTGAGCAACATGGCCTCAACAAATTAACACACCAAGACGAGAAGCAGGGCCATACCTGACAAGGATGTTCATACTCTTGAGGTCGCGATGAATGATCGGGGGTTTCATACTGTGAAGGTATGCCATACCGCGCGACGTGTCAATCGTCATGCGCAGAATGGGCTTGGCCCACGTCAGACGGTTCTCCGGGTTCCGAAGCACTGCAAACAGATCGCCGCGCTCGAGGAACTCGGTCACGAAACAACTGTAGCGTAGCATGAGCAACGATCAGTCAGCAACGTGTACCTAAATCACACAGGCAGAAAAGGCCCGAGCAGCGAGAACATACATGTTGGAGTACGAGTTCCAACTGGCGCCGATGAACTGCACGATGTTGGGGTGACGCAAGTTCATCATGAGCTGAATCTCGTCGCCGAACATGCGCAGGTTGTTCTCGTCAATCTTGTTACGCAGCATGCGCTTGATGACCACGGGTGTGCCGCAGTAGGTGCCCTTGATGACCTCTCCGAACGCGCCGGCGCCGATGATCTTCTGCAGCTTGAGGTCGTGGAAGCTGAGCTCGGCCATCCGCAGCCCCTTGTTGCTCTCGAGCATGGTCTCGACGACGTTCTTCTCGCGGTCCTTAAAGTCGGGAAAGTTGACCGTGTCGTTCCGCACGCGGTCCTGTCGCTCGCGAGGCTGCGCGGGCGCCGGCGGGTCCTTGTGCACCGGCGGGTTCACCTCATGCGGCCGCGGCCGCGATGGCCCGCCAGTCTGCTGGACGTACACATCGGGCTTGCCCGAGTCCGACTTGGAGAGGCACGAGCCCATTCTGATACGCCGCCTTTCCGCGGAGCCGCGTCAGTCTGCGCCGCGGTCGCGCCGGCTGTCGCCACCTGCTAAAGTCGCGCACGAGAGGCCGCGAGTTGCCGAGTGAGCCGCGCAGGAGCTTCGCAGCGCGCGCGGTGGTCGCGGGGCGGCGCCGAGGTGTCGGGCGAGACAGGCGGCGCGCTTTTGGCTTTGACGCTTGGGCGGAAAGGGAGCCCTGACTTGCGTTCGGTATGTGTACCGCGGGCGGCTGGCACCCGCGGCCTGACTCTCTCGCGCGCGCGTGGTGTGGCCCACGCGAGGCTCGCCGCCACATCGCTACTCGTTCAAGTTGCGTTTTGATGCTTCGACACGTGGGGAAGCAGCCGGGTGGTACCTGATCGAGAAGCCACGGAGACACGAACTGATATCTCTTGGGTCGTGATGACGGTGATTTTGTAGGAGTATGCACGAGGAACCCACTGTGGTGGTGGTGGTGGGGGGGGGGGGGATAAGAACGCACGGTACCTACTGTACTGCTGATCCGCAATCCTCGGCATCCCCCCTCATGATGAACGCCGTGGCTACACTTTTGCTCGGATCGCTGCCGACCGAAGATCGCCAACCCACGCTCGCTATCGTCAAGCGCAGTGGGTGCGCGCGCGCCTTGAAGCTACGGCATTGGGTTGGGCGGCAGCGCGGCCGCGAGCCTGCGCACGTCCACGCCGTCCTTGCGCGCCTGTTCCAGCAGCGCCACCACGTCCTGCTTGAGGCTGGCGGCGCGCGCCTTCTCCTGCTCGGCCTCTCCGCGGCTGCGCTCCTCGTCCAGCGTTGCCACCGCGAGCTGCTCGTCAACGCCACGTGAGCTGCGCGTCGGCCTGTCTCGGCGCTACATGCCAGCTCTCCCCTCACCATCTCGACCAGCAGCTGGCACTTGAACTTCTCCATGTTGGACTCCTCCGCCATGCGCGCGCACTTGGCGCGGAGCTGCGCGTTCTCGGCCTCCAGCTGCGCGTTGCGCTCGCCCAGCTCCTTCGCGCGCGTCATGTACTCGTGCAGCGACGAGTGCTCTGCGCTTCACGGCCGTCAGCGACTCGCTCCGCCACGCATCCAGCCGCCGCCGCCGCGCCTACCCAGCTCCCACTGCCCCGCCGCGCCCATCGCCAGCGTCGCCCCGCCGAGCGCCAGCCGGATCGGGATCTCGCCCAGCGCGCCGCTCCCGTGCGGTTCGCGCGCGCCGCCAGGGCTGCTGGCGCCACCCGCGGCCGCCGCCGGACTCGTCGCCAGCTTGCGCTCCATGGCGGCTCTTCCGGATCGCGACTCGGTCAATTTTTTCGAACGTAACACCGCAGGATTTCAGATACAGGTCGACAAGAGCAGCCGATTCATTATTTGTTTTTACCGAAATAGGCGCGGATTGATTTCGTGGTCGCCCTCCTTGGGCGACTGTTTGCTGGGGGCTAAAGCGCGAGAAAGTGCAGCTGGTTCGTTGCCGCGCGCGCGCTCTCTCTGTCTACCGGTAGGCGCCTGAAGCGGGTGGAGCGCGACTGGCAGCTGCAGCGATGGCGCCGAACGGAGCGGCGGCACCCGCGCCCGAGGAGCGGCAGCGGCTGCTGGAGGAGCGCAGCCGGCGCTGGGCCAAGATGAACGCCAAGCGGTACGGCGAGAAGCGCAAGTTCGGCTTCGTCGAGTCGGTCAAGGACGACATGCCGCCCGAGCACGTGCGCAAGATCATCAAGGACCACGGCGACATGAGCAGCAAGAAGTTCCGCCACGACAAGCGCGTCTACCTCGGCGCGCTCAAGTACGTGCCGCATGCCATCTTCAAGCTGCTCGAGAACATGCCCATGCCCTGGGAGCAGGTCAAGGACGTCAAGGTGCTCTACCACATCACCGGTGCTATCACGTTCGTCAACGAGGTGCCCTGGGTCATCGAGCCCGTCTACACGGCCCAGTGGGGCACCATGTGGATCATGATGCGACGCGAGAAGCGCGACCGCCGCCATTTCAAGCGCATGCGCTTCCCGCCCTTCGACGATGAGGAGCCTCCGCTCGACTACGGCGATAATATCCTGGACATTGAGCCGTCCGAGGCCATCGCCATGGAGCTGGACGAGGACGATGATGAGGCGGTGATTGAGTGGTTCTACGACTCCAAGCCGCTCGTTGACTCCAAGTTCGTCAACGGCCCGAGTTACCGCAAGTGGCGGCTGCCTGTGCCCATCATGGCGAACCTTCATCGGCTTGCTGGCCAGCTGATTAGCGACCTCATCGACCCCAATTACGAGTACCTTTTCGACAAGCAGTCGTTTTTCACGGCCAAGGCGCTGAACGTTTCGATCCCTGGTGGACCCAAGTTCGAGCCGCTTTACCGCGACATTGATGAGGATGATGAGGACTGGAACGAATTCAACGACATTAACAAGATTATCATCCGTCACCAGATCCGAACCGAGTACAAGGTCGCGTTTCCATTCCTGTACAACAGCCGCCCGCGGTCGGTCCACATCCAGCCTTACCATACGCCGCTGCTGTGCTACATCAAGACGGAGGATCCGGATCTTCCGGCTTTCTACTTTGACCCGATCGTGAATCCCATTTCGCACTTCCGGGTCAACCGCAGTGACAAGATGGATGTTGACGGAGAGGATGATGACGAGGACGATGAAGATGACTTTCAGCTTCCCACCGGTGTAGACCCGATCTTGACTGATGAGCCGCTGTACACTCCTGAAACTGCGAACGGCATTGCGTTGTATTGGGCTCCACGCCCGTTCAACTTGCGAACTGGTCGCACCCGTCGTGCCATCGATGTTCCGCTTGTCAACAAGTGGTTCCAAGAGCACTGCCCAGCAGGACAACCTGTCAAGGTTCGAGTGAGTTATCAGAAGCTGCTGAAGTGCTGGGTGTTGAACGCGCTTCATCACCGACCGCCGAAGGCCCTCAACAAGAAGTACCTCTTCAAGTCGTTGAAGTCGACCAAGTTCTTCCAAAGCACAGAACTCGACTGGGTCGAAGCAGGTCTTCAGGTGTGCCGACAGGGCTACAATATGTTGAACCTGCTGATTCACCGCAAAAACCTCAACTACTTGCACTTGGACTACAACTTCAATCTTAAGCCGATCAAGACGCTGACAACGAAGGAGCGCAAGAAGTCGCGCTTCGGTAATGCTTTCCACTTGACGCGAGAGATCTTGCGTCTAACGAAGCTGATTGTCGACGCTCACGTACAATACCGCTTGGGTAACGTGGATGCCTTCCAGCTTGCTGATGGTCTGCAATACATTTTTGCTCACGTCGGCCAGCTGACTGGTATGTACCGCTACAAGTACCGCCTCATGCGCCAGATCCGCATGTGCAAGGACTTGAAACATCTGATCTACTATCGATTCAACACCGGCCCCGTCGGCAAGGGTCCTGGCTGTGGTTTCTGGGCACCAGGCTGGCGTGTGTGGCTTTTCTTCTTGCGAGGTATTGTACCCCTGCTTGAGCGCTGGCTTGGAAATCTTCTCGCTCGTCAGTTCGAAGGTCGTCATTCGAAGGGAATCGCTAAGACGGTGACCAAGCAGCGAGTGGAAAGTCACTTCGACTTGGAACTCCGTGCTGCCGTAATGCACGATATTCTTGATATGATGCCAGAGGGAGTGAAGGCGAACAAGGCCCGTACGATCCTGCAGCACCTGAGTGAAGCGTGGCGCTGCTGGAAGGCAAACATCCCATGGAAGGTTCCTGGTCTCCCGGCGCCAATTGAAAACATGATTCTGCGGTATGTCAAGTCCAAGGCTGACTGGTGGACTAACGTTGCGCACTACAACCGCGAGCGTATCAAGCGAGGCGCGACTGTTGATAAGACGGTTTGCAAAAAGAACCTGGGTCGCCTCACTCGTCTATGGCTGAAGGCCGAGCAGGAGCGTCAGCACAACTATCTTAAGGACGGACCGTACGTCTCAGCCGAGGAAGCTGTGGCGGTGTACACGACAACTGTCCACTGGCTGGAGAGTCGCAAGTTTGCACCCATCCCGTTCCCGCCGCTCTCGTACAAGCACGACACAAAGCTGCTCATTCTGGCCCTCGAGCGGCTGAAGGAGAACTATTCGGTCAACAGTCGTCTGAACCAATCTCAGCGCGAGGAGCTTGGCTTGATCGAGCAAGCGTACGATAATCCGCACGAGGCTCTTTCCCGTATCAAGCGCCACTTGTTGACACAACGAGCGTTTAAGGAAGTTCACATCGAGTTCATGGATCTTTACAGCCACTTGACCCCTGTCTACGACATCGAGCCTCTGGAGAAGATTACGGACGCGTACCTTGACCAGTACTTGTGGTACGAAGCTGACAAGCGACACCTCTTTCCGAGCTGGATTAAGCCAAGCGACTCGGAGCCGCCGCCGCTTCTTGTCTACAAGTGGTGCCAGGGCGTGAACAACCTGCACAATGTGTGGGATACATCCGAGGACGAATGCGTTGTGATGCTTGAGTCGAAGCTCGAGAAGGTCTACGAGAAGATTGATTTGACGTTGCTGAACCGACTCCTTCGATTGATCCTGGATCACAATATCGCCGACTACATGACGGCCAAGAACAACATTGTTATCGCGTACAAGGACATGATGCACACCAACTCATATGGACTGATCCGGGGTCTGCAGTTTGGGTCATTTATCTTCCAGTACTACGGCCTGATTCTCGATTTGCTCCTCCTTGGTCTGACGCGCGCAACCGAGATTGCTGGCCCGCCTGAGCTCCCGAATGAGTATCTATCGTTCAAGGACACCGACACCGAGACTCGTCACCCAATTCGCCTGTACACGCGGTACATTGACAAGATTTACGTCCTGTTCCGTTTTGACGCGGAAGATTCGCGTGACTTGATTCAGCGCTACTTGACGGAACATCCCGACCCGAATAATGAGAATGTGGTTGGATACAACAACAAGAAGTGCTGGCCGCGAGATGCCCGTATGCGTCTGATGAAGCACGATGTTAACCTCGGACGTGCTACATTTTGGGATATGAAGAATCGCCTTCCTCGCTCACTGACGACGTTCGACTGGGACAACAGCTTTGTGTCTGTTTACTCTAAGGACAACCCGAACTTGTTGTTCAACATGTGTGGCTTCGAGGTGCGCATTTTGCCCAAGATTCGGGCAGCAAACGAAGAGTTCTCGCACAAGGATGGCGTGTGGATCCTTCAGAACGAGACAACCAAGGAACGCACTGCTCAGGCGTACTTGCGTGTGGATGACGAGTCCTTGCGAGCATTTGAAAACCGTATTCGTCAGATCCTGATGTCTTCAGGTAGCACGACGTTCACCAAGGTCGCAAACAAGTGGAACTCGGCGCTGATCGGACTCATGACGTACTTCCGCGAGTCGGTGGTGCAGACCCAAGAGCTTCTAGACTTGCTGGTCAAGTGTGAAAACAAGATCCAGACTCGTATCAAGATCGGTTTGAACTCAAAGATGCCCTCGCGTTTCCCGCCGGTGGTGTTCTACACACCCAAGGAGCTGGGTGGTCTTGGTATGCTTTCGATGGGTCACGTGTTGATTCCACAATCGGACTTGCGGTACTCGAAGCAGACTGATGGTGGTGGCGTGACGCACTTCCGCTCCGGTATGTCGCACGAAGAGGACCAGCTCATCCCGAACCTGTTCCGTTACCTGCAGCCATGGGAGTCCGAGTTCATTGATTCGCAGCGGGTATGGGCTGAATACGCGCTGAAGAGACAAGAAGCCAACGCGCAGAATCGTCGTCTGACTCTTGAAGACTTGGAGGACTCGTGGGACCGCGGTATTCCACGAATCAACACTTTGTTCCAGAAGGATCGGCACACACTTGCTTACGACAAGGGCTGGCGAGTGCGCACTGATTTCAAGCGGTACCAGATCCCTCGGCAAAACCCGTTCTGGTGGACACATCAACGCCACGACGGCAAGCTGTGGAACCTAAACAATTACCGTACGGATATGATTCAGGCTCTTGGAGGCGTTGAGGGTATTCTGGAGCACACACTTTTCAAGGGCACGTACTTCCCGACATGGGAGGGTTTGTTCTGGGAGAAGGCTTCAGGTTTCGAAGAGAGTATGAAGTACAAGAAGCTTACAAATGCTCAGCGCTCTGGTCTGAATCAGATCCCCAACCGTCGATTCACGTTGTGGTGGTCACCAACGATCAACCGCGCGAATGTGTACGTGGGTTTCCAAGTGCAGCTCGATCTGACGGGTATCTTCATGCACGGCAAGATTCCAACTCTGAAGATTTCGCTGATTCAGATCTTCCGAGCACATTTGTGGCAGAAGATTCACGAATCGCTCGTCATGGATTTGTGTCAGGTGTTCGACCAAGAACTCGACGCGCTTGAGATTGAAAACGTCCAGAAGGAAACGATCCATCCCCGCAAGTCGTACAAGATGAACTCTTCGTGCGCTGATATTCTGCTGTTTGCGGCATACAAGTGGCAGATGGGTCGTCCAACGCTCTTACACGACACCAAGGACAGCTACGATGGCTCTACGAGTACGAAGTATTGGATTGACGTGCAACTTCGCTGGGGTGACTTTGACTCGCATGACATTGAGCGATACTCTCGCGCCAAGTTCTTGGACTACACGACCGACAACATGACGATCTATCCATCACCTACGGGTGTGCTGCTCGCCGTTGACCTTGCTTACAACCTGTACAGTGGCTACGGCAACTGGTTCCCCGGTTGCAAGCCGTTGATGCAACAAGCAATGGCCAAGATTATGAAGGCAAATCCGGCGCTGTACGTGCTCCGCGAGCGCATCCGCAAGGGTCTGCAGCTCTACTCGTCCGAGCCGACGGAGCCATACTTGTCGAGCCAGAACTACGGCGAGCTGTTCTCCAACCAGATCATTTGGTTCGTGGATGACACTAACGTGTACCGCGTGACTATTCACAAGACTTTTGAGGGTAACTTGACGACCAAGCCGATCAACGGCGCGATCTTCATCTTCAACCCGCGCACAGGCCAGCTCTTCCTGAAGATCATTCACACGTCCGTGTGGGCTGGACAGAAACGTCTTGGCCAGCTAGCAAAGTGGAAGACTGCCGAAGAAGTTGCTGCACTTATTCGCTCACTCCCTGTTGAAGAGCAGCCGAAGCAGATTATTGTCACTCGAAAGGGAATGCTTGACCCGCTCGAGGTGCACTTGCTTGACTTCCCGAACATTGTGATCAAGGGCAGCGAGCTGCAGCTACCGTTCCAGGCATGTCTGAAGGTAGAGAAGTTCGGTGATCTGATTTTGAAGGCGACGGAGCCACAAATGGTTCTGTTCAACATCTACGATGACTGGTTGAACACCATCACGTCGTACACGGCGTTCTCGCGTCTGATCTTGATCCTTCGCGCGCTGCACGTGAATAATGATCGTACCAAGATGATCTTGCGTCCTGATGCTGAGACGACAACCCAGCCACATCACATCTGGCCATCGTTGAGCGACGAGCAGTGGCTGAAGGTCGAAGTGCAGTTGAAGGATCTGATTCTCGGAGACTACGGCAAGAAGAACAACGTAAATGTGGCGTCGCTGACCCAGTCCGAAATTCGTGATATTATTCTGGGCATGGAGATCTCGGCACCTTCACTGCAGCGTCAGCAGGTGGCAGAGGTCGAAAAGCAGGCTCGCGAGCAGAGCCAGCTCACAGCAGTGACGACCAAGACGGTGAACGTGCACGGTGACGAGATGGTCATTACCACGACGAGTCAGTACGAGCAACACTCGTTCGCCTCCAAAACGGATTGGCGAGTGCGTGCCATTTCGGCGGCGAACTTGCACCTGCGCACGAATCACATTTACGTGTCATCTGACGACATTCGTGAGACGGGTTACACGTACGTGTTCCCCAAGAACGTGCTGAACAAATTCATCACGGTGTCGGACCTGCGTACCCAGATTTGCGGTCTCATGTACGGTGTGAGCCCGCCGGACAACCCGCAGGTCAAGGAGATCCGATGCATCGTCATGCCGCCTCAGCTCGGCACGCATCAGAGCGTGAGCATTCCGATTCACATGCCAGAGCACGAGTACCTGGAGGACATGGAGGCACTTGGATGGATCCATACGCAGCCCAACGAGCTGCCGCACCTGCCACCGCAAGATGTGACTTTCCACTCGAAGCTCATGTCTGAGAATGCGTCATGGGACGGAGAGAAGTCAATCATCATTACGTGCAGCTTCACACCAGGCTCGTGCTCGCTGACGGCGTACAAGCTCACACCCGCAGGCTACGAGTGGGGTCGTCAGAACAAGGATAGTGGCGCGAACCCTGCGGGCTTTGCGCCGACGCACTACGAGAAGGTTCAGATGCTGCTGTCCGACCGCTTCCTCGGCTTCTACATGGTGCCGGAGGAGGAGGTGTGGAACTACAACTTTATGGGCGTCAAGCACAACACGGGCATGAAGTACGACTTGAAGCTAGGCAACCCGAAGGAGTTTTACCACGAGGTGCACCGCAAGACGCACTTTATGAACTTCAGCGCTCTGGAGGCGACGGACGAGGACGTGGCGACGGTCGAGGAGGAGCAGCAGAACGTGTTCGCGTAGGCTAGTCATGGCGGACAAGTGTGTTCGTCGGTTTACTTGCATTTTCCCCATCCTTCAAGCCCACATGCAAGTCGCATGTGGCGCGCCACAAAACCGTCAAAAAATAATGGATACTCCGTTGTTCCGCTTTCGTGATTGGTCCAAAAAAAGGTCTACTTCATGTGGTGCACACGGCGCCAGGGGGCGCCACAACAAAAAGGGGGGCTTGCAAGGCAGCCTGGAGAATCGAAATCCTGCGTGCCGGCGGCGGCGCGGGTGAGGCTCTTGCTGGGCGCTCGAGCGACGACGCGCGGCCATGTCGGGCAAGGACAACAAGACGTCGCTGAGCCACCGCGCGCAGCAGAAGTTCAAGTGCGTGCAGCGCGCTCGCGGGCCGTGCGCGCGGACTGAACTGACGGTCGTGGCGTGGACTTGCGCAGCGCGGGCAAGTACGTGGAGGCCGTGGACGCGCTCGAGAAGCTGGCGGAGGAGATGGACGCCAAGCAGGACTTCAAGGTGCGCCATAACGCGGCGGTGGCGCGCTTTGCGGCAGGCGTCGACGGCGTCGACAAGCTGCAGGTGGCGCTGCGCCAGAGCCTGCGCGCGCTGGAGGCAGAGCACGAGAAGGGCAAGGCCGGGGCCGCGGGGGCCGCCGCGGGCGACAGCAACGGAGACGACGCGGGATTCTCGATCGAGCAGGAGGCCGCATTCCTGCGCTACAACTACGCGGCCGCGCTCTTCCTCGCCAAGCAGCACGCGCAGGCCAGCGCCGTGCTGGAAGCCATGATCCGCAACATTGACCCGATTGACGACAACGTCGCCATGCACGTTTGCTTCCTGTACCTGGACGTGGTGCTGCACAGCTGCCGCGGGTGCGTCACGACGGAGCGCGAGCGCGTCGCCAGCATCCGCAAGGCGCAGAGCGTGCTCGCGTACCTCGAGAAGCCCCACAAGTTCAACACGGTGCAGGAGCTGCCAGACCACCTGGTGCAGCGCGACGCGGCTGGGAACGTTGTCGAGACGGACGCGCAGCGCAAAAGCCGCTTGGATGTGACCGAGTTCCGATTCCGGCTGCACCTGTACCGCGCCAAGTTCATGCTGCTGCAGAGCAACCTCAAGGCGGCCAAGAAGGAGATGAAGTCGGCACTTGAAACCTTTCAGAAGGAAATCAAGTCGAGGGACAAGGGAGAGGACCCTTCTGCTGCTGCTTCTACCACCTCGGCTGTTGTGGCGCTCGAGTCTGACAAGACGTCAAGCGCCATCAGCCACCCGAGTCTAGCGGTGCAAAACTCTACCGCGCTCTTCTTGAAGGCCAACCTCGAGTATTTAAAGAAGAACTACAAGAAATGTATCAAGCTTCTCGCGTCGTGTACACAAGAAGCCGTCAGTGAGGTACAGCACTCGCTTACTTGGCTCGATGGCGTTTTCGTGTTGAGGTGAACTAACGAGGTGATGCCTGTGCAGAGTGTATTTTTGAACAACATGGGCTGCATCCACTTTCAAATGGGTCAGCGGAAGGCGGCGCAGTCGTACTTTGCTCGTGCGCTTCAAGCTACATCCAAGCCATCAAAGATGGACCCTATTGTTCTCGCTGTGAGTTGCTTCATGAAAGCAGCTATGCTGATGATGGATGCAAACTGACATTTTGGGTATCGTTGGATTTACAGAGCTCTCCGTATCACGAAGTCATGTACAATAACGGTCTCCACCTGCTGCTTCAGGGCAAGTATGCGCTCGCTTTCCGTTGTTTCCACGAGTCGTCGCGGCTTCTGTTTAATCGCCCCAAGCTTTGGCTGCGGATGGGCGAATGCTGCACGGCAGCATACGCACAGGAGCAGAAGCTTTTAGCGATCGCAGGGAACAAAAGCGGCTTGATCCGGGGAATCGTGGGCTCTGGTGCACATCGCCGAGCTATTCTGCCGACGTCGTTGCCATCTACAGCCGCAAAAGAGATTGAGGTGCCGGACAAGCGGACGGGCAACATGAACGGTGCATCCGCTTCAGCGAATCTCCCGGACGGAATGCCCAAGATGAGCTTGCAGTTTGCCGTCAAGTGCTTCAAGAACGTCGTACTGCTGTGTCATCAGTTGCTGGAACCTGCCTCTCAGAATGGAGTTGCAAATACCCCATTGATCGCTGGCATTCAGCTGGTTGGCAGTGCAGAAGGCGATGCTGATAGCGAGAACCTTGGAGTCGAGGCACTAGACATGATCCGACAAAAGGCACTTGTCAATTTGGCATACGTGTACCTGTCGATGTACGAGCCGCATTTGGCCATTACGACCGCGAAGGAGTTGCTGGCGCTGCCAACTTGCTCGCCCTCCAATGGGTAAACTGCTGCTGTTCCTAGAAAGTTGTGAATATTTCTAACCTGCTATGTCGTGCTTGTAGCTACCTGGCGCGGTCGTACGCGGCGGAGGCTTTGTGCATGCTCTCAAGAGCCGCCGAGGCAACAGAGATGCTGCAGTCAGAGCGGAACTTGATTGCCATGGCTGATGAGTACGCGCGCGAGTCTGGCACACAGGTACCTATCAACATTCTGCTATTCATGGAGTGCTAGTGCGGACAATCTAACTTTTTTTTTCCTGTGCGCAGGCGTCTCGAGCTCGTGCGGGTGTGCATGTCAACAACGCAACTACTCTGATCCTGCAAGGCCGCAACACTGATGCAGAGGAGAGCGTCACACGGGCTGTTCGTGAGAACCCTAACTGCCGCGAGTCGCTCGAGCTGCTGGTGTATGTGCTGCTCAAGAAGGGTGACTCGAAGAAGGCACTGCGTGTGCTGAAGGAGGCGCAGGTGACCCAGTGATGGCAGCCGCTCGCTGCTGTACTCGAGTAGTAGGTTAGAGTGGCTCTTTTTGGAAGCCAAGCAGCGAATGCTGCCTCAGTCGAATGATCAGTCGGTCGAGTGGTGCGAGGACAATGGATCGTGGCTTCAGTGCCCTTACTGCGCAGTGTTGGTCGTGGCGATTTGTCATGTGGCTCAGTGTTCGTGCCATCCATGCTATCGGTGCGTTTCCTACCTATCGATTCTGTCCCTCTCTAGCCTATCGAAACGCGCCGGACCCCTCTGGCAGTAGGGAGCAGCCACCACCGTGAGGCAGCGCTGCTCTCTTCTCTTCCCTTCTCGCTTGTGTGTCACCCCTGTTCTAGACCTGCCCCGAGCCCCGACTTGCTTGCGTCATGAGCGAAGTACCAATTTACTCGCGGCTGCTCGGGCCGTCCGTCTTTCCACCCCGTCGGGGTCCCTTGGCACCACGGCCGCCGTTAGTAGCCACAGGCTTCTTGGTGTCGTCGCGGTCCTTGCGCTCGCCCGTGCGACCACCGTTGCCGCGTCCAGTGAAGCCGCCGCGTCCGCCACGTCCGCCACGCGAGTCCGAACGGAATCCGCCACGCTGTCCCTCTGTTGAAAAGCAACACGAATCACAGGTTAGATACCAGTCTTCAACCGTATCGTTCGTAGAAACAGCAAGCACGCACCTTTGCGCTCCGTTCGCTCCTCGACCTGCAGGGTCTTGTCGAGCAGCTTGAACTCGCGCGTGTCTGCCAGTACTGCACGCATCGACTCCTCCTCGGTGAAGTCCACGAACGCGTAGCCGCGAGCAGTGACGATGTTGACGCCGGCCACGTTGCCGTAGCTCTTGAACAGTTCGCGCAGCTCCGTGTCCTTGGCCGCAGCCGGAACATCACGGATGAACAGGCTGAAGTAGCGCTGACGACCACCCTCCTTGCTGGTTTCGGCAGTCTTGGTGGGCGACGGCGTCTTGGCCTCGGTCGCAGGGACGGCAGCAGGAGCAGATGCAGGAGCAGCAGCCACCGGAGTCGGGGCCGGGGTCGCAGGAGCAGCGGGGGCAGCAGCACGTCCAGAGAACAGCGCAGCCCACGTCTTGGGCTGAGCAGGCTCAGCCGGGGCAGGCGAGGCAGCGGGCTTGGCAGCCGGCGCAGGCGACGCGGCCGGGGTCGCGGCCTTGGGGGTGGGCGAGGCCGGCTCCGCGGGCTTCTCCTTGGCGGGGGACGCAGGCTTGGCCTGCTTCTTGGGCGAGGCAGGAGCCACGGGCGGCGTGACGGCCGGCTCGGCGGCCTTGGTCTCCGGCAGCTTCTGGGGCTTGTCAGCCTGCTTGGCGGGCGTGGCGGGCTTCTTGGGGCTCACCGGGGCCTTCTTCACAGGAGAGGCGGGCGCGGGCGCCTTCTTGACCGGCGAGGCGACGGGCTCCTTGTCCTTCTTGGGCGGCTTGTCGGCCTTGTCGGCCTTGGCGGGCTTGTCCGCCGCGGGCGGGAGCCCCGGGAGCTCGAGGAAGCGCAGGCAGTCGTTGAGCACGAAGTATCCCTTGGGCTGTACGGCGAGGAAGAAGCTCTGCACGAAGGGCTGCGGCTGCGCGTTGGGCAGCGTCATGACGCCCGTGACGAGCACGAGCACGCCGCCGTCGAGCGAGGCCTGGCAGTCAATGGAGCCCGTCTCCAGGTCGACGCGCGCGCCCGCGTAGCCGCGCTTGAGGATCTGCTCGTTGATGGCGCGCTGGCCGGCGATAGGCGCCTCCATGTGGGACCCTCGGCCGTGGCACCAGCGGCTCTCGTCCTTGTAGAAGCGGTGCAGGCTCTGCGGCTCCTTGGCCAGGAACTGGTAGTACTGCCGCATGAAGGCCTGGCCCACGAGCGTCGGGTCGTGCGCGGGCGTCTCGGGCATGGCGGCGAACGGCGGCGAGAGGAGGCGGAGGGGGGAAAGCGATCCAGGAAGAGACCGGAAAAAATGGGGACTGGCCGAGCCCGGAGATCGCGCGAACTGCGAGAATGGATATGGGTATGAAAGATGGGAGGGATTGGGGTGGAGTGGAGCACATTAAAGATGGACGGTAAATTCCAGGACACTGCTAACATCCGCGCTTGTATTTTCATTTATACAAACCAGCAACATCCTTGTATTCTTCGAGAATATAAGATTCCATACAATTGGACTGTGAAATGCCCAAACGGGTGACCACCTCATATGGACGAGCCCTAGAGGCTGCTGGTGCTGCTGCGCGTTTGCATGAACGGGTAGTCCGTGTAGCCGAGCTCGAGCGGCGTGCCAGGCGGGATGTAGTACGTCTTGGCGTCGCCCTCGTTGAGAGGGGCGTCGATGCGAAGGCGCTCCACGAGGTCCGGGTTGTGGATGAAGTCGCGGCCGAAGGCCACGAGGTCGGCGCCGCCCTGCGCGATGACGTCGTTGGCCTCCTGACGCTTGTAGCCAGACGACGTGATGATCGGGCCCTTGAACACCTTGCGGTAGATGGGCGTGATGCCGCCTTCGGGCACCAGCGGACCCTTGAAGTGCGAGTCGCGGGGCTCAATGAGGTGCAGGTACGCCAGGTTGTAGTCGTTCAGCTTGTTCACGACGTAGCCATAAGTCTCGGCGGGGTTCGAGTCCGTGCACCCAAACGTGATGCCGTATGGCGACAGCCGGATGCCGACTCGGTTGGACGGCAGCGCCGACAGGACACCCTCGACCACCTCGAAAATGAGCCGCGCGCGGTTCTCGAGCGGGCCGCCGTACGCGTCCGTGCGCTTGTTGATCTTGTCGCACAGGAACTGCTCCATCAAGTAGCCGTTGGCCGAGTGGATCTCGACGCCATCGAAGCCCGCGGCAATGGCGTTCTGCGCCGCCGTCTTGTAGTCCTGAGCGATCTGCGGCAGCTCGCTGAGCTCGAGGGCACGCGGGGTCACGTGCTTCTTGCGACCCTCACGTGTGATGGCGCTCGATGTCACGTCGTCCATGTCTACCGCGCTCGACGACACAGGGAAGCTGCTCCCCCGGCTGGTTCATCGGGTGGCCAACGCGGCCCGTGTGCCACAACTGGGCAAAGATCTTGCCGCCCTTGGCGTGCACGCGCTGCGTCACGGTCTTCCACCCCTCAATCTGGCGCGCCTCGAACAGTCCAGGAGCGCCAAAGTACCCGCGAGCCGTGGGGCTGATGTTGGCGGCCTCCGAGATGAGCAGCCCGCCGTCCGTCGCGCGCTGCTCGTAGTGCAGCGCCACCACGTCATTCGGCACGCCCTCCTCTCCGCAGCGCATTCGCGTGAGCGGAGCCATCACAATGCGGTGCTTGAGCTCCACACTCCCGAGCGAGAAAGGTGTGAAGAGTGCAGGAGCAGTCGAGGGGCCGCCCATGGTCACTAGTAGCTTGGTGGCTGGTCGCTTGGTGGCTTGGAGGGGCTGTGGTGTGAACACCGAAGCAAATTGCAGAGTGAGCTCAACGCTGATCCGGTGTCACGGTAACGTCATCGCGGATTGATGAGCTGGCCGCCGGTGCCATCATCAAGGTGTCAAGTTGCAAATCAAGTGTGATTACATAGTGAAACCAAGTGAATGCAGTTCAGAATGGATCAAGTAATCACCTGCGACAAGAAGTCGGCTATAAGGCTAAATTGCCTGTTTTAGGACTTTCATCCAGTTGCCTACATTAATTTTAAATTCAATTTTGGTCTGAAATAGGTATTATGGTTCAATTTACTAGGTGGTTTTGCTAGACCTAGGTGAACATATTGGATCGGCAACATTTCAATCGCTTAGTTCCACATCGTGAAGACCAATGGAAGGATGATGGCCGCGAGGATGAGTAGCACAAGGCACGTGATGTACATGTACTTCTGCCGTGCTTCGCGCTGCAGTTGGTAGGCGTGCTCGAGCTCGTTGACTCCTTTGCCGATCTCTACGCGAATGTTGTCGACTTTAGTCTCAATCTGCTCCACACCGCGGCCCTGCTCCGAAACGATCGTGCCAACTTGTCGAAACAGCTCCTTCACGACCACAGCCTCACGAGCAATTTGGCCAGCTTCAACGACTTCTTCCTTTGCTCGTTGGATGTCCACACTAGATATTTGTTTCGTGGCCATAAAGTCTGCGTCGCATAACCCTTCCCTGCGCCTCGCTCCATCTCGCTGCACCTGCTGAAGCTCCTGCATGACTCGGACAAACGAGCGCTGTAGTGAGCGGTACGTCTTGCTATCGCTCTTTTGCTGTTCTTGGAGAAAGCTCGCGATCGCCTGGTACTTGCGGGTGGCTTCATCAAGCTTTGGAGTAACACGCTCTACATAGTCTTGTTCACTCTGCAGGCCTGGGTCAGCGACTGCATCGCGAATCGATGCTGTGAGTGCTTGCAGTGAGTTTAGTGCGAGATTTGCATCTTCCAAGCTTGGAATTGCTTGGGGACTGCTGCTGACTGCAGTAGCCATCTCACTTTCTTACTTGCGAGGGTATCGGCGACTCGAGACCCTTAAAGCTCAGTGTTGCCATGACGACTTTTGCCGAAAACATGCGAGCAAGATGAAGGACTCTGCCCAGATCTCGAGGAAAGTGCTTTCAACTCGTTGTGCCCAAAAAGAGATTGATGCCCCAGCGGTAAAAATACACCCTGCCAGGTGTAAACCCACCATTCCTCCTTTGAAGCAACAACAAAAAATCGCTCCGTGCGTTACACTCAATACAAAGTGCTAGATGCAATCTATATCAAGTGCACAGAAGACCGAAAATACTTGGTGAGTAGTTTCATAATTGCTGGTGCCAGATTCGGCTGTCGCCGCCATTTTGCACTCGCTCGTTGCGGAGAGCAGTGCAAGTGTGTCATCTCTCATCCTGCTGGGTGAAGCAGAAAATCAAGGCAGCCGCAGCATACGAGGATGCCTGGTGCTTCTGTAGCCAAGGATGTGAACGCCCCTACAGCCTCTGACACAGAGCCGAAGCTCAAGAAGAAAAAGAGTGTGATGGGGAGACTCAAGTCAACGCTCTCAACCAAGCTCGGGCGCCGCAAGTCGTCTTCGGGAGACCTTGTGACTTCGCCTACAGACAAGGATCTTGCCGATCGTCATGGAGCACCCCACACTAGCGGTAAACCTATTGGTACGAGCAGCTCGTCCACAAGGGAGCGTCGGCAACAACAAAATGAGGAGTATGACGAGTACCCCGATGACTACGAAGACGACGATGTGAAGCGCAGCACTAGCGCCTTTGATTCGGCCCGAGACCCAGCTGACCGAACAGACAGCATGACTACCAATGCCGCATCTCCTTTTGACCTCAAGTCCCTGCTGGCGGAAAAAACGCCTGTGATGCACATGGATCAGCTCTCAGACGCTGATGAGGCTGGTGATGGCACTGCTTACGGAGCCCCTCAGGTCCAGGAGATTCGTATGCCCAGCGAGAAGGCAATAGTTTCTTCCCCGATTCGCTTAATTCAGACTCAACCGCCAAACTTTAGTGAAATGGAAGAAGAAGACACTGATCAGCAAGGAGAAATCAACGAGGAAGTTTTTGCAGCCGACTACAGCGAAGAAAAGCAGTCGCCGCAATGTTCTCCGGATGTTGACGATGAAGAGGACCAGTTAGAGGTCTTCCAAACTGACAATCAGGAAATGCACGCTAGTATCAGCGAGAAAGCCGAGCCTGACCCATTCTTCGCCAACGGATTGGTCGTGATTGGTCAGTCACCAGCAAAGCTTTCACGTGCATCACCTGACAAGCGACTCCGATCGCGCTCCCAGGTGTTAGAGAGCTTCCCACCCCCTGAAGTCCCAGATACCTCCCCAAAAATACCTTCTCCAGCTAGAAATCCTCGCGTTAGCCCGATGCCTTCGCCTGTAAACCAAGTTCACTCAAGCCCTATGCCGTCCCCGGTTAAGCACGGTAGATCAAGTCCGATGCCTTCTCCGACCAAGGGAATTTCGACTACGCCAGTCCCAGCTGAGCACATGGAGCAAATTCTTGAAGAAGAGAAACCCAGCAGCTCTTCAACGAAGCCTCAGCGCCTTCCTCCAGCAGGATCACGCCGCCGAAAGAGTATCAACACGGATGCTCCCATACTTGCTTCTTCCTATGTGGCAAACCCTGCAGACGATGACACAATAGCCCACGAAGCTGAAGCCACAGGAACTCAACAAGACGACGGTAGTCTCAACCAATTTGATGAGATGCGAGCAAAGGCCACAGAGGAAACTTCAGCCTTTGCATTTGACGCTGGAGCTGCAATTACGCAAGCGTTTGGAGATCGAGTTGCTCGACTTCTGGGTGCTGATCCATGGGGAGATCGTCAAGACGGCTTCGATGCCATTCAGTTTGCTATTCGCAAGACCGACCTTGGCGCCGCCGCGAACAAGCGCGAGCTTCTTTGTGCTGCCCTTGCCGCTGTACAATGCGGAGTTGAAGATCGAGTGGCTCCCGTCATGTACTGCGCTCTTGAGTGTTTACGCGCAGTGCTGAAGGAGTATGCAAGCGTCTTAGACCGCTCGTTTTCCAAGTTCCCTCCATTGAACGAACACCTGTCGTCACTTTTGCAAGCGCTTGTGGGGAAGCTAAGTGATGCCAATAAGCGAACCCAACGTGAGGCAGCGCAAGCAATCGCACGACTTTCAAAGTTGCGGAAGTTGCGCGCGCTCCCCCATGTTCTTCTGCATTTGAGTGGGAAGGATGTATCACCTAGACTTCAAATGGAGATGATGCGACGACTCGTCCAAGACATTGGACTCGGAACGCCTCCAGCTGATGGCGGAAAGCCAAGTCAATACCCACAACTAACACTGGAGGTTGTCATGCAATATGTGTTGCCGAGCCTCAAGGTAGCTGATGACAAGACGCGAAAGGCTGTTGTGGAGCTTCTTGCAGACCTTCACGTAGCTACTTCTCCTGCCGCAGTCTATGCTCAGTTGTCAGGCCTCAAACCCGACCTTCTTCGTGTTATTACTCGTCGAGTAGACGAACTTGTTGCTCAGCGATTGCTTGAAAAGCAGCAGCAACACCAAGAGTCTACTACTAACCAGAATGATGAGCGCAACTTGGCAGAAGAAGAAGATGCAAAGCGAGCTGCTGAGCTCATGGTTCCAATCATGGCTGAGGACTCTCGGGCTGCCGCGACACTTCTCGACGAGCAGTTGAACGCAGCTTCTAATATTGTTGGACCAGTGATCTGGCGAAAACTACTCAGTAAGACCTGGAGTGACCGCAAAGAAGCACTTGTAGATCTAGGACGTGCTATAACTGAAGCCAAATCGGACCTGCGAGACGCGAAGCCAGCGTTCGGAAGTATCATCCAGAGCAACTATTGTGCTTACTGCGTAGTGGCGCATAAGTTCCTAGGCGATTCGATTCAGCCAGTTGTGAATGAAGCCTTGGAGCTGCTCACGACCCTGGTCAAGGTGTTTGGCTCAACAGTGGAATGGCGAGAGGATGTGGTGCGTGATTTGACTCTTTTGACGCTCAACCGACTTTTCCAGACTATGCAGAAGCCCCAGAACCGGACGACTCGTGCAGCCTGCCGATGCGTTCTGAAGCTTGCCCGTTTACCAAATTCACGCCATCCTCTTCGGTACACACTTTCGTGCGTGTTCGCAAAGGATGCCGATCCAACCGTTCAGATGCATTTGCTTCGCCTCCTGGTACCTGAGCTCGGCTTTCAGCCTGAGGGCTTGAGCGCAAGCATGGTGCTGAGTGCCGCGGCTGCAGCCCTGAACAACCCCAGCGACAAGGTTCGAAAAGTAGCAGCCGATGTAGCACTTGCAACGCAGCGTCTGGTTGGGCGTGTTATTGTGCTTGAAAAGCTCAAGGATGTGAAGCCTGCAACGCTCAAGGAGCTCGAAAAGAGCTTTGTGGATATTGACCGCGATAACAGTGAACGACCACAGACTGTGCACGCTGTTGGACCAGCTGTTGGATCGCTGCCTCCTGTACAATTTAACAATGACAGATCGCGACGCCAGCTCAACAGCGCTCCCGTGGGAGTGGGAAAACTCCAGTGCTTCCCTCAGGGTCAAGAAGAGGAAGACGCGCTTGGTTTCGAGATTAACACCGAGTTAGATACTGGAGTCGTGACCATGCCAACCCGTGCGAAGGGGTCAGTACTCAGCAACGATGAGGAGAGTCTCATGGACTCGATCTTGGACGGTGGGGATGCGTGAGCTCTTATCCTCCTCTGTGAATTTGCGCTCGAAGTACTGGTTTGTTCAAAGAAATATATAAGCATGAGCGCAACTTGAGCATCCTTAGATTGTTTGAGTATTTAACTACAAATCTAGGCGACGCAACCAGCATCTCCTTCCACCTGCTGCTGCTGCTGCTGCTGCTGCTCCTCAATGCGCATACCGCAGAAAAAACGTGTCGCCATCACCGACCGAGGTGCAGTTAACAACACACTAACGCAGCCAATGAAGACTCGGGCAACCAGCAACAGGATGTACTTGGTTGCACTTTCTGAATAACTTGTTTCGACGCCTGGAATTCCAACTTTAGTGCCGCCGCTGGCAAAGGCGACCACGATGGTGCCGATGGTGCCGTAGATGGCGACAAAACTAAGAAATGTCGTAAGCACCTTGACAGTGGCGAAGTAGAGAAAGACCTTGGCGACCGCGGGTCCGACGCCAGCGTCGAGGCGCGGCGATCGGCGAATCGGTTCGTGTTGCTTGAGCGCGAACGGTACCGCGTAGTTGGCGAGTCTGATGTCGGTGTCGGCGAGCCGACGAGCGATTCGCGCGAAGCATCCACCCTCGCCTCCATCCTCGGCGCTCGCTCTCATGCACCACAGAGGGATTGACACGAGCGTGAGGAACACGGCCGGGAGCCATGCGAATGCGCCGAGGCACATGTTGATGGTGTGAAAGACGAGTAGCATGCGCACGCGCTTGTGTTTGGGCTTCTTTGTGTACGTTGGCGAGCTCTCGTTGTGTCTTTCGTCCAGTTGATGGATCTCATCGGAAGGGGCGAAAGTATCAGGGGTTGGACGGAGGATTGGTAGTTGTCGCTCGCTACCTGACGATGCGAACGGAGTCTGGAGGTGCCGGTCCGTGCTGGAGAAGTAGTCACCGTTGGTTGTGTTGTCCATGGCGTCTACGTCCACTGAAGATCTTGTCTCGATGAAAAGTGTTGTAGCAGTGGAAGTCAAATTCAGAAATGTGAGACCAATTGAAGCGCTTGCCCACTGTGGATCGTCAAAGATGCAGATATAGAGGTTTTGTACTGACGAACACTGTTTACAACCAGATGGAACGTCGTAAACCTGTGATTACGAGGCTTACGACGAATGGATTTGCTCACAAGATAGCAGCCATTTCTACGGTTGCTGAATGAACGACGAAAGAAAGCGACAAGAAGTCTGCATTGGATGCGTAGAAGGGGATTCAGGCGCAAGCAATGGCGAGATGGTTGTGTATTGTCTCTAGGCGAGAGAACTTGGATTTGCATCTCCCCTCATAGATATCCTTGTAGCGTTCGTTCTGCATGCAACTTGGCGTATCGTACACACCTCCGCGCGTGTTGTACCTGCAATGGTTCACTGAGCCTTTCCAATGCTGTATGATCGGCAACCATATGTGTCGGCGTTCCAGTTGTCGACACGAAATTATGCTTGACTGTACAACTCTACTCGAAGTACAAAGCATTGGACTCGGGTGGATTCTGCCGACTATGAGCGGGTTGGAGCATTATTATCCAAATGCCTGTCACAGCTTGCGTGCCACCAACTCCGGTCAAACCTCCACTCAAGCGACACCCTCGACAAGCAACGTGATGGGTTGGTGATCGTCTGGCACATGAATACTCTTACAAGAAGTGAATCGAGTAGGCTTGAGTCAGGCGGCTGACAGAGTAAACTGCGAGTTTCTCGATTACGTCCCAACGGATTCGGAGAGGTTTCTAGGACCTATGCTCCAATGCCAGTTGGTATGCACCACAGCATTCATAGTGGCGGGCCATGACATTCAACTGTGTGGAACTTTATATGAGTAGAGCTTGCGTGCAGTTTGCGCTCAACAATCCTAAAACGTGTTTTTCATTCGGGTTGTCAAGCCCTTCTCGGTGCCTGTCTAATTTTCCTATAAGATTGAGACCCACAGATATGAACCTTACTTAGACCGCGCTCCCATCTGCCTGCTGCTGCTGCGCCTCAACGCTCATACCGCAGAAAAAACGCGTCGCCATCAACGAACGAGGAGCAGTCCGCAGCACGCTGAAGCAACCGATGAGGAAGCGCAGCAGCAACAACAACAGGTACTTGCCCGCACTCTCCGAGAACGTCGTGTCATTGCCCGGCAAACCGGTAGAAGTGCCGCCGCTGGCAAAGGCGACCACGATGGTGCCGATGGTGCCGTATACTCCAATAAAACTAAGGAACGCGGTGAGAAGCTTGACAGTGGAGAAGTAGAGAAAGACCTTGGCGACCGCGGGTCCGACGCCAGCGTCGAGGCGCGGCGATCGGCGAATCGGTTCGTGTTGCTTGAGTACGAACGGCACCGCGTAGTTGGCGAGTCTGATGTCGGTGTCGGCGAGCCGACGAGCGATTCGCGCGAAGCATCCACCCTCGCCTCCATCCTCGGCGCTCGCTCTCATGCACCACAGAGGGATTGACACGAGCGTGAGGAACACGGCCGGGAGCCATGCGAATGCGCCGAGGCACATGTTGATGGCGTGGAATCCGAGCAGCATGCCGATGCGAACATGCTTGGGTTTCTTGGCGGAACTCGACAGGTCTGCGTACTGTTCCTCAGCTTCGGCTCCGACTGCTCCGGCTCCGTTGGCGTTGCCGTTCATACTGACGCTGGCGTTTACAGGAATGGCATGCACAGTGACAGCCGTGGCCTTGACTGGGTCGTGCGAGTTGAACGGGATGGCAGTGACGTGATCCGCGCCGTGCACTGGCAGCTGGCGAGCGCTGCCGACCGACACATACGGCGTGTTGGTGTGCGTCTGCATCTGTGCGTGGGGGTTGCTGCTGGTGAACATGTTGGTGTGGCTGCTGAACATGTTGGTGTAGACTCGGAGATAGATGGATAGAGAGAGGCGTGTGGTTGGGAAGTGGAGTGGCTGGTGCGCGTCCGATTGGTAAATGAGCTGGACGGTCGAGTTGCGCGAATCGCGAGGCTCAAGGTGTTGCGGTAGTCGACTTCTGCGAGGCTCGTGGATTGGCAGGCGGGGTTGGTGGTCCGCCACCTGCTCCGCTCGCTGGAGCCTTCAGCTATTGACCAATGCGGCGAGCAGTGCGAGTCCATGGAGCTGCAGCGGCAATGACCGATCGAAAATCCACGCGGGTGCGCACTGCGCATCGGAGCGTATCCATCGGAGCGCGTTGATCACGGGCACTGGACTTGTCAAGTGGTGCATTGCCGGGGCGCCTTGATGCCCGTAAGCGTGCAATTCGTAGGTTTACGGCCGCGCTTTTGTATAAAAGGCGCTGTTTTACCGTAAATCGTTGGCGTCCAGTCGGGTGCGGTGGTGTGTGTGGCCGCAAACCTCGGTGGAGAGCGCTTGCGGTCGCATTGGTCACAAGTTGAGTGCTGAGGGAACAGCGCTGCTTTGCCACAACATTTTGCGTCCACAATCCCAGTTTGTGATCAAAATCAAGGAGACCACGACCGAGGGCTCCTTGGAACGCGTTGGAAGCCGACATGAGAGCTGACTTTGATGTGGATGCGACTCCAACCACTGCTGTTTCAACGGATGTTCCAACCAGGAAGCCAAGGCATGCGCGGGTGGGCAGACTAGTCGTCTTCCACATGCTGAACGTAACGCTCGGAGCACTCGCTTTCGCTCCAGCTATTCTGTTGGGGTTGCTGTTCTTTCTCCCTCGGTGGCTGCTCGGTGACAGCGTGAGCATCTGCGGGATCCCGCGTCTCATTTCGAACATCTCCCGATTCCTCGCCACCATCGACATCGATCTGGCTAACTTCGCTGCCCCATTCTTGCGAAAGCCAGCACCAGACATCCGTCGGTCGCCGTACCTCGACATCGGAGACGACGCGGCAGTTGTGAAGGTGTACTTGTACTTTTCTACCGTCAAGTTGCTTATCGCGTTCGGGAGCTTGATTGCAGTCCACTCGAGCATTGGGATGCTGGTGCTTTCTATCGTCTCCATCGCCAGAGGAGATGACGCAAGTATCGGTTTTGGGATCCCCGGCCTGACAGCCACGTTCACTATCAAAGAACAACCGATTGCGTATATCGCCGTGCTTCTCCTTTGCATCCTAGGCGGGTGTCTGTGTGTGCTGCAAACAGCGCCCCAATCGGTGAAGCTTACCAAGAGATTCTGCGGATGGAAGGACAACGATCTGAAGTCGAATCCCCTCCTTGATGTAGGATCGAAAGAGGAGGCTTAGCAAGTCGGAGTTTAGCCGGACCAACGTCGTACCGCTCGAGTTCTGGAACTGCTAATACGTGAAAACACCTTTCATCTATGCTGGAGGCCGATTCGTGGAACATGACGCTTCAAAAACAACGTACTTTGCTGGCTAATCTGCAGCAGCTAGCCACGTTCTCCACAACGCGGCGGTTTATCTGCAGCAGGGAAGAAGGCACACGCTACTATCAAGATGTATCAATCGAGTCGGTACCATGCCGCACAAGGTTTTGTCAATTTATTCGAGGCGAATTTGTCATTTCAACAGCTGTACGGATGCCACGGCCTAAAGCCTATCAGCCCCACGTAAAATCCATTTCGTCGGTCGCTGAGACCAATGCGACCGCAAGCGCTCTCCACCGAGGTTTGCGGCCACACACACCACCGCACCCGACTGGACGCCAACGATTTACGGTAAAACAGCGCCTTTTATACAAAAACGCGGCCGTAAACCTACGAATTGCACGCTTACGGGCATCAAGGCGCCCCGGCAATGCACCACTTGACAAGTCCAGTGCCCGTGATCAACGCGCTCCGATGGATACGCTCCGATGCGCAGTGCGCACCCGCGTGGATTTTCGATCGGTCATTGCCGCTGCAGCTCCATGGACTCGCACTGCTCGCCGCATTGGTCAATAGCTGAAGGCTCCAGCGAGCGAAGCAGGTGGCGGACCACCAACCCCGCCTGCCAATCCACGAGCCTCGCAGAAGTCGACTACCGCAACACCTTGAGCCTCGCGATTCGCGCAGCTCGACCGTCCAGCTCACTTACCAATCGGACGCGCACCAGCCACTCCACTTCCCAACCACACGCCTCTCTCTATCCATCTATCTCCGAGTCTACACCAACATGTTCACCAGCAGCAGCAGCAGCAGCAACCCGCACGCACAGATGCAGACGCACACCAACACGCCGTACGTGTCGGTCAGCAGCGCTCGCCAGCTGCCAGTGCACGGCACGGACCACGTCACAGCCATCCCATTCAACTCACATCACCCAGTCAAGCAGACTCCAGTCACCGTGCATGCCATTCCTGTAAACGCCAACGTCAGCATGAACGGCTGCACCAACGGAGCCGGAGTCGGAGCCGAAGCTGAGGGACCGTACGCAGACCTGTCGAGCTCCGCCAAGAAACCCAAGCACGTGCGCATCGGCATGCTGCTCGGCTTCCACGCCATCAACATGTGCCTCGGCGCGCTCGCATGGGTCCCTGCCGTGCTTCTCACGCTCGTGTCGATCCCCCTGTGGTGCATGAGAACTAGCGCCGAGGACGGCGGCGAGGGCGGATGCCTCGCGCGCATCGCTCGCTGGCTCGCCGACACCGACATCAAAGTCGCCAACTACGCGGTGCCGTTCGCACTCAAGCAACACGAACCGATTTGCCGATCGCAGCGCCTCGACGCTGGCGTCGGACCTGCGGTCGCCAAGGTCTTTTTCTACTTCTCCACTGTCAAGCTTCTCACCGCGTTCCTCAGTTTTATTGGCGTCTACGGCACCATTGGGACCATCGTGGTCGCTTTCGCCAGCGGTGGTACTTCTACTGGTCTGCCGGGCGATGACACGACGTTCTCGGAGAGTGCGGGCAAGTACTTGTTGTTGTTGCTGCTGCGATTCCTCATCGGTTGCTTCAGCGTGCTGCGGACTGCGCCTCGTTCGTTGATGGCGACGCGTTTTTTCTGCGGTATGAGCGTTGAGGCGCAGCAGCAACAGGCGGATGGGAGCGCGGTTTAGATAGAGTATACAGTAGTTGCTCGTATTGAAAAACCTCTGTACAACACGACACTCATCTACCTAAGCATAAGCACGTGTTCTCTTGCTGAAGAAGAGCTCCATGAGTCGGAGCAATAGATCGATGCTGGTGAAAGATCATGTCAACCTCGTCCCCACTCATAGCCTGACAATCGTTTTGATATGATTGCTTTGTTTGCTCTCTGTCTCTCGCATTATGAGGCCCTCTTTCGCTGCGCGTCGTCGATTTGGCCAGCTTCAAACCTGTTTTACCTGGCAATTCTACCACGGCAGCTTGTGAACTACTGCTCAAGTAATGTCAACCAAAATGGTAACTTCGTGTTCACAACTGGGGTGAACCCGTTATCACCAATTGGTTATTCCGAGCGGATTCGTCCTTCGCGTTTCGAAGCGCTAGAAGTTGAGACTTCGCTCCGTCTAATGTACAAGGCTTAGGCAAGACTCGAAGAACCGTTCTGCGTCTCCGGCTGCGCACAGAACTTGCGAGTCAGCTTCACCGACAAAGGCGCACCCAACATCACCATCGCCCAACCCAGACTGTACGCCACGAACACCACGATCGCATACACCACAGGCTTGTCGTCGAAGTTGAAGCTGTCGCCAAGATATCCGCCAAAGTTGTCACCCTTGCTCATCATGACGTACACGGGGAGCGCCTGAGTGAGCACGAGCGCGAAGAGGCTGATCTCGGCCGAGATGAGCTTAGCCGACAGCATGTAGCCGAACACAGCGAGCGAGCGCGAGTCTTGGATATGCGGATCAACGACCATCATGCGCGTGAAGCTGAGGCAGTGTCGTCCGACGAAGTTGGCGAGCCCAATGTCGAATCCAGCGAGCGCGTGGCTGAGTCCTGCGCATGCATTGGATCCAGAGGCGCACTTGGCGATGAGTGCGACGATGGCTGCTGGGATGGAGGCGAAGGCGCAGAGGAGCGCTACGATGGGGTTGATGATGTGAAAGAGGAGGAGGTAAGCTGTTCGCACGAGGCTGAAGTGCTTGATGGGCTCCAGATCTCCTTGCTGCCCGTTTCCTTGGTGCTTGGCACTGCTCCTCATGTTTGTTTTTCCTGGAATCGCTGGCGAGTGGTTGGGCTGAGCTGTGTGCTGCGCGTCTCGCCGCTGTCTGTGCCTGGTGTTGCTGTACAGTGAGGAATGAGAAGTGAGGACCTCGGTCTGCTCTGATTTTCATGCATCATTGGGAGGAAAGATTTTGCCATGCATCGTGCACGGCGAGCTTTGTTCGAGGAGGACGCTTTACCCCCGTAATCTTCGAAATCCAGCATGGCTACCTGCGGCTCCTGTTCCGAGCAGCGTGCTCAGAGTTGGCAATATCGTCATTCCGCGTTGGCGATCGTGCGGTATCGTTATCTCCACTGACAAAGTTCAATCGTGCGATTACTCAAGGCTGCCAGGCCAACAATTGTGGTGATCAGGCTGCAAATCCATATGATCTAAAGCTTGTGTCGCATGAAGTTGGATAAGCCACCCCACAGTGGAGGGACCCGTACGATCCACTCGATACAGTACAGTGCACGCCCTCGTTCCACCGTGGAGATACCACATGCTCACCGCTTGCCAGTCCCCATCGAATGAGCCTTGGCATTGCTGGAGGATAGTTGGGAAGTCGTTGCCTCGTAGCAAGCAAACAGGGGCCGCTACCGTCGGTACGGTATTCACTGTTCAACATGCAGGCTTACGCGGGAGTCGCAGCGGTAATCCCTGCCTAAACAAATGGATTCGTGCAAGAAAAGGGTGGAGCGCGGGTTTACAAGCGGCCCCGCGCCATGCGAGTTCGATAATCACTGCCGTAGGCTCAGCTGTGTGGACTCAAAGACTTGCATGTATTCTACCGCATTGCAATTGCAGTTCCGAGGCGTCCGGATTTTCTCGAGGCACGGAGAGAAAGTAATCGCTTGCCTCCATGCGCCAAGCATACGTTCGTTGATGCACTCTCTCACGTGTATATCTCCCGGTCGTCATAGCGCCAGTCGCCACGGTCTCATTAGAATATTTGCCTGCTGAGAAGCAAGTCGCCAAAGAACAACATGGCTCAGGTCAACACCAACAGCACCAAGCCACGACCGTACTATGCGTCCTACCCAAGCTTGCCGATGCTCGACGAACGACTCAACCGGGTCGACAGCAACGACGCACCAACTTCTACTTTCGAAGGCTACGCGACGCCGCTGGGAACCGTGTCGCCAAAGCTAGAAACCACCTTCTCGCGCAGCGAGAGCAAAGACATTGGAGCACCTGAACCAGAACTCGAGCCCATCAAGCACTTCAACCTCGTGCGAACAGCTTACCTCCTTCTCTTCCACATTCTCAATCTCATCGTCGCGCTCCTCTGCGCCTTCGCCTCCATCCCAGCAGCCATCGTCGCACTCATCGCCAAGTGCGCCTCTGGATCCAATGCCTGCGCAGGACTCAGCCACGCGCTCGCTGGATTCGACATTGGACTCGCCAACTTCGTCGGACGACACTGCCTCAGCTTCACGCGCAAGATGGTCCCCGACCCGCGCATCCGAGACTCGCGCTCGCTCGCCGTGTTCGGCTACATGCTGTCGGCTAAGCTCATCTCGGCCGAGATCAGCCTCTTCGCTCTTGTGATCACTCAGGCGCTCCCCGTGTACGTCATGACGAGCAAGGGTGACAACTTTGGCGGATACCTTGGCGACAGCTTCAACTTCGACGACAAGCCTGTGGTGTATGCGATCGTGGTGTTCGTGGCGTACAGTCTGGGTTGGGCGATGGTGATGTTGGGTGCGCCTTTGTCGGTGAAGCTGACTCGCAAGTTCTGTGCGCAGTCGGAGACGCAGACGGAGCCTTCCCAACTTGTGTAGGTATATAGATTGTCTAGATTAGATTTATTCCGCAGTTATGATTGATCAACTTGCTTGCTTCATTCCCAAAACTGGTGTCCTCCTCGCTATGAAGCGATAAATTTTATTCCTCTTAGAGATATTGTCAAAAGTACCAGGTGATCGAGACGGAAATCTGGCACGGCCAAATGCATCTTTGATGGTGCTTCGTTGACTTGCAGTATGGAGATTTTGGGCTCGTACGTCCTTGCCGGTGGCGACCTATCCAATCTCAACAAGACTTGCGTGGCGAATATGCCACCTATTAGCTTTGAGGTCGACCAGTATATGCTGACCAACTACCTCAGCACGACCGATGCGTACGAAGGCAGTTATGACGCGTCCTTGACCTCTTCACTGTCGAGTAGCAGCTCGCAGGGATCAACGTCGACGACATCGTACAAGACCGTGTTCATCGTGTTCACGGTGCTGTTCGCCGTGGCATTAGTGGGGTGTGCTGCGTTTGCTTACCGCTGGTACAAGCTGAAGCATACCCCGCGTGATTCCGTGGCGGAGCTTGCGACGCCTGAGATAAGCAACAGGTGATCGCACTGTGATCTAGTACTGACCAACAACGGTTCAAGTCGAAGATGAACAGCAGCTAATAGGCATAAGTCAATCTTTCTTTCTCTTTTGATGCAATATCTTTCTCGGCAAGCAACCCTACGGTCAATGTATCATTGGCTTCGCCAAGAGCTGCGAGCACCATGTCCGATCTCGAAACTATCTATACAAGACGCGAAGGCTCCGTCTGCGTCTCCGACTGCGCACAGAACTTGCGAGTCAGCTTCACCGACAAAGGCGCACCCAACATCACCATCGCCCAACCCAGACTGTACGCCACGAACACCACGATCGCATACACCACAGGCTTGTCGTCGAAGTTGAAGCTGTCGCCAAGGTATCCGCCAAAGTCGTCACCCTTGCTCGTCATGACGTACACGGGGAGCGCCTGAGTGAGCACGAGCGCGAAGAGGCTGATCTCGGCCGAGATGAGCTTAGCCGACAGCATGTAGCCGAACACAGCGAGCGAGCGCGAGTCTCGGATGCGCGGGTCGGGGACCATCTTGCGCGTGAAGCTGAGGCAGTGTCGTCCGACGAAGTTGGCGAGTCCAATGTCGAATCCAGCGAGCGCGTGGCTGAGTCCTGCGCAGGCATTGGATCCAGAGGCGCACTTGGCGATGAGTGCGACGATGGCTGCTGGGATGGAGGCGAAGGCGCAGAGGAGCGCTACGATGGGGTTGATGATGTGAAAGAGGAGGAGGTAGGCTGTTCGCACGAGGCTGAAGTGCTTGATTGGCTCGAGTTCTGGTTCAGGTGCTGCCAATATCTTTGCTGTCACTTCGTGTGAAAGGGGACTCGAGCTGTGTTGGCATTGTTCCTGCTGGTGTTGCATATCCCTCATATGGAGCGGTCGGGATATCGTAGCTGTCGGCGCGATTGAAACGTTCATCTAGCATCGGAACACTTGGTTGGGTAGCGTAGTGGCCCCGCGATTTGTCAACGTTGGCATTTACGAATCCACTGGGCTGGGACATAGTGGTGTGACGCTGTCCTGCGAGGCTTTGGTTGACAGGAGGCAAAATGGAGACTGTCCTTGGCTCGTCGTTCTCAAACCCGACCATGAGGCAGCAGCATGGTCTTTCAGAAGGTATCATCGTCACGACGCCTGCGTGGTATGATGGCTTGCCTTGAAGATGTTTACTTTGTATTCTTGGTCACGTCGGTGACGCGAAAAAATCCAGCCCGTAGTACGCAATGGATAGGTCAGCCACTGAACGTAGTGCACCGTCGCAGCACGAACAGAAGTGCTGTATGTACCAAGAGAGAGGCTGGGTGATCACCTTGTGGCGAACAATGATGATTACCGAGCCGCATGGGGTGAGTAGGCACCATAAACGCCGAGATAGCGCCACAATATCGGGCAATCCTCACTGAGGATTGTCCAGCTGAGCAACACGATAATCATCAAATCCCTCTCGCCAATCATGGCTTACAATGTAAGCCACCGGGCCAATGTATCTGCTTGCTGAGCACGGGATATCGCGCTTGAAGCGGATTGTTCAGCGGTTCTGGACAGGTGGAGATAGTTTGGAGTGTCCACGATAACGTGTAATCACATACGTGCCTCCAAGGCTCGTAAGTCGGCGATAATCGATGGTGTGGCTGCCTGTCTCCACTATCCATCAACACTCGCGCGTCCTACCTACTCACTCATGCACGTCCCGGAGATCCACGAGAAGCTCTCAAACGAAGCGCTTCACATCAAAGCTCACTTCCAAACTTACTACGTCAAGAACAACCACTACTGCTCAGCGCCTCACGATGTCGACCGCCGATCAGCCCACCACTAGCGCATACGACAACTCCGGTGTCGGCAACTACGCGACGTCCACCGACTACTTCACTATCCAGGACGGCCAACCCAACGCGCAAGAGAGCAAAACCGACCTCAACCCGAGCTAAAGCCCATCAAGCACTTCAGCCTCGTGCGAACAGCCTACCTCCTTCTCTTCACATCATCAACCCCATCGTCGCGCTCCTCTGCGCCTTCGCCTCCATCCCAGCAGCCATCGTCGCACTCATCGCCAAGTGCTCCTCTGGTTCCAATGCCTGCGCAGGACTCAGCCACACCCTCGCTGGCTTCGACATTGGACTCGCCAACTTCGTCGGACGACACTGCCTCAGCTTCACGCGCAAGATGGTCCCCGACCCGCGCATCCGAGACTCGCGCTCGCTCGCCGTGTTTGGCTACATGCTGTCGGCTAAGCTCATCTCGGCCGAGATCTCCCTCTTCGGGCTCGTGCTCACACAGGCACTCCCTGTGTACGTCATGACGAGCAAGGGCGACGACTTTGGCGGATACCTTGGCGACAGCTTCAACTTCGACGACAAGCCTGTGGTGTATGCGATCGTGGTGTTCGTGGCGTACAGTCTGGGTTGGGCGATGGTGATGTTGGGTGCGCCTTTGTCGGTGAAGCTGACTCGCAAGTTCTGTGCGCAGTCGGAGACGCAGACGGAGCCTTCGCGTCTTGTATAGATAGTTTCGAGATCGGGCATGGTACTCGCAGCTTTTGCTGAAGCCAATGATGCATGGACCGTAGGGTTGCTTGCCGAAGAATAACACTGCACAAAAGAAAAAGGAAAAGATTGACTTATGCCTATTAGCTGTTGTTCATCTTCGGCCTGAACCATATAGTTGGTCAGCACTAGATCACAGTGCGATCACCTGTTGCTAATCTCAGGCGTCGCTAGCTCCGCAACGGAATCACGCGGGGTATGTTTCAGCTTGTACCATCGGTAAGCAAACGCAGCACAACCCACTAGTGCCACGGCGAACAGCACCGTGAACACGATGAACACGGTCTTGTACGATGTCGTCGACGTTGATCCCTGCGAGCTGCTACTCGACACTGAAGAGGTCAAGGACGCGTCGTAGCTACCTTCGTACGCATCGGTCGTGCTCAAATACGAGTACAGTATGTCTGTGTCCACATCAAAGCTGATGGCTGGCATATTCGCCACGCATGTCTTGTTGAGCTTGGATAGGTCGCCACCAGCAAGGACGTACGAGCCCAAAATCTCCATACTGCAAGTCAACGAAGCACCATCATAGATCGGAGTTGTCCACAGAGTCGCGTGAGTCGCATGCTGGAACACAACCAACTCTTTCTCCGTGCCGTTGATTGCTTCGTAGAGGTATTCGGCATACTTGTGTGGTGTTTGTGGGTCGAGGAGGCTGCTAAAGAGCAAGACACTTGCCTGTGTGGGGATGGTAGCAGCGACGTTGAAGTACTCGTCACGAGGGTACGTTAGCGATTCGGCCGCGTAGTTACCGACACCGAGCTCATTGCAAGTAGTCGAGTCCTCCTTTGAAAATGCGCAATACAACTCAACACTTCCGTATGTGCCGCCGCTGGTGACAGAGTAGTTGAGGTAGCGCTGCAGCATTTCTTCTTGAGTGGGCTCAGGGGACTCCCACATCTCGGAGAACACGATCAAATCGTAAAGAAGAGTTGACTCGAATGCATCGTCTTGCGAGGGAGTGGAAGAACCAGAGGTGAGAGTTGTGAACAAGGTACTTCAGCACCTCTACGTCGTCTGAGTTGCAACGGTTGAGTCTGTACGCAATCACGGGATCAAGGTGCGGGTGCTCGCGTCCTCAAAAAGCGAGCCCAAGTTGTCACGCAGGGCGTATGACGGCGTCATACCCGGTGATGTTACTCACGAGTGCCGCGCAAGTTGAGCTGGGACTGCTGTCGAACGAGTCAATCAACTGCGTCAGCGTGTCCGGAAGACTCGTGGTCGAGAACTTGGAGTTGCATGTCGTGTCATTCACACACTGCACCAAGAAGCGATCCGCGACTTCTCCGAAGTCCGAGTCCCAACGCGAGAAGTTCTCAAACTTGTCTAACGTTGTTCCGGAAGATGTGGCGATGCCGTCAAGGATGTATCCGACGACTTCTGGTGTGTCGAGATGGATCAGGACGCTCCACTAGCGCAGTGCCATAGCTTACACCGTAAACAAACGTGGTTTCGTCTGGAGTATAGGTCGAGATGAAGGTAGAGATATCGGTGGCAGCACTGGTGACGGAGAAGGAAGAGAGATCGCCGTACTTGTCATGCAGAGCTGCAGAGCAATCTGCAACCTCGCTGACGGCGATGCTACTG
Source organism: Phytopythium helicoides (assembly GCA_024867545.1). Classification (NCBI taxonomy): domain Eukaryota; phylum Oomycota; class Peronosporomycetes; order Pythiales; family Pythiaceae; genus Phytopythium; species Phytopythium helicoides. Next base: position 600,470 of record JANFNE010000011.1, on the reverse strand, counting down.
CCACTCGGAGAGCCCGTCGTTGTCGCCTGAGCCGCTACACAGTCGAGCAGCGTGCTGCGGCCCTGTGCCTCGATGGTCCATGGTGTACACATTTACCTCGTAGTTCAGGTACTCTTGCAGCCCGACCATACCAGACTCCACTATGTCATCGATACCATTGAGTCAGCTATCCACTTGCCAAGAAAGAAATAACCCTCGAAAAACGTACTCGCAGTCGATGAAGCGCCTGGGCCGCCCTGGAAGAACCACACATTCGGGTACGAGCTCGAGTCACTTGGTGCAAGAATGCGCTTCACAAAAATGTCAACTGTGGCATCCGTGCTGTCCTCGCAGATGCCGGTGTAGCATAGCGGTGCCGTGTAGACTGCGCACTCTGCGTCATACGGAGAGGAACCTTCGTCGGAGAATGTGTACTCGGAGCATGGGTACCAGCCATTAAGCCCCGCAACACTTGATGAGCTAGAGGAACTATTTGCAGCCTTAACAACACTCGCGATCGCCGCTGCCGCAGCGAAGATGGCCGGAGCTCGCATCATGATGGTGCTCTTGGCTTGAGCACGACGCTGCGAATTGAGAAGTGACCACCAAACGGATTTCGGGCCGCATTGCCAACAGCTATTTCTGTTCTGCCCAGCGGCAGGGCTCACGTTCCAACGTGGCGTGTGCTTGATGTGGATGGGATGTGAGACCGTAACTCGCGGCATGTGGCGACGTGGTACGATCCGAACGAACGGTGAACCGACTCGCTCGCAGGCGGCTGTGGTACCAGCAGCTCTCGTCTACATGGATGTCGAGTCCAGCGTGAACATCGTGTGGACCTTGATAGAACATAATCCTGCTTTAAAGCATTTGAAGGATGTTGAATCAGATATAATGAAGAGCTCACTCATGGCACTATAAAAAATCGTTAAACTTTGTAAAAGAATAATTTCAGATACGTGACTGAGACCAGCCAAAGTCCCACTTTGCTCACCAACTGGGTCAGTTGCTGTGGCCCTGCAAGAAAATCCAATCGTCCGGATTTTCGTGCAGCACAGCGAACGCAACTATGAGCTCCTGCCCGATCGAGGGTCTTGTGGTGTTCGGTGGGGCGACGCTGCAATTTAGCTCTCGCATCGTGTGAGCCGGAGCATCCTGACTCATTGAACCAGAGCGAGAACCACTCGACGCGTCGCCAACTCACGCGTCTGGGCCATCCTTTGGGATCATCAACCACGCGAATCAGACGCTAGCAACGTGCATTCAGCAACAGAGTCAACCCTGTATCTTGTGGCCTCGCGACTGGACTATCCAACCCGATGGTCTTTACACCCATTGTCCTCGACGAGGGCCATTGGGTTCATCTGAGCAGGTTCGAGTTGCATCGGGAGGCAGACGAGGGTTGATGGCGAGTGGATTCTGTTTCGCTCGATTGTGTTGGAAGAGTCGACGGGGTCATTGTTTGCTATGGTCACGATCGACTCCAAGTACATGTACAATACCTGGGGAAATGAACACAACAAAGTCCATGATTGAACACAACAAAGTCCATGATTGCTCTCGAACACGGCATGCTGCATTACATTTGGAGATGGATCAAATCCATGTTGTCCCGTTTCAAACCTTAGGACTCGCTGCGCTCGTTGTGGTCACCGGGAGTGTTCGGGTGTGCGGAGTTGACGCGTTGAGAGCTTCCAATAGCCAAGCATTCTTCGGCTTTGCTCTCGTGCGCAAGCAACACGCGAGAGCAATACACCCGAGCAATGCAACTCCGAACAGAGATGCAAACACGATGAACTCGGTCTTGTACGTCTTCGGAGCATCCACACCAGTTGATAACGACTCATCATAGCTGCCTTCATAGGCGTCGGCCGTGCTCAAGTAGGCGTAGAGGATAGACGTGGCCACCTCGAAGCTGAGAGCAGGCTGGGCGTCCACGCACGTCGTGCTAATCTGCGATAGATCCCCGCCGCCCATGACGTATGAGGCCAAAATCTCCATAGTGCACGTAATACTGGACGCGTCGTTGACTGGTGTAGAAAACAAAGTTGCGTGAGTCGCATATTGATAGACGACGAGCTCCTTCGCTGTGCCATCAAGCGCCTCGTACAAAGACTCGGCGTACTTGTGCGGAGTCTGAGTGTCAAGCAGACTGCTGATCAGCAATACACTAGCCTGGCTCGGGATTGTTGCCGCAGCATTGAAGAACTTGTCACGAGGATAAATGATTGGGTCGGCAGAGTATTCTCCAACTCCAAGCTCATTGCACGTAGTAGAGTCCTCCTTGGAAAATGCGCAGTAAAGCTTCGCGTAGTTGTACACACCGCTCGCAACCGAAGAATTAACGAAACGCTGCAGCATTACCTCTTCGCTCGGCTCAGGGGTCTCCCACATCTCCGAGAAAACGATCAGATAGTAGAGTAACTTTGACCAGTAACCATCGTCCTCAGATGACGCAGAACTGGAGGTCATTTTTGTGATGAAATGTGTCAGCACATCCACATCATCGGAATTGCAGCGGTCAAGTCGATAGGTGATAACGGGAATCAGACTCCGAGTGCTTGCTGCTCCAAGAAGCGTTTGAAACACCTTGCGTAGCACGTATGATGGGTTGTCGAGTCCTGCAGTGGTCAATAGACTTGCGCAGGTTGAGTTGGGATTGTTATCAAGCGAATCCATAAGTTGCGTCAGTTTGTCGGGTAGACTGATACTCGAGAACTTGGTGCTGCAGCTTGTATCGTTGGCGCACTGCACCAAGAATCGGTCCGCCACCTCGCCGAAGTCAGAATCCCAACGGGAATAGTTTTCAAATTTGTCCAACGAAGAGCCTGAGGCAGTGGCTATACCATCAAGGATATACCCGACAACTTCTGGAGTGTCGAGGTGAATCAGTCGCTCCATAAGCGCCGTGCCGTAGCTAACTCCATAAACATAGGTTGTTTCCCCTGGCGTAAAGGTCGAGATAAAAGTCGAAATGTCGGTAGCCGCACTGGTGATCGAGAAGGAAGAGAGGTCACCATACTTTGCTTGGAGCTCCTCGGCGCAGCTAGCAACCTCGCTGACATCAATGTCGGCTCCATTTGGAGACCCAGATGTCATTGCTTGAGCTGCAACGCATTCCAGGCGAGTGCTGCGTCCGGTTCCGCGGTGGTCCATCGTGTAGACGTTAACCTCGAGGTTGAGGAAATTTCGCAGGTCAACCATGGCAGACTCCACTGAAGCGATCACAGTGAGGTGTTAGGTGTGTGGTTGAACGAGTAGCGATGGAATCGTGAGTCTACTTACTCGAGCTTGAGTCTGCTCCAGGCCCGCCTTGGAAAAACCAAACGTTTGGATATGAACTGGAATCCTTCGACGCAAGAATTCTCTTGACGAAGATATCGACAGTGGCATTGCTGCTATCGTCACAAATACCAGTGTAGCACAGGGGAGCTTCATAAATCGCGCACTCTGCGTTCACTGTCGCCGTTCCTTCATCCGAGAAGGTATAGTCCGAGCACGGGTACCATCTGACGAGCGCGCTTTCACTGGAGAGCTAGACGAACTTGAAGAGTCGGCGGCAATGGCTGCTCCAACTGCAGAAGCAGCAGTAAGGAGTGCTGTCAAACGCATAGATGTTGCCTGTGAGATCGTGAAACGGGTGGAGACTTGAGTAAAGCGCAGAGGGTTTGGAAATGGAGCCCGAGCAAAAGCTACTAGGTTTGCCCTCGGCTTGATACTTGTCTCAATGGCTCTGTTTAGCATAACTCTGTGCTGTTCGTCTTCCTACGCATAACGTACACTCGCTTTCACCGACATTGTGGTCGCATAGCAGAGCCTTGGACCTCTGAATGATATGTGTCGGAGGGTGCATCTCATGTCGCGATTATTTCAAAAAAATAGCGCTGTACCCATGGACCGAAGCGCCGCACGGTCGTAAAATGCGAGGAAGCTCTCGGTGCGACTTAACATGATGTTTGCGACTCATTTGCAAATGAGTCGCGCATCCCTGGATGCTATCCATCGGAAGATCGCAAGAACGTTCAATAACCAACATTCTGACGCCAAGTTTCCTTTCACTGCAGTGAAAAGAACATATCATTTGGCACCTTGTGGCTTCCAACTCAGTCCTTGTCAATATCAATATCACTCGACTCTTGCTCAGCTCAGTTGCTTGTGGGAGGCGAGTGCACTCATGAGAATATGCTTCAGAACCGAATGATAAAGTGGTGGTTCCAAGTGGAGTTCAAGATCCTGCGAACTGCTTCACAACACTGAAGCAGATGGATTCAATGTAGATGCGCTTGTTCGGATACCAAACCACCTCACCTCATATCGTATCCGGTCAATAATTCATAAGTGTAGGCGCAGCTCATAGATTTATGGATGATACACTTCGATACCTTACAGTGGTGCATGCGAATCTTCCCCGCACGAACATGTCGACAAGATTATTTTGAACGAACGACTTCTACCCAGGATATCGGACTCGGCATGCCTTCGCGCTCGCTGCCGGCGAAAATTCTGTCGAGCTCCGAACGCATTTGTTGCAGCAGAGGAACTCGCGGCGGCAACAACTCTCCACAAAAATGTAAGGCGTTCTGGACAATACGTTCCCATTCAACAACATATTACCCAGGGATTTTGTGCAACGAACTACATCATCCAGTCGTTTATGGAGTAACAACTTCCATGACAGTCTCCGGCTTGGTTCGTTTGAGACTCTTCAATCGATATGCAAACGCGACACAACCCACCAGGGCGACAGCGAACAGCACCGTGAACACGATGAACACGGTCTTGTACGATGTCGTCGAGGAGCCAGATTCTGATGCAGAACTCGAGGAAGACGAGCTGAGAGATGCATCGTAACTGCCTTCGTACGCATCAGTCGTGCTGAGGTAATTGGTCAGCATGTACTGGTCGACCTCAAAGCTGATGGCTGGCATATTCGCCACGCAAGTCTTGTTGAGCTTGGATAAGTCGCCACCAGCAAGGACGTACGAGCCCAAAATCTCCATACTGCAAGTCAACGAAGCACCATCGTAGATCGGAGTTGTCCATAGAGTTCCGTGAGTCGCATGCTGGAACACAACCAACTCTTTCTCCGTGCCATTGATTGCTTCATACAGGTATTCGGCATACTTGTGCGGTGTTTGTGGGTCGAGGAGGCTGCTAAAGAGTAAGACACTTGCCTGTGTGGGGATGGTAGCAGCGACGTTGAAGTACTCGTCACGAGGGTACGTGAGTGGATCAGCCGTGTAGTTTGCAACTCCGAGTTTGTTGCATACGGGTGAATCTTCTTTGGAGAACGCACAGTAGTGCCCGACACTTCCGTATGTGCCGCCGCTAGTGACAGAGTAGTTGAGGTAGCGCTGCAGCATTTCTTCTTGAGTGGGCTCAGGGGACTCCCACATCTCGGAGTAGACGATGAGGTAGTAGAGCAAGTTGGATTCAAACGCGTCGTCTTGAGACGTATACGACAGAGCCGAGTTGAGCGCGGTTAGCAAGTGCGTCAAGAGTGTGACATCGTCCGAGTTGCAACGGTTGAGTCTGTACGCAATCACGGGATCAAGGTGCGGGTGCTCGCGTCCATAAAAAGCGAGCCTAGCGTATCTCGCAGGGCGTAAGATGCTGGCCCGTATCCGGTGGTATTCACCATGACAGTTGCGCATGCAGATTCTGGGTCGTTGTCGAACGAGTCGATCAACTGCGTCAGCGTGTCGGAAGACTCGTGGTTGAGAACTTGGAGTTGCATGTCGTGTCATTCGCACACTGCACCAAGAAGCGATCCGCGACTTCTCCGAAGTCCGAGTCCCAACGCGAGAAGTTCTCAAACTTGTCTAACGTTGTTCCGGAAGATGTGGCGATGCCATCAAGGATGTATCCGACTACTTCCGGTGTGTCGAGATGGATCAGACGCTCCACAAGCGCAGTGCCATAGCTCACACCGTAAATAAAGGTTGTCTCGCCAGGCGTAAATGTAGACACAAACGTCGATACGTCGGTGGCAGCACTGGTGACGGAGAAGGAAGAGAGATCGCCGTACTTCTTGTGCAGGTCAGCAGAGCAAGCTCCAACCTCGTCAATATCGATGTAAGAGCCGTCGGGAGAGCCCGTCGTCGACACTTGGGCAGCTACACAGTCGAGCAGCGTGCTGCGGCCCTGTGCCTCGATGGTCCATGGTATACATATTCACCTCGTAGTTGAGGTACTCTTGCAGCTCGACCATACCAGACTCCACTGGAGGAACACAGATAAAAGTCAGCAACAGAACGTCAAGTATGGTTGATATAGCAAAAAAACAAACGCACTCGCAGTCGATGAAGCGCCTGGGCCACCCTGGAAGAACCACACATTCGGGTACGAGCTCGAATCGTTCGGCGCAAGAATGCGCTTCACAAAAATGTCAACTGTGGCATCCGTGCTGTCCTCGCAGATGCCGGAGTAGCATAGCGGAGCCGTGTAGACTGCGCACTCTGCGTCGTACGGAGAGGGACCTTCGTCGGAGAATGTGTACTCGGAGCATGGGTACCAGCCGTTGAGTCCTGCCTGGCTGGACGAAGACCCGTCCGAGCTGGCGGCATGTGCCACAGCCGCACTCGACGCCGCAACACCGGCCAGGGCTGCTGCAACTCGCATAGTTGACAGGAAAACTTGCCTTGCTAGCTTGGGTGACGCTTTGCAAGTTGGGGAATGACAGAATCCAGTCAGTCAGCAAGGTACGGTCTCCTCCCACGAGTCTCCAGCCCACTGCAAACTGGGTCCGAGTGTGTAACAGCAGGGGCATGATCGCTAAGCGTGCTCGGACCACGACCCGACGAGAGTGGGATCTCAGCGAGTCGTCTACACACTGGCGCCTGAGCACGGTCAGCCGCTGAAATTCCCAAGTCGCACGCAACCTTTTCGTTTGTGATCAGTTCGCGTTCCAAATAGATCCTCATTTGCTGTTCGGGGTTCAGTGAGGGTGGCCGCTCTCAGCGCTCATCAAAAGGCTGGCTGCAGTCGATGAGGGCTGAGAGCAGCTGCAGTACACAGTTGCTCTGCATGAAGGTCTGCACATCGTTATCAGAGAATGCATTTGAAGGCATTGCAAACAACTGCTTACAAATCTGTCCCGATGGGTGTGTGACGGCCTGTGTGTCGACAGCTATCAGCGATCTACTCCTGTTTCCTACTGCTCCAGTTTATCGTGGCGTGTCGATTTCGACGACGTCGTCGAGCTCGTTCCGGTCCGAGCAAAAGTGGGCAGTGAGCTTGGCGGACAGCCACCACACAGGGTACAGCAGGACGGCTCCTAGCAGCCAGAAGCCGACCGCGACCCAGACGTATGCGGTCGGGTGGTTGTCGTACGTGAAGCTGTCTCCGAACATGACGGCGTCTCCATTCCTGGCGGCGATCTCAATCGGGTTACCGAGGAGACCCTCGATGACAATGCAGCTCAAGACTCCGATCGCGAGCTTGATTACCGCAAGGTAGAGCATGACGAGAAGCGTCTTGGGTGACACAAAGAACAAGCGAGAGGCGACTCCGCTGCGGCCGATATTGGTCGAGAAGCCGCTCTGGATGCCGTACGCAACCTTCATTCGGTCGCTGCGAGACTTGGTCATGTTGACTAACGCGATGTCTGCCTTCGCGAGCCAGCGAGTGACCAGTGCGAGGATCTGGAAGAGCACCGCACCGATGCACCCGAGTGGAACAAAGGCGACACTCAGCGGGAAGGTCACAAGCACGATGATGCTGCCTCCGATGCCCAGGATGGCGTTGAGCAGGTGGAACACCAGTAGAATGAATACATGGCCCACCATGCACAGACATGACTTCTTGGATTCGCGAGCTGGCGGCAGTGGTTCAACACTGGCACCATCAGCGACAGCGATCGCCACTGCCGTGGGCTTCTCGTCGTGCTCGAGCACGTCGCTCGGGTACTTGAGGTAGCTGCTGGCCATCTTGAGGGATTGGGGGCGTCGACACGACGTGGAGTCGGCAAGTTTGGGAATGAGCAGCAGCAGTGCCGGGACTTGCGCGTTGTCAGTAGGACACGGCTGTCCGTTGCGCTACTGGTGTTCGCAATGAGTTACCGACATTCTTGGCAGAGTCCAACGCGACCACTAGAGCTTGCGATGACGCTTTGCAAACGCGACTCGTTGAGATGCATCCACTTGGTTGAGATGTCGGCAAAAGTGACGCGACTGACTAATAGCTGTCCAACGGCTCATGGGTGCGCACTTCAAGTGTAGCCACTTCGGAAAATTCAAACTTTCATCCCGTTCTAACCGCCCCTTATCAAGTCAACAGTTCTTCTAAAGTGCTTTTTTCATCAGAACACACCACCTCCAAAAGATCTTGTGCGACTCAAAATCCACCGCCGATATGCTGCTGCTGTTGCTGCTACTCTCAGCCCTGGCGGCGTCGCTGGACGCGCAGCTGGCGCCATGCGTGACCCCCAGACACCCGCGGTCGAGTGAGACGAGTGCGCTGGTGCACGTCGAGGCGCTGGGCGAGCTGCGCGCGCTGGCGGCGGCCGAGTGCGCACGTCACAGCGTCGCGCCATACAAGTGCTCGGCCACGGTGCGATTTCGAGTTTTCGGCGTTACGCGTGGATTTGAAGCGCTAAAATGGAGTTTGTTGGCGTGCAATAGGTGTTGGAGACGCTGCAGGTGGCGGCGAGACGTATGGCGCGAGTAGGAGCGGCCGAGGGAGTGGTGAACATCACGTTCGACCGCTCGGTTAGTTATGAGATGACCGACTTTGACGAGGACTTAGGCGAGGAAAGGACGCTTGACGAGATGCTTGTGGTGAAACCCGAAGATGACCTTACGACTCTCATCGAGAACTACTGCGAGAGGAACAACATCTCGAACGCGAAGTGCGTGAGTGCGCAAACCAACATCCGCAATCTGCTCGGTCGCGACTGGGGATGTGATGATGAAAAATTGCAAAACGTGTTGGAGTTTCCTGTCAGTCTTGATGGACAGCTCACATCGATCGAGCTGCACAGCTCACAAGATATTGTACTTGAGGCCGCACGCTTTTGTGTGCGGCATGCAGCACCTGTGGCTGGATGCGCACACGTTATGCGGCTTATCGAAAAGGAGACCCAAAAGCTTCCTGCGTTCCAGAAAAGCTCTTTTATTGAGTCTTTGGTAGTTCGGAGTCCAGTCCTTGGACGTGCTTATCCGGTTTCCCAGCGCGTATACGTGGATTTGAACCGGACGAAGCTTCTCCCAGACGAGCGCGTGTGTGCGTTTCTCGACTACCAGCCAGACCCACTTGTATGCACGGCACTACCACAAGAAACCCCCGTATTCTTTAAAGCTAGCTCAATCCCCATTGGATATCATATGCTTTATTTTGCAGGAGAGCCCAAAATTGTGAAAAATCAAACCGCTGCAGCGTTGAGCGAGGTTCTCATCGCAGCCAGACCGTTCCTAGTTGTCGCACCAACGATCAGGATTGTAAAAGTTGACTCGGGCTTCAGTCTTGATGGCACCAAGACGTTTATCATCGCCACTCTTCGTGCAACCTCATTCAACATTCTTGATACGGCATATCGAGTATGCATTCTTCACAACGAAATCGAGATAGAGTGTTATGAGCCGAAAAAGATTGCCGTTGAGAACGATTCAATCAACCATGGCAATGAGACGGCACCTTACGAGCGCATAACAACATTTCGTGTTCCAGTATTTGGGGCTTCAAACGGTTCACACGTGATCACAGCTCTTTTGATCGAGAATGAGTCAAGCAAAGCCTTTGCTCGCTCGACTCCGTTTGATTTTGACATGAAAATCATGCCTCCTGTCCTCCCACTTGACCGGGAGCCAACATATCTACTTGACCCATCGTCAATTGCAAACCAGCACCCTGCTAACTGTCCCAATAAAATCCACGCAGCCGAAGCGTTTTCCTGGCTGTGCAATATCTGGCGACACGAGTGGGGATATTACTCGCAGAATGGCGAAGACGGCGTGCTTGGGTTTATCTTTAAGCATGTAGGTGTGCAGCACCGCACGTTCGTGGAATTTGGAGCAGAAGACGGCCAAGAGTGCAATACCCGACTGCTGCGTGAAGAAAAAGGGTGGAAGGGGCTGCTCATGGATGGCACAAACAATAACCCGTCGATCAATCTCCACGCAGAGTGGGTTAGTGCTGAGAACATCATGGACCTATTATCCAAGTACGACGTTGGGCGCGAGGTGGATTTATTGTCAGTTGACGTCGACTTCAACGACTACTGGATTTTGAGTGCCTTGGATTTGACTCGCTTCTCCCCTCGAGTGATCGTCGTTGAAGTCAACAGTCACATTCCTCCATCAGAGGCACGTACAGTGCACTACCGCCAGGGAGCAGGACGCAGTTGGGATGGAGCTACCAACTACTTTGGTGCGAGTGTGAGGGCATTTTATCGTTGGGGTGTTCGAAACGGCTACTCCCTCGTGTACTGTGAGTCACACGGAGTGAATTGTTTTCTTATCCGAAATGACGTCCTTGGGGGAGACGTCTCCCTTATCCTATCACCGTCAGATCTTCAAGCGCCGCCTAACTTTTACGGACGTGGCTGGAGCTACCCAAACGCATCACTTGAGGAGAACCTGTGGACGTGGGTCGAATAAAGAGGTAATGTTGTCAAGCGTTGTCAGGATACAAATGCCAACGAAGGACAAATTCCAATGTAGCATGTTGCGAGAATGCAAAGTTCTATTGAGCTACTCGGTGTCATTGAAGGGTGATGCACACTTGACCATGACACTTGCGCAACCAGTACTTGTTTCAATCACCCAGACATCCAGATCCTGCGTGTCGGTAACATCGTCATCAGGCGCTTTGGAGCTGACAATGGCTACGTGAGGATTAGCGTTCGTGGGAAGTCTCAAGAAGACCTGACGCTCAGCGGTCACAACTCTTTCTACGACTGTCACAACAGTACCACAAGGAATTCTGCCTACTGGAGGCGACGACAGCGATGGCTCTAACCGTAGCGGTGCACCAGATTCTTGAACGCAGCGGTACTGCTCGGTAGTTTTGCTTGGTCCTTCCACTCGGTTAAGTACCGACTCGTTGTCCAACGTGCGCTCGACCACCCACGCCGATCCATCAAAGTACCTTGGGTGTAGCTGCAGAAAGACAATGCCATCATCCGTAACCACTGCTTCGACAACTTCGACCACGTCTCCGTACAGCACATAGCCAATCTCAGACAGCTCGAGGTCAGGACTGACACGAGCCTTGCAGCCCTCGACGACACATCGATAAAAGCGAGGATTGGCTGGAGACTTGAAAGGTCCGTGGTGGGGCTCGATCAAGACCTCGTTACGAAGAGATCGGCAGGGGATCCACCCATCGCGGTACTTGTTTGAGGTTGCTGCGGTGCTGTCGCTGTCCTCGGTTTTCGCTGTTGGCGCTGTAACGATCGCGGCGGAGTTCAGTGTCTCAATCTTCACCATTGGGTCGCCCTGCTCGTTATATATCGGGTCCGTCGCGCGGAACACGCGGCCGAGTGGGATGTATCCCGCCAAAGGCGCTGCGATGTTACACTTGACACGCACTGACACGCCACCGGATTTTCCTCTGTGGCTCACGCGGTAGAACCGTCCATAGCTCCACTTGCCTGCATCCAGCCGACAGTGAGTCAGCAGCCACCAATGCTTCGTCCCGACGGCCACGCACTTGGTACCGTCGAGGCCGACGCCGCCTTCTCCAGCTCGTCGACGCAAGCGACGCACTTGCCCTCGATCTGATGGTACTGGCGCTTGGAGAACAGCTCGCGCGGCAGATCCCTGAAGCACTGAGCGCAGCGCTTGGTCCTGGGCGCGTCCGCCTCGAGCAGCCCGAGCGCCTGCTGCACGCAGTCCTTGCACTTGCTGGCGCATCACCGAGGGCATCAGCGCGAAGGCCAACTTTGGCGCGGCCGTTCTCAGCCCACAGGCGTCGTAGAAGGCCCAGAATTGACAGAGAGCACCTACGGGAGCTCCTTGCCCAGCTGCGAGCGAGAGAACGCGCGCGCCGGCAGCCGCTGCGCGCACGCGGCGCACGCGACCGGCGCCTCCGCGCGCTTGGCCACCCGCATTTTCCCGTGGGCAGTGGTCGCCTGTCAATCTCAAAATTTTCAGCCAATCATATCTCTTAAAATACTAATTTGGACCAATCACATCGTCCAACCAACTCCGGGCCGCAGCCAGTGGCTGCGGGTGCAACACTGGAACGGGAGCAAGCGCACGCGCATTCACCCCGCGGCAACACTTGCGCTCGGCCGCTCGGCTGCTCGGACGGAGCGTCGCCGCGATCTCTGGGCCCGCCCCGCGCCTCCCGCAGGTCTCCAGCTCTCGATCGAGCCGCCTACGAGCCTCAGGCGCCGCCTACTCGCCCCGCAGTCGCCCACTTTGCAACTCGCCGCCTCGCGGACAAGCGGCCGACCATGAAGATCATCGACAAGATCAACGAGAGCGTGGGCAAGCAGGAGGTGTTCTACTCGTTCGAGTTCTTCCCGCCCAAGACGCCCGCGGGCGTGGAGAACCTGTACGCGCGCATGGACCGCATGGCGGCGCTCGAGCCGCTCTTCTGCGATATGACGTGGGGCGCCGGCGGCAGCAGCGCGCAGCTCACGCTCGAGCTCAGCGCCAATGCGCAGAAGCTCAGCGGGCTCGACATGCTCATGCACATGACGTGCACCAACATGGAGGAGCGCGACGTCATGGACGCGCTCGTCAAGGCCAAGGATGCAGGCATCCAGAACATCCTGGCGCTGCGCGGCGACCCCGTGCGTGGCGCCGCCAGCTTCAACGAGTGCGACCGCGGCTTCTCGCACGCCGTCGACCTCGTGCGCTACATCCGCAAGCACTTTGGCGACCACTTCTCGATCGGCGTCGCGGGCTACCCCGAGGGCCACTCGGAGTGCACGGACAAGGAGAGCGACCTCAAGTTCCTCAAGGAGAAGGTGGACGCCGGCGCCGACTTCATCGTCACGCAGCTCTTCTACGACGTCCAGGTGTACATCGACTTTGTGCGCAAGTGCCGCGAGATCGGCATCACGATCCCAATCATCCCTGGTATCATGCCCATCCAGAACTACCAGGGCTTTGTGCGTATGACCTCCTTCTGCCAGACTCGCGTGCCCGAGCACATCACCAAGGCGCTCGAGCCTATCAAGGACAATGACGAGGCGGTCAAGGACTACGGCGTGCAGCTCGGCATTGAAATGAGTGAGCAGCTCATGGACGCCGGCGCTCCAGGCTTGCACTACTACACGCTCAACCTCGAGCGCTCGGTGCGCCGAATTCTGGAGGGACTTACGACCCTCGCAAACAAGGCGTCACGCCGCGAATTCCCCTGGCGTGCGTCGTCGCTCTCCAAGCGTGCCTCGGAGAGTGTGCGTCCGATCTACTGGTCGAACCGCCCCACAAGCTACCTGCAGCGCACAGCCATGTGGGATGAGTACCCGAACGGCCGCTGGGGCAGCTCGGAGAGCCCGGCGTTCGGCGACCTCAACGAGTCGCATTTTGTGTCCACCAAGATCTCGCCGGAAAGTCGCCGTGAGATGTGGGGTACTTCTCCGACGACCAAGGAGGAGATTCGTGCCGTGTTTGTCAAGTACGTTCGCGGAGAGATCTCGAGCCTGCCGTGGTGCGACTCGCCCCTCCACCTCGAGACGTCGACGATCCAGGACCGGCTCGCAGCCATCAACGAAGCGGGCTTCCTGACTATCAACAGCCAACCCCGCGTGAATGCAGCGCCTAGCGACGACTCTCTCTACGGTTGGGGAGGCCGTGGTGGCCGCGTGTACCAGAAGGCGTACGTCGAGTGTTTCGTGTCACCCGAGAACATGAAGAAGATCATCGACAACGCTGAGAAGAAGCGCTCGATCCAGTACCACGCTGTGGACTTTAGCGGCAACTCGTACTCGAACTCTGGCCGCACGGCGACTGCCGTGACGTGGGGCGTGTTCCCCAACAAGGAGGTTCAGCAGCCGACTATCGTGGACTACAACAGCTTCGTGGTGTGGAAGGATGAAGCGTTTGGACTCTGGCTCCGACTGTGGGGATCGCTGTACGAAAGCGGCAGCCCGTCGGCGACTTTGCTCAAAGAGATCCATGACTCGTATTTCCTCGTGAGCATCGTCGACAACGACTTTGTCAACGGCAACATCTGGGATATCTTCGGCGTGGCGCCCTAGACTGTGAAGGCAAGCTTTTGAGGGTTTGAGTGACTTGCCGAGCTCGCTGCGAGCTGACGAGCACTCGACACGACTTTAGTGCATGATGCATTGCGACTCCGAGCTCTTTCTCCTCCTCCTTCCCTTTGGGGCCGTTCAATCGGTGCTGGCGGTCTTCCTTCTAATGCCAAGAAGGAGCACTGGTCGGCGAGGACGAGGACAAATAGACCGGCTCCGCTTGATCTCTTGTGAAAACTTTGATTTGGTTCAATCACTTTGAGTTACTATTGGTTTTTCAGGAATTCATCATTGCACACTCGTTCTACCTCTCTTGTTGTCCGCTTTGAAATGTCATCGGCACCACATCTTGCTTCACTATGAGACTGATTGATCCGAACATCCCGAAAACAGCACATTTTGCTTTCGGAGACCAAATGGCCGCGGATCCAGTGCCAACGACGGCCGCGCGCATGCTGCAGGGCCACCGCGGGGCTATCAACGGCATCCGCTTCAACTGTATGAGCATTGCGCCTCATTTTTCTGCATGTTGCCGTGGTTGTGGGCTCTGAATCGTGCTGTGAGGCTAGCCAAGGGCTCGTACGTCATGACGTGCGGCCAGGACAAGACCATCCGGCTGTGGAATCCTCACAGAGACGGCGTCGAGGCCGAGGGCGAGGCGTTACTCGTCAAAACGTATCAGGGTCGCCACGGCTACGACGTACAGGATGTCGCCATGTGGGTTTTGGCTTTTGCTTGCCATTCTGGTGGTCTACGACAATGCTGGCAATTCATGTTTGGTGATATGGTTGGCTCAGCGCGGACGATAATGCAACGTTCGCGTCATGTGGTCGCGACCGAGCCGTGTTTGTGTGGGACGTGCCAACAGGCAACGTGATACGCAAGTTCGAAGGCCACGAGCATGTACTAGAATGTTGTTGAGGAATTGGGCAGTAGTGCTCGCACTGACGTTGTAGTTTACGCCAGAGCGTCAACTGCGTTCGATACAATGCCGACTCATCCGTGCTGTTAAGCGGATCGTACGACAAGACTGTGCGTGCTTGGGACATTAGGTTCGGAGAGTGTCTAAGAGAAGTATCGAGACGCACGTTGTGGCTAACATATCCTTCACCAGAGCGAGGAATTCGTACATGCCGATTCAGGTACTGGACGATTTCAAAGACAGTGTGACGTCACTCATCGTCTCCGACCATGAGATCATCGCTGGGTAGGTTCTGCGTGACTCCATCTCCTACTAGTGAATGGTTTTCTCCCTAATGATCTGCTCTTTAGCTGCGTTGATGGCATTGTAAGGACTTTTGATCTTCGCTCCGGAGTGTTATCTCGCGAACACATTGAAGGTACTGTGTCGCTGAAAAGTTTTGTTTCGTCTCGGAATGCTGTACTCACTATCACCTGGACATCAGAGCCAGTGGTGAGCATTGATCGCTCCCCCGATGGCCGACTCCTGCTCGCTGGATGCCTGGATGGGACGATTCGCCTCATTGAAATGGACAGAGGCGTGGAGATCAACAGGTATGGACCATCGGATTCACATCAGCACGTGGCAACACCTCAATTCCTTTTTTTTTCTTTTCCAGCTACCGTGGACACGTCGTGAGTGACTACAAGATTGCATGCTGCTTCACTCATGACGGCGGCTACATTCTCAGTGGATCGGAGGATGGCAAGGTGTACTCGTGGGATCTGGTTACTGGCCGCGAGTCGTCGTTTCACGCCCACGGCAAGCCACTTCGCACACTAGCAGCGCATCCAGATATGGCAATGTTTGTTACAGGCTGCCTGAGCGGCTCGGCAAAGGTGTTTGTGAACGAATCCTCGTAATGTACGGGTTGCTATTGACGTCTTCTGGAAACCTACTCGAAATATCTAGCATCTCTTCACGATAGCGTGTAGCGCAGTCCGCCGACCGTCATGAGCAGGTCGTTGGCGCTCTTCTTTTCGTCCTTGTCCCCCTTGCTGAACAGCGACGCGAACACCTGGCTCTTCTCCTTGTTCTTGAGGATCGCCTCGCTCGCGGTCTTGGCGATCTTGGCGGACGGGACGTTCACGCTTGCCTCGTGGTCGTCGGGCGCTCGTTTCTTGCTCTTCTTGGTCTTCTTCTTGTCGTCATGATGGTGGTGGTGGCCGTCATGCTTGTCATCTGCTGCAGAGTCCGCAGGCTCCTCCTTGGCCTTCTTCTTGCTCTTCTTGTCCTTCTTGGCGCGCTTCTCGGCGGCCTTGCGCTCCAGAATGGCGCGCTGCTTCTCCTCGTACTCGCTCTCCGGCTGCAGCAGCACAATGGGCTCCACGCCGTCTTCCACCGCTGTGCCGCACACGAGGCACTCCTTGCTGTTCACCTGCTTGACCGCTCGCTCCGAGAGCACGCAGCCGCAGCCAGGCATGACCACGAACGGGTGCTTGCCGTTCAGCTCGAGCATCGTCACGGGGCAGAAGCGCGCGCCCTTGTCGTCCTGCGAGAACTTGCACGCCACCACGTCCTTGAGCGACGAGACGTGCGCGAACCTGGCGGGCAGCGCCCTCGCCAGCAGCGCCTCCAGCAGCGCCTGCTTGTTGAACAGGTTGCCCAGCGCGCACGCCACCACCGGCGCGCGCAGCGGCTCCGCGGACAGCGCGCACGTCTCTGCGCGCTGCCGCCGCCGCTCCTCAGCGTCCACCGCCTCGCCGCGTGCTCGCACGTTGCCGTGGCGCATGAACTTGCGCTGCACGGCGATGACGCCGCCGTCGTTCCCCATGGTGGCGGCTTCCAGGCTCGGCCTGGAACTTCCAGAATGCCGTCTCCAGGAGAAAGGCGGCTCTGTGAGTTTGTTTATAAAATTAGAGGGTGGTGAGGATACCATGAGGCACTTCAACGCAAGTTGGTTTTTTTGGGGATGCAAATACGGGTGGGTAGCATTTTAGATGAGGAGCTACCATAGCTAAAACTCTGTGTGTGTGTGTGTGTGTGTGTGTGTGTGTGTGTGTGTGTGTGTGTGTGTGGATGGCGAGCTGCTGCGTGCTCTCGCAGAGGCGTCCGACCGGGCGATTCGCGATCGTCGCCTTCGGAAGTGGACCCGGACGTCTACAATGCAGTCGCAACGTTCGCAGCGAAAGAAGTGTCGGGGACATGCTGATAGCCGCACGCTGCGTCGCGAGGGCTGCTAACCCCGACGAACACCACTAGACACCGCTTACTGCGGCGTGTTGCGGCGGTTCCAGGCCTTGAGGCGCGTGGCGTTGATGCGGATGAAGCCCTGCGCGTCGGCCGGGTTGTAGTCGAAGTCGGCGCCGCCGCCCTCCTGGTCCATGCTAGCCAGGTCGGCCGAGTAGAGCGCGTAGTCCGAGTGGCGGCCCACGACCGTGACGTTACCCTTGTACAGCTCCAGGTGCACGTAGCCCGTCACGTTCTGCTGCGAGAAGTCAATGGCGTTGCGCACGAACTCCATCTCGGGGGCGAACCAGAAGCCGTTGTACGCGAACTCGGCAAACTTGGCCGACAGCGTGTCGCGCACCTTGACGACCTCGCGGTCGAGGCACAGGCCCTCCAGGTCGAGGTGGGCCTCACGGAGGATGGTGCCACCGGGCGTCTCGTACACGCCGCGCGACTTGATGCCGACGAAGCGGTTCTCGACAATGTCGATGCGGCCAATGCCGTGCTTGCCAGCGAGCTTGTTGAGCTCCAGGAAGAGGTCGAGCGCGCCCGTGATCTCCGCGGCGCCCGTCGTGAGGTTGGTCACGCCAACAGGGACACCCTTCTCGAAGCGGATCTGGATCTTCTCCGACTCGTTCGGGGCGTCCTTGGGGTCGACCGTCATCTTGAACATGGAGGCCATGGGGGCCGTCATAGGGTCCTCGAGCATGCCGGCCTCGTAGCTCGTGTGGTACAGGTTCTCGTCAACGCTGTAGGGAGCCTTGGGCGTGGCGTCGATGGGGATGTTCTGCTCCTGCGCGTACTTGATGAGGTCCGGGCGGCCCTTGAACTTCTCAATGAACTCCGAGTCGCGCCACGGCGCGATGGTCTTGAGCTTGGCGTCGAGCGCCTGCGCGCAGAGCTCGAAGCGCACCTGGTCGTTGCCCTTGCCGGTGGCGCCGTGGGCGAGGAACTTGGCGCCCTCAGCCTGGGCGATCTCGACCTGCTTCTTGGCGATGATGGGGCGCGCGAGCGACGTGCCGAGCAGGTAGCGCGACTCGTAGATGGCGTTGGCCTTGACGGCCTCGAAGATCGAGTTGACCACAAAGTCCTCGCGCAGGTCCTCGATGTAGACCTTCTTGGCGCCGAGCGCCAGCGCCTTCTCGCGCACCTTGTCGTAGTTCTCGCCCTGCTGGCCCACGTTGGCGCAGTAGCAGATCACCTCGAAGCCCTTGTTCACGAGCCACTTGAGGATGATGGACGTGTCCAGGCCGCCGCTGTACGCCAGCACGACCTTGTCGCCGGGGTTCGCGCGCACGCTCATGGCAGTTGCGAGTGGGAGGGAGAGCTGGGGGAGAGAGCGGAGCTGGAAGCGGCTGGTCGAGGTGCTCGCCGGCCGGAGAATTCGGTTATGAGGAGCTCCACGGGTCGCTGACGTACAGTCGGAGATCTTGAAGGGAAGGGGACGCCTGTCCACCTGCTGTCCACTGAGTGTAGTAGTGGACTGCAGTGGACGGAGCGGTGGAGACGCGGGAGAACACTTGGATAAAGTATGGAAACGATGGGTAACAGGTCGCGAGCGCGTCCGCTTAGTGGACGCAAGTGCGTTTTTGCTTGGTGGCGGCGGACGGAGGGGAGATGAGCTCGCATAAACGGCAGCTCGCCCGGAGATTAGACGATCCTTTTGACTTGGTGTTTGTATGTCTTCTCCACCGGTAAACCTCGGCGTTCCGCCGTATTAGACGTATGCGATTTGACTTGGCGGTTGTATGCGGCCAGAGTCACGGCGCCACCAGTCGCTGGCGACGTGTTCCGCATGCGTTCCTCATGGCTGCGAGCGCTCCGCTGCATGTGTGTGGCGGTGGGTGGGTGGAGGGCCATGCACATCCGTGCAATCCTCGCCCAATGGTGCTGCATGCAGAATTTCGACGAGGATTGTCAGCGAATGGAAGCAGTGGTGGTGGTGGTGGTGTGGCTCGAATTGCAAGTTGAAGTGGTCGATTGGATCCGGTATCAGCTTCGTAATGACTCGGTGAGAGCCGAGGAGCGTAGATGGACGAGTGGATGGCTCTCGGCATGAGGTTTTCCGACGGCGAGACGGTGTCCGACGGCGGAAGCGATTGATCGCTGGTGGATACCTACTGCTTGCTGCCTATTCTGAAATCTGCTGCACGACGAGGAAAGCTGCTGGGCCGACAATGCATGAGAAGAAGCAGATGCGGTGTTGGATTTCGTGATTAGCGCTAGCTCGGGTGACCGCGCGTTTACTGCGGCACGCCGTGGAAGTAGACGATCGCGCGGATGCACTGGACAACGCAGCAAACACAACACACCAGGTCAGTACGAACGAGCCAGCACCACAGCAGCAGCACCAAGAACAGCCACTTACATCTCCCTTGTGCATGGCGTGGAACGCCTCGTTGATCTGCGGCAGGTCGAACTTGTGCGTGATGAACTCATCGACCTTGATCTCCTTCTTCATGTACTTGTTAACGAGGTCGGGCACACCATCGCGGCTCTTGAAGCCGCCAAAGGCGCTGCCGGCCCAACGGCGTCCCGTAACGAGCTGGAACGGACGCGTGGCAAGCTCGACGCCCGAGGCGGCGACGCCGATGATGCAGGACTGACCCCAGCCCTTGTGGCAGCACTCAAGCGCAGCACGCATGGTCTGCGGCAGGCCGATGCACTCGAACGTGTAGTCGAGGCCGCCCCAGCCGTCCTCCTCGGTCATGTCGATGAGCACCTGCTGGATGGGCTTGTCGCCAAAGTCCTTGGGGTTGACACAGTCCGTGGCGCCAAACTCCTTGGCGATGGGGAACTTGCTGGGGTTGATGTCGACGGCGATGATGCGGCGCGCACCGACGGCCTTGGCGCCCATGATGACGGCGAGGCCGACGGCGCCGAGGCCAAAGACAGCGACGGTCGAGTCCTTCTCGACCTTCATGGTGTTGACGACGGCGCCGTAGCCCGTGGTGATGCCGCAGCCGAGCAGGCAGACCTTGTCCAGCGGTGCGTCGTCGCTGACCTTGGCCACCGCGATCTCCGGCAGCACCGTGTACTCGGAGAAGGTGGAGGTGCCCATGAAGTGGAAGAGCGTCTCGCCGTTGCGCGCGCACGTGAAGCGCGAGGTACCGTCGGGCATGAGTCCGCGGCCCTGCGTGGATCGGATGAGCGAGCAGAGGTTCGTCTTGCTCGACTTGCTGCAACGCGTACGTTAGCGGTCTGCAACAGCATGCTCCACTCGATAGCAAGGCCGAACGCACCAGAACTTGCAGTTGCGGCACTGCGGCGTGTAGCAGGGCACGACGTGGTCGCCGACCTTGAGGCTCGTGACGTTGGGCCCCACGCTCTCGACGATGCCGGCGCCCTCGTGGCCCATGATGCACGGGAACAGGCCCTCCGGGTCGGCGCCCGACCGCGTGTACTCGTCCGTGTGGCACACGCCCGTGGCCACGATGCGCACGCGCACCTCGCCCTCGCGCGGCGCGCCGACCACCACGTCCTCGATCACGTAGTCCTCCTTGGCGGCCCAGCAGACGGCGGCCTTGCATGTAATGGGCTGCGCGGCGCTCATGGTCGGCGGTTGAAGGGGAGGAAGGAACGGCGGCGGCTTGAGCTGTCGGCGGGTGATCCGGAAGTGGCGGTCGGGACTTGCAAGATCGCATGACCAACGAGCAGCAACGCATGGGCGGCAATATTTTATATTTATTCATTCAGACAGTGAACGATATTATAGGTGTCTTTTTTGTACTGTTTATGGATATAGTAAATGACTTTTATTGAAGGGTATGATTTTTGAGAGATTGAGTGAGGGTTTACGGGGTTGGAGTGGCAAACGTGAACGAGCGGCTTGCGGGAGGCGACTGGCAAACGTGAACGTGGTGAACGAGTGGTGAACGCCAACATGGCCGACTGGGTGCGTGCTCGCGTTGACGGATGAACTACACTTGAAGATGTTGTGATTGAATCTACCTAGGTACCTCGTGCAGACTGTGCGAAGCTCGAGTTGTAAATGAAGGATCTAGAAGATCGTGGGGCTCAACACCTTCTGCGCATTATTGTTGGCCGCCCAGAGAGAACCGGCTGGTGCAAAACGATGATTTTTCGCAGAGTCCACGAGCACCATCGATCACGGCCGTGGGTGGCGGGGTATAACAGTCTGGGCACAGTGGTCCGTGTGCAGCGGCGGCATCTTGGTGATCTTTTTCGCTGTCAGGCCCTCAGCATTAGCTCCGCGTTAGTACACCCGCGCTAGGCGAGTTACACGGCACACACGCACACACTAGACGAGTGCTGACGCCATGACATTTTCGCCACCAAAATGGCGTGCAGCGGCGGAAAGGGATGCTCAAGGTGTCCCTTGTGTTATTGAAGAGAGTGGATAGCCGCCTGACGTAGCGCTGCGTCACGCAGCCGAGCTGGCAGAAAGTGTCGCCCTCGCTTAGCGTCCACCTGGCCGAAATTTTGACGCACCCCACACGACACCGAGGTGGTCGTCATGAAGAAGGCTCCCCAGCTTGGACCCTTCGTGAGCATGATGTGATCCGACCTGGCTGCACCGTTCGCCATGGATATCCGACGCTCTGAACCGATTTTCCAAGCAGGATCCACGACACTGTCGTTAGCGGCGAGGAAGGATGGAGGAGCGACCAACACGTTAGTTCACACGCTACGCTTTACTGTGGTCGAGCGCCGAGTAAACACCGACTTGAGCTCCCCCCACCGAGCGGCAAAAATCTTGACTGAGAAGCTGCCCTGCCGGTCGCAGCGACCCCCGAGCCGCTTGCATCCTTGCAGCTCACAATTCGTCGACACCATCTCGTTCCGCGAACGTCGCTGCTCAGGCGTGTCCGCTGCTGACGTGAAACTTGGGGGCTCCAAGCCGAGAATCACAACATCACAGCAACTCAGATCCGCGGTTGTTTGAAGCACCACGAAGATGCGCTGGTCACCGTCTCGTCGACGGCCAACTTGACGCCAACTGCTTGCTCAGCGAGCAAGGATGTGGTGCCAGCTTGCTTGCAAGTCGCAGAGTCCGCAAGCACAATCACATCGTGCACTGCGTGCAGGATGTGTTGACACCGTCAGTCGTACCCTAGCTGATTTCTCATGATACCTTGAGGGCGGCAGAGACTGTATGTTGTCTGTCTGCCCCATCGCATCCTGGAGAGCTGCCGCCTCGGCCCCAAGTGTTCATGTGACCAGCGGTTTTCGCGCAAAATGGACCACTGCGTCAGCTGTTCCCGCGTCACAATGGGACGCACACTCGGCGCGGACAAGCGACGGCTGTTTGTGGCTAGCGAGCCGAGGCCCACCGATACCGGTGTGATCGGCGCAGGCGCGGGTGCGGGCACAGTGGCATCCGGCGGCACAGGGTGTAGTACCCTGCTCGGCTTGCAGTGTGCAGAGCTGCTCCCGGTCTCCCCACAAATCAGGAAACGCTGAGTGGCATCCTCACAGGATTCCTGCTCTGTGGAGAGGGCGGCAACGAATGGCCGGCCTCGGGCCTCGGGGGGAGGAGCGGGGGAATGGCGGCAGCTGCGAGCCGTGCAGTCGCCATCGCAAAGACGCCTCGCCTCACAGTCGACACTCGGTGGCGTGTACATGTACCTACAGAAGCCCTTTACATGTGGACTTTTCCGCATGGCGCGGGTTGCAGCAGCAGCGCTGATGATGGCATGACCGCTGTACGGGATGCAGTCAACGGATGCGTGGTCAATGCGGGCAATCATGAGGCCCGAGTTGTTCATCTGGTCTCAATGGTGGTACTCCCTTCAACGGCGACCAGCCGTCATTGACTCAGCCTGCATATGGTTCACTGTATGCTGTCAAGATGCGCATCACTCCACGTTTCATCCCATGTTGCTCATGGGGCTCTTCCATCAAAGCGAGCATCAGTCGACCATTGCAAGTATCCCGACACAATCTCCATGCGTTTTTCCCCCTTGCTTTCATGACGAAATTCCCCATGCTAGGAAACCAAATGCCGCGCCTGCTGTCGCGTTCCCGGTCTTTGTTTTCTCCGCTCCTGCCTTGCCTTGCTGTGCCACAGGCGTCGCGTCAGAGCCGCAGGTCAACGCTTGCCCCTCCGGCTCGTTCCGTTCCGTTTACTGCCCGAGCGCTGGGTCGCGCTGAGCAATACGCCCACGTGCACGCACGCGCATCCACCGAGGCGTCGATCCAAGCGCACCAAGGACTCATCAGCGGGCCCTTCGACGCTGGTAGAGTGCCGACGCGACATCTGGGCGAGTTTGGCCCACAAACCGGCGCCTTCATTCAAAGCAGGTGCCGCACGAGCGTCTCGCGATCGTCCATCCGGTCGGCCCGACGCTTCTTTCCGTCCCGTTCGCACGCGCGCAGAGTCGATGCGAGCACCTTGCGAGTCGCTCGTTGTGATTTTGGTGGGCCCGGCGCCTTTACATGCTGCCAAAGCCGGCCTCGCCATATCTCAGCCCTCTTTTTCATGATCTGGCAGCAGGCGAGTTACTCGCAGGCAGCTCGGAGCCTCGGGGCCGAGTAGAGCAGAGCAGAGCAGCCACCGTCAGGAGCTTGAGCCCGTGAGCAAAGCAGCAAGAGCACAGCAAAAAACACGAGGTAAAGGCCGCAATGCACCTCCATCCAACCACCTGGTGTCGCCATGCCACTCTTGCAGCGCGGTTGCATTTTCGAAAAGTACCGTAGACGCCGCGGTCCAAAAAAGCTACCGTACGCCGCGCGAGGCCCGGCTCGCGCTCGCTCGGCCCGTCCACGGCGCTCCGCGACGCTGCCGCCCACACAAATTGGCTTTCTCCATCGCCAGCCCGCGCCGCGGATCGCGGGCGTCGCCATACTCAGCGCCAGTAGCCGATCACTCGGCCAGGTGTCCACGTTCGTTCCGCCTTACCCCGGGCGGCGTACTGTACGCACGCACGTGTACCGTACGCGTTGCACCGCCTACCGTGTAAGCGTAAAATAAGATCGAGCAGCTCCAAGCAGGTCGGTCTCACTTGAGACTAATCGCCCGTGCTACGCGCGACTCGCCTCGGCTCGACGCGTCCGGCGTGGCGTGGCGTGGCGTGGCGGCTGTGCTCGCCCCCCGAGAGCGCTTGGTCGGTCGCTTGAGCCGCCTCTGCTCGTGCTTCTCCTCTGCTGGCACTCACGCAGTCGGCCAGCCCGTCACACGTCAACTCGGAGCGTCATTTACCAATTGGCGCGCCGCCGAACGCGCATGATCTGCGCCGCGGAGCTACAACACCCGCACATGCAGCCCGCTGGACACCCCGGCGCCGCAGGGGACTACTACAGCGACCACCAGCACCAGCAGCAGCAGCAGCAGCAACAGCAACAGCACCACCAGCAGCAGCAACAGGACAGACCCATGCTGCAGGGATACTACGCGCACTCGCAGCCCATGCTGCAGCCGCAGTTCGTGCAGCAGCCATACTACCACCCCGCGGCATCCCCCACCGAGTCCTTGCACCAGCAACAGTTTGCTTTCGTCAGACCTACGCTCTTCGCCCCGCAGGACTCGCTCAAGCGCGCCATGCCCACCCCCAACGCCGCCTCCTTCTCGCCGGCTGCCATGGACGCCGAGCGCGTGTGCGACGTGTGCGGCTACCCCGACGCCGTGCTCGAGGCCCCGCCCTGCGGACACGCCTTCCACTCGCGTTGCGCACACCGGTGGCCTGTCGAGGCATGCCCGGCGTGCGATGTCCCCGTACCGCAGCTGCGAGTGCTGCACATTGACATGAACTCGCAGATTGACTCACGCAGTGGTAAGTGGACGCGCGCGGAGGAGCAGTTTATCGACGTCATCCTGGGAGAGTTCGATCGCAACGCTCTCCCCCTGGCAAACGGTACGCCTGTGCGCCTCGTGCTCGCCAAGCTGCTTAACTGCTCGACTATGCGGCTGTCCAAGAAATTCCAGAAGAACGCCCTCGGCAAGAGGACGTTCCGTGTCGAGAAGCCCACCAAGGGAGAACCCAGCATTAATTTCGACCGCATCGACCACGCTCGACGACAGCGCGGTTTCTCTCGGGCTGAAGCTGTCTTCCGCCACGAACTCGTCGAGCAGTTCCGTCGCGAGAACAACTCCGATGAAGGCGCCCATCGCGAAGCAACAGACCTTCGTCGTGCTGTGCAAAAGTTTTGGGTCTCCAATTTTCTCAAACTCGCCGTACATATTGGCCAGGCCGTGGAAGGAATGGACATCTCCGACGCCAAGAAGCGCAAGCACGCGAACGTGCTCCTACGCAACGGTCAGTACGACGAGCTCCTTTCCTGGCATCGGTCACCTGTGAGCGCTTCCAGTGTTGGGCCAATGCCACAGACTATGCAGCAGGGTGCAACAGTCATGGAGCATGGATCGTACATGCAGAGTCTCGAGTCGGGTCATTTGGAAGAAAAGAGCAGCGTTAACACACAGCCCTCTGTCAAGAAGATGCGAACGCCGGAAGGTGCCGTGGATATGAGGCGATTTGATAACCCGCCGACACTGCCAACCATGGATCCATACGGGTATGGAAAACTCACTCCAGTGTCCACCTCATCGGCCACATCCCCATCCTCGTTTGTGGCACCAGTCGGATATGCCCAGCTCCCACACTCACAACAGCAGCAACAACAACAACCCTACAGCTACACAAGCAGCTCTTCTGGGTTTTCATCTTACGCTGGCATCAAGGAGGAACGCCCCATCGGAATGGGCTACCACCAACCTGCAGTGCTTCAGCTACCCCAGTCACATTCTCAACTTCCAGTCAGTTACGACGTGAACGACCCGCGATCCTCACGACCGCAGCTCGCTCAACCAGATGCCATGTATCACCGCAACCTGCCGGCGTACGCGCAGTACGAGCAGCAGACGGGCAACGAAAATTTGCCTCCGACACAGGGCCGGGTGATTACTGCAACGTCTGCAGCCATGGCGGCAGCCGGTGGGAGTGGCCAGACGCCGTGGGACGAGCTGCTCGAGGGCATGTCGTCCAACACGGCCAGCGGCTCGGACCAGGTGGCAGATCCGTCGCTGCAGGCGTGGTCGAACCTGCACATGCTCTAAAGAAAAACAAAAGAAAACAACAACAACAAGAAGAAAAAGGCAAATCCAGTGCGTCGAGAGCTCAAAGTGTGTAGCGTGTGAGCAGCGAAAGTTTAGATATTATTGCCGTCGGCCGTAAAGTTGAAGTGAAACAAACAGAGTTGACATCTCCGAGTTGACACGGCCTCCACCGAAATGCGATGTCCATGAGTCGCGCCAAGCACCAGCAAAAAAAGCAAACACTAGATGACCGAGCGTCAAGGTTTCCAGGCCCCCATGCCACGCCACCTTCAACAAACCGCTCGTACCCGTCACTAACCGGAGGGAGCTCACTTGTGGTGGTGAACACCTCGCAGCGGACATGACGCCCATCATGGCGCAGCTCGGGCGGCGTTGCGCGGCGGCTCCGCGGGCCCTGGGGCCGCAACGGCGCGCGCTGTCGCTGCTGAGCGCGATCTTCGGCATCGGCGAGTTCGAGGGCGCGCGCGAGCGCTCTCTGCGCGGCTCGACGGGCAAGCAGCACGCGTTTGAGTTGGCGCTGC
Source organism: Phytopythium helicoides (assembly GCA_024867545.1). Lineage (NCBI taxonomy): Eukaryota > Oomycota > Peronosporomycetes > Pythiales > Pythiaceae > Phytopythium > Phytopythium helicoides. Next base: position 573,675 of record JANFNE010000011.1, on the reverse strand, counting down.
TGGATGTGCGTGGGGCTGGTCGGTTGCTGGCGCTGGTGGGGGCTGACGGAGAGCGAGGGGCAGTACGCGGGCATGAACTCGCACCCGAAGCACATGCTGCAGCAGGTGCTGCGCGACGATGAGCGGTTCCTCATGGGCCACGTGCTGGTGGGCGCCAGTCTGAGCCTCGCGCCGCAGTCGCACGCCGACTCGGTGCAGGCCAAGCAGCAGCTGGATGCGGCAGTTGAGATCGTGCAGACCTGTGGGTGTTGAGGTTACTTTGTGGCAATCGTGGTCGCGGGAGGCTGACGGAGATCGATGAGACAGCGGAGAGCGTGGAGACGGCGGAGAAGCTGCATGTGCTGGCGCTCGACGCCGTGGTGCACGGCCGATACCGAGAGGCCGCGGCAGTGTACGAGACCATCCTGCGCGAAGACCACTCCGACTTGCTAGCGCTGCGCTGCTGCTTCGATATCTACTTGCTGCTTGGGTGAGTAGGATGCGCGTTGCGAGGTTTTCATTGAGCAGGACTCTGACGATCGATGCTGGATTGTGATTTGGTAGTGACCGCAACAATATGCTGTCAACTATCACCCGCCGCCTTCCTTCATGGTCCCCCAACGACACCGGTCAGTGTATGGACCCGCATCACTCTGCTGATGAAAGATATTGACAATGATGTCGAGTTGCAGGGTATAGCCACCTACTGTCGATGCAAGCCTACGCGCTGCAAGCTAACGGTCGGCTCGATGCCGCCGAGACGCTAGCGGAGAAGGCTCTGTCGATGAACGGAAACGATCGATGGGCTTGTAAGTGGGGCTAGATCTGCCTTTATATTGTCAGGTGGACTTGGATATTAACGCTTGGTATCATCAGTCTACACCATGCTCCACGTCCTCGAGGGGCGTGCAAACGCCAACCACGGAGCGAGCTATGCGAATCAGTACAAGGTGGGTAGTGGCCATCTTCAATTGTCTGTCGGCATGCTAATCGGTAGGCACTGATTTCTAGGACGCGTTCGACAATGGTGGTCCGCTCGAGCGGCACCTGTACTTCCAGTGGGCCTTATTCCTGCTGGAGCTCGGAAGATACGATCGTATTGACAAGATGCTGGAAACTACCATCCTCCCGCGTCTGCAAGACGGCCATGTTCATTCCCACCAGTCGCTGAGTGACGCAACGCAGCTCTTTTGGCGACTCCGTTTTGCTGGACACGAAACCTACGCTCTTGGCGAGCAGCTTCTTGATTCGTGGCGAGCGCTTGCCAGCTATGACGAAGAGAACCCCGATGCGTACCGCCCCAACCTCCCTCCTCTTGCCAAGATCTGCCAGCATGTGCGTGGGTCACCTTTCTATAGCCTCCCTTGTCGTTGGATCTAACCCTCTCTGTTTTGGAGCAGAGTATGCTGACGCTGATGGCAGGAGAGACGGTGGCGTTTCGGAAGCCGATTGTTGGAGAAGTGGCGGTGGATGTGCAGGAGCTCCGATCCAAGATGGGCATTAATCCAGTCCAGTTTAGCTTTGCCGCCGCACCTGGTATGTTGGCTGTCAATCACGCATCCCGATGAAACATCGTAAACTCATAGATGATTGTTCAGGCGAACTGGACGGGGTGTTTACAAGCGTTTGCCAAGCATTCGACGACTACGTGGCGGTACAGTTCTGTCGCGAATCGCGCTCCCACACGATCTCACGCTAACTTTGTCAACAATAGGAGAACTTCGATCGTGCAATTGAGCCTCTGCTGCGTGTCCGTGGCAACCTCGCTGTGCTTGGTGGAAACGTCGTGGAGCACGACCTCATCAATCTCTTGCTGATCGAGTGGTGAGTATATTCTGACTTCTGCCGCTGTGCCTGTCCGTGCTGACTCGTTGTTGGTAATTTTGCACAGCGCGGCAAACTCTGGAGACCTCGGCCTCGCGAAACTGCTGCTGAACGAGAGGTGATGAATCTCACACAGTTGCTGCTGGTGGTCTAAGACTTGTCAATTCTAATCTCCCAATCCTCCCAGACTTTGCGATCGCCCGCAAAGCGCGCAGTCGTGGAGCAAGTACTCGCGAGTGTTCGAGTCCATGGGCGACACGTCGGGCGTGCGCGACGCGCAGAGCATGAGCTACGTCCTCGGCCTCGGCCAGGGCGGCAACCAGACCAACTGAGCCCGCTGCAGCGAGCCGTAGACAACAGCACAGATGCAACCAACATGTAGCCATCTCGAGTGTAGCCATGTGTCTGTGGTAGTGGCACTAAAGTGGGTCTCGTTCAATGTGGTCCACTCCTTGCAAAAAATGGCGGGAACGCCTGAAACCACATCTAAAATGGCGTCCAAGCGCGTGTTCCGCGCCTGCAAGCTCCAGGGACTCTCGCTGCGCGCCGATGCGCTGCAGCGGCTGACGACGAGCTCACCAAGTAGGTCGGCAGTCGTTTGCGTCGTTTTGCCACTTGTTGATCTCTTAGCTCTCGGCTGTTGGCGGTCGCAGCGAGCCTTCGTTGGAGCTGGACGATGTCATCTACGCCATCAAGAACAACATCGGCAAGAGCAAGAGTGCGTCGCGCTATTGACTGTGAACAAGTAACGCTCGTGCTGATGGTGGATGTGTGCGGTGGTCGTGGTGGCGAGGGCAGTCCCCACGTCTGTCGTGTCGCTCGAAGCGCTGGAGAGCGCGCTCGACACGCTCCTGGCCGTGTCTGCCGAGAACCAGTTCGAGCCTATCCAGGTCTTTGGCGCTTTTGACAGCCCAATGCTGCAGTACAACGCCAACACGGCGACATACGAGCTCAAGTCTGGAGCGGACCGACGAATCCACGCCGGCGCAGAGGCGAGGCTTCAGCTACTTCGCAATCGGTTAGTGAACTGCGCGACAATGGTGTTTCCTGCACCGGTGGCTTACTGGTGCATTCCAACTTTTCAGATTCGTGTCAGTGGACCTGCGCGTCAAGCGTAACAAAATGTTTGCACCCCCAGCTGCAGCCATTGCTAGCAACGTGGACTACATTGAGGCACGCTTCGACTCATTGCCCTGTCATTTGTTGGGTTCTGCTAATGGGATGGGTTTGCTTTGACTCAGCTCTCACGGATTGAGTCTCTACTTGGTGTGACCGGAGTGCGACGCGTTATCGGAATGCTAGGGCAGGACGAACGCAAGCGGTTTTATCTTGAAGACCTGACCTCGCGCATCTTCATTGATCTGTCGAACGCGGTACGAGCGTACTCGTTGAACTCTCTTGCTCGTTCTCGGACTGATGTGAACTACTTCATATGCTTGCGTCAAAAAGAGTTACACGGACGGGTTGTTCACGCTCAACTGCGTTGTTCTTGTCGAGGGAGAGGTCATCGACGATATTCTTCACGTTCAGTCGATGGGTTTTCCGCCACCGGAAACTAAAACAGAGTCGATGAACGTCCTGGGGTCGATCGATCCTCTTGGCGTCGAGATATCGGCCCAGCAGCTGACTCAAATCCGCGAGCTCGAGACCAACGACCACCACGCCACGTTTATCATTCTGTCCGACGTTCACCTAGACGATCCGCAGGTGATGAAGCACCTAGACATATTGTTTGAAGGGCTCGAATCTGTGCAGCCGTCGCTGTTTGTGCTCATGGGGGATTTTCTTTCGAGTGATATGGGCGCGGAAAGCAGCAGTGCTTCTTCGTCGTCATTGCAAGAACTTAAAGAGTATTTCGACGAGTTGGGTAACTTGATTCTCAAGTATCCGCTACTGGCAGAGTCATCGCGCTTCGTGCTAGTTCCCGGGCCAAATGACCCCGGGTCATCCCGAGCATTCCCTCGCCACCCTGTAAGTCATTGTTGCTGCTGGAGTGCGCGCAACCCAGTACACTAACAAGTTGATGCGTCCTCTGCTATCGTAGCTGCCCACTATTTGTACGGAGGACTTGATGCGGAGAGTACCATCGATCACTTGTAGCACCAACCCTTGCAGGATCCGCTACTACACTCAGGACATGGTCATCTTCCGGGAGAATCTGCACCAAAAGCTGCATCGCCACGCCATCCTTCCAGCAAGGTCGGACCAGTCCATGGACATTGATGAAGGTGATGCTGACCACGCGGCACAAGTCGATATTTCCAAACATGTAGGCATATGTATATTATCCGTTTGTGGAGTTGCGCGCGAATCTAACATCAGGATCGCTGTGATATGCAATTAGGTCGTCAAAACGATCATCGACCAGGCTCATCTCTCCCCACTGCCGCTTATGGCGTGTCCTATCAACTGGTCGTTTGACTCTGCTATGTCTCTATTCCCGCTTCCAGATGTGGTGCGTGAAATCATACTTGAACATGATTGAGTTGATCAAAGACTGATATACCGTGGCCACTATCAGCTCATTCTCGGCGATTCGACGGAGCAGTTTCAGCTTGGCTACTCGTCCGTAGCGGTGTTTCACCCGGGTCCGTTCCATGTGGACTACTCCTTCGTGCTGTACCGCCCCTAGCACAAATACGACTGAGTTCAGTCGTGTCGAGTGAGAGATGTAGTGTTGTGTGCTTTCAGTCTTGAACAAGACAATGCAATGGAAGTACCACCAAAGCTTGTTGACAGCTTGAAACGTCGATCGACGAAAATACTCTTGATTATTGCGTCTGCTGTCATTTGCTCCAATGCGCACCGCATTCCTACTAGGAAAATGGGCGACGACATCTCTCGACATTATCTTTCTGACTGGGGAGCTGCTGATGGGCACTTCTCAGACGATGATGCAGCTTCGAAATGGCGAAGTGCAGATCGCATCGCCACACGTGCTCGACAATCTAGTGATGACAGTTCCTCAGCTCTAGATTTTGGGGCTGCGTGCTTGCGGGGTGCGACCCCAATCGTAAAGCGGAAGCGGCCCCAGTCAGCGTGCTCTGCATCGGCTCTTCAACGGCAGCGGCAGTTTGACCAGGGCCGGGTATCCTCCCTTCAATCTCAAACTCATCCCATCCGACCGCAGTCCGCAAAGCCTCGAAGAGGTGTGACCAGTGCTGCATCAGAACCACGCCGGGACTTGCCCAGTGCGCAGCAAGTCTCTAAGTGGAGGGAGATGCTACTTCGTAGCCCCGATTTTCGCCAGCCTAGGCTTCAGCGGCTAGAGAACGAAACTTACGAATTGTTGAGGTATGTACTAGGTAACCAACGGCAACGGCGTGAAGAAGAGCCTCGACCAGAGACAAGTCGTCGACGACCGAAACAAAACGATAAGCAGCGGAAGCGACAAAAGAATGCTGAGAGTATGATCAGAGATGCAGTAGCGTGCGGTAGTGGAGCACAAGTCGCTCGATCAAGGAGAAACCACCCTAAAAAAGAGTGCCAGCAAAAAGTGATAGAAGATAGCAACAACAGCGAAGATATAAACGATCATTGTAATACTTCCAGCGAGGAAGAGCGACGATTGATCCGTGAGAGATCGGAGATACGAGGCAGTCCACCATGTATCCCACTTGAAGCCGTAAAGAATGGGAGGAAAAAGAAAGTGCCAGAACACTCAACAACAAGAAATATACGTACAGGAAACTCCCCAGTACCATTGGGTAGGAGAACAGCCGAGCGCTCAAATTGGGCTTCAAGGGCAAGTCTTACTATTATGAAGAACGATTGGCGTCATGACGATAATACCAAGTGTACTCAGCCTTTAGACGACTACATCCTCGCAGTCGCAGATCGAGAAAGATCGTCTCAAAAGCTGGCACAGCTCAAGCAGCCAAAGTGCCGGAAAGCGCAGCAGACATACAAAAATGCGAATGAAGTTCCAGCTACACTGTATCAGTCAAATGGCCAGTCAGACATGCGTGATGTGAAAAAGTGGAACGCCACGGAAATCATTACCACCAACATCAAGATGCCAACCAAAGCAAAGATACGATCGTCTCAAGTTCAAAACTGTCGACCAAAGGATCAAGACCAAATGGCGCAGCAAAAGTTCGAGGGATCAACTCGAGAAGTAGAATCCCAAGTTGGAAAGAACCTTGCACAAAAAGCTGCAGATGAGAACTCACTAGAAATTGAGGTCCCCAACATCCTATCGCCACCAATGCCATCCGACGAGGTATCTGGCTTAAACGCGCTTCTACCCTGCCCTTTTGAACGCACTGAAATGGATGACTGCATCACAGAGAGAAACGGCGGGTCAAGCATATTATATACCAATTTCTCGGATAGCTGTGATAATATTCGACAGGCAATCGATGAGGGCATGGAGTTGTTCCCTTCGAATCTAAACCAAACAGCTAGTGTTCTGTCCGAAATTCAGCCTCCTTCTCCACAAGTGAACAGTCCAAGGCTAGAGACTCATTTATCTAACCAGCAAAAATCATTCGATGCTCCATTACCGGCTATGGTTGGTGAATTCGCTAAGCGCGAAGAGAATGAAAACTTAAGCTTTGACAGACTAATTCAATCGACCCCAGTGAGTTGTTCAAAGGCTTCAGAGAGCGATGCAACTCTGAAGCCCTCAGAGGGATCTGATTCAGAAGCATTAAGGATAGAGGAAACTCAATGCCATTCTTCAAGTACAGTATCCGACATCATTGGGATATCCGGTATTTGTTCTGTGGAATGGGGCAGTATTCAAGGGAATCTGTCGTCATCTGATAATGGTGGAGGGGACGCTATCACATTGGTGGAAGTCGTTGAAAATGGAACTGATCTCGTGAAGGAAAATATGGGTAATGCTTATAGTGACTCTAGTGAGGCTCTAGAATCTAATGCTGAGCGCAGTCTCTCTGATGAAGCTAGTACTATAGACATGGGGTTTTCACAAAGCAATGATTCAGAGCCAACACTACCAAGTAATGGTATATCAGCTTTACTTGATGACGAGCACTCTGTTTTATCTAGACATCCTCCTGTGAGTGCAGTTTCTTCGGATTATTACGGATACTTGGAGCCACCATCTAACGACAATACCGTATTCGTTGACGACGAAGAACATGGTATTTGCAAAGTAACATCTTTATCGGTCGTCAATGACTCCACACTGTGCGTAGAAGAGCGACTAAGTGATACAGAAATGGAGACCCTTGCAACAGAGCAAATTTCGCCAGCAGAAGGATTTTGCGAGGATTGTAGCTCAGCGGTAAAATCAATCCCTTGTACCGATCAAACGAGCCACCTCAGCAGCTGTCATGTATTGCCTCTTGACGTGCCAAATTCTTCCAGTGATAATGACCCAAAACTTGCTGCAACGCATGAAATTATTGTACCAACCGATGCTCACCCCATCAAGCACACCATAATTGAAGTAGCTGAGGCTCATGTTCATACCCAAGAGAATATTGTGACCGCATCTGAGCTCTGCTCTTCAAACGTCGAAGAATCTCCTCGTAGTGAGATTGGTTCGTCTTCTTCTAATGCTCGCATAGCACTTGCAACTTCGGTCAATGCAGTAAGCGAGGAGCAAGAAGCTGCCTTACTTACTCAGCGAGATGAAGAATTCATTTGTAATCCACAACTCACCTCTGGAAATAATGATGCTAAGGTGGCAGCTGTTGTTTATGAGAACGAAATTGCTTCCTCTCATTTAATGCTCAATATGAATCATCCAGCTGACAAATCTACTGGAGCCAATGGTTGTGAGACTAGTATTGGGGTAACAAGCATGCCTTCACCTGAATTGGAACTCAACGATTTCCATTTACAGATCTGTCATCGATATAGTGATAGCAAAGACACTGCTCCTGGTGACGGCTTCAGCGAACATATTGATAATTTGTCAGCAGTATCACCACGAAGTGTGACTAATAATGTTGAAGTAATATGCGATGACAAGAGTTTTCAACCCTTGGAGCTTGATTTTAAAACGGTTCCAAGCGAGATTGGCCCGGAATCGTCTTGCACAGCGTACGCTATACGCATTCAACGACAGTTCCGGCGCTTCTCTGTACGTCGACTGATAATGGACCAATTGCACTTCTTCTTGAGCTCCCATCGACGTCAGGCTAGAAAGAAAGCCAAACGCGAATCACTGCTTGAGCCGTGCATCAGTGACGCTCATGTTGACCCTAAAACACACGACGTTGGCATCGTTGCTCGTGACGCTACTGATTTCTGCACTAGCACAAAACTCATTCCAGAGCAACAATCACAAGATATTGAGGCCTCAGTTCTAGTAAGTAAATATGAAGATACAAGCGAAAACGTTGGGAAAAATGAAGCCCAAGAAGAGTCCCCTGAGAAGACAATAGATAGTGTCATCTTGGGTATGGAGTCCGCAAGAGATGCTGAAACGGAGAATCTGGTAGCATCTCCTACCGCCGCAAACGACATTCAAAACAACATCGACACAAACAATGACCCAGTTGAGGATGTAAATGAAAATGATGTCTCATCAGTTTATCCCAAAGAGGAAAGCTGCGCACATCGCCGTTCCCTTGAAGACGATCCAAACCGAGACTGTATATCCAACACCCTAACGAATGACTTTGAAACTGCAATCAGCGAAAACGACTTATTATCACTAACTGGACTTGAAGAGAGCTTAAAAGAGGGTCCAGAAATCGATGGCAATATGTTGACCGAACCGGTTGATAATCTGTGTGACGAATCTTTAGTAGTAAAAGTAGACCACGCCAGCACATCAGGCGGCACCTCTCACGTAGGTGACCAATTCTTCGAGGATACTGCTGGGGAGAGCCTCATCAGCAACAGTGACTTGGAAACCCTACAAAATGGCATTTTGGAGACGCAATGGGAGCGTTACATGGATCTTGCCAACAATAAATCCTTTTACTACAATCGAGAGACGGGGGAGTCGCAGTGGACAGCACCAGGTAGTGAAATCGTTGTCAACAGGATTCTTGATGATGACAATACGGCCAATGCCGTGACCTTAGAGCACGGTTCAAGTGGATCTATGAACCTCAACACCGATGATTTGACCATCGGCCATGAGGATATGCATGAGCAAGCTGTGGACGACTCATATACCTCGTGGGAACCTCTACACCAACTCTCCCAGGACGCAGACAAGCAAAGTGTTTGGCAGACATTTGTGGATGAAGCAACACAACAAACGTTCTACTATAATTTGGAGACGGGTGAATGCTCGTGGACAGTGCCGCACGAATTCGAGGCAGCGCAGCCACAAACCGAAAGCAATGAGATTGACAATGACTGGGTCATGTATATCGACCCGTCGAGTGGGCTCCCTTATTATGTGAATCTCAAGACGAACGAGACGGCGTGGGAAAAACCGTCGAGGAGTTCAAGCGTCAGCGACGTAGAGCCAGCTGCATTAGATCTGTGTGCCCTCGCACTCGACGGTGACTTCGAAGATGAGCAAAAACCGGAGATGTCATGGGCCGCAATTGCCGGGTTATCTAGTCCACAAGCTATTACCCTCCCCGTTGAAACCTTGCTACAAAGTGGCGCCGATACGCCGTACGAAGACGAGTACGTCATCGATTTCGATGAGGAAGCTGATGCGAATGGGGCTGATACCCCATCGCTTTGAGAGCATCGGGCTTTGCAATCCACTGAGGTGATCACAATGTACTGCTGATATTTTTGCAGTGGGACGTTCAGATCGCGCTGAAGGGGTGAGGATGATGTAGCCACACGCAAACGGTCACAACAACATGGGTACAACACGAAACCGCCTGAACTGGTCTGAATCTGTATCCATTTCGGCAGTACAGTGGCACTATACGTTTCGGACCGAGTGGTATACATATAACGTTGCGCTCGCCCATCGTTCCGCGCCCGTTACTTGTCGAGTCGCCGCGCTCGGTTTCCAGCCGCTTACGTGTCTCTCGGAGCGTTCTGCACACTCTAATGGAGCGTTGTGTTGCTATTCAAAGCTCGAGTCGAAGGCGTTACGGTCCGCAGTCGGTGCTGCAACTTGCACCACCGATCATTGTTGACACGTTGTATGGATACTTGGGATCGAGCCTATAATGCCGCGAGAGCCTTTCCACAGCCTCCAGCCACACATTGCGCGCTCCATGTGGTCTGCAGGTGGCGTGTGGTCGAGTTGCGTCATGGTTCTCACACCTTATGAGGCAACTCCGAGGTCGGCGATTGCCAATGCCCCATGGTGGTCAACGCACGCTGACTACTTGCGTATAGTATACGCTTGGCACCCTTTCGACTGATGGAAAACCGACTCTATGAGAGCGTTCAGTGCGGGGGAATTGACTTGATGTTTGTATGCCCGACCGGCTTCCACCGTAGCACCTGTCGGCGCGCGTTTGTGGTCTGCAGAGGCGGTTGCCGTCCGGCCCTATTCGCTTCACTGAAACCGCGCGTCATGTACTGATTCAGCGCCCGATCTCGCAGGCGATTGCCACGCTGGCGCGATAGAGCGGGAGCGGCAGCTGGCTTCGCCACCTAGCGCCGGTCTCACTCATCTCAGTGCGCTTCCTCCCGCCGGCATCTCTCTTTCGCGCCTTGGTCATTCGGGCTTTTCTCGCCGTAAAGCCGCCGCGATCCGCCGCTATCTGCTGGCCGCGGCCTGTGCATAGATCGAGCTCGGCAAAGGCGCTCGGCGGCCAGTGCACCTGTGCTCTGCTCTCCCCCTCTACCGCCTGACCGCGAGTTTTCCCCCGAGGCATTCGCCGACCCGCCGCCACCGGCCGGTACACTCGTTGCTCGCTTTTCCCCCCCGACAGGATGCGGCTCCAGCGCGCGCTGCTCGCCCTGAGCGCGGCCGCGACGGCCGCGACGGCCACCAACATTGAGTCGGATGGCTTCTCGCTCGACGGGTCCACCACGTACTGCATGGGCATCGGCAGCGGCGGCAGCGCCGGATCGCTGACCTTCGACACGCTGCTGGCGAGCAACGCCGGCCGCTGCCCCGTCGGCGTCAGCCTCTCGCTCTCCTCCACGCAGGTGCACGTGTCCACGACCTTCACGGTCTCGTGGTCGGCGGACGTCGACAAGAGCGTCTCCAGCGCCATCTTCCCAAACGCCATCGACTCGACCACGGGGCTGCCAGGTGCAGTGCAGACGTCGCTCATGTGGGCGTGCACGTCCGGAACCAACTGCGGCACCAACGTGGCCGGTGCGCCTGCGGGCACCGGAGGATCGTCCTCCGGCGCATTCGACAGCGATGGTACCAAGGAGCTCGAGGACAACTCGTTCACGCTCACGACCGAGGGAACGTACATCATTGTGGGCCTTGTGCAGCTGCCGGGAGACTCGTCGCTCGACATTAGCGCCGAGGAGTACCTCGTGTTCGAGACCATCACGGTCGTCTCGGCCGACACGGTGATCACGCCCACGCCGACCACCGCGACGCCCACGCCGACGTCGGGCTCCACCACTGGAAGTGGAAGCACGACGCCGACGCCAACGACGTCCTCCTCGGCTAACTCGAACTCGACGGACCTGACGAGCGGAGCCTCAACCTCGGGATCGTCCTCGTCGCCCGCGACCGTCAAGCCGAGCTCCAGTACCACAGGTGACTCTACCTCGTCTGAGGACTCGGCTGGTTCGTCCAGCGCCAACACGGCCAACGCCAACGACTCCAGCAGCGCCTCGAGCACAGTGATGATTATTGCGGTCATTGCCGCCGCCTGTGTGATTTGCGTCATTGGATTCGTTATCATCATGCGACGCCGCAAGGAGTCGAACGTTCGCACCAACAAGGCATTCGACCTCGCATCTCCCCACATGGACGACATGATGGGCGGGGCTGCGGTTGCAACAAAGGGCAAGGGCAAGAACAAGCGCAGCAAGCAGGAGAAGATGGATCTCGGATACGTCGCCAACATCTCGGCTCGCAACACGGACCGCTCAGATGATCCCATCTTGATGAGCAACGACACAGTCGTAATGATGGCTTCCGCTGAGCGCGGATCGGAGCTGAACGCGAGCTCCTCCGGTGGCTCTGTTCGCCATCCTAGCACGGACAACGGATCGGTGCACCAGTACGACAGCTCTCGCGATCTTGCTGAGTCCCACAGTGTTGAGGCTGGAGGAGCTTTCGCAGCGGCTGCGGCTGCGCCGATGTCTCCTTCACCACGCGCGAGCAACGTTTCTGAGCTGTCGTCGCTCGCCCCTAGCGAGATCCATGACAACAACTTCAGTGTCGGCGGTGAAAGCATCTCGAACTACGGTGACTCGGTCGTGGACGAGTCTCAGCAGTACTACCTGCAGTCGTTTGACTGGAAGGAGTCGCAGTATGGCAGTGAGATCGGCGAGGAGGTTGACAAGGACCGTGGCTACAGCACTGCGAGTGGTTTCTCCGAGTTCTCGGCTCGTGATACGTCGTTGTCAGATGGACGTGCCAGCACGGTTGGTGGCGCTGCTGGCGCTCCCAGTGAGTACCGGCCGACAGACTTCTCCGATGCAACTCGGACGTCTCGGCTCGACTCTGAAGTTTCGGTCGACTCGTACTCGTTCCGTCCGTCTCGCGAGAGCACCGACTCGTACGGTTCCGGTATGTCGATGTACAGTCGCCAAGGCTCCCGTATCAGCGCCATGAGCAACTTCTCGGACGCCGATAGCACCAAGTAAGCCTTGTGTGGTGTACTGGTTGTCGTGCCATGTAAATGTGGCGACCAAGCGATATCGTCGATCGCTCGATCAACTGCTGGCAATATATGTAGCGCGGCCAGTCTTCAGAAGGAGGCTGGCAGCGCTGTGGCGTGAATGTCTTGTCGATAAGCAGACGGTAATATATCTATGCTGAGCAGAGCAACCTCGAAGTGATTGCAATTGAAGTCTGAAGCATGGTCCACCCACTCAATCGCCTCGTCACATGCCTGCCTTCAAGTTGATCAAAAGAGCTTCACGGGCTGTCGTTGTCCCGGCAGCCCGAATTCATTCAACAAAGTTACAGCAGCTTGTGCTCCTTGTTATATCAACCTACAGCAGCTTGTGCTCCTTGAGGAGCTGCGTGAGCGTCTCCACCGTCTCGGGCTCGCACGGGATCAGCGGGGCGCGCACGGTGGCCGAGCACTTGCCGAGCAGCTCCATGACCTTCTTGATGGGCTGCGGGTTGGCCTCGCTGAAAAGCGCCTTGACGAGGAAGATCTGGCGAGTCGAGAGAGTAAAATGAGTCCATGCCTGACATCAGCAATCAATCCGGAGTAGTAGTCGTATCACGTACGTTCTCCAGTGCAGCCTTGCGAGCCGTCGCAAAGTCGCCTGCAAGCGCCGGCTTGGTAACGGCGAGCACCTTGGCGGGAGCTGCAACAGAAGTATATTGTGAGCCTCCAGCGCACAACTTTGCCAACCATTACGAGCACGTACAGGCGTTTCGAGAGCACGCTGATGACACCCTTGGCGCCGATGGACATCATGGGGAGCGTGAGGTTGTCGTCACCCGAGAGGATGGTGATGTCGCAGAGCGCGGCGATCTCGCAAGCCTGGTCGAGCGAGCCCGTGGCCTCCTTGACAGCGACGATGCCCGGGATCTTGGACAGCTCGGCGATGGTCTTGGGCGCGAGGTTAATGCCCGTGCGGCCAGGGATGTTGTAGATGACCACAGGCAGGCCGACGGCGGCGATAGCCTTGAAGTACTCGTACATGCCCTTCTGCGTGGGCTTGTTGTAGTAGGGGCACACGACGAGGCAGGCATCAGCGCCCGCGTCCTTGGCCGCCTTGGTCAGACGCAGCGCCTCGGCCGTGCTGTTGGAGCCCGTGCCGGCGATGACCGGCACGCGTCCTGCCACGTACTTGACGACCTCGGCGATGACCTTGTCGTGCTCCTCGTGGCTCACAGGTCGGCGACTCGCCCGTCGTGCCCATCTGCGTTCATCACTCCACCGTCAGGCCACCGCGCTCTACAATTTCCGACACAGCAGCGCAACGCACCGGCACGAGGCCGTCAATGCCCTCCTGGATCTGCCACTCGACGAGCTCGCGCAGCTTGGCGTAGTCGACGGCCGAGCCGTCCTCCGTGAAGGGCGTCACGAGCGCCGTGATGGCTCCTTGCAGCTGCACCATTGCGAGAGAGAGAGAGAGAGAGAGGAGAGGCGAGCGGTCTCTAGCGGAGCGCGAAAGCACGAGTGATGAACCGCCGGCAGGGCCGCCGACGCTTCACGCGATCTCCGTGTTTGTGCAAATCCTCGTCCAAACACTTGGAAAACGCCCGATTATCATGAGCGCGACCGCCACGCCACCCAATCAGCGCCGGCAACTTCAAGACGTGTGTGGCCAACACAAGAATATTCCGCCTCTCTGGACCGCTACACATGGAAGCCGTCATCTGGGCCGCTGCACATTTGCGCTTCAGTGACGCTGCTTCAAACGAATTCGCGCGTTCAAACGTTTGAAATACCTTCCATTCAGTATACTATAATGTGCACAAGTAAAATTGAAAGCGCGCGCTTTCCCCTCCCTGCGTTCAAAAGGGAAACAAACCTTCAACGAGACAGGCGGACCATTTCACTCGCGCTCAGTATCGGACAGGCGGCGCAGGCGGCATGAGCGTGGCGATCCAGGCTGGCGACGACGGCGCCGTGGGCTCCACGCGCAAGCGCAAGCTCGAGGGCGGCGAGTTCGAGTGGGAGACGTCCAAGGAGAACGTCATGCCGCTCAAGCGCGGGCGCAAGGTGCCGGACCTGAACCGCGCGCTGCGGGCGCACGAGTCGTTCCAGGACAAGCTGCGCGTGGACGAGCAGGCGCGCCGCATGGAGCAACAGGTCGCGAGCTACGAGGGCGACGACCCGCTGGCCGCGTGGAGCGAGTACGTGCGGTGGATTGAGACGCACCTGCCGGAGGACACGCGGCGCAAGTTTGGCGCGCTGGAAAAGTGCACGCGCGCGCTCAAGGACGTGCCGCGCTACAAGAACGACATGCGCTACATCCGCATGTGGATTCAATACGTACGTGCAGACTTTTTGGTGCTCACTTTTGCGCTTGCAGTAGACTTATGCGGCGCCTTTGGTTGCGATTGCAGGCTGATCTGGTATCCAACCCCAAGGACATTTTCAAGTACTTGTATCAGCACAAGATCGGCGAGTCCGTGGCGCTCTTCTACATTGGCTGGGCGTGGGTACTAGAGAGCCTCGGCCGGTACCCGGAGGCGCACAAGATCTATCTCAAGGCAACCCAAAAGTACGCGAGAAAAAAAAGTGTCTTTTTTGTCATGGACGAGATGCTAACAAGTTGTTTATTCCACACCCCATGTTACCAGAAAAGCAGCACCAGAAGAGCTGCTTGCGCGCAAGTTCAAAGAATTCCAGCGCCGAATGAGTCGCCACTGGCTGCGCGTCAATGAGGATGCCGATTCCACTCGCTCGGATGACCCCCCTGGTCGCGTGGCGCTGGAAAACATCACAGCCTTTGACCCAAGCGCAGACACGAGTGACTACCGACTCCAGCTACAACGCCAGCAGCTCGCAAATAGTCGTGCAGAGAGTGTCCGACGAGCGAACGCTCACAAGCCGGTATTTATTGTCTATGAGGATCCTGCTGATGTGGATGCCGATCCTTTTGACAGTAATACCGGCTGGAGGACGCTGGATACTGTTCAGAACCAAAACAAGGAGAATGACCTGGCGCCTCGGCCCTGGAACCTTGGGAGCCAATCGCGCCCCGAGCCGGAAGGGCCGACCGCTCGAGCTGCCTCTGGCCCCAGCGCCTTTGAGGTTTTTGTCGATGATGATTGCAATGCATCTTCTGGCACATCTGCTACCGATATCCACGTGTTGACACATCGTTCACACTCTCTTCGCCAGAGAATCGATGGTGCTTCCACAGAAGAAGAGCAACTCGCTGCAAAGCCTTTGAAGAACTTCTCGGAGAACCCTGAAAGAGAGCAGCCAAGCAAAGGCGCGGCGTCGACCAAGGCCCTCCGAGGAGGTAATTGCATACAAAGTTGAATTGCTGAAACCTGAGGGCGGCGGCGACTTGCTCTCATTCGAGGAGGTTCGTGCGCAAGCATACGAACGCAAGCGGAGCGCAAATGCAGCTGCATCAAGTTCTCGCCCAAGCAACAGCTTTCTCGCTGAACCAGCCTGCACCAGCTCTCCGTGCCTGCGACCAAGCCTGTCACGACTGGACGGAACTCATTCTTAGCCTCAGAGGTTAATGCGTCTGAGAGTGCGGCGCCGCAGAAATTTGACGGATTTCTCCGTCACTGCTGGCAGGGCAGTAAGACTTGGTAACCCTGTTGTTGCTGCGAAGTACGCAGAGCTGGATGCCGCAGCACAAGAAGATGTCACTATCAACACGCGAGTTGCGATGGAAGATGTGAACAGTATGTTCTGCAGTCCACAACGTCCACAAAGAACGTGGGAACCGCCTGCCACGCGTGAAGAAGACCCTGTTGAGAGGAAATTGCACTTTAGCATCTTTGATGACTCGGTGGACAGCGTGGCTGTGAACGCGCAGGATCAATCCACTCATCATGAAAACGAAGCAGCAGCAGGACAGTTCCAGATCTTCGCTGACGACGAGGAGACTCAACCAATCCCAAGCAAAAAGCCGCAACCAAGGAAGGCTCTCCAAAGTCGCGACGACTTGGTCCGCGGTGTTCGGTTGACAAATAAGGACGTCATCATGCGGATGCAAGCCAAGTCTGACGAATCCGAGGAGGGTGCTTCGGAACGACCTCCGCACGGGGGCAGGTAGCGTACTTTCACGTGCACCTGACTCCGTTGCGCTGCTTGCGCAGACTACAATGTAGAACAGCGCTGATCTCCCCATGTGGAAACAGCAACGTCGTGCACTATGTGCGACAGAACAGGACCAATAAGATAAGCCCAGGAGCGCTCAGGTATGGTGCACAGCTGCGTCTGAGTGCCTGCATGAGTGTGTCCACGATCTACTTTCGCACCAGAATATATACACTAGTTAGCGATGTGGTAGTAGGGAGTGGACTATATCTCGTGCTTTCATTGCGGCAACTTCTGACCTCTTGACGTGTGCGAGGAAATAAAGCCGAGACCGCGGTAATCGGTCAAAGTCAGAAGTCCAGAAGTACACCGACAAGGAAAACATTGTGTCCCAAGACCCACACGATTCAAGTTTGGTGAATCCATACGCTCCAGGAAATCGACAAGCAATGACCAGCGGAAGCGCTGTCAAGAAGTTTTTGCGATCAAACGCAAGCCTGGTGACCGTGCACTCCCGAAAGCTGCCACGTTTACCCCTGACAAACACAATCCGGCGCCAATTCAAGAAACCGATCTCGTTGCAACTCCATCCCAATCTTCACTTGAAGGTGACGGGGCTGCTTGGATCTGGAGGCTTTGCCCACGTGTTTGCCGCTACTACGTCCAGTAAAGGTTCGCCAGATGAAACAGATGTGGCGGTCAAGGTACTTATGCACATGATGACGTTTGGATATGGTACAACTCGATTTGACTTTTGGTCTTGTGTATCAGTTCGAAACTGGCCGTTCAACATTGGCATGGGAATATTACATCGTCAGTCGTATAAATGTGGGAGAAAAGATCGCCTGCGCGCACGAAAGATGGCCTCCTGTTCCTCGCCCACAATTTCTCGGTTTGAACTTGTTCACAGTAAGATTAGACTATGCTTGCGTGCTAGGTACATGTTGCTCACTTTTCATCCACAGAACGGTTCGATGCTGCTGATGAATAAAGGCTGCGCTGGAACGTTGCACGACCTGCTCAACACTTACAAGAAGGTAGGCGCTTAAAACTTCACCTGATGCCTCGATAGTCCAGTGTATTGATGTCATGCAGCTGGGAAAGGCATTTCCAGAGACACTCGTGGTTTATTACAGCATCCGAATGCTGCGTTCAATCGAGCAACTCCACGCAGCAAACATCATTCACGGTGACATTAAACCTGACAATTGGCTCTTTGCGCCTGCTCTACCAGACACAAGCTTTGTCGACAACATCGATCTGCAAGTCAAGCAAGGCGAGTGCATGACCGGTGACCTTGTGTCTTATCGACTTTGGCAGATCGATCGATGTATCTGGGTACCCCACTAGAACAAGATTTGTAGGGGATTGTCATACCAAAGGCTTCCAGTGCGTCGAAATGCTGTCTGGAAGACCTTGGACGTTCCAGATTGATTCGTTCGGATTTTTGGGTACTATTCACTGCATGCTATTTGGTGAGTACATGGACGTGCGGTGCCACAAAGTCAGAGGCGATCCACAACGCTGGACTATTTCCAAGAATTTCAAGCGCTATTGGGATGGCACGATGTGGTACGAGATCTTTGATACGCTGCTGAACATTCCTTCATGCGATCGAGCAACCTTCGCTAGCGAAAATCCGCCAGCGCCTCGAAAACCAGCTGCTATTTGATGCTCGCCGCCGACAGGTACATAGCTATTATACCGCTTCTTCTAACAGCGTTTTCACTCACCACTCGGAGGTGATTTCAATGTGTAGGAGTTGTGCGAGCTGCTGCGTCAACAAGAGCGGTTTGCTGCGAAGTCGAAAGTCTGAAAGCAACTCGGTCAACGCTGCCTTTCGTTAATTTATTTTCGTTACTTCATCCCTCAACAAGCGTTAACAGGAAGACAACTTGTTGTGGCTATGGCATCCTAGTCTGTTCTTGTTGTGATACAGCCACAGATGTCAAACACGACCACACCTCCCAACAAATCATTGCAAACTTTATCAGTGGCGCTGTGATGGAGCTCTTGAACAATCTTGAGGCTAGAATAAACGCACCTGCGACACACAAATCCCAACGTGGGCGTCTTTTTACTATTTGAGGCGTATGCCTCGCAGCGCTCATATATACTGCAGCAAGAAGTAAGCAGAGATACCACTGGTAAGCGAAAAGTCTGTGTATTTACCCTTGACGTGTGCTGACGGAAAACAGTCGCGTTAGCGCAGGTATTTCTCAATACCTGAGTTGACGTGCGATCTCGCCATCGTTCGAGGACTCCTCAAACCAAAACCCATTATTGCTGCGGCGGGTTAGTGCTGCCGTTTTGAGGAGGGTACTGGTACGAATAATCACCGGGAGCAGCGCTCGTCGGATACCCAGTCGCCGGATCGACCGCGGTACCTGGCGCAGCAGCAGCGTACTGTGCATACTGCGCATACTGGTATTCTGTGCCAGGTGCAGCAGCTGCAGCCGATTGGTCCCAGCCAGCATAGTAGGCGCCATACTGAGCGCTCCAGTCTTGCTGTGCACCCCCGGCACCCCATGCTTGCGCACCATACCCTCCGTAAGTCGCTGCAGTCGGAGGAGGATACGCTGTCTCTGGTGTTGAGCCTATAGCTGGAGCTACGGGAGTTGGCTGCGTACCCGGTGCGCCAATGGAGGCCGAGGCTGTTCCGGGTGCTCCGACGGTTTGCTTCAGCATCCACGGCTGGGTTTGAGACGTCTTGGCAGGTTGCAACCAGGGAGCCGCCGCTCCCGTGTTAGCAGGCTTGCTGGCAGTCGAGATAACGGGCTTCTCGCCAAGTTGCTGCATGAATGACTGGTACTCCTTGTCGATCGCTGCACTCTCGGCCGCAGATTTGCGGTTTTGCGTACAATCGCGCGTCGGGTGACTTGAATCACCACAGATTGCACATTTGACATTAGCGCTCCGGAACGAATCTGCATACGTTCGACAAGTTAGTCAGCACCTGCGCAAACAACATCCACTAAAGTTGACACGTACGGTCTCGGTTGGGGCACTCCCACTGACGATGACCCTTCTCACCACACAAGTGGCAAAAGTCGTCATCACGCAGCGTGCCGTTGATGAGCGCAAGCTCACGCAGTTGTTTCTGCTTGTGTGAGTTCTTAGTGTCATCGACAGGCACAAGCAGCGCCTGAACCTCTTTCGCGGCGCGATCGAGGTCCTCGTCACGGTCGCCGGTAATGAGCACGTGTAGGTCGTCATTCTCGTCCGAGCTCATTTTCTTCCCCTTGCTTCCTTCCTTGACGGATCCCTTGCCGCGGATCGCAATCTTGCAGTTCGTCTCCTTTTCCATGCGCTTCTGCGTATTGCCTCGTGGACCAATGATGAGACCGATGAAGTTGTACGTCGGGTACTCCTTAACGGGAATGTAGATCTTGCGCTGCAGACGCTGGCGCTGGTAGTCGGACGGCGGCCGGTACATCGGGTTGATCTTCATGAGCTCCTCAATTGTCTCCTGGCGACTCTTCTCGAGCGAGGCCCGCATGCGCACCTCGCGCGTGTTGGTGCGCTTGCCGTTCGAGTCGTACTGCGGTGGCGGCGATGGCGACCGGTTCGGGTCCCGTTCAATTCGCGCGGCATCAATCGCGACGGTCGAAAGGCGCAGATTAATCGTGTCCAGCTTGTTACGCAGCGCAACCGCTTGCTGCTGCTTCTGGGCCAGCAAGGTGGCCATGTTCCCCGCCGGGTTGGCTCCAGCAGGTGCCCAGCGCGACTTCTTGCGGCGCTTCTCGCCGCCTTCAGCGGGTTCGCCACTGGCTGCAGGCTCGTCGACGGGTTCGCCCCAGCGGCTCTTGCGACGCTTGCGAGCCTGTCCGTCATCGTTAGGCTTGTCGTCCTTGCTAGCCTTGTCGTCCTTGGTGGTCGCGCTCTCCTTGCTGTCGGTGTCCTTGCTCGTCGAGCTGCCCTTGTTCTTGTCATCGCGACCACCGGGCAGCTCGCCACTCTCCGTGAAGCGGATGTACTCCTTGAGCACCTGGCGGTAGGGCTGCCACGCCTTGAGCTCCTGCCAGAAGAGCGGGAAGGCGCCGTGGCGCTCCACCAGCACCGGGTGCTCGCGGAACCACTGCTTCATGGGCAGGTGGTACGTCTTCATCATGGCCTCGCGCTCCTGCTCCTCCTCGTAGTGGTACTCGTCGGCCTTCTGCTCCTTCGTCTTCTCGTTCGGCGGCTCCCCGCCGGGCTTCTTGCCGTCCACGAAGCTCATGAAGTCCGCAAACCCATCGCCTCCGCCCGCCATCTTGACGCGACCGATTTCCCTTGTGAAAGCTCAAGGGTACTCCCGACCCTTTGGTGGTGGTGTAACCCGTACCCTTGACCTTTAATCCGCATTTCTTCCAATCAAACGCGGCAATATCCTCGAATTTCAGCCAATGAATCCTCCGTGAATCGTGGCTCACCTGGATCTCCATCGGGTGGCGCCGACATCGGCTTCCCCCCTCCACGTGTCATGGCCGTCGCCGAGGACGACGTGCTGCGGCACCTGCTGGACGCCGCGCTGCTGCACCCGACGCGCCCCGTCCCCATCCACTCGTTCCAGGTGCGTGCGCGTGCTCCTGGCGCGTGCAGCGAGCCCTCCGCCGCCCAAATTGGCCCAGAACTCGCCGACTAACGCGCGAGTGTTGCCTTTCCGCGACTGCAAACGCAGCATGAGACCCTCGACAAGGCGCAGCGAGGCGAGCTGCCGCTCAAGCGCATCGCCAGTCAGACGTTGAGCGCCGCCTTCCGCGCGCAGAGCCGCGCCTCGGACGCGCACCTGCGCGCCTTCCTGCGCGAGGCCACGACCTCGCTGCCGGGCTTCCCCGCGGCTTTTGCCGCCGTGCTCTCGGCTCGCCAGCGGTCCATCGCGCAGTCCTTCGCGCCTGCTCGGCTGCTGACGCTGCGCTTTTCTAGCGCGGTGGTGGATGCTGCGCTTTCAGGCGACGCTAAGGCTGGCGAGGAGCCGTGGGTGCGCGAGATCGCGGCGGCGCAGTCTGCGCTGCTTGAGGCTTCGTTGAACGACTCGGACCGATCGCAGGCTGCAGGGATCAAGGCAGTCGTGCAGCTTGTGCGCAAACACCAGAGTGTCCTGCTGCCGCTGTACGAGTCGGTGCTGCTTGGCGATGGCTCGTCGCCTGAGCTGCAGCAGTACCAGCTCTGGCGCGCACTCACCGGCTTTGAACTTTCGCTTGAGACCAAGGAGAAGCTCTGGGCTGCCTACGCTTTCTGGGCTTTTGAGAGCAAGACGCGTTCGTTCGTGGCGCTGCAGACAAGCGACCCGCGACTCAAGGGCCTGACGGCAGCGCAGTTTGATGCGCTCATTAAACCTACGCTCGCCAAGATGCTCAAGAAGTCCCCCGACTCGGTGCTCGAGTCTGCTGTTGCGCTTGTGCGCGCAGCAACTCCGCTCGACTTTGGTCCATACTTCGGCGAGATGTTTGCTAGCGTGCTGACGGCTAAGCTCCGCTCCCAGAAGGAAGATGTGCGTCAGTACACGATTGCGCTCGCAAAGGCGCTTGTCACCACTTTCCAGGACGCCGAGCATGTGGAGGCGCTTGTGTCGACTGTTGGTGCGCTCTTGGACGGCAAGCACGGCATCCTCGCTCAATTCTACATGCGTGAGGCAGCGTTTTCCGTTCTTTGTGATGCAGCCGACGCTGCAGCAACTGGCGCACTCGCTTCGACGGACGCTCCGAAGAAGATAGCTGGCATTGCCATCCCCGTGCTGCTCAAGGCTGCGAGCAAGGAGGCGCACGATCAGACGCGGCATATTGGCTTGCTCGCGCTTGGCAAATGGGCTGTTCTTGCTGGTGGCGAGCTGACGGGTGATGCTATCACAGCTATCCGCACGGGCTTGAAGAGCAAGTCGGAGCAGACTGTTATCGGATATCTGCGGTCGCTTGCAGTGCTATGCCAAAGCTCAAAAGCATCGGTTGTCGCTGCCGCACAGCCCTTCAAGGATGATATCATTTCCATCGTCAAGGATTCTAGCAAGAAGACAAACCTGGCTCGCGTTGATGGTCTGTTTGCTGTAGGCATTGCTGGTGCGCTCGCCACCTCCAGCAGTGATATGGATGCGCTGATGGCCCAGGAGGGAGTTGCAGACCTTCTTGTCACTACCTCTTTCGTGGACGCAACGATCCGTTCCCTGCTTTCTTCGCCAAAAGAGACGCTTGTCGGAGAATACGAAAAGCCGGAGGTGACGGCACTAGCAATTCTCCCGTCTGCGATTTCATGGGTGCTCTCGTCCAAGCAAGACAACGCCAGCGCGTCATACAAGCTTTTGGTGGATCTCCTTTGCTCGTCATCGCTGACTGTGCGTCGGAGTGTCGAGGCAACCCTGAGTGCTGTGTTCGCGTCTTCACTGGAGCATGTTCCGGGGCTCATTCTGGCCTTCCAGCAGAAACTTACTGCAGTTGCTATCGCGCACGAAGCCAGTCTCTCGGTGAAGCGTAGTGATGAGGAATCTGACAATGGCTCGGTCATTCCTCCTGGGGGCGTCCTGCGTCGTGCTCTTCGCACCATCGTATCTTCGCGACTCGTGGACGCCGACGAGATTAGAGATGCAGTGCTCGCCCGTGTGCTTGTGCTTTCCCACCACCCTTACCTTGTCGAAGGCCTCAAGCAGCAGGTATTTTCGCGTGAGTGGGCAGTTATTCGATCGCGTTTTCTCCCTGAGCCAGTCAAGGTGGAAAAGAAGGTGCCCAAGTCTTCCGAGGACGAGGACGAAGATGAGGACGAGGAAGTCCCTGAATCTTCTGCCGATCTGATTGATCAGCTGATCGAGGCGAACGAATCGATTAAGACCGATATCGTTCGTTTGATTGCCGATGACGAGAGTGGGCTGCTTTATTCGTCGTACAAGGTGGAGCGTTTGGCGGCTCATCGCGCAATTGCTACACTCCTCGACTTTGCTGGTAACGGTGAGGGCGAAAGCATTGCACTGCATGATATCATTGAAGACTCGATTGCAAAGCGTTTCGAGCGTGCTGGCATCAAGGCGATCTCCGAGATCGATGTGAATGTGTACTTTACGCCTTTCGACGAGCTGTATGTCCAAAAGAA
Source organism: Phytopythium helicoides (assembly GCA_024867545.1). Taxonomy (NCBI): domain Eukaryota; phylum Oomycota; class Peronosporomycetes; order Pythiales; family Pythiaceae; genus Phytopythium; species Phytopythium helicoides. The sequence continues at coordinate 550,135 of JANFNE010000011.1, read as the reverse complement.
GGACAACAAGGCCGAAGAGAACAGTGCTAGCTCCCGTACACGTGGCGGCGGGCGCCGTGGCAATGCCGACGAACAGTGGGAACAGCAGCTGCGAGAGGAGCTGGCGAAGAAGAAGGCGGCTGAGGGTAAGGAAAAAAAGAAGCTCACCGCCGAGGAGAAGGCACTGCTTGCCGAGCAGCAGGCTCTGCGCACAAAGCTACATGACACGGTTCGTGTCGTGTCGCAAGTGCTTGAGTCGATCGACATGCTAGCGACGACGATGCCCAATGAGCTGCATCCCACTCTGCCTCACTTGCTGTCGGCTATCAACATTCTTTTTGGCTGCCAACTCTTTGCCGACCAGCAAGCTGTGAGTGGACTCAGCTCTATTGCGAAGGCCATCTCCCCTGCTCTGCTGCGCAACGATCATCAGTTGTTCGCAAGCTCCCTCCGTGTTAGCTACGAGCTGGACCAAATCGAGTCTCGCAAGGCGAAGGTTGCATCGATTAGCGAGATGCAAGGTCTGTTCACTCGGACGCTCGCTGAGTTGATGGAGCACGTGTTTGGTTTCCAGTTTGACTCTGAGGTGGACTTTGACGCAGACGCGCCTTGCAACCTCATTCCGCCGCCAACGCTGCACATTGTATTCCCGGTGCTGCGCGATCTCATTCTCATGGCTCCTGAGCTGCGTCACTGGGCGTTGCCACTCTTTGCCGTCCACGCGCGAATGATTCCGGAGGAGGAGGAGGAGGAGATTGGTGACGTTGCTGCCCAGCGAATGCTCCGCAAGGACATGATCGATCTGGCCCTGCACTTGTTGGACCAGCAAGCTACCGGCAGCTGTGCACCAATCACGAACCGTGATCTTGCTCCGGGCAAGCTTCTGGCCAACATCTGCTTGGGTCCTTCGCTTTCCAACGGCGAGTGGAGCCCACTTCTTGGCGACGATGGTCTGTTGTCTGAACATACCCAAGTTCGTGCCGAGTGCCTGCGGGCCTTGGTGCAGGTCGCAGAGTCTGAGGAGTGCGAGCTTACAGCTGATAAGATGAACCCGCTTCTCACTTGCCGGCTTTTCTGCAGCTGCTTTGACGTTGAGGCTGAGAACCGAGAAATCGCTCGCTCCCTGTGGGAAGCGACTGAAGCAAAGATCACCGCATTGTTTGCTGGTCCGCTGTTGGTTCTGCTGAATCACACGCATTCGAATGTTCGCGAGAGCGCGGCACTCTCGATTGCTGATGGTATGAAGCAGTTCCCCGAGACGGTCACGCCTGTCATCAACAACCTGAAGTCTCAATTCCTCAAGAACGTGCCTCCACCGATTGAGCACTTGGACGAGTTCGGCAACCCGATGGTTCGCCGTCCAGGTCAGGAGCAGCCCGAAGAGGACCCTGTGACGGTTTCTCCTCGTCTTGGCGTTGGGCTTTGCTTCGAGAAGGCTGCTGAAGTTGCAGAGTTCAGCAACGCGAACGTGATGAACGTGATGACGTTCGTCATGGAGCACGGCTGGGGTGACCAGAATGCTCAAGTTCGCGCTCAAATGCGTAAGACCGGCATTCAGATCGTTAGCTCTCTGGGTGGTGGTGCCAACACGACGCCGCTGCTTCAGATCTTCGAGCGTTTCCTCGATACGAAGCCAGCGGATAGCCAGCGCCTGGTCATCTATGACCACCAACGCGAAGGTGTAGTCGTGTGTCTTGGAGCACTTGCCAAGCACATGGACAAGGCCGATCCAAAGGTTTCATCGATCGTCGACTCGCTCTTGGATGCCTTCAGTATCCCGTCCGAATCAGTTCAGCGTTCGGTTGCAACCTGCTTGTCACCCTTGATTCCTGCCGTCAAGGATCGTAGCACGGCCATTCTTGATGATCTGTTGACGCGCGCGACGACCGGCGAAACATTCGGCGAGCGTATTGGAGCTGCCTACGGTGTGTCTGCTGTGGTCAAGGGCCTCGGTATCTCGGCACTCAAGCAGCATGACATTATTCCTCGCCTTGAAGAATCCATGAAGTCCGGTGGCGCCAACGCGCGTCAAGGCTCGATGCTTGTGTTCGAGTGCCTGAGTCAGCGCCTTGGGATCCTATTCGAGCCCTACATTATCGTGATCCTTCCGATCATGCTGAAGTGCGCGGCTGACTCAAGTCCCCCGGTCCGAGAGGCCGCGAGTCACACGGCGAAGGGCATCATGAGCAATTTGTCGGCTCATGGTGTGAAACTCGTGCTGCCGTCGCTCTTGCGCGCTCTAGAAGAGAGTGCGTGGCGCACCAAGCAGGCTGGTATCCAGCTTCTTGGTACGATGGCGTACTGTGCTCCTCGCCAGCTTGGTTCGTGTCTGCCTCAGGTTGTGCCAAAGCTGACGACTGCGCTGACGGACTCGCACCCGCGCGTTCGTGACGCTGGTAAGAGTGCCCTTCGTGATATCGGCTCTGTCGTCCGCAACCCTGAAATTGCATCAATTTCAACGTCGCTGCTAAACGCGCTCGAGGACCCCAACAAGAACACTGCTGAAGCGCTGCAGCAGCTGCAGCAGACGACGTTCCAGCACTCAATTGATGCGCCCTCGCTTGCCCTCGTGATGCCGATCATTACTCGTGGTCTCAAGGATCGTGCTGGTGACGCCAAGAAGAAGGCTGCTGTGATTGTCGGTAGCATGTGCTCGATGATTAACGACGCTAAGGATCTCGTGCCGTACATGGACATGGTGCTGCCTAGCCTCAAGACTCAGCTGATGGATCCTATTCCTGAAGTGCGTGCGGTGTCAGCCAAGGCCATGGGTAAACTGGTTCGCGGTCTGGGTGAGAAGCACTTCGCCGATATCCTTTCGTGGCTTCTGGACGCGATCAAGGGTGATGAGTATGGCAGCGTCGAGCGATCGGGTGCTGCGCAGGGTCTGTGTGAAGTACTTGTGGCTCTCGGGAAGGAGCGTGTCGAGGCGACGATGTACGACGATATCTTCCCACTCGCGCGTCACCCGAAGTTCGCTGTTCGCGAAGGTGTACTGTGGATCATTGCGTTCCTGCCGCCGGCATTCGGAAAGTCTTTCTCGGTGTTCCTGCAGGATGCGCTGCCGATCGTTGTAGCGGGTCTTTCGGACGAAGCTGAGTCGGTGCGCGAGGTTGCGATGCATGCGGGCCATGTTGTCGTTAACGCGCATGCGCTGTCGCACACCCGCGATATTCTGCCGTCGCTCGAGGCTGGCCTATTCGATGATAGTTGGCGTATCCGTCAGAGCTCTGTGGCACTTTTGGGTGACCTCATGTACCGCATTAGTGGAGTTCGCGCTGTTGGTCTCAGCGATACCTCTGGTGACATCGACGAAGATGATGACGCAGCTGGCAGCGCAGCGGGTGACCGTGCGATTACAAAGATCCTGGGTATGGACCGCCGTAACGCCATCCTGGCATCGCTGTACATGATTCGCTCAGACACGTCGGCAGTTGTGCGTCAGAGCGCGCTACAGGTCTGGAAGAGTGTTGTGTCCAATACGCCCAAGACGCTCCGCCAGATCCTGGAGACGCTCATGGGCGCGATCGTGAATGCGTTGTCGGGCAATAACAACGAAAAACAGACGATGGCTGGACGGACGCTCGGAGAGATTGTGCGCAAGCTTGGTGAGCACGTGCTTCCCGAAGTTGTGCCAATCCTGCGCGCGGGTTTGTCACCGAAGAACGCAAGTGGTATGCGACAGGGTGTGTGCATTGGTCTCGCTGAGGTCATTGATTGCTGTACGAAGAAGCAGCTTGAGGACTTTGTCGACACTCTTGTGGACGCTGTGCTGGACGGTCTGTCGGACGAGCTGCCCGAAGTTCGCAACTCGGCTGCCCAGGCTTTCGATGCACTGCACCGCGGCATTGGCTACCGTGCAATCGACGAGACGGTGCCATCACTGCTTCATCGCATCCAGACGTCCAACGAATCCGGCCAGGAGCACGCGCTGCTTGGTCTGCAGGAGATTCTGCGTGTCAAGTCACGCGAAGTGCTGCCGTACCTCATTCCGCGCCTGCTTGTTACCCCGCTTACGAGCGCGGGTGTGCGTGCCATGTCGCGTGTGGCACAGGCTACTGGCGCGGTCATTCACTACCAGCTTGAGCGCGTTTTTGGTGTGTTCTTCCCCGAGTACGAAGCTCTTGTTGACGGCTCGAGCGACCAGCCTACCAAGCGTGGAGCTGCCACCAGCGAGGAAATCCACGATTCGCTGCGTGACGTGGTGCTCAGTGTTGAGGAGGTCGGAATTCAGTGGCTCGCGGTGGAGTTGTGCAAGTACTGTGAGAGCGAGAGCATTACAGCTCGTGTGCTTGCATTACGTCTTGTCGGTGACTTTTGCTCGGCTACCAAGACGCAATACAATGCACAGGCGCCGATGTTCCTCAAGCAGATCGTCATGCACCTCAACGATGCCGACACGCAAGTCGTCACGGCTGCGTCCAACGCGCTTCTGGGCATGAACGCGACGCTCCGACCCGAGGTGTTGTCTACTCACCTCGACTTTATCCGCCAGTCCATCAACTCGATGGTCAGTGACGCCCGCCACCGCAAGGGTGGTATTGGCGCCACGGGTGAGTTCCTGTTGCCAGGTCTGTGCATCCCGAAGGCCCTTGAGCCGTTCCTGCCTAGCTACCAGTTTGCGCTCATGAACGGCTCCCCCGAGCTGCGTCAGAGCGCTGCTGCGGGTCTTGGGGAGCTTGTCGAGCTCTCGAGCGCAGCTTCGCTTCGCCCATACCTCATCAAGCTCACGGGTCCACTCATTCGTATTGCTGGTGACCGCTTCCCTGGCCACGTCAAGGCTGCGATCCTGCAGACACTCGAGATTATCCTGGGCAAGGGCGGTGTGGCGCTGAAGCCGTTCCTCCCGCAGCTCCAGACGACGTTCGTCAAGGCGCTCAACGACACAGCGGTCGATGTTCGCGCTCGTGGTGCATCTGCTCTTGCAAAGCTTGTGGCGTTGAGCCCGCGTGTCGAACCTCTGGTTGCCGAACTGACGGAACGCCTCAAGACGACGGCACCTGGTGGAATCCGCGACGCTAACCTCGAGGCGCTGACGTCGATTGTTGAACGTGTGGGCTCCAAGTTGTCTGAGACTGCGAAGGCCTCGCTTGAAGGTGCGCTCATTGAAGTCGTGGACTCTAGCGATGATGAGAGTGATGCCGCAGCTATGCGTGTGCGTGCGAGCCAGTGTCTGGCATTCTCTGTTACTTCGGACGGCGAAGCGTCTGCCTCGACAGATGCCCGCATTGTCAAGTACGCGCTGGCTGACAAGTCGAAGAGTGAGTTGACCTCGGCCTCGTCCGCGCGTCGGCATAGCGCTGGAGTGTTTGTTGAAGCGGTGCTGCGTCAGAATGCTGCGCTGGTGACTCCTGTTGAGAACCAAATCCGCACTGTGCTTGCATTGCTGGGCGAGGACGACCTGGTCGCTGTGCGCGTCGCGGCACTCCAAGCCATTGCTGTCTTCATGAAGCAGGATTCGTCGGCCTCGAGCGCCTCGACATTCGTTCCGCTGCTGGCACAGGGTGTTGCGCAGAGCAACAAGGACGTGTGCCGCCAGTCGCTGCGTATTCTCAAGCGCGTGGCCAAGCACAACCCTGCTGTTACCCGCACGGCCCTGCCTACTCTTGTGCCAGCAACTTTTGCTTTGATCAAGAGCCCCAACCTAGCAGTCAAGCTGTCAGCCGAGCGTGCCCTGCTGTACCTGCTAGAAGTGAACTCGCGGTCCGAGACCGTCACGGAGTACGTGGCGCAATCGACCGACGCTGCACACAACAAGATCATCTCCGAGTACACTCGCCGCGTGCTGGCAAAGCTTAAGGCGGACAGTGGCGACGAGAGCGACTAGATGGAATGCCGACAGAAAGGAGAGAGAGAGAGGGGTGAGTTGTTAGGAATCCCGATCAACACGATGATGAATGGTTGGGACGCGCTGCTATGGTGGAATCACGTTGATAAATATTTCAGACGAGCTCGTGGAAGGCGCGTGTGTTGCTGGGGGCTGCATCTTGGCGCTCGCGGCTCTCTCGGCGTCTTCTTCCTCGCCGACGCAGCACGAAGAGGGCTTCGTCGTTGCCCCGTGATGTAAGCGCCTGCTGCTCGTTGGCGACGGCACACACACCGGGCTGAGAGCACAAGAACAATGTAGGTGAGATGTGAAAGGTGAAAAAAAGTGGAGCAGAAAGAGAGCGTCTTCTCACCCATCGCCAGCGGATGACCATGGAGATGGAGACTCCGTACGCGATGACGGTGGCGGCCACGACGATGCCAAAGCAGTCGCCGTTGTTGAACGGCCGGTAGTAGTGCTGCCAGAGCGCCAGAGCGGCGGTCGTAAGCACGGCTGCGGATTTCGTCAGCTACGCCTTCATGATCACTAAGGTAAGATGTGCATGAGACGCACCAGCGATGAAAAGCGCAATGCCAGGCACCATGCCGACCCAGAAGACCTGCTCGCGCGAGGGCCGGCCGAAGTGCAGGTAGATGGCGGCCAGCATGCTGAGCATCGAGAGGCCGATGCCTGTGGCCACGGCTGCGCGCACGACCGTCGAGAGCAGCGCGCCGGTCGCCAGCTTCACGCAGAGCAAGTGCGACTCGGCGTCGGTTAGCGGCTGGAGCTCCCCTGGCGGCCTGTGGAGGCGGTCAGAACACACGCAGAGAGACCTGTCGACGCAGGGGTGACGCACATGGGCAGCGTGTGGTTGGAGCTGCAGAAGGTCGACCAGGAGACGGACTGCGTGTCGTTGCCGGCCGAGACGTAGATGCCCCATAGCCCCGTGTAGACTTCGGCCGCGCTCTCGTCCTGCGCGTCCGCGTTGGGGCCGATCCAGAGCCAGTGGCGCCGCAGCAGCGCCAGGAAGAGCAGCGTGGCCACCACCACGGCCAGCAGCACCTGGTTGGCGTTCGACAGACCGTACTGCCGGTACCGCCGCCGCTGCATGGCGCTGGAATGGAGAATGGCCGCCGACAGCTTCGAACGGCAGGCAGACCTTTGTGTTTTTATACATTACATCGTCATCCCTGATGATGGAGGTTAGGCACTGTCTCGCACCGTGGCGACGCGCGACGGCTGCGACAAATGCGTGGAGATGTGAGTGCGCTCGTGCATGGCTACATGGTGCACCGCAAAAGGAAGAGCGACTAGCTAACGGGAAGGGCGAGTGCTGATGGGCCATTGACCGTGGATGTTTATGGCGTCCACCACCATGCTGGGAATATTGGACGCTACCAACGTGTTGACGCCGCTTGGGCGAGCATGGCCTTCAATTGCATTTGAGGAGCATTAAGCTGGGCTGGGGATCGCTTCCCAGCTCCATGGCGTCCACTACACAAGGCGCCGAGTCTGCAACTAGATTACTTGCTCTTCCGCTCCGCGAACTTGTCCGAGCCGTAGGCAGCCGCAGCACCAGCACCGACTGCCACGACTGCGTTACGCGCAGCTGCCCACTTGCCGCCTGTGAGCAGCAAAAGATGAAAGAGCAGTTATCATTAGCAAGGCAAAAAAAGTAGACGCGGTAGAGAAGGCGAGAGGTCAACACGTACGGAAGGCGAGCGACGGGAGCCCAACGATAAGAGCGAGACCGGCAGCAGCAGCCTCCGGGTGTTCGCGGCGGAATTCGTTGGCCTTGATCAGCTCTGCACAAACCACGACAACAGGCGCGATCAGACACCACTCCCACTACGAGCTAGAAAAGGCCGATGCAGCACGCACGGATCTTGGAAAAGTCGAGCGCCGACTTGACGGGCACGAGCTGCTCGTCGGCGATCTTCTTCGTGTCCTGGATGGTGACCTTTTGGCCGCAGCTGAGTGTCAGCCCACGACAGTTCTGTTGCTCCACAAGCACCTTTGTCGCCCGCAGCACCGCACCTGCGCGTCGTAGAGCTGGCGGTTGACGGACTCGCGCGCAGTGGCAAACTGCTTGCGCAGCGGCGTGCCCTCGGCCGAGTCGGCCTGCTCGAACACGGAGACGGCTGGGCGGATGGTCTTCTGCATCGCCTCCCACGCCTTCTGCGCCGTGCGCACGACCGCGATGCGCGCCGAGCTCGACAGCTCCTTGGCCTGCGCCACGTTGCCCATCACGGCGCCGCGCACCTGCCCCACGCCGTCGGCCGTCGCCTCGCGCACGCCCTTGGTCGCGTCCTCCAGCTGCTTGGACACGGCGCCCAGCGCCGCATCCCACGGCTTCCCCTCCTCCGGCTGCTTGTCCGCCATCGCGTCGGTCGGTCGGTAGGTCGGTCGGTCTCGTAGAGTCGCCTGGAGCTCCGGAGTCGACGCGGAGAGAGCGATGCACCAGCGCTTCGCTTCGTCTCGCGCGCGTCACGTCCGCATCTGAAGCCAGGTGCCGACCGAACAAAAAAAAAAAAAAAATCTGCGGTTGTGCGCAACCTTGATTGGATTGGTCAAAAATACTTTTAAGACAATTCTATTGGTAGAAAATAGAGTACTGATTGATTGATACCGGTATAGCAACGGTGGGCATTAAAGCGAATACCTGTACGAATGTCTAGAAAGGACGCCTCGCAAGTTGCCATTGGTGTGATGGCGTCGGCTCGAGAGGAAGTGGCCAAGGCGCTGGACGCGCTGCTAAAGCGCGACTTCCCGCAGTCGCGCGGCAGGGAGACGCGCGTGGAGGCGTACCTGGCGCTGAACGCGCTGCTGCAGGTCGAGGACTCGCCGGCGTCGGTGCGCGCGCTGCGCGTGGCGCTGCCGGCGCTGCTCGACGAGTTCCGGCGCGACTTGGAGCTCGCGACGGCGCGTGACGTGGTGCACGCGTGCCTGCGCACGCTCTCGTACTTCATGTACCATCGCGCTATGGCCGACGCGTTTCCCGAGAACCAGACGTCCTTCTTCCTGTCCGAGATCGTGCGCCTGCTATTCTCGACGCAGGACGAGGTCTGCTGCCATCAAGCGCCGCCATCAGGGTTCATATGCTGACGCGTCCGGTGCGGTGCAGGCCACCTACAAGCTCTGTCTCTGGTGCCTCTCCATGCAGAACTTTAGCTCCTCGCGCCATCGACTGTTGCCGCGCACCGTTGAGGGGCTCGTGCAAGCCATCATCAACCCCTTCAAGTCTCGACCAAGTGCGTGTTTTTAGCTGTATGAACACCACTAATCGTGTGCTAACTACTATTCCGTGGTAATTGTCTTACAGTTGAGCTGCAGGCATTGCAAGGGCTGTATTCGCTGATGCTCAAGTATCCCGAGCAAATGGCAGTATCACCGACGATTTTGGGCGTGTGGGTAAAACCCATTTCGAGTCGATTGCTCAGCAGTGATCGTGCCACCAGAGAACAAGCTCGGATACTGCTGTTGGAGGCCTCTCAGTACCAGCACGAATGGACTTCTGATGTAGCTGCACATGTCCAGTCGTGCGTTGGGGAGTACGTGCTGCCAGCGATGAAGAAGCTCGTCGACCGAGACAAACATATTGAAGCTCTCAGCATTTGGTCACTCACTATCACGCTCATGCAAAGCGCGCTGGTTGATGATCTAACTGTTCTGAATGCTGTGCTGTACGTTCCGGAGAACGCAATGGGGCACTCGGACGCTGCGGTGCGTCTCATGGCCATCCAGGCGTGGAGTCACCTAGTCGATGCGTTCTGCTCAACAGACCATTGGCTATTCAAAAAGTCTGTGGTGCAACTGTTGGTACAGCCAGTTGTTGTGGCATTAGAGGTCGAGCCTATGCGAAATATCGTTCATGCAGCTTATCTATGCTGGAAGAAGCTCGTGGGTGCGGCTGTAAACGCTTTTAATGTGCACTACCATGGAGTAGCTTCCATCGAGGGTGCTCAGCAGGACTCAACGAAATGGAATCGGTGGATTGAAGAACTCATCCGCATCCCAATCTCGACTATTATGGTTTCGCGTAGTCAGCTGCAGTCGAGTAGTGGTGCAGATGACGCTGGAAACGAAGAGCGGGCAGAGTTCATCGCAACGGCGGCATCTATCTGGAGCGCATCAAATCTTAATAGCATCGAAGCAAACATTTCATTGCTGAAAGAGCAACTCACTCAAACCAAGGATTGCCCCGGTATTAAAGTAGAGACGCCAGCCTCAAAAGATTGTGTAATCGGTTCGAGTGCAATCGGCCTTGCATTCCTGCTGACAGACATATTTAGCTTGATTCAAGCGCTAATAAGTATGTCAGAAGCTGCTGAAGTCTCGGCTGTTGTGAAGCATCAAGCACGAGATCTAGTCGGTGCAACTTGGGCAGGGTTCTGCAAGCGGATCTGGAAGTCTGTGAATAAGCCCGACAAGCTTCAACTTCGATTAGCGCGTCTGTGCTCCGATTTTGCTATTGGAGCGTCATCCAGCGTCAGCAGCACATTCCAACTTTCTATTGATTGGCAAGTGGTTCTGCTTGAGCAAGTGCTATCTGCGGCTCCATCGAATGAAGTGATCGCGTCGCTGTTACTCCACCCCAAAAGCAAGATATCGGGTGCTATTGTCAGTCGACTCACGTCGATGCAAGGATCTCATACGGCCTGTAGCTCCATTATTCGACGTTTTTTCACCCCCGAAAAGAATCCACCCGAGAATCTACTGAGCCTTACTCATCGAAAGAATGTAGCGTTAATGCTGATGTTAGATATGCTGCTGGAAAGCGCAATCGCCATCGACGCCAAGAACAACCCATCGTTGAGTGAAGCTGTGGGCATGTCTGTTCATGTGTGCAAGTTATGCGAGCTCTTGGTGAGCGCAGTGAAGGGAGTTCACGGGAAGTTGTCAGAAAGCCAAGCTTGGAATGACGTTCTGGGTTTTATTGAGCGATGCGTCAATGCAGCACAGATTCTGGTCAAGGCAGAACAAGATGGTCAAGTTGACTCTCAAGTGTGGGATGGATTCGTTGCTTTGTGTATGAGTGCCTCAAATGCAGAGTCATCTGGTTCAGTCATTGTAATATCTTCCTCTGTAGAGTCACCCCAACCAGCAAAGGATGAGGTTGTCGAAGAGTCAGCTACTCATCCAGACGCAATCAGTAACATCACCCACCTCGAAGACTTGCCTTCCTCGTCTATGGCTAATACTTCCAATTTCGTTGTTGACGAGGCAGTCTCCCACAACGCCATAGACCTGGAGTGCTTAGTGCGAGGGCCAATGACAACGCAGAAATCGAGTGCTTCGGGTAATTCGAGTTACGCCTCTACTACTATCTCAGACCACGAAGCGGCTGCCCCTTGCTCTCCTATCCTTTCTGCACGACCAAGAAGAGAGGAGTCGACAGAGGTAGCACCGCCTGCGATGGTCTCAGCAAAGACTCCAGAGCCTGACGCTGAACAATCTCCAGCAAGAATTCAGTCTACTAGGTGAAGTAACCTCCGCACTAAAAGTCACGCCCACGAAAAGAGGGCTTCAGTGTCTTCTGAAATGCCAAACGCCGTGGCTGGACCGAACGAACCGATCTATCCACCTCTGGTTGGTTGCCTCGACAGTATTTCGCTCATCTATCGGCATTTTCCGCTGGCGTTTCGCCCGTTCTTCTCATTCTACAAAATCAAGACTGTTGGGGATTTAAGCTCGACAACGACCGCTAAAGTCAAAACGTTCGGGATCAAAGACCCTGTCGAGACTGTTATTCGCGCACTCTCCGACTATGAGACGAGAAGAACCGTGCTGTCGGTGCGGTTAATAGTCCACTAAAACAAAAGATTCCTCTAACTCCCAGTCGAAAAACCTCAGGGACTGGATCGGCACCAGCAACGCCTACATCCTCAAGAGCATCCCCTTCTCCGAGAAGAAGTGCACTTGGAAAACGTCAAGCAGGCCGCATGCTCCACAATGGAGTATCTCCTCTACAACTGGACAGTCCAGGTCGGAAGCGAGCACGACGGTCTCTGGAAGAACTCAATAGCGAGATGGGAGACCAGACTCCAAAGGCCGTGGATCCGAAACTCGCAGACCGCGTGACATTTCAACTACCCACTGGTGAGGGGGATACTACGCGCATTACTAGACCGGGCGAGGCATCCCAAGAACAGCCACACAAGATCCAAGACTTAGATTCAGACGACAAAATGAGTCAGTACATGCTGAAGTTGTTGCAGCATCTTCGCCGATCGGCATACTACGTCGAGAAGCTTGCCGCAGAAGAAGAAAGTCTACAGAGTGAATCCAGTTTGCATACTGATGCCGCCAATATGCGGCAGGTGCTAGCGGATTACCAAGAAGCTCATCAGCTTGTGGAGACATTAAGTGAACAGCTCCATATAGTAGCGGACACGAGTGCGCGGCGATGTCGCCGTTTGCTCGATCGCGCGGGTGCCGAGAATGGTGCGAGCAAGCCATCGTAAAACCTAATTATAGTATTTACTTTTCACTCCTGCATCTTTGATCATCGACATATTGCTCGCTATGCTGACAGAAGATGGCCTAGACATTGACCACAGCGTCACTGGGTTGCTATCGCAAAGCTCTGGTTGGAAGGTCAGGAAGGGCAATTATGCCGGGACCCCAGTATGTGTTCGATCGCTCCGGGCCACTTCTACAAGACAGCAGCTCAGCTTGGAAACTATGCGCGCGATTGAAGACCTGATTTTTCCATTTGCCCACCCGGTAGGTGCCAACTACTTTTTCTTCTTCTTAGGTTTATGGAGTAACAAGTGCGCATATTGCAGAATCTGGATACTCCACTTGGTATGGTGGAGCAAGATTCAAGCAGGCATGATAATATAAAGCCACGAGTGGTTGATCACATCGTTACACAGCTGTTTGCAACAAATCTGTTCGACGTTCTTCATGTAGAACGCATGAAGCTATCACGATTTGATATTGCGTTCATAAGCATTCAAGTACTACGTGCTCTAGCTTTCCTACACCAGAACAATCAATCTCTTGGGGTCGTGCTGACAAGTCGACGAGTCATGCTAGATCCTGCAGGCATCGTGAAAATCCGCCGCTTTGGGGGAGAACTCGTCACCCATTATGCTGGGATGCCATCGATTCATGTGGATAGCTCTTTTACAACCTTTTACAATACCATTGACGCGACTAAAAGTGGTGAAGCTTCAGCTAATCCAGAGCATCTGTCAAATGAGATGCGAGACCTATTTGCGTTTGGGGTTTTGTTGCTTGAAATGTGCACAGGCGATAAACCCTCAAATGAGTTAGTCAATAAGCTGTCGCGTGCTCGACAGCTAGATCCAGTATTCTACGCGATCATTCGAGCCACTTTCATATTTGCAGGAGTCGATCACATTGGTCCAGCCCATGAGTTGAACTCTGATCAAAATTCTGAGCAGTGGGTTTGGGACAACCATTCCGGTAAAGTGACAGCTGAAATGCTCTTAGTGGCCCTTGCAGAAAAGTTTTGCTTTGACAGCACAGCTAGTACCGGCATCCTTGATGACGAGTGCTCATCTGTCCTATTACCAAGCTTTCTGCACGCTGACCGCAAGTTTTCGTTTCGAGAACAAATGCAAGTCGAGAAAGCTCTCAGAGAGCGCTCTAGTCACGCAGAAATCATGGTGAAGCGACTTGAGGCAGTGGAGCAAGAGCTTGTTGATGAGCAGAAAAATTTTGAGGTTCTAGTGCAACAGTTCGAGCACCTACAACGAGAGAAGTACGCTGTTGAGCTCGAGAGAGAAAAGTCTGAAGTATTAATCGCCTACTTGAGATCCGAATCAGACCATAATAGAGAGCTTTTTGAAGCCCTCTCAATGCAAAGTGAAGAACTTTTGGTGCGTCATTCTTTGCTGAATGAAAAAATCGTCAAGGTTCACACTGATTCAAAAAAGCTGGAAGTAGAAAAGCTCCGATTGGTGAATGAAAATCAGCAACTCTTAATGGAGATATTGCAATTAAAAGATGAAAAATCTCGTGTGTTAGAACTGAACAAGAGTGCAACAAGGGAATGCGAGGAATTACGCAAAAAAATTGGGAGCGAGCGCGACGTTTTAAAGGATCTGGAAGGTCGTCTATTGCAAGCCGTTCGCCGCTGTCAGGATGAGCAAAACGCTCGCCAAAAAGCAGAACTTCAGGCTGAAACTTCATGTAAATTATTGTTACAACTTGAGGATGAGCGGTGTCGCTACTCACACGAGCTTTGGCAAAGTCCGACAGGGTTGAGTGAGGCACGAGAAACCCTGCTGTTGTTATCACATTAAAGGAACGTGAAGTTGCAAGTCTTAAATGCCAGCTTCAGGAAGCGTACACGTTTCAAGCCGACCTGAAAAGTCGAATCTCGGTCCTTGCAAACGAGAACCAGGCTAAAATTGACGAAACATCCGCACTATGTTGTGAAAAAGAAGCACTCGAGCAAGAAAAGCGTGATCTAGAAGCCAGGCAAGCGCTGCTTGAAGTAGAGAAGGATACTCTTCGTAAGGAAACGGAGTTCACTCGCGCCGAAATAAGTACCCTTAAACAACGAATCGTCAAGCTGGAGGAGGAGAGAAAGCAACAAGAAGCAGAAGAACAAGCAGCAGGTAAAATGTTGATTCTCTGTGTCCTAGAGCTACACTGCTGAGCTGATTATTTTGTGTTCAACACGAATAGAGCTAGCTCGCAAGCAGAGACGGTGCATGACGCCTGACTGTGATGCTCCGAAGTACCTAGTAGGTTCATCTGGATATTGTAGCGAGTGCGAAGAGCGTATGAGGCGCACACCAGCTAGAAGCAAGCAGGGACATCGGCGACAGCGAAGTGTAGACGGTGCGCCATCCGAGTTTCGACCTCATGCTCTCATAGTGAAAAGTCCCAAGAACAAGCCTCTGGTCAAAATCGTCAACGAACTGGAGTCGCCACCGAGGGGGGAAGAGTATTCGTCGATGACAGAGGTCGAAGCAGCTGAAAGGGATATGAGACAGCGACTTGACGGGTTGAAGAAACTCATAGAGCTCCTAAAAGTAAACGGTAGGCAGTGCTCATTTGCTAACTCTTTGACTTCGGATGTAGGGTACTTATATCGTGCTTTCCATAAGATGCTATCAAAGATGACTTGCCTGAATGTCACGTGATACGAACGGTACTGGCTCTCATGCACGCGTACAGCACAAGTGCTGCATTTCAGTTTGAGGCGTGCAGGTTTTTGAGTATGAGTGTGTTCAGCCATGATAGAAACCGTGTCATTGTTGCAGCCGAGGGTGCCATTGAGCTCGTGCTGAGCACGATGAAGAAATTTGGCTCCGAAATTAAGCTCCAGGAAACGTGCTGTGTCGCCTTGACGAATCTCGCACACAACTGCGGTGGGAGCTTTAATGCGTTGTCAAATTCTACTTGGATCTCTGACAAATATCTGGTTTGTAGAAACTAATCGCCAGCGCATCCTCTCAAGTGGTGGTGTTGACGCAGTCCTACGTCTGATGCAGTTGCAGCCAAAAAGTGCCGGAGTTCAAAAAAGGTGCTGCTGGGCTTTACTTACGCTAGCAGGATCGGGTACGATGTCCTCGATATGCTTGAAGAACATAGTGTTTGATCGATTTTTACTGTGTTCGCCTCGTAGACTCTATGTGCGAAGGTATGGCTTCCCGTGGTGGTGTCGGTGCAGTGATCGCTGCCATGCTCAATTGCCCTGCGAGCGAAGACGTGCAATTTTATGGGAGTTGGGCGTTGCTGAACTTAGTGGCAGGTACATCCACATTGCAGCAATTTGCGAGGCGCGAAGGTGTCGTGGAGGTTGCAGAAGCCGCACGTGCCTGTTTTCCTGGGCATGACGGAATCAGGAGAAAACTTATGATTTGCTTGAGCTGTTGAGATGACCTTGTCCATGCAAAAGTGTGGGTGGGTGCACATTGTCAGACCACGACGCTCATTTTCACCACTACAGTTCGACAAAGTTGTACTGTGCATCATCTACCAACAGTTTCGAGCTCGAAGTCTGAGTCACGACCAGACATTTTGTGCTGAAAGAATCGCCAGGACCCAATCGGATGATCCTTTGCATCGACAGTCCGTTAAAGATGCCGTCATCGCACTCGGATGACTCACAGTGGTTGACGTCAGCGTTGGCTTCTACCACTACCTCAATATTGGAAGAGCTTGTCGTGTGTCGAAAAACGCTACACCTGCAGTTGACGTCCCCTTAGAACCCGAGTTTACACAGCAAAAGTATTTTTGCCTACCTTAACTTGCTGGAAAACTTGGGATTTGAGCTACTCTGAATGCGCAGACGAGCAATTGACAGCGAAAGTTGGACATGTCGACTTGGTCGAACCTCATCGTAATATGGAAGCTCGATTGACAGGAACCTTTCGGTTGCTGTTGTAACTTGGAACCGTGCAGGATCCGATGCGAATCCATCTTCGAATGGAATACCAAACTCCTTGCGACCGCTTGACACATCAACAGTGAATCGTTTGGCGTTCAGATATCCAAAAACCTTGGATTCATCTGTCGAAACTAATCGCCGGCGAGTGGCTAGATCATCGCCGTTTACGGTCACTTGGCCCATCAGATTGATAGTTGCATCCGCTGACCCGATCTCGATGGTTGATGCTCCAGACGATCCAACAGAAGCGGTGAAAGTGCCACTGCCAATTGAAATTTTCTGGCCATCGACGCTGATCGTGCTGGTAGCTGCAGAGCCGATATTGATGTCCGTAGTTTTGTTTTTGCCGAACGAAATGGTCGAGGAATCGACGGCTAGGGAATTTCCGGACATTATAACAGCACCTAAACAGGCACGGGTAGGTCAACTCTAAGCATACCGACTGTCTTAAAATGTGCCCGCAACATCTTACCCTGCACAGCGACTTGTTTACCGCGCAACGTTGCTTGGTTTGTATTCTCGGACCCGACATCGACAGTTACAGCTTCATTTCCGATGACAACATCTTCCTGAGCATCGACCGTGACTGTCGTTCCCTGTAAAGAAACTAAAGAATCTGTAGAGACACAACGTTGCCATTCACACTTGTTAGAATGCGATGCATGACGGTACAATATAGAAGCACATTACCTTCGGCTCCAATTTCAATTTTGGCACTTGATATCTCGACTCGGCCAGTAACAAGACTTCCATTTACCTCTGGTTCACCGATGACGATTTCAGTGGCCTCGATTGAAATATCAGTCGTTTGTCCACTGCTTCCGATGCGAAGCTCCGGAGCATCAATAGCGACAGCCACATTGTCGACTGATGCAACAGGATGGGCAGCTGTTGTTGAATTTCCCTTGAACAAAACTTGGCCAAACACAGTAGTTTTTGCGTTGGTATGGCTGGGGTGGATTGAGAGACTGCTTGATGCGTCTAAATGCAGCGATTCTATCGTACCAGATGACTGTGGAGTTAGCTGCTGCGACCAAGTTCAAAATGTGTTAAACAAAAACGTCGCACCTGACGAGATACCAACAGATTGACCGATCAGGCTGGACTTGCCAATCGTAATAACATTTGCTCCAGCACCGATACTAATATCTTCCGATGCGTCGAGTAGTAGATCAGCACCTTCGAGAACAACGTCAGAGTGCCCGAGTTGCCCCATCTTGATAGACGGAGAGCCTGTCGTCCGATACGTAAATCTTTGGAGTCGATGCGAAGGCGAGATCCGGGGACAGCAGTGTTGTTCAGAGAGATTCGCTGTGCAGAGACATTGAATAATCCGCCCGATACACGAACAGCAGTCGAGTTGTCGAAGCTCCCGGATATTTTTCGGTTCATCGAGATCATACCGTGGAGGTTGACGGTGTGCGACTTGCTATGACTGCCGATCTCAGTCAGCGATGTTGAAGTTTTATCAAGCTCCGCGTTGATAGAAATTGTCCCGTACTCCACCAGCGAGGTATCGGAGGCCACTCCACCAACCAAGACGATATCTCCACCAACCTCCAAGCCGTCGCCACCCGCAATATGAAGATCTCCACCTTGGCTCTGCGTCGATGATGACTGGCCAACAATCTGCATCGTTACGCTTTCGCTGTTTGCAGATTCGCCCTGAGAATTAGCAGCTCCCTCGCCCTCCAGCTCACGTTCTTCTTCTGCTGCATTTTCTTCTACAATGTCGTTCCCAGCAACGGTAAGGGTAACTTTCCCGCCTGTAGCACTACTGAGCATCACTCCACCTGGCCACGGAATCGAATGTTATGGCTAGATCGGTCATGGGGTAGTATAATGAGTGAAGGACTTACTCGAGTTCAGCCGCAGCGCAAGTGGAGTTGATAATCTGGATATGTTGCCGTCATGATGGAGAGCAAAATCGCTTGCAATCGAGATGGTGCCTTTTGCTCCGTTCAGCTTGATCCCGCTCGCTGTTGGGTCATCTGCGTTCGAGTTCGCGACGGTCACTCCGCCGGAAGGATCAACAACTAACAGGGGCTTCCCGCCAGCGCTCGTCACTACCGATCCAGACTGTGAGACGAGGTTCAAGTCGCCGACTTCTTTGACGCCACCAGACATATTGGCAGCGGTAGTCATGACAGTGCCATCGTCGAATACCACTGCCTTGGTCGCGTAGAGGTACTCGGTCGCGATTGACGGGGCTTCATAAGTTGTCATGAGTACCTGATACCGTGTCGAGGCCATGAATTATACAAGCTCACCTTCTACTCTGTTTGTGAACTCGGCAGTGCCGTTCGTGAAGAGAGACATACCAAAGAAGCTCTGCGGCTCGGATGCTTCAATTGCTCTGCGACCAACACGTAGCTCTCCGTCTGAAAATGCCATCATGGCCTCGCTCGCATATCCTTGATCACCAAACACAGTACCATGAGTCGTGGGCCAGCCTCTCACTCAACAACACACAGTGGTTCGCACCACTTTTGAGGTAGATCTTGGCGCTCGAGTCCTGCTTCGAAACAACAGTAAAGCGGTTTTCGACCGTCGTGCCGAGTAGATCCGTCTGATGGGACGCGAAGAAGTCGGTCTGCATAAGGTAAATGACGACACCCGTGAGCAGCGACAGCGAAAGTAGCGTCGTCAGCGCGATGGCCGTCCAGAACCAGTCGTGCGGCCCTCTCTTGCGTCTCCTAAGCGTAATGCGCTGCAGCACGCCCGCGCTTGACCGGTATCGGTAGCTCCTGGGGATGTCGTCCGACTGGAAGAACACTCGGTTGCGCATGCGTCTGGGCATCCTCGCAGCTCCACCGGCTGAAGACGAAGACGACGACAAGGCGTCGTCATCCTCCCCGTCCAGACCCAGGTCCTGTCCAAGCTCGTCGCCAGGCGAGTCCATGGGCACTTGCGTTCGTCCTCGCGGGTACTGGTGCTCGTGCGGGGTGTCGTTGCTGACCTCCTGCGCCTTCTTGCCGTCCACGACCGGCGGCCGCACGCCCGACAACGACAACGCGCGACTCCCGCGCCGCGCCGGGACGTAGTCGCCCGGCGGCGCCTCGTGCGATCCTGAAGCCGCGCCGCCGGGGCTGGAGGGCAGCAGCGCAGGCGCCAGGCTCCCTACGTCGATCACCTGGTCGCCCTGGGCCTCGCGCGCCGCCAGGGACGAGCGCCGCGGCGGGACGTTGGCCGCCATGTCGGCAGGAGGCAACACGCGTCTCACTGAGGGTGTGAGACGCGGGGGAAACGTCGAGGGTATACTGAGCCTCATATGTTTGGGCGGTTGGGCGAGAAAGTACACGGCCGGAAGCAACATGGACGTTGAACATGGAGCTATCGCTACCACTTGCGGTTTAGCCAGCTAGCAGGGAAGGCGGAGGACATGAGCGACGACCAGCCCACGGCGCTACGTGTTGTACTCGTATTGGCGCAGCTCGTGCGCGTGGCGTGTGCGCATCGCGCTCGAGTGGAAGCGCCAGGCGTTCGAGTACCGCGCCGTGCACCTCGTCAAGGGCGGCGGCGAGCAGCTCTCGCCCGAGTTCGCCCGCCTCAACCCCAACCAGGTCCGTCTGCGGTCGCTCTTGATGGCGCTCTAAGCTCGTCATCTAAACGTTGAGCGTGCGTGTTGGAGCAGCGCGTGCCGGCGCTGGACGTGGGAGGGCACATCATTGCGCAGTCTGGCGCCGCGGTCGAGTTCCTGGAGGAGGCGCACCCGGAGCGCCCGCTGCTGCCCAAGGACCCGCTTGCGCGCGCCGACGTGCGCAACCTCTGCGGGCTCATCGGGTGCGACACGCATCCGATCCAGAACCTAGGCGGTGCTGCGCAAGGCCGTGGAGAACGAGCCGGACGAGCTCAAGGACGCCAAGAAGGCCGAGTGGGCTCGCTTCTGGATCGAGCGCGGATTCCGCGCGCTCGAGGCCGAGCTGCAGCGCACCGCCGGAAAATACTGCGTCGGCGACAGCGTCACGCTCGCCGACCTCTACCTCGTGCCGCAGATCTACAACGCGCGCCGCTTCGGCGTCAACGTCGAGGCCGAGTTCCCCACCATCACCAGGATCGGCGCAGCACTCGACGCGCTTCCCGAGTTCAACGCGCGCACCCGTCAGCGCAGCCGGACGCTGTCGCCTGATCTGGCTGCTAGCACACTATGCACGCGTAGAAGAAGAGCAGGGTAAGGGAGATTCAACCTGAGCAATCGAGCACAAAGATCGGTCATTGAGTGTAGGTCGCGATGTGTCATCTTGCGCAGCCCGAGTTCATTTCCGGAGTTGCAGACCAACGGCCAGACCGCACCATGGCGAGCAAGCCCGCTTACGCGCTTTACAACTACGCGCGCAGCTCGTGCTCGTGGCGCGCGCGCATCGCGCTCGAGTGGAAGGGCATCCCGTACGAGTACGTGGTCGTGGACGTCCTCGGCGGCCAGCAGTTGCGTGAAGAGTACGCCGCGCTCAACCCCAACAAGGTGCGCTCGCCGCGTTACAGTATGATGCAGGCGCATCCGCGCGGCTCCTGGAATGACCATCCATCCTCTGCAGCGCGTGCCACTCCTGGCGCTGGGGGACGGGCGAGTGGTCGCGCAGTCCTCTGCCATCCTCGAGTACCTGGAGGAGGCGCACCCGGACCTGCCGGCGCTCCTACCGCCGCTCTCGGACCCATTTGCTCGCGCGCAGGTGCGCAACCTGTGCGGGATCATCTGCAGCGACACGCAGCCGCTGCAGTCGCTCGGCGTCCAGGCCAAGGTGCGGTCTGCACACCGCATCCATCATCGCAGTGGCGTCACTAACCCCCTGGTCATCCCAGGCGACGGAGCACCTGCCGGAGAGCGAGCGAGCCGCCGCCAAGATCGAGTGGATGCGCTACTGGATCGCCCGCGGGCTGCGCGCCGTGGAGAAGGAGATCACGGCCACCTGCCGGCACGTACTGCCTCGGCGACCGTGTGACGTTCGCGGACGTGTACCTGCTGCCTCAGGTAGGGCAACGCGCGGCTCGTCGATCTCGACTTGGGCGAGTTCCCGACCATCTCCAAGGTCGTCGCGGCGCTCGAGCAGCTGCCGGCGTTCGCTCGCTCGCGTCCCGACGCCCAGCCCGATGCCAAGTAGCCGGGAGGCGGTGGTCCACCCCTCTGCTCGCGAATCCTATCGGAGCAGATCCATCGTGGCGAGCAGTCGAGGTGTCGTCCCTTGAGACGTGCCAGGCAGAGCGAGCACGCACGGCTGGCTCCCCATCTGCCGGTCGCCTGCGGGCCACGCGCCTGGACAGCGACAGTTGGCCGCTCGCGCGCTCTCTATCTCGGTGGATCTAGCTCCGTGTGCCATGGAGCTCGGTCGCCATTGTTGTCAAGCGGCCGATGGGTCAATTGCGAGGGTGGTCATCTGCGGGAGCCAAGCAACTGCCTCCCGTCGGGAACCTATTTTTAGAAAACATCTTGGCCACACTATGCCGCTTCAAATCACGAAATATTTCTAATTTCATCAGTCAAATTTTCACGCGGCAGAACGCGCCCCTATAGTCGCAGCTGATCCGCCGAGAACCGGCTTACAAACCCCTGCTCTCCGCTCCCTCTGTATCCTCCTGTTTCGTCAGCGCCACAAACTCGGCCCTAATCGCCGCCGAATAACCGGCCCCAAAATGCGCCACGGCGAGGCACCGCCTTGCCTCATGGCGCCACTTCGGGAAAGGCCGGCGGCCGAGCGCTCATGCTGGTGGGGCGCGCGTCGCGGCGCACCGTCATCTCGGTGCCCGAGGGCCTCGAGCCCAAGGAGGAGCGCCCGGGCTTCTTCACGCGCAGCCTGGCGCGCTTCCTGCGCCGCTCGTCCGTCGCCACGGCGACGCCTGGCGCGCTCGTGAGCGCCGGATCGCTCATGGGCGTGGCCGGCTCGGGCTCTCCGGCGCCGGCGCCCGCCACCGTCGTGGACCAGGAGGTCGTCTTCTCGGCCTCTAGTGGCCGCTGCGCGCGCGCGCGGCCGCACGGCGTCTTCTCGGCCAGCGGCGCGCGCGCAGGTCAACGAGGACCGCTTCCGCGTGATTTCCGACCTCGAGCTGTACGCGCGCTCGCTGCTGAGGGCCTCCGGCGCGGTCACGGTCGGCGAGCTGCTCACGCAGCGCGCCTATGGAGGCCTACATCGTGCACGGGGACGCGCCGGCGCTGATCACGCGCGTGTCCAGCGCGGCGGCCACGCTGCTCATGGGGGAGAGGGCGCCGCCTGCCACGCAGATGGTGGGCATCTACGACGGCCATGGAGGCGCGCGCTGCTCGTCGCTGCTGGCGCTGCTGTTCCCGCTGTTCTTGATGGACGCGCCCTGCGTTCGAGGACAACCTGCCCAAGGCGTGCGAGGCGGCCAGCGCGGCCATGAATGCAGACCTGATGGCGCGCGCGACTGCAGGAGAGTGCGACGGAGGCGCTACGGCGCTTACGCTGCTGCTGCGTGGCCGCACCGCGGTGCTCAGCAACACAGGCGACTGTCGCGCCATTCTTTTAACACGCAGCGTTGCTGAAGGCGACGCGGCTGCTCCATTGAGCCCTACAACCGGACGAGGACCCCCGCGCGTTGTGCAGCTCACAACGGACCACAAAGCGACAGATGAGGGCGAGCGACAACGCATAGAGGCAGCAGGCGGCATGATCCTGTATGTCAAGGGTGTCGCTCGCGTCAATGGCCGCCTTGCAGTCACTCGCGCGTTCGGGGATGGCGACCTGCACGGCGTCGTGATACCCGACCCGCAGGTGGTGGTGCACGAGCTCTCGGACGCCGATGAGTACATAGTTATGGCTTCCGATGGGCTCTGGGACGTCATGAGCAACGAAGAGGTTGCAGCTTGCGTGAGGTGCGTTGTGGGCGACTTTGAGCAAGCACAGACGTGAGCAGTCATGGTGACTGATGAGTTGCTGTTGTGCATCATAGGAACCACCCGTGGCTGTCACTGCCAGAGATCGCGCGTGTGCTCGCAGAGCGCGCTGTTGAACTCAACAGCTTGGATAACGTCACCGTGGCCATTGTGGACGTGCGTATCAAGAAGTAGCCGCTGCGGAGGGCCTTAGAGCCTGCATTTCCCCCGGCCCACGCTACAGACGCGCATTATGACAAGACTCCGGCTGGCATCGCATAGATCCACGCGTCGGATACCGACCCTCGACTGCAACTCAAGCAGTCTGTCCAACTTTAGGACCATACAGTCGGCTGTCCAGCCAGCCTCCACATCTGCGGCACACTCTACATGCCGGTCTCTCATCCAGCCCCATCGGCCGCAACGAACCGGCAGTGGCCAGACGCCTGGAAATAGTTGGAGCGGCGGTGACGGAAGCCCCGCAGTTAGTGTAAAGTAGTTTCTCCAAGTCAACAAGTCCCGCGGTCCAAGTGATCTGCCCAAATGACCGCCTTGAGGTTATTTTCGGTCACGTCAGCCCAGCCACCGAGGACGGAGCTCCGTCTGGCAGTGCGTCCGCATGTCGACCAGGATCAGCTTGTCCACGACGCCCAGCTTGGCGTGTTCGCCCCGCCGAAAATCAAAAAGTGCAGTGGACGAAATGGACTGGCGCCGGCGCTCGAGCCGCTCTGGCGGCCGTGCCAGCGAGGACGGAGCCGACGAAGTCCGGTGTGCGTTCCACACGATTGACATGGCTGCGTCGACGGCTTCACCAGCTCGACGGTCGTCAAGGAGCCTCAGCCACGGAGCCGCGAGGGCTGAGTCATGGATGGCGCGTGTGTCCTACAGCCATGAGCCATCGGATCTTCAGCGGACACAGTCGCAGCACGCAGGTCATGCCCTTGGTCTCGAGTCAAGCTGGGCACGGCAGTGTGGACGTGGGTGCCCCACTGGCCGCTTCCACGTCTGAAGACTCGTTCCTTACGGCAACCAAGCCCTTGCAACACACGGAGGTGGTGACGCTACATGACTGCGAGGACGCTGATGTGATGGAGTTGTTGCCAGCGTGGATCAAGCAGACGTGAATTGCCCGTCCGTGGCTTGTGACGTGCAAGACTCGAGCGACGAAAGCGAGGACGAGCGTCAACGTGTTCGAAACGTGCGGTCGCAGGCTCAGTCTGAGCGTGTAGCCAAAGTGGCACCGACGCGAGGTGTGGCAGTGTTCGATGATGTGGACGAGGATGACCCGCAGCCTGCGAGTCGCATCCGGTCGTCCACGATGCTCCGTCCACACTGTGGATGCAGTGAGAGAAGCGTCGACCCCCGCCGTACTGCAAGATTTCTTTCGACGACCGCCAACTGCTTCTGCTGAGCTCCGTGAGCAACAACGACGAGCGAGGCGAGAAGCCCACTATCGACGCATTCGCGAACGCCAGGAACGACTGCGTGTTCGTGTGGGTAGCGAGGATGCTATGGACGCGGCCTCGGACGCCGATAGGCGACGTGTTCGAGCCCAGCAGCTGCGGAGACTGAGTGTAGCACGAAGACTCGAGTTTAAGCGTGAGGCAGCAGCTGCCAAGGAGCTCGTTGTGGCTCGAGTAGCTGCGCAGGATGCCAGAGCTCTCGAAGAAGCCAAGCAGACGTGGGAGCGAGATTTCGCGGACGAGATGCGTGAGCTAAGCGACGCATTCCGTGCGAAGACAATGAGGCTGCATGCGGATGTCGTCCGGCCGACAACTGTTGCAGGACTCGCAGTACCAGAAGCTGCTGTTGAGATTCAGCGACGAGCTGTAAGCGCAAACAGGCGAGTGCAGACGGCTGGTGACGTATCTCCACGGCGATTGAACTCCCAAGATTTTCATGGGCCTGTTGAGGACTCGGCAGAGGCAATGGAAGTGCTGGAAGGAGCCGACAGCGAGGATGAAGAAGGGATTGACTTGTTGGAAGCAGACGAAGATGTAGATGAAGAGGAGGACGTTGGCCTTGCCATGGACCTGGACACGCTTGGAGCAGAGATGGAAGGCGTGGCCGTTGACGTGGACGCGCTGCTGAGGGAGCGTGAGCAGTTGCTGCGGCGCGTGGCCGACATTGAGAGGCTCGTAGCTGTGCGGCAGACTCTCGGCGGGGCGTAGCTATCTCTCAGCGGGAAATACATGGATTGAAAGCACCGGGGCCTACCCCGCTCACTTGTCCGTGTTGGCGATGCACTTGTTGACCACCTGCAGCAGGTGCGCGTTCTCGAGCGCCGCCGCGACGCGCTCCTTGTCGTTCAGCTGCTTGTTGACCGCGGCCTCGCTCGAGTGCGTGCCGGGGGTGATGAGGATGTCGACCTTGAAGCGCGCGGGCAGCGACCGCAGCAGCTTGACGCGCAGGCATAGTCCGATGAGCGTCGCCATGCTGTCGAGAGCCGCAACAACGTGAGTCCATCAGAGCCGAATGACCGTCCCAAAAGCGCGCAGCTCCGCCACCGACCTGCAGTGCGGGATGGTGGGCGTGAAGTAGATCTTGACGCGCGAGTTCTCGTCGTCCACGTGGATGTTCTCGAGCGTCATGACCTTGAGCTGCTCGAGCGTCAGCGGGTGCTCGGGGTCGTTGATGTGCCGCAGAGTCTCTGCGTCCACCGCCGCGTTAGTGCCGCGTCTCCGCCCGCTTCCACCGCACGCGACGCCCACCGAAGATCTCCTCGGGCTCGAACGGCTCCGCCGACTCCTCGTCCGCATCGTCGAACACCGCGAACTTGGCCGACGCCGGCGCCGCCACCGCGTAGACCGTCGGGTTGGCGTTGATCTTCTCCTGCAGTCCCATGACGGCGAATCGACCTCTGGGTCGCCTGGGAATGCGCAAAGGACTCGGGTGGAGTGGGCCACTCGAAGGCCGGCCGGTTCAGGTAATATTTACGAGAATGGTCTTGATGGGGCTTTGTGTTGGCGCCAACTTGGCGTTGGCGACGGAGGTGATGGAGTAGCGGTTGTGGAGTTTTTTGAGCCGTGGAAGGCGCTGCGGTGGTAAAGGTGGTAAGTTTGAAGAGGTGGTGGTGGCGAGTGGCGTGGTACTTTGTGTGGCTTTGGCAGTGACTGCTCTGGAAGTCGTGGTGTGAATGGTGGTTGTGGCGATGGCAGGCAGCGAAAACGGTGCTGGAGAAAGTGGTCGCGCTGGAGGCTGCGGTGAAGGTAGCGAAAGTGGTGGAGGTCATGACGACGGCATTGATGTTGCCAGAGGGGACGGCGGTGTCAACGCGCCAGTGAAGCGGGCTGCGGAAGTCAAGCAATGGATTCAGTACAAAATTTGATTGGCATGGAGTCCGGCTGTGGCACTGCTGCTTGCGGTCGCATTCGTCTTGCAGCGTTCGCGATTTCTCAACTCTTCAGGTTCAGCGTGACGTGAGACTCGAGACCAAGCTCTCTGGACGTTGTGTAGGCGCGTGCCGGGCCGAGTCCGGTGGGGCGCTCATTTGGATCGGAATGATCGAAGGTGCTGCATTGCTCGATTGATCATGAGAGCGTGTTGTTCGTGGAGAAGGCACTGCTTGTGTGGCCCGTCCTCATGAGATGAGGTGCACCACGACCGTCACGGATGACTCGGCGACATTCCGCGTCCCACTGTGGCAGCTCTTTCCCTGGTCGGGCGATGGGTGGGGCGGCTTCAAGCAGAACCATTGGACGGTGGCACGCGCCCTCGCGAAGGCACTCTCGTTGCCGAACGATGCGGAACTCTACGGTACAAACAACGAGCAGCCCGCGACGCAATCGCGCTGTCTCCGCAATGAGTCTGAGCCGGTGCCCGCAAGTCTCTTTTTGCAAGTCCGGAGCTGCTGGCCACCGACGCCATCGCTCGTTGACCGCGGCGTCCAGTAAGCGAGACCCTGGCTGGAGTTCGGCTGATGCACACGTATAGAGCGTGTGGACGGCTGTCGCAGCCTCGGGTCGGTCTGAGAACGAGGCGGGTGGCCCTCGTGGAGGCCCGCACGCGTGTCTGTCGCTCTGTCGACCCTCAACCAATGCGATTCCACCAGAGGTGCACTGCGTTGCGCTGCCTTGGCCATCAGACGACGCTGAGAGACCCCATGAGATGTCATCGAGTTGTGAGCCAGCGAGAGCCCAAGGTGAGCCCGTGCCGGCAAATCCTCTCCTCGCTGCAGAGGAGCCACCGATCCCCGTTGCTGAGCACCAAGCTGGACACACGAGGCCACCTGAGCAGGGCGGCGCGCGTCAAGTCCGTTGATTGGGCACGGGCACGCGCCGCGGAGACGAGCGAGCCACCGACTAAGCTTGAACGCCCTGGCTGTAATCACGCGATGGCTCTTCTCTCCTCGAGGGCACCGCATCGCGGCTCGGTATGTACCAACGTGATCCAGGTGTATCACCATCTCGTGTAGCCTGCATGCACCTGCAGACTACAACGTCATGCAGCGGCCTGGGCTCTACGGTATACACCGTCCCACGATCACCACCGCTTGCTGCTCGCCATTGATTGTCCCCTGCATCCACTACGCCCGCCTGTAAGGCGCCCTCGAGCACATTCGTCGCCGCGGGGCGTGCTACTCTCGATGGCCGAGCAGACTCTCCGCTCCCGATCTCATTCTGGGATTCGCCTCCTCTCGAGCACGTCCTCAGTTCCAACTGAGCTCCCAGCCAAGCCTCCAGCCCCGCGATGGCCCTCGTCGCTCGCTCGGTGCTCGCCGCCGCGGCTGTCGCTGCAATGGCAGCCTCGGTGGACGCCCTGACCAACCTCAAGACCGACTGGGAGGCGTACACGTCTCCGCTGGTGATCCCCGAGGTGCTCGACATGACTGAAGGAGGCCACATCGACATGCAGATCGGCCGTGGAACGCACAACTGGACGGAGGACGGCTCGATCTCGGGCGAGATCTTTGGCTATGCGCTCATGAACTCGACGCCAACGTTCCCCGGACCGACCATCAAGGTCGCCAAGGGCGTCCCGATCTCGGTCACTTGGTACAACGAGCTGTCCAAGCCCCATCTGTTTGCTGCAGATGTCGAGCCGACCCTGACCAACATCGAGTCCAAGTGCTACCCGTACTGTGGTGTGCCGACTGTCGTGCCACGTCCATGGTCTCGAGTCCCCGGCCAAGTACGATGGCCTGCCGTACCTGTCCATCTACCAGAACCAGAGCCAAGACTTTGTGTACCTGAACAACCAGTCGGCGTCAACCAAACTTTACCACGACCACGCCAATGGCTTGACGCGCCTCAACACGTGGGCGGGTCTCATGGGCATCTACATCATCTCGGACGCGGAGACGGAGGCTGCTCTTAACGTCGACTTCGAGACTGATATCCCGCTCATTCTGACCGACCGTCTCATCAATGAGACGGGCGCGCTCATGTACTCGGACGACAACTGCAACGCCGGGCAGACCCTGTGGGTGCCCGAGTCCTTCGGCTCGACCAACGTTGTCAACGGCGTGGTGATGCCATACCTCGAGATCCCGCCGGCCCAAGTGCGATTCCGCATCGCTAACGTGGCCAACGCCCGCCACTACAACCTGACGGTGCCGTTCGCGGACAAGTGCAAGGTGATTGCTACCGACTCGGGCTTTGTCAAGACTCCGACGGCGCTCGACTCTCAGCTCGTCATGTTCCCATTCGAGCGCGTTGAAGTCGTGTGCGACTTCACGGACGTGGCCAACGGCACGACGTACGACCTCGAGGACAACCAGACCGCTGACCAGAACACTGAGTACGATGAGCGCGTGATGCAGTTCCGCATCAATTCGGACCTCAAGACGGACACCATGACGCAGAAGGAGCTCCCGTCAACGCTCAACAACTACAAGTCGCTGAAGGCGCTGTATGAGGCTGGCGGCAAGGAGCGTACGGTTATCCTGGGTGAGATGGACAACGCGCAGCAGTGCCCCGAGTATGGTGAGATCTTGTACCGCTCGCAGCAGATCAACATGTCGACGCTGGCGAGCTTGCACTGCACCAAGGGCACAGTCGAGAAGTGGAACTTCCAGAACCCGACGGATGACCCGCACCCGTTCCACTGGCATCTGGTCAACGCGCAGTGCGGTGAGACTGAGGAGACCATCAACACGAACGAGCTCAAGGATGTTGTACCGATCCCAAATGCTGGTGACCGCGCTTCCACGACCATCACGCAGGTCTGCTACGTTGCATGCGTGCCCGACGAGTTCCTGATCGCCAACAGCACGCGTAGCGCGACTGACTACGGATTCGATACGACCAAGCCGTACGTGGCGCATTGCCACATTCTTGAGCATGAGGAGAACGCCATGATGAGCTGGTTCTACATCCAGGACGTGGACGACGGATATGCTGATGACGATGGTATCTCGACGTCTGGAGTTATTACCACTGCTGTCATTGCTACTGCCATGGCCATGAGTGTTCTCGGCGGTATTGCTACGACACTGTCAATCTTTGTCATCTCTGTTCCTCGCCTGCACTTCCTCGCTGACCCGCGCTCGCTCTCGATTGCTTTTGCGCTTTCGGCTGGTGTTATGGTCTTCATCGCCTTTGCTGATCTGTTCACTGAGTCCCTAACTTACTTCCGTGCTGCATTCACCACCGGTGGAACTGTTGACCCGGAGGCATACGAGCACGGTGGCAGCTCCACAAGCTCGGGCACATGTGGCAACACTTGCAATGGCCATGCGTACCTGGCTGCTATTGCCTCGTTCTTCGTGGGCATGGCAATCATCCTGCTCGTTGAGTTCCTCGTGCACGAAGTGTTGGAGCGCAAGGACCGGAAGAGGGACGCCGAAGCTCGTCTCATCGATGTCGCCTCTCCTGTGCCGCTCACGGGCCAGGATGTCGAAGCAGAGAAGGCTATCCACCAGATCCCGTCGCCTGTCCCGGGCACGCCGACTTCTCTTGCTGCCGAGAATGCTGGCAACCTGTTGCAAATGATGCACAGCCCCAACCCGGAAGGTGCTACGCTCCTCCTGGACGAGGAGCAGATCGCGCGGCACAAGGACGAATACCACCGCGCTGGTATGATGACGGGTATTGCTATCGCCATCCACAACTTCCCCGAGGGTCTCGCGCTGTTTGTGTCCTCGCTTCAAGGTCTCCGTACCGGCATTGTTCTCTCGGTCGGCATCATTTTGCACAACATGCCCGAAGGTGTCGCGGTGGCTGCTCCCGTGTACTACGCGACGGGCAGCAAGCTCGAGGCGTTCAAGTGGACGGTTATCAGTGGTATTGCCCAGCCTCTGGGAGCCGGCATTGGTTGGGCCGCCGTGTCGGGTGGCATGCCGTACTGGCTTGAAGCTTTCCTGTACGCTCTGGTCGCCGGTATGCTCGTGTGCATTACGGCCAAGGAGCTGCTGCCGGGCGCCTACAAGTTTGACCCTAAGGGCAAGCTCTTTGTCCCGG
The DNA here is from genome assembly GCA_024867545.1 of Phytopythium helicoides. Lineage (NCBI taxonomy): Eukaryota > Oomycota > Peronosporomycetes > Pythiales > Pythiaceae > Phytopythium > Phytopythium helicoides. The sequence goes on along the minus strand of JANFNE010000011.1, from coordinate 519,749 downwards.
CCTTCTTCATTGGTATCGCCATCATCGCCTTTAGCCTCATGGCGCTCAACTATGCTGGCTCTAGCTAGAGAATTGTGCCGTTGAGAGCATTCGTTGCTTGCAACGATTCTGTGTCGTACCTACTTCATACAAACCATTTTGCCACCATTTCATGTTCCTGTTGTGATCCTGCCCGGCAACATGAATGAAATCGCAGCTGCGACCTCATGGAATGGCTTCTCTCCGCCATGTGAGCCAGATTTTCCTGCTTCTCAGCGTGGCTCAGAATCCTGAGCCCATTCATGAGACGAAAATTCCGTTGCACGTGCCAAGCAGTCGTTACTACTGGCTGGTCTCACTATATGCAGCTCAAGTAAAGTTTCACAGTCGCCGAGGTGTTGCCTGAATGGCAAACTCGTGGGGGCGTCCGCCATTGGTGCGAGGCACGCGTACACTCATGGAACGGTTTGGGGCATGTGTGGCAGTTTTAGGCTGCAGCTCTGCTTGAGCTCAATCATTTAATCGAGGTTAACGAGACGGAAACCGGTTCAACCCGTTACATTGCAGACTGCCTCGCATACTTGCAAAACAAAAGAATTTGTGCGAGATCCTGGTATTCGAAGGTGCTTTTTCAAATGCGGAACCATCTTGGAGAACCGCAACCGATCACTTCCCACGCACTCGCCAACTTCTCCCCTCCACAGCAGCTTGAAGACTCGACTGTGACCACCTCGTGAAAATAAATGAAGGCGGTGCTGTTTAGCTTGGCGGCTGTGGCTGCTTCGCGACCAGTGGCGTCAACTACAACTCTCAAGACAAGCTGGGATGCCTATGTGAGCCCCCTGGTGGTCCCCGAGGTGTTGGACTTCACAGCAGGAGGCTCATATAAAATGGAGATTGGCCGGGCAGAGCACAACTGGACGAACCCCGACTCAGACTCACCGCTTACCGGAGAAATCTATGGTTATTCGCTTCTTGGATCCACGCCAACATTTCCAGGACCAACGATCAAGGTTGCAAAGGGTGTTCCGGTCACAGTAACGTGGTACAACGAATTGTCATCACCGCACCTACTCGAAGAATCGTTCGAGCCGACAATTGCAATCGCCGAATCGCACTGCTATCCGTACTGTGGTGTCCCTGTAGTGACGCACATCCATGGTCTCGAATCTCCAGCCAAGTATGATGGTATTCCTTTCGAACGATCTACAAAAATCAGTCGCAGGAGTTCGTGTACCTGAACAACCAATCGGCTTCGACCAAGTTGTACCATGACCATGCAAACGGGATGGCCCGCCTCAATGTTTGGTCCGGATTGGTTGGGATGTACATCATTGAAGATTCTGCCTTGGACGCAGATCTCAAGGTGGATGTTGAGACAGACATCCCGCTCATCATTGGTGACCGCCTCATTAGCACTACTGGGTCGCTTATGTACTCCGATGACAACTGCCAAGGTTCGGACATAACACTTTGGGTCCCAGAGTCTTTTGGCATTGTAAATCTCGTCAACGGTGTTGTGATGCCATACCTCGAAATCCCGCCGGCGCAAGTTCGCTTTCGCTTGACCAATAGTGCAAACTCTCGCAACTATAATTTCTCGATCCCGTTCGCCGACAAGTGCAAGATCATCGCAAAGGATGGCGGTTACGTCCAGACTCCTGAGCAACTATCGCCATACCTTAATGTGTTTCCGTTTGAGCGGGTGGAGCTGTTTTGTGACTTCTCTGATGATTCGGACGGAACCAAGTACGAACTCGTGGATATTCCGACCAGGTATCAGTCCAATTATGACCCCCGTGTTATGGAATTCATCGTTAGGGCATCGCTGAAGACGAACACAATGACGACTCGTACGCTCCCTTCATCGCTCGTTAAACTAAAGGACCTCAAATCGCTATACGAATCCCTAGGTGGCAAGAACCGCTCTATCACGCTTGGTGAGATGGAGTACACACTCAACTGCCCATCCAAGTCTATGATACGTTATCGCGGCATGGAAATCAATATGACAACGATCAAGAACACCCTTGCTTGCACGAAAGGGAAGGTGGAAAAGTGGTTTTTCAAGAATCCGACTGACGACCCGCATCCATTTCATTGGCATCTGGTAAACGCACAGTGTGGTGCGACGGACGACGATATCGATACCAACTCCCTCAAAGATGTGGTTGTGATTCCAAACAACCCAGGAGTTCTTGACAACACTCAGATTTGTTACGTGGCGTGTACACCAGATGAGTTTCTGGTGGAAGACAGCACTCGAGGCGCTACGGAGTATAATTTTGACACCTCCGAGCCTTATGTCGCACATTGCCACATTATGGAGCATGAAGAGAACAACATGATGGCTCTGTTCCGGCTTACAGACGTGGATGACAGTGCTCCAAACGATGATGGATCATCGACCACGACCTCGAACAAACTAACTGCCGAAGTCATTGGTGGTGCCATGGGAATGAGTGTCCTTGGGGGATTCGCAACGACGCTCTCCGTTCTAGTCATTTCCATCGAACGTCTGAAGTTCCTTGCTGACTCGCGGTCTCTCGCCGTCGCCTTTGCACTTTCGTCTGGTGTCATGCTCTTCATCGGTTTAACAGATCTATGGGGGGAGTCGTTGACGTTCTACCGTGCGACCTTCACAACTGGCGGTACCGTGGATCCCGAGGCGTACGAACATGGAGGCTCGACCTCAACTGCCGTTTGCGATAGCACTTGCAACGGCAATGCTTATCTGGCAGTGATTGGTGCCTTCTTCGGCGGTGTAGTGATTATTCTGATGGTTGAGTGCCTGGTGCATGGCGTTCTTGATCGCAAGAAGAAACCTAAGAAGGATAGCTCTACACAAGGATTCGAGGCTGTGTCGCAAAAGGAAGTTGACTTGGAGCTCAACGATCTCAATGGACCTGGAAGTCCGACATCGCCGACCCCCGGGTCACTATCGCCGAGCGATCCGAATACTTCGCTCAAGCGCCTCAACATTCCAGGGTCTCCACAGGCAGTTAATGGAGCGGCAACAGCCAGCGAAGACGCAGCAAATGTCAAGCGTGACTACCATCGTGCTGGCATGATGACGGGAGTAGCTGTTGCCATCCACAACTTCCCCGAGGGTCTTGCCCTGTTCGTGTCATCTCTCCAAGGCGTTCGAACTGGCATCGTTCTCGGCATTGGTATCATCCTCACAACATGCCAGAGGGAGTTGCCATCGCTGCACCCGTCTACTACGCGACTGGCAGCAAGCTGGAGGCATTCAAGTGGACGGCGATCAGCGGAATCGCGCAGCCGCTTGGTGCGGGAATTGGTTGGGCTGCAGTGTCCGGAGGCATGAGCTACTGGCTTGAGGCGACTCTATATGGTCTCGTCGCCGGCATGCTGGTGACTATCACTGTCAAGGAGCTGCTCAAGGGTGCTTACAAGTTCGACCCCAAGGGCAAGCTCTTTGTCCCCGCCTTCTTCGTGGGTCTGGCCATCATTGCCTTCAGTCTCATGGCGCTCAAATACGCTGGATCGAGTTGAGACCTCGTAGTATAGCAGTAGATTTCATTGCGCTAATCGAGCCGCAGGAATGCGAGAGAACTCGACCGACTGCGCGCTTCTTTGCGGATTCTTAGTCCTGTTCCATACAGAAATCCCCTCAAGTGACTCGACGCTGGCCACGGAGATCAATCCCCATATTGTGTCAATCCTGGTCGATCCTCGCCACAGCAAGTCAATCTGCGTTTTCGAGGCGCGTGCTCCCCTCCCGACAACTCATCGGCGTCCAGCGGCTATTTGAGGCGAGCCATCGCGACCTGCTCACTGAGAAGCGGGCTAACGCTGAGACTGTACGGTCCGGCCGCCTCCCTCGCTCATGCCTACGGGCTGATCTCACGTAGACGGAGCTCCCGCTCGCCACAAGTGCCATCAAGGCTAGTCGAGCTCTGGAGCCTTTGAGACGAGAAATGCGCTCAACTCGACCGCCGCGCGCGCGGATTGGCCTGGGGCACCGCGCGGACACCACGCCGGGTCGCCGAACGCTTTGAGACGCTGCCAAAGCGATCTCGAGGCGCTGGTAACGCGTCATTCGAGCTGCTCACGCTCTGCATTTCCTACTGTACAGATTACGCGCAAAGGAGACTCGTCTCGCGCCGGCAAGTGCAGCTGAGTATACCGCCATGTGGCCAGCCAGGTGGAGAGCCTCAGCTTGAAGCGACCTGCCTCATGGAGCCTCCCCATGCTCAGTCGCGATCTGCCATTGGCCCGAGGCACGCGCCGCCGCTCGCACCAGAGAAACGGTTCGGGCCAGCACCGCCGACGCCTTTCACGCTTCAACGTTAGGTGTTGTGCTGTTCGTTCGGTCTCACGAGCAAAAAATGTTTGGGAATTTTTGCAAAGGACTTGGCGGTTGTATGGGCGGCTTTTTCCTCAGGTGTTTTTGAAAAGCGGACCGTGGCACCGCCACCCAGTTCTTTGCACGGCGGATCTTTTGCAGGCGCCTCGTCGAGCTTCGCAAGGACGAATGAGATGGCGCATTTGGGCTCGGCAGCCTGTCGAGAGCCTCGGCGGTTTGTCAGGCAGTCAACTGTTGGCCAGCGCCTGCATGGGGAAAGTCGCAGTGGCCGTGCATTCCGTGCGTCGGTGCCCTCTCGGGCTTTCGGAACCCCCTCAGCGGATCGCTCCATGGGCCTTCGACGAAGGAAAATGTTCATGGTTTTTCTGTGCGAAGCATGGCGAGTGGGTTAGAGTGGGATATTTTAATTTCTGTTGATCCGTGTTGGAGCACAGAATGTACCCTAATTCCAACGGCCAGTCCGGTTGGTCTAGAACCTCTGCTTCAATAATCCGCAATGTTCACGAGAGGATCACGGCTCACGTCGCGCCGGTGCCACCAGCCGCACTCGGACCCGGTGATCCACCTGCTCTCGTATCGCCGGGTGGTTGGTTGGGCTACTGCGTCGACCGCTTTCTTCTATGCAACACCCACAGAGCTTTTCCGTCGAACGGTGCAGCAGAGCTGCTGGTCTGTTTGCCGCCTCTCGACAACCACAGACTCCGTCCTCATTCATCGATTTGCTTCACTGAGTGCACGCCAACGGACTCGAGCAAGCTATGAAGACTTACGCCACGCTTGCCGCGGCCGCGGTGCTCGCGCCAATCACTGTCGAAGCACTGACTAACCTCAAGACCGACTGGGACGCCTATGTGAGCCCGCTTGCGATTCCCGAGGTCCTTGACCTGACCGCGGGCGGATCCTACGACATGCAGGTCGGCCGCGCGGAGCACAACTGGACCAACCCGGACGATGGGACGCCTCTCACGGGCGACATCTACGGCTACGCACTGCTCAACTCGACACCAACGTTCCCCGGGCCGACTATCAAGGTCGCCAAGGGCGTCCCGATCACCGTGACCTGGCACAACGAGCTAACGGCACCGCATCTTCTCGAGGAGGCATTCGAACCCTCGCTTGCCAGTTGCTGAGTCGCACTGTTACCCGTACTGCGGTGTCCCCGTAGTGACGCACATCCACGGTCTCGAGTCGCCGGCCAAGTACGACGGTCTTCCGTTCCGGACGATCTACCAGAACCAGACCCAGGAGTTCGTGTACCTGAACAACCAATCCGCTTCAACCAAGCTGTACCATGACCACGCGAACGGCTTGACCCGCCTCAATGCTTGGTCCGGCCTCCTCGGCGTCTACATGATCGTTGATGCGGAATTGGACGCCAATCTCAACCTCGACGTCGAGACGGACATCCCACTCGTCATCGGCGACCGCCTCATCAGCGAGAAGGGCAACCTCCTGTACTCGGACGACAACTGCCAGGGCTCGGACGTCACGCTCTGGGTCCCAGAGTCCTTCGGTACTGTCAACCTTGTCAACGGTGTCGTGATGCCCTACGTCGACGTCCCGCCGGCGCAGGTTCGCTTCCGCGTCACCAACGCTGCAAACTCGCGCAACTACAACTTCACCGTGCCGTTTGCCGATAAGTGCAAGATCATCGCGAAGGATGGCGGCTACGTTCAAGTGCCAGAGGACGTCCCCGACTACCTGCACATCTACCCGTTCGAGCGTGTTGAGCTGTTCTGTGACTTCTCTGCGGACGCTGATGGCACCAAGTACGAGCTGATCGACAACCCGACCGTCGACCAGGACACACCGTACGACTCACGCGTGATGGAGTTCCGCGTCAAGAAGGCCCTCAAGACGGACACGATGACGACTCGCGAGTTGCCGTCGTCGCTGGTCAAGTTCAAGGACCTCAAGACGCTCTACGAGACGCTTGGCGGCAAGAACCGCTCCATCACGCTTGGTGAGATGGACGTGTCGCTCAACTGCCCCAGCCGATCGATGATCCGTTACCGTGGAATGGAGATGAACTCGACAACGGTCAAGAACACACTGGCATGCACCAAGGGCAAGGTCGAGAAGTGGCACTTCATCAACCCGACGGACGACCCGCATCCGTTCCATTGGCACCTCGTGAACGCACAGTGTGGACCTTCCTCGGATGAGATCGACACCAACTCGATCAAGGACGTCGTCCCGATCCCCAACAATCCAGGTGTGCTCGAAGTGACCCAAGTGTGCTACGTTGCGTGCACGCCGGACGAGTTCCTTGTCGAGGGCAGCACCCGCGGTGCAACGGAGTACAACTTTGACACGTCCGAGCCGTACGTTGCCCACTGCCATATCCTCGAGCACGAGGAGAACAGCATGATGGCTCTGTTCCAGCTTACAGACATCGACGACGACGCCCCGAACGATGACGGCACGACTACGACGACTTCGACGGCCATCACAGCAACGGTGATTGCGACGGCCATGGGAATGAGCGTGCTCGGTGGGTTCGCCACGACGGTGTCAGTGCTCGTCATTTCGGTGGAGCGGCTCAAGTTCCTGGCCGACACGCGCTCGCTCTCGATCGCGTTTGCTCTGTCCGCCGGTGTGATGGTCTTCATCGCGTTCGCCGACCTCTGGACTGAGTCGGTGACATTCTACCGCGCGGCTTTCACAACGGGCGGCACAGTGGACCCCGAGGCGTACGAAACCGGTGGCGCCTCAACTTCGACGGGCGTTTGCGACAAGACCTGCGGCGGACATGCGTGGTTGGTGACGACGGCCTCGTTCCTGGCCGGCGTGTTCCTCATCCTGGTGCTCGAGTTCGTCGTCCACCGCGTGCTCAAGAAGGACCATAAGCGCGAGCAGGATCCGGAGCGTGGCGATGAGAAGAAGTCGTTCGACGTGGCTGGCGAGAAGCCGAACGAAGTCGACCTGATTTCGCCCGCGAGCAACACGCCGGGCAATGTGAACGACCACCAGCGCCTGAACAGCCCCACGGACGATGACAGCTCGGGCATGAGCGAGCTCGAGCACCTGAACCAGAAGGAGGACTTCCGCCGGGCCGGTATGATGACGGGCATTGCGATCGCCATCCACAACTTCCCCGAGGGCCTCGCGCTGTTTGTGTCCTCGCTCCAGGGTCTCCGAACGGGCATCGTGCTCGCGGTCGGCATCATCCTGCACAACCTGCCGGAGGGCGTGGCGATCGCCGCTCCCGTGTACTACGCAACGGGGAGCAAGCTCGAGGCGTTCAAGTGGACGGCTCTGAGTGGAATTGCCCAGCCGCTTGGCGCAGCCATCGGGTGGGCTGCGGTTTCTGGTGGCATGAGCTACGCGCTCGAGGCGTTCCTGTACTCGTTCGTGGCCGGTATGCTCGTGTGCATCACGGCCAAGGAGCTGCTGCCGGGTGCCTTCAAGTACGACCCCAAGGGCAAACTCTTCGTCCCGGCCTTCTTCATCGGCGCCATGATCATCGCCTTCAGTCTCATCCTCATCCACTACGCCGGCTCGGGCTAAGCGGCGTGGGCTTTGGTAGAGCGAGCGAGAGAGCGAGCAGAGACCGAGACACCGGTAGAATTGATGACCACCACGCGTTGAATTCGAGTTGAATGAATGAATCCACACGTCCGTCCATTTTGACCTCCCAATGCGTGCCATGAGTGGTGGCTTTCGTTTCCAATGGTCTCGCAGCCCAGCAGCCCACAGCCACACGACACCAGAGCAGTCCATTCCATTGTCTGTGAGGGTCACCGTTGCGACCGCGGGCGAGCGCTCGGCCGCCGCACTCGGTTGATTGCAACGGCGCCTTCCATGCAACTGCCTTTGGCACGTGCTTGAAGGCTTGAAGCGGACCTCAATCATTTTGGTGATGCGTTCATTTAGCTAGCCCACCCCGACCCGTCCGTCCGTCCGTCCGTCATCTCCTTCATCCGTCATCGCCGCGTAGGCTCGAGCGAGCGATGGCTTGCGGGAGAACGATCCGGGTCGGTCGGTCGGTCGGTCGGTGGCCCGTCCGTCGTCGCCAAAGCCGACGGCACCGCGAAACTGCCGCCGCCGCCTTCGCAGAAGCGGGAAGGAGCAGGTGTGCACCATTGCGAGCAGGTGACGACGCTGGGCGAGTCGCCTTCGTGGCGAGCGCGCCGCGTCATCCACCGTGACTGTCGACCATTGAATACTATTGCTTGAAGCTTCCGAGTGAACTCGCGCTTATCAAACAAAGGAACTGGGGATCCACCTTCAGCAGTGAACCACCTTTGATGTAGGTCGTCCATTGTCGCTTTCACAAAATCCACATCACTCTCGTATTTGAGCTGGCACAGCTCATACGAGAAAGTTCTTGCCTGATATAACTTCCGCTCCACAAGTTTATGCTTGATGGTTGTCTCCGCCATCGGCAGCTTGCACGCATCAACAGGAACAACGTGTGCTTCAATCTTGCAGTCCTGCTTTAGCGAACGTCTTGGCGTGCTCCTGCTTTCTCCGCTCAAAATTGCATGTGCGACCATACTTGTACAGGATCTCGTCGAGCTGCCCCGCTCGCACACAGCGAAGTCGCAGTAGATACAGGAAGCCTTTCGTGTCGACCATTTTCATCAGACGCATCGCATAGAGAACGCCGCGTACTGTCAGGTATTGCTCCAGTTTCCCGTTGTCTTTGCAATAAACGCAGTGTTTATCTCTCCGGAACTTGACCAACATGCTGACATGGAAAGCAAATACTGATGCGACATCGACGGCTTTAAAAAACAGCCCACCTCCACAAGCCATACCACGGGTCTTGACACTGTGAGCATTCTCATGTATATCAACAAATAGATTCTTGATCGCCTCCGACTTCAGCCAACGAGACGGGCGAGAGGTTGGCGTTCGCGAACGAGTAGAAGTGGGCTGTTTTGGTTGATTTGGGCGAAGTGTGAGCAGTGGAGGTGGCTGCTTGAACCGAGTCTTCACTTTGACGATGGTGTGCAGCTGCACGGTCCATTCACTGCCCGTTGATGTTACCGTCGGTTCAGTGGTGATGACCGTGCGTTGCAACATGTCGAATTGGTCGGTATTGAACATCGTCGGGCCGAGCGAGTACGTGGGAACAGTAGGTGCCCTATTTGGCATGCCATGGTTGTCGCCCATTGGTGGCGCCAGCATGTAGCTCTGTGGTGGAGTCGGGATCGTGCGGTCGAGCTCGCGCGTGGCAGCCATGTACCTGCGTGGTGGAGTTGGGATCCGACTATCGAGGTCGCCCAAGGCCATATACTTGCGCGTGGGCTCGAGCTCTCCCAACGTCGCGGCACGCCTCATATAGTTCGGCGGTGGGAGTGGTATACGCCTGTCAAGCGCACCGACGTCCCCCGACGTTACGTAGCCAGGCGTTATACTCCTCGTCCACATGTAGTTGCAGGGGCGCGCGCCAACCATGTAGGTGGACACATGGGGAAGATGGGACTCCATCTCGGGCGATTTTCTCTCTGGAAGCCCTGGATATCCATCACTCTATTGTTACACGAATGTAGTACGAATGTTGTCCAGCAATCACCATTTCACATCACATGCCTGAGGTTATGGTTTATTACGACCATCACACTAACAACACTCTTTGATGTACCGTTTAGGTGGTTCAATACATTTGAGTGATTGTCGTTATTCGAGTGATTGTCATAAATTCTATTTGGAGATTTAGTTATTAATGGAGTCTATTTTTACTAAAGCAAGCTGTCTCCGCCAATCACAAGCGTTTGTATAATAAATATTATATACTTGTATATTTTTCGAGAATACCGGTAAGAGCAGAACGTGCACGTGACACCTATCTCTTTCGGAACCCTCGCTATTACCAGGAGTCCGTGTATCTGAACAACCAGTCCGCTTCAACCAAGCTGTACCATGACCACGCGAACGGCTTGACCCGCCTCAATGCTTGGTCCGGCCTCCTCGGCGTCTACATGATCGTTGATGCGGAATTGGATGCCAAGCTCAACCTCGACGTCGAGACGGACATCCCGCTCGTCATCGGCGACCGCCTCATCAGCGAGAAGGGCAACCTCCTGTACTCGGACGACAACTGCCAGGGCTCGGACGTCACACTCTGGGTCCCAGAGTCCTTCGGTACTGTCAACCTTGTCAATGGTGTCGTGATGCCCTACGTCGACGTCCCGCCGGCGCAGGTTCGCTTCCGCGTCACCAACGCTGCAAACTCGCGCAACTACAACTTCACCGTGCCGTTTGCTGATAAGTGCAAAATCATCGCGAAGGATGGCGGCTACGTTCAAGTGCCAGAGGACGTTCCTGACTACCTGCACATCTACCCGTTCGAGCGTGTTGAGCTGTTCTGTGACTTCTCTGCGGACGCTGATGGCACCAAGTACGAGCTGATCGACAACCCGACCGTCGACCAGGACACCCCGTACGACTCACGCGTGATGGAGTTCCGCATCAAGAAGGCCCTCAAGACGGACACGATGACGACTCGCGAGCTGCCGTCGTCGTTGGTCAAGTTCAAGGACCTCAAGACGCTCTACGAGACGCTTGGCGGCAAGAACCGCTCCATCACGCTTGGCGAGATGGACGTGTCGCTCAACTGCCCCAGCCGATCGATGATCCGTTACCGTGGCATGGAGATGAATACGACAACGGTCAAGAACACGCTGGCGTGCACCAAGGGCAAGGTCGAGAAGTGGCACTTCATCAACCCGACGGACGACCCGCATCCGTTCCATTGGCACCTTGTGAACGCGCAGTGTGGGCCTTCCTCGGACGAGATCGACACCAACTCGATCAAGGACGTCGTCCCGATCCCCAACAACCCGGGTGTGCTCGAAGTGACCCAAGTGTGCTACGTTGCGTGCACGCCGGACGAGTTCCTTGTCGAGGGCAGCACCCGCGGTGCAACGGAGTACAACTTTGACACGTCCGAGCCGTACGTTGCCCACTGCCATATCCTCGAGCACGAGGAGAACAGCATGATGGCTCTGTTCCAGCTTACAGACGTCGACGACGACGCCCCGAACGATGACGGCACGACTACGACGACTTCAACGGCCATCACGGGTACGGTGATTGCGACGGCCATGGGCATGAGCGTGCTCGGTGGGTTCGCCACGACGGTGTCGGTGCTCGTCATTTCGGTGGAGCGGCTCAAGTTCCTGGCCGACACGCGCTCACTCTCGATCGCGTTTGCTCTGTCCGCCGGTGTGATGATCTTCATCGCGTTCGCCGACCTGTGGACCGAGTCGGTGACATTCTACCGCGCGGCATTCACAACAGGCGGCACAGTGGACCCCGAGGCGTACGAAACCGGTGGCAGCTCGACATCGACGGGCGTTTGCGACAAGACCTGCGGCGGACATGCGTGGTTGGTGACGACGGCCTCGTTCCTGGCCGGCGTGTTCCTCATCCTGGTGCTCGAATTCGTCGTCCACCGCGTGCTCAAGAAGGACCACAAGCGCGAGCAAGACCCGGAGCGTGGCGATGAGAAGAAGTCGTTCGACGTGGCTGGTGAGAAGCCGAACGAGGTCGACCTGATTTCGCCCGCGAGCAACACGCCGGGCAATGTGAACGACCACCAGCGCCTGAACAGCCCCACGGACGACGACAGCTCGGGCATGAGCGAGCTCGAGCACCTGAACCAGAAGGAGGACTTCCGCCGGGCGGGTATGATGACTGGCATTGCGATCGCCATCCACAACTTCCCCGAGGGCCTCGCGCTGTTTGTGTCCTCGCTCCAGGGTCTCCGAACGGGTATCGTGCTCGCGGTCGGCATCATCCTGCACAACCTGCCGGAGGGCGTGGCGATCGCCGCTCCCGTGTACTACGCAACGGGGCAGCAAGCTCGAGGCGTTCAAGTGGACGGCTCTGAGTGGAATTGCCCAGCCGCTTGGCGCAGCCATCGGGTGGGCTGCGGTTTCTGGTGGCATGAGCTACGCGCTCGAGGCGTTCCTGTACTCATTCGTGGCCGGTATGCTCGTGTGCATCACGGCCAAGGAGCTGCTGCCGGGTGCCTTCAGGTACGACCCCAAGGGCAAACTCTTCGTCCCGGCCTTCTTCATCGGTGCCATGATCATCGCCTTCAGTCTCATCCTCATCCACTACGCCGGCTCGGGCTAAGCGACGTGGAGCGAGCGAGAGAGCGAGTAAGCGAGCGAACAAGCGAGCAGAGACCGAGACACCGGTAGAATTGATGACCACCACGTGTTGAATTTGATGAATCCATACGTCCGTCCATTTTGACCTTCCAATGTGTGCCATGAGTGGTGGATTTCGTTTCCAATGGTCTAGCAGCCTAGCAGCCCACAGCCACACGACACCAGAGCAGTTCATTCCATTGTCTGTGAGGGTCACCGTTGCCACCTCGGGGCGATCGCTCGGCCGCCGCACTCGGTTGATTGCAGTGGCGCCTTCCATGCAACTGCCCCCGGCACGTGCTTGAAGCGGACCTCAATCATTTTGGTGATGCGTTCATTTAGCTAGCCCGGCCTGTCCGTCCGTCCGTCATCTCCTTCATCCGTCATCGCCGCGTAGGCTCGAGCGAGCGATGGCTTGCGGGAGAACGAGCCGGTCGGTCGTTCGGGCGGTGGCCCGTCCGTCGTCGCCAAGGCCGATGGCACCGCGAAACTGCCGTCGCCGCCTTCGCAGAAGCGGGAAGGAGCAGGTGTGCACCGGTGCGAGCAGGTGACGACGCTGGGCGAGTCGCCTTCGTGGCGAGCGCGCCGCGTCATCCGCCGCTTGGGCCCATTGGACGCGGTGACGTCAGCGCCGGCGCTGGTTCGAGGAAGCCGCGCACACCACCAGCTCAGCTGCCCCCGCTTCAATACGGTACGCCTGGACAGAGCTATACAGAGCCCGAGTCTCTCGCCCGAGCGTGAGTAATGCGCGTCGGAACCATGTGGCGGATGAGTGTTGTCTATCTCAATTCTTGAGGGAGAAAAGATAGGTTAAAAATGGAGAGGATACTGAGATTCGGTCTGTGAGTTCGCTGAAAAATCTCCAGCACGGTGGACGGAAGACAGGGCGCTCGCGCTGAACGTTCGCGAGGCGGGGCTCTCTTCAACCGCCGCCTCAGTCCCGCCACAAAGTGTGCATCTGCAGCTGGGGGCTTGCGCTGGTGGCGCTGGCCTGCCGCTCTCGACAGGCGCCGCCGCCTGCTTGGGTCGGATTGCGAGGCGCGTGAACTGCCGCTGCGCTCGCTAGCGCGCTGGTAATCCAACCGGCACGCCTTTGTCGTTTGCGCGAGCACATTGCCCGCTTGATCTTGGCCGCTGCCGGTCTCTCGCCCGGTCGTTCAGCAGCGCCAGCTGGCCGCTTTTATCTGCGTCAGACGGGGCGTCCCTCGCCATACAATCCGCCAGATCGCATGGGTTCCTGCATACAAACTGCCAGAGGCTCCCAAAATACGGTACACCGAGCCGGGGCGAGCGCCTTGGGAACGCGGCGCGCCATTTCCGGAAAATCAGCGAGTCGGCAACAGCAGCGGAGCGTCGTCCGCTCGGTTGGCCGCGCCTGTCCACTCTTGCGCGCGCGCCCCCGCTCCCTCACTCGCCTTCACGATGGCCGACAAGCAGCAGCAGCAGCAGCAGCAGCAGCCCAAGGACGCGGCGTCGCCCAGCGCGCGCGGCTCGGCGCTCGAGGACGCGGCGGCCGCGAGGCCCAAATTCGGCGCGCTGGACCGCAGCGAGGCCGCCGATCACGTCGAGTTCCGCTCCATCAAGGCCATGGCCCTGCCCGGCCCGCCCTCGCTTGGCGCCATGCACGGCGCGCCGCTGGGCTTCGACCTGGCGCCTGCGCTCGGCTTCAAGGGCCCCGCCATGCAGAAGAAGGCCGCCTATGGCCAGCAAGCAGCCCAGCGTCGACGTCGGCTCGAGCGTGCGCGTCGACCGCACCAACTACGTCGGCGTCGCGCCGCGCGACCTGCCGCCGCCGCCCTTCCGCCTCGAGATGCACACGCACTTCCACGCCAAGCTCGCCTCGGTGCCGCGCGTCTGCGGCGTCGTCAGCCGCAAGCTCTGCGAGCTCGACACGGACTTTGAGTTCAAGGCAGACAAGTGCAAGTGGAAGGTCGAGTTCCGCCGCGCCGTGCCCACCCACCAGCGCGTCAACCTCAACATCGTCATCTTCAAGGCCGGCAAGGAGCTCGTCGTCGAGGTCCAGCGCCGCGAGGGCGACATCACGGCGCTCATGGCGCTCTACGCCGAGCTCAAGAACTTCTTCAAGCGTAACCAGCTGCTCGTTGAGAAGGCGCCCAGCTCGGGCGGCGTCAAGCGCCCCTGCGCCCAAGCCCATGTCCCCCACACCCTGCGCTCTCGGCCTGCCAGCGTGCGCGACGGCGTGTCGGCGCTCAAGGGCCTGCTCACCAGCAAGTACGCCGACGTGCAGATGCAGGGCGTGCTTGGCACCATCTCCATGTCGGCGCGCGCCGCGGCCTCGCCCGAGATGGCCATGCTGGTGCCGCAGCTCGTGGCGCTGGCTCAGTCGTCGCATGTTGGCGTCAAGCGGTTAGTGGGCGTGGCGCTCGCGCGGCTGTGTGACCACCCCGAGTGCCGCCAGGCGCTCGTGCAGTCGGAGGGCTGGCAGTTCATTGTCGGACTGTGCCGCCGGCGGTGACGGCGTGACCCCAGAGGTGCAGCGCGAGAGTCCTGCACGTGGTCGAGAGCCTGTGCCCGCTGTACCATGACGAGCTGGCCAAGACGCAGAACGCCACGCGCGTGCTCGAGCTCGTGCGCGACTGGCAGGCCATCGAGGACCCGCGCCTGCGCAAGCATGCGTGCGGCGCCCACCGCGCGCTGCAGGAGGCCGGCGTGCTGGCCTAAGCCCGCCTAGTATTTGATCGTTTATCTATCTTTTGCCTCCCCCGCCGGTGTCTTTGCCGTTCGATGGTCTCCGCGCTCATCCTGCCGCTCGACGGCAAGCTGGCCGGGATGGGTGGAGGCAGCCGGTCTAGCAAAATGGAAAACGCGTTTTCATTGAGTTATTTCCCTGTGCTTGCGATTCGTTTTGCCTTGAAGATTTTTTGCGCATGACACGTCTGCAGAACTGCAGAGCCGAGGAGAGATCCAGGAAAGGTGTCAGTCGTCGTGTTCAAGTCTGGCGATCTTTCGATGGGATGGCAAATCCAGATTCAGGAAAGGAGTCAAAAGCAAGGCGCCATCGCGATCTTTTGAAGTGAAGTGTTCAACGATGTCCGTCCTTGGCGCGATTGCGTGCTGCACGCATATGCAGATCATCGCCGATGTCTTTGGAGCTGCAAGCGTACAAAGCGCTCGTGCAGCGCATCAGCACCATTGTAAACGTGGAAATGCACATCTTCAATCAAAGGCGAGGAGATGTAAAGATACAGCGTAGAATATATTCCCGTGGGCACGAGGCTGGCAGCGAACTCTGCGGGTCTTGACTACACCATGCGCGCGGCGTCGCCGCTGGGTACGTGCTTCTCGACCGACCACCCGCCTTCGAGCGTTTCGGTGGTGACGACTGCCGGTGGCGAGTGAGACGATACGATGTCGTCCGAGCCCGATCCATTGCCGTCCGAGGCGAGGAACGAGTCCACCTCCGTGCTCTCGTCGTCCGAGAAAACGAGCTCTTCCTCGAGCACGTACCCGAGAAGCTGGTTCTTGACAGACCGAGGAAACCAAATGTTGACAGGCAGGAGCCAGTGCAGCGCGAATTGATGCGAGGAACCTCCGAACACCTCGCGAAGTCCGAGCGTCTCGGTCGTCTCACCCTTGAGTCTGTCGATTTGCGTCGTGCCCGTCATGATGACACTGTACTGGTCGCACATCATGCACATCGTGAATAGGCCGAAGAGCACGGCCTCCAGCACAAGGAAGATGACGCGCAGTGCCCCATTGCTCGGACAGCTAATCAGCACCGACACAAGCGTCAGCGTACACAGCTTTACGCACAGACTGACTAGAGAATATTACGTACGTTTCGCTGACACAGTGTGCGTAGCGCATGCATACGAGCAATAGCGCGTAGGCCGAGAGCACGAACACGTAGAAGATGAAAAGCAGGAAGAACTTGTGGTTGCCCAGGCCGACGCAGTTGTTGACCCACGGGCAGTGGTGGTCCATCTTGATCACGCAGCGGTCGCAGATCGAGCAGTGATGCGCACGGCCAGGCTTGAACTGGCGGCACCGGCGGCACGTGCGATACTTTTGCTCCTCCAGCCTGCGGCCACGCATGAAGTGATACTAAGCCCAAGATTCCACGTCAAACAGAGCCAACTTGTCTCGGGTGAACCTGGCGATCTCGTCCCTGGACGTGGCGTTGGCGAGCGCGAGTGGCAGCGCGCTCTCGGGCACGGCCCCGGGATCAGACAGCATGGCTAGACGTCGTCATGGAGGAGCATCAACTTGGATGCTCAGGAGAAAGGACACCAGGGGGGGGAATGCAAGTTGCCGCGCACCTTTGCCATGCGAGACGAGCGCCAGGAAGCACAGCGCCGTGAAGAGCGAGATATGGAGCAGCCCGAGCGGCGAGAGCCCCATCCAGGGGTAGATGACGACGCCCTAAGCCAATTCACTGGTGAGCAGAGGCAACTCGGCCCTTCCGGATTCCGCGCGCGACTCACCACGACGGTGCACTCGGCATAGAGCACGAGGAACCAGGAGATGGCGGCGCAGATGAGCCCGCACGGGTCCTTGTTGCACCACAGCCGCACGTGGAAGCCCGTGCCGCACGCGGCCTCGCGCCTGCGCTGCTCCTGCGACGCCGCCTTCATGTCGGTGATTATGCACTGCTCGAGTATTTTCGACAGGGCGTTTCTTCCCCCTCTATACTCCGCTTTAATCGGGCTTTTTCATACTCCATATCCAGCTGATAGCACAGATAAAGCGGGCCATATTTACTCGGAGTTTCGGCCAATCGTGAGGAGACCCTCACTCACCAAGCGGGTCAACCCCGGCAGCCACGCACGGCAACCTCACTCGCGCACTTTCTCGCCTGGACGCAAGCAGCTCAAGGTGTCGACCGCCGGCCATGGCGAGCGCCAAGCACTCGAAGAAGCAGCAGCGGCAGCCGCAGGGCGAGCGCGCGTTCGGCCGCCTGTCGCTGCTCGAGCTCTCGGGGGAGCGCGCGGCGGCCTGGAGCGTGCGCGCGGTGGCGGGCGACGCGCGCAAGTTCGAGCGGCCGGCGGAGGGCGGAGCCGCAGCGTCCCCGGCGCGTCAATTGACGGCTGTGTCGTCGGCCAGCGACGGCGCGCGGCCCAACGTGGGGCTGCGCTGCGGCACGTGCGAGGTCGCGGCGTTCGCGGCGCTGGACGAGCAGTACGCGCACTTCAAGTCGGACTGGCACTGCCTGAACCTCAAGCGCAAGGCCAAGGGGCTCACCGCGCTATCAAAGGATGACGCGGAGACGCTGCTGAGGGAGAAGACTAGCGCGAAGCGCAAAGACGACGATGAGGACGCGTATGACTCAACTTCCTCATCGGCGTCGTCCTCGTCGGAGGAACCGAGTGACGTTGTGACCACGAGCGAGCCTGTGGTCGAGTTCTCGGACGAAACCAGCGTGTTCAAGGTTTATAAGACGCTTCTGGCGAATGCTGACACGAGAAGTTCAACCCGTACGTGTCGCTGGCGCAGCTCCAGAGCTCGAAGTTCCGGTGGGCCGTGTTCCTACTGCGTAGCGGACGGTTTGCCGGTGCGATCTTTGACAAGGAAAAGGCTGTGTGCCATAAGACGTTCCAGCGGTATACGACTCGACGGAAGCAGGGAGGAGCGCAGTCGGCAAGTGATGCGAGCGGTAAGGCAAAGTCTGCGGGTGCCACACTCCGACGATACAACGAGGCAGCTCTCAAGCAGGACGTCGCGGCGCTGCTGGTCGAGTGGCAGCGCGAGCTCGAAGATGTTGAGCTTATCTTTTTGTCAAGTGGAAAGACGGACAGAGCGACATTCTTCCCGGAGAAGAACGCAGTACTCCGCTCAGGTATGTCGACGATATTTGAATTGATGATGACGAAACTCTGGCTCACATATAAAACTCCACCAGATGACCCACGTGTGCGTCGAATCCCATTCGCAACATTTCGGCCTACATTTGAGGAGGTATGCCGTGTTCGCTCTGACCTTTGTAGCGTGCGGCTCGCTCCTCTACCTCCTCCCACGCCGTCCAAGTCAGATCCGTCTCCCTCGAAGAGCAAGGACGCGCGTGTTATCGAAACTGTCGAAACCGAGTCGAGCGAGGCTGTCAGTGAGGAACCCGCTAAAGTATTTGTGACACCACGTGTCATTGAAGTGGCTAAGGGTGGATCATTGAAGGAACTCAAGGAACTACTCAATGCAGAGGAAGACGCGGTCGACGTTAATGCTATCGACGAGAAGTCGATGTCTGCGCTACACCATGCTGCAGCCAAGGGGGATGCAAATGCTATGGAATTCCTTCTATCGCATGGCGCCAACCCTTGCCTGCTGGATCTTCATGGCCGCCCACCGTATTTCCTATGCAACACCAAGGAGACACGCAACGTGCTGAGGCGGTACATGGCCGAAAATCCCGAATCGTGGGACTACTCTCCTTCGCAGATCCCGAATGGGCTCACGAGCGAAATGGAGCAGCGCAAGAAGGAGAAGGAGGCCGAGAAGCGCCGCAGGGCCAAGGAGCGCAAGAAGCAGCAAAAGAAGCAAGCAGCTGAGGAGAAAGCTCAGGAAGCTGCTCGGCAAGAGGAGGAGGAGCGCAAGATTGCGGCTGGTCTGGCCTGCGATTTTTGTGGCAAGTACGCAGGGAAGTCGCCGTTCACGCGCCTCGAGTTTAAGTATTGCTCTACAGACTGCGTGAATGCGCACAAGCGGAAACTCATGAGTGAGGCTGCGCTTCGTCGCCTCGGCGGCTAGGTAGATAAGCTGAAAGCCATAGAGAGATTTTGGGATATTTTAGCGGGCTGTTGACGAAGTGATCTCTGGGGGGCGTCGTTTCACGTGCCAAGGGATCAATCGGTTGGGTGGAAGAGTGGTTTACTGCGATGGAGGTTCCGCTGGACGACGAGACTTTGCAGCGCGTGTATGCATGGGTCGACGAAATCCCCCTGTCGCGACCGAAGCGCAGCATCGCGAGGGACTTCAGCGATGCCATTCTTGCCGCCGAAGTCGTGGCCTTCTATTTCCCCAAGCTCGTGCAGATGCACAATTACTCGGCTGCCAACTCGGCTACTCAAAAGCACTACAATTGGAACACGCTCAATCGTAAGGGTGGTTGTCCACTTTCATCTTATGTCCGAGATCATGTTTTGCTGATTGCTTGAGTTCTACTGGAGATAGGCAAAGTGCTGAAGCGGCTGCATTTGTATCTTTCTAAGGACGAGATCGACGACTTGGTTGCGTGCCGCACGGGAGCAGTCGAGCAATTCCTCGTTCGACTCCAACTCAAGGTATGCAAACGTCTCAGTCTTTTATGTAATTGGACTGACTAGCTCTCATTTGCTTATTAGATCGCTAACTTCCGAGAGAAGAGGCGGCCATCATCTGCATCTTCGCCTTCGCCAGGATCCACCGTGTCGCCCGTTATGCGGCAAGGACCAATGAGTGGTAACAACTATTATGACGATATGTCGAGTGCTGTGTCGACCAATTCCGCTGCAGCGGGTTCTGGATGTTCGGGTCTCAATGGAGCGCGAATGAGCTCAAACGATTCGGCTAATTCGCCGGAGAGACTCGATTTCTGCGTCGAGCAGCCATCGACGGGAGGTGGTGGATATGCTAAAGAACCTCAATCTTCGGTCGATAAAGACGTGCGATCTCCATCCCTGTACCAAGTCCACCCCTTAGAGTCGCCTATAGTAGGGTGCGTTTGCAAGTTTGCATCTGTTTCTATGACTGTGCGTGAGAGTTTACGATGGCATATGCTCCGGACAAGTAGGAAAGGCGGTGCGTACGATGGAGGAGTAATCGTTGACGGAGGCAGAAGCCAAATGGTGGGTAACAGCAGTGAGAGTGAGCTGCTGCAGGAAAAAGACACCATTATCAGCGAACTCCGCGAGACCATTCAAGTAAGTTGCCTATTTCTCTGTGTGATTTGATCTTGATGGCTAAAGGCTCGATCTGGAGTAGATTCTCGAGATCAAGGTACAAAAACTCGAGCAACTCGTGCGATTGAAGGACGGGAAAATCCAAACGCTTTCAGCCAAGCTACGGTCCCAAAAGCCTCAGTCATGATCTCTAACATTTCAACTCGGGCACGAGCTAAAGGCAAAAGGGTTCAATATACATGTTCACACAATTGTCTGCTGACTCTTTCTCCTTCCCAGGCTTTCTATCCCCAGAACCGCATCACGTCCTCAGGAGTCTCTGCGGGCTTGAGCAGAGTCAGTGTAATCTCATCGCCTTCACCTGCTACCTCCGCATCCACAGGTGCTTCGTTCACACGATAGCCGAAAACAGCGGGCGCTAGACGGCTACAGTGGCGGCTGAACATGGATATCGTGTTCGAGCCGGAGTCATGGATAACCACGAAGTCTCCACGCGATACTCGTGGCATCATCACAGAGCGGCCGATCATGTCGCCACCGAAGCACAGGGGGCCAGCAACGTTTTGGAGAACAACCGATGCAGATGACTCTGCCCCGGTAGCTCTGCGCATGCACAAAGAAGTTAGTGTAAGTCCGCTAGTGGTTACAACGGTAACATCTACAGCGAGATAATACTCACGTGAAGACGGAGAGGCGATGAGGGAAAAGGTCGGGGCGGTAGCATGTGCGAAGGAACAGATCCGAGCCGGCGTGAATAATGGCTGTCTGCTCAGGATGCGCTACGCCAGTGTTCCCCATCATGGTGTTCACATCTTCATGACTCTTGACATACTCAACTTGGCTGATTGTCCACCCAGTCTTTGCACTCACGCTTCTGCCAAACTCGGTCAGGATTGTACGACCCGTGCGCTCGAATAGATGGGGAGCATGGAGACGTAGTACATCGACGTACTTTGCGAAGGTGGGGGCCACGTTGTCACTGTCGTAGTTGGACGGAAGGCCTCCACCAATGTTGAGCACTTTGACACGAGGCGCCCCTGCAGCGATGTCGATCTGCTCAGGCCAACTCACTGATAATGGTTGCTCCACTCGCCAGCATCTCAAGTGTGCAACCCTGGGATCCCACGTGGCAGTGCAGACCCTGCATCCACGGGTTTTCGCAAAAGAACTCAATGATTTTAGCGCGGTTGGCAGGAGTCAGAGGCACGCCAAACTTGGAGTGAGCAGTCGAGACGCTCAGACACTCATTCGAACCTGCACCGAGTAGGGGATTCACACGGAGCCCAATTCGGGGTAGATGCCCAGCAAATCGAGGTGTGCACTCTGGAAAGTTGGACTGGAACATTGCTTCAGCGTGCGCACGGATAATCGCAAGCTCGTCAAAGTTATCAGCGTTAACCTCGACGCCGGCGTTGAGAGCAAACGCGATATCCTCCTCGGTTTTGCAAGGCGAGTCGAAGACAATTCGATGAGCTGGGCATCCCAAGCGAAGTGCGTGCATCACCTCGACAATCGATGCGCACTCAACACCAACATCGTTCTCAATCGCTCGCTTTACGAAGAAGGATAGTGGACACGACTTCATGGCGAAGCGGTGCTCGAAATGAGCCGGAAAGGATGTCAGCAGCGACTGGAATGCCATATCAATCCCATCCAAGTCGTACACAACGGCCAATTTTTGAGGTGGCGAAGGTATCTTGACGCCTTCAACGTCAGCACTAGCCGTTGTGTTCAGGGATGACGGCAAGACCCCCTCACGACACATTTGCTCAACCACTCGCGCAATTGCGGCTTTTTTGACACCAAAGTTCCAGTCACTGAGGGGCTTCGGAGCTTCGAGAGGAGATGCCTCGACTTTTTCCTCCACGAATTCTTGGTGTAGTGCATCCCAATTCTCCAAAATCAGCTGCAGCTTTGACAATATGCGCTGGTCATCACGAATTAAGGCTGAGACGGCATCTCCCGAGTCCCGTTTAGTGTGCATGAAGTTCACCATATCAGCTCCAACGGCGATACGCAAGACAGCACCAGCCTCAGAAGTCTTTCCCAGCGGGACTGGCTGTCCAAGCATGCACCGCAGCTTGGCAGCTGGATCATTCGACAGCACTTCCGATAGGTCTTTTGCGAGCAACATGTGAAGGTCGCGAAGCGCTGGCGCATCGAGATACTGTGGCTGGCTTGCATTATTATGAGGGCTTCGGATGTCAATGACCTTGAATGACACGATTGATTCGAGAGGCTGGCCCCGTGAAGTCCTGCTTTCCGCAGTATTCGGGATAGTTGCCCAGGCTCATCATCGAGCACTGACACGACATGCGACCAATTGGACTGCAAGTTTGCCTTGCAGTGAGTCATATATGAGCTGACAGTTCGTCGCATCCACCGCTGAGGTATCTTGAAGAAGGGCTCCATATTTGTGAGCGCACTTTCCCAGCGAAGAAGCAAACCGACATTGAGATTTGTGCCCATACGAGCACGAACGTGCTTCATACACTCAGGAAAATCGTACTGCGAGAAGTAGTCTTCCAGACCAAGGGGGTGGCACTGCTCAGCATGAGCTGTCTCCACCGCAGTTGTCTCCATCTCGTACACACAGCGCATAGGCAGCAGCACTGCTCCACAGAATGGTGCACCGGCAAAGAACTTGGAGCCAGTGAGGAGCACCACATAGCCTCGGGACACAAAGTCGCGGTACATGTCACGGTCGAGTCGCATCTGGCACGCGTCAATCACAACAAGCAGCCGGTTCGGGTGCTTTTGGGCGAGAAGGTCGACAATTTCGAGCGATGGGCAGCAGAAACCCGTCTTCGCGCCCATCACAACGTGAAGCAGTACTACGTTTTGGTTGGGTCCTTCCGACTCCACCACGTTATCATCGACTCCGAGAATCTGGGTCACGCGCTTGTACACCTTCTCGTCGATACTGACAAGCTTCCCACTATCGTCACGACCGCTGACCTCCTCAACATCAACCAAATCGGTAGGAAATCGCTGTAAGGCGTCGCCCGGTACTCCTTTTTCTCCACTCGGGGTCAACGAGCTAAAGTGCTTTCCACCCGAGGCGCTGGCTGACCCGCGCCCAATCTCTCCCTTTGCCACAATAATGCTCGTGACTTTGCAAGTAGTTTCCTCGCAAGTCGACGCATTGATTGTAGAGCGAGCAGGAGGAGCAAGACCCGCAAAAAGTCTCGAGAGTGCGGCTGACGTGGCAACTAGCTCGGCATCCGTGCCAGAAGGTGTCAGAGCAATGCGGAGAGCGTCATCGTCGATGAGTTCACGAACGCCAATGCAGTCAGCAATGCGCGTGCGAACACTACGCATCTTGGCGTCGAAGTAGTCTGTGGCTGTCTGCGCATTCGGGTTGATGGACAATGCGTTGAGCAGCAAGCTCCTGACGCAATTTCTCGCACTTGGCGAAGGCTTCACGCGTAATACCCGAGCAGGTGCAGCTTCCTCGAGCAATGTCAAAGCCTCCAGGTACCGTCGATGTGTAGTACTTGTTGGTGCGTGAGCGTGGGCATATGATGGATCGGTCGTCTGACCCTCGGGCGAGCAGCGACTCGGTCTGCTCGGCGAAGGGCAGGCGCGCAAGCAACAAACTTGGTGATCTCATTCCACTGGTCGCCGTGGCTTGGAATGCGCAGCAGTGCCTGCAAGTCTCGAGAACAGCTCCGCGTTGGATGCGACCGTGGTCAGCTGGTGCATGAGCTGCACCTCCTCCTCCGGTTTGCTCGTTGAACTGCCATCGATGGACTGCGCGTATGCCGCCACATCTTCCGGTGGGAACGTCGCGAGGTACTGAAGCTTGGTGTAGAGCAGCACGAGTCCGCGTGCACTGTAGCACGGTGACGTCCGGTTGAGCTCAGGCAGGCACAGGCAGTCGGTCCTGCAGCATGGCCGGCGAGTCGTACGGCGTCCGTGGCTCTCTCAAGACGCCAAACGCGGCCCAGCGGCGAGGCCTGGCCACCATTGGCGCCTAGCAGCGGGCGCAGCTCCGGCCGCAACCGCTCGACCTGCTCGACTAGCGAGGCACTGGCCAGCTCTCGCTCCCGCTGGCTGGCGTTCGACTTGCCGGCCTTGCCAGTCGCCGACGTGTCGACCGAGACCTTTGCGTCGTCGACGGCCGCCGCCGTGCGCGGCGAGCTGCTCTTCATGGCGTCGCGCAGCTGCTGGCGCACCGACGCGAGCCCCGAGGCGCTCATGGCTTGGACAGAGGCTGGAGGCGGGACGGAGCGCTGGAGCGACGCCGCGGACAGGCGCCGAGTCGAGGAATGAAGCGGCGCGCCATGGCCGCCCAGGATCCGCGCAGGATCGCGGCCGACTTGAAGGTGGCGTCATCGGCTTTCGCAGGGTCCGCATCCGGCCGTCACCGCGGCGCCAGCCTGCAGCGGATCCACGCGCGCCTTTGTCTCCGGTGCACGCCAGTCGATTGCAGTCGCGCAACTGCAACTTGTGGATGACGAGCGAGCGATGGACTGGCGTCTCCGAGAGCTCCCCCGCGGCCATCAAAGGCGCTCAAGACCCGCCGCGAGCGCGAGCGCTGCGTGTGTGACGCGAGAGCGTCGCCCAGGCGAGTCGCTGCGGCTGGTTGGATGCGATTCCGCCGGTTGACGGCGCGGTCCGTTTCCTCGCCACGTCAGGTTTTTCGAATCCCAAAAGATCGCGCGTTTGGCTGATCCCGAGCCGCTGGCGCGCGCTGCAAGTGTGGACGAGCTGTCGCTCGCCATTGGCCTCGCGCTCGCTCGCTCGCTCCCCCCACAGCGATCACCAGCGAGCACCAGCGAGCCTTTGAGGTCGCACGAGCTCCATTAGCGCGCATCTCCTTCCAACGCCGGAATGTCATGTGGCGCGAATGTATCCCTCTTCTCATTGGCTGTATATCATCCTCTTTTCGCCCAATCCCGCGCCGCTGCGCCTCCAATGCTGCAGCCAACCGTCCAAGAGCTACGCCGTTCGGCTCATTCCGCGACGACCATGCCGCCTGCCGCCGCCACCGCGCGCAAGAGCACCGTCGTGCGCCTCAAGGGCTGCGCGCACTTCCGCCAGCGCCTGGTGAGCGCGACGCTGAGCGGCCGCCCACTCGTCATCGACGAGATCCGCGCCGGAGGACGAGCAGCCGGGGCTCACCGACTTCGAGGCGAGCCTGCTGCGCTTGCTGGACCGCCTGACTAATGGCAGCCGCATCGAGATCAACGAGACGGGCACCAAGCTCAAGTACACGCCGGGCTTCATCGTCGGTGGCCGCGTCGAGCACGACTGCGGCTCGGCGCGCGCCATCGGATGGTTCCTCGAGGTCGCCGCCGCGCTCGCGCCGTTCGGCAAGGTAGCGCCTGCGGATCCTGCTTGCGTGGGAGGGGTCTGGACGCGTGCTGATGGAGGATGGACTTGACGCGCAGCTCCCGCTCCAGGCCGTCTTCAGAGGCATCACCAACGACAACACAGATGTGTCGGTCGACGCCTTCAAGGCCACCTACGCTGCCGCTCATGCGGGTGCGCACCACATTCGCGACGCTCCTTGTATCGACGGACTACTGACCGTTGGTTGGGCGGTTTTGACAATGTAGCACTTTGGACTCGACGAGGGCCTCGACCTGAAGATCCGCAAGCGCGGAGCTCCCCCGCTCGGAGGCGGCGAGGTAAGCAAGCGACGAGGTTGCTAGATGCTCACCGGTCATGGATGTGCACTTACCCGACGCTTTGATGACCAACAGGTGCTCTTCACGTGCCCTATCGTGCGCCAGCTACGGTCGATCCACCTTGTCGATGAGGGATTCATCAAGAGAATACGCGGCACGGCCTACTCGACGCGCGTGTCGCCTCAGACGTCGAACCGCATCGTCGAAACGAGCCGAGGGCTGTTCAATAAGCTGCTCCCGGACGTGTATATATACTCGGATCACTACAAGGGCGCTGAATCGGGGCAGTCACCGGGTTTTGCGCTCTCGCTGGTTGCCGAGACGACTACCGGCGTCTTTCTTGGTGCGGAGGCGGCTGCTGCGGGCGGCAACTTGCCTGAAGACGTAGCCGCGCAGGCGTCCCACCTGCTCTGCGAGGAGATCAGCAAGGGCGGATGCTGTCGATACTGCCAATCAAGGTCTTGTGCTGCTGTACATGGCGCTCTCGCCAGAAGACGTGTCCAAAGTTCGCTTCGGCAAGCTCACACCTTACACGTACGGGCTAGACAGTACTATTGCATCACTATCTGCATCTACTAACTGTTGTTTAATCTTGCGTGTGTTGTCGACAGAATCCAGTACCTTCGCCATTTGCGTGACTTCTTCGATATTACGTTCAAGATCAAACCCGACCCAGACACCAAGACTATTCTGCTGTCGTGCCTCGGCCTCGGGTTCAAGAACCAGGCCAAGAAGGTCACATAGACGCCAATGGCGAGTTGTTAATCCAACAATCGTTCGTGTTGCTCAGCACCTAGACAAAAATTGCATTCTACCCACACTATAACCCTTTTACTTTCTGCGCATCGTCGACACCTTGCCACCACCGTCACCGCCCGCAGCACCCATCTTCATCGCAGGCTTGGGGATCGGCGTAGTGCCTCCGCCAATTCTAACTGCAGCTGGAATCGGGGCTGAAAGCGTTGGAGGAGGCCGTGCGCGACGAGTTTCGTCGTTGCGAAGAGACTGGCGCGCCGTCATCAGCCATTTGCGAGCGAGGGCAGTTGATGCTGCATTCAGTCGAACTGGTTGCTTGGCCCATTCATATGAGTGGGCAAGCAGCTCTTCCTCGTCGTCACTCACATCGAGAACGCGTCGGCGCTTTCCGCTTTTGCCAAACACGCGGTCTTGTGCCTTTCGATACCACTTTTGCATCAGTGCGTAAGATGCCGCACTCAAGGGAGCAGCTGACCACTGATTGGAGCCGTCGCCCCCAAGGCCTCCGCCAAAACCGTCCAAGTCACGAGTTGACCCCGCGGCTGCGCTTGTCCGAAGATGCACAATGCAGTTGAGGCACAGAGTCTTGAATTTTTCGTGCTGTGCAAAAAATTGTTTCCACCCTGCAACATCGAATTCGTCTGCCACAGACTGGCTCTCGAACTTGTCACCAAGAACCTCTATGGGGATTGCAAGCTCCACCTGAAGCTGTCTGCGAGAGAGGCACATCTCACACTCTGCCTTGCGGGCCTGCTGAATGAGAGGCTGCACGGCCATCTTGAGACGGAGAATGCGGCGAGCACGGGCAAGCCAAAGTCTTGCAATCGATCGTGATGGTGCTGACAGCGTGACAGGACCGAAGCGAGGGCGTCCAGCGTTATCGTCATCTTCGTCGTCATCCGAGATTTGAGGGTTTAGACTATCAAGGATCTTTGCAAATTGCGCAAGTAGATATGGACGAGCTCGGCGAAGCGTGCGTGGTGTCAAAATGTTTGGCAATTGAGCAACAAGCCACGACCGATTGTAATTCAGGAACTTATGTCGGAACGTCTCTGATGTGAGTCGTTGATTCATGAGGTAGGCCTCGTGAGATGCCCCTTTAATCTTTTCAAGCTCATCCCAGCGTGGAACGCCAAACTCATCATCATCATCAGGAGGTGCAAGCCATGCCGTATTCTCATGCTTGATTTTCCAAACCTCGAGATGGACAGCGAGAAAGAAAACTGCGTGCCGAACAAATGCAGCAGAAGCCATCACAAAGGCTAGTAGCAGAGGCATCGCAGGGTCTCCAAACATATTGTAGCCTGCCCGAGCCATGATTTCTAGTGCCAGCGAGAAAAATACTATTCCAGTGATATGAATTGTGCACATCATGAAAAACTGGGACGAAAAGCACATTTGATCGAGTGTACGCAAGTTTTCTGCAATACACTCGTCTAGGTTAGGCTCCATCCCCTTCCAGCGCTTCTCTCGCTGTAGGAAGCGGTATCGACAGTAGACAAGGTAGTCATACAGTTTCCAGCCGTGGAAAATCTCCACGACGTTCAGCACGAACACTTCGACTACGAGCTGGAAAAACAGAATAATTAGCGAGTACCAGAGGTAGATTTCCATGTCCTTCTCACGAATATTGTATAGAATTGGAAGCTGGAGCTCTTCTCGAAAGAACATCATCATAATAATGAGTACAGGTTGATAGAACATGGCAAGACGATCCATCGAGCAGCCAGCATAAAACTCAATGATCGGCTCCACAGTCTCAGCGCTCTCCTCTTCCTCGTCTTTCTTTTCTTCCTTTTTTTCTTCCTTTTCGCCTTCTTCCCCGTCATTGTCTGCCTTTACTGCTGCTGTAGACCTTGAAAAACTTCGAAATAATACTATAAAAGCTCGACCAACAACCTTCAGCTTTTCCCAGCAATATGTCAAGATGTCAGAAATAAATTCGCTGATGGCCTCTATAGCAGTGTCCATGTAGACACGAGTGAGTAGCATCATCCCAAAGTCAAGCGTGCTGCCAAGGAGAAAGTCAAGGAAATCGGATGCCCCAAACGTCATCAAGCCACCGATAAGATTGCAAGCAGATATAAGTGGTGCCATCAACAGCAATTCCTTCAGTCGCCCCTCAGTCCAACCCTCAACTTGTCCGTTGACTAGCTCCATTGCCACAATTACATAGAACATGTAGTTCCCAAATTCACTCCAGAATGAAAACTCAAGTAGTAGAACTAAGAATAGTCCAAGAAGTACTGATGAAAAAACCATGTTGGCACGCTTCCATTGCGTCGGCCACCATGTTGTGCGCTCACGAGCTTCATCGGCATCGCCTTCATCACCTGTAATCTCCTTTTCAGCTAGCAGTTTTTCTGAAATGGCAATCGATTTCGGCAAAAATATTTGAGTACCGAGTACTATCAGGTAGAGCCCAAACGCTAAAAAGCATAGACCTAAGCGCCCATAGCGAGTCGCTTGCACCTCATCTGGATCGATTTTTGTGTCCATGTAATGCTTAACAATGTTGTCAATAAGCCAGTACGTTGAAGTACTTGTGAAATATCTGTCTCCGTCCAGCAGCAAATAAAAACCAACGACTACAACTGAAATAGGGGCTAATGCAAGAGTGACCCCCTACTGAAATTGGAGGTGCTATAAGTGCAAACATGGCTGAAAATCGAAATCGCGGAGGAGACTGCAGAATGGACGTGATGCGCACGAATAACCAGAAAACAAATGCCGCGACAGTCATTGCTCCTCCAATAACAAAGAAAAGACCGACGTAAACTTCTTGCTCAAATGCAAACTGGATGATTAGGTTGAGATAGTTGAGCGGGTGAAGGTTGACGCTAAGTGTATATTCCGTGTTTGTCGCGTCTCGATCGTAGTCAGCCAGAATGAGCTTGGCGACTGATTATTCTCTTTACATGCCTATCAACTTGGTAATAAGCGATATCTAGTGTCACCTGAGCGCGGAAAACACAGATTTGTGCAATCACCCCCAATATCGGATGCTGCGGAATTGTCTACGGTGACTGGGATAAAATAGTCACTGCCAAATGAATTATAGAGATCGTCGTAGTATGCACCACCTCGAAGGTACTCTCCAAACGGCGCCGCCTCTCGAAGTAGGTAGAATATAGGCGTGTCTTGGCCTTGTTCAAACCAACGCGGGGTTACATCAGCCGAGCCCAAATCTTCTTCGTAGTTACACTGGATATCAGCCATGCATATGTCCGCTGTTGGCTCTTGGCCAACGTCCAGGGGTCCAACATGCCGAATATCGTCTTGGTTTGGCAACGGTGGGAACGAACGCCTCCACCAGTTTCGTCCATAACTGCCCGTTTCAGATGTGAGCGCTGGAAGTTCGCACAACTCTTCGCTTTCGAAAATATCAAAGATGGGCATGTACGAGTCAAACTGCATACAGTTGGAAAAGAAAGGGAAGTACGACAACAAAATTTTCTCGAATTTGAACAAATATTGTGATCCTGTAGGGTCCGTTGGATCCAAGTACATCTCGTGAAACGTTTCTCGATATTTGAGGAACCATGTCATGTGTGAGTGCTGCAGATCCATAAGGCATCGTCCAATAAGTCGAGTTGGTTCGCACACTATCAATTGAATCTAGAACTAGAGGAGTCGATGTCGTCGCGGCGTCTGAGGTCACATTATGAGAAAGCAGCACACGCCCACGAGCATATGATTCGTATTTTGGCGGAAGGTTCAGCGGTGCGGAAGTTACATCTCCGTCGGCGCCAAAGTAAACGACAAGAAATGAGTAATCTCGAGCAACCATACTCCGCTCAAATGACACTGCCCGAGAAAGCGGGCGGGTATCCACGCCGTTTATACCTAGGGTCACGTTAGTTCGAGACGGCGCCTGAACACGAACAGTGGTAGAATTGACAAAAAGCGGAGCAGCAGGCGCATAAAGCCCGTATACAATATGAACCTCGATCTTCAGCAGCACATCTTCTAGTGCCAGCACAGTTAAGTTTAAGATGTCGTGCTTATCAATCGTTGTTGAGGTAAACCAGTTCGGCAACTCCACAGGGCGTCGGCACGGAGATGTTTCGATACCAGATCCGCTTGGTTGAACGACACCACGGGAATCACATTGCTGGTCCTCGCAGGTACTGTTTTGGACATATAACGCGATCTTGTAGTGCTCGTCATATTGCATGTCTGGTGGAATGTGGCGAAAGTCGAAGGACAATTTTGCCTTCGACAAACCACGCAACGCAAACCATGCATTATCTTCGGGGCGATAGCCTTCCTCCTCTTCAGCCCATACCAAACATGCCTGGGATGCTTCTACTAAAGCAGAGGTATCGATTGTCGCTACGTAAGTGAACATCGCAGATGTTGTTGAGAAGAAAACTCCTGCATAGTTAGATACACGCACTCGAACGATTTCAGACGCTGAATCTGCAGTGAACGACGAGCTCCAGAGAGGAGTGCGGCACCTAACTCTAGTAGAGTTAACGAAAATGGCTGGCATCGTGACAGCCCACCCGACTGGATCACTTTCTCCATCATCTCCGTTAGCGTCGTCGCCATAAGTTTGCTGGAATCGACAAACCAGACGATCCGTATCCTTGAAATTCCGACCAATGACTGTTATTAATGTACCTCCGTTCATCGGTCCAAATGTCGGACATACACGAATTGCGTCGACAGAGTCGTTCACCCAAAACCGATCGGAATTCGATGCATTTACTGGATATACTACGGCAACCGCTTCAACTTCGCCTGTTCGATTTCCTTCAACTGTAGAATCGTATTTCAATTTGTACCCCTGAAAAACGTAGTCAAATTGAGGATAGTAGCGAGATACAACAGGATTTTTATCACAGATTGGAACCGGTCGAACTGCACAATCAAATAGTTCGTCTTCACCAGCATCTAAAGTCCAAGTCCCGCTGGGACAAGCTGTCAGTGTACTGGATGCATTTGAAGTGCCACGAGGACAAAATCGTCCATCCGGACAGCTTGTTTTGTTTTGAGCTAAGTCCGTCGTTCCGCGCACACAAACATTGCCAGCCCCACATTGAGACGCATACTGTTTGTTGAGAGATGTTGCCGAGCCACAAAAGTGACCAGCAGGGCAATCATGCACGAATTGAGCTCGACGTGAAGTTCCAACACCACAAACGAAACCTGCCGAACAAGGCAAGCTGGCACTGAGTGCGATCATCCCAGCGGCACCACACACTCGTCCTGCAGGGCACATTTCACACTGAGAAATATCTGAAAGTCCAGTATGCGGAGACCACGTCCCCTCTGGGCACGAACGACAGGTAACACTATCAGCTAGCGAACGATATGTTCCGTGAGGACATAGTGTAGGGACGTAGGTGCCGAATTTTGGGCAGCTATGACCTGCCGGGCATACTTCACACACAACCGTTGATTTTAAGGGTGTATATGTACCAGGGAAGCACATGGTTGCTGCAACGGCACCAGTCTCCCCCGCAAACGTACCGACAGGAGATGAAATGGGATAAGTTGACCCGGGAGGGCAGTAGTGCCCAGCAAAGCATGCACCAGTCCCTGACACCGTTGAAGTAGCTCCCGAACAGTAAGTCCCTTCTGTGCACCGTTGTGGAGCACGAGAGCCTTCTTGTGCTTGCGTGGGGACCCAATCGATGACTTTCGTCACTTGTGCAACACCGCCGAGGCAAAAAGTCCCAGCTGGACAGGGCATTGGTCGCCACGTGATAGTTGATGATGGATCAAGTGTGCGTGTGCCTTGATGGCACACATAACCTGGTGGACAGAGCAGTGCTGGGCCAGAAAGACCAGTAGATACACAGACGAACCCAGCCGGGCACAGTTCCGGAGCCAACATTGTGAATCGAGGGCATACATATCCACTTGGGCAAAGAATACATGCTGACTTTTGTTTTTCTGGATTGTACGTTCCCGGCAGGCACGGAAGAGCACGCATATTTCCGACACCAGGGCAATAGTGCCCAACTGGGCACACCACTGCGTCTACTCTAGTTGGACAGTAATGGCCAGTAGGGCACGGCCCAACTCCTTCGGGAGTGGATGAGCCACGTGGACAAAAGAACCCAGCGAAGCATGTCTGTGGCTCGCTGAAATTAGTTGCTGGGATGCGCTTTTTGATATCCCTGCGCCTGCTAGCGGTGCCCCGGCGGCAGTATGTACCAATTGGGCATGGATAGGGTCGCTCTGCTAGTAGGCTTGCATTCAGCGAAACCAAGAACGAAGACAGATCATCTTCGTCGTCGTACTCAACGCACAGACGCATACTGCAGCTCGTGTCGTTGGGAGCAAACTCCAGTTGCCGGCTTCCAGTTTCTGGGGCTATCCGAGCTACTTGCCTCCATCTTTGCGCAGTTACAGTTGCTTGGACAGATCCATCTGTCTCAATAAACACAGCCAGATGAGTTTCGTAGTCTACGCGAAAACCCGTATTCTGAGTGAAATCGTTGACGTCTACTGATTTAGTTCCCTTGCGGCAATAATGACCTGAGGGACAACTAGTCAATGACTTGACACCAAGGCCATGTTCATCACAAGCGAAGCCAGCCGGACAAAGCACAGGTTTGCTAAGACCCACATCCGGGCAAAAGAATCCAATTGGGCACGGCAAGCAACTACGTTGGCCACGCCGAGGCTGGAATGATCCAGCTGAGCACAACGTAAAATTCCCGATTCCATCCGCAAAAGTTCCGTTGGGAGTCAGCTCGGGCTGCCCCCACTTTGCAAGGGTAGATCCACCGCTTGATTGGCACATGTACCCAACAGGACAGGATGCTAGATACGTGATTTGGATACCGCTAGCAGTCAAGTCGATTCCATTGATTGATAGCTCGAACGAGACGTACACTTGATCCTCGCTAGCACCAGTCGAAAGTGAGCTGTGATGATTGATTTGATTGTAGCGTGGAGCAGCACATACCACAATTTTTGATGATACGTAAGTCGCTTCAACGCGCTCCAGTCCAAATCGACACTCTAATCCAGTGTGGTTAGCAAAATTACGGCCATGGATGAATACAGGTGTTCCACCCGCAAGGAGTACCGTCTTCGGCGTCACTCGCGTAATGCTCATATCATTCACGTAAACAAATGGCTGGCTACTAGTTGACTTGTCAATACCGTTCCCTGCGGATACTCGCACCTGAGCAGTACCAGGAGGTAGCCAGGGTGCGTTACACGAAATCTTTGTGCTAGAAGCAAATTTTGCTGGCACTCGAGTCGTATTGAAAAAGCAGCTAAGTAGCGGAGAATTTTTAAATCCTCGGCCCAGTATAGTTACAACTGTGTGCGATCGTGTTGTTGAGGATGTGCTTCCACGACCTGTTGCACTATCTATGCGAACAATATCTTGATAGATTGCGGGCCCACGATTTGGTATGACAGCGTCCACGTAAACATCTGGTTCGTACTCAAATGCTACTCTCGAGTCGGTGAAGTCAACGCCGCCATTGACACTTATTTGCACAAAGTATTTGCCCGGTTGATTCGCCCGAGGAGATACACATTTGACGAGGGTTGGCGATACTATTGATCCTTGAACAACTCCGCCCAGACTATCTCCAAAGCGACACAAAACAGTACCTTGTGTAGCTGTGCTACGTATCTCGGCGTTGAACCATCGAAGTAAAATTTCGGTATCTCCTCTCAAAGGGCCTGACGAAGGAGAAATAGACACTACATCCGGTTCTGGACTATACGTAAAAAACACAGGGTTGGACGGATGATCAAAAGTTGTGTTACTCTTTGTCACTGTCAACATCACTGCCTCAGTGGCAAAACCGCGTCCATCGCTTTCGCTGTATTTCACTTGAGGTGGTGAGATACAAATGATCTCACTCGTCGATATAAACTTGACCGCTTGGGAATGGACGTTTCCAAATCGACAGAAAAGCATTTCATTGTGATGGAAATTCATTCCATATACTGTGACTGTGGTTCCGCCCGATCGGGGGCCATGGGTTGGCACAACGGAGTCAACGTATGGAGGTGCAATGACTTCAACCACGACCGGGGAGTTTGAATAGTGGTTTCCATCGTTGGTGACTTGAAGCTCATATTTTCCTGGATGAACCCGCGGGGCAACACAGCTAATCTCACGAGGCGATAAAAATCTAGCGATGGCAATAGCATTCGCTCCAAATCGGCAACGAAGCTCAATAGCGTTAAGGAATGAATGCCCTCGAACGATTATGGATGTGCCACCGATACTGCTGACGGTACGCGGTGTTACTGACTCAACGGTTGGCACAGAAATTTGGTGCCTTATAGTTACGCTATCTTGATTTGGAGATTGTAGCTGCCGTTCTAAAGTGGGGTTTTGAGGCCGCGAGTTGAAGTACTCGATAAAGTATTCTCGTGACGGTATCTCAGCGTCATTATCCATCACCAATAGGGTGTACTTCCCGCCTACTAGTTGGGGTGGCGTGCGGCAAACAACACAACTCTCGTTAACAACAGTTGCTGGGACAACCACATTTCCAATTCGACAATCTGATACCAGATCCAGTCTCGAGCCAAATATTGTAATCGAATCTCCGCCATACAAGGACGATGACGCTGGCTGCACGGATATAATTACTGGCGGAGCAACCAAGTCTATTACTGAAAAGCTCGTTGATTTGCGAAAGCCATCGTTTGAAACAAACACTTTGATGGAGCCTTGTGGAAATATGCTACTTGGTACTGCGCAATGTACACGATCTGGAGCTTCATAAACAGCTGGTAAACGAAGCTCATCAAAATAACAACTGAGGCTGTCAGAGTTACGGACGTTTGCTGTCTTAAGAGTTATTGCTCCGCCGCGGACCGCTGAAACTCGTCGCGGGGTTACAGTCACAATCTCTTCAGCAGGAGAGAATGTGAATAGTACGGGTTCTTCTGAGCTGATTTGCCCGTCATTTGTCGTCACAAACACTTGTACGCGCCTAATACGAGCACTTGGTGGAACCTCACACTTCAGTTCCATCTCAGATAGAAAAGTTGAGCTCGGTGACTCCAGCTCGCCAAACACGCACTTAGAGTCATTTTCAACGAAATGCAATCCTCGGACAACCACAAAACTCCCTCCTAATTGTGACCCAGAAGATGGAGAAACTGCTGTAACCTGAGGAGGGTGTCTCAACATGATCTGTAGAAATTCTCCGTGGTTCGAGCAAGGCGCGCCATTATTGATAACTTGTACTTCTACAAATGCATTGCCATGTTGTGCTGGGAGCTCGCACTGAATTTGTGAGGCGTTCACAAATGTGGCGGGAACAATCTGTTCACCAAAACAACAAGCTAGCTCTCTTGTTAAAACAAATTTCCAGCCATATACTGTAATAAGAGTCCCCCCTAACCTAGACGCCACCCGGGGTACTATATTGGTGATAACGACAGGGTTTTGTAACTGCAAAGTAAGGGAATTGCTAAGCTGGACATTGCTTGTTCGGATACTCACATTCACTGACTTTTCACCAACAAGTTGCGGGACAATGCAATGGATGCGCTTGTCTGTTACAACTTCAGCCGACACGCAAGTAGCGGGATTTGACTCACTCCGCAGTACTTCAAAACAGCATTCAACATCGATCGTGCGCTGAAATCCATCGCCAATTACACTGAGCACTTCACCACCATTGCTGACAGCCAGCCAAGGGTCAAGGCTGTACAGATATATATCCGCGATATACTGAAACGACAATGACTGGCTTTGTGAAGGTAGAACTCCATCGATAAGAAGCTCTACAGTTACTCTCCCTTCTCGAAGAGCTCTAGGTACTTCACACTCAACTGCAGTTGAGGATATCCAAGTTGCCTCAGTAGAAAACAAACGAAGACCTACCGCACTCTCTTCAGAAAAATTACAGCTCATAGCAGCTCCCAATTCAGGGAAATTATCACCTCGTAATTGGATGGAGTATCCACCACGTAAAGGGCCATTTTTTGGATTGATGTCATTTACGAAAGGAAAGCGAAGGATTGTCAACGGTAGTGGCGCACTGGCAAAATCTTGTCCGTTTGCTGAAACGCTAATAGTTATGAGACCCTGGGCTTGCGGTGGTACAATACATTGAATAGCTGATTGACTGAGAAATATCGCGGGTGATAACATCACTCCAAAAGCACATTGAAGAAATGGTGAATACATAAAATGGCGCCCGTAAACTGTGACCAGAGTACCTCCACGTGAATCTGCTACCATTGGCTTCACCAGCTCGATAGTTGGCTGAATGAAGTACTCGAACGTCGTATCAAGTACAACAAAATCTTGCCCATTCAGAGCCAGAAGGATTGGTACTTTCATTGAGCCACTATAGGCCAGTGCATCATGATCATTATTATTTTTCGGTGCCGGTGGTACCAAGCAGATAATCTTGGTCGTATCAACCATCCAACCTTCTCTGCAATTGCCTCGATCGCCAAAACAACACCGTGTCAGCCGAGACGCAAAGAAATTTAGTCCATGAATCACTATTTGAGTTCCTCCTTGCACTGGGCCGGATCTTGGCTGCACGTTCCGAATACGTACCGGTAGCATGTACGAGTACAATACGCTGTTTTTGGTAAAGTCAGCTCCATCGTTTACAGATACCTCAACAGGAACGCTTCGCGAAAGCAGGCTTGGAGGTGTGGTGCATAGTATACTATCATCAGACAGAACTGTAGCTCGGGCAAGTTCAGTGCCGAAGCGGCACCAAGAAGTAATGTTATCACCGCCACTAAATCCACTTCCGTGAACAAGGATAGTTGTCGACCCTTCAATAGATCCCTTACGTGGTGTGATGTCCAGAACGCTAGGATCTGAGTGATAAGTGAACGATTGAGCTGTCGGGAAAAAGTCTCTACCATTCAAAGACATGCTAATTTCAATTGACGCCGGAAGCAAACCATTACTTCGCGAATTTTCAGTCACAAAAAATGGGGGACTAAAACAGATTACCCCGTCTTCACCCAGGGTGATTCCATCTGATTTGACAACAAGGTCCCCAAACTTGCACCATATCCGAGTAGCCTCACCGAACCCTCTACCTTTCACGACGACTGGTGTGCCTCCATGAACACTTCCTGACTTTGGTTCGATTCCACTGATATCAAAGCGCGTTACGAACTCTATCGCCTTCGTGCTCTCTGCATAAGAAAAATCTTTGCCATTGTTCGACACACCTATGCGGATACTGCCTGAGCGAGTATACTTTTCTGAGGACCAACATTTCACGTGGGTAGATGAAACCCATACGGCGGACGTGACGGGTGATGTTATGTTTCGTCCGGAATCAAGAAACTGCTCGCCAAAGTCGCAGGTCAGCGCTGGTGATCGAACAAACCCCAGGCCATACACGTCTATCTGAGTTTCTGTGCGCTCAAATGCCGTTCGAGGAAATACACCCGTGACTGCAGCCGGCTTTATGTAAGTAAATGCGGAAGCAAGCCTACCAGAAACGAAACGGTCGAGAGAGTGCAGCGCAACGTCGACAGAACCTAATGCAGGGCCTGGTGGCGATGTACACATGATCTCGGCTGTCGATATAACGATTGCATGCACTTTATTATTGTGACTTCCAAACTCGCACTGGATAGACTCATTCAACTCAAATCCAAACCCAAACACATGGATTATCGTTCCCCCTGTCACCGCACCACTTGTCGGGGCGATTTTGTTGACCACAAGAGGTTCAAAGAAGATGAATTCGCGATCTGCGAACACTTTTGTCTCTCCACCATCAAAGGACAAGCTAAAGCGAACATGTTGGGCAACTGGTGAAAAGGGTATTTGGCAACGCACTTGATGACCATTTTCAAATACCCCGTGTACTGCTTTAAGACCTCCAAAATAGCAAAATATTCGCTGAAATGGGATAAATGCTTTGCCTCGAACAGTAACGAATGCAGTTTTGGGGGCACCACTTAGCTGGATATGGCTAAATACATTCGAAGTTAAGGCTGAAGCCCGGTCTGGTGAAAAATCAAGCACCTCTGGCATTTCGTAAACTTCAATTTGAATGCTATTTGTCACAGAACCTTCTATATTGCTCCGAGAGAGTTGTAGCGCGATTTTCCCTGGGCGAAGCCACTTAGAGGTAGGTGTCCCGCATTCTAAAACTGTATTGGAGAGCAGCACAGCTTTCGTAGTTACGTTATTGTTGTCCCACACGCATATCCAGCTAATAGAGTTGTCAAAATAATCCCCGATTACACGCACTGACTTTGTTAGGGCTCGGAATACGAGGGATGGCTTCACCTCAGTCACAACAGCAGCGGCAATGACTTTGAAAATTTTCCCTGTGTGAAAATAGTTACGACCATCGTAGCTAAGACTGATAGGGAGGAGGCCCGCAGCTGCTCCTGACACCTGAAGTGTGCAAGAGATCTGTAACGAGGATACCACTAGCCCCTGTCGAGGCAAAAGAGATCCAAACCGACACCAAACAGTGACATCCGTTGAAAACCCAGATCCTTCAATGGAAACGTTATGCAGTTGGCTGGCTATCCCTAATGATGGCTGGATACGATAGATGTCAGGGAGCGATACATACGAATAGATGATATTTGGGTTGCTTGTCGTCTCTGAGCCAAGTCTCACGCGAACCGTCACTTTATTTATCTCACGTTGCATTGGAGGCGTTTGACAAATTACGTGAGTGCTGTTGAGGAAAAGTGCCTTTACGCTAAGTGTACCAAACTCGCAGCGAAGTGCTGTATGATTTGTAAAGCCTTTTCCGCTCACAATAGTTTGAGATCCACCTCGACTAAGTCCAGCTATCGGATCAATGCCAGTGAGCTCCATTGGGCCAACGATTGTGAAGTCAAATGAGCCTACGACATTGAGGGACTCTTTAAAGCTACTTGTGCTATTGAGAATGTTTAATTTGAGTTGTCCTGGGGGATTCTTTGGGGATAAACAAAACGCACTCTGGTCTGATTCGAGTTCGACCTGAACGAGAGACGCATTACCAAATTGGCAGAACATTGCCAACGATGAAGATAAATTGCTGCCATAAATCCGAATAATCTCGCCTCCGCGGAACGACGCAGCGGTAGGTAGCACAGAATTGATGTGCACCACAGCTCCGAACTGTATACTTTTTCCTGTGAACACGTATGACTGGTTATTTACCGACAAATAAGTATCACAAAATTTGGAGCAATTCAGTTCAGAGGTGTTTAGTTCATACCGCTGGCATCCGTCTCTTTCACGAGTTTCAACACTGCTACCAGCAAAAACACGATTGGGATTGTGGCCTCTTGTCTCATCAAGTCGAAGAAATAATGGAACATTTCCGAAGCGAGTACCACACACCCAAATTGAACTGTTGCCTTTTCTGCCATCGATAACATCTGTTACTTCAATCTGCTCGATGTCGGGACTTTTGACGTAAGTAAATTCGAATATATCTGGGCTATAAGGATCACCACCTGAATAAACCATTAAGCTTACTTGCTGTGTTCGAAGAGTCATATCAGATGCGGGAGGGACCAGACAGGAGATTTGAGTGCCTCGAAGACTTGCTGGAGTAATTTCCCCGTCAAATTTACACATTATCGAGTGAGAATAGTAAGGGTTCTTGACATCGAACGTTAATTTTGCTCCACCCGTAACGAAGTCTATGGCAGGGGTACGCAACAGAAGCATTGAAGGCTTTCTTGATTCAAGCAGTAACCCTGTTCTCATTTCATCCACTCCGTTGCTGCTAAAAACAACTTCGTAGGATCCAGGTTGAAGCTTTGTATAGCCACACTCAATTTCCGAAGTGCTAGCAAGGCTGAATGGGAAACGGCGATTCAAATGCCCATATCGGCAATATCCCTGTGGGCTTTCCAAAAAGTTGCTTCCATATATCGTTATATGTCCATTTCCCAAGCTGCTGACAACCGATGGTATAACGCTGATGAAGTCATTGTTGTACTCATATTCAAACTTTAAAGGCAGCCAGAATACATCGTTCACATCAAGAGCAATTCCAAGGTCAGTCGGACCTGTACGTTGTGCGGCAGGTGCTAGACATCGAAGTTCTTGATCTGTAATTAAGTGGATCTCGGAAAGCTTGTCATCGTCAAATACACAATTGATTGTACTGGAATGCATGGATAGACTGGAGAAGTTTCCACTCATTGTAATCTCAGTCCCACCGAAAATCGGCCCACTCACGGGAGTTACCATACTGACAGTAGGTGCATGAATCGTAGTAAACGTTAAAGATCTAGACTCACGCCACCAGACTCCGTTGGACTCAACACGAAGCGCAACAGTGCCGGCATGTTTCCTTGCCGGCGAATGACACACCACGGTTGACTTGGAATAAAGCGAAGCTGGCACTGATTTATTTCCAAATACACAGTTAATAGGTGACAACGGAGGTATCCCAGAGCCAACTATAGTTACAGCAGTACCACCACAACTCCATCCAAGGAGAGGGGTGATTCGATGAATGGTTGGAACAGTATCATACTGAAACACGGTGTAGGTATTGATCCAATCTGATGAATTGCCAAACCTGACAAAGACAGGAGCCTCACGGACATCCCTCCCTACACTTGGTGTTAGACATGATAGCTCGCTGACAGAAACAATAAAAGCTGGAGTTACGAGCGCTCCAATACGACAATAGGCACTTGCTTGCATTTGGAACGGTCCCCCGATCAGGGAGATATTGTATCCCCCTGAGCGAGCCCCAGTCGATGGCCTCAAATGAAATGTGCCAGGTGTCGAAAGCGAATCAAAAACCAATAAATTTGAGCTAGTGCTGTCATGAATAGACATCAACCGTATTCCAATTAGACCGGTATAAAACAACTCGTGAGGAATGTGACAAAATGCCCGAG
This sequence comes from Phytopythium helicoides, assembly GCA_024867545.1. Classification (NCBI taxonomy): domain Eukaryota; phylum Oomycota; class Peronosporomycetes; order Pythiales; family Pythiaceae; genus Phytopythium; species Phytopythium helicoides. The sequence goes on along the minus strand of JANFNE010000011.1, from coordinate 478,300 downwards.
CTTTGCCAGAATTACCCGTTTCGAGCTGAGCATTGGGCGCTTCGCCCGAGATAAAAAGCACCTTTCTGTCCGATCGCATTTTGTAAAAATAGCAACTATAATCCTCGCTGGTGTAGCCAGACACGCTTACAGCCAAGCTCTGTTCAGCAAAAGATTTACCAGGCATGAGAACTGGGTTCGATATTTGAATACTAGGGGTGAATGTGAATGGCTGCAGATAATCAACTACATTGACACCATCAAAAGACAGCCCAACTGGAACAGTCATTGGCCAAAAGCGAGGTGACTGGCAAAGTATCAACGAGGAATTGACGAGTACGGCTGAAGTAAGGATATCGAGGAAATGACACGTTATGCTTGAAGAGGGATAAAATCCCTGACCGCTTACGCGGATAACATTTGTTTGCACTGCAATCCCTCTAGAGGGATATAGAGAGTGCACCGTTGCTTCCTGTTTGATTGTGAAGGGAAGCCCTTTGCTTTCTTGATTAGTCGATGATTTAGGTAGCAACATAAGTTCCCCTTCTCCAGGGCGAGCCTGGGATGTCTGACAGACCAAACTAGTGCTTGATATGATAGTTGCAGGCCATAGTGACAATGTCTTGGTTGATGCATCACGATACCCACAATTCAATATCATCCAAGGCTGAAAACCCGACCCGAGCACGGTGACATTGCTGCCTCCATTAGCAAAAGCGGCGGGTGGATCTACAGCCAGCATCTTAATTGGAGCATGAGCTCTGAAATCAAATGATACGGGTACATAATCACGCCCGTTTGGTGTAGCTTGAACAGAGTATGTACCCTCTGGAAGCGAAGGGACCCAGCAAGTCAGCTCCCAGTCGTTCGCTGCAGATATGCTTAACATACTAGTTACCGATAGCTCCATAGCCGCATTCGCAAATTTGCATCCACCTGAATAGTACTGCGCACTAGAAGTGTTTAATCTGATGGTAATCGCGTATCCTCCGTGGGTCGACCCGAAATCATACTCCAGTGAAGCTGTTGTAGGGATAGCCACAATCTTTAATTCCGAGCAGAGGAGTACAGAACGATTTCCACCTGTTGCAATTGTCAAATTCATAGCACCAGGCTCGACAAGATACGGAGTAGAACAAACGATATGCCTCGATGATCGAAACTTTGCTGAGACTACTGTCAAACTTTTATCACTAAAGATGCAGTCAATCTGATCTCCTTCAGCAAATCCACTTCCGGACGCATCGATATCATAGCTTCCTCCTATTGGGAAAATCGTTGGCGTAATAGAATGTACTTGCAAAGCTTGCGCGTATTCAACAACCTTGGTCGCAATCACATTGCCACTAAAGCCACAGAGAATGTCGAGCTTGTACCGCCCAGGCGGTAATTTTGGAAGATGGCACTCAGCAGTTCCGAAAGATATAATTGCCGCAGGAGTAGGCATGTGCGATCCAATCCGGCACCCCAAATATGTTGTAATTGAGAACGACGATCCGAGCAGTGTAGCAATCAGGGATTGAGGTCGCTCTTTGACTATAGTGGCGTGAACAAGTCCGGCACATTCGTCAACTTGTACATCAGTGCTGGATAATAGCTGCCTCATAGATGCATTGGCAGGTGTGAAATCATTGGTATTTAGTTTCGTTATGTTGTCAAAAATGCACAAACTCCCGTCATTCACAGGATAAGTGGAAATGTATCCTCCCGCAGTTTCCTCATGTTCTCTGGCTTCACGAGCTTTTGAAACGGATTCTACGTACATTCCGCATGAATCATCGCAAACTTCAAGCGCAGCTGTGGTATCGCTAAGATCAAGACCATTAAGACTTACTCGTACCGGCAAGGTGCCTGATCTGGACATGAATGGAGTAACACATTTCACCGCTGTTGAGCTCAAAACAGAAGCAGGCGTGGTAAAGTTGCCAAACACGCACAGGGAACCGGCTCGGAAGCTTTTGAAATTTGTGCCACGCACCACCACCAATGATCCTTCTCCTACAGGAACTCGTTTCGGTTCAACGCTGCAAACATGAGGTGTTGGGTATATGTCAAGTTGTAGGCCTTGGTGAGACCAGGATATGTTGTCCTGAGAAGTGTAGAGCAAACCTTTCCCGGGCACCAAGCGTGGAGTGACACATCGAATGGTGTTATTCGAGACACGCAGAGCAGGAACAGTAACACCGGCAACCTGACACCGAAAAGAGCTTGCAGCTGACGACAAATTATTCATTGTTACGAGTAACTCAGTTCCTCCTCCTTCATCAAAAGCTCCTGGGTGCACGAAGCTAGGCTCAGCAGGAGGAACAATTTGAATGGAGTGGTCTACCTGGATGATATCAATCATAAAATTGGTGGTGGTAAGTGCAACCGTAATTACCCCTACAGCCTGCGCATTGAGCTGACAACGCAGATGGTCATCATATCGCGTTACATTAGATACGAAGCCGTTAGAGTATTTGCACTCCTCAAAGTCCAAGGAATTTAGACTCAAACCATACAGGGCTATTTCCACTGGATTGATCGTTTGTGAAACGAGGTCTGGAACTACTTTCGTGATAGAAAATGGGTTGTGATAGGTGTACAACGTCGCTGATCTGCTCTCTACGTAAGCAAATGTGCTGTGAACCTTTACAGTAACCTGTACAGTGGAGTTCGCAAGTGATGGTGGGGATACGCATCGGATCTTCGATGGATTATGTAGAGTCGCATTGACTTCGTCGGCTCCAAACATGCACTTCAGACTTTTGTAGTTTCCAAAGGTTCCCGAAAGTGTCACAATTGTACCACCTTGAGAAGGTCCGTACGCCGGCTCAATTTTTGCTAGTGTCATTCGGGAAAGGGCTTCAAACACAACTGACGAAGGGGGATAATCAACCCCATTATTGGCGACACTAATGTGTAACGTTCCAGCCTTCATGAATGGTATAGTGCACTCGATCTTAGATGGGGACAAAAATGTCGCGGAGGAAGCCCACTGATGACCATCTCCACATACCAGAGAGGATATGTCTAGGAAGTTCTCGCCAGTGACAATAACGCGGGTGTCGTACTCGGGTGACAATATACCTGTCGGTGGGTCGATGCCGACAACTTCCTCAACCGGGTAAGTTTCAAAGTCGATTAAAGAGCTTGATACTTGTCCTCCAGAGGAATCAGTAAGTTTGAGCGTATGTACCCCAGCTGACAGAGGGTAAGATGTGCAAGTTACAGCAGTGCTGTTGACTTTGTGTGCAAGTCCTTTCGCACCGGTTCCGAACACGCAAGTGTACGAATCTGCAGATAGGTTAGCTCCTAGCACAGTTATTACTGTCCCTCCAGTTTCCGGTCCGAATGTGGGGTAGACACTTAACATCGCTCCTTCATCTAAATACGAGAATCGAATGGGGCTTGAAATCTGAGAGCCACAGGACAGCCAAAGGTCGAGTGAGGCCGCAGTGTACTTATTGATAGCTGGAGATAAGCAACGTGCACGCCCAGGCGACAAAACTGCAGCCTTTACTTCATGATGAGCGCCAAAATGGCAAATCACATGGTCGTTAGTTGAAAATCCATCACCTGTTACAGATATTGCTAGACCTCCACTGAATGGCGCACTACGTGGAGACACAGCTCGCAGCACAATTGCACTTCGGACATCAATACTCACAGAACCGTTAGTTAGTTTGATGCCTTGATATAAAATGTCCACAGTGCAAGTTCCTGGAGCCTGAAAGCCTCCTTCTACCTCACATTCGATTTCATCGTCGGAGAAGTAGCTAACACCTCCTACCTTGGTCTCCTTAGCATCACTGCAGTCGAATTGGCAATGAATGATGTCGCGAGGTAAGTGAAAACTCCCCCTTAGCAGCAAGTTTGTAGTTTGTAACTCGCCGACAGTTACCCCAACAACCGATGGAGTAATATTGCGGATGAGTGACGGTTGAATCACTTCAACTCGTCCAGCTGGTAGTCGTCGCAAGGTGTCAGCTGAAGAATTTAGAATCAATTGTACATCAACTGGTGTGTATCCATTTACGGTCTCAACACTCGGGATCGAGCAATCTAGACTTCCATCATGAGCAATCACCGCCTCGCTCGAGCCTAAACCCTCAAATTCACAAGTCACAACCGTATCTGACGGCAGTTTGTAGGCTGAGATTGCGACATTTGCTGTCATTCTTTGACCGGGAACCAAAATAGTCGGATATAGACCTACTATTGGTAGTAATTCCGTGAATTTGAAAGACAACTTGGTCGTTATTCTGCCGAGAGTTTCTGACGCTAACGAAAATGAAGCATTGCCAGTAGTATGGGGTGGAGTCAGGCACATCGCAGCTGATGAATTAATGATGCTCAAATGGGAGCACAACTCGTCAAAGCAGCATTCCAGCGGTGAGGTTAGATCTAGAGCCTCGACAAATATTGTTGTGCCGCCGAGGAAAGAACCATAGCTCGGAGTCAATCTCGTCACCACAGGAGCCTTGATGATGTCAATTTGTTTGCTGCAGTCCATATTTTCACTATCTCCATCGTATTGTACACAGAGTTCGTAGGTACCTGGTTCCAGCTCCTCTGGAAGATAGCAAATGACTTCTTCGGATGACTTCCACAATATTGAGGTTGTTAACAGTCTATTCGGGAACAAAATCGACCGCAAATTGCACCCATTCGTAAGAACAGGAAATAGACCCAACCCTTGGATAGATATTGCCTTTGTTGAGCCTGCAACAACTTGACTGGGCTTGACAATCGTAATGGTAGGAGTTTCCGCGTACCGGTACATTAGAGTATTGCTAATTCTGCTCCAAGATATGTCACGGAGCGAGAGCGGAATCAACCATGGCATATCAGCTGTTTTGGGTGGCACCGAGCACCGAGCGTGAGTCGAGTTGATGATGTTGGCTGCTTCAGTGGCAACCATGTTGTCACCCCAACCAAATGTGCAAGTAAAAACCGAATTTGGAACAAAACCTGTTCCAACTATTAGCAAACTATAGCCTCCTTTAGTCGAACCCATTCTGGGGGAGAGGAAGCTAAGCGCTACTGATGAATGATCACGTCGAGCCGCAGTGATGATCGGGTTCGAGAAATGAAAACCGTCATTAGAAACGGCGACCTCAAAAAAGGTTTCTCCATGTGATGCGGCTAAAATTGTGCCGCACAACACCGTATTAAAATCTTTCAGTTGCGCAGTAACGACGGTGCTGTTTAGTCGGCATGATAACTCCGTCGAGTTTTCGAATCCCTGGCCCACGACTGATATTTCGATCGAGCTAGCATCATTTTTTGATGTAAGGGTGTGGCTAGCAACACTTTCCACCAAAGTCGGCGTTGTGATGAACGTGTATGCTAGTTTATTATTGCTTGCAGGTACGATAATCGCTTTGGTGTTGTTACCCGGGACTGAAAAACTTAGAGTGAACGGTATATTTATCCGATCTGAAGTTGTTGTCATGATTGTAGGAACAGGACACGCCAAGAAATTGTCAAATAGCCGTGTTGCCGTCATAATAAAGTCCCCAAAGTGGCATTCGAATACCATCGCAATGTCAAGATTCTTTCCACTAACAACAATTTCACCCCCTCCTGTGGCTGGGCCACTCACTGGGTTTATAGAGTCGACTTCAGGGAGCTGAATATATCGATATTTGTGCCGATATGCCGAAAACAAAACCCCATACCTATCCATCAATTCGACTGTGACTACTCCAGAAAAGTTCGATGGGGGAACTGTGACAGTTATAGTATTCTTGATCTCATCATACTTTAGTGGTGAGCATTTATTGTAGCTAAAACAGCATCTCCAACCACGTTCCTCATCGAAGTAGGCTGGTAATGTCACTGTAGCTTCGCCCCCAGTGAGTAGTCCAATTGTGGGCCATATACTCCATTGGGCAGCTTCAGATAATACGGTTCTAGTTGGAATGATTTCAAACGAGCCATCTTCATCTCTCTGCGTTATTGGGCGAAAGTTGGAGTCCCACAAACTTACTTTTAATGTTGTATCTACACTGCTCCATGGCACCGGCAAAGAACAGTGAGCTTGTGTGGCATTAAGAATCTGAGCCTCCACGATAAGCCATTCGATGCCTGTATCATAACGGCACAGAATTGTGCTATCATAGTCAAAATCAAAACCTTGCAGAACAAGGTGAGATGGTACATTATTGTTTTCTCTTACGCCAGTCGCCAACGAAACTTGACGAACTTCTGATGGTGGTACTAGTGTCACATTATATCCAGTGGCAATGGGGCCGTGTACAGTCGAATGAACCGTTAATTCAACGTTCACAGGTAGACTGGAATGTACCTCAGAATATTCTTCTCCGATCTCGCATAGAATGAGTTGCGAAGTGCTCTGGCGGGCAGACAGAACAACTTCAATGTCGGGGCCTCGAAGAATGCACTCAAAAACGGAAAAAGACACGAAACCGGATCCAACAATAGCCAGAACAGAGCCTGGAGCAAATTGAAGTCGTTCTGGTCGTACGCGGTGGAAATCGGGCAAATGTGTAAATTCAAACAATAACACAGTGGAGTTTACCCAACCTCTCTGGGAGTTTCCAAATGATGCAAACAATGGAATAGATCCGGCTTCCATAGCCGGAATATTACACATTAAGGAAGATTGATTCATCGGAAAACCCATCACACAGTCTGTGGGACCGAAGCAGCATCGATGGTCAAACAGTTGAATAGCTGGCAAAGTGCTTGACAGTGAAAGCACGACTGTGTCACCTCCAGTCGTCCAACTTGTAGCGGGTACCGTTTTAATTAGTTCAAACTGGGATAGACAGTGCAAAGCCACATCTCCGTCCACTTCAAAGTTACCGGAGGTCACGAGCTTCACCCGGACAGAATGTATGTCCAGGAGTGCTGGAAGTATGCAATGTACCGTGCTGCTATCGATATACTCCGCATGAACAGGAATATCGTTGAAAAGACACATCAGGTCCAAGTTAGTTGAGAACCCTGAGCCAGTCAATCTGATCTCATTCGTTGTTGTACAAGAAATGTGAGACGGAAACGCTGACACCAATGAAAGTGGAGGGGATATACTCAATTCATGCATGGGGCCCCATTCTTGGCCATTTGGACTGATCCTCAATGCCACTGAGTCGTCAATGGTAACCCCGCCAAGATTATAAAGGTCACACAACAAGTCAGTACTGGAAAGCCAAGTTGCAGCAAACAGAGCTTCTGTGTTATTGAAGCGTATCTGACACTCCCAATGGTCGGAGGGTGGCATATTTCGCCCAGTGATTTTCAGAGTACCATTGAAGTTTTGAGGGATTATACTCGGGATAACTTCATAACCCTCCATTTGGCTTATCAGGGCAAAAGGCGGGTCGAGCTTCCAATAGTAAACTTCATCTTGAAGGATCACACTCACATCCACATGACCCACCAAATGTGTATTTGCCGGAACAACACAGGCTAGCATAGAAGCATTAATCCATCGGATTGGGGTACGAAATTGGTTATCGAACAAGCACCAAAGAGCTAGTTCCTCGTCAACACCAAATCCCTCAATAAAGAGGGTAGTACCTCCACCAGTAACCCCTACGTTCGGCCGATATGAGGTTATCAAAGGCATGGGGACATAGCGGAGCGTTCGCATCGATTTGGATTCTGGATAGAAAAAATCTTTTCCGTTTACACTCACTGCTACAGATATCGTTCCTGAGCGAGTGTGCGGTGGCGCAAGACACTCCACGTAAGCATCAGTTTCGGAAGTGCTTATAGCCGGCACAAGTGTTGGTCCAAATAAGCAAACATAAGCTACGTGAGGTAATACCATCCCCAATTTGAACCGAACGCGTACTCCACCGCACGTGGGTACGACAGGTGGAGACACGCCCTGTATAACGATTTCTGGAGCATAGAACAACGATGCGTTGCCAATGATCGATCCATCGTGCACCTGTAATTTCAATTCGGTTTTTCCTTCGTAGAGAGAGTCTGGAACTGCACATTCGCAACAGTTTATTGTTATTGGAAGACAATCTACTTCCGCAATAAAGTCGTTACCTTCAGTACGATTTTGTTCAAAAACGCACCGAAGTGTCATGCGAGGAGAGAACTCTTGACCTGAGATGACCACTTTTGTAGAGCTGTGAATGATTCCATTCGTTGGCAACTGAACCAAGGTGTCTTCAAAATCGGCATATTCAAACGGCAATGCATTTGCCGAGAGGATATCACTTGCTTCATTACTAAGACGTAGAGAAACCAAACCCACACGGTGCTGAGGAATACTACACTCAATCTGTTGTATCCCTGCTAAGTCCGCCGGCACGGCGAACGAGTCGAATACGCAGAATAGCTTACCATGTGCAGCTTGATCTGTATGTAGGATTGCTTTTCCTCCTCCGTGTATGCTTGACACCATCGGTGTGACTGATAACAACATTATCGGCGACAAATATGTCAAAAATACTTGGCTCTTGACTCTCGGAAGTCCAGAAAATGAGAGTCCGACATTCACCATTAGGGAAGATTCATGCAGAAACGGTGGAGTCACACATTGTACACTTGAGTCGTCGACAATTAGTGCTGACATTCTTGCGTATCCGATTTCGCAATACAGTTCCCATTTTCTTGCTATCCCAAGAAGATCGTGGCTGTCTGTCAACACAACTATAGTGGTTGACTTTCCTGACGGCACAACTTTTGGGATAATTTCAACGACCAAGGGCGAGGTGGCGATATCTATAAAAAATTCACCTATGACCTCCTGAACGGGAAACACTGTCTCGATTTTAAAGCTCAAATCACCGCCCATGCGGCGACTAAATATCGGCAATGCGCACTCTCCGAATGCAGATGAAAGGACTGTCACGGGTGTTGATCCAAGGAGTCCAAAATTGCACCGCAGCCGATATGGAAAACCGAGATTTACGCCAGAGAAAGAAATCATTGAGTCACCTCGTCCTGAGGCCACAGCAGTTCGCAAAGACACGACGATTGGAGGTGGTGCATATCGGACCTGGTACGCCGAAACACCTAGCCAGCCAGCATCTGAGCTTAGTCCAGTATTCGCTTCCGGTATAATGCGTAATCCAATCGAACTCCCAATTGCAGATAGCCGAGGGACACTGCACTGGACTGCTGAATCATTCAACTGGAGGGTATTTGTCGATGTTATGACTTCATTGCCCGTATCAAGCACGCACATCACGGGGCCGATATCGCGGATGACAGTAGTACGAACTGTCAATGAGTCACCAAGCCCAGTGATATATACAGGATCGATTTGATGTATAGGTGGCATTGCTGTTTTTCACAAACACACACACACACACACATTTGTAAGTCGTCGCGAAACCTAAATCAATAGTGGTCATGTTTACCGACCATAGGCGAGGAATACTCCAGGAGCGGTAATACTCGCGGCGGCAAACGCCAAATCAATTTGAAATATAGCTGTTTGTGAGTTATTTCTGAGTTGAATCCTTGGTGATGTGCATACAGCAAGCTGCGATGACACAACTTTGGCAATTGTTATGATAGTTCCATTGAAAACGCATGAAGCACCTTGGGATACCACAAAATGATCGCCTATAACTTGGATGCGCGTCGCGCCCGTGTAAGGTCCCGTCTTGGGGCTAAAGCTGTGAATGACAGGTGAGTCTAAAAACGCAGATTAGTTCCACGAAATGCGACTTGCCGACACCATCGAAAATTCATTGTACCTGTGAAAGAGAATTGAATGTCCTTTTTTGACATTTCTCCTGCAATACTGAGCTGAACTGAAACCGTGTTGATATTTTTGCTGATAACTGGGATGCTGCAGTCTATTTGAGTTGGAGATATGAATTTGCCAGTGGAGTGAGACTCTCCAAAAAAACAAGTTATAGCCTCCTCGTTCGGAAAAGCGTTGCCGAATACTGCAATCGAAGTACCCCCATATCGCGGAGCGGATAGTGGTGATATCGAAACAATATCCCATTTCTGCCGATATTCAAAAGGGAGCGGGTTGGAATAATAGTCTTGCCCGTTTGTCACCATCAAGTATGTCATGTTTGGACCAACCACAGTAGCGTTGTAGTTGTTCCTTGGTACGATGCACGTTATCTCGGTGTCTCGTATTGTTAAAGCAGGAACTAGCGGGTTGGTACCAAATTGGCACCACACAGGTGAACTCTGCGCGAAGCCCTTTCCATACACATGAACTGTGGTGCCGCCATCTGCACTCACTCCAGAAGGCGTAATACTGCTAATAGAAATCGATGTCTTTTGTTGATATCCCAGAGCTAGTATGATCGAAGAATTGTCTGCATTAGAGAAGTCCTCGTCATAGCTGAGAGATTGAAACACAACATCGTGACCAGCGAAAGCTGGTACCCGAGAATATTCCAGGGAGTCGATCACCTGATCAACATCTTCAACAGAGCCGTGTAAAGTGATCTCCGATGTCCGCTCGTTCTGAATCGGTGATTTTACTACCCCCACAGGTAATGATTCCATGGACTGAGAGAGCTGGAGTCCTCCATTGGGCGACATTACTGCAAGGCGAATGTACACTGCGTTTGTGTTAGGAATTCCGATGGTTGCTTTGATGGTGTATCCTCTGACAGAACTGGACAATGCTCTTGAAGGAACAACCGTGGTCGCATCATCAACAGCTACTACGCTCAAAACAACTGAGTCAAATGCCTCTGTGATTGAGTTGTCGCGATAATTGATATCACAAATGCGAATACCCAACTCATCTGAGTGAATGTTGTAGTTGAAATCCATGTCTGGTCGGTAGTGTATCTCAAACAGCGCAGCATTGCAACTGTACAAGTCACAGCGAAACCGTACAAATTGGTCTCCGAGCCCAGATCCCTCCATAAAAGTTAACCCGTCTGTGATTGGAAGGATGACTATACCGCCGATGACATGCAAATCAACTTCGAAAACGGCCGAAGAAATGCTATTAGGTGTGACATCTACGTCGATCGCGGTGATACCAAATATACTAGTTTCGTCGTCTTCTCGGACAGCTTGAATAGCTGGAACCACAATCTGTGGTAAATCGTTCACGGACGCAACCACCACACTCGTTGACCTCACGTTAGTCGTTGCTTCACTGTATCCAGTTGTACCTTGATCGGTCACTTTTATCTGAAGAGAATCTACCCCGTACCAGTTTAAAAATGCTTGATAGGACAGTGTTGCCAAAAGCTCGTTGACGCTGCTCAAAGCCCCGCTGAATAGCATGAATTCGTCTCGCTCACCGTTTCCAGATGCAAAAGTAATACCTGGTGTAGAGTCGAGAGATAACCAGCCATGCTGAACGGAGAGCTGAACTGTGACAACGTAGTCCAACTCCATCATGAGTTTTGAGTCGGTTATAGCGACATTTGGGATCTGTATATTCTCGTCTTCAAAACCAACAACCTCTTCAGGAGATGCTATCTGCGGGTCGTTATTCCATGAATTGATAGCAACGAATACTGACGCAAACGACGACGCCGAGTCGGTAACAAAGCTGACTGATATCCATTTGTTCCCATCAACATTTTGCCACTGCAGACGAACAGTGTGAGACCCAGCAGTCAACGGAAGCGTCATTGTGGCTCTGGCGTTTTTTATACCTCGAACGGATCCATCTACAAACGCTGAAAGATGTCGATATGCCACACCGTCGATGATTAGCCGCGCCTTCACGCGCTCCCAGGAGCCGGTCGTCCACGCGCTAAACTGAGGATTGTCGCTCTGAGAAAGCGGAAGATTGTAGCTCAGAGCAACCAATGAGCGCTTGGGAAGGGTAAATTGAAGGACCGAGCCTCCAACATCTGACCACTCGCCGACCGGGACCGTTCGGTATTGCTGTAAACTATATACAGAGACTGAGTGAATATTCCACTCCCCAACAGCAGCAATCACACGACCCATCGAAAATCCATCAAACGATGACGGGGAAGAGATCCACGGGCGGTCGGAGCCTGGTATCCTTTTCCAATAAAGAACAGCGCTGTATTCGCCAGGGACAAGATCCATGACAGCGCTGCCCATTAGAGTGACGGGTGACTGGCGCCCGCTCTCAAGAATGCCATATGAACCGGTTTCTCGGTAGTGCAGTCCATTAATGGAGAGAACCACCTGTACCTTATCGCTCGCGGAGGTATCTGGCAATCCATGTCGAACAAATAGAGACAAGGTCACACAGTCAGCACCACGCATCTTGGAGTACCACCAAGCAACGCTAACTGCAGATCCAAATCGAACCTCGCAAGTACTGCACAACATCGGGTCGCACAGGGAGCTGATAAAAGAATCGCACAGACGATACTTCTGGTAGCCGAAAGCTCAACACCATGTCTGGCACAGGCTCCCAGACATCCGCAGAGTTGATCTTTGCTTGTGATAGCGGCTGCGAGTACCAGATGAAGCGATGCTGAGCGGAGACATGCAGATGTCGCCCACCCGCGAAGCCGTCGAGGATATCGCTCATCACTACCCACCGCTGAACGCGAGCCCCGCGCCTTCGCCACTGCAGTGTTACATTATGCTGACCGCCAGGCACATCGAGAATCAAACTACCGCTGGCAACTGTCACGAGCGGCTCGCGATCATCGACAGTTGTGGCGGACTCTCGGTACGGCGTGCCGTCAACATCGACCCGGAATGAGAGCTCTCCAGCGTCTGCCTCTGTGGCTGCATAGTCCAGGACCTGGTCGACGTGCAGGACGGACACGTCGTACGAGACTACGATCACCGCCTCATTGGGCAGCTCGATGGTCACGCGCGTGTCGGGCACGTCTACCCACCCGTCCTCAGTCCACGGGAGCACCGCGGCGCTGAGCGGACTGGCGCTCCAGAGCAGCTGCGGGCTTTCGCTAAGGGCGTCTGGCGCAACAGTCGGCCGCGTGAGCCCAAAGCCGCCGCGCTCACAGCGAGAAGATCAGCAGACGCACCGACTCGAACCACCAGCAGCAGCAGCAGCGTGCAGAGCGCCAGCGCGACGCGAGGCGCGGCCATGGCGGCAGGCGTCGGCTCTGGAGAAGGAGGTGGCTAGGATTTGGATACGCCGCGCGCCTAAATCTGGCGGCGCTGCTGCCTCCCTTCAAGCTCCACAACCTTTCGCGCCGACCTCTCATGGAAAAAGTTGCCGTGGGGTGGAGAGCGCCGCTGTTCCTCCGGAATAGTCTCTCCTTGCTGACCTGACCAGCCAAGGAGCGACGCTTCCGATGGGACACTAGGGTTACGCTGGAGGGGTACGGGGGTTACGCGGGCGAGAGGGGGGAGGCAAAACTACCGTCAGTCGTGGCTGCGCGGCAACGCGAGCCAAGCAAGAAGAGCCAGCGGGCGCCGGCAGGGAGCGCGAGCGCCGCGATGACGTCGTCGGACGGTGCGCGGGCGGCGGCGCTGCCCATGACGCGCGCGGGGGCTGACTGTGTGCCTGTCGTGTGCGCGTGTACCTCGCAGACGAGCTGTTCGGCGGGGCGTCGCCGACCGTGTCGGACTCGGACTCGGGTGCCGAGAGCAAGCCCGCGGTCAAGTCGGAGAGCAAGAAGCGCAAGATCAGCGGCGCCAAGAAGAAGAAGGGCAAGAAGGCCAAGAAGTCCAAGGTCGTGGCCGACAGCGACGACAGCGAGGACGAGAAGGTGCGCAGGAGCGTCGAGGCGCGGCTGCTGGACGCGCGTTAACGATGTGGGCGTGCACGTGTGTGCGAGAGCAGAAGCCCAAGTCGGCGTTCATCGAGGACATGGCGTCCGAGAGCGACGACGGAGAAGGCGGCGACTCGGACGATGACGACGACGACGACGACGACGGCGAGGGCCGCAACGAGTACGAGAACGACGGATTTGTTGTCGACGACGAGGACGACGAGGGCTCGGACGACGACAACGGTGAGTGTTCTCGCGTGCGCGGGATGCTACCTACCCGCCATACTTACGTGGAGGACCTGCAGTGCGCCACCGCCGCCGCCGCCGAAAGAAGGATAAAAAGCTGAAACGCCTCAAGCAGAAGGCGGAGGAGCTTGACGACGACGACCTGATGCTTGTGCGTGAGAATCTGGGCATGGACGCCGGCCCGACGCGCAGCGACAGCGAAGATGAAGACATGGAGCCGTCGTCGCGCAAGCGCAAGGAAAAGGAGGGATCAGGTCTCATGTCGCGCGAGCTCAGCTACCGCATGTTCGGCGACTCGGACGACGAAGAGGAAGATTCGGCACCTGCTCGCAACAACAACAACTACCTTGGCAACGACGAGTATGAGTCCGATGACATTGACGAATTCATCGTTGACGACGATGAGGAAGGTCGTGAAGGACCACGACGTCGCCGCAGACAGGAACCTCTGCCCGCGTCGATGCAAGGCCCGTCAGTGTATCAGATGGGCGAAGCCGAAGAACTCTTTGGCGACATGGATGGTTTCTTGGAGGCAACGAGCGGCACCGTTCCTGAGTCCAAAGCTCCAAAGTCGAAGAAAGCCATGCTGCTCGAAAAGTTCGAGCCCAGTGTGCTCAAGGAGCACATGATGACGTCAGACATTACTGCAGTGCGAGACAAGGACTTGCCGGAGCGATACCAGCACTTGTTTAAGCGCCGAAACTTCCCCGATGCCGAGGATCGCGCCGAAGAATCCGAGTGGATCTGCGACTTTGTCATCAACAGCCTTGAGCGCAAGAACCAGCGTGCGAATGCAAGCTCGCGTGGTGAGATCGTGTCAGCAATCGACACTGTTCTGCGGTTCTACCATGAGGAAAAGCTAGAGCCAGCGTTTGTGCAGCGCTACTGCAAGGAGTGGTGGAAACCGGCCGGGCTTCACAGTGAAAATTTGTACGAGATCTTGGATCTGGACATCAAGTGGGACAAGCTCTACCGCAAAAAGAAGTCTTTCCAGAGCGGATTACAGAAAGCCGTCGACAATGCTGGCGTCAACGAGTCTCGTTTTGTCCGGGATTGCTACGAGCGCCTGCGCGACACCCCCGACGAGAAGGTGTACAAAGACTTGTCCGAGTTCTTTGCGCTGGACGCACAGGAGTCTGGCACTTCGGAAAAAGGCGACATGGATCGCAAGTTCCGCCGCCCTGTTCGACGCAATTTTTACCAAATCTGTACCAAGGCGGGCTTGCGACCGCTTTCTGCGGCGTTTACCATGAGTGCATCTGTTCTTGGCGGCATTTTGGCTGGCTTTGAACATGACGAAGCTCTTCGCGACATCCCGACCCCACAGGAAAGCCCCGGTGTGATTGCTGACAACTACATTGGAAAGGAGTTTCCGACGGTTGAAGATGTTATGAAGGGTGCGCGTCACATTGCTGCCTGCAAGATTGCGGCGGAACCCAATGTTCGAAAAATCATTCGGGACTTGTATCGCCAAACAGCGTTGCTGTACACAGAAGCGACAGCGAAGGGCCGCGAGGAAATCGACGAGTTTCACTACTGCCACGGTCTCCAATACATTACCCAGATGCCTGTGCTGGAGATTTTCAAGAGCGGAGACTTATGGCTTCGCCTCACTCGCGCAGAGAAGGAAGGACTCGTTACTGTTTCAATCACAAACGAGAAGGCTCAGGATCTGATTGACCCAATGGAGCCAATCTTCCTTCTTCCAAACAGCGACGCAGACGAAGAGTGGCAGACGCAGCGTCACCAGATTCTTGAAGAAGCTGTGAACTTCTTCATGATTCCGTCATTTGAGAGTGAACTGAAGCGCGATCTGCTGGTTGCGGCTCGCGATGTGGTTGTGAAACGTTGTGGTGATTCAATCCGCCAGCGGCTGTCGGTGCGGCCATACGAACCTGCCGATGGTGTTGACCCGTGCATTGTGTCAATCTGGGTTGACAACTCGCGTGACTCGATCGCCCATATCGTTGCTCTCGACGAGAATGGCGAGATGATCGACAAGACTGAGGCTTATTGCCGGCGGGAGATCAAGTATATTCAAAGCTTGTCAGCCACCCTACTGCAGTTCTTGACGGAACACTCGAAGACGCACGTAGTGGTCATCAACGTCTCGGCTGGTATGAAGTGTATGGACATGGGTGCAGTCGTTGATGAAGCGCGAAAGCAGCTTGGACGTCATGATGCTTCGAGATTTGGTAACGGCGACGGACACGACTATATCGACATTGTTTTCCTAAAGGACGATGTGCCAAACATGTACAGCCGATCAAAACGTGCGGAACAAGAGTTTCCAGAGGAATCGGAGTCAGTCCGCGCAGCCATTGGCCTTGGACGGTACCTGCGCAACCCTGCCTCTGAATTGTGCGCGATGTGGGGCAATGTCCCGCTGGATGAGCCTACGCGTGGCCGCGAGCTGCTGTATCTTAACGTGGACCTGATGCAGCATTCGCTCGTGAAGGACATGCTGTTGAAAGAATACGACCGCGTCTTCGTTCAGGTCATAAACAAGTATGGCGTAGACATCAACTTGCTTGCCAACCACAAGCACACATCGTACCAGCTCCAATTTATTTGTGGTCTGGGACCTGTGAAGGCTGCGGCAGTGCTCGAGAAGGTCCGCGCAAAAAGCTACATCGAGCGCCGTCAAGAATTGTTGTCGAATGGTGTGCTTGGCAAGATCGTGTATCGCAATTGTGCCGGCTTCATTCGCATTCGTGAGCGTGACGCCCTGCGCGAAGCGCCGTTGAACCCGCTGGACGACACGCGTATTCACCCAGAGAGTTACTATATGGCCGTCAAAATTTGCGGTGACGCGAACAACAACTCAACTATCGACATGTATGACCCGAACCATTACTCATATGCGGTCGAGGACACAATGTATCAGTCAGCGTCTGTCATCCGAAGCCGCCATGGTCCGCCTAACAAACGCCTCGGGGACGCTGAGATTCAGGACTTGCTGTCTGAGCTGGATCTGAATGCGTACGCCGGACGCCTGGAGCTTCAGAAGAAGGGTCCGAAGCTTCTCACCCTTGAGTACATTAAGCGCGAGCTGCGCTACCCGTACTTTGACAAGCGCGAGAAGTATCAAGACCCCAAAGATGAAGAGCTCTTCTTCTTGCTGAACGGAGAGACGAAGGAGACTCTTCGTCTCGGCATGATTCTCCCATGTACGCTGCTGCATATGGCGGGTGAAGACTTTGTTCGCGTTCGGCTGCAGAACGGTATTCGAGCAAGTCTACATCGTCAGCACCTGCCAGACTACCTTCAGGACGTTCGCCCTCAAGCTTTCCCGAAGGGCATTACGGTCAATGCTAAGCTTCTCAAGATCGCGCAAGATCGTGATGGACGCTACGAGTTGCAGCTCGGGTGCGACCGCAAATCGATCATCAACATGATCATGTGTTTCAACCCGCACTTGTTCCCGCGATACACGGACACGAGGCGCGTGGAGGTTGACAGCGCCGATCGCGCGGATCGCCTGATCAACGAACCGCCAGCAGAGGATGAAAAGCCTATTCAGTTTGCGCCATCTACTCGTGGTCCGGGTGTTCCGTCGCGAAGAAAGAAGCGCCAGATTGCACATCCAGTGTTCCGGAACATCAACTGTCAGACTGCGATGCAATTCCTTCGCGAGCAGCCCGTTGGCGAGGTTGTGATTCGCCCCAGTACGCTGGGCTCGGACCACCTCACATTGACGTGGAAGGTGCTAGATGGTGTGTACCGCCACTTTGACATTCTGGAAAAGGACAAGCCGTCGGAGGCCCGACTTGGACAGAAGCTTGTCATCAAGGAGGAGACGTACGAGAATATTGATGAGTTGATTGCCCGGTTCGTGGACCCGATGAACTCGTTGGTGGACGATGTGGTGCGCTACAAATACTACAAGAAGGCGCAGCTGGAAGAGGTGCAGGAAGACCTGATCAAGCAGAAGAAGGAGCACCCGTCGCGTATTCCTTACGCCATCCACGTCTACAACAAATTCCCGGGTTGCTTCTCGATCACGTTTATTGCTCGTGAGACGCCGCACAGCTGCCACATGGAGGTGAAGCCTGGCGGGTTCCGTTTCTTTGGTCGCATCGAGTCCTCGATCCTGCCGACGCTGTCGCAGGCACTGCAGTTCTTCAAGATGAAGGCTTTGGTGGCCCCGTCTCGCCCAAGTCGCCCAGCGCCACCCCTCCCTTCAAGTACTTCGAGCGCGCCGTTCGCACAGCGACCTGGCCCCCCGTACCCGCCTGCTGGAGGAGATCGTGGACGACCAAGCTCTCGTTGGGAGGACCGTCGTGGTGGTGGCGGTGGTGGTGGATACCGCGACGATGGCCAGTATCGTCGTGATCCGGTGCCGAGTGGCGGTGGACAGCGCTGGTGAGCGCAAACGGGCTCACGAGCTAACCGCGTTGAGATCTGTTT
The DNA here is from genome assembly GCA_024867545.1 of Phytopythium helicoides. Classification (NCBI taxonomy): domain Eukaryota; phylum Oomycota; class Peronosporomycetes; order Pythiales; family Pythiaceae; genus Phytopythium; species Phytopythium helicoides. Next base: position 460,082 of record JANFNE010000011.1, on the reverse strand, counting down.
GAAGCGTGTTCCTTCAATGCTCGGCCAGAGGCGACCGCCTGTAGTAGCAACGCACAATGACAAACCGTAGAAACAGAAGTAGCTCCTCGTTCGCGCAGGCGAGTTAGGCAAGTTGGGGCCGAGCAAAGTACACATGAACCTTGGTTTCACCACAGCACCACCACATTGCCTTGGCCTTTCACCAGTAATTGGTTCTCTATTTCATGTACATTTTGTGGTTCGTCTTGGCACTGGCAGAAGCAAGCATGGCGGGGCTGAGCAACGCCGACTTCGCGCGGCTGTTCCGGCAGGAGCTGCGCGCTGAGGCCGCAACGGCTGCTGCCAGCACTCATGCCGAGGACGTGGACGCTCCGCCGACCGGTAGCGCTGGCCTCGGATTTCCGCGAGCCGCGACCGAGGAGCAGGGCCGCGCCGAGTCGGAGGAGCGCGAGACTCCCGCTTTCGCGCGCGGCGGCCTCGGCCTGGGAGCGCAGGAGGTAGGCGAAAAGCAGGATGCGAGTGTGAACGCGAGCGCCAAGCCCAGGACCAAGCCGCGCGCGACGTGGGAGAAGCACACGACGGGCTTTGGGTCCAAGATGCTGGCCAAGATGGGCTTCTCGGGCCGCCTGGGCAAGAAGGAGGACGGCGTGTCGGCTGTGATCGAGGTCAAGCAGCGCCCCACGCAGATGGGTATCGGCTTTGGGGACTTCAAGGAGGCGAGCACGCTCAAGCACAACCGCAAGCTGCAGCGCGAGCTGCGCGGCGAGGAGGTGGGCGAGGATCAGGAAGATGACACCGTGACGCTGCTTAAGGAAGACGACTCGCTCTGGCGCAAGCGAAAGGTGCCAACCGGGGAGAAGAAGAAGTACAAGCGAGCGGCTGACCTCGCGCGAGAGGCGAATGCGCACAAGAAGAATCGCAACGATGTCGTCCTTGACATGCGTGGACCGGACGTTCGAGTACTGTCTGGCGTATCCTCGGCTTACGGCGACAATGGGCGCCGCCTCGAAGAGGCTAAGCCTAAGCTCGGTGACGAACTGATATACAACGTACGCATGGTTGTCAACTTGGCAGAAGGTAAAATTTACAACCTGACACAGAAGATTGAAGTTGATACCGAGAACATCAATGGTATGCAGAAAGAAGCCAAGATCATTCAAGGGCAACTCGATTTGGACGTTGTGCGGCTACGTCATATCCAAGCAATGCGAGCTCAGCTACAGCAACTAGAGCAGATTCGAGAAAACGCTCTAGAAGCCACTACAGTTGAGCCGATTCTATCGCATTTGGGCCACATTCGGCGCGAGTTTCCGGCAGAGTTTGAGGCTCACCGTTTGGTGCAGTTAATCCCGTCGCTATGTCTCCCTCCACTTCGAGCACTCTTAACGGAATCCGATCTCCACGATCAAAAGAGTGTTGCTGGCGTAGTCGACCAGTTCAGGCGTATCCAGATCTTCTTGCTGAAAATCCATGAGCCGGAAATGGAGGAGAGTGCCAAGCGGACGATAGGGGTGTTCCCCGTTATTCACGAGCGAACGAACGAGCTCGCTGAAGATATCTACAACTTTGTTTTGGAGGAGGCCCTGTGGCCGGTGATGGTGCACTATGTCAACGTGCAATGGGATGCAAAGCGCGCGCCAACAGAGTGCATTAATCTTTATGCCAACTTGAAGGCACACCTAACAGAAAGCTTCGAAGACGCCTTCCTGTATGACCTTGTTCTCAGTCGGCTCAAGAAGGAGTGTGCGCGATGGGACCCACGCTCAGACCCGACGCCAATTCACGACTGGATTTTTCCGTGGGTCACCGTGCTTGGGACTTCATTGACTCCAATCTACCCTGAGATTCGACTTGCAATCTCCAGCGCGCTGAATCAGTGGCGTCCGTCAGATTCATCAGTGCTAAGCGTCCTTACTCCTTGGAGAGATGTCTGGGGCGAACAAGAATATGCCAAGTTTACACACCGCCACATCGTTAGGAAGCTCATCCGGTGCCTGCAGAGAGACTTCATTGTTGACCCGCAGAATCAGCAGCTGGAACCTCTGAAGTGGGTTTTAGCGTGGCAGAGCGATTTACCGGAGCGTCAGTTTATCGCACTGCTGGAGGGCGAATTCTTTCCGAAGTGGCTGAAGACACTACGCAAGTGGGTAGTTCACGGGGCGAAACTGGACGAACTGGACACGTGGTATTGCGGCTGGAAGTCATTCTTCGAGCGGTTAAACCTGGCGACAGAGCCTCGGTTCGCCGTTCATTTCTACAGCGCTCTTGTGCTTCTTGAAGCGGCCTGCGACTTGGTCGACCTGGGCGACAATGACAGAGGAGGTGTCGTTCCAGATCTGAACCCTCGCGCGCCTCAAAGCTACCAAGACGCATTAGTGGCTGCGAAAAAGGACAGTGGTGAGGAAGACGACAGGCCATCGAGGCAGTCGCCATCGTTCAAGGCCGCATCACCCCGCAGCGTTTCGCACGGAGTCAATCTGCGGGATGTCGTTGAAAGCCTGGCGATCGCCAACAACCTGACGTTCATGCCCAAGGGCATGCACGATGGTCAGCAGGTGTATGCGTTCGGCAAGCACAGCATCCTTATGGAGCAGGGCGTGGTGTTCATCGAGGGCCCCAAGGGTGTCTTCAAACCCATCGACATCGAGCAGCTCGCCCCTCTAAAATGAGTCATTATGTAGCCATCCATCGAACTTAGCGCTTGCTTCACTGTAATAAAGTAAAGTGCAGGTTTCCCCGTGTCGTCCGCCAGTTGAAGTCTTTGGCATGGCGGAGCAGCGGCTGGCGGCGCGGCTGGAGGAGCTGCGCGCATTCCTGGCGCGCAGCAGCGCGGCCGACGGCGTGGAGGAGCTGCTCGCGCACCTGCGGGACGACGCGGCGGCGTCCATGGGCGGCTCGCGCGCCTCCGCCGAGCGCTGTTTGCGGCTGCTGCTGGGGCAGGAGACGCGCGGAAAGGACCCGCCGAGTTTGCTCGCGTTTCTGGACGCGTGCTCGGTGCTGGACGACGATGCGAGGAAGCGCGAGCTCGCTCAGGCCGCGCTGGGTGTGCTGCAGCTGCTCTCGTCGCTCGTGGAGGCGTTCGGGAAGCACCGAGCGATGAGGAAACAGCACGCCATGGCGCTCTACCGGTGCTGTCAGAGCACTGCGCGCGCCAACGAGTCCAATAAGGTCAAGGCGGAGGCTCTAGCGGTGAGGAGTGGCTTTATGCGTCTTTTGTGAGGGTGCGGAACGCGGACTAACGCGATTTGAATGTGGCAGGTGATCATCAACGTGCTCGAAGAGTGCGGTCACCTACTTTCGGCGGCAGATGTAGAGCCCAAGGTGTACGCGGAGAAGCTGTTCTACGACCTGCGCTTCGGGAAGGCGACCCAAACTGCCAAGGTGAGAGTTCGCTAGTTGTTCCTCTAGTTAGCTGATCGCCACACTAAGTTTGGCCGTTCGCTCGAAATGTAGGGCCAAATGCTCGCTGTATTAGGGAGCATGGCGAAAACGTTCCGCGCCGAATTGGAGGGCATGGCAGAGCCGCTCATCGCGTGGACCGAAAAATCGTTGGATCAGCATTTTGCTGCTGCATCACCCCAGTTCCAGATAATATCGGGACTGCTGTTCGCCCTCGCTCGGCTTGTTGCGTTTGATCCCGAGCGATATGAGAAGGAAGCCGAGGCGCGAAAGAAGATTTACTCGTAAGCAAACTAGTATTTCCTGGCCAACGCATGAGATGTCCACGCTAACGTGTGGCCTACCTCCCAGTTATGTTCACTCAGTACTCGCAGCAACGGTCGCTGGAAACTTGTCGCGGTACCATGTCACAAGAGCTGCACTACAGTTTTTAACGCAACTTGCGCACAGCTTCCGCGAAGAAATCGCAGAGAACGCGTACACATGGTTTACATTCATGAAATTTTGCTCGACAAATGACAACAAAACGGTAAGTTCGCTGTTGTTCTATGGTTCTGTCATGTACCTCACGTGTATGTGATTGCTGTACCACGCGTCACACTCGCACAATATAGATTCGGGACCACACACCTGCATGTGCTGCAGCTGTTTTGTGCGAGCTAAACCGATTCCTCGTCGCCAATCAGACCGACGCAAACAAAAAGTCCCTCAACCGAATGCTTAAGGATGTACTTCCCAGTATTACGAACGCTGGTGTCAGCAGTGCAGATGTTGGGTTTTCGATCAATGCTCTCGGCAATCTCACGGGAAGTATCGCCACATATCTTGGCCATAGTGCCCTGATGAAGATTGAGGAAAAGCTGCGAAGCTATGGGGAGGCCTTGATGACAATGAATGAGAAAGAAACAGCGAAATCGTGGTCCCTTTTCTCCCGTTACGTGAAGTGTACCGGAGCATTCATTCGTGAGGTGAGCTGTGAAATGCATTGTTGCCGGTGGTGCAGCGGAAACTAAACTGTGCTTCGTATTATCTTTTATAGGCACATTCCAACGATCTAGACGACAACTATATCGGTTTTGTAGGTGACATCCTTTGTCATGTATTGAATGCGTATCCATTCTGCGCCTGGGAGACAAAGTCGATGATTTCCTCGAGCTTCCTCGCAATATTCAGTGCTATTAGCAAATGCACTGTAGTAGACACTCTGATTGACCGCGTTGTCTACCACACACTGCTGCTAAGTATGTCCACCGTGTCAGACCCTACTCAGGTACTCGATTGCAATCTTGTTATTCCTATACGCAGATGCAGTACTGATCAGATGGCGGTTTTCTATTGCAGGTCATGTTGTACCACCCCGAGACAGGAAACGAGGTGGTGGAACTAGTCTATAGCTACATTGACTTTTGGATTGCGCTTCTTGGCAAGCCTCAAGCTCCAACATCTTCGAATCAAAGCACAACAAGCCAAAATGACGGGGTTAGAATCGAGACTTCGTGGGAAACCCAGCGTCGAAAGATTTTGGATGCATTCATGAAGAGCCTCATAGATCTAATTCAGAGCTTGGATCTGTCGTATTCATTTGAGACACAAACCACGGTTACAAGCAGTGACTACGGAGGATTGAAGGTGCGTTAGCCTCTGATGCTGCACTTACTGTGAGCAACTCTCACTTTAGATGCTTGAATTGGAATATTAGCCATCTATCCCACGAGACCACGCCATAATACTCAATCTTGCCGAACTGGTGGAACGAGTTTTTCCGCGTCTCGACCAACGCGCGATCACTCCATGGGTCCGTGTCTGGATTCACCGATGATTAGGCCTAGAATAACTGCTGACACATCTTTGCTGTTCAGGTTCCACGCATTCTCAAAGTCGTTGTATCGGCAGCTTTGGCACTCCCATTGATCTCAAGCTACTATCGGATTGGTGCTGTGCTCATCGCTATTGCTGAGGAAAGAGGTTACTTTCACGATGAAACTGGATCTGGTGTCACGGAGGATTCATCAGAAGCTAAAGCTCCTCTATTTCCACTTCGTGGGTGTGACAAGTGATCAACTCCGTTTTTTTCAAGACGAGCTGCTAGTTGCGAGTGCAAAGTTCATACTGGCTACTCCTGTTGCGTTGCTTGATACAGATCAAGCCAAAGCCGCTATATACGCGACTCTTTCCCTAGGAACTTCTTATCTCCCAGCTGCTGAAATCTCACTTTCGGCGCTTGAAAAATGGCAACGTCAAGACGGGTCTCGACTTCAATCGATTCTAGAAGACGTGATTCCTTTGCTTGGACCTTATCTCGACAAACGAGCTGACGAGGCACCAGAAGTATTGAAGAGCACAAAAACTACGGTACCTATCAAAGAAGAGGATCGAGGTAACGACTACGCGAGGCTACAGCGACGCGTATTGATGTTTCTTGGTAGTGTTGGTGGCATAGCATCAACAGTTATCAGTCGGCCCGCTGAGAAGTTACCAAACATATCTGGAAGAACAGGCTTATCGTCGGAGGAGCTGATTTTATCACTTAGTCTTAACGATGCAACAGCGACGATTGCTATTGACGGGATCATGCTGGAGATTGGTGAGCTAGCTCTTCGCGCGACGGAGAGACGTGTCAAAGTGAGTGCTTGTGAGACTTTCCACGGCATGGTAAGCTACCTCTGTGGTAAAACAGCGACCCAACCTCACACAGCTGGCTCCAAAACATCCTTTTACGGATTATGGCGTGCATCATTTGCAATTGTACTCAAGCTGGCTATTGACCCGGAAAGGATCGCTCGTACCCTATTTGAACCGCTATTATTTCAGCTTGTTCGGTGGCTGTCGAGCAGTGCTGAGACGTATCCGTTCGAGTACGCTGACATCCTCGATTACTTAATCGGGTCGCTCTCAAACCCTTCCAGCTCAGTACGAGCAATGGCATGTAAGTGTATCACAGCAAGCTTGCGTGTGACAGTTGACACTCGAAACGCTCGTTCTACCGAACGCGCTGGAGAGATATTTGGTCGTCTCTTTTCATTGTGTAGGCATCCGAGCATTGTTCAGCGAAGTGGATCCGCGATGACAATCTCGCATTTCATGAGATCTTTGGGTGAAGCTGACCAATCCACGGTGAAGACATTTGCGGTCAAGTGCTTAATGAGTCTGTTGGTGGCCCTGCAACTTAGTGATCGGGATACCAGAGTGGATGCTGGTGGTAAGTTCACTTCGCAAAACTTGATCAAGAGAGCGATCCGGAAGATAGAGCACGAGATAGCCCGGACTCCAGACTTGTTTCTTAAAATGCAAGGAAGCGAAAGTGAGATGTCGTTGGCAGAAATAACCAAGTGGCTGTTCCAGCGGATTGCTGTGCGTGAGCGGACTTTTCGTACGGTGTGTCGAGGCACGTTCGTCACACTGAGTGCCCTCGTGTCGGGGTCGAGCTGCAAGCAGTGGATAGCAGACTATGCAGCTTCAAGAGAAATTCCACTCATCGCAGATATCATCATCCCTATCACAACAATTGCGAACGCATTGGCGGCAGATGTAGCCGATGATCGGGTGTTGGAATGGATGGAAACATTTTGTGCGTCCGTCGAAGCCTATACCTGGCTCACTGTTGTACTGGAAGGCGCAGCAGACGAAATATTTGAGCGTGAGCAGCAATTTAAAACCACAAACGTGAAGCGAAAGCGAGACTCTGTGGCTCTTTTGCAGCACGAATCGACAAAGGAGAAACCAACTCTCAACGAATCCATTCGCATATTCTTGAAGTTTCGGGTGGGACACTATCAGCAAGCAGCTCTGGAATATAAAATGCACGAGACCGAATATTACGCAGAAGGACTGTCTGTCGTCTGCGAGTTGGCTTGGTTGGCACTAACATCTAAAGAACAATCCTTCATCCAAGCCCTCGATCCAGAAAATCCAGCGATAGTGGCCGCGGTCACGGAGAAAGTTGTGGAATTGCTAAAAAAGCCGCAGACAGAGCTAGCTACCGTTGCCTCACTCGCAGAAATCAAGCGACATTTCGAAGGAATTGTTCGTCTGAACTCTCTGTGGCGAGGCGAAGTACAGCGCCTTTCACTTAATCTTGGAGACGCCCTCGAGCGTTCATTAGATTGTAGTATGCCTCAGAAAGAAGTGGAAGAGCTCATTGACTCGACAGCTAAAGTGTTCTATGAGGTACTGTGGCTGAGGTGCTTTGGGTGATCGAAATGAGTTCTAATCAATCCTTGCGTGGTTTCGTACAGCTGGTTGAATTAGATGTGGTTAATGTCGCGGATGTATCAAGATTCGGCAATGTTTTCTTTCGTGCGGCGGACTACTTCATGAAGAATAATGCCAGCCTCCCTGACTACTATGCTTCTGTCGTGGCGGCAATCAAGGTACGTTAATTCTACCAACCGTGTATTCGTACTCTGAGTCTAATTGTTACAATCAGACGGCGAGCGCATGCGGTTTTGCGGTTACTACGATCTTCACTGATCATGAACTCATGCGCCAATGTGGACCAATGTACAATGACATCGTCCGAGTCATGTCGTTCGTACCTGTTTGGCGCGTATGCGCAGACGCCATTATAAAGGAAGCTTGCACTAGTTCTGAGGTATTGAGTGCTCTCATCGGCGTTACTGGTCTGGTGGCCAGTGGTAAAGTTCTGAAACCGCATACTGTGAAATGGGGACAATTTGCCCAAAGCATGGCATCTCAGCTTCCTTTGTTCGTGCAGCACATTTCAGATGCACAAGTCAGGTTCCCAGAAGCTTCGGAAGATGCTGGAGTCATTGAGTTACATGCTGAAGATCATAGAGAGCACTCCACAGTCTATGCTTGTGGAGCTTTGTGAGAAGCATTGCTCTCAGGTATCTGACGCAATAATGGGGATACTCTCATCGCGAGACTACATCTACTTGGTTAAAGTAGATGCTATGCGGGTATCATCGACGTTGCTGTCAATCTTGCGATCGAGCGCGTACGACGGTGCTGTGCACGCAAAACTACTTGCTTGCTTGCAGCGTTTTATGATTGCAGAGTTCCCTATCAATCGCGCGACGTAAAACACAACTCGAGAGACTATGATGTTTTCCGAACCCTGTTCTTGGAGCTTCTTACAGTTGTTGAGCGAAGCGGCAACGGATTGTACTTACGACTTTTGTTCCCTTGTCTTCGAGAAGGAGAGCAACATCTCTTTTTCCACGATATTCAGTCATCGCTCGCAAGATTCTCGGAGTCTATCAGCATTCAGGCAAGTGAAGCATCTCGAAGTGATTTAGACCGTTCGCAACATCTGAAGACAACCCTGGATATACTTCATGATCTGACTGGGATACTGCTGGATCCACTCGAACAACCATTTGTTCGGCAGCTGATCCTAGACCGGGTGTTCATTCCGTACATTGAGCTCCAGCCACCTGAAACAATCAAAGCCTTCTTTTTGAGCAAAGATTCTACGACAACAATTGTCATGTTGACTCGTCTGACCGCGGTTGCATCTGCAGCCATTGATGCGACTAAACAGCCCGATTTTGCAGTTGCTGTGGCATTCCACATGCTGGATATTCTTTTCGGTTTGTGGACCCCGAGAGTATTCGTGGCGAGCTCAATGAGGTGTTCTTGGGCCACAAAAATGGGAAAGGTCGCGAGTTTACAATGCTTGTGTGCAAGAACGCGAGCAAGACTGTGACAACGAAGGTGAATGCATCTGATGACTCGCAGATCTCTCATTTCATACGGTGTGGAGCATATAGTTGCTTACTGACAGCAGTTTCGCGTACTCAAAGGCAGGAAAAGTTCTTTGATCAGCTTCTATTTCAAAGTGGCGTACTGAACAACATCATCGATTGCTCGTCCGAGTTGGTGCTTAAAGCAGCTACAGACGCATTCAGCATTATTCCGCTGTCTCGCTTTTCGCCGTGCACACAAGCCAACCGCGAGAGAGGTATCGATCACAGTTCAAAATCTACGGCAAGGCGAAATGGAAGTAGCTCAATCTCGCAATCCATTGATTTCTTCAGCGCAAGCAGTTTGAGCCAGTTTGACTCATTGGCGTCCATCGACGCAACGCAAGTGGCTGTTGACGAGCATTTGGCGGTATTGAACTAGAACTAGACCCTATCAATGCACACCCTTGCATGGCAAGTTTGTTGAGAACGATTGTGGAGATGAAGACACAGTTCGGAGCCGCGTGGGATCCGCATAGCATGCCTACATGGATGAAGAAAATTCATGAAACAATGAGTCAAGCTGGTGTACATCTGAATGTGCGGCTCTTCATTACGAGATTGATCCTAAATGCCCCGAGCATTTTTGAGCCCTACGCTTCTTCGTGGTTACCGTTGGTGTTCAACACGTTAGTGGAGACTGGGATTTCTACCAATGCCGAATTTCACTACCTTTTTCGGGACGTCTGTGTGTTGGTTCTGGACACCTGGTCTTCTCTTGAAGAAGATGTCGGGAAAGACGAGTGTAGCCGCTTCATCAACACTTTGATTGGTCTCTGCCCGCACCCAAGTAATGCTGTTCGAGATGATAACATTCTCTTGGTGACCCGTCTCATGATACGCTGGAAAAAAATCATTGACATTGATAGTGAAATTCTGGTAGAGTTTCTCTTCAGTGATGAGGAAGAGAATACACGGGTCAATCGAGCCAAGCGCTTCACCGGGCTTCAGCTTGTGAGTGCACTCGTCAGTGCCCAGCTGACTCCATCACATCATGAAACTACTAATGCTGAACCGGGCAGGTCTTTGCGAGATGGGATCATGCTGGCAATGAAAGATCCTAAAGCACTTGTGTATACGCTTGCAGCGGAAGTCGGGGGCGTTCTAATGACTACTACAGATTATGGAAACTTCAGCAACATGCATGATTTCGCTAGCATTATACTTGATGCTTACAATCAGGAAGATTTTCAGCGATTCTTGGCGATTCTACGAAATGTTTCGCTCCACAAGCCTGAGATTATCGACAGTGCGATGCTAGGTCGATTAGTGTTTGTTCTCCCAAAGGCTGTAATGTTTGACTCCTGGGCACTACACGGAATAGAAGCAGTCGAGAATGCGACTCGGAATGGATCAGTGCGCGACGAAATTTGTTCGCACTTACGCGGTGTTTTTGATCGGTTCATCCATCACAGAGACGACAGAGTCCGCCTCACCACTCTTCGAGTAATTGAGGCTTTGTTGGACACTTTATCGGCACACATACTTGAAGTCATGTGCGCTTCTCCCTCTGAGGGTGGTTGTGGTTTACTTGAAGTCTCTTCAGATCGAGGAGACCCTGAATACCGCCGGCTGTTGTTCCAGGTCATCCAGAAAATCGCTGAAAAATATCCTCAAGATGAATCACTCTCAGGCCATGTCAGAACAGCGTTGCTCAACGGGTTATTCGATCAAGACTCACAAATCCGAGATCGAGTACTCGGATTCTGCTCAGCCTCAGATATGTTGCCACCAAAATCCGCCGAACGTCTATTAGAGTTATTTAACACTTTTTATGCTCCAGGCGTGGCTAACAGCTGGGCACTGTACTCGACAAATCTTCTACTTGAGTTGGCGCAGCAGTCAACTGACATTGATAATGTATTTTTCAGCAATTCGCTTTGCGACAGCGAGTTTTTGGAAGCCGCGATTGACACAACCACAGATTCCAAGACGCTAACCATGGCTCCTTTATTCTCACTTGATGCAGATGCTGCCACTACAGTAGAAACAGCCCATCAGCGAGGAGGGTTTATGCCAGGCTCTCTCAATACTTTCGATGGCAGTTCTCTATCGCAGCTGGTTTCGTCAACTATTGGTACGTTTATTGTAGTTTGAAACAATCTCTCTCTCTCTCAAGAATACTAATCCACTTTTGTGTCGACACCTAGCATCCCAGTCTGTGGGTCATCTATCAGTAGTTCCTGGACCCAGAAGTAATCTTAACAGGAGCCGAAGATTTGTCCAAACTCGCGGGCCTTCTGAGAGTAGCAAACAGATTCATTTCGGGCTTGGTGACAAGATAGCTCAGCGACGGTTCTTCCAAGAAAAACACAAAATTGCGAACAAAGTGATGAATGCGAGCCGCCAGCGAGAGCGCAAAGCGAGAAGTGACCACGTCACCTTACGAAGAAAGTACCGAGTTGGCAAGTATCCAGACATTCAAATATCTTTGCGCGACATCTTGTCACCACTCATGGTTCTTTGCGGTGCTCATCATGCCACTTCGAGCCGAATTTTCAGTGAAATATTTGGTTGCATTGTTGAGGCGAGCAGTCATCTTCTTGACCAACTCTTAACTGCCATTACAAGGGCTCTTGAGGAATCGAAGTGGTCCGGCGCGTTTGTCAGCTGTCTTCATCGCGCCTACTTCCGTTGCCTCGCAAATAGCAATGCATTGTTGGATCATTTTCAACTGTCGTCAAAGGTATTAGCCGAGTCGAGTCTTGGTAGTGGTGCTTACTATTCGGGGGAGTTGGTTCTTGAAGAGTTGCTGATTCACAACATGGGATCGGCCTCCACTCAAGACCTCCTCTCAAACAAGATAATAGCTGAGCAGTGGGATCAACTTCACACGATTGTTGGGACTATCCAGAAGCAAAACTTCTTACTCGCTATCGCGTCCAAGTCCTCTGCTATTGACGAGTCGAGGAAGGCGCTCGAAGCTCGCCTCATGGGTAATCTGCCGACTGCTATTGCTTCCTACGACAAAGCAGAGAGTATTTTGGAATCTCAGATGGAGATTACAGGTGAAAACTCCCCAGTCGCCGTACAGTTGGATGCTCGTAGATGCTATTGGCAGCGTCTAGGATGCCTCGAAACCCTGAATAGTTGGACCAAGCTCGAGCACGCTCTTCAAACCCGCGAGGTTGGAAGTGACAACTACGTCTGGAGTGAAGTAACGCCTTATTTGGAGCAAGCGGTCGGTCACAAACTTCGATGCGCGTTGGGATTCGAGACGACGACTTGTCGGATAGACTCAACCATCTTCAGACATTTATTGAAAATGCAAAGGTGGACCCAAAGAGATGGAAACTGCTTTGCTCAAAGTATGCTGTCGAGACAACGCTGGCTTATATGAAATTGAACGATCAAAGCCAAGCGCGAATCATTGTTGACAGTGTTTACTCCAACTTTCTGCAGCAGTGGCAAAATACAAACTCTCTCTCGGTTGTACCCCGACTCGAGTTGATGCAATTGCTTTCATCAACTGTTCAGCTGGACGAAGTGCTCACACTTGTGGGGAATGCAAGAGCAACAAGTACTGAATACCTCGGTTTGGTCGAAAAATGGGTGGCATCATGTCCGGAGGGAGGCGAAGGCTCCATTGCTGCGTGGTCTCAGTTCTTCCAAGTGCAAGACATCACAAATGATTTTATGTGGGAGCGTGGGAGTGACATAGGCCTGCTAACTGACGATGATCGGCGTGATTTTTCTCGAGCGAAGAGTGTTGTCATGCTTGGATACGCAAGCGCAGCACTCAGTAACGATATCATGGCTTTGACATCACGCTATCTGAAAGAATACCGCGAGCTCTGCAACGTTGCTCAACTGCCGAAAGTAAGTGTGGCGATGGTGGAAGTATTTGTTAGCCATGTGCTGAAGCTAGCGGAGCGTCAATTGCAAGAATCAGATGCAGCTTACAGCTCCGTATCGGCCGATACTATCGTTCGCTACTTTCAAACCGCCACAAAGCTGTTTGACAACGTCGATGTGCTTGAGTTGGTGCAGTCAATCTCGTCAAGGGAGCAGATAACTTTGAGCACTTTGGAGGCTCAAGCATTCGGAGATGCAGCTAGGTACTATATGAGGCTGAACTTGACCACGAAACATTCGAAGAGTACTTTTTGCGGTCACTGGAGGGTTTCCAACGCTCATGCAATGCGTGCTCCGAGCTTCATAAATCGAACAGCAACCACGGTTGACGGGGAGCTGATCAAACCTCGACTCGCCTTTATCAAATTCTTATCGGAGCTGCTGAGCTCCAATGGAGGCTCAAAGTGGGAAGCGATTGTTGAGAAGAAAGCGATCGTGCAGAATCTCGTCAACTGTGCCCTGGATGGGATGATTTGCGGGAGTCAGGAGTGTGCGACCTTTTTTCCGCAACTCTTTGATTTGATTGCGCCATTTCCAGACCTAATTTCCAAATTCGAAGAAAAAGTGCTCAGCGAAGTTCCGTTGTGGACAAGCTTACAGTGGTCTGCCCAACTTATGGCGCTTCTGAATAGCCAGACAGGGCAGCACCGTCCTCAAGATCCTGGAAAAGGTAAGTTCCCCATTGCACGTGTGTGATACATTTCTGAGAGAATTAATGGCCCGTTTGTTGGATCAGTTGGCTGAGCAGTACCCAGCTGCCCTCTTTTACGAATTCAAGGTTTCTCGAGGAATGTCAAACTCAGCTTTTGCTGTCGATGTTCGTCGTCTCGAGACTCTACTGGCAAACGCGGCAATGGAAAAATTTGTTGATGCTCTGCGCCTGTAGGTGATTTGTAGCGTCTTGAAATCGATATTATGTTGCTAATCGAGACTGTTGGACAGGATTCACCACCCAGAAATTCGATTGAAGGAAGGGTTACGCGAAGTTACTAAGCTGCTTGATGCCAAGAATACTCGAGAAGCTCAGCTCAAGATGACGCAAGTGTTCGATGACTGCTTCTCTCTGGACCGTTCTACTCTCGGAGTCCAGATTGGTCGCTACAATCGTGAATGGGCTCGAAAAGCTCGGCGCGATATTGAAAAAATCATGGGCAAAAATGCGAGTAACCTTACCATGAAGACAGTATCTGCAGCTCGAGACTGGGTAAGCAAGAACTTTAGTGTGAGCCCTGGAAATACGGGATTACTAGAGATATGAAAGCGCATCTAGCCGATTTTGCGGAGTGGCTTGACCAATTCGACCCATCCAAGCATCGCCTAGAGCTACCTGGCCAGTATACTGCGCGTAAGTACAACATGCTCAACACCTAGCAAAAGGAAAAAAAACTCTGGTCTCACAGTTTACATGAGTACAGGTTGGGGGAAACCAGATCCGTCAAGGCACGTTACGATTCTAAGCTTTGACTCGCTTCTAGGGGTGTTACCATCCAAGCAGTTGCCGAAACGGTTGATTCTCCACTGCAGTGATGAACGTAACTACACTTTTCTCGTTAAGGAGGCGAGGACTTGCGTCTCGATCAGCGCATCGAGCAGCTTTTCGGGGTTATGAACCATGTGCTTAGCATTGATCCACAGTGTCGAAATCGACAGCTATCGAATCGAACCTACCAAGTTATCCCGATGACCAGAGAGATCGGCCTCATTGAGTGGCTGGATGGAACGGCGACACTGAAAAGCGTCATTGAGGCACAGCTTCGCCAGGATGAACGTTGTGCACATTTGCTGAGCAATAAGCGCCAAAAGCTCGAGCTTTTCAACACGACTGCTGCCAAGACATACGAGGGTTTCCATCTAAAGCAGCGCGGTGCCAGTTTCAGCGCGAAGGTTATCGCACCATCTTCAAGAGACGTGAAGAAGACGTTTGATCAAGTTCAATCCGAGATTCCAGCTGACTTGCTACGCCGGCAGCTTCTTCGCTTGGGCTCCAGCTACGATACCTTTTTGACTATCCGAGACCGGTTTTTGTCGTCGCTAGCTGTGTTTAATTCGTGCTCTTACGTGCTGGGAATTGGCGACCGGCACTTGGACAATTTTCTCCTGGACTTGAGTGACGGGCGTGTCGTAGGCATTGACTTTGGAGTGAGCTTTGGTGCTGGGGCCAGTCTACTCCCGGTTCCCGAGCTTATCCCATTCCGTTACACGCGCCAAATGGACGCTGTATTCCTACCCTATGATGGCCAAAATCTCGTCGCCCAGGAGATGCAACGAGTGTTTGAAGCGCTACGAGCGAAGAAGCAAGTGATCGAAAGTGTGTTGAATGTGTTTTTGCATGAGCCACTGATGGACTGGCAGCAGCAGACGACAACGTTCCAGTCGGAGATTTACACCAAGACCAGTGACCTACCGACGCTAGTTTCTCAATCGATGACTGAATCCGACGGCGACAACTTTGAGGAGCCAGAGCCCAAAGCTCAGCGAACCTCGCGATCGGGTCGCAGTCGCGGGGCGGCGTCGGCATCAGCTTCAAGTTCAACAGCATCCACCATCCCTCTTGCCAGCAGTAGCATTGGAGGCGCGTGGCTGCCGAATGTCAAGATTGCTATCGCTCGACGCAAGCTCGACGGTTTTTCGCCTCAGACGTTGCTCAAAGAGGAGCTGTCGCAGAACGTGCATCTGAAGCCCCATCTTTCCAAGTTCCACGCGTTAGTGGATGGTGTGGGTGGTGGTAATGCGTCTAGCTCGTTGTCAGGTGAGCCCTCTGCGGAGCTGAGCGCGCTGGCACAGGCGCAAGAGCTTCTTGCGTTGGCTACCGCGCCTGACGTTCTAGGACGCACGTACTTTGGTTGGATGCCGTGGCTCTAGACTTGACAAGGATATCGGCACAGATCGCAATGACGTGGTTGATTGGGTCAAAGCGCGTGGCTCGAGCGCTGCGATCGATGCCACGTCGGCTGGCTGGTGGACCTCGACGTTGCAAGCACGCGTCTTTGCGACGTGTCGGAGGAAGTCACCTGCGCGTCACGCGTGGCAACATCTCGTCCTGGTCAAGAGACCAAGAGCCTGATTCAGGCACGCGTTCGCGGAGCTCGCGCGACTTGGCCGGTCTGCTCGAAAGAACCTTTGCAAGTTGAAGTGACTGAGCATGATACACAGACGTACAGTGGCGCCTCTTTTCAGGAGACATTGCCCCGAGTCTCACGAGCTGGTAGAATACAGTCGGGTGCTCTTCCCATTAGCTCGCGTCCTGCTGGCTCGAACGCCAGGAGCGTCAAGGAGCCGTCAGTGGTGTTCGCTAGCAGCTTGCTCCTCACCAAAGTCAAACGCCCTCTGCCATGCTGAAATTGTGCTGTCGACAGGCTGCAAGTCCAGCACCAAACCGGTGGACGCTGGTGACTCTCCCGCCCACGCCTCGCGAGGCCGAGCTGGTCAACTGACTGTCTGCGAAGTGAGGCAGTCAAGCGTCCAGAGCGCGTGCAGCTCGCTTCAGCCCGACGAACTCGCGCGGATTCGATGTGTATCGCCACTCATCCGCTGCAGACGAACGCGTTGCAGTTTATGTCTCGAGAAAAGTGGTGCAAGTCACCGTACCGTACACATCGAGCGGGTCCGATTCGATTGCGCGCAGACGGTACAAAATCGCCAACGGCGGATGCTGATTGGCTGGAGTCGCGTGCCTCCCGCGAACCGTCGCGAGACTCGCTGATGATTGGCCGGAGGAGCAATCTTTTGAAACGGATGCGTGCAGTCCGTGCGAAACCTGCGATCTTTGTTGGCACCCGCGAACAGCCGAGGTGATCACTTAAAGATTCCTGACAAATCAATGCGTGATCTACCTTTGAAATATGGTATGCCAGGTCCAAGGTGCAACCTAGAAAAGCGAGGCGACAATCTTGGAGCGCCGTTATTGACGCCCGCTTTCCCACGCTTGGCGCGTGGCTCGGCGCCAATCCGCCAGGCGTGGCGCGGCTCCGTCGCCTTCCCCTGGTCGACAGCGTGGCACTGGTGCAAGCGTCGTCCGCTCGCGGCCGGAGCTCTCAACTGGAGGCTCCGAAAGCGACGAAATGCCGGCCGAGAGCCAAATCTTCCCCCGCTGCTGGCGACGCTTTGCGGCCACACAAACAGGCGCTCCTAGACCCTGCTAGACAGCGGTTTAGCCGCCCCGTCGCCACCGGTTTCGGCGGCTGCGAGCCTGATTTTAGATCTATCGCAAAAAAAGCAGTCTCTAGTTGAAATCGCCGCGGACTGCAACCGCAGGTGCGCGCGATCCTGACATGAAGGAGATGCGTGAAGAGAGAGAGAGAGCCACTGCCACTGCCACCCGTGAGTCCGACCTGCCGCGTTCCAGCGATCCGCCGGCGAGTCCGGGGGAACCGTCGGCGTCCATTCCGCAACTCGCCCTCTGCCACTCAGCGCTCTCTAGGTCGCGCTCTAGGTTGGGCTCGCGCGACCTTCGCGCAACCCGCCACCCACCGCCGCCGCCTCCTCGCTCATTGCGCATTTCCCCACGCCGCCCCAAGCCGCGCGCTCCTGGACGAGCCGCACCGCCGGGACGCCCCGCGCGACTAGCTGACTGCGCCCCCATGGCGCCCAAGGACCCGCCGTCCTCGCCCAGCGAGGCCACACCGCTGGTGCGCGCGGCCGGCGGCGGCGGCGCCGCGTACGTCGCGGAGGTGGCCGCGCGCTTGCCGCCGCCGCGCGCGCCGCTGGTCAAGGCGCCGGTGTGGAAGTTCTGGGCCACGACGTCGCCCGCGCACCGCTTCTTCCTGCTGCTGCTCATGAGCTGCATCCCCTTCGGCGGGCACTTTGTCAAGGTACGGTGGCCAGGCGAGGGATGTGCGTCCGGAGAAGGTCGCCGACTGACGGATCTTGGAACCTTGTGGTGGACATACAGAACGGCCTGTCGTCGCTCGAGCAGATGATGCTGGACGACCCCGACTTCCCCATCACCAACACCATGTACGGTGCGCTCATCTCGGCCGTGTCGGTTCCAGGCATGTTCTTGCCGCTGCTAGGCGGACGCCTGCTGGACAAGAGTGGACACCGCAGCATCCGCTTCTTCCTCGTCTGGATCTGTATCGGACAGGCCATCTTCGCACTAGGCATGCAGATGAAGCTTTACTGGCTCGCGCTTTTGGACGCGTATTCTTCGGCGTCGGAGAGGGTAGCGTCGTCGTCGGCGCGCGCGTGCTCATCGCCTTCTGGTTCCGCAACCGCGAGCTCACATTTGCCATGGGCGTCAGCGTGGCCGTCACCAACGTCTCCAAGATGCTTGCCAAGGCGACGGTCGCTCCTATTGCGCTCTATTTTGGAGGCTACGTCCAGGCTCTTTGGTACGGCGTGGCCGTCTGCGTTGCCTCGGCCTTTGTCGGCTTTCTCGTCTGCAAGTTTACAGGCCGGCTGCGCCGAATTGTCAAGAGCCGAGTCCTAAGTGATGAAGAGCTCGACCCCGAGCTCCACTGGCTCAAAGAGTACGCTGAGAAGAAGCGCAGGAAGCACCGCTGGCGCCAGGCTCACCCGCACCACAAGCAAATGTCGTGCGAGAGCGTGCAGCAGTTCTCGCGCATGTTCTGGATCATCGCGCTGCTCCACGTCAACTTTATCAACGTTTTCCATCTCTTCCAGAATGTCTCGAGTAGTTACCTGTACCAGCGGTACGGATACTCGATCGTCAAGGCTGGCATCGTCAGCAGCGTGTCGCACTCTTTCGTCGTCCTCGCGCCGTTCATTGGGCTTATGATCGACCAGTTCGGAGGTCGGATGTTCCTGATCATTTTCTCCTCGGTGTTGTCAATCTTGGCATACGTGCTGATGATCTTCACAGAGGTGTCTCCTATTGTGTCGATGATGCTGATCTCAATCTGCCTTTCGTTCACGCCTACGATCCTGATGGCTGCGATCCCCAACTCCGTCAGCCGCAAGAGCTTTGGAACAGCATTTGGCATTGTGGAGATCGCGGATGCTATTGGAGCCACGGTGGGCAACTTGGTGATCGGCTACCTTCGCGATGACACGGGTAGCTACGAAGCTGATATGTTGATGCTGCTGGGTATGGCAGGTGATCACATTTATTCTGGCGATCTTCCTGATTTTTGATGATAGCCGCAACGGATGGGTGCTGAGTGCTCCAAGCAAGCGCTCGCGGGCTCTCTCCATGGATGACGAAGACCCCGTCGCCAACCCGGCGCTTGTGGAAGCTCGCACACTGGAAGACGGGCAATCCGGTCAATTGCACGGAACCCCAGAACGCGCTGTGTAAGCCCAACCCAGCCAACAGCACATTTTAACGGTCGGCAGTCCGAGCTGACGTACGCCGTTCCACCAGATCGTTCAAGCTCGCAGAAGCTTACGGACGATCTTGTTCGCCCAGGTGCTAACCTGGTCGAGATAGAATAGGGCGATCAACGGCCCACTCTGAAGTCGAGCTCTAAGGTGCAATCAATCACCTCAGAGGCGCGCATGACTCATGCAGCTGCTGTTTCTCGACAACGAGCACCACGAGATCATTTTGTATTATTTACGAGCGCTGTGAGCGCGCGGTAAAGTGACAGGGTGAGATAGGGAGGGCATTAGTCTTCTCGTGTATATTTAAGGATCGAATGAACCATTTAGACATCAAATCTATTTTTCTACTGTTCCTGAACATTTGTTATCGTTAGGGTCAACTTGGCACGCAATGCAGTTGAGCTGGAATATTCCGGCAGATGTATGCGTCTCGTGCGTTCGTCGATGACTGTGATCACGGGAAAGCTCGCATCGGGTCGTTCTCTGCCATCAGAAGGCGCTTCGGCAAGTTGTAGCACAACATCCGACACCTCAATCGGTTTTCCTGCGACCAAAAACTTTGCGAAAAGTCTCCGTTCCGTGGAGCTGAAAGTTTCCACAACTTTCCAAAACATTGCGTGGACCAGAGAATCCTTACTAAACGTCGCTCGAGTTCTGATTATGCTACGAAGTTAACATTCAAGTCGGAGAGACGCGAACGAAGGTTGAGGCCCGAGCCACAAAGTATCAAGCAGCGACTTGGAACGATAGAAAGCAAGCCGGAGCGAATCGAATCAATCGTGTCTTGATAGGCTTTTGCTTGGAAACGATGTTCTGCTGAGCTCTCTGCACTATGGCAGGTCGAAGAAGGATCGACAAGTTCGTTCCACATCGTGGTTGACAAGAACTGGAGAGGCAAGACCGCTTGACTACGCCAAGCGATTCCCATTATCTGGCCGAAGACGAAGAACCACCGTAAGACATCTTCGCGACTTGGGTGGTAATACCCGCCTTGAGTACAGTCAGCAAGGGGAAAAAGGAGGTTTGTGTTGACATCGAGCTTGATGTCCGAACATGGGCAGTTATCGGGCGTAAGGTGGTAGACAGGGATAAACAGCGGTAGCTGAGGAGATTGCACTTCTCGTAAAGCACATTCAAGTAATTGCAAGTACTCTACACAAGGTTCCACGGTATCGGTCGAGAGTGAAGTTGCGTCCGACTCGCCATTTTCTTGACCATGCGCTTCATTCATGCGCGGCCCTTGCTTATTCAACCCTATATACGTTTTTGCCTCCGCGGGATTGGTGACAGCAACGACAAAAGTCTGGAGTATTGGCAGGACATTAAATGGGCGAACCATTTCTCTCCTCCACTCAGATGAATCGTACGCTGTTAACTGATTCACAAGCTGCAAAAAAATCGATGCCGATACTTTTTGATCCGGCAGGAAGTACTTGCATCTGCTTGTCGACCGTATATTCTGGGTGTCATGTAGCTCCCAGAACGGCACACATGGAGGCGCTGAAGGATATGCAATAGTAATGATGGGTAGATCCACAGCATTAGAAGATGGCAAATTGCCAGTTGTGTCTTGCTCAGCCTCTGGGGCTGCTGAGACAGGAGTAGTTGTTGTTGACGACTTTAAGTCTTCTGTGATAAGCCGCTCCTTTGTGCACGGAAGAGTAGTGAAGTCAGCGATTTGGAGCAAAAGGAGTTTGTTCTTCTATCTGATAGCAGGGATGACTCAAGAGTAGCACTGAGCACAACAATTGCATTTTCAGTCTGAGCATCACGATTGTTTGGTGATGGCAATGACCCGTCAGCTGGGTTCTCTCCACTGAGCGATGAGATTGCTGAAAAGGAACGCTCATAGCTATTCCGTGCCAACGAAACTCGAATAAACTTATAAACATTGACATTCAAAACCATCAAAAATGCTGCTCGAGAAAGGAAACAACGACGTGGGCTTATTTTACCACTCGGACATTCGGCAAAATGGCTCTGTAGTTTTGTCTCAAATTCATGCTTCTCTTTATTCCAAGCACTCTCCACTTCTTGGAAAGAGAGCTCTAGAGGAGATGCTGCCCCTAGCTTTTCAGCTACTTTCTCAAGGAAACCCATGACGATAATATCCATGCTCGCAGCTTCTTTTCCAGTATTCCATTGCTGCTGACACTTATGGAAGTCCGAGTGGCTAATAGTGTCAGCCTCTCGATTGGTGGGCTTATCTTCTTTTTGTCGCCGGTGAATTGGAAATTCTTCAGTTTTCTTCAGCATTTCCTGGCAGGTTGAGAGGTTCCAAGATCCTACTACTGATGCAAAACCGCAGTCTGACTTTTCGAGACACTCATAGCTATCGCTAAGATCCTTTTCAAACCATAACAGGTGGTTGTACACTCCTAGTACAGTGCATTGACCTTCTGGAGTGAAGACAGTGTCTCCTTTGTGAAGACCAAACGTTTCTGTCGCTGTCGGACTTGAGTTGATTAATACAACATGTCCTAATTCAATCTCCTTAAGTACCACATTCCTCGATAGCCAACTTATGTAGAATGCAGCTCCAGCGCTGACTAGTGCATCCATCGCCGAGTTGTCTGAGTTGCGATCATAAAGTCCATCGGAAAGAACTTCTGCATCGTACGCAAGAAAGTATTGCGCGGCTCTCAATATTGACGTCATGGATGCATGTTGCGTTACAGTAGATAACCTGTTAACGCTCGGTTGCTGGCTAAGACTCGACGGAGGGATAAAAGTTAGTTGATCATCCTTGTTGTACAACGAAAAAGCCGGATACCACTTGTGTGACACTGGTTCATTGCCGGATCCTACTTTTCCGCCTCCTGCCTTGACATTAGTAGCTGCGATTCCTAAAAACTCGCCATTGCGGCTAAATGAAAGCGTCCTTTCAGTGCAGTCTAACGTTACCTGGATGAGGTCGCCTTGTTTAAAGATTTCACCGTACGTATGGAGCTTTGTTTTGTTGAACCAAACAGCCTTGTTTGCTAAAAATCCATAGCCATACGCGTCACTCCCAATGTAGTTTTCCATCGACGCCTGCGCTGTGCATATGCCAATGAATATGTTCTTGGAGATACAGACATCGATTCTAACTTGCCACTCGTGAACACCTTCTTCAAAACCAACAGTACTGCGCACTGAGTGCCATTTCTTGTTGATTGCGTTTTTTACAGTCAAGTTTTGGCTCAGCACCACAAGGTTCTTCCCCGCCGACAAGCGATCAAGCTCAAACATGGGCTCAGGTGGTGTTTGGACATAAACCTCTTTCAAAACACGCTCGCATGTGCTCTCTTCCTCATCTAAAGTGAAGGTTGGGATGTAGGACTGCTCCGCCAAAACTGCACGAATGCGATACATAGTATCTGATGCAAGATTTTGAAGCTTTATCGATCCTGGGCAAGAGTGAACCTGGGATGGTGATTTGATACTTCGGTGGTACGGCTCATGAATTGGCGTGCATGCTTCCACATGGAGAGAGACCAAGCTTCCACGATGATACTTGAATCCCGAATTGCTCTCATCTCCTGCATCCGAGCCAACTAATTCATCTTCAGATGGCACATCTTGCTTCCATCCCCAAGACAAACCTAAATGATGCGATGCTATATTGTTGATGCGCAACTCGAGAGGTGCATGGTTTTGGACTTTGTTTTGTACATCCATATAGTCGAACGGTTGCGTACTCCATGGTACATGTACAATCAACTCAAACAGTGCGCTTGTCAAGTCTGATGCATAAACGCAACTTTCTTTCTCGCGACGCCATCGCTTTGCAAGAAGTTCGATGGTGGTTGGTATCGGTATGATATCTTTAATATGGTGAGCTACATCTTGCAAACCTCCTTCCTGGACTGACATGCCGACTTCCAGTGTCTTCCAATCATTCTCGTGAGCAAAAATTTTCAGAACTCTGCACATTTGGGCAAGACGTTTTCGTGCACAATATTTGAAAACTAATAGAGTTGGATTCGTCATACTCAACGCAATTTTTGCAATGTGTGCAAGAAATGTAGAGCTGAAGCAGGTCGTCAGTAATATTTTCAAAAGTAATGGGGAAATACCTCCGTCTCGTTTCATGCGGCTGGTTGCAATTTCTGCAAATGTGATCAATACCTTGCTGATCCATGAATGCCATGTAGCATCATATCCAAGTATATATGATCGGGCCGAATAATCTTGCTGTTTTGATTGAGCGATAATATCCTGAGATTGCTGCTGTACAGAATCAAACAATGCGGCGAAGACTGGGAGATGAAGCTGTCCAATATCATCCGAATCATGCGGACTGCTTGCAGTAGCTAAATCAAACTCAATGCACAGCAACTTTTCAATCGTAATGTCCATCTGGGACGGGTACGATATGCCAGACTCGTCATCAGGGATCATTCCTGTAGGTTCGTTTGGGTGAAGCCCAATTAAGACTCTCACAAGGTTCATGAATCCCAGTCGGTCTTGACTCCACTTGGAAACTATTCCATACAAATCTGCATAACTGGTGCTCGTTTGATCGTGCTTCCGGGTGATAAATGAAAACAATACTTGGCGACAATACAAGACGCATAGAGCGGAGTCACTTGTGATGCACACCGGAGCAATGCTAGTCCGGATGTTGCTTTCACCTTTCAACGTTGAAGTGCTGTTTTGTAGCGCTAGTGCATCTAGTGTTTCGCGGGTGTCCCTTGTGTAGGATTGACGGTATGTAAAATACTCCCTTGTCTCTAAGTTTGGCTGTAGTTCATCATCCACAATTATTTGGTCGTTCTGTTTGTAAATTGTTCCAGCGATCTTGTCAATCCCACTTTGAGTATTGACCAGATTAGATTTAATAGTTTCGCTTCTACAGAGATTGCTATCTGTGTTGGATGCTAACTTTGAAGGAGTTGAAGTATCGACATTTAAGAGCTCCTCTCCATCTAGTGAACTCGTCCCAAGTGCTGCAACCCCAGAGTCAACAGTTGTGTGGAGAGCCATTTCAAGAGGAATACCAAGAGCGCTTAGTCTTTCAACTACCTCGCGATGTCGTATTGCTCTGGCTTCGATTTCTGAGAACTCATTTGATGTCTCCTTGGAATCTACGGCCGCATAAAGAAGCTGGTGGTGACTTTCTTCTCCGGAAATGATATTTCCACAAGGTGACACGCTTTCGTCTGAAATATCCTTTAAATCGGATCCAGCATGTGTTGTGTACAAATGTCTGGTCTCGTTACTGCTCCCTGCCTCAGCGTGAGCGCTTTTTTCATTACAGTCAATCAAAGGTTTAAACTCCGAAACGTCAGTCTTGCAATCCTCGTCAAGCTGGATTGTACTGGTTTTGATGGCAGCGACGACGGGCTTCAATCGCTGTTGGTCCTGCAAAGACCCGAGTTGTGGCCAATGCCTGAAGGCGTTTTTATACATCGTCTGAACTTCCTCAGGTGATTTTGTGGAGAGTAGAGCTGCTAAGTGGAGGTCCAATCACAAACTCAACCGCTTGGCAGACGCTTAGGGAAGCTGCAGGGAACATGGTTGTGCTTGCTGTTATGGCAGGCGCTGAAAATGCCACCCCTAGAAACTGTCCATTGAGAAGAAACTGATCTCCATACGATCAGTGTCGAGTAGCACCTCAATAACGTCGTTCACTCGCCACCGTCTGCCGTAGTCTTGTGAGCTTACATTCCATTTCTTGCAGCGATAACCGTCAAATGCCCAGCTGCTGGCATGGTCACCGACACCTTGTCCTTGAGAAGGATCGGCTACAAAGTCTCCATCAAGAAATCCAATTTGCATAAGTCCATCCGTCAACAGCACGGCTTCGTAAAACCAGAGCCCTGAGTTTGTTGTTATGCTACTTGTAGGTAGTTTCACTGTTGGGAAACTTTCACGCGCAAATGCTTGTAGTCCACATAGGTCCATCGAACCGGCAACAGACTCCAGAGGTGATTTCTGAACCAGCGGATGATTAGGTGGTAGCAAATCCTGCATTGATAAACTGAGTGGACTAGAATTTGCCGCTTCCCAAACCTTCCACTGTAGTGACTCAAGCTGTTGAACAAGAGTTTCCGGGCGATAATTCCATTTGGAGGTATCTTGAATTTGTTCCACAAGGCGCCGAGCATTAGTGTCATGATAAGACGACAAGGCTTCATCAGCTCCTAGCGCATTCTTTACAAAACTGATTAGAGATTCCGAGCCGACTCTAAAGAAAAACTGAGCTATCACAGGATTTAGAACAAGGAAAGTTGACCAACAGTGCGCTGGCTGACCTTCTTTTTGGAGCTGGCACATCAAAAATCGAATGAGTCGCGTTCGTAAATTCATATGTGTAACGCTGGCAGCAAGCTCAGACGAATATTGGTTCCACCTTGTTGCATCTGGGTGTTGCGGAAAGAATAACCCAATATTTTGCCAACACTTCGACCCCAAATGAGCTGCCGTAAAGCTCCTTATCGCCTCTATGGTTTCCTCATCCACGCCATCCACCCATGACTCGGATGTATGGCTGGCACTAATCCTACATATATTAGCTGGCAACACGTCTGGGTCGATGCTAGGATAACCTGATAAGATACCAATTGCGATGTCTAGATCTTCGCTGGGACTGCTTTCTCTACTAGAAGCTCTTCGTAGAAGCTTGACAAACCACGATTGCCATCGTCGACTTCTTGCAAGATTCTGGACAAGTTGCATGTTTGATAGGTTAACGTGGGACATTTGGCTCACCGTACCTTCTTGATCTCCAGGTTTGTCTACTTGAGAGATTCCAAAGTGTTTTGAAGTCTTGGTTTCTGTATGGCTATTAGGAGGCTCAAACTGGTGAAGAATAAGCCGGAGCAACTCGCGACGCTTTGAAAAAATACTGCTATCACCTGAATGGTTTTTGCTATCGCGCTCGAGCTTGAAGAGCAGTGCGAGGGGTGTATTGTCAGTGTCATTCCTCTCCAGACGATATCGGCGAACACACACTTGAACAAGATCCGAAATGTCGAGTTGCACATGTTCAGGTACAGAAGGAAGAATCTGGGACAGTATATCGCAAAGATAAACGGGAATATCTGGCTGTGTTACGTAGAAGCACTTGCAACGAAGCCGAATCAATAATGTTGCCCAGTCATTAGACACACAGTTGTAGTTTGTTGAGTTATTCTGCTGTTTCTCTACATTGGTATGAGAGGCCAAAAGCGCATGCAGCAGTCTTAATACATCACAGCACTGCTTCTCTAGAACTACTTGGCGGTTGCCTTGTAGTAGTGCAGATCCTCCTGAGGCTAAGCACCGGATGACTGCACACGAAATCCTCTGGCTGCTTACCCATACGTCGTCTAAAGCTGCTGTAAGCGTGAAGGTAGGCTGAGGCCTTGTCTTTGATAGTTCATCTACAACTTCTGTTGATTTTCCGGTGCTTGGCTCCAGACGACCTCCTACGTGAATCGTGGTCCAGTTCGATGCTTCGTGAAAGAAACTTTCCGCAAGATCTATTCCAATGGCCAGAGATCCAGCGAGTGATCCATTTAGAAATACCTGAATTGGTTCCTGGTGAGCGCATACTATTGTCGATGTGATTCCAGCGTCCAGTAGCAAAAGCAATCCTTTATAGTCTCTGATCTCCACACGATATCCGGGCCACTTGTAGTTGACGCAGCAATATCAAGTGCAACAGTGCGGAAGACACTTGCTTAACAGCTATGATCATCCCGATCGATGTCATAGTTTCCAGCAAGACAATGAAAAGACTTCGTCAGTATGTTGAAAATTAGAGCCGCCAATGGTCACTAAGCACATTTTCTCATCTTTGAAAATTGTGTTAGGGTTGACGTTTTTACCATGACTGTTGGGTATGAGAGTAGAAGATAAGTTGCCTTGGAATTCATTTAAAAACACCCAAAACGCCAGAGTGAGGCTCTTGGTCGCCATACTTGCTTTTGGCAAGGCGGCCTCATGGATACCCGTGTGAAACGGTACTGATGCTTTCGCAAGTCCTATTGGTTGTCGTCGAGATGCTGATACCGGCATTGCGTTACCCAATACGTACACTTTTGTTTGTTCTCTCCATCTTCTCACATAGTCGTCGTTGTCGACGCTTTCGGGTGGAAGAACTAATGAGTGAAGATGATACGATGCATCTGCAAGCTTTTCTTCCTCATCACATAGTCTAGAGAGTACGGCGAACAATGTAGCCATTAGCGTGTCAATACCGTCCTGAGTGATTGATGAAATCATGTGTTGTGGCGAATCAAATTCCAGTAGTGGTGCTTGTTTACAGAGAAATATTCCACTGCAGCCTTGTTCAGAATGCATTGAACCAGCTAACTGAAGGCCAATGCAGCACAATGCTTCCCAGGCAACGCTGATAGCCCTAGACTTACTTGAATCAACATCTGTATTCAGCATCTTTAGTAAAGATGGCTTGAGTTTGAGAGGCAGAGATGCAGTGGATAACAGACCACCCATGTAGCCCCTTGTGCCAACTTCGGTGGTTTGAAATATGCTGCATTCAAAGCCCGAATTGTCATGGGACATTAACAGTATTTGCGAGAGTATTGGGGCAATTCTCGAGCTTTTGATCACATTGCTGGCGCACTCATCAGCTATCTTATACCGTGACAACGGAACGCACCAAATGCGAAGTGCTTCTTCCAAATCAACGTCAGCAAAACCTGCACTACCGGCAATTGCTGCAGCTATGGAGTAGTAATTTGATATGGCTTGTGTGATTTCTGGCCCCCCAAAATGCTCCTTGTGCTCCATGTCTGTCCACAAGTTTGTGCTCAAAGATTCTGTTACCTCGCGAAGTAAGGAGCACCTCACTTCTCCAGTAACCAAACGCCTTAGTGCAGTGTTTGCTATACTAACGCCACAAGTAAGCAGCAACCTCCAGGGTTGACCGTCATCCACTACTTGAATTGCTTTGTCAGTCGCAGACGTGTTGACATTTTCTGCACCAGTCTTCTCTGCCAACGCTTTGTTGGTCCATAGAATGATGCGTTTGATGGTTGCAAGCTCATCGTCGAGGGGACTAGCTTGAACAGCAGACATATTAACAAGGTCACAACATAAAACTCCCAGTAGTGAGCCAAGCGCTGTGCACATGGCTTGTAACCAGATACATGGATTTTGGGTATCCTTTTTCTCGTTTTGAGATTGAGCGTCAGTGGTTTTGCACGATTGCTGAAATCTCCACAACATCTCATCTACAAGATATGCTGTCGAAATCAGCGAAGGAAGAGCCCGATCGATGACAATTAATCTGAACAATCTCGAGGCTTCAACTTCGCTGTCCCTAATATCTCGCAAAACTACGTAAATACTTTGGGTGATATCTAGTGCCAAAACAAGAAATGGATCATCAAGTATAGCGATGGATTTGCTTTGGGTATAATCGGTGTGAAGTCGTTTCATCATAGAAAGTTGAAGGTCTATAAATGCTGTAAATGTGCTCAAGAAAACATTCTCCGCAATCATTCGAGCTTGTACACCAACGCCATCACTCAGGTGTGAGACAAGATTGCCTAGTACGTGAACATACATTACATTGAGCAGCTTTTGTGGCCACTCTGTGGCTCTAAGCTTCAGTGTTATGTGCTCACTCGAATTGTCGGTTGCTCTTCTTTCACAGTGCGCAAGCAACTCTTGAACAAGCGACAGCAAGAGAACTCCGCCTTCTGAACATAACAGCAGCTTGAATACCGGCTTGAAGATCATATTCTGTGTATTGTATGCAGAAGACTAGGTGAGGACTCAAATTGGTGAGCTAACAGGACTACCCATCATTTACCTGAAGCAAATACTCAGCAAGAATTTTGATTCGTACATGCGATACTGTTGCGCTTCGTACAGAATCGACGATACTCAACAGGAGCTCACTTTTAGCCTCAATGGTAGAGTAGAAAAGGTGAAATCCAGACTACCAAATCAACGCACAACGTTAACGAACGTGATAGAGACCAAGTTCACGAATTCCATACCTGAATCGTCAGCGCAGCTTCAGTTTGAAGTGCCTTGAATCGATTAGCGGGTGGTATTGTGATTTGTGCTGTACTGTGCTCATCGACGTCTAAAGCTTCGGTCATACGCAACAAAACACTGTGCAGCTGAGGAATAATATGCTGAGTATTAGAGCCGCATGTCCCAGCTCTTGCTAGATTCAGTCGGAGGATTCGTAGCAGGCTTAGTGCTAATGCAATCCGTTCATCTCCGATGCGAGAAGGATCCATTTTGCTATTAGAGTCAACGAGGATGAGATCATCTAATTGTGAGAACGACCATTGGAGTAACTCGAGGATAACTTGGAAGGATTCCATTGAGGTGTCAATTGCAAACGGCATAAGTTTGTCACCTGTTTCTGCAAGGCCCAAATTTGCCTTGCGCTTACTTGAAGCCACATTAGAGTCAGTTTTCATATATTCTGAAGCAATTCGATCGATGTGACCAAAAACAAAGAGCAGCGTTTGCTTGGCTGAAGTTGGGGCAAACGAAGTATCTATCTCGGAAAGCTGCGCTGGCTCGTCATTATGAGCAAGCTGAGCTGATAGTCTGAGAACCCAGTCTGCTTGAAAGTCGTGGAGCAGATTGGTATCACTCTTCCAGTCGGTGTAAACGGACAACTGATTATTAGTACCAGCCTCGCAACGATCAGTCCTTTGGAGAGGATGGGCATTATGCTCAGCAACCGTTTTGTGGTCTCCGAATTCATGATGTTCATGTGGTTGAGCATCACAATCGTCTACCAAGATAAGATTATACTTGTCTCCCGCAGCTATTGCGACAGGCTTTAGCTTGCTCTGTGAAAATTGATCAATTCGCCCTGGCAGTTTTTTTGTTAGATTATCACCATGGCCGAGCCGCCCACTATCTCCATGCCCAAATGACCAGATTTCATGGTTCGCAGTGAGAAGAATAGTATGTTCACATCCGCCTTTTGCATCGATCACGACTTTGCCGTCCATGTCTCGAACTAGAGTCGGTAACTCACAGTTTTCTTCGTCGCCATGACCAAGCTTGCCATTTGTACCGGACCCCCACGTGAAAACCTGGCCAGTAGCTGAGATTGCAATAGAATGGTCCCAACCGCAAGCTACCTTAACAATATCTTCTTTTGCCTCGGCGAGCGAAAGCACAAGCGACGGTTTTACTCGTCGGTCGAAGTCACCGAGCACCGAGTACTGGAGGAACACCAGTGCGGCGGCTATCCTTGTACCCACAACCACACGCGTAGACGCGTCCTGAAGTTGTGCTGAAGAGCGAATGCTCCCATCCACCAGCAGCCTGAACCACTGAACCTTCAATTTCTTCACCGAAATACACCACCTCTTGCGCAACGAGCAGATCGTTTGTGTGACCGTGCCCACATTGACCTTGATTATTTTTTCCCCATGTGAATACCTGTCCATCGTACGATATTGCCATTGAGTGTGAAGCCCCGCAGTATATGTTTCTAAACGAAGAACTCCTGGTCTTGACGTATCCCCCCGACGTGAACTTGTGCGGCCACTAGTGACTATTGTCGATGGTGGTATTATTGTTGGATTTGATCGATCGAGGATGTCTCCAAGACCCAATCGACCATTAGACCCGTTGCCCCATGAGTACATCTCTCCAGACTCCATAAGCGCAATTGTATGCCCTAGACCGCACGAAACATCTCGAACCCGTCCTTTTGAAGATAGTGATTCAATAACTCGGGGAACATACTCCTTTGCCGTTGAACCGTGTCCTAGACGATACTTGTCTCCATTACCCCACGCCATAACCTCTCCGTTTATTGTGATTCCGATGCTGTGAGTAGACAGTGAATCCACCTTGGAAAACTTGATCCCGCGCGTCGCCTCAATCAACGTGGGTACAGCTTTGTTTTCTGTGCAGTTACCTTCTTGGCAGCCTGCGTGCGTACACTGCCCATGGCCGAGCTTTCCATGATCACCTTTGCCGAAACTCATGATGAAGCCACTGACGAATCGTCTTGATCTGATGGATACTAGGAGGCTCTGCGTGGGTGTTTGCAAGTTCGTTGAAAAGAGGCTTCAAGAGCTTAAAGTGACTTGTCGTGAAAGCCCTCTGATCACACTTCCAACATGAACTGGAGTGCCATGAGCACATAGCGGAGACGACCATATTTCAAACTGAGTGCTAGATATGCGGTTACAACTATGACTTGATCGACACTCGATAAACAACGGGCTTCGCTTAAGCCTTCATTACGAGCAACATTTTTCGCGCTCGAGCATTCCAAAAGCTCACCGAATAGCTCTAGTAGCTCCAAGAAGACGTTTTGTGGGGTCTTTGATTCCAGCGCGCTGCAGTCTCTATCGTCCTTGAACCCCAGAGACAGAGTGCACTGTGGCACCGACGCCAAGATGCTCGGTACTCTGTGCGCAAGTTGTACAACGAGTCTAGTGTTTGCTGGTACGCGTGAGGGTTCTCGGATTGACGCACAGAGCCGAAAAAACATGCGCAGTGAGCACTGTGTGGCCGTGTCAAGCTCATTCAAGCTGACCGGTCGCCACTTTGTCTGTCGTTCGAATTCCGCTCGTTACTGACACCTGTCTCCTCCAGCTCGTCTTCGTGTATAACTTCCACACAATGTCTCGGATCACCTCTTCCTTCTTTCTAGCAAAGCAAACTAGCCGAATGGAACGCCTAGCTCTCGCTGCCTCAGTGATCTCTTCCATCAGCCTTTCGGCACTGCTGAGTTCAGGTGTGGTCATCCTCTAGCTGCCTCTCTCCCCTCGAGCTCGCCTCTCGCTGCGCTACACGCTCCTGCCGCGCTCTCTCAGCCTCCAACGCGCGATATTTGGCCTCCACGACCTCCGGGTGCCGCAGCGCCAGCACCTCCATCGCAGCAATGCTCCGATCTTGAAGCGTCGCAGTCTGGTCGGGCCGCTAGGTTCGCTCAAACGCGCACTTAGTGCCGTTTAACACGTTACGAACCTTAACTGCCACGAGGGAGAGTCAACCTGGGTCCACTGTCGCATACTGAAACCAAGTCACCTGCACTTTCTCGGCCGCCCTCTTTCCCACAGCAAAAAGCAGCGATGGCCGACACGATGGCGGACGGCGCGCTGCTGTTCGCGGGGCGCCTGCTGAGCGTCAACAGCGCGAGCGACGCGCCGCGGCTGCAGATCAAGAAGGAGGCGATCGCGTTCCTGCAGCGCCTGGCCGCGCCGCTGGCCGTTGTGAGCGTGCACGGCGCGCAGGCGGCCGACAAGGCGGCGCTGCTCGAGAACCTGCTGGGCGCCACGACGGAGCGCGAGTCAGTGCTGCTGCGCCGGGACTCGGACGTCAGGTGGGTGGGCAGTGACGGTGGTGGGGCACGGAGAGGGAGGCTGACGGGGGTGGCGTGGCAGCACCGTGGGGAGCGTGCTCATGTATGTCAAGGCGGTGAACGACGCCAACGTCAAGTACCTGGTGGTGCTGAGCCGCCCAGACTATGGGGACAACCGCGTACGCATGGACGCATTGGCGAGACATGGAGAGTTGTGGTGGTGGACTAATGCGGGGGTTGATGGCAGCATTTGGAGATCCTCCTGTACTCCATCATGTCGGCGCTCAGCAGGTGCGAAGCGACTTCACGCAGGTTTGATTGATCAAGACTCATGCGGGACTGCTTGTGTTTAGTGTCGTGCTGCACGTTGTGGACGGCGAGCTGACGGACGAGGCGGTGGGGCAGTTTTCGTTCCTTGCTCGCGATGGCCCTGAAGACGACGCGTTGCCCGCGATGGGTACGTACACAACGTAGAATCCGGAGGTTGTACAAGACATGAGCTGATGGATTGCGCGTTTGCCAGTTTTCCCACAAAAACCGAAACTCATGTGGCTGCTGCAAAATTTGAGCACAAGCGTGATCAAAGAGCGCGTCGAGGGGAAAAAGATGACAGCTCAGGACGCTGAAGCAGCATATTTGCGCAATGTGCTTGCAGCGCTGCAGTCCGGTGACAACCCAAAAAACGCTTTGGTTTGCGAGCAGCTGCAGGCTGCGTTCACGGACCAGGTGTGCTACACCCTACCAGAGGAAGGCACAGATGCATTTTCCAAGCGAATGGAGAAACTCGTGCGCACTGTGCTGGAATCGGATCGCAATCGATATGCCAAGGGTGCTGTGCTGAACGGTCCATTTTTCGAATCGATTCTTGTATCGATGCTTGCCCATCGAGATAACGTATTCCAGGTACGTTTTTGTGGGTCGTCGATTAAGTATGATTTTCCGCTGAATATGCATTGCTTGTGACTGCCAGGCTTTTCGCGGCCGCATCTGGAAAGATACGATTCACAACTGCTGCCTGAACATCGTCGAGTCAGGGATTAAGTTGTACAAGCTGCGGATGGCGGAACGCCTCGGCAAGATAGTCGAAACGTCGGATTTGAACGGCTACAAACCGATCATGACGTCTCCTCGCACGCCACTACCACTAGTGGAGGTTTGTCACGGACCTATGAGTTTTTCCAGGCCAATGTTCGTTGCCTAATACTTGTACTCTGACGTTCTAGCTTCCGTGCGAATCTGATGAGCTTGAGCGTATCCACGACTGTGCAAGGCGCGAAGCCAAGAGTGTGCTTCGATCCATGCCTGTTCGCGAAGGAAAACTCAATTCGTTGCTGAAGGTTCGCGAACTACATTGTGTTTCTATGTCTATCACCCGCATAGCCTGACAACTGTTTT
Source organism: Phytopythium helicoides (assembly GCA_024867545.1). Classification (NCBI taxonomy): domain Eukaryota; phylum Oomycota; class Peronosporomycetes; order Pythiales; family Pythiaceae; genus Phytopythium; species Phytopythium helicoides. The sequence continues at coordinate 426,233 of JANFNE010000011.1, read as the reverse complement.
CTGCGGTGTTCACCAGAAACTCTTCAAGGACCTGATTGAGTCGCTGTACATTAAGATCCAAGACGAAAATCACAAGGTCTCGTCGGAAGCATGTCAGCAACTGCTTGGGACGCTGCATGCAGCGATGAAATCAAAAGTTGAGCAGCATCTCCAGCGTACTTCTAAGGACGACGAGGATGCCTATGCCGTTCAGTCCTCTGCGTTCAAGGTATGCATGTATTTGTTTAGCTTGCCGTAGTACGGTACCCGTTCGGACTAAACCACCCGTCTTGTTATAGCGTTTCTTTCATCACTACCAGATGCGCCTGTATGAATTAATGAGCGACTATACTGTCCAAGCGAAGGGGCCTGCGGCGGTAAAGAAGCTTCTTGAGATTGCTGTTCTCCCAATGGTTGGTTCTAAATTGTTACTTTATTTATTGTGCAGAAGGAAGAGCTTGCCTCATTTGCTCAGACAGTGATTCGCCTAGAGCTGGCGGACTGGACTGAGAAGCTGGAAAAGATTCGGCAACACGACTTGGATGGCATCCAGGCAAGATATTTCCTGAGTTTTGCTCAATGCAACTGACTTTTGCTGACGCTTTTGAGTGGTTTACAGGAGAAAATTGAAGAGCGCGAGCACGAAGTGGAGAACTCCAACATGCTCCAGCGGCAGTATCAAAAAGAGGCTATGAGCGCGCAAATTGAAGTCAATGAGCAGCTTGTTGATGTCGCGAAGCTTCAAGGTGTACGTATTTCAGCACATATCTTATATCATGGTAATTCAATTTTAACAATCGTGGACCCGATGCCTTAGATGCGGAAAGAGGCTCTTGACAGTGCCATCCTAAACTTGGACAGGATGCACGAGCTGGCCCAAAAGCAAAAAGATCTGCTTGAAGAGGAGGCGTTCGTCTCGGTACTTTTCAAACATCACCTCGAATTAAGTGTGTGGCATGAGCTGATCTCAAATGCCGTCGCTTCTGTATTAGATCCAACTGCCGTCCGAAAAGGTTATTGAAGCAGCGCAAGAAACTGAGCCGACCGAGTTGCAAGGATACCTTATCAAGCAGGGCGGCGGTGGCAACGCGTTCAACCCACTCGGTCGCAAGAACTGGAAGCAACGCTACTTTATACTCATCGGAGCGAGCTTAATCTATGCGAAAACCAAGGACGAGTATGAGCGTGGCAAGATCATCAAGGAATTGCACATCACGGGGTGCGTTCTGATCGTTTGAAATCTCGCGTTGGTAGTTCAATTTATTGACTGATCCGTCTTTTGGAATTCCAGCTGTCGCATCGAGCCTTCTCGCGACGCAGGCGAGGGTTTCAACATTATCCCGCCGGCATCTGGAAAGCAAGCGCATGTGTTTGAGCTGCACCAAAGCCTTTTCGATAAGAACTCAAAGAAGCGGTCGTCAACTGCAGACAGTGGTCGAACATTCAAACTGCGTGCTCAAAGCATCGAGGAGCGTGATATCTGGATTGACAAGCTCCGCAAAGCTGCGGGCGGGTACCGCTGAGGAGTGCGGTTGCGATGCTGAATCCACTTCAAAAGGGTAGCAGAGCCACCATCTAAGTGTCGATAAATATAAAGCGGAGTTTCTCGAGCTTGGCTTTTGCTCTAAGTCTTATAAGTGAGGCTTGGCGCACCTTTGGCCGTTGAGCTCACACGCAAGCTCTGGATACGCTGGATGATGACGCTTGTTTCTGTGTCGACCTCGACCTGGAGCTCCTCCAGCATGTGTGCAAGCTGCATCAGGAGCTGGCTGAGCTTCTCGCTTGCACTTTTCATCTCGCGCTCAAACGAAACGGCGCCTGAAACCTAGAGATTGCACGGTAGGGTGTCAACAAACTGTCGAATGGTAAGCAATTTCCAGGAGTTCTCGTCACGCAACTCACCGCCCCGTCTAGCCGGTAAGCTCTGATATGATGCAAAACTTGATCGGCATTTGCCACAAGGACTTCCATTTGCGACTTGAGCTTTTCAGGACTGCACGATAACCCTGGAGTCGGCATTCGGTGTAGTGCCGACTCCAACGAATCCCAGACAAGCTGTAGAGACTCTAGAGTCTGGGGAAGCTGACTGGCAGTATCAAAAACTGGGGAAGCCTGGGCTTACAAACTGTCAAAATTGTGCAGACATCAAACATTTTCGCGGCTCCTAACAGTCGTACCTGAACTGCGACGTGTGAATCCAGCTCTGCAATATGACGTTCTCTGTCCAACCGCAAAGTTGTATCGTGCAAAAGACGAAGCTTTGTCTGGAGCAGCTCCCAAGCTCCTAGCAGCTGGCGCTACAATCATATTGTCAGAGCTCGGATCTGTATGTAAGCCCGATGCAGAACAGTACCTGTGCCTCGCTTTCTTGTCGGCAGAAATGCGGCATTGCTTTTGGCTTCAATAAAGCAAAGTTGGTAATACAAAGACTGGAGGACCTCCAGCTCCTCTGAATTGGTTGCTTGTGGTAGTGTTCTGTGTGCTTTCGCAGTGTCGATTCGGTCGAAACCTCGCGCGCCATGTTGGTTGGATTGTGTAGCCCTATTTTTTGGTGACTTTAAAGTGGGTGACATCAATGTGGGCGACTGCTGCGTTCGGACGCCCGGTCCTTGGAACTGATGTTATTCTCTTTGGAAAGCAGGCCGTGCGGAGGACGACGATCTCGGTGGAACGTTGGCATTTGCTGAGATTGGTGCCGCTGCCTTGAGCGTCCGCAGATACCGAACTTGGATCCGAATGTCGTGGCTGCGGGGATAGACGGCGGGCTTCTCAATTGCGAATGTGTCTTTTCCTGCAACGTTCGGTGCTGTTTGCTTGCTCGATACGCCTCCAACCGTGCCTTCATGTCCATTGGGCCGGTAGCATCTCTTGCATCAACTCCGTTGGGCCCATCTGCATCTCGTAGGTGCCGCTTGGTACCAGCAGCAGACGGAGTCGAACTTGGTGCATTTTTCCGAGTGCTCACAGTTGACGACACAGATGCCGACTGAACTCGAGGGCGTGCTGGCTGTTCCACGTCTGATTGAGCATTGCTTGCTTTGTTACTCGTTAGCGGTGCCGTGCTTGTTCTGCTCCGCTGGTGGCTCGAGCCGGTTGCTGAGCTCTTCACCTGGTCTCGGTCATTATGCTGGCTTTGCTGTTGCTGCTGGGCTTCCTGTCGGGTCTTTTGCAGCGCCAAAGCGTAGCGAGACGCCACCACATTGACTGCAAAGCATGGGATATATCGATTGGTAGCGTCAAAACGACTGATCGAGTGGCCGACAAAATTGAACCAGGCATAGACAACATGCATAACTATGCACCGGACCTTTGGTCGTGCCCTGTGGCTTCTTCTTCTTCTTCGCGCGCGCATCCGTCGCGTCATTAGTGTCGCCGTTCATGACTCTTCCCGCGTTTTGCATCGCGAATCTTTCTCTACTAGAGCATGGGCGGCTTTCGTTTACTCCCTTTACAAGAACAAACCCATTCCGACTACTTACATAGCTTTCATGCACAGGCGCTGAAAATATCACAATGATCAATCCGCGATTAGCACCTGAGCTAGCTGCCTACGCATTTGCATAGCTGATAGATGACATGAGGAAGGTGCCGAGCTACCTGCGGTCCTCCACCGGGCTGACGTCCACTCCCCGCGTGAGCCGGCCGGAAGGAATCCCGCAGGAATTTCTGCTGCGTGACTTCAAAGAGAAGCGGAAGTTTCGCATGCTTTCACGCAAGCTCACCGTGTTCGTGACATTCGTGGGCGTATACGTGACGACGCTACTTCTTGACCGCAATATTGCTGGCCGTAAGTCATCCATCACCCATTGTCGGTACTTAACATCAAACTAAACTCTTCCTATCTCCAGGCGCTATTGTCCGAAGCATTGTGTCCAACGAGCTCTTGGGCCCTGGAGGTGAATCTGGCATTGGCTTCAACGATATCAGTAGCCCAGATGCACTATGGACATGGTTGAGTGGCTCCCTTATCGATACTGTCTTCAGAAGTAGTTCCGATGACAGCAGTGATGATTCGAGATACATGATTGCCTCCCACACTGTCATTGTTGGTGGCTTCCATCTATTGCAAACAAGATACAAAGCACTCAACTTCAGTGATCCTGACAACAAAGGTAGCCGGTGTTACAGCCAGCTAGAGCCGCTACAGAACCACACATGTTTATCTAACTCACTTGAGTCGGAGGACCCCTTTGGGTATTCGAATGGAACAGTAGAAGACACATTAGAGCTCGAGGCGCTCGAAATGTTTAATTTCTCTGTCAGTAACGATTCGCAAGCAGGTTATCAGACATATTTTCTCCGAAGTTCAACAGCAGGAGTTGAAGAGCGTACAAAAGCTGCTCAAATGCAAGCACATCGCTGGCTTGATGCGCAGACTAAGCACATCGAAATCACTATGCCACTGTTCAACTACAATCTGCAACTGTGGTCGATAGTTCAGCTTATGGTTGACTTTGATCTTGCCGGTGGAGTGACACCAACTTCCGCAATACTAATCGTGAACCTCGAGCCGTACAACTTCGGTGTAACAAGCAATGTTGCGAGGGCATTTCTAGAAGGAATTTTCGTCGCGCACATAGTATACTTCATCCTGCTTGAGCTCTGGGATAGCTGTGTGCTCTCTGGTGGTAGCCTCCGTACGGTAAGTCCTGTTTCCACAATGGTTTTGAAAAGGAGTACGTCACTCGTGGGAACTAACTAGAGTGGGTGTTTAGTACATGGCCCGCTACGGAGCGCTGAATAACATCGGAGACTGGTCCAACATTTTCGTCAATGCCGCGATCATGTTGTGGCGGTACCTAAGCCAAAGCGAATCTACACGGCTTGCGCTTCTCGGTTTGACATCTTTCGATAAGTATGTGGAAGCTCGAGGGTTGTTTGCATGGGATGAAGCACTGCTTGGACTCAATCTGCTGAACATGCTCCTCATGACGGCTCGAGCACTAAAGTACTTTCAAGTCACTAACGGTGGACGACGACTTATGAACAGCGTCTACGGTGCCATGCCGGAAGTGCTGTCTTTCCTTCCGATCTATTTTGCTGTGATCATTGGCTATTCATTCGCCGGCCATATGATCTACGGCTTACGATATTCCGAATGGGCAACCTTCCCCAGGGCGTTCTTTCGGGTTTTCGAGCTCAACTTCGGGCTTTACGACCCAGGACCCATCTACGATGAGAACGGCATTTTCAGCGCGATATTCATCTACTCGTCAAATGTGGTTTTCTGCATTCTCATGCTAAATGTGTTCATGGCAATAGTCATGTCAACATGGGATCGCCTCACAGAGCGCGAGGCCGACAAGGCAAGTGAACGCGCACAGTACTCAAATCCACTGGGTGTCGCCGACCTCATCTTTATTATCCTAACCAAAGAAGACTTTTTCGACACTCTGATCGATGCCGCCTTGGACGTTGTCACTCTTGAAGATGCGAATGTGACTCGTGAGATGTTCGTCAAAGCATGGAAGGATGCCGAAATCGGCGAAGAGCCCAATGAAAGTTCCAGGAATCGCGTTCTGGATTGGTACTGGGATGCGAACGCGCTCAGCCGAAGCACAAGCGCCAAAAGCATGAATAGCTCCAAAGATCTCGTCCCAAAGAGTAAGGTGGTCGCGAATGCTCATATCCGTCCTCTGGGCGGTGCAGGAGGGAGGAGCAAAACGCCGCCGTCTCTCGCGAGTATCGTGGATGCCCCAGCTGCAGAATCTCAGCTGGATGATGATGAAGATGAGGATGCGCAGGTTATCACTTCACCGCGAGAGCTCGATGCAGATCCACTCAGAGCGAAGGGCGACAAGAAAAAGTCGTATGTGAGTCCATGGGTAGTGCAGCCGCCAGCAGGTGCAAAAGTTGCCATTGCAATGCCGCCGCCACCGTAATACATGGGTCATGGAGTAAGCTAAAGCGCGTCGTTTGTATTTATGAAGTTAGTGTATCCCACGCCAACTCAATCTCACCAACTTGGTGGGGGCATTCGCCGCTCTTCTCTCTAGATCTTGTCTTTCTCAGTTTTCGAAGATCCCTCTGGCTAAAGGAATGTGGGGACTTGGTCGCGGCAGTCGCTCACGCTCTTCGATCGAACCTGGATCCTCCCGCGTCCTCTGTCACCCGGATATGCAGGTTAAAAAATGGCAAAGAAACTTCTAGTACACGCGTCCTGCCACGAAACGCCGCTTCCAATCGCAGCGAGCCGCTTCTTCAGGCCGCTCCACGCACACAGACCACCACACACACGGCGGGAGCGAGCCGCCACCGCACTTGCGCTTGGTGGCCGCTGCTCTCATCTCACGCTGACCATTTATTGTACATCGCTCGTCTTGCCCTCCATCGAGGCGTTCGAGCCAGGGTTTGAGGCCAGGTAGCGGCGCAGGTTGCGAACAAAGCACGAAACCTCGCTGATCGAGCCCTTGCGGATGATGCTCCCCGGGAAGTAGCCCTTGATATCGCAGTTGAGGATCCACACGAGGCGCGACTTGAAAGGGGACGACTCATGAGGGAGGATCAAGAAACCGGTTGGGCCGTTCTCACCGCGCACAATACCCTTCTGAGCCTTGATCACGTTCTTGCCAGCGCATGCGCTAGCAATAAGGTACCCTCCATCTTGCTTGCGCCAGCTGCGGGTGTTGACAAAGTCGCGACTGGTGATCATGCCGCCAAGAGCTGGAGCAGACACGAGGTGCACAACGTCCGTGCACTCGTCCAGCTGGGTCACAACGTTGTTTTCGGCCGAGGTCACATTCCAGGTCGAGCTCGTCTCAAACTTGCCGTGCAGTTCGTCAAAGAGTTCATCGGGGAAAGTGGAATTTCAGCGTGGCACTTGAAGATGCGCGCAGGCTTCCCGTCTCGGGAGTGGATGTCGATGTCAAGGCCCTCAATCGATGGAATCTCCGGGGTCCACTCCTTGCCCTCCGTCGACGCCGTTGCCAGCTCGTACACCGAGTCCAGAGCCTTGCGAGCGTTCGACAGCAGCTCCTGCTGTTGTGCTGGAGTGATCGTCACGGATACGTAGCGGGGATCCTTGGCGGCCGAGGCAGGGGTCGCTCGAGCTCGCTGTCGACGACGTCTCCGGCGCAGCTCCCATGTCCATGTCTTCGAACACCTTCTCGGGGTCCTGCAATTCGGGGGCGGGTTGGATGGAGCTCGGCGCAATGCGCGAGCCTTGCTTGATCAAAGAGAGGCGAGCCGCCAGCTCGACCACGTTCTTGACAAAGCCCACGAGCAGGATGTAGATGGCCGGGTTTGACAGCGAGACCTCGTCCTTGAGGAAGTAGAAGGTCGCGACGAAAGCAATCGTCGACGCCACCATGATAATGAGGCTGCCCTCTCCAGAACCGTGCACCGCACTATGGTGATGTCCGTGGATGTGCTTGTGGATCTCGCTCGATCCGCGGAGCATGTCCTCCGAGATGGAGCCGCCCGTCAGGAGCTCCGTGGCCGATAGCCCCGTGCTGAAGAGCGAGTTGTCGCGGTTGGTGCCCTCAGACTCGGCGTCGTAGAGGATGGCGCTGCTGTGCGCGTGCGAAGCGCAGGGGTCACACACGCGCTGGCGGCGCGGGATCTCGCCGGGGTTGGTGGCCAGCACCATCTTGTTGCGCGAGCATGCATGGCAGAAGATGTCTCCGCAGACGCGGCAGTGGTGGCGGCGGTTGGTGAGCGTGAAGGGCTTCTCGCACTTGGCGCACGCGCGCACAACCGAGTCCTCGACCCAGCGGCCGGAGACGGTCTCCTGGTTGTTGACCATGCTCGTGGGCGACCAGACGCTCGACGACACGGACGCGTTCGACACGGAGCGCAGGCGGCCCTCGTCCAGTGACATGGTCGTCATGGTCGAGTGGCGCGGCGCGGCCGACGCCGCAGCCTTGACGGTCCTCTCAACCCGCGCCGAGCGCGGCACGGGCGGCGGGCGGACGCACATGCTCTCCGAGAGTGGCGTCTTGCTTCGAGCGGGGGGCGGCTGCTCTCCTTCAGCAGGCGAGTAGCGAGGGTGGAGGTGGTGGTGGAGGGGGGGACGGGACGGCCGAGCGTCCACGTGGGGGGACAAGCTACCGGCGCGGCGCGGTGGGGCTCTGCGGTCACCCGCGAGGCGTCAGCAAATGGCGGCAAGCGGCGGAGCTCGCGCCGAGGGCTGGGGGTCGCGCCGAAATACCGCGCGCTCGGGCTGGGGCTCGGCGCGGCGGGAGAGGAGCCGACGGCGCGCGCTGCAGGCTCCGCTTGGTTCCCAGAGAGCGACGCACCGCCGGGTCGAGGCGGCCGATGCTCTCCGGTTCCTGTGCGCGGGCGGCAAATTGGTCAATAGAACGCCGGGCGGGGGAGAGCGAAGGCGCCTGGCTTCCTTTTTCTCGGTCAATAGCGCGCGAGTAGCATAAAGTTCAACGAGACGATGGATGCGTACACTTGATCTTTGTATGGGAGAGCTGGTGTGCGATTGCGCACCCGTATTGGATCGTGCAGGTGCACTAGGTTCATCTGAACACATCCTCACAATGGATTCATCCGGAGATTGTGATACGGAGTGCAGCGATTCGATGCTGGATATTGACTCTGAAAAGCGATATACTCGCACATGTCATTCATAGGCGCCGATCACTTCTATCGGCGTTCGATTGGCTAAAATGGAGTGTCGCATAGTCCAGTCCGTCAGTCACGCCTCCAGCAGTATCTTGGGCTCGCACGCAACCTGCACGCATCGTTCGGCCGGAAGGAAGCTCAAGTGGAGATCTCAGGATCGCCGCTGCAGCGTTGCTCCCACATGGCCATTGCTCACTCACTGCCGTGCGATAGAGCTCGTCAGGGTTCCTGCGGAATGAGATCCCCCACAGTACGATATCACTTTGCTCTACTGTTGCGCCACGAGGCATCAGAACCCGATTTGCTTTATCCAGCGACTGGAATTTCCAGTCTACCCAGAAGTAGGGATTTTGACGGCAGTCGCTCGGTCGGACCTCGCGCCTCGAGAATTTCGCTCGCCGAACGGCGTGCAGAGCGAGGTCGGACTGCTGTCGTCGCCGTCGAGTCGGTCCGATGTGTATGTCGTGGCCCGCGATCTGGCTCGAGCTCTCCATGACAAGCATGCCACGGTCGGACCTTTCATCGGGTCGAAACAAAAAAAAAAAAATGTCGACGAGCGCTCGGCCGTGGTCGATCGTTAGCATATCGACTGGTCGACTCGAACTTGCTGTGGAGATAGCCGTGAGACTCGTGTGGGTCTCGAGCCTCGAGGCCCCGCTCCTCGTCTGAAGCTTCAAGCACTGCTGCATGAATCTCCTCAAGGATAGTGCCAGGCCCAATGCACGCAGAAATGCTCAGTCGAACTGCGTCGGCCTGTCATGGCGCCAGTTATGGCCGTTGCGGTTCCAATCGAGTACTGCAGCCACACGCCGCGGGTCATCGACTGACACCCGACGGCGCTCGCATCAAGTTCACGGCACCCGTGAGTAACCTGGCACGATCCTCAGCGTGCTGGGCCGAGCGTGGCGAAAACGCCGCCGGGCCGCCGGTAAAACCACGCTCTTCGTCGCCATCTGGGCACCCGACCATCGCTCGGCTATACTCTGCGCAAGTCTTCCCGCATAGAGCAGCCCGGATTCAAGCAGACAGCCGGCGGCAATTCGCGTCCGTAAACCACCGCGACGCTCGCGGAAAAAAGATATGCTGGAGAAAAGGCGGCGGGCCGATGCGGCCGCGCGACCTCTACGGCTCGAGTGTACGGAGCTTGCGCGCGCAGCCGGGATGACCAGACCGCGCGCGTAAATCAGGGCCGCGAGCGTGCGGGGAGCGCACGGTGGCACAACCGAATCCGCGCTCGAGAGCCGAGGAGCGATGGCTGACTACGAGGGCTACCTGCTGCTGCACGACGTGGGGCGGCAGGCCGACCCGCTCTACTTCGCGCTCGAGGGCGGCGTGCTGCAGCTACTTCGCCAAGAAGGGCGGCCGCTGGCTGGGCGAGTTCTCGCTCACGCGCCACCGCGCGGTCGTGCGCCCCATCGACGGCGGCGTGAGCCCCAACCGCTTCTGCCTCGAGCTCTGTCCCGTGCGGTCGGTGCACGACACGGACCGCTCGCTCAAGCACTTCCGCAGGCTCAAGGTCGTGCTCAGCGCATCCACGCCAGAGCTCACCGCGCAGTGGATCCGCGCGCTGCAGACCTGGCGCCGCCGCAACTGGAAGGACTCAGTCGTGCTCGGCGGTGACGACGAGCTGTTCGCGCTGCGCATGGTCATGATCATGTACCGCCTCGACCCCAAGGTGCTGCGGCCGGAAGACGTCACCTCGGCCTCGCTGCGCAAGCTCGAGCCAGAACCCGTCGTGTCCTCGCAGACACCGAGCGACAAGCAGGTGCAGCCGCTGCCGGCCGACCCGGCCTCGCTGCTGGGAAGCAACGTCCAGGTCACGCGATTCAGCAACCGCTTCAACTTTCGCTCGAGCGTCACCACGCAGATCGTCATGTGAACGGGCGAGTCGTCGTTAGGTGTCGAGTGCCGTCAATATCCGTGGCGTGAGTGTACGATAGTGAGAACAAGGAGAGCAGGAAGCTGCGGCGCGCAGAGGAACACGCACCGCTGTACAAGCAAACGTAAAAATATCATGAGCTTGCAAACACCGACGTTCGTGCAGTGACGTGGCAAGATGCCGACACCAATAGAGATGCAGATGGAAATGGGAATGGGAATGGAGGTGGAAGCGGAGGCGTCTAGTCTAGGTAAATTACGAGGCAAAGGCCAGAGATAAAGATGGCTGCGTGCGCAGCAAAAAAGGAGACATGGTACAGGGAGGTGATGAGCGGTTGAAGCGCCCCAGCACCTCCTCCCTCATGATTCATGAGTCAGCAGCATCATACATCAGCGGCTCGTCACACAAAGTGCAGCGCGAGGCGGTAGACGAGCGAGTACTTGATGAGGAACTCGTGGCGCTTGATCTCGATGGACGAGCCGACGCCCGGCAGGCTGCGCAGGAACAACGAGAGGCTCGTGATGTTGCGCAGACATGAGCGGCACTTCTGCCAGTCCTCGGACGCCGCGCTCGCAGCGGCATGGAGGCCACCGCAGAGCAGCACGACGCCACCAAGAAGAGTCCGAAGATCACCATTCCCAGGAAGAAGAGCAGCATGTGCTGCAGTCCGAGTGTCGCCAGCGTCGCGGCGGTCACCGCCAGCAGGATGCATGAGATCATGAGCTTGGCGGCGGCGCCGAGTACAGCAGCCTTTCCCCCGGCGACGATGGCCTGAAGGTACAGCTCGGCGTACAAGCAGATGAACGCGAGCGGACGCCAGAGGCAGACAAACAGCCCAACGAAGAGCGCGTCCAGCACGCGGCTCTCAAAGCCGCGGTAGCCGAACACGCGACCGACAGTCGTCGTCCACTCGCCCGTGTAGTCGGCTCCCTTGGTGGGCACCTCGACGACCTTGTCTCCCGCGAGTCCGTTCTTGACGATCCAGTTGAGCCCGTCCTCGTAGCCGAGGTCAAAGAGCCACTGCACGTCGCGCTCGCCCGGCGGGTAGAGTGCCCACCACATGGGCACGTAGCGCGAGGGCTTGATGTCGGCACCGGTGCAGTAGAACGGGCTGACGGTCACGGTGTTGGCGTCGAAGACTGGCTGGAAGTCGAAGAGCCCTCCATCCATGACCCACTCGCCGTTGAGCTTGAAGGGGAAGCCCGCGATGGGCGGCGCGCAGCACGAGGCCAGCAGCGCCTGCGTCAGGTGCTCCTGCGAGTCGAAGCGCGTGACGCGGCGCGACTTGGTGGCCGACAGCGACGTGTAGACGACCGTGACCGGCGTCTCGGGGTCGTCGTTGAGCTGCTGGAAGCGATGCAGCCCGCCCGTGTCGTCGAGCGTCGCGCGCAGGTACTGGCGCACGTTGAACGGTCCGCGCAGCGACGCGTGCGCCTTGGGCACGACGTTGCGCAGCACGTAGTCGCGGATGACGTCAAAGTCGCAGCGCAGCGCCAGCGCCGTGGCCGTGAGCGCGCCCGCCGAGCAGCCGATGACGCGCGCGCGCCGCTCCAGCTCGCACTGCTGCAGCGCCTTGGCCACGCCGAACAGGTACATCTTGAGCCACCCGCCGCACGCGAACGAGAAGCTGCGCGCGCTCAGCTCGCGGGCGGGCGCAGCGCGGCGCTGGCGCTGGCGCTGGAGCTGATGCTGGTGCTGGCGCTTGCAGCCCATAGCGGCGACCTGCGCGGGTGGGCGGCGATGGCGCAATGGGAGGTTTCGGCCGGGGAAATAGCTGCTGGTGGCGCGACGTTTGACAACTCCGCGCCACCGGCTGGCATTGCGCCCCTTCGCCCGCTGCGCGGAGGATTCGGTCGGTGGCGCTAGACGCGCGCAACGACCGTGTTTTTGTATGGGCTGACGTGGAGGCCGCGGGCTCGTGACGTCACGGCGCGAACGACATTTGTGACGCGCGCGCATCCGCGATTGGCAGCATGTGCGGGACACCAAACTTCAGACTTGGAGGTTGAAGAGGGGGAAGTCGCTGGTGTGCATGCTGTACCACCGGCAAAGGTGCACTGCGTGGTCCAGGTGACGTCGTCGAGATTCCTATGGCTGGACTGGACGTTGAAGCTGCTCACTCCATCGAAATGAACGCAGTCGTGAAGGGTTGCCCCAATGTGGCTGGTTCCGACTTGTGCGGTGGCGGTTGCAGCCTCGCAATGTTGCTCGGTGCGATTTCGGAGCGGTGCATTTCGGTGGACAACAAGGGCAGCATGGAGGCACAGTTTCTGCTCAAAGCTCTCCCGGGAAAAAGAACAAAAAGATGGATTCGTATCAACACATACCTGGATTGGAGACGCAACCGACTGCTGCAGCGACCAAGCAGTCTTTCCTGGCCTTCTGGCAGGCCGCGTTCCAACAAAACCTCCGATGACACACATTATACCAGGTGTGCTCGTTAACTGGCTAACGGAGGAGCTGCCGATCTGCTCGGTCGCGCACTGGCTTGCATCGCTGTCAGCAGCTACTGTGGATATGTTGGTGGCTCGCTGCTGGACCCCATTGTAGCGACCGTGAATCAATCATTCGCCGCTGGCAAACCTCTTGTTGCTCATTCGAGGCGAGGCACCACCACGTTCGTGCCGATGGGTGAAAAAATCCCTATTACTGCATTCACCATGTTCCAATTTCTACGCCCGTGCTGGACCAGCACTGCCAGTCAGCATTAGCATTCAGCAGGCAGAACTGCTTGAAGTCCACCGACGGACTCAAGGACACGCCAAACCACCGCGGCGGCGTCCTCGCCACGCTTGCTAGGTGTTGGCAATGAACAAGAGGGTGAACCAACACCCACCAATCATCTCAAATCGAGCGAGAAGTCAGTCGCATCACCTCGCCATGCGCCACAGTGGTCGTCCCATCCTCGAGGCTCCATACAAACCGCCAAACATCCTGTGATTCACAGCTGCGCCTAGTCGATGGCTTCAACTCTCGAGCCAAAATCGAGTAAAAACTGATCCGCCCGACGGTCCGCACTCTGGAGAAGGGGGAAATGGCCATGCGTCGCCGCTTCGCCGCAGCGGCCGCGCTGCTGGTCGCCGCCGCGCTTGCCGACGCGCAGACCGCCAGCCAGGAGGCCGTGGCGGACGCGGAGCTCGACGTCGAGACCATCAGCGCCGTCTACAACTGCTCGGCGCCGGGCAACGACGCCGGCACGCTCGTCGATTACAAGTACCTCGCATACTGCACGCCGGCGCTGCAGGGCTCACCCGCGGCTGCGCGCGTCGTACTCGTCGTGCTGCTCGGACTGCTGCTCTACCTGCTCAGCTCCACCGCCGACTCGTTCTTCTGCCCGGTGCTGCAGGTCGGTCGCGGATTCCATGTATCGGTGGAAAAATCAACTGCTGATAAAAGATTCATCGTGATTGGGATAACAGGCGATCGTGGAGAAGTACCGCATCCCGCCGGATCTGGCAGGCGTGACGTTCCTCACGTTTGGCAACGGCTCCCCCGACGTCTTCTCCAACATCGCTGCGTTCGCGTCGTCGTCGCCGAGTATTGGGGTGACTGCAATCCTTGGAGGTGGTTTGCTCGTCACGACAGGTGAGGGTGCAGTCTTGACACGCTACTATTGAATGGGTGAACTAACGTGGTTCGCTTATCGTGAGCAGTGATCGTGGCATGTGTCGGGCTCGTATCCGAGGGACAGGAGCAACTAATCCCGCGCAAGTTTACGCGAGACGTGCTCTTCTACCTTGTCAGTGTGATCTACCTATGCGTCGTGTTCTTCGATGGAGTGGTGAGCGAAGGCGCATTACTACAGCTTGCTATCCGCGCAAATGAACTTACGTCTTGACTATCCTATTTAGGTCCACTTGCCTGAAGCACTTGGATTCTTGGTGATCTACAGCGTGTACGTTGCTACCGTGTTTCTTGACAAGATGCTGGCGCCATTGTGTTTTCCAGCGTTTCTTGACCGACGAGTTGGTGAATTCTACCTGAACGAAGCCGATGAGCTCACGAAAGAAGACTATGTTGCTGTGGATTCACCAAGCTTGAGTGAGAGCAGTTTCACAGAAGACACCGTCTTGTTAAACGTGATGACGAAAGGCAGGTTCGACAAAAGCTCACCGCCGTATTCGGGGCGTCGTAACTGGAAACACTCGGACTACGATGTGTTTCGTATTCCGCTGGCGTCGGACTCTGAGCAGTCGGAGCCGTCTCCAGTCCCACAACGACTTTCTCGCAAGCAGTCTGCACCTACACCTCGGTCTCAGCGCGAGAAATTTGTACGTTTTAATAACCCATTTGGCTAGATCTTGCAGGGAGATACTTATGCTGACGTGTTGAATGCGATGATTTGACAGTATCAACGATCAGGGAGTGCTCAAGAGCGCCAATCGCTGCTTGAGCGAACGGATCTGTTTCTCAAGCGACCTTCGTCTATGTGTGTGTCTTCAATGCGAGACACACGTAGGAAATTGCGACGTCGGCGTGGACACTCAGCATGGGAAGCTCTCCAATCGACCGCTCACCTGGCTCCAAACGCTCGGCGCTGGACTCGAAGTTACCATCAGCTGAGCGGTATTGAGGAGGTTGCTAGCCAAGATGGCGAGAACTTTGAGGTCGAAGAAGGAGAAATGGAAACTCTGAGCGAGGTCGAGGAGCGCCAAGAGGAAGAGATGCTTCCGTGGGAGACAAAGTCTGAGGACATTTTTGCAGAAGATTTGGCTCGATCAGACTTGAATCCCTGCAAGCGCTGGGTAATGGTGGCTCTACGTGCTATCTATCGCACAGTCGATTACTACGTCTGGACCCCGTTTGAGTTCACAACAGTGTTTATTCGCCGCCTTTCCATTCCGCTCGTTGACGAAGACACGTGGGACAAGAACTTTGCAATCGTTTGTCCGCCTTTCGCGATGCTGGTATTTGGGACTTCTGTACTGCAGCTAAGCATCGGCGACCCGTGGTTTCTTGGATCCGTCATCATTGTTGGCGGATTTCTTAGCGCTGTCGTTGACCATACGACATCGTCGCTCGACCCACCATCTGGCTGGAAGCTCGCGCCATATATTTGCCTCGGCTTCGTCATGTCTGTGGTCTGGATCATGAACATCGCGAACGAGGTGCGAAAGAATGGGTTTTTGTGGTTAGCTTTGGTCGCAGGCTAATGACTCGCATGTTGATTCCTGTTTGCAGCTTCTTGGTGTACTGGAGACCCTTGGTGGTCTATTCGGAATTTCGAATGCGGTTCTTGGCGTTTCGGTACGTTCAACCAGATTCCTATGTCGATAACACATACACTGACCGTGCAAAATTGTGCTTCTCGCGTGCCTGTCCAGGTTCTTGCCTGGGGCAACTCCATCGGTGATCTGGTGTCAAATACGTCGATTGCAAGGGATGGATTTCCGACTATGGCCTTTGCTGGATGCTTCGCTGGACCAATGTTCAACCTTCTCGTTGGGATTGGTCTATCTCTGACAATCGCCATCATCTCGCACGGGCCGATCACCATGGGTGATCCTTCGCCCCTCATTTATCTGGGATTTGGGTACCTGCTCACGAGTCTCGTCCTCAACCTGGCTGTCGCGGGACTGACCAATTTCCAGTATCGCTCTGCACTGTGCTACACCCTTCTTATTCTGTACGCATCGTTTGCTGTCATCTCTATCGTGGTCGTCTCCACGCACTCCAATGACTGAGTCAAGCCATCGTCGTTGGCACCGCGTTCGATGCATTGTGTGAATAGGCTGCTCCTGGATAACGAATTGTTTTTAACCTTTGAATCTATGTCTTTGCTCAAAGATGTTGCTTCGATTTTGGTCAACCAGCTAGCTCCTTTCGCTCAAACTTGCCGTCGTCGAACAGAGCCGCCTGAACTTTCCTGCCTCCAAAGAAGCGGCCACTGAGTCCCGCGACAGCTGCAGCAATCCACAAAGCAGCACTGATGAGATGCCTATACACTATCTATCGAAAATGTTTTTTTTTTTTCTGTTCCCAGCACCTTTGCCCGCGTCACTTGGCTTCTGGAACTTGACAAATATTCGAACGGCCTCCTCTGGTGGCACCGACCTTCCCTTCACTTCGAAGACTACGCAACTATCCACTGGTCCATATTTCTCGCTGCACTCTTCCCGCACCTCGTCTTGAAGCTCATCATCCACCTCACCAGGGCCAACCATGTTCTACGCAATACGATACAGCAATCAGCAATGAATTAAACAGTAGGTGATGTGATGAGAAACTGGCAGCGCATACTTGAAGTAGCACCACGCAACCAATGCGAACTTCATTTGCATGTTGGCGCCGTTGTTGATCCCACCCACTTGCCCGGTTCCTTGAGGCTATATAGTTGGGAATAAAACCCATGCGTCAGCTTTCATGCAACTTCCATAAGAGCGAGCACCCGTTGCTGTTACCTTGATCTGATTGTGGTGGTTGAAGCATTTCTCGTCCAAACTCGTCCAGTTGACGGTTTTTGTGCGGAGAAGTTGATGGAGCAGAGGAGGAGATGGGTGTCGGACGTGAAAATCCAAGTCCAGCACGAGGGACGGCATCTTCGAACTGTCCGTCAACAGTATCTGGCATGGCGGCGGCAGATTCGCCGATTGCGCCACTATTTTGGCTCGCACTGTCCTCGCTGAGCCCAATCACAACAACCATAAGCGTAAACCATTGGCAACGGAGAGGTGGGGTTTCGTACATTTTCTTGCGCATCCAAGCGGGCATCGTCATGCCTCGGCCACGACCTGCAGCAGCAGGAATCTCAATGGCAGACGCCCTTCCTTCCTCTAAATCCTTCACGAGTTGTTCTCGCTCCCGCTTTCCCTGATATAGATTTAGCACAGTGAGATCGCTTGCCCGATGAATACCACAAGGCATCATGACGAACCGCCTGCTCTTGTTCGCGCTGCCGCCTGTCGAGCTCCCGCCTGACCTCCTGGAGTTTTTGTCGATTGATCCGCTCTTCGCAAAACGCTTCGTAGCTGTTTGGCCGTGATGGGTGGTACTCATCTCGGTAGTTGGCCGTGAAAAAGTGCGCACCAGCAGCTCCCTCCGCTGAGGTGCTGAGCTCGCCAATAGACTCGCTACCCGTATTTTGCTGCGTCGCAACTCGCACCTCCGTCACGACAGTAGAGAACCCAAGCCCCGCTCCAAGCGTCCGCTTCGTCTCTTCTGTGACGGCAGCCTGTACTGGTTGGCTAGTAGCAGTAGATTTCAGTACTGCAGTCGGCTTCAAGCTGGCGTGGCGCCGTGCAACCGACGCCGGCTTGAAAGCGATCGACACGGGGGACTTCTTGACGGAGCTCGGCACCATCGTCGCGCTCTGGTAGCGAGAAATTCAGCCCATCTGCACTGCTCGCTGCTCTCTCACAACCCTCTTACACTGCTGGTCGAGACTGTAGGTGCCTTGGGCTTTGCAGCGTTGCGCGGCACCATGAGCGGCGTCGACTTCCACACTTTCGTTCCATGACGCAAATCGAGGCGTTAACGCAACGAAAATGCGCCGCGAAGGTCGCAAACGCAGCGCAAAGAGTGCGCCACACACCTGAGCTCCCGCCTGTGGACGCCTTGGGCTTCCCATCGGCGCCCAGCGCAGCGGACGCCGAGCCCTTGGCGAGCGGCAGGTCCGCATACAGGTCCATGGCTTTTGAGCACTTGGAACGGTTGGGACTGCCATGACTACCAGGTCGTCATCATCGTGAAGATCCGAGCAGCAACCATGAAGTCACGACACACTTGTTGCTTTTTGTATCCTACCCATGCCAGTATATACATGCCCACCCAAGCTATCTTGGTGCTGAGCATTCACGCCGCTCTTCCTTTGTGGGAGAGAGTTGGGCGGATGACTACCTTCCTGCCCTACGCAAATCTACTTAGTCCTCGTCGTCTTCGTCCGCCAGCAGGTACTGGTACATGGCATCCTCCGACTTGCAAAAGTGCCACACGCTCGGCGAGGCTTCGAAAAGCTCCACGGATCGGTTCAGCAACGAAATGTTGATCCCGATCTCCTTAATGAACGAGGACGAGCTCTCCTAAGGAACCAAACAAGCGAGTGTAAGGGAGTCGCATCGCAAGTCAACATGGACGATCCGAGCACTTACGTAGATCGGAGTTTCAAGCTCGATCGCGTCCTGAATAAAATCACCCGCTTGCTGCTCACAAACTCGCAGTCAGGAACCGAGCTCAAGAACCTCTAATTTAACCGCACCAAAGACGAACCTGAATGTTGAGCTGGATGTTCTCGCACGCAGCAAACGCGAGAACCATCTCCTCCCGCTTCTGGTTCATAATCTCAAGCAAGGACTTGAGGTTCATAATAAGCGCTGTCAGGCCGCTGAGCTGCTTGCTTTGCCCTGCGTTACCACGTAATGGTAGTCAGCGAGTAGTTGGGCAAAAACCTACAAAGGTGTTTACACGTACGGTTCAACATAATACTTGAGGGTGTCAGCGCAGCTAGACCAGAGAAGAAGAGGCCCTTGCCCGCCAAGGAGATCGGGACGCTTAGTCCACCAGTGGCAGGAGCTGCGAGCACTCCAGCCACGCCAACCTGCGAGGAGCGATCAGAGGCGTCAGCTCACGAGAGCCTTACAGCGGTTGCCCCAACAATTCAACACACCACAGCGCCAGCAACGACACCTGCTGCGCCTGCGGCAACTCCAGTTCCGCTAAAGTCAGCTGAACGTCCGCGCATATGCAGCAGCGTGACGGCCTGCACCATGAGCTTGGTGCACTCTGTAATGATGTCGTCGAGTTCGTCCATGCTCTCCTTCATTTCGGAGAAAATACCATCAGCGCACTGGTTCATGCGCGAGATAGCCCACGTCGCGCGATTGGCAAGCCGCTTCTCCTCGTTCTTGTCCTTGGGTGGCATGGGCGGATTGACCGCCTCCTTGAGCTTCGCCACGTAGTCCACAAGCGTGGTCATCTCGTTCGCACACTGCGAGAACATGAGCTTGGTCTGGTCGACGTGTGCCGTGCAGCGCTCCACCAGGCTATCGCACTCCTCGAGCGTGCTCATAGCAAGCTTGACGAGCGTGCGTAGGCGGTTGGAGAACTGGAAGGCCTTCTCCAGCTTGGCGATGACTTCTCTGAGCGACTCGAGCTGCTCCTCCTCGGTCTCAACGACGAGCCACTCTGTGCGCAGGATGCGCTCCGAGTCGTCTGGCGTGAAGGATTTCTTGACCTTGTCGACGAACTCGGAGCCGAGCTTGGCGACCTTGTCCGCGTCGATGTTCATCGTGTGGATGCCCTTGAGCAGCACCTCCTTGCTCGTCTGCAGCATGTCGGTGGCCACCTTGCCCACGATGCTGCTCCCATCCGACGCGCTGGACGAGGACTTGCGCACGGGCTCCCTCTGCTTCTCCCGCGGCTCCGACGTGGGCTTGAGCGCGCCGCTGCTCGAGACCGACAGCAGCGACTTGGATCCGCTCGGCAGGTCCTCGGTCGTGAAGCTGCGCATGGTCGCGGGCCCGGGCGACAGGTCCGTGGGCGAGAAGGTGCCGCTCATGCGCCGCACCAGGTGCAGGTCGTCCTTGGACTCCTCCCGCGTGGCCATGGCTGTCGTCAGCGTCGCGTCGTCGAGCTTTTCTCTTCCTCGGCGATAGTGATGCCTGCCGGCGCGGAGGAAATATTGGGGATGGCAGCATTCCGTTCGGCAGGTTTACTGATTCGGAACCTGTGGAACGGCATACTGGCACTATTTTGTCCCAGCGGATGGCAGTGTTCCGGGAGGAGATGGTCACTGTTTGGAGGTTCCACCGGGTGGTGGAGCCTGCAAGCGCCTGTAGGCCAGCCATAACGAGACGACCATGGGCGGCCAGAAGCGGCGGCTGCGGCAGCGCGTCAAGGCCGTGGGCGAGGAGATCGAGGAGAGCATCCGGCAGGACGGAGAGGACCAGAAGCTGCAGCACGTGGAGGCCGCGCAGCTCTTCCAGGTCGACAGCAAGGGCGGCGATGCGCCGCTGACCAAGCGCCAGAAGCTGCGGCTCAAGGACCCGCTGGTCAAGTCGCGCAAGTTCGACGGCGCCAAGGTCAGCCGCGCCGAGGCCAAGAAGGTTGAGAAGCTGCGCGCTGCGCTCGCCAACAAGCAGGAGAAGAGTGACGAGCCCAAGAAGCAGGAGAAGGCGGCGGCGTCACCCTGGAGCGACGCCAACAAGGTCGATGACGACGACTACGTGACGCCCGCGCTCGAGGCGCAGAAGCCCGCCAAGCGCCGGAAGGTCGTGGCGCCACCCACGCGCCACCGCGTCGCCAAGGTCCAGGTGCCCGCTGCGGGACAGTCCTACCACCCGGACTTTGAGTCGCACCAGGACGTTATGGCCGCTGCAGGTCGCCCAGGAGCTCGAGCGCCGTGAGATCCGCGAAAAGATGGCCGAGCCCATCAGCACTGGTATGTCCGAGGAGACGCTGCAGTACATCAACGACAAGGACTCGGTGCGTTTGGTGTTGGAGTTGCTCGCTGGAGATTTTGTGCATTTCCAACTGACAAGCATCGCGATTATGTAGGAGGAGGAGTCAGAGGAGGAGTCGGACAACGAGGATGGCGATAGTGTTGGAAAGGTACCTAGCGTCATCTGATGCAATCGTCATGGCTTCAGGCAGACTAATCGGTCAACGGTGTCTTCTAGAAAACCAAACTGCCGAGCAGGTGACACGCAGCCAACGAAACAAGCGCGCGCGCCACAAGCAGATGGAGCTCGAACACCAGGCACGCCGCAAGGAGAAATCTATCATCAAGCAGATCAACACGTACGTATATCACGTATGAACGACGATCAGACACCGGTCGATGACGCGAGACTGACTGCTGGCTCATTTTTCTGCAGCGTTCATCATATCGCACGCGAGGTTGAGCGCGATGAAGAGGCGTCGGAGAAGAAGAAGGAGCTCAAGAAGCTGCGCGAGCAGCAGAAGCTCGACGAGGAGCCTCTTGCGCGTGTCGCCGGCAAGCAGACGTACGTAAAACGTTGCTTGCTGCAGCAGTGGTGGGAAATTCAAGGCTAACGAATTGACGATGACAAACTTTCAGCAAGCTAGACCGAGAAACCCCTGTGGCGTTTTCGGAGGAGCTTACGGGCAATATGCGCACGCTCAAGCCGAAGGGCAACCCGCTGCTGGACCGCTTCGACAGCCTGCACAAGCGCAATATGATCGAGATTGGCGGTCCCCGCCAGACGCGCAAGCGCAAGATGCGTATCATCGACTCCAAGAAGTAGATACCATGACTGCCCGCGCAGCACATCTACGTTGCATCTCCACTCGTTTTGGTAGTCCTGGACCCACACCTTAATAGAATGCATCTATCTCTAGTAATCTCTATTTATGTGGTGCGAGGTAACAGTAGCAGCAAAGTTCGCTTGGCATTCACCCTGGTAACCATGACGGCGACAATCATGCGGCCAAGCGTACGTCCAATTGCTAGATTTCAAAATGGTCCCAGCGCGCCCTTCGCTTACGCTTTCTGCTTGTTTGCGAAGAACTTTCGCCATGATAAACGTGGTTCACAGGTTGTTGAGATCCGTCGCGAGGAGTACGAACGCAGCAAACACGCCATCCTTCAGAAGATCCGTCGCCGGCTCGTGATTTTGGGCATTGTCGTTGGACTTCTCGCGGTTGCTTCCTTAATCCTTGGTGGGGTACGTTTGAGGCGTTGTACACTTGCTGCGAGCGCTATGTTGAGCGCGGTTGTCGATAGATCGTCCGCGGATACTACATGGCAAAAGTCCACTTTAGTCGGAAAGATGGGGTGGGCTTGCGCCTTTGCGACTTGTACTTTGTGTATGGGCTTGAAGCAGTGGCGTTCAGCTTGCTCGGGTTTTACATGGATGGGAAGTGGCGCAAACTCCTCGCGGACGGGTATCGCCTTGTGATGTTTGTGCGGGTTTACTCCTTCTTAGGGGCCGTCTCGTGCGCACTAGGTGCGTTGGCTGATCTGCAGACACTTGTGTTCGTTCAAGATGCTCACTGCTAGACGGTTCAAGCACTGTGGCTGGGCATTTCCACTTTGGCGTCGTTCGGACTCATTGAGGCGCAGTATATCGGCGAGTCGGGCCAAAACCTGATCTATCTGAGCACGCTCATCATGGTCTGCGTACGTTCACCTCTGAGTTATGGGAGCGGCAGCACACACTAGGACTAACATTTGGGTTGCAACAGATCCACCTCGTCATATCGCCATGGCTGCTGCGCACGGTGCATCGCAAGGGATCACAAGCAGACGAGTACTTTGGGTGCGAGTTGAGTGATTGATGCAGTGCTGATGAAGCGTTTCTAATGGAACCTCGTTCGACAGGGCCGAGTTCGTCGCAAATATCAACCGCGATCGACGTCGCGACAACTACCGGGATAGGCGACGCCATGAAAGCGACGAGAACGATCTCGAATTTGATGGTCCAGGTGAGTTTGATGAAGAATTCGTTCAAGCGCCATCTCCTCGAAGATCTCCACGACAAACAAGCCCGCGAAGTAGCCGTCAGAAGTTGCATCCCGATGAAAGTCAGCTCCCTCCTCGCTCAGGACGGAATCGAAAGGCATTCTTTGATGCTGAGGGCAATGCACGCGTAGGATTTCCACGCCATACGGAGCAGGCGCACGACTTGTCTGTCGCAATTGACGCCACCGAGCACTATGGCGAACCTCCTCACCACACTGATGTTGTCATGCCATCGTACAACGATCAACTTCAGTCGCAGAACATTCCGTACGCATCACCGGTGTTTGTCCTCGACCCGAACGCCGAGGTCCAGGCTCCAGAGTTTTGGCAACGCTGGAAGCAGACTGAGACTACGTACGTATCGCTTCCCTTTAGATCCCACGACAATCTATCCAACACGTGTAATGCAGTGGCGCTTTCTCGTGCGCGTTCACGAATCATCCAACGCGTGCCGAAGTCGAGGCACATCTTGCTTCGAATGGTTTCCGGCTCTTGACGACAGAACACCGCGACAATGTACTCCAAGTCTACTTTTACGCGAGCCAGCTCGGCACGGACACTTTCTTCCAGTGCGAGTTCGTGCTGCTATTCGCGCGAAGATTCTTCCAGGCGACGTTCAAGTGCACGGTACAGAGTTGCCAAGACAAGGCTGTGGTTCTGGTGGTCATTGCTGATGCCTAGTATGTACTTGGTTTTGCTCCTTCAGGACCGGGACGCAGCTTCGGACTTTGTCACGCGTTTCAACCTGCAGCAGCTCCTCACGGTTGACCCATGCCCATGAAGAGTGAGCACGAGCAAACAGCCTCCTGGGCACGTACTTCAGAAGTTGGTAGACAGGAAGGAATCAACTGAGGGATAGGTCGGCTCTTTCTCAGATGGACACTACGCTTGACGAGCATCCCCCGAGCACGACTCACATGGCTGCAAGGCATCCATGCCAGCTCGAATGCTCATTGATGCTGATTCAGGACACTGCTCGCTCGGCTAGACCTTGAGCGCTGGGTAGGATTGAGCATCCCCAGCAGTTTCGCGCGCGCGACGAACGTGGCACCAACTAGATTTCCGCGACCGCCGAGCAACAGTTGCACCGCACCCACTGTACCGTACCGCAGAGCGTGGCGAGTCAGTTCCAATGGTGCGGACGAGTGCAGGACGTGATGCTCTCGCCTCGACGATCCTGCACTTCGCCCGTGTGGCACGAGGCCGCCCGGCACGCAAGGTTGCCGCAGGTGTTGAAGTAGCCCTTGTCGACGTATACCTTTGCGATTGGATCAAAGCCTTCCACACCTGTTACGTATATACGATGACTAGAGGTTGAGGCGGGTCCTTCATCATATCTCGAAGGTCCCTTGACGTGGTCTGTCAAGCCGCTTCAACAACGCGGTGATGCAGTCCCAAGTCACCCAGTCGCCACGAGGCTTCCTGATCAGGCGGCCAACCTCGCAGTTCAGAAATCGCGTAGCTTCAGTAGAGCGCAGCATCACGACGAGTTCATACCATGTGATGTGGCTGCCACGGCCGCCGTCGCCGCCTTCGGAGACCTGTTCGCTCCATGCACTTCAGCCGTGAGTGACGTCAGTCGTCGGACGCTTCACCGAGGATTCAGCTCGCAGCGCGCCTGCTCGATCGGCGTTGTTCAGTGTACAAATCGCCATACAACCTCCAAGTCGGGCAGTCGTCGTGCTGACGCGCATACCGTCGCTCCGACGACTGGCTGTCAGCGCTTCGGACTCATCTTATTCGCGTGTCACGCTCGTGAACGTCCTGTAGAGGCACGTGCGCAACTGTGCGGGTGCCCCGCCGCAGTTGGAAGGAGGCTGTAGGCAGACAGGCCTCGGTCGCTGCAGCCTCCAACAGCTCCAATGGATGATCCTGGCGCAGGTGGCGGCTGCGAGCTGCGACTGCCGGCACTGCTTGACAAGCAGTGCTTGTACAGCTCAGCAGGTGATTCGACAGGAATGCAGGGGTGCTTTCACGGACTCTTTGACGGTCTGGTGGTCGCCAAACGCAGTGAGAGGAGCTGATCGCTTGGTCTCTCCAGCCGAAACAAAAACGTCTTCAAAGTCTCGCACCGGCAGTCACCATGTTGTCTCGCCTGGCGCCATCACGTCGCTTCCACGGCACGGCTGCAATAGAAAGTGGCAGAGTGATGTAAAGACGACCTGCTGCAATTGACGCTGCCAGAGGTGGCGTGCACGAGGCACGGTATGCGTTTCCGTCAGCGGCAGACCAGACTGCGAATGCGGCTCGCCGCGATCGACAGTGGCGATTCGACAGACAGGTTGGAAGATGCAGGTGCTCACGCGTTGCGTTTGCCGCGTTCGCGGCCAATCGTTCGTCGCGCGCGCGAGTGTTGATGGCTGTCAAGTCGACACTCATCGGGCGGCGTCGGTCGGCCCGGAGCAGCAGCCCCCCGGTAGGGATGAGCTGCCTCTGACATCGAGATTGCTAGCGAGCTCTGCTCCATGAACTGTAGCTCCTCCTCTCCGGAGCAGATCTGTTGAGCGGCCTGGAGCATCAAATCAAATCAAATCCTCGTGCACACCACACACGTGAAGCGGGTGACTCGCATTCACACACAAGCAGTGAGCGAGCGAGCCGGCCAGCCGACTTGTCGATCGGATGTTCGTGCGACCCGTCCATGAGCGAGCGCCAAGTCGCCAGTCTCGAGCTGCGCGCTGTATACGTCTGGAGGGCACCGCTCTACACGTTGACGGCAGGCGCTTCAAGTCGAGCGTGGCGCGCATGACATTGGGGATGGGCGGCACCTCGTCAATCTTTTTCTCGAACTGAAGAGCTCCCGCTGACGTCCGGCAGCCCGCCCGCGGCTCTTCTCCTCCTCGGTTCCTCCCCTTTTCTCGCCCCTCGTGGGTCTGCACGACGCTCGCTGATGGTGTGCGTACGTACGCGGCCAAGAGATCCTCGAGAGGCCCACTGTATCGCTGCCCGGCGGCTCCTTCCCAGCAACGACAGCGCTGGGCCTGATCCCGAGCCTCCTGATTACGAGGCGTACGTGTGCGGCCCCCTCGCCCTGCCTCCTCGACGCGCTCTCGGCCCCCCAACGAGTTTCGTCCGCTGCAGGTGGCGAGCAGCACCGCCATTTTACAAATCCGCCTCGGACCGCCGCGACGCAACTGGCGCAGTGCTCAAGGCTCTATCAAGGCTCAAGGCTCAAGGCACAAGGCTCTAGGCTCTAGGCTCCTGCCAACCGAGCAGCAGCAGCAGCAGCAGCAGCAGCACTAGCACCAGCAGCAGCCCGCATCGCTTGCAACATGAGCACCGCCGCGACCGACTTCGAGCTGGCCGAGCTCCAGCAGTACTACCACCTGCCGCTGCGGGAGGCTGCCAAGCGGCTTGGAAGCTGCGAGGCTGTCATCAAGCGCGTGTGCCGCCGCAAGAACATCCAGCGGTGGCCCTACCGCCAGGTCTCATCCAAGCTCATCAAGATCCAGCACCTGTGCAAGTACATGGCGCACGTGACGGACCCGGAGCAGGTCGCGCGCATCCAGCTCAAGATCAAGCAGCTCACGCACGAATACCTCGAGCTCGTCGGCGGCCAGGTGCCGTCCGAGCTTCAGCTCACGCCCGACGCCATGGCCGCCATGCCGCCGCCCTCGTACTCGCCCGCCGAGGAGATGGACGCCGAGGTCCTTGCAGCGGCCGCCGAAGACGAGCCCGAGTCACCGACGGCTCTGGCAGACGAGGAGATCGGCGACGACGACACCTATGGACGACGACAGCAACGACGTGTCGCAGGACGAGCCCGAGAAGCTGTCAGCGTACTCGTTGCGCTTCATCCTGTCCGACTGCACGGTGCTCGAGACCTGCACAGGGCGTGCAGTACAGCACCGCGGCTTAGACCATAGCTGCGAGCCCTCGATGTCTCTCTGTCGTGCGTGTGCGTGGACGTAGAAATTCATAAAGCTAGCTCATAAACTCCCCCCTACCTTGAAGACTTTTTCATGGGCGCCACGCCTGCTTGGCGCGTGTTCAACGTGGAGCTGCCAGCCAGCGAAAGTCGAATGGCAGAGTTGACGCGCGAGTTCTGTTTTTCGACACCAAGGCGATCGCACCTCACCGATCGTGGAGTCTGCAATTTTTGCGGCTCGTGATGTTGCTGCCGACGTGTTTTCGTTATTCGACTGCAACGATGAGCACTTGATCCAAGTTGCACTCTGGAATGATACACCACCCGATGCTTTCCAGAGTATTAGATGCGTTACTTTCGTCGCCTCGGCTCGACTATCCGCGGCTTGCTACCAACTCTACAACACCTTAGATCTGGTCGAGCGGCTCGATGCCGAGCAGAGAGAAGCACGTGGCCATCACCCGAAGCGTGGCGGCACACAGCAGCAGACGGCTGCTCTGCTCCTCGCTGCCGAGCACACGGCACGACGTCACGAACGTCTGCACCTTCTCGGCGACCGTGTACAGGTACTGGCACAGACGGTTCGAGCTCAGATCCTTGTTGATGAACGAAATCACGTCCTGCAGCTGCAGCAGCTCGACCGCGAGCGCAGTCTCCGTCGCGTGCGCAGGCTTGATCAAGGTATCTGCCTGCTCTGCTAGCGCGTCCATGTCCACGCCAGACTTGCGCAAGATCGACGACAGACGAGCGTACGCGAACATGAGGTACACGGCCGTGTCGCCGTTGGTCGACAACATCCGGTCGAAGCTGAAGATGTAGTTGGACGTCGGGCTCTGGCGAAGGTCAAAGTACTTGACAGGCGCCGTAGCCAATCTTCTCGGCGGCGGCGTCGACCTGGTCCGCAGGCAGCGACGTCTGGCCTGCCTCGATACGCGCCAGCAGCTGCGTCTTCATGCGCGCCTTGGCCTCGTCCAGCAGCTCCACGAGGCGGACGACCTCACCTGAGCGCGTCTTGAAGCGCTTGCCAGTCTCGTCGTTGACCGTACCGAAGCCAACGTGATCGGCGCGCTGGACAGTCGGGTCGTAGATGCCAGCCATGCGGCCAACCTCGAACAGCAGATTGAAGTGGTCCTTCTGCGTGTAATCCGTGTAGTAAATGAGGCGGTCCGCCTTCACCTCGTGCAGGCGGTACCAGAGTGCAGCAATATCCGTGGTGGCGTACAGGTACGAGCCGTCGCTCTTCACCAGCAGGAACGGCTGCTTGTACTTGGAGGTGAACACGACCTCGGCGCCGTTGCTGTCCTCCATGAGACCCTTGGCGCGAACCTTGTCAAGCACACCCGGGATGATCGGGTTGTAGAAAGACTCGCCCATCTCCTTGAGCGACACACCGAGGCGGTCGTACACCTTTTGGAACTCCTTACGACTGATCTCGCACAGCGTCTTCCACACCTTGCGCGACTTCTCGTCGCCCGACTGGAGAAGCACGACCTGCGCCTTGGAGCGCTCCTTGAACTCGGCGTCCTCGTCGAAGCGCTGCTTGGCAGCCTTGTACAGCAGAGTCAGGTCGCTCACGTTCGGCATCTCCGTCTCCCACTCGGGGTACGTCTCAGTCAGGTGGCAAATCAGCATGCCGAACTGGGTGCCCCAGTCACCGACGTGATTGATGCGCTCAACGTCGTGCCCCTGGAACTCGAGGATGCGGCACATCGTGTCGCCAATAATGGTCGAGCGAAGGTGGCCAACGTGCATGTCCTTGGCAATGTTGGGCGAGGAAAAGTCCACCACAATCTTTTGCTTCTTCTGCGGCGCAGCCTTGACGCCATTGCGCAGCACGTTCTGCAGGCGCGAGGCCACAAACTGCGGCGTAAGGAAGGCGTTGATGAAACCCGCACCTGCGATGGTCAGGCGCTCCAGCACCTTGTTCTGCGGCATGGCAGCCATGATTGTGGTCGCCACGTCACGCGGCGACTTGGCCGCGTTTCGGCGTGCCCTTGAGCGCCGTGAAGATCGCCATCGCCGAGTTGCACTGGTAGTCGCCAAACTTGGCGTTCTTGGCGTTCGTGCGCGTCACTTCGACCGCGGGGATGTCCAGGCCCGGGTACGCCGCCTTGATGGCAGCGTCAAAGATCGACTCGACCACGGCCAGGATGTTGTGGTACGTCAGACCGCGCTCGAGGTCCGCGTCCAGCTTGAACGTGGACGGCGCCGGTGGCGCCGCCTTGGCCGCCTCCACGGGCTTGCCACCCGAGGGCACGAGCTTGGTGGCCGTGACGAACACCTCGCGCGCGAAGAGCTGCTTGACGTAGGCGCGGAAGGTGGCGATGATCGCGATCTCGCTGTCCTTGACGAGCTCGAGCGCCGCGCGCAGCGTGACGCCGGCCACGATGTCGGCGAGCGAGAGCTGCGCGCCGAAGAGGAACTCGATCGGCGCGCTCTTGTTGGCGCGCGCCTCCTCCTTGGCCGCGAGGATGGCCGCGAGCTCCTCGGCGCGCTTGGCGGCGTCCGCTTGCTTCTTGGCGGCGCGCACCCACGGCGCGAGCACGTTGGCCTCCCACTCGAGCCACTCGTCGACCGCCAGGTCGTCGAACTGCAGCTGGTCCTGCGCGCTGGCCGCCGCCACGTAGCGGCAGACCGCGTTGGCCGAGAACACGACCTCCGTCTGCTGCGTCTGCGCGTTCGGCACCGCGATCTGCGGCCCGCAGCTCGCGTACTTGGCGTCCGACGGGCCCACCGCGTAGCGCACGCCCGCGGCCGCCAGCGCCGCGAAGCACTTGAGCTCCTCGTCGCCCGGCGCCGCGCCGATACGCAGCGTCACCTCCGTCGTCGTCGTCACCGCTTTGCCCTTGCCCATGCTCGCCTTTCTCCGGAGTTTTTTTGGGAGGATTTCTGATGGCTCCCCTTGGCTCGCCCCAGAAATCACGGTACTGCGCACAACGCCAACTCACGGTACGCCACTCAAAGCTACGGTACTACGAGGTTTTTCATATTTTGCTAGTCGCCGTTCCGATTCGAATGCACTCATAAAACCTCAGGTTTTTCATTTGTCGATGAGGTTTTATTGATAAAACCTTAAGGTGTTTTCAAAACACGGTACGAACGAGACAATTCAATGAATGCCACTGCAATTCAATGAATTGGTGCGCAAAAAGGCACTCCTAGTATGGTGTACCGTCGTACTCGAAATAAGGCGCCGTCCCCGTTCGTACTTTACCGAATTTTCACAGTATCTTTCCGTTGCTTGTTGGTTGTTGTTGTTTGCCTCTCGGACGCGCGCTAAAAAGGCGGCTGCAGCCCCGCGTCTTCGCCTCGCTCCTCGCTCCGTCCGTGTGCCATCCAGGTGCCCGCGCTGCCTCGTGCTCGTCCCCAGCAGCTCCGCGCGCCTCTGCTGCACATTTTGGGCCTTTCCGCGCCTTCTCTCGCCCCCTAGAAGCCCCGCAGTGCGCCTTGAACTCCCGCGGGACCTCCAGATCGACAATGGCGGCCGGAGGAGACGCCCCCAAGCGCAGCGCGCGCATCCAGCGGCTCATGGACAACGCGGACCAGGCGATGAGCTTGCTGTCGTCGCTGGACGACCTGGTGGCGGTGCCCACCAGCGGCTACGCGTCCTCGGGATTTGGCAACTCGCGCTCCAACCTCGCCATGAGCACCGACACGTTCCACTTCTCGCAGGACTCGAACGCGAACGAGCACATCGGGTCCAATGGCCTCCGCCTCGACGACGACCGCGCGTCGGCCGAAGACGCAGGCGACTTCCTGGAGCGCGCGACCAGCGGCGTGAACCCGCCCCCGTCGCTGGACGACGCCGAGATGGAGCCAGTGGTATCGCTCTCGGTCCGCAAAGGGCTGCTGCATGTCAAGGGTATCTTCCCGGACCACTCCGTTGAGTACGTCGACGTCGACCCTCGTTTCGCAACGATTGGAGAGCTCAAGCAGGCGCTGTGCGACAAGCGCCGCAGCGGCAAGGACCTCGCGCTGCCTGCGCGCGACGCGAGTGTCATGTTTGGTGGCAAGATCGCCCAGGATGAATGGCTCGTCGTGGACTGCGGCATGACGTTCGACGGAGTCATTCACATTGTGAAGGCCTCGTCCGGCACGAAATCGGGGCTTTTCGGCAGCACGGCGCGGTTTTCCTCCTCCTTGTCTGCTGGTAGCAGCCGAATTGATGGCCGCCGGACGATCTCGTCGATTGCCGACGCTTACGCGGCTCCTACTATGGCGGGTATGGAGATTGCGAACTCACAATCAGCCGAGTCCGCGGTTGTGGACCTCTCGGAGTTTTCACAGTCTCTTTCGCTGGCGTCGTCCAACCAAGGAAGCTCTCTATCGCGCAATGTTCACCCCGAAGAGACTAGCTTTGCAGAAATTATTTCGGATTTTTACGAGTACGCCGACCGTGTCCAGGATACGGATCGGTATTGCGAAAAGCTGCTGGAGGAGTACGTGGACGTATTGCAGTCTCGCCTAGTCAAGTTGGAAGACACTGCAGAAGGGATGGCCAAAACCGGCCGCAATGCGCTCGCCCCATCTGCACTTCAAGGTGTTCAATTTGCTATCAAGGAGTTGCGGGACGAGCGAAACACCTGGCGCCTTTTGTTAGAGCTTCGACAGGTCTGCCGTGATTCCAAGGCTGCAAAGAAGGATGGAGAGGATGCCTTGATGATGCTTGGCACGGAAACCGAAGACCTATACTTTGAAATGATGGAGGAGGATGCTATTCGTCTTTTGGAGACTCAGAACGAAAACTACAAGATCCAAATGGCTGTCAAGCGCTGGCTCGAAAACATGGCATCTGAGCGGATCATTGCGATCAGTGATAAGCGAGATTCGAGCACTTCTCGAACCTTGAAGGTGATGAAAACGCAGCTGTACCCCGGGGAGGACGCGGTTCGTATGGACCCTGATGCGGTTCTTCGAGACGGTGATGATCACATTCTCGAAGACGACATGGAAGACGAGGCGGAGCTCATGAAGTCAGTATGGAGCTATGTGCGTGCGGGGCGCATTCCAGATGCCGTGAACCTGTGTGTCCGCGTTGGTCAAGCTTGGCGCGCTGCGAGTCTTTCAGGTGGTGCACCACTTGGTGTCAGTGACGGATCGAGTCGAGACTCATCGCTTGAGCGGTGGGGAAACCCTCTTCGAGCTCTTTGGAAATCTACATGCTGGAGTTTCTCGGAGCAAGGAACCTCTGACAACTTGGCAAAGCCAAGCTCAGTGCATGCTCGCCAATATGAAAGTCTGGTGTATGCAGCTCTGAGTGGCAACGTTGGCGCGATTGTGAAAAGTCCAATTTGCGAATCCTGGGAAGATCACTGTTGGGCGTTCCTTCATGGACTGGTTGAGCATCAGCAAGACGACATCCTCTACAAGCTTCTGCAAGTCAAGACCCAGTCGTCCCAGCTTATTGCAGGCAACAAAGCGCACAACATGCGTCGCTATGCTGAGTTATTAGACAAGATGAAGTATCTAAAGCGTTACCAAGCAAACCTAGACGCGCTCTTTGACGAGCTCAGGGACAGCAAATCAGACGCAGTACGATCACAAGCAAACCAACCACATAGCGTCATCCAGACCAAACTCGTGACTGCCAAGTTCGACCAAATCATTTCACGCATTTTTAGCGCGCTCGTGGTCAACGCATCGGAGAGCTCCGACGACTGGGAGCTGGAGTTAGATGCCAACACTCAGGCAGATATGGTGTCACCGCGTCTGCTTCGCTTTGCCGCTCACTTTGTACTCTTCGCTAAGTTCACAGAAGAGACGTTCGACGAACGGGCAGGGCACATGATCCTGAAGATGTACATACGCCATCTGATCAAGCATCGCCAGCTTCAGCTCGTTCCCATCTATGCCTCGCAGCTGCCAGCCGATGGTGCGATTGAGATTTATGTCCAAATGCTGGCCACCGTCGAGGAGTCGCTGGAACGCGAAGTGTGCGTGAAGCGGATTCTTGAGTACTCAAGTATGGATCTAGTTTCTATCGTCGTTCGCACAGTAGTGGAGCGTCTTTGCGAGGGCTACCGCGGCACTGCTGTCGACCAGCTCCAGGGCAACGCATTTCAGAGCGATGTATCGACATCCGCGATTGACAGGAAACGTATTGGGATGCTCGAGTACCTGTGCTTTTACGTCGAGCACCGTGCCGAGGCAGTGGCACGTGCGAGCCTCCTCGCTCGCGAGTTTGTCATGGAAGGCAAATTTGATGCGGTCCGCATGTTGATGGAAAGCTCTTTGCCTGATGACTCGCAAGCCATTGTGAGTCACCACCGCGCGGTGCAATCCAAGGACGACCGCGAGATTGACGCAACTATCCGCGAACTGCTGTGCTGGCAGGCATATGTTCAAGCCCGTGAGGCGTATGATGGGTGGAGAAGCTGTATTGCCGAAGCAGTTACGCTTTCGCTGTACAGTGAAGAGAAAATCTTCGTGGGCGATGTGATGTACCACGCATCTCGTGCTGCAACGACCATTCTGGATGTGCTACGCTTCCCGAATGGGTGGCTGTTGCACTGTTCGGGTGACAAAACCCAGGATACTACGGTTCGTCGGGTGTGCTTGCCCCCACTCGTGTTCAACCTACACAGTATGCTTTTGGAATCAGCAAAGACGATCATGCGGCTTAAGCACTACCCACTCGAAGGCAGGGCCGAACTCGCACGGCCACTGTTGGCCAAGTCTCTCGAGGTCGCCGACGTCGTCGCAGACGAACACTACGCTGTTTTCGAGGCACTAGAGCAGGACCAGTGCCGCGACTTGCTCCGCGGCTTCCGGGAGAGCTCGGTTGCTCTCGTATTCCTCGAGCATGCAGCGCCTCAAAGTGGCGAAGACGACGACAAGGATAACTGAGGTGAAAGTTAGCGTTAGAGCCCACAAGCATAACATGTTAGGTGCGAATGCCACTCGTATGCATTAGCAAGCTGCCGACATCAGTCTCCTATCTTTTCTCACCATTTGCGATGAGCGATTCTAGGCATCTGCCATGCTAGCCTTATTCCAGGCGCCACCGCCATCTACAGCGCCGACTGTGAGTTCGCTCTTGACAGCACTGTGACGAGACCCGGGGCTCATTCTCCGAGTCTTATCTGACAAATAGCACTCGAGCATCCGATAAGGAATGCACCAACGATGA
Source organism: Phytopythium helicoides (assembly GCA_024867545.1). Lineage (NCBI taxonomy): Eukaryota > Oomycota > Peronosporomycetes > Pythiales > Pythiaceae > Phytopythium > Phytopythium helicoides. The sequence continues at coordinate 392,389 of JANFNE010000011.1, read as the reverse complement.
CATTCTGGCACGCTGGCCTTCGACTCAAAAAATTCCATCCACTGCCATGCGTGGCAGTCGAGGTCCTCGCCCCCGCGTCGAGACAGTACGATACTCTCAACTGGGTGATCGCCTGCTGACTCAACTCTAACATCGTAGCCCCACGACACTAATCGAAGATTCTTGACAAAATCTTGATAGACATGGTCGACTTCGGTTGTGTCCATGAAGCGAATTGGCGCGGTGAAGCCAGCGACGTCGACAGGCAAACCACTCTCATTGTGTATAGTGCTCAGGTGCAATATTGAGTGCCCACGAGGAGCAACGAAGAATCTGACTTGCTTGTCATTGTGGAATTCACCAATCCACTCACTGCATCGATTCGTTGTGTGGATACACACACCATCGATTATAGCATGTTCAGAAGACTTGCGAAAGCTGACATCGATTTGCACTACGGCCTCCTGCCCTTCAAGTATCACAAAGTACAAATTGGCGCCAGGAGGCTGCTTCCCCCTTGACATCCACTCTGCGATGGAGACAAACGACTCGATGGAAGTAACAATGTCATCCTCCATGGCAACCACGATACCACGTAGTGGATGTGGCTGCTGAAAATCAGTCGTAGTGGACGGTGGGAGATTTCGCATCAACGAAAATGAAGTTGTCAGCTCAGATGTTGAGTTCTGTCCCGACGCACCAGAACCATTTTGAGTCCACACACGGTCATTAGAGCAGTCACTCAAAGCAGAATAGACGGCGCCAATGGAGCCCAAGTAGCGCTCGCCGTGTGATCCGAAAAACCCGCAGAGTCGGTTTCCAGGAGGGCACTCCATGACGACGTGGTGATCTCCGCCCTTCCCACCGTACCAAGGGCTCTGGCGAAAATTGGTGTGAAATCGAAGGGCATCAACCCAATGACCACTCTTGACCTCCAAAGCTCTCAGATACTCTCCACTTAACAGCTGGAAAGTGTGTTCATCAGTGCGACGCTGATTGTCCTTGCTTGAACTTTGATTGTGACGCGCTTCTGACTCTGGGGGTTCAACTTGAAACGACTCAACATAAGCGTTGCATCGAATGACGAGTACACTTTCATGCTCCACAATATTGCTTAGAAAACCAAACGGGGTTTGAGATCGCTCCAACGCCAAACCTGCTGCTGGGAATTGACCGGCAATAGGTTGCGTGTTAAGATAGGGGCTGGCAGAATAGGAACGGGGGTGCACAGTAGCTGGGTGACAGCGAACCCCAAGCTTTCCGACGTAGCGATTGCCCCTTGAGCCAAAGAATTCGCTGACAGCATATCCAGCAGCAGCTTTCAGCGAGTGTAACTTCCCACCAAAGCCACCGTACCACCGTGTCGATTGCAAATTCGTGTGGATTTGAAGTCCATCGATCCATGCCATGGCACGCACGTCGACTCGCTGGATGTATTCGTGTTCAGAGAGCACAAGCCAATGTGTACTCCCAGACGATCGGCATTGGCCAGAAGCCGCCAGTGCTGTGACTTCATCGCGAGTATAGGCTTGGATGTTGTTGACATAGTTGCCGGCGTCGATCACAACTGCACCAATAGAAGCTGTTCCACGAGCAATCTCTGGTGAGTTGAATGGAGTTTGATTGCCGTCATAGTTGCCATAGCCCACTGGACCGCGAGCAGAGTCTTCCCAGCTAATTGTTGGGCCGACTGCTGATTCTATCGATACTCCCGATATCCACGGGAATTTTTTCAGCAAGGCTGCAGAACCCAGGTTCCAATGCGCACCAGATCGCTGCTCCACTTCAGCAATGACCTCGTAGTTGAGCTCAAGAAACCCGTCATTATAGTGACGATCATATCCGTTTGCTGACGAAGCCGCAGAGATTTCGTAGACGCTGAACAACTTGTTCATGTCATCAAACCCTCGAGCCATGATGCCGCTCACTGAGTGACCAAGGCCAAACGTGTGACCCAGTTCGTGAAGAAACGCACCAATCCCAGTTGAAAAATTGGCCCAGAACGTGCCTCGGTAACAACTATCATCCAGCAGGCGGCTAGTGTCGATGCGCGCGTTGTTCAAGCAACACGAGGTGATTTCACCAATGCTAGATGGCCAGGAGTGCAGTCCGCATGATCCAAACACGCCAACTTTGCCTCCCCCAAGAGCCGTGTGGCCTTCAGCCTTGCGCGTCACCGGGTTGTAGGCTGAGCAGCCGAGGATGACAGCGTGCTTGAACTTGCGCCGATCATCTCGGTCGAATCCTTGCGCTACAATGTCTTCCTCCACCAACCGGATGAGCTCTTGGTCGTGGATCTCCCTCGCCGTCGCGTTCGAGAATCTCGTCCTCAGCACTCGCACCACTGGTTTGCCATCTTCAGGCTGGCACTCCATGCTAAAACTGCGACGCCCAAATCCCGCCTCATGCATCATCTCTGCCGTCGCAGGTCTGCATCAGTAACGCTGCAGTCTGGATCTTGGCGATAGCAGCAGCGTCAGAGTTGTCGACTCCTGGAGGTGCATCAAACCCCTCGGTCGCATCGCAGCTCTTCTGGTAGTAGAACCGCACTACAAACTCCGGGGCCAGGATCGGCGCATACTCGACGTGAAACACAGCCTCACACTCTAGCTCTGGGACCTTCAGCTCGATAGCGAACTCTCCTGGCCGAGGGAGCAGCACGAACGCCTTGAACGCGCCGCTGGAGCGGGCCACGGGCCACCGACAAGCCTCCGCGTCGTCCCCAGCCACGCGCGCTTGGACGAAGCAGCCGGCCGGCAGAAGGTCCGAAGGGCTCGAGGGCCAGGTCACGATCCCTTCGAGCAGCACGAGCGGGAACCGCAGCGCCTCGCGCTCGCGCAGGTTGCGCACGACGATTGCCATGGTCGTGATGCGTGTCAACCCAGGATTTTCTCACTTTGCATTCCATACTGAGCGCAAGTACTTTGCCATGACCTGGAGACCATGGAGAGTTGAGGTGATCAATCCGGAGAGGAAGGATGCGATTGTTGTTGTTGTTGTTGTTGTTGTTGTCGCTTTGCGTCGTCGTTCCACTTGACGGCAACTCCAGTGGACGCAGCAGCTCGTTGCTTGCTGCGAACCCGGAGTCGACACCACGAGATGACGAGCAGAGCTCCACATGGATGGGCGGCCGGGCAGTTATCGTCGTCGTCGTCGTCGTGGTCGCCTTGCTCCGCTGCTGCACTTGACTGCAAGTCCTGTGGATGCAGCAGCTCATTGCTCGCTGCAAGCCCAAGTCGACACATGATGACAAGCAGAGCTCCACGTAGATGGGAAAGCGGGCGAAATCACGGACGCATTCGTTCGGCGACATGTTGCACTGGGATTCATGGTCACCTCAGCGCCGCCAATTTGTGCCTCGCCGCCTTTTGCTCGGACTGCATACCTTGAGCCATACGCCCGTCGTGGTGTCGCGAGCTTGGACAGAGCAACCGATTGCACCGAGATGAACACCTAGCGCAGTCATCGGTGTGCAAATCGCGGTTGAGCGCGCAAATCCTGTGACTCATGGCTGGAGGGCCATGAAAGGACGGTAAAAGCAGGAGCAGGTGTTTATCGAGACACGGCGTAAACTAATCCAGTGCAAAGCGGGGCATGAGCCTTCGCAGTCCCCACCTCGGCTCACTTTGCATTCCTCCTCGCCGGCAACAAGTCTCCGATCAAGAATGCGCGCCTCCAGCATCGTATCGACTCTCGCTGCCGCCGCTGGCCTGTATTGCAACGGTGCCACGACCTCGGCTGCCAGCGACCACCTGCCCGTCTTCTTTTTCCACGGCGCCACGGGAAACCACTCAAACGGAATCAACATTGAGCAGAACCTGACTGCCGAGGGCCGCGTGTACCATGCACTCGACTTCTGCGAGGTCGAGTGCTCGGTCAAGACGTCCATTGCCACGCAGATTGGAATGGCCATTGAGCAGATCGAGGGCATCATCGCCAAGGACCCGGCCACGTACGCCAACGGCTACCACTTTATCGCGCACTCGCAGGGCGGCTCCATCTCTCGTGGTGTGATTGAGGAATGGGACAACCATAATGTCCACACGTTCATCAGCATGGCTGGTGATGGCAACGGCAACTTCTACGGCCCGCAAGAGTCTGATCAGGTTCCGCTTCAGGTGCTCCTGCAGGCGCTTGGTCCGTTTGCGATCGATGAGACCGACTTCAACTTCACCAAGTACCTCGATGACTCGACGACATGGTCGGGCACTTTCCAGCGCGACTTCATTGAGGCGTGCGTCACCAACTCGGACTTGCAGAACAAGAGCTCGATCGTGAACGTCATGCGGCCGCCTCTTGCCGACAGCGCACTGTCGAACTGGCTCAAGATCGACTCCTTCCTGCCCAAGGTCAACAACCTTGAGGTATGCGGCAGCGACGCTACGTGCGTGAGCGAGCAGGCTCGCCGCAAGGCCAACTTTGTCAAGCTCAAGGCTGCCCACTTCTTCGCATCGCCGGCGGATGACATCCAGGTGCCGTGGCAAACTGCGATTCTCGGACTGTACAGCACCGTCGACACGGTTGATGATATCGCGACGGACTTCTCCAGCTTCACCATGACCGACATGAAGGAGACGCGCGAGTACACGAGCGATCTGTATGGCCTCAAGACCCTGGACACCGCCCAGAGGCTGTTCACGCACGCGGTGAGCGGTGTTCCCCACAACTGCTGGCTGTTTGACTACACGTCGCTCGCGACGGGTATTGAGTGCCTTCACGAGCCCGTGTACAACGACAACATCTACCCGCTGCTGGTCTAAGCAGCTGCATTCGCATCAGCTCCGAATGAACCGGAAGCGAGGCAATCATCTTCAGTAGAAAACTCGATAAATATATTTCGATAGATGTTCTCGCTCATTCACATGTCCGGTGCGTTAGTGGCATATGCGTGATTCGGTTGGCAAACTGCGCCTCCATTGCATCCCCGGCGCGAACGTTGATCTGCGTGAGGCTGCAGTGGCTGATAGGAGCGCCGAGTTGGATGATCTCCTTTGGAACTTTGTAGCACTCAGCCAAGCAGAATTGGATGAAGCTCGTATGGCACACAATAATCTTGTAGTTGACGACGCGATCCGCTGAGCGCGAAAATGAACGTTCCTCCGAGCCATCCCAGCGGCAAATGTACTGAAACGCCATCTTGTGCATGGCCTCGCGGTAGTCGTAGCGATTCGTGGTGTCGACGTTCTTCGGGGCGCCATCTTCGAGAAAGCAGCACTCATTTTTGCGGTCGATCCATGGCATCTCCTTGGCGATCATCGCAGCTGTTTCCACGGTACGACGCAGCCCGCCGTAGATGAGCGTAACGCTGGCTCCGCCCAGGCTTGCATCATTGATCTGCTCGTGCAGAAACCGAGCTGTCTGCTCGGCCTGCTCCTTCCCGCGCTCGGTGAGCTTCTTGTCGCGGTCGCACACTCGAAAGTTGATGTTCTCCGTCTCGGCGTGTCGGACGAAGATCAGGTGGGTCAGTGGCGCGTTCGCTGCAGTCACTGGCGGCGTGTCCGTCCCTCCGAGCTTCGGAAAGAGCACGTTATCAACCTGGAACGAGGTGTCCACGAGGTGCAGCGGGGCGAGCGTGGACTTGCTGACGGACTTGAGCAGCAGCTGGTGGTCCATGGGCACCTTTGCGGCGAGCTGAATGGCCCACCACCACAGGAACATGTCCGTCTTGGTCTCGAAGCGCAGCGTGCGTCGCTTGTCCTGCGCCTGGTAGCTGTAGTCGATCTGCAGCACGGCCTCCTCGAGGTCCAGGAACTGCATGCGGCACGTGGTGACGGGCACGAGCTTGCGCTTGCGCTCGACCTTGTCCTTGTACCTCCGCAGCATGAGGATCCCGCGGTAGAGCTCCGCCCACGAGCGGCGCCAGACGCTGATGCCCATGTGCGAGTCGCGCGTCTCCACGCAGCCGCACAGCAAAAAGTCCGCGCGCTGCGCCACCTTGCGCACCGCGTAGTCGCCGGCGCGCAGCGGCAGCTCCGGCGCGTCCTCGGAAAAGTAGAGCTCCACCTCGTCCACCGTAAACCTGCGCGTGGTCGCGCCGTTCTGCGGCAGCGGGCGCGCAGCCGCCGGTCGCGGGTAGTGCGTGTCTTCCAGCGCGCGGCAGCGCTCGAGCTCGCGCGTCTCGGCGAAGCGCACGGCGCGGCGCGGCTCGTCCTGCTCCATGGCGGTGGGCTTCTCGACCGTGGCAGCTTTTCGAAAGTGCGGAAGAAAATGTGGGATTTACTACAGACGATTTGATAGTAATGACGAGAGAGAGAGAGAAAAAAAAAAATGCGGCGGTGGGTTTTTGATGAGGAGGGTGAAGGCAGTAGCTACAGTGCTGAGATGGCGACATGCTGAGGTGGTGAAGCACTTTGGACAGGAGGAAGCTGCCAACGCACGCCATATAGAGAGGTGTTGGCTTGCTATGCTGGTGATGGTGCCCATTTTTTTTTAAAATTTCGTAAACCGTCGCAAAGCGGTGGACTGGAAGCGTCACCAGCCTTTGAGCGGATCCCATGAGCGAGAGCAAGGAGACGGCGGCGGGGAGCGACGAGCAGTTCTTGCGGTCGCGGCCGGCGGTGGACGTGACCGGCGTGGAGGTGACGCCGAATCCTGCGGCGCTCGCCGACGAGCTGAACCTGGAGGTGGACTTTCACGTCGATCGGCCGGTGCTCAACGGCGTGTGGGACATCGAGGTGGCGGGATTTGCCATGGGGCGAGGCGAGGAGGTTGCGGCTCACGGGATTTTTTTTTCGTGCTGAGCAGTATCTGGTCGACTCGGTCACCAAGCGCCATGTGATCAATATCCTTCCCACGACGCTAGCTGCATTTTTGTTTTCATGACTACATGTCTGCCGAGTTGGCGACGGCTAGTTGTCCTTGACCTACTCGCTGCACAGCTTGGACAGGTGCCGCCCAAGGACTACGCGCGCGGAGACAACCACTTCCAGTTCTCGGCAAGTTGACAGAGCGCACTGTCGCAAGATCTGACTGCTGATCATCGATGAGCGCAGGTGTCGGAGATCAGCGTCTCGGGCATCCAGCCAAGCCAGCTGACCAACTGCGGGCTGCTCACGGCTGCATTCAAGGACGAAGACGGAGATATCCTCGACCTCAAGATGGTCGTCCAGGTCTCGGAACAGCGCGACGGGCTGCAGCGAATCGTCTACAACCCTCTCGAGTAGGGAACAATCCCGGAGGTTGCATCCTGAAGAGAAGCAGTAATCCAACGCAACACCAAGAAATAAAAAATGAAATGCAGCTGCCGATTCGTGATTGAGTTTTGTGTTGGACTGTGTATTTACGAGCTAGTTGGTCGGAGAGCATTTGCATGGATGTTGCGGACCTCGTTCAGAATGTCGAGGCTTTTGATCTTCTGCTTGCCAAGACAGCGTTAGAGCAATAGAAACGGCTTCTGCGGTTTGAATGCACAAGAAATCCATCTGCGATACCTGCTCCTCAATCCCTTTCTTGGCACGGCCAAGAGCACGTGTGAGCTTTCGAATCTCTTGCAAGTGGCGATGCTGCTGCTCCTTTGCCCAAAGGAACAACTCGTGCTTTTCCTTCTGCAGCGCAGTCAATTTTTCGACGAGTAGGGTCACCTCATGTTTATACGAATCTCGATCATCCTGCGATGCATGCATTTGGTGTTAGTATCGTTTAATTAACGGATGCAGTACGGGTATTCGAACCTTCAGGATTTTCGCAAAGATTTCTCGGTCGACTTGAAACCTTATTTCTTCCTACAAATGACCATCGTTAGGTACCGTTGCATGAAGTCATTACTCTCTGTAAACACAAACGAGCGAATACCTGCTCAAACTTGGCTTGCTCGTTGCGAAGCTGCTCCTCACATGTCTTGATCCGCTTTTTGAAAGCATGTCGCTCTGCCTTCGCCTATGAGTTTTCTTCAGAAACGAGTACTTCGCAAAGCAAACGCTGATCAATTCCCATCACCTCACCTTCTTCAAGATGGATTGCAGCACTTTGACATCTTGCCCAAGCTTAATGTCAAGTAAAGACGCAATCAGCTGGCAAGTTTATAGGTGAAGCGACGAGAGGTTTACCTTGTCACGAGAGGTATTGGCAACGTAGTTGAGCGCTTCGGCTTTTGCTTCCTGTGATCCGTAGCAGAATCGGTTAGCTCAAGCCACAGCACTGAATGTCAAGTCAATGCAGTAGATTCGCGCCTAACCTCAGCTTTCTTCAGGAGCGCATCAATGCGGGCAACCTCAGTGTCATCTGCAACTTTTCTACAAAGGGAAAATCTTAAAACCAGCATCTCACACTCGCTGGGTTGAATAAAGCACGACACAACTTACATTCCAACTTTGTTTTTACGTGTTGGCTTCTCGAGCTCCTTGATTTTTCTCCTCAGTAAGGCATTCTCCTTCCGCAGGAAGGAAAGCTCTTCATCTTCTGGGATATTGCCTCCCAAATTCACGAGCTGCATCTAAGTGTTGGGATCTAGACCGTGACCAAGAGGGCTCTTACCCATGGTCAACTCAATCTGCGAAGAGTAGGGGCCATCTTGAAGGCTGGAGTCATCTCGCTCGAGCTCATCCAAGTCTTCATCCTCGGGCAACAGAGTCCGCTCATCCATTGCGCTGACGTTTTGTTGAGAGAGCAAGCCAACATTTGGTTGATCTGAAGCAAAAATACACCTGCTACATTTTTAGAGCAAACTACAAGCTGAGAACAAATTGCTTGGTGCTCGATTATTGCTGTGGCATTCGGCTGCTTGCATGTTCAGGAACAATTTTTGAAAAGGAAAGACACAAAAAGGTGTTGGGTGCAACCAGAGGACAACAGTTTTTTATATTATACACTTCAAAACAACTTGTCAGCTATCGCTGTTGGGAAGGTTGAGCAAGCAATGGCAATCGGTTAGTAGTCGACTTCAGCTCACCAGCCTCGTGCTTTCCGTTTGAAGATCGAGAGTATAACTTGCTATTTTCTAAACCTCCAAGTGTCTCCTTCATTCGAGTTCCCCTCTGTTTCATCTGAATCAATATCCATGTCGATCGACTTGTCGTCGACGCTGAATTGCTACTTCAATGTCCAAAGACTCGAGTTTACGACTAACCACTTTGGCGTTTCTCTTCACAAAACGTGCTAAAGAGTCAGCCGTGAAATGTGGGCAATGCGTCACGTCGAGAGTATTGAGCGATTTGCAATTATCAAAAAGAGCATCTAGGGTCTTGTCCGTGAGTTTCTTGCATGCTGATACGTCGATATGTCGCAATCCAGTAAACTGTGTAGCCACATCTAGCATACCGTCGTCAGTAATCCGCGTGCAGCGCGAAATGTTTAGCACTTCTAGCGACAGATGAGTTGCCATCATCGCTAAGGTTTTGTCAGGTCACTTCACGGCAGAATCCCACCTCCAGTTGAGTAAGTTTAGAACAAGAGGCGATAATGACCTCCAAGTTGTCTTCTGTTAGATTCACACATCCGGATAAGTTGAGAGCAATGAGCTCATGACAATTCAAAACCAGTCGCTGTATAGTAGACGGAGACAAATGAGGACAGTGGCTAAGATCGATTTGACGAAGGGCAGTTCCACAGGAAGAGTGGTCGAGCATGTCTTCACACAGCCACACCAGCCCAGAGTCAGAAATTGACTCACACGCGGACAGGTTTAAAGTCTCCAGCTGTTTTGCTCGATGGGCGAGGTGTCCAAGAGCCAAGTCGTTGAGACCGCTACACCCCTGCAACATTGAGCGAGCGAAGCCTGCGCAGCATATTTTTGTCCGCGTTTGCCCGACCGTCACCTTCTTGGTCAAACACGAATGTTTTGTAGGTTACAGAAAAGAGCTCTTCCATCACTAAATCTCCATCTCGAGGCAATTGTGAGTCAGCGCCCGTATTGACACGTCTGTAAGCTTGTCGCATTGGCGAAGGTTCACCTCCTTCAGTCTCGTGCACCTTCGTGCAATCTCTACGATCCCTTCGTCTTCTATCCGGCGGCATCCAGATACATTTAAACGCCGAAGAGACGTTGGGTTCCCATGCATGGCTGCAAGACATTTCATTCCAGTGCTCCCAAGCTGAACGCAGAGTTCTGCTTCCAAAACAGCCAGGTTTGGACATGACTTTGCGATCATCGTGACGCCTCGATCGCTGATACGTTCACAGAAACTTATCACAATTTCTTCGAGTCTTTTGTTGAGTCGAACAACTGCCTCAACGCCAATGTCAGACACTTTGTGGCACGATGCAACTCGGAGTTTTGACTAGCTTCTGGCACGTCTTTCCGATTGCGGCAAGACCAACGTCTGTAATCAGCGAGCAGTTCGAAACATCAAGAATCTCGAGTTGCGTACAATGTTGACCAATAGAATGCAAAGCCAGGTCAGATAGCTTTGAGCAGTGAGGGAGAGCAAAGCTAGAGCAAAAGCCATTGTTTCGAGCGATGACAACCATGTCAGGATCAGATATGTCAGTAACGTCGCGCAAATCCACGCATCGTGAGTCTTCGCCCGCTTCCGCGGACAGGATGAAGTAGACAACAGCACGAGGGTTGCTTAGCATTGTTAGCCAATGCATGTTTGTAAGACTGTCGCCGTAAAACGACGGAAAGACGTGTAGCACCCTGCAAATAACATCGGCCGAAAAGCGAAATAATGTTCGATTCTTCATCCTCGTGATCGTGATCTCCCATTATGTTTCTTAAGCAATTGGCAGATCGGGATCCCAAAAAGAACGCAAACGGTAGCCGAGCTAGCTCTTTGAGGTCTAGTCGGCATTGCTCCGACTCAGTTGCTTGAAAGTAATCTGGCCGGATATTGGTTAGGCTTCGGTAGCAATGGATGAACAACGAGCTAAACGCTGGATCTCGAGGGAGATTTTTCAAAATTTCGGCGATGCCATGCACATTTTCACTTACAACTAACGGTTGGATTCCACACTTGACCTTCTTTTTGTACAATTCTTGCGCGTGCTGGTGGTCCAAGTCATATTTGAGAGATGCGCACACATTCTCGGCAAACTTGACCAGCATTTTTTTGTCGTCAGGTGCGCGTTGAAGTGATCGTGAAAATCGACTAGATGCAAGCGCGAAGAGGTGGTCCGACTCGAATGCGCGGTCTTGAGTTCCCATGACGTAGTGAGCGTTAATTTGGTCTCGCGTTAGCGTAACTCCGTTGTAATATGCTACGTGCGCAATGCTACCATGAAAGAAGTACTTGCCATCCCGGCGACGCGCAGATGAAAGGCACCCGATGCGTAGAGGTCGTGCATCTTGATTTGTTTGCTCCTCGAGCTCTTTCTGAATTTTGAGATTCACATGTCGCCTCATTTCCTGAAACTCAGCTGACAGAACAGCCCACTGCGCGTCAAATTTTTCCCGAAGAAGCTGCTTCTTAGCAAGAGGCTCAAAATCTGATCGGGAGGTTTTAGAGAGATCTCGCTTGATCGGAAGCGGTGAAGTAGATGGTGCTACGCGCTGCTTCGCATTGGTAGGTGTCGATCCAGTTCTCGAAATTTCGTCTCCATCCTCACCGGCATCTTCATTTTTGTTACCACTGTCCTTGATAACTGCGGCTTTTGACAAACGAACTCGGAAGTCATGCTCGTCTAGAAACCTCTGACTTATCTCCTTTATTTGTCGTCGACCCTCTTTCGTTGCGAAAAAGATCTGCATCTCGCGGTCAATATCTTTGAAGCAGCGTCCTTTAGCTTCGTTTTCCTGGTCGTCGATGTCATCGCGAGTTTTTCGGATGATCGCTTCGCGTTTTTGAAGCTCTCTGTCAACAACCGCTTCAACCTCGACTTCGCTCTGCAAGAAACCGTCGACATACAATCGAAGCATTGTACCGTCAAAGGTTCCGACCAAGTATGTCCATTTATGGAGTTCCACTTGTGCACCACATGCCACGATGTCGATATTTCGAACGTTGATGGTGAATGCCCACACATTTGCCTTGATCGCGCTCAGAGAAAATCGACCGAGTGTCATGACTACGCGTCGAGTACTCTCATGACCATCGCATCGACACCAAAGCTCAACTGACACATGAGTTTGAGGGTCTTGAAGGCTGGGATATCGCTCAGTTACGAACGGAAAGCCAACATAGCTGCGCGATTCCTTGCGAAGTTGAAGTGCGCGGTTCATATCTGCATTCATAATTGGTCCCTCTGCTTCAAGAATGCAACCAGGAAGAAATTTTCCGGTAAGATCTGTCCCGTACATCCCAAGATTTCCTGCACTGAGCGTTCCTCTACGCTCACACAAAGGCCAATATCCGTGAGGAGCATCACCAAGTATCAAACGACGATAAGTAGTCGCCTGCTTGACTGTCGCATGCAACAAAAGCAGTGATGCCATCGAGAAATCAAGGAGCACTAAATTGTGTTTGACCCTGTATCCAAGTGCGCCAGAACTGCCTGGGGTATCACCAACGAGGTCGTCTGCAACAAAGGTGTAGCTATCAGGAAACATTCTAACGCGCTGAAGGCAGAGAGCTGAGATGGGAATCCCCATCATGGAAGTGACGCGTGATATGATGTACTGCATGCTCCGGAACAGCGACTTGCGTAGGTTTTGTTTGTCAACCTCCGAAACCGCGCGAGGTCCAAAGCGCGCACGAATTCCTTCAAACAAGTGTGTTTTGTAGAAGGTGTCGCTTCCCTCACGACTACCAGTTAAAAGGTTCAAAGCATGGACAACTATATCCTTAAACGCGTACGGAGTAAGACCTGTTCCGCATGTCTGAGCGCTTACTCGAAGCAAATGGCGCAAAAGGTTTTTGAATGTGCGTGCCACCATTTCAGCGAGCAGCATCGCTCGAATATCGTTCGCGCGCTCTCGACAGTCATCACGACCGCTGTAAATGACAACATTTTGTCGGGAATCGGATAAGTGAACTGTCGTTAGCGTAATGCATGTTGCATCATATCGAAGTGCTTTGTCTGGGCTAACTGAACTAGGTGTTTTTCCATCAATGAAGATGGGTGAGCCTCGATCGACTTCACGAGTAAAGTCTTCAGTAGTTTGAATCTCTGCTGTTGAGTATTGTAGTGTTGCTGTTCCAGATAGACGGAAGAAGAAGCATGCACGAAGTAGACCCAAGTGACGAATATTGATGCCGTGCCGATGCATCTCTAGTGTTAAATTGAACGATGGAGCTTCAAAGTATCGGGGCTGTTGAGACAACTTTCGGGCGAATGCTGGAATGACGTCGTTCATTAAATGTTGTGTGGCTTCTTCAACGCCAATAGCTTGCTTCTGCCAGTCAGGAGTACAGTACGTAAGACAAGAAAGCGCATCTGAAGATAACGGGGTAGGAAAACGAGCTACTAACTCGGGTCGAAGTTGCCGCCACATAATACTCATGCCTCGAGTTGATTGCACGAGGTGCTTTGCGGTGACTTCTGGATCCTCAGGTGGCATAGCACGAGCGAAGCGAAGGAGGACCATCTGCTTCTTGCCATTGATATACCCTAGCAAGTCAGCGGGTGCATGAAGCAGCTTCGATGTTAGGTCTTGATATCCGCGTACGCCATGCCTGCTTAGGTTTAGTCGTGCAGCTGCAGTTGCTAATACTTTGTCCACCTCTTTACTCTGGAAAGTGACAGTTTTGCCGCGGTTATCGCTCCCATGAACCAGCTGCTTTGACTTCTTCTGGATGCCTCCACCGGTGTCACCCCATGAAACTATCTCAATGGGTACTTTTGACGAGCACAAGACACGGTACCCTTGGAAGTCAACCACACATTGCAATGGCAAAAGAACATTCTCACGCATGCCAAGCTCTCGGATATACAGTCCCGAGTTGCGGACTTCGTGTCCCCCGAACTTTGCTGCAAACTCGTGGGATCCCTCGAAGCGGCCGTGATCATCTGTGCATACCTTGAAGAGAATATCATGCGCCTCGTACTTGTGGCGATGCGTCCGCCGGACTTCATCCCTTCGGCCATCAATAATTGACTCGCCAACTGGCAAAATCGATTTTTGCCGCGCTGGAAGGTGGAACTCACGAATTAATATCAAAGCTATCGCAGACGCTGTGTCGATGAAATCCCTACATACTTGCAAGATCTCCGTGTACTTTTGCTGAATTTCTTGTGAAGAGCGCTCATTGAGCTGTAGCGCAAAGTTTAAGCGCTCCGACCACTTCGTTCTGTTCACCGGCAAAATTGGGTACGTTTCGCGAACTTCCAACTGACTGCGCTCTGTCTCTTGTAGAGAGAGCTCGGCCTCCTTCCACGCCTTCATTGCATCCACCATTCGAGCATGGGCTTCACGAGCTTGCTTTCGACGCTCTTCCAGGATGTGTCTGGCTTTTTGCTGGAGGACTTGGGCCGGGTTGCGCTCTTCCTCTTGATTATCCACTGCCGAGCGATCTGCAATGGAATTTGAGTCGCGGTCTGTTTCATTGTTCGACTCATCGTTATTATCGTCACCGCCTTTAATCAATCTGTAGCCCATTCGTGTTAGCTTCTTGGCAATAATAGACGCGTTTTCCTTTGCTATAGCGCCGTTCTCCACGTTCACTAATGTGCACAGCGATTGCTGGCTCTCATTACGAATGCTTCTTGCAAGGTCACGCGCTAGCCCAAATTCGAGATCACTTAGCTCAATGTTGATGAATGCCTCTGCTAGCTCGCGAGAGCCACGGACCATCCGAAAATGGTCGTACAGATCTTGTTCCAAGGCTTTCGAGTCAATTGTCCCGTCTGGCTGTCGAAAAAAACTGACGTATTCACAAATGTGTCGCTTTGACGGAAGCTCTTCTAGCAGTTCAGCCAGCTTGAAATCCGTCATACCACAGCACACTTGTTTTAGTCTCTCTTGAAGTCGGGTTAGAGCAGGATTTGCAATACTCAATGCCATCATCAGAGCATCTTCTTCCTTGTTACGACCATGAGCGTACAGTTCTGCTGGGAAGCGTCCAAATACCATATTCTCCATCCGCGCTTTCGAAAGCATTCGATAACTTGAGCTCGATCGAGTGATATGAAGCTCCTCGACATCGGCTGGACTTCCATTGGTTTCAGGGACATCCTCAGCGTCTCCGTCTTCGGCGGTTTTAACGCCCTTTAGTTTCTTCCTTTTCTTCGCTTCTGCTTTCTTCCTAGCGCGCTCTTCATTCATAGCAATCGTTTCAAGCAACGGGGTCACTTCCGCTGGTTCCTGCTTAGCATGGATCAGTTGATTCACAAGCCCTTTCGCAATTTCTTGCTTTAAGTATCCCATTTCAGCATGAGGTACAACAAGCGCGTGATTGTGGTCGATATAGCCAAGCTCTTCTTCCATTTCTCGAAACCGATTCTCGACCTCTTTCTGAGCATTCTGGACTGCCTCCTCAACCATAAGTGCCAGCACTTGCTCTCGAGAAAAAGCGTTGCCCTTCGTCCGGAGCTTGACTTGTTTCATCCGGATCTTGGCCTCAAACTTCATCTTCTCCACACTGTGTGCTGGCTTTGCGTCCTTTTCCGCCCACTCAACTTCTATCGCTCTCCGGGCGTCTGCAAGTGCAATGCCTCGCGCGTGATAAAATGCTTGCTTCTCTGCTGCCAAACGCGCTATTTGGCGCCCTTTCTTCGCTCGCCAAAGCGTCTGCAGTCTTACTGCCGAACGCAATATCACTTGCATCCGATAGTGCAGTAGGTTGCGGTATCCTCCGTGGTCTAGGGGAACTACTTTCGACAAAAGTTTCGCTCTCCTTCTCGGGAGATACTTCGAGTAATCAGTTTTCAGTGGATCATTCTCTCCCATAGCCAATGCTCGCTCGTGGATTACGATGCGTTTCCATCTCGACAGCTCTGCGCGGGGTTGTATTAACTGACGTGCTACTGTGTACTTTAAATCGTTGAGATTGATGAGTCCGAGCGAGTACTGTTGGGTTGCGCTCATGTGCTGAATAACAAATCGACTGAGTTGTTCGTATTTCCATGGATGCCTTAAGAGTTGACACAAATACTTGGACCGTTCAACGCTATCGATGCAGTACTTATGAAACTCAAAGTAAGTCATCCCAGGGATAATGTTTGAGCCATTTGGTGTCTTTACCACTTGCAACTTCTCATCTTCTTTGTCTTGGTTGTCGATTAGTTGCGTTTTGGTAGGTGTGAGCCCCAGATTCAAAAATTCACGGTCTGCAGCACTTTGGAAAAAGCCATCGGATAGCGACTGTGGGAGTTGTATATCACCTAGACGAGTCATCGACTCAACAAGCAGCTGCATAACTCTCCCGAACGCATCCGCGGGGAGGACGTGAACTGTGCCACCAGTGCTATTACTCCTTCTGTAGCGAGGATGCTCACTACGCCTTGCGAACATATCGAACAAGAGCTTTGATTTGCTAGCTAACGAGCAAGCTCCTACCCCAAGTAGCAGGAGTACTGCCAAATCTAGCAGAATAACACCTGGACTTTGCTTGGTTTGCTTTGTGCCATCAAAATTTGTCTGCATTACGCAGTTGTATACCGGAACAAAGTGCTGTTCACGCTCAAGGATTTGCTGTGCGCGCTGGAACAGGAATTGCTCGTTCTCAAATGTAGTGCATACACGCTCCAAATTAATCTCCTTATTCTTGATTTGGTCCTCCGCATACAGAAGTTGAGCGCGATTTTTTGCATCTTGCCCAGGAATGCGAATTTTAGTCGTCTTGAGCGCAACATACTCTTCTCGGGCCGCGTCAAGAGCTCTCTTTGCTTCATTTACATCAATTTGAAGCTTTAACATTTCCTTTTCGTGATATACCAAACGGACTTCACCCTGAGGCTTATCAGTAGCTTGCACACTGTGAATATGCTTGATCGATTTTTCGCACTGCTCA
Organism: Phytopythium helicoides; assembly: GCA_024867545.1. Taxonomy (NCBI): domain Eukaryota; phylum Oomycota; class Peronosporomycetes; order Pythiales; family Pythiaceae; genus Phytopythium; species Phytopythium helicoides. The sequence goes on along the minus strand of JANFNE010000011.1, from coordinate 375,647 downwards.
CGTGCTGCCTTCATTCTTGCCTCTGAGTTTTGGCGTAAGCGCCTGATCTCCTCGTCATCAAAAGCTTCTTGTTCCCGAGCGCGCTTATCCTGTGCTTCGTGGGTTCGGAAGTACATGTCGTTGGGGTCAAGTTCCTTCTTAGCGCGCTCGAGTTCGGCATTCCGTTTCTCCCAATGCTTAGCCCGCTTTGCAATAAGATCTCGTTCCCGTTGGTCGAAAGATTCAAGCTTGCTCTGCTCAGCCTTGAGAGTTGTGTTTAATGCAGCTCGAAGATTCTCTATTTTGGCTGCAAAAATCGCTTTCTCGCGTTCATCGAGAGCAACCTGTTCTTTGAGTGTCTCATTCACAAAAGGCATCTGTCTGTCATTTGTATACCCGAAGAAGGCTGGATGCCTGGTTTCTGGGTTGAATACTTCAGGAATAGACCGCTTGACAATGCGTGGATGCTTCAAAGACTGTTTGAATGCCAGTAACTCACTTGCAGCTGCTGGTTCACTTCTTATTATGTCTACAGAACTTGGCTCGCTAGCCGGCAATACACTTGGTGCGGCTGCTGACGAGGCTACCTCATTCTCAGAAGCTTGCGGGTTTTCAAAAGCATCGGGAGAAGTTGGTGCTAGCTTGCTCGTGGTTTTCCTTGAGTCGAGCACTTCTTCGTCGCTTTCGTCGCTGTCCCCTTCGTTCTTTGAAATTACATCTTTCCCAGCATTCGACGCAGCATCGTTAGGAGTGGGACGAGAGCTCTCATTATCGTTGACTTCGCTGTCACTCTCTTCGGCATCTACTTCTTCTCCCTCCTCCTCCTCCACACTTACCGCAGAGCTGCTTGCAGAGTCGTCCGTGTGCCCGTCAATCTCATGAGACTCGGGTGGAGGTGACACAATGTCTCCTCTTTGGTACTCTTCGAGCTGTGCCTTGCCTAGCACATGACGTCGCATCTCAAAGCCATCGCACGATGGGTGCCATTCAGATGTAGACCGGCGGATCTGTGTCGCATCTCCTTGAAGCTGCACCTGTGTCATGGCTTTCATGAATATCGGCCATTGGAGAGGCTGTCGAAAGTCCACACCGTCAAGCGAAGCCATCAGATGTAGCTGGAGATCGATCAGCCTTGCTTTCTTGGATTTTAGCTCCAACTCGATGCCATGCTTGCGCGTTTGTAGCTCATTAATGGCTTCATCCTGTTTTGGCTCAGCGTGTTCGTTCTCAGCTAAATCGCCGCCATCACTTACGATAGCTCGCCCTTCTGGCGTGCAGTTCGTTCCATTGACTACTTGCCGCGCTAACAATTCGTCCACCTCCAATCCCAGCTGTTTGAGAAGTGCTTCTAGTGCAGCTACATCCAGCATGAGTCTGTCTGCCTGCTCTACACCCTCCACGACGTCTGCTATGCCCAGGGCCGCAACTCCCGCTCCTCTTCTGGTTTGGAGCGCAAAGTGCGTGTACCATCGCAGGAAGTCGACGATGCGCTCGAGCTTCCAGTCCTTGCAGAACGAGAACAGCTGCGCGCGGCGCGCCACGTCGGCCGCAGTGCGCCGCACGCTCTGCTTGCTGCCGTCGCGCACCGCTGCGGCGTCCTCGGCCACGACGCCATTGACCCCAAGCGCAGCGTCCTGCTCGAGCGCGCGAGAGATCTCGGCGCCCATAGGCGCGACCACCACTCAGTCAGTCGTAGTAGGATAACAGCAGCAGCAGCTGCACAAGGAGTTGACGATCGACGCTGACAGTCGGCGCCGCATGACAAGGTAGGGTGGATCGGCCGCGTCTCTTCAAGATCAAAATGATGGGCGCCACATCACATTTTTTTCTGAATCTTGAGAGATTCGAGGTGTTCAGACGGCGAGATTCATGCGGAATGGCTACACTTTTCCGATGCCCGATGACTGCTGCTGCGTTGGCGTGTTGCCAGCGTGACGGTCCTCTTGATGCTCCGCTGGTGTTACTGATGGACCAAAGTGGTCGGCGCAGCAGCGAAACACGCGGAGCCGACTGGAGCGCTCCGGCCTCACGCCGTTCGCTGGTGGTGCGTGGGATCATCGGGGTCGACGGTGAGTTGCACCGCCTTGTCGTGAGCTGGCTGCACCCTCTTGAGGTGAGACCGAGTCTGGTTAGTTCGAAATTTGACACGCAATGGCGACGTTGCTCTCGCCCACGACGTTCGAGCTGCTGCAGAGCGCAGCCCACACGACACGGTCGAGCTACGAGCACGAGGGCTTTGGACGCTTTTACGACAGCGAGGAGGATCGAGACCGCGTTCCGGATGCGAACGCTCGATCGCCAGCAAAGCAAGTGGCGGGCGCTGAAGACCAGAAGAGTAGGGTGAAGAGAGCGGCGAGCATCGTCGCTCGGACGCTCGTCGCACTCACGGCCACGTACACGTTCATGGTGGCCATCCGCCTCATCTCGGATGGATTCACGCTCGCCGTCGCGTGCAACACCAAGGACGTGTTCAGCTTCGCCAACAACCCGGTGGCCGGCGTGATCATCGGAACTGTCGCGACGGCTCTGCTCCACAGCTCGTCGACGATCACGTCGATCACTGTTGCGCTCGTGGGGGCGAACGCTATGACCATCCGCCAGGGCGTCTACGTCGTCATGGGGGCGAACATCGGTACGTGCGTGACGTGCATCATGGTGGCGTTCGCGCAGGTCACGCAGAGAGCTCGCTTCCAACGCGCCATGGCAGCCGCTACCGTGCACGACATGTACAACATTTGGTCGGTGATCGTCATGTTCCCCCTCGAGGTGCTCTTTCACCCGCTCGAGCGTCTCTCAGTGGCGCTCTCACACGCAAGGACACACGGCGGAGCATTTTCGAGCCCGATTGACGCGATCGTCCGACCCACAAGCACCTTGCTCATCCAGCTCGACAGCGATAACATCACCAGCGTAGCAACTGGCGAGAGGATATGCGCTCCTGAGGACACACTTGTAGTCGGTGGCGCTTTCCACAGCACCGACCTCCGCGACGGCGCGATCAGCGCCATCGTGGTGGTCCTGGGCTTTCTGCTACTTGTGTGCTCTCTGCTCACGCTCGTCAAGATGCTCACACGGTTGTTCTCCGAAACGGCCAAAGTGCTCATTTCCCGGCTGCTGAATTTCAACGCCTACGTCAACATCCTCCTCGGCACGGTCGTGACGTTCGCAGTGCACTCGTCGACCGTTGTGACGTCCATCATGACGCCCATGGCCGGTCTGGGCGTCCTCACACTCGAGCAGGTGTATCCGATTGTCATCGGCGCCAACATTGGCACGACAGGTACGGCGCTGCTTGCGTCGCTAGTGACGGGCAAGTCGGATGCTGTGGCCATCGCGCTCGTGCACTTCTGGTTCAACGTGTTCGGCGTGTTCCTGTTCTACCCGATCCCGGCCACGCGGAAGCCCATCCTCGGGTGGGCGCGGTCGCTGGCCTTCTTCAGCGCGTCGTGGCCGTACGTGGCCGTGGTGTTCCTCCTGGCCGTGTTCCTAGTGATCCCGGGGCTGCTCTTCGCGCTCGTCTACCTCTGCACGTCTGCGCAGCTGGCCAAGAGGATAGTCGGCTGGTCGCTCACGGTGCTGGCGACCTTCGCGCTCTGCGGGTTCGTGTTCTGGTACCTCGCGCGCGACGGCTACAAGCTCTGGCACAACTTCCTCGAGCGCAAGAACGCCGAGCGAGAGGTCCGACAGCAGTGTGCGCGGCCCGATGCGTGGTCCGTCGTCTAGCTCTATTGTAATTAAGGTCTTTTGGCGTTTCTCTTCCTATCCCAACTCGCATTGTGGCCTCCATGGCGTCGCCAGCAGCGTGCCGAGCGAGGTGGCTCCATGACCACCCACGCGTGTCATTGCTTTGCGGCCGTTCAAGATCGCTCAGGAGGTCTAAATACGTGACAGTTGCAAAAAATCTCTCCCATAACTACTTGCATTTCTGTATCGCCGCTTTTCCCGCTCTCCAATTGGCGGAATGCCTCCTCCTCTCTCGCTGATTCGCTAAAACCCTCAACATAGGTTCGCTCTCTCCCTGATTATTTTCCGAAAAAAATCCCCCATATTTTTTTGTTTTTTTAAAAAAAAAAACCACATACATACAAACCGCAAACAAAAAAAAAAGCCGATGCTTTTTTCCCGCCTTTCGCCGCCCTGGGCGTTTATTTCCATCACTAAGGGGCTGCCAGAAAAGAAAACGACACGCAGGCGACGAGGCGAAGCCCTCGAGCACTCCCCCGCAGCAGCTCCCACCGCTAGTTGAGACCTCCAAGCCATGGCCCCCGCCGACGAGACCAAGGCTGCGAGCCCCGCCAAGGCCGCGAGCCCCGCCAAGGAGCCGACGCCCGCGCCCGCCGTCGACACGGCGGCCGCCAAGGAGACGAGCGACAAGAAGGAGGCGCCGGCCCCCACGCGCGCCTCGCCCAAGCGCAAGGCCAAGACGGCCGCTGCCAAGAAGAGCGAGCCCGCGGCCGAGCCCAAGCCCAAGAAGGCCGCCGCCCCCAAGAAGGCCGCGGCCAAGAAGCCCGCCGCGGCCACGGGAGAGGCCGGCCCGTCCTACTTTGACCTCATCGTGGAGGCCATCGCCGAGCTCAAGGAGCGCACGGGATCGTCGCGCTTCGCCATTGGCAAGCACGTCGAGGCCAAGAAGAGCAACTACCAGACGCACTTCCTCAACCGCGCGCTGCGCACCGCCGTGGAGCAGGGCAAGCTCGTGCAGGTCAAGGGATCCTACAAGCTCTCGGCGGAGCTTAAGAAGCCCGCTAAGAAGGCCAAGTCGCTCAAGGTGAGCGAGAAGTCGGCCAAGACGGTCAAGAAGACGGCCAAGGTCGCCAAGAAGCCTGCTGCCAAGAAGGCTGCCTCCAAGGCCGCTACCACCAAGAAGGTCACGGTGAAGAAGGCTCCCACCAAGAAGGCCGCGGTCACCAAGACGGCCAAGAAGCCTGCCGCTAAGAAGGCCGCCCCCAAGAAGGCCTCGGCCAAGGCCACCAAGAAGACCACGGTCAAGAAGACCACGGCTGCCAAGAAGAAGTAATTTCGCGATCCACGCATCTTGCTTTTTTTTGCGGTTGGCTTTTTGCCACGCGTCTTCCCCCTAGGTCGGTGTTACCCCAACTCTTTATCTGCTGCAGCGGGCCACTCCCGTCGCGCTATATCCCTCGGTGTTTTTCAACACCACCCAATTTCAAAAGAAATCGTACACTAGAAAAAGGCGAACATTAGTCAACATGCATTCGTTGTCCACGCTTGGAAAACCATTGGTGATCTGTCAATGAGAATTGACTTCAGATGCTTCTACGGACAATAAAGGAGGACGTCTTTCGGAGGATACACATGTAAGTCATTTCTCGTGGTGGCTACAGTAAATGCAGGAACCGAATGTGATACTGTATCTGTTCTTGTGTCCAACACTTTAGGCGTTCAGCTGTGAAAAGATACCCGTGGTCATGAAGGTGATTGGAATGTCAAATCTTCTTGGTCGAATTGATGAAAAGCCTGGGATGACTTTTCACAGTTACCAGGATTTACTTGCAGTAATTCGCCACGCATGAACTCTATTCTTGAACTGGCCAAAGAACGATGCAAGAAGTTGGCGTGGTTACGCGCTGCTCGCCCCCATTAGAACCACGCTACCTGCGATGATGCATTTTCAAGAATCAACGTTGTGCCTAACAACTTTCCCATTTGAAGAACATGGGACGTGATGATTGACTGGCTGCACCCGCCTCGGCAGTCTCATGAACTATTGCTCCATGGTTGCAGTCATTCCCAGAACACCCGTCAAGCACGCCAACCACTTTCGCTGCAGCAATGCGTTGGATAGCTCTACTCTTTTTGGTGATCTGTGAATTGCTGCGCGATGGCCTAGTAGCAGCTGATGGCAATACAACCAATCCCCCCGATATGACCAGCGCTGCTCCCAGTTTTACAACGCCTTCTTCTAGCACTCCTACAACAGCTAACAGTACAGTTGGAGTGATCAACTTGTCAACCATGATTGGAGTCGGATGTGGGATGAGTGTGGAGTATCCTACGGCGACAAACAGTACTCCATTGCAGCCTCGATTTTCTCAAGTGATCAACAACTCCGATGCGAGCTTCATCTCGGTACATTTCAAGGACTTCAACCTACCACAAAAGGATTTCATTCGCATCCGTGCTTTGGAAGGTAACGAGACCACTGTGCTGGAGTACTACGGGAACGAGACAATTCCTGGCAACTATTCTACCTCACTAGTCACTACCTCAATCGTCATTGAACTTTTCACGTCGGCAACGGACGTCGCTGAGCCCACCAATACCTCTCTTTGCTGGGGTTTTGCGATCGACAGCTACGTCTACTGGGGAAAGATTCAATCGACAAAAGAATCTGTGTGTGGAATCGACGAAACTAAAGAGTTTGCTTGCTACGCTAATCAAGTGAGTGACCAAAAGTTGAGCGCAGTCATGCGTCTGCTAATTCACAAAGAGAATGGGTCATACTTTTGTACGGGATGGCTCGTTGGAAGCGAAGGTCACATGATCACAAACAACCACTGCATCTCCACGCAAAGTCATGCAAATGCCACAGAATACGAGTTCATGGCACAAGGAGGTACATGTGCTACTTCGTGCAATACCCAATTGGGCTGTCCAGGTGTCAAGCCGTCTGTGTCACCAGTCTTAATCACAACAAGCAAGAACCTGGATTATACTCTCGTCAAGCTGGACGCAAGTCTCGCTTCGCAGTATGGATACCTCCAGATGCGCGAGACGGGTGCGAAATTGGGGGAAGAGATTTTCATCACTGAGCACCCTGATGGATGGGGAAAGAGACTCGCTGTATTGGCAAGTGGTGTGTACGGAGCTGTCGAAGCCCTTGATGCTACTGGGTGTAATAGCACCGATAATCAAGTAGCATACTCGTTGGATACACAGGGCGGGTCGTCTGGCTCACCTGTGATCTCCTGGAAAGACAAAGCAGTCGTTGGGCTTCATCACTGCGGAGGATGCCCCAACTCAGCTATCAACACGAACGATATCATTGCAGACATGCGAAGTCTTGGCGTGCTACCAGCAGATGCAGTTTTCGTAGAAGAGGCAGCACCGACACAGAGTACAACACCAGTGCCAACAACGCTTAGCCCCACACCACAGCCAACAGCACTTTCCGTGAGCTCGGCTCCAGCGCCGACTACTGTGCAACCAGTGACACCAGTGCCGACGACGCCAGCCCCAACAGGTTCACCGACTCCTTCTCCTACTCAGTCGCCTTCCAATCAAATCACCAGCACAATTGTTAACGGAACAATCTTTTCGACCGCTACGACTTCCTCAGTTGACTACATTGATTTCAAGGTTGAGTCAGATGCACAAGTTGAACTCGACATCCTATCCATGGAAGCTATGACGGTGAATGGTGCTACATCGTTTACAGACGTGAACGGTGACTGCAATGCAGGCTACATTGACTCGATAATCTTGCTGTTTCAACTGGGAAACGATGGATCGATATCTGAATCTGGACTGCTAGCGACCAACGACGACGCCCTCGACGGACTCGGAAAAGATGACGGGTCGATTAGCCTTGCAGATTCCTACTTGTCTATTTTCCTGGCAAAGGGATCATACCGCCTTGCTGTCGGCCCAAGTCCACTCACTGCTCAACAAGCGATCTCAAAGTCGACGAATGTCTCAACTAATGTTAGGGTGTGTGATGCCAAGATCTCAAACTATGGAAGCTACCGACTCACAATCTCGAGCACCGCATCAATCACAGCTATCTCGCCAAACACCTACATTGGCAGTCAGTGCTCACAAACCAACTCGGTGCAGCCGTATTCCAAATGCTCGTATCACGCGGAGGCTGAAACATCTCAAGTTGCCACGTCGGACGGGACAATCATTCGATCCTCTGATTCGGTCTCGGTGGATTACATCCCGTTCACAGTCAGTACCTTTGGTCGCGTGACCATCGAGGTGTCGTCCTATGAAAGCAAGAACGGAAGCGACTACGTCGATGTGAACGGCTTTTGTGGGAGCTCGTACATTGACCCAGTGGCGTTTTTGTTCCGCGCTAACGCTGCAGGCTTGACTACCGGTGACCTAATCAATGCTGGCGATGACGACGACAGCTTTGCTTGGCGTGACAATCGTCACTCCGTCAGCTTTCGTGACCCATACTTGTCGCTCGCGTTGCCTCCTGGCAGCTATATTCTGGCAGCCGGCAGACATCCGACAACACTGCAAGACGCCATTGCTAAAGTCAGTTCACAGGGAGTTAATCTCTATACACCTGAGAGCTGCGGCAACCTCAGCAATAACGGAAACTACCGGGTCTACTTCAAGTCTTCCACGAGTCTATCACCCACATCACCCGGAACATTTTCTGGCTCGCTGTGCCCTGGAAATGTCGGGACTGCACTTTGTACGGCGTAGATTTTGCGAAGATAGGACGTAGAATAACCACCACATTGTTCATGTTGCACAGATAGAATCAATCAGGATTTTCCTATTCACACCAGCTCACTTGGAGTTTAGGAGTAAAATCAACTCAGGCTCCAAGCTAATACTCGTCCAAAAAGGCATCTTGCATGTTCTGTTTCCGCCGCCGATCACCCTTGAGTTCATTACTGCGTTGCTTCCTCGATGAAGACTTCTTGTCAAAGACATCTCTCTGATCCATCAATTCGAAATACTTCGCGTTAGCCATCGTTCACATATCCAACGTGCTGGATGATAGAATGCATCGTACCCGTTCGATAACACGCTCCTCAAATGTCTCGGGCAAGTCGAGGATTCCACGTAGCACATTGTTATACTTGAGGTGGTTCTGGAGACCACCTTGGATGCACCCCTTGATGGCTTCGAACTGTCGGACAGATCCCCACGACCGAATGTCGATTGACTCATTCTTGACCGAGAAGGAGATATGTGGTGATTCTCCATTCTGTAGCATCACTACGTCAGCACTCTGCACAAGCACACAAACCAAGGGAAAAAGCACGACAGGCACTGCACTTACAGCAAGCGTCGCGTGGATATCTCGAAACACCGTTCGCTGTGTCTTCCGATCCTTCTTGCTGTTTTTCTTGCTGCTATCTTTGCTCATTGCCTGGAAGCGTTGAACAAGTTCCTCATCGAATGGCAATGCGACGCTAACCCTTTGAGCCGCTTCATACAAGAGCGCAATGTTTTCACCAGCAGCCGAGCGCACATCAACGTCCGAGTGGTCCAAAAGACTCATCAAGTGCGGCAGCATCCTGTTGATATACAACGGATTAGTTCTAAACACTCTGTTGGGTTGAATTCGTCTTTTGGCACAAACCTGTCTGCAACATCGTCGCCTGCAAGAGCTTCATCATCGAGGGACGAGGCAAGGAGCCCCCAGGATTCCAAAGCTGCACTACAGATGCTACCCACAATCTTGACATTGAAGAATTTCTCGAACATTGTCATCACTTCGTCTGTGTTTTCTTCCTCACCGCTGCTCACGAAGCATGCTAATGCCAGAGCGCGGATGCTCTATCACGCGAAATACACAACAACGTGAGCAAATCAAACTCTTCTCGCACGACATCGCCAGATAGAAGCAGCACGCACTGCCACTTTTGCTTCAGCACTTCGCGAGGTTTTGACAATCGGCTCGAGCACGTTCTTGGTGCGCTGGAAAAAGCGCTCTTCGTCGGCACCAAGGATCAGTGACAGAATCGCCAGGATGCGCGCTCCGCGAGTTGCCTCGCCCTTCTGATGGCCGACGCAAGCAGCTCAACGTGTTGGACACCAGGCTAAACGCATGAAAACGTGTCAGGAGGAGAAAAAAAAAAGGAATCAAGAAACCAAGTCTCCCGCACCTCTCGCTCACGTCCTCGGGTGGCAGGAACTGCATCAGATGCGCAAGCACCTTGTCCATGGCCTCAACGCGCGTTGTCATTCTGCCATCAGCGCGTCAGCTGAATTGCACCTCACAGCAACCTCACTCTACTGCAGCACGCACCGCTTCTCGGTGAGCTCGTCGACGGCCTCGTCCAGCGCCTGCTCGTCCTCGCCCGAGCGCTCGAACGAGTCGTAGAAGTCGCCCAAGTCGGACGCGTGCGTCGTGCGCGTCTCCATCGACGCCACGGACCCCTCGTCCTCGAACTCGTCGTCGTCCTCGCGCATGCGCCGTCCTCCTGCGCCTCCACAGCCGTCAGCGGCCACTTTCTCTCGCTTCCAGGCACGCCCAGAGGCGCCAAAGACCGCTCCAGACGCCGCTCACCCGCGCGCTTCTTGCCCATGACGTCCGCTTGCTCTACCGCTCGCCTGTTGCCCACTGAGCCGCTGCTTCTTGTCGCCGGGCAGCGAGCAGGCACTTCGCACCACCGGCTGCAACTTCTTTGTGGCGAGTGGAGTTGACACGGAGGTGAGAAAAGCGAATCTGCACTTTTAGCCAATGGAGCCGTTATAAACTGGGTTTTGACCAACCACTGGGCACCATGTCGCAGTTTCCACCCTTTGACGGATTTTGATTGGCTGATAATCATGTCCAAGGCAAGATTGCGTGCGTTCCACGGCACTCTAGAAAACGCGAGCCAAACCGGCAGCGAGAAGGTACGAGGATGGATCTGTGCTGCTCCACGCGCGCTCCTGGGCCTTGGAGGTGGTTCAGCGGGGCCTTGAGCATCGTGGATTGACCTCCGGCGTCATGCGGTGGCAGCGTCGTCGCCCGCGTCTTCGTTGCTAGCGCGGTTGTCGAGATACACACCCGGATCTAACGCTCTTGGTGATGCGGCATGCTGTAGAGAAACCCCGCTCGCTGAGCAAGCCTCCCACGCAAGGAACCTTCACTCAGCCAGCAGAGTACGTACGTGTGTGTCGTTGTTGGCCGCCAGATGAGCGTAGCTGGGTTGAAAACCCGCAAGATTACACGTCCTTACGAGCTCTGGAATCACGCACAGGAATGAGCGCCAAGCCCGTGACCGCGGGCGAGGTCAACGCGACGGCTGACGGTGTGCGCAACGTGGTGAATGTTGCAGAAAGTAACGCCATGGACATTGATGAGCGTGGCGACCAGAAGATCGACGAGGGGCTGTACAGCCGCCAGCTCTACGTCATGGGTCGTGAGGCTCAGCTGCGCATGGGCTCGGCAAATGTTCTCATCGTCGGAGTGAACGGCGTCGGCGTCGAGATCGCCAAGAATGTCATTCTGGCAGGTGTCAAGAGTGTTACCATCCACGATGACACGCTTGCGAGTCCGCTGGACCTCGCTTCGCAATTCTATCTGAGCCAGGACGATCTCGGCAAGCCACGTGCGGAAGTTTCGGTTGCTAAGCTTGCCGAGCTCAACCCATATGTCGAGGTGGTGCAGCACTCGGGTGCAATCACGGAAGAGTTCCTTGCCAGCTTTCGGGTGCGTCGCTTCCATCAACCTGATCTTCAGCGTTTGATGCTAACGTTGGATCGCCGAAATGTGCAGGTGGTTGTACTGGTCAATGCGCCATTAAAGGAGGCCACGCGCATCAATGATATTTGCCATGCCAAATCCATCGCATTTATTTCGACGGACGCTCGTGGTGTGTTCGGCTCAGTGTTCTGCGACTTTGGCGACGAGTTTGTGGTCGCGGATCGTGACGGCGAACAGCCTGTGAACTGCATGGTGAGCTCGATTTCGAACACGATCCCGCCGCTCGTGACGGTGAGCGACGACGCTCGTCACGGGCTTGAGACTGGCGATACGGTCACTTTCCGTGAAATCACTGGATTCCCTTTCCTCAACGGCTGCGATGCGCGCAAGGTGACGGTCACTGGTCCGTTTACATTCACCCTAGACATTGTGGACGATGAAGACAAGGCTCGCTTTGAGAGTGACTCGCCGTCTATGGGTGGCTATGTCACGCAAGTCAAGCAGCCACTCGCGGTCAAGTTCAAGCCTCTAAAGAGTGCGCTTGCGGCACCCGGTGAATTCCTACTGAGTGATTTTGCCAAGCTCGACCGTTCTGCTCTTCTTCACGTCGCATTCCAGGCGTTGGATGCTTTTCAGGAAAAGAACGGCCGCTACCCGACGCCAGGATCGATGGAAGATGCGGACCAAGTGTATGCGCTTGCACTCGAGCTAAATGGAAAGGCCGCTGCTAGCAACGGGTTTGCGGTTGACAACCTTGACACTGCTGAGAACAAGAAAGTGATTCAGGCACTATCTGCTGGCGCACAGGGTGTCATTTCGCCGATGGCAGCGTTCTTGGGTGGAATTGTCGGCCAAGAAGCACTGAAGGCGTGCAGTGGCAAGTTCACGCCCATTCAACAGTTCTTCTACTTTGACGCTGTGGAAGCGCTGCCAGACTCGGTGTTTTCTGGAGCTACCGAGGAGTTTGCTCCAACAGGGTCTCGTTACGATGCCCAGGTTGTTGTCTTTGGCAAAACGCTGCAGGAGCAGATTCAGAGCCTTAGCATGTTCCTGGTCGGTGCTGGTGCGATCGGCTGCGAGATGTTGAAGAATTGGGCCATGATGGGTGTAGCGTGCAGCCCCAACAGCTTCATCCACATCACTGATATGGACACGATCGAGAAGTCCAACCTGAACCGTCAATTCCTGTTTCGATCGAAGGATGTTCAGCAGCCAAAGTCGTCCGTTGCGGCGCGTGCTATCAAGGAGATGAACCCAGACGTGAATGTCAAGTCTTATGTGTCCCGCGTCGGTGCGGAGTCGGAGGGGCAGTTCAACGATGACTTTTTTGGGTCGCTGTCAGGTGTGTGCACTGCTCTTGACAATGTCGAGGCTCGTCTGTACATGGATCAGCGCTGCCTTTTCTACGGTCTGCCGATGCTCGAGTCGGGCACGCTCGGAACCAAGGGTAACACCCAAGTTGTTGTTCCGCACAAGACGGAAAACTACGGCGCTTCTCGCGATCCACCTGAGAAGAGCATCCCGATTTGCACACTGAAGAACTTCCCGAATGCCATTGAGCACACTCTTCAGTGGGCTCGGGACTGGTTTGAAGGCGAATTCTTCCAGGCTCCGTCCGATGTCAACAAATATCTCGAAGGCCCGGCTTTCATCAAGCAGCTGAATGAACAGCAAAACACGAAGTTGGAGACGCTCGAGCGCCTAAAGTCGTCGCTGATCGATAACCGCCCGCAGTCATTTGAGGAGTGTGTCCAGTGGGCTCGTCTCAAGTTTGAGGACCTCTTCGCTAACCAGATCAAGCAACTCCTATTCAACTTCCCGCTTGACCAAGTGACAACGACGGGCACTCCGTTCTGGTCAGGACCAAAGCGGCCGCCGACGCCCATTGACTTTGATGTCAATGACAATTTGCACCTGGACTTTATCGTGTCGGTCGCAAACAGTCGTGCTGCTGCCTACGGCCTCGCTGGTTCTAAGGATCGCGTCACGGTTGCCCAGATCGTGTCGAAAATCCAAGTGCCAGCTTTTGCTCCTCGTGAAGGAGTCAAGATCGCGGCGTCAGATGCCGAGATGAAGGAGGACGGCGCTGCTGCGCGCGTTGACAACCCGGATGCGCAGTGCGAATACATCCTTAAGGAGCTCCCGACGCCTGAGGCGCTCTCAGGATTCCGCATGCAGCCTATCGAGTTTGACAAGGACGACGATGCGCACATGGAGGTGATTGTCGCGACTTCGAATCTTCGCGCTCGGTCGTACAAGATTCCGGAGGAGGACATGCATAAGTCGCGTTTTATCGCCGGCAAGATTATCCCTGCCATCGCCACAACGACCGCTCTCGTGACCGGTCTCGTGTGCTTTGAGCTGCTCAAGGTGTTCCAGAACAAGCCGCTGGACCACTACAAGAACGGCTTTGTGAACTTGGCCCTGCCGCTGTTCACTTTCTCGGAGCCTATCCCGCCGAAGACGACGACAACGATGCTTAAGGGCGAGGAGTACAAGTGGACGGCATGGGACCGCATCGACGTTGATGTTGGTGACATGACGCTCAAGGAGTTCCTGGCGTACTTCGAGTCGGAGTACGAGGCAGAGATTTCGATGCTCTCATACGGCGTCACGATTCTCTATGCGATGTACTCGGCCAAGTCACGGTCGAAGGAGCGCATGGCCATGAAGATCTCGGAGCTGGTTCGGACGGTGACGAAGAAGGACATCGACCCGAACCTCAAGTACCTCATCCTGGAGGTGTGCGCCATGGACACCGAGGGCGAGGACCTGGAGCTGCCCTACATCCGGTACCGTTTCCGCCCTTAAGGAGTGGGTTCGGTCATGAGCTAGTCAGGGCAGGCAACTACGCAGCTACGAAGCCATCAAGGCATAGCTCACAAAAACGATTGACCTAGTTGAAGCCAACAGTACACGTACATTTCCCATAGTCCATATTTTGTCCATAAATAACATCGAAGTCGTGCCAGAAAGCCAAAGCAAAATCTTCAGCTCGCAGTCGCGGGCAGCATGGCGCTCAACATCGAGTTCAACCACCAGTCGAAGCGCGTCAAGGTGACGCCTGGCACCGTCATGGTAGTGTTCTCCTGCTTCTCCTGCGCCGATTGAGCTACGGGGCGCTCTCGTTTGGCGTCTACGAACCGCGCTGTGCTTATGTTTCCGTCGTGCTTCTCAACCCAGTTCGAGGCGCTCGAGGCTGCACGCGAGCAGTTCCAGCTGGACGCGACGCGCCAATACCAGCTCGTACACCGGGGCAAACCTGTGGAGCTGTCGATCCCGTTCCGACTGACGGGCATCTCCAACAACGCGGTGCTCGAGCTGCGCGAGGTCGGAGCAGCGGAGGTGCAGCAGGTTCGCGTCTGCGTGCAGCTGCAGGACGGCAAGCGCCTGCAGGCGTCGTTCGCGCACGACGTGACCCTCGAGAGTATCCTTTCATCGTTTAGTTTGCTGCCGACGGCGACACCGGTATGCTTGTGGGTGGTGGACGGAAGGAGAGATGCATCGAAGGCACTTACGACAATCGATGATGTCGTAGTTCTCGCTCAGCTTCCTGCGTCGAGAGATCGAGTTCGACACTTTCGCAACCATGACACTCAAAGGTACGAGAATAGCCTGGCGTTCTTCGAAAACTTTTGGGCATGCATGACAAAGTTCTTTGCGACGAGCAGAGTTGGGAATCCTAAGCGGATCAGCCATCTTCCGGGTCCAGGGAGTAAGCCCACCAGGCATCAGTGGGGCTCAAACGTCTTCTTCTACTACTACTTCTACAGCTGTTGCCGAACAGTCAAGGCGCAATGTATCGTTTGCACCTACGACTGGCGTGGCTGCTCCTCAACCTCTGCCAACAGTTGAGGCTACAGCTCCATCTGCGGTTCCGCACCAATCCACCAACGAGTCAATCCAAGATGTTGAGATGAAAGAGGCAGAGGCGCCAGGCTTCAGCACCCCGTCAATGACGCCGTTCGATGCTCTTCAATTGCTGCGCGATAGCCACTTCGACTCAGTCTCAAAAGGCGCGATTCGTACTTTGATGAAGATTGTGACCAACATCCTATCCAACCCAGGTGCGTTGTGTTCTACAACACAAAGCTCTATGTTCACTTCCTCGCTGAGCTAAGTTTTACTCATCGATTGCTCTTCTATGCAGAAAACGAAAAAATGCGGTCGATTCGGCTATCAAACGCTGCATTCCAGCGCTCAGTGGGTCAGTGCAAGGGTGCGCTGGAGTTCCTTGCCGCAATTGGCTTTCAATTGAACCAGGAAACGGAAACCATTACCCTTCCACAACTATCACCTTCCGAGAGGCGTGTGTTGGAAGATGGTCTCCAGCTTTTGTACAACGAAGCTGACGATCTTGGATTTGCTGCTGAGGATCGGCCTGTTGTTGTCGCGCCACCAACTGCTGATCCAAACTTTGATGTCTTCAAACCGCAAATCACACGCATGCAGGTATGACATTCGGCTGCGCAGTTCGTGAATTGCGGCTAATCTATCAATG
Organism: Phytopythium helicoides; assembly: GCA_024867545.1. Classification (NCBI taxonomy): domain Eukaryota; phylum Oomycota; class Peronosporomycetes; order Pythiales; family Pythiaceae; genus Phytopythium; species Phytopythium helicoides. The sequence goes on along the minus strand of JANFNE010000011.1, from coordinate 359,823 downwards.
GTTTGTCACTGATAGATGCAGCCTCGCGGCCCAAGCACGACGGAGGTCCTTGTTGACGCCTTGAAGACCAAGCAAGAAAAACTTCTTGCGAACGAGAAGCCACCGCGCAATACAACAGTGGCGCTTGATGGTCTGCGTTCTGGCGGTGCTGCTGCACGAGCTGATGCAAACGACGCGGGAGCTGGACCTACCGACGCACAACTTCTTATTGCAAGCATGAAATCTCGCCGCAGCGAGCTTGAGAAGTCCATGGTAAGTACTCACGACATGTGTGGTCGATCATAAACCCATTGATGCTTACTTTTATATTTCGGATGAAGAATTTCCGGACGCAAGCAATGCGGGAGTTGGACGAATTGAAGCGTAAGAAAGTGTTTCAGACGGCAGTCATCCGCGTCCAGTTTCCTGACAAAGGTATGGTACTATTGCAACACATTTGGAAATGGTGCATTGGTTGACTTTGTCTTTGTGCTCTGGAATTTGAAGTCGTGCTTCAGGCAACATTCCATCCGAACGAATGCGTTCAAGATGTGGCGGATCACGTGAAGGAAAGCCTGGATCCAGCCTTTGGTGGCCATGGCTTCTACCTTTACGTGTCACCGCCCTTCCAAAAACTGTCTTTGGACAAGACCCTGACCGACTCCAGCCTAGTTCCGGCTGCGCTAGTGTACCTGTCGTGGGAGGCCGCACCTGTGGGAGGTTCAGCGGCTGGCTTTTATCTCCGAAATGATCTGGTTTGTGCTTTACTCGTCCTGAATACTTTGGCACGCGAGAATCTAACTTTTGAGGTGATCACAGACCGATAGCTCCGCAAGTGAATCGAAGGACGAATCTACAAGCGCTCTGGAAGTCAGCTACCCGAAGCCGCTTGCACTCGGTAGGCTACTTCGAAATTTTGGATATTGATGCGGTGATCTAACTAGTCTGTGATCCGCACAGAGGAGTCACCCGCACCTGCAGCCCCGGCAGCGGCAGCACCTCCTGCAGAAGCCAAGCGCCCAAGTTCCGCATCTACTGGCAAGAGCGGGAAGAAGCCAGGTTGGCTAAAACTATAGATGTGACGGGAGCATAATGTGTTGCCCCACGACGGAAGTAGTTTCTGGTCAAAGCGAACACCATTCGTTTTTGCCGTATCAATGGTTTTGTCTTTTAGATGCCTTGCTAAGAAGGATGGCAACTCTAGCGCCACTTTGGTCATGGCTAAACGTGGTTGAGGCGCAAATGACCAGCTCTATCTCCTGTTGGTTGTTTCAATTCATCGAATCGTGCGCAGTACTGTAGAGAAGTGCCGGACATGTTGGGCATTTACTCCGTCGTAGCCTCGACACTAGCAGCAGCAAGCTTACTCTCCGTCATCTAGAGCAGGCTCGTCTCCCCTTTCCTCGCTTTTTGCTGTTCGCACTGGGCTTACAGAGCGACTGCTGGCAGTGCTTTCGCTGACACCTCCATCTCGGCTCTTCCGTGATCTGTTCTGCCCATTGCGCAAGCTCTTTGCGATCTTCTTGTCCTTGAGCTCCTTCCGTCGCAAAAAGTCAAATCCACTTGTAGCGTTCCGCCTCAGGAACACCTTATTGTACCTGACCCATTCGAGCTCACGGGTCGCTGGACCCAAAGCGCACGACTGCCTTGTTCACGACCGATTGATTGCCGAGACTAACCTGAGCCGTCAGTGACAGCCGACGCGCTGTACTCTTGCTCTCGCGCTCTTGAGTGATCTTCTCTTGCATTAGAGCACGCTTCAGCTTCTTAGCCTGTTCCTTTTTGGTCAACTTCTTGGGCGGCGACTCGGCGCTTTTTGTGATACGCTCGGGCGCCATAGTTCCGCGGCAATTCTTGGACTTACAGTGACATTTCCACTCCATCGCCTGGTTTGTGTGGAACTGGTAGTCATACGACAGCTCTTCGCCTGCTTCGATGTCGCGGAGTGCAGTGATTGCGATCCGGTTGACGCCCTTGACGTTCCACTTCACTAGGTGGCAGTTAGGGTCGCAAGAGTGGTTGATAAACCGAGACACGCTGCCCTTGAACCGAGCATCGATGTACTCGCCTTTGCCCAGCTCCATAATGTACATGTTCTTGTCCTCCGGGGTGAACTTGGCGTGATGCTGCAGTCGCCGCTCTTTCTCCTCTTCGTTAATGACTTCACCAACGTATTCGATGACAAGTCGTCCTGCCTTGACCGGTTCCTCTATCTTGAGCGCCCAACCCTTGTCAATCGTGTGAAACTGCTTGAACTTGGGATAAATCTTTTGATGAAGAGCGCGATTACCGCAGTCTTCTCCAAGACGACAGTTCGACTCCTTCGTATTCTTATCAATCTTGGCTCCAGGTAAGAGAGCAGGCCCAAAGCACTCAGTGAAACTCAAGCGATTAATGCAATCGTCTCCGCATCGTTGCTTGCACTCACACATGGGTACATCTTCCAATGACTCCTTTGGCTGTTTAAAAGTGTACAAATTGCGGCCGAGCTTGTGGAAAGCAGGTGGCTGCTGCTTGACGGATTCAACGATATCCAGGAGCAGACGGAAGTGATGATGGTCCTGTCGATCGTCTGCATCCGGCTCATCCTTCGGAACGAACAGCATAGGTAGCCGCAGATTCATGTCCACGGTAACTGCATCGAGGTAGAACGAAGGGATAGTGGGGAGCTGGCATTCTGGGTGCTTGCTGCAGATAAGCCCAACCGAGTTGTAGCGCGCGCTTGGCGGGACACAGTACGGATGATATGATTCGGGGCATTTCAGACAGCACATGAGATCCGAGCCCTTCTTCGGGTTTTCGCACACGGAGCAAATGTGGCGGGGGCACTTGAACGGAGCATCAAAGTCATGCACTTCGTGCTCCTTGCCATCTTCGTCTGTGATAATCTTTGGCTTGCGCTGCCGCCGAGATAGATGATTTGCATCAACACAGCTCTGATGGTAGAATCTGCCACACGTTCCCACCGAGCAACGGAACACTCCCCCCTTCCCATTGATCGTAGCGTTGCGACCGCAGGCAAAGCAAACTTGCTCATTGTTTCGGCACTGCTCACACAGCCACTTTTCGTTCTCGGGGGCCGATTCGATACCCAAACACGAGAAGTGGTACGATTTGAGGCAGCCTCCGTCGCACAAGAGCATGTCGCTCAGCTGGTCGTCTTCAATCTCCCCGCAAATACCACAAAGGTCGTCTTCGGGCATGCCACGCATCTCTTGCTCGTTCGGCCCGTCGTCCTTCTTTTTGCTCGCTGCTGGCTTCGGGGCAGGTCTGCGGGCGGCGCCATCGTTCGTCAGGCGCTTCGTGATCTTGCGGCCGGACCGCGTGAGGCCAGCCTCAACGAACGGCGCCTCCTCAGCGCCCGCTCGGCTCTGATCAACAGCAGGAGCTGCGACTTCAGCGCTCTGCTTGACCTCTTGATTGCGCTTGCGCTTTTCCTGCTTGGCGTCGTGGTGTGCCCACTGGTCCGCCGCCGAAGAGCCCCGCGGGGCAATCCTGTTCGACTGGTCATGGCTGATCTCCTCGTCCTGTGCCTTGCTCCAGCCAATGTAGTGCACGGTCCACGAGTCCTCGTCGACGGCCACGACGCTGGCCGCGAGCCAGCTCTTGCTGGATGTGTCGAACACGTCGACCTGCTGCTTGGCCGTGATGCCCTTGTGGAAGTGGCCCAGCCCCTCGGTGCGCTTCTCGGCGTCCATGTCCACGTCGTCCGAGCTCTCCCCGACCACCTCGTCCTCCTCGGCGCTGCTGTTGCTCTCCGACTGCTCCGTCGCCTGGCGCTTGGCCGCGCGCTCGCCCTCCGCGGCATCCAGCACGCGCTTGGCGCCCGCCAGCTTGTCCTCCGGCTCCTCCGCTGACGCGCCGGACTCGTCGCAGTCCGTTCCCTCGGCCGACGTGGCCACCGCGTCCTCCCTGGCCGCCACCGGCACCAGCTCCGCGGCGGCCGCTCCGGCGCCGCTCTCGGCCGCTTCAAGGCGCGGAGACGCCATTCCTTCGCGCTCCAGGGCCAACAGATCGCTCCGCAGACGGTCGCAGCCCGCGTTTGGCCCGCCGAAGTCTCCAGCGAGCGGGAAACGCGGCCTCGGCTACCGCTCGCAGCGCGCTCGGATCCGAAATAGCCACCGCCACGCGCGTTGCCGCTTCCCGCGCAAACAGTCAATAAAACCTCGGACGGACATAATAAAACCTCGTTGCGTTTTGCGGTGGCGACGCGTTGCACAAGGCGGTGCGCTCCTCGACGCGAGCAGCCAACAGATGAAGACGAGCTGCTTCGAGCTTTGAGCACGTTCAGCAGAGAGCTCGCTCTCTTTTGAACAGTGGACTGTCGGCTTCTTGTAGCGTACGGCACATTATAGACGGAGTATCGAGTGCGTCTCTCGCTTGGGGTCGAGCACTCGTCTGCATTGCGCAACAAATGAGATCCTCACAAGTTTTGATCAGCAGCACGGGCATCAAACCACACGAGTGAGCTCCCGATCTTGCGTGTCTGAAGCTGTGACGAAATGTTCCGCAACTCCATCGACTCTGCGATCGATCGGAAATGCTGTCGCAACCTCTCTTCGTCATGTGCCAGTGGGTCGCCAAAGTCACTCCTAGAAAGACTCGGCAGTCACTTTCCTTCGCATCCCGCGCATACCACTGGTCCGCGTCAACACCTCGAAGCGCCGACAGCTCGGATTCCGCGGCAATGGGATTGCGTTCATCACCAAGTCGACGTCTTTCTCTCTTGTCGCATGGTTCGCATCTGTCCCACAACGCTAAATCATTATAATCCGACTAAAAGTAAGGATTTGTATTGATATAAAGAATTGACAGTCTAGGGATCACCATGGCAATCACTGTGCCCCATCTCAAGCAAAATGAGCACCGCGAGAGCTGGATCACTTTCCATTTCGCGACCTTGGAGCCACACGCCAACCGACCAGCAAGAGAATCCGATCATGGTCGCCGCCGCCACCGTCCTCGTTGTCAAGATCATCACGGGCCTCACGACACTGCTGGTCGTCTTGAGTCCGTGTGTGGCGCTTGCTCGAGTCATCAAAGGCCAAGGACGTGGGCTCCGTGTCGGTGCTGCCACTGTTACTGCTGCTCTCGAGCTCCCACATGTGGTGCGTTATGGGACCTCGTATCATCGGCATTTAGACATTCCTAGCTGACATTCGTTTTTCGTCTTTGCAGGATGATGTATGGCGCCATTGCCGACCTCATGTTCCCCGTCTTCTCCGTGTTTCTTTTCGGCGAATTCGCAGCGATCACGTATCTCGCTGTCTATTGGCGGTTTGCCGGCGAGCAACGATCTGTAATGGTGAAGCGAGGTGCCATCGTGCTGTCCGTGCTCACGCTCGTGACGATTTACGCGCTGCTCGGTGCCACGGGAAACACGGGTCAGAGTCACCACAGTGTTGTATCGACAATGGGTGTGTTGGCCGATTTCGCACTAGTGATGCTGTACGGCGCGCCTCTGGAGCGAGTTGCGATCGTGCTGCGAACCAAGTCGGCCGCGGTTATTCAAGCCCCGATGGTTGTCGCCGGCACGATGAACAATATCGCCTGGTTTTCCTACGGCCTTGTGACGAGCAACTGGTTTATCATCGGCCCCAACTGCCTCTTCATTTCGCTCCACGTATTCCAGCTCGCACTTTGCATCATCTACCGAGAACGATCCGAAGACAAGACAAAGCTTCAGATGGCGGACGAGGTGATTACAGTCGTGGTGGATTCTACCAACGTGAGCGAGGTACCGCTCACACCCACGAGTTCAGATAGCGAAAACAGCTTCCAATCGCTCGCATAGACCAGAAGTAGATGAACACATTCGTACACGATATTAGATGCACTAATTGATGCGCACAAACATGAATGACCAAGAATTGAGCTTGCTCTGAATCACGAAGTAAGTCGTTCAACTCAACCGAAGCAAAACTAGCACAGAAAACCCGAACAAATCTGTCGGACCAACTACTGTAGGTGTTTTCAGCGGATACAATCACATCGACTTCAATGTTTCCCCGCGAAGTTGACACAGTCTTGGCATTGCAACGAAAAATAACTGAGTAACTCCAGAGCACACTTCACAAGCTCGAATACCAGGCAATGCTCAAACAATCGCATTTTTGGCTGTTCCTTGCAACTAACTCTATAGCGATGTTTTGCTCCTGACGATTGTCTGCCTGCTTTCGCCGAGGTTGCGATGTCGACGATTGCTCGTAATGCTACTGCGAGGGAGTGCATCACGACCGACCAAATACACTGTTGTCAGTGTTTCCACCAGACCTGACACCCCCTCGGATACTGGGGGTATTGCCTGCCACATCGGCTCCATCGAATTTGAAGAGGTAGCGTGTTTTATAGCGACCTACATGCAATCCCTACTCGATAGCACGCGTAAGTGCAAGAAGTAGAGGCGAACGAATCGCAGATACTCCCACCATGATCGTCTACGTACATGAGGTGCTCACTGCGACTTCGACTGCTCCGTCAACGGATTGGATTGGTCGGGCTTGACGTGTCCGTTCCCGCCCGGCGACCGGCTGCGCGATCGGCGGGTCCGCTTAGGGGACGGCGAGCGACTCCGGCTACTCCGCCGGCGATGGCCGCCTGATGATCCACGGCGGTCCTTGGACCCACTGCGTGATCGCGACGCCGAGCGCTTGCTGCGTCGCCCTCGACTGCGGCTGCGGCTGCGGCTCTTACTCTTGCTGCGACCCTTGTCAGACTTCTTGCCGCGGTTGAACATCCGTTCCAGCTCGCGCTGCATGGAGCGCGAGACCGTCTTGATGTGCATAAAGTTGCAATAGCCGCCGCGGTTGCACGTGCCCTCGTCAAACTGCCTGCAACGCGCCTCTCGGAAATCCGTGACGGGCGAAAACTCACAGATGAGCGGGCGGCCCGCGTAGAAGCGTCCGTAAAGCGCCTTCTGCGCGGCCGCTGCGTCCTCCTCGTCCTCGTACTTGGCGTACACGTTGCCGACGAGGTGGTCTCCAAGGTTGTCACAAATGTTGAGCTCCTCGAGCTTGCCAAACTTGCACAGCTCCTCGAAGACCTCCTCGTAAAAGTCCTCAAACTCTTCGTCCACGGCGCGCTGGTCGATGGCACCTGGGTCTCCGTTCTGCGCGATGAGCTGCGCCGTGGGGTTCTGGTACATGTGGCTCACGAGGATCGTCTGGCTGAACACGGGCTTGTTGTGCAGCCGCGAGCAGCGGTCGCCGTGTCTGCACGCGCCAATCTTGAAGTAGAACGGGCAGTTCACGCGGTCCTCCTCCGTCCCGTGGATGCGCGCCAGGTGCTCGGCCCCTCCGCCGCTCGCCTCGCCTCGCCGGCCCCCGCCGCGCTCGCGGCCTCCGCCGTAGCCGCCGCCACCGCCGCCTCCGTAGCCTCCGCCGCCGCCGTAGCCGCCGCCCGGACGCCCACCATAGCCGCGCGAGTCGCGCTCCCTGCTGCGGTCACGTCCGCGGCCGCGGAAGTCGTCGCCGCCGCCGCCGCCACCGCCGCCGTAACGACTCGCCATCCGTCCTTTCTCCTTCGGGGGCAACGCGCTTTTGGTTGCTTTGCGGCGGGCGGTCGGCGCAAGATCTTTACGGCCGCCTGGTGGTAAAAAGCGGCGGTCAGCGTAACAACGCGTAAAAAGAGAGTTGTTATTACGGGAATGATGGTGTTGGGTGACGCACACCGTTTTTTTGGACATTCAAATTGTTTGAAATCGACCGGAAATCAAACTGACACACAGCATGAACCTCAACCTGGAGCTCGACTGGGAGGAGGACGACGACGACGAGCAGCGCCCGCGCCGCCGACGCGCGCCGCCCGCGCTGCCGGCGGGCACGGCCGAGCAGTACATGTGGTTCAACACCTACGTGCGCCCCGAAGGTACGCTGCCATTCGCGGAGGCGCGGGACTCGATTGGGCGGAAACTCGCGCCGCGGTGACTGATTGAACTTTTGGCGTGGCTACAGCCGTTGTTGAAGCCACTGAGCACCCGCCCAAGTACGAGTACACGGTCACTGGCCGCAAGCGCATCAAGCCCGGCTCGCGCACTACGGTGCTTGGTACGCTTCGCTGCGCGCTGGGGTCGGGTTGGCAAGTGGCTCACGCGCTCGTGTTTCGCTGCAAGGCACGCGCGTCATGGTCAACGGGACGACGCTCGCGCTGTTTAAGTATGAGGGCGAGTTCTTCGCGATCCAGAACACGTGTCCGCATCAAGGTGCATCGCTGCACCTGGGCGACATTGAGGACTTTGACGGCTCGCTGTGCATCTCGTGCCCGCGCCACAAGTGGCCGTTTTCTCTTGAGGACGGTGACTGCATGATTCCAGGTGGACCTGCGCGTCGAGTGCTATCCGGTCGACGTCAGACGGCAGCGGGATGGCTCGAGCCTGCTCTTCGTGGGCTTTGATTCGTTTTCCAATTCGCTCTTCTCGGACGAGGACTTTTGAGCTGCTTGCTTGTCAAAGTTTACCAGTAGCGTGATGAGTTGACTAGATCCAGCGTCGCTGAATGAAAGGAGTGAAATTGGTTCGCTTGTGTGGACAAGCAGCTTGTATTTATAGGATTGGGCGCTCATGGGTGCCCAAGCGACCAAGACCAAGCTCCAACCTGCTCGAGAGCCGACTGTGTTGCTGTCGACGGATGTAGGGGTGATTGTTCGCACAATCGACGGAGATTCCGGAAAGTCTGCGTACCACCACAACCCCCGTGATCGGGTCCCAGCTTCAATTGCCTTTGGGCATGCAACTGCTGCGCCTTCGACGCATATTTCTGTCGCAAGACTCGGCGAGCACAACAAAGCGCTGAAAGGGAAGGCCGTGTACATCAAGAAAGTGCCACAACGCAGTCGCCTTGCAACCTCGTCGACAACTCAGTAGCAGAAATGCCAGTACAGTAGTAGAATCGCCCAATTGTGCGAATAGCAGTGTGGCGTTCTCATTTGCGTCTCATCTACAATCTTTGGCGCACTCCATCCACGACAACGGTGCGCCGGGCTTGAAGAGCTTTCAGCACCGCTCGCTAGCACGCATTCAACTAAACTATCACTCACAAAATCGCGGACAGTCGGTCAAAATTGACCAGGTCACCGTGGTTCGTGCCGAGCACAAGGTGCCGGTCGTTGAACCTCGAGGAAACAAACTTGACCGAAGGGCTAGGCGGCTCGAACCAGCGCACCGGGTTCGGCGAGTACCAGCGCCACATGGCCGCCTGAATCACGGGAAAGCATGCCATGGTTAGACCTACAGGGCAACGTCAACAATATTGCAGGAACTGACGACTGCCCATACCTCGCCGTTGTTGGAAACCGAGATGAGCTTGCGGCTATCGAACTGCAAAGAGCGCACGCCGCCGTGGCGACCATTGCTAAATGTACACAGAGGTTGCTGCGTTCTCACGTCCCACGCTTCCATGCCCTGGACGCTGTAGCCAGCAAGAACAACGGTCTCGTCCATCTCGAGAGCGGAAATCTCGCCTTCGCACAATGCCGACTTGGACAGAATCTTGGCAGTCTTCCCGCCCCACCAACGAACAGAACCTTCTTTACCAGCTGACCACAATACTCGGCCCTTCGTATCCGCATTGACGACAGGTCCTGCAAGCGAAGAAAGCGTTAATCACAAGACTTGCGCGTCTAATCGCGTACGAAAGTTGCATACCTGGATGGCCCGCTAGGCGATGAGTCAGTCGACTGGTGCGCATGTCGAACACACGAATGAGACCGCAAGATGTTCCGCAGACCAATGTGTTGCGAATGAGCATTAGACTCGTGATCTGCGGGTTTGTTTCACGCTGAGATCGCGGTAGCGTCGACTTGTGAATCTTGCTTGCAGGAATCGAAATGATAATCTCCCCCTTCGCAACGTCCCAAACGTTTGCTTCGCCCTTTTCCGTTGACGTCGCGAGATGCAGGTACGATCCATCATTATCGTCAAGCCGAACGCACGTTACCTTGTCTTTCGATCGCGTACGAATAAACGGCATCATACCCAGGCTAGACCGGTGGGAAATCGAAGTTGTTGGCGAATAGTTGACCAAAGTCGTGGCATCCGTGTCGCGTCGGCTGTCCATTGCCGTAAAGTTCCACACCTTGACACCTCCATCAGAGCATCCGATTGCCAGCGCCTCGTTGCACACATCGTAGCACGTCGCTCCAGATTGTGTCATGGACGCGCGCAGGCGCTGCTTTTCCAGTGACCACAGATAGAACGCAGCGCGATCTTGGTCGATTGCGCCAGTGAGGAGCTACATCACAATGCCTCTCACTGTAAGTTCCCGATCACTGATTCAACCAGAGAGCTCAAGCACAATCTAACGTACGCGAGTGTCTTCGCTGCGGAAATAGCGGTTGGTAAGTAGCGTCGAGTGCTCGAACGACGTCAATGCGCCTTTTTGGATCTCCTGTTTGAGCTCAGGGGACGTCCGAGAGCCCAAATTTCCTCGGCGCCTTGTCGAACCAATCGTTTTCGATCGACATGGCCTTCAAGTCGTTCACATACTCCCGCATGGACGTGCGTTCGTTCAGCAGACACGCGCGGATTGCCGGAGGGGATCCTCGGCGGTTGACATTGCTGGTCATCGCCACACCGTCAGAAAGATACGCTTTATCATAAGGTATCCTAACATTGACAAGCAACGTACGGAGACGGCGCGTCAACCTCGCGGTAGCAGTACGAGGATGCGCGGCGGAAGATGTTGACCAGCAGCGGCTGATATGGCACGCCGGCCAGAATCTCCCACACCGCAGGCTTCATGAGCTCCCTCGCCCAGCTGCGGTTGAGGCACACTGCCAGAAAGAGCGCGAAAAGACCCATGAGCCCCTTCCTTTTGCACCGACAACCCGATCGCCAGCGCGCGAGACTCACCGAGCGCGCCCGTGTCCTCCGAGCCGACGAACGCCACGACGAGCGCCAGCAGCGGCGCGCTGTCGAGCAGCGCGTTGGCGCCGGGCGAGCCCGCGGTCTGTGGCAGCAGCGACGCGTCGGCCTCGGCCATGGCTTCCTGTCTCTGCCCTTGCGCGACTGCGGCGGCGCTGGGGGGCGGCGGGGGAGGCGGCGACAGAGGCGCACCCAGCTCTCGACGTGCGGCCGGGAGAAAAAGGTGGAAGCTGAGAATGCGCTTTGCGACGCTGGACCTTCCCCCTGCTAGCGGCACACGGTCGGTGACTGGGGGTGTACCCTATCGGTCCCTCGTTTTGTTTTTCGAAGCGGTCCCTTATTTGGACCGTGAAAGGAGGGACAACTAGGGACTATGGGGAGGATTCCAACTGGCAGGACCACGTAGTCACTACGGTAGCTGGCGGGAAAGGACGGAAACCCCCGCCGCAGCGAGCGCTAGGGGGATCGAGGGGAGCAGCGCCGTTATGTCGTCGAGCGACGAGGAGCTGGACCGCAACCTGTCGGAGGAGGAGGAGGACGTGTCGGAGGACGAGGTGCCCGAGGAGGAAGAGGACGAGGACGACGAGGAGGAGGAGCAGGCGCCCGTCAAGAAGCGAAAGGGCGGCGACGCCAAGGGCAAGCCCAAGAAGCGCCGGCGCCCCGTCAACAAGTTCATCGAGGAGGAGGCCGACGTGGACGACGACGAGGAGGAGGAAGAGGATGACGACGACGGAGACTTCTACCGCTCCGAGCGCGCGCTCGCGGAGGAGGCGGAGACCTCGCACCAGTACCGCTACGAGCCGCAGGACCGCAGCCGCTACGACGACGCAGAGAGCGCGGAGGACATTGTCAACCGCATCAAGAAGCGCCACCAGCAAAGCCGAAAGCAGTACGATGAGGACGAGGAGGGCGGAGACATGGTGCAGAACGACGTCGCGCAGCAGTCGCTGCTGCCCTCCATCCAGGACCCGCGCATGTGGGTCTTCAAGTGCAAGCCCGGCCGCGAGCAGCACCTTGTCGTCGCACTCATGAACAAGTTCATGGACTTCAGCCGCCGTGGAGAGCCGCTCATGATCAAGTCGGTCGTCGCGACCAACTCGAAGGGATTCATTTACGTCGAGGCTGAGCGCGAGCCCCACGCCAAGGACGCGATGAACGGACTCCGCGATATCATGCAGTACTCAATGAAGCTTGTTCCAGTACACGAAATGACGTCTGTGTTGACGCTGCAGAAGAAGAGGAAGCCGCTGACGGTTGGCGCGTGGGCACGCATGAAGCGTGCTGGCTTGTACAAGGGCGATCTGTGTAAGGTGCTCGAGATTCTCGACAACGGCGCTCGAGTAAGTTGCTTTGTCGTCTGCGCTCGTGCATACGCATCATCAATTCTAATCACTGGAGCGCTTGTTACAGGCTGTGGTCAAGGTGATTCCACGTTTGGACCCGATTGTCCTTGGCGGAGGGGAACAGCCAAAATACAAGAAGGGGCAGCGCCCTCCCCAGAAGCTTTTCCATTCAAACATGGTTCCTGGAGCAGACGTGACGCGGCGACGCTATCCGTCCACCGGCGAAATGATGGACTCGTTTGATGGCGACTGGTACAAGGACGGCTTTTTGATCAAAGAAGTCAACATCTCGACGATGCTGCAGTCTGATGACATCAATCCAACCCTGGACGAGATCAACAGCTTTGCCGGCGTGCCTGGAGACGACGAAGAGCATCGCTCCGAGGACCTTCTTGCTACGGTTGATGCAGATGACTGGAAGAACCAGGTTGCATTGACAAAGGGTGACACCGTCCGCGTGATCGAGGGCGACCTCGTGAATTTGATGGGAGTTGTTCTTAGCACCAACACGGCAAACGACACTGTGCGCGTGATGCCGCTTCACGAAGAAATTAAAGACACGATTCTTGATTTCCAGCTGAAGCAGTTGATGAAGTATGTCAAGGTCGGTGACCACATCAAGGTCGTTTCTGGACGGTATTCAGGAGAGACGGGCACTGTCGTTGCGGTGGACGACTCGGACGGATCTCCTGTCGCGATCGTGCTTGTAGATAGCATGGCCAAGGAAATCCAGGTGCGCGTTCGCGATCTCCAGGAGTCGGCTGAAGTCTCTCAGGGTTTGGACTCCTACAAGGGCAAGGAGCTCTACGACCTTGTCGCGGTAAGTGTAAACACACGCGTGCAAATGATTCGATTGTTCTTTCTAGCCTCTGACTTCATTGTATGCGATGTTACAGTTGGCTCATGGTGATGTTGGCGTGATTACTCATGTTGGGCGTGAAGGTTTCACGGTGTTGTGCCAGAACGGCCAGTCCCGTCAAATTTCTGACCAGGAGATTCAACGCAAGATGATGTCGTCACGCGCAATGGCTGCGCTTGACAAGCGTCAAAATCATGTCAGCGTCGGCGAGATGGTTAACATCGTTGAGGGACCATTCACTGGACATAGCGGTACTGTCAAGCACATTTACCGCACGTACTTGTTCCTGCACAACAACCGGATCACGACGAACGCCGGCATCTTCGTTGCCCGTGCGCGGCAAGTTGTGCTATCTGGCAGCAAGGCTCGCTCGGACATGATCTCAAACTCAACTGTACCGCGTATGGATGCGCGCGCTGGTCGCCCTGGTCCTCCAGGACGACAGCGTGAGTCGGAGCTGATTGGTCAGACTGTAAAGATTAAGAAGGGCCGCTGGAAGGGCTACATCGGCATTGTTGTCGACGAGAGCGAGCAGAAGGTCAAGGTTGAGATCCACACGCAGGCGAAAATCGTGGATGTCGACAGACTGCATGTCGTCGTCGCCGGCAACAGAGACGGAGGCGTTGTAGACCGCCCGCGCTACACGGGCACGCCAATGACTGGCGCTACACCTCTGCCGTCACAGACGCCGCTGCATGGCAGCGCGATGACGCCAATGGCGACGCCGCTTCATCGTGGCTTAGGCACTCCGCAGTCATCTGGTCGTGGAGGCGAGGCGTGGAATGTTGCGAATGACGACGCTCTCCTCGAGACCCAGATGAACCAAGAGAAGGACATCACTCATGCTACTAGCTTCGGTGCGCCACTGGAGCCTGTTGGTCCGTCGGGCGAGATGTCTAGCAACAGATACAGTAATCCTGTGACGCCGTTGGCCCCGAGATCTCCAACTAAGGACAGCATGATGCCGGTTACCCCGCAGCGAACCCAATGACGCCAGGCATCAATCCGACGACTCCTGGATTGCAGCCAAAGACCCCGGCGTACATGATCCCTCACAACCCGGTGACTCCAGGATTGAACCCGATGACTCCTGGTCTGAACCCCACGACGCCAGCACACCTGTCGGCAGCGACGCCTGGAATCGGGCACGATCACTCCGGGATGGAGCCTATGACTCCAGGGTTCAACCCGACGACGCCAGGGTCTGTCGGCGATGACGCCCGGTCTCAACCCAGTGACCCCTGGTCTCAGTACTCCTGGCTACCATCACAACCCGATGACACCAGGCGCGTTTGGCGTTGCCACGCCAGGCCTCGGTCGCATGGGTTCGGCTGCTACCCCCGCCGCAACTCCTGGTATGATGTCGGGAGGCGGTGGCGTGCCAATGACGCCTGCCTACAGTCTAGATCATAACGATTCCGCTGGTGGCAACAATGGCGGTGAAGTCACGTGGAAGATGAAGGGCGTGGAAGTTGAGGTGATTGCGGGCGAACACACTGGCAGCATCGGCGCGATCTCTGCTGTCAACGGCAGCTCGTGCTCGCTCGATGTGGATGGCCGTATTATCACAGTTTCATTCAGCGATGTCAAGCCAGTGACTCCAGAGAAGCAGGACACAGTTATCATCCTCTCTGGCGATGAGGCTGGCATGACGGGCTCGCTCATTGGAACAGATGCGTCGGATGGAATCGTCAAGGTGGACGGTGGGTCAGAGATCAAGATTTTCGCGATTTCGTCGCTTGCCAAGATCGCTCAGTAAGGATCGCAGCTCTTGAGCGAGGAGTCGAGAAAAGAGTTCATAGCGAATCTGCGCAACGTGAGAGAACCACGTGTTGACCTCACATGCATGCATACGCGAAGGCAGGTCTGCATGATCGAAACTACTAGTGTAGTTGCATGGTTGAACTGACCTTTTTGTCTCGATTAGATCAAAAATAGCAGCTATTCCATCTTGAACGTGTGTATCGAGCTGATGGTTGCAGGTTTTTCGGGTGCATGAATGGCAGGCAGTATGACTCAGCCGGTTCGATGGGCGAGCGACGGGTTCAACAACAGAAAGCGTCGAAGGTACAGACAAAGGGAGGACCATTACCTTCGGCAAGCGCTCGCAACCGCGCACTTCCCGAGGTACGGGCGAAGAACAACACTGAGATTGGCGAGGAAAGAAATGAATTGCGCTCAGTCGATGGTGAGGAAGAGCTCCGCAGGAGAAAAGTATCGGCACAAGCTGTCGCACTCCAAATTGCATCGAGCGCGACAAAGCTGCTAGCAAGCCAGAAAGATCGCGAGGTATTGGACCTTAGGGTTAGCCCCACTGTACTCGACGATGTGCTTATGGACGAGCTGGCACTACAGCTTCGTACAAACGTACCAGGCAAAGATCGACACGTGTTCTCGCGTGTGATTTTGTGCGGCTGCGATCGTTTTACGCCAGTCGGGATGCGATCATTTGTACATTCTATGGGATCACGAATTCGATATCTAGATCTCTCTGGAACAGTGCTACAACTGGGGGTTATCAAGGTTTTGGCCACTGGTCTCGAAGAACTCCATGAGCTTGATATGTCTCGCTGTCCGTCGCCCCCATTGACAACAGAAGGAGTCCGGGTGCTGCTGCTAAGCAGTGGTTGCTCATCTCTCAAGCTGCTTCGAGTCAGTTCTTGCTCAGCACTCATCGACGACGCAATTGGCGCATTTGTTAATCTCAAGAAACTGCGCTCGCTTGACGTATCATACTCGACACATTTGTCCGATCGTGGCTTCCAGACGCTCTCGAAGGCTTGTCGGAAGCTGCAGTTTGTCAATTTGGAAGGGCTGGACAAGTTGTCGAACACTGGGGTGCGTTTTCTTGTGCGGAGTTGTCGGGGATCACTTCGCGTACTGAGCCTTCGGCGCTGTCGACTTTTATCTGATGACGTGTTGGCCACGATCGGCGACCGTGAACATGGCGCACATGATCTCCGTAGCCTCAATATTAGCGGGTGTGACCAGCTATCAGCCTCTGGTATCTTGGCAATGACACCAGGCACTCCAGTACTTCAGGCTCTAAATGTTGCTGGCTGCGTTCGCATGGATGAACGAATCCTCGCAGCACTCGCATCAGATTGCCCATTGCTCCAAGTCCTCAATGTTGAAGGCTGTGTGGATGTCACGGACACTGGACTCGCTACTCTCGCTAAACATCTTCCTTTCGTCGAGAAGGCACCAACATACAGAGGACTAGCGCCACGAAATGATGCCACGGAGCGGAAGCTGGCTCTTCATGCTCAAACGATTGCTGATTCAGCTGCTCTTCGAATACAATCTTGTTACCGAGGGATGAAGGGACGACAACGTGCGGCAGAATGGCGGCAACGAGTTGTTCTATCACCGGCAGCACGGCGCATTCGTCGAGCATATGTTTCCTGGCGGCTTAATCGCGCGATACGAGAACGTGCTGATCGACGAAAGCTAGTTCGAAGGTCAGTTGTAAAAATCCAGGCGCTTGTGCGGGGTGTCATGTGCCGTGTTCGCCTGGAGTACGAGCTGCGCGAGCAGAAGCGATTGGCAGTGTGGTCGGTGTATGCTGTAAAGGTCCAAGCAGCGTATCGATCGCATTTCATACGCACTCACGCAAGCTCAGCATCGGTGAGTCGAGTGATGGCAAGATACCGTCTCGAAAAAGAGCTCCTTGCAAAAGAGGCGGCGGCAACCTTGCTTCAGCGCGCATATCGAGCACGCTTTCATCGTTCGCGCCTGGATGATATTATTGTCATAAACCAACGTCGGCGAAAAGAGATGCAAGCTGCTGCCACACTGGTACAGCGTGCCTACCGCACGCGCGGTGCTCGTCGCGCATATCTACAGCTTTTGGAAGCTGTGCATGCCCAACAAGCTATCGTGCGCGATATGGTTCGCTATGCCACAAAGCTTCAGAGTCGGTGGCGAGGTCATTTTTCCCGCAAGTCTGAGTTGACGCGAGCTCAACATGAGGCGAGAATGCGAGAGCAGCTCCAGCACGCCGCTGCAAGTCGAATCAATGCTGGAGCACGAGGATATTTCGCTCGCCGCTTGGCTGGTCACGAGCGAGTGGTCCGTGCAACCCGGCTGCGAGCAGCTCGGGTGATTGAGCGCGCTTGGCGGGTATACAAAACGCCCAATGCCGAGCGCATTGCCTATGAGGTCATGCTACGACGCATGAAACACCACATTGAGGAGGAAGCGCGATCAGCCGGAGACCAGCAGCGTGAGCTATTGCGAGCGGCTCGCGCACTCTGCGAGCAAGATTCGGCGTCTGAGCCTGAGAGTGACGATGACTGGCGCGACTTTGCTGACGAACGTGGTGATACGTTTTGGTTTTCTCCATCTCGTGGTGAACGAGTTTACATGCGTCCAAACGAAAATGCTCGAGCACGCTGTTTGCTCGGGATGGAATGCCGTGTCTACTGGCCACTCGAAGACGCATGGTTCAATGGACGAATTTCGAAATACAATCGTGGCAAGGACAAGCACCGCATCGAGTATGATGACGGGGACCACGAGTGGCTATTGCTGTCAAGCCCTCGTGATCGTCACCGAGTGCAGCTCTATACGGGCAGCTGCTGGTGCATGGCAGGCATGTTTGAGCCCTCTCTCCGAGCTCTTCGAGCAGCTCTCTTTATCGGGCTTCGTATCCAATTCTATGATCAACGGTGCATGGGATGGCGGAGTGCCATCACTCAAGGCTACAGTGAAGCCAACGATGCGTTTTTGGTTACATTCGATGACGGATGCGTCAGCTACAACGGGACTTCAGGGGACTCAACAATGACAAGTGAGTGGCTGCAGCTTTTTGGGATGGAAGATACGCTGCAGGTTCAAGAACCTTTGTCTGCTCAGTGGGTCTCGCTCAGCGGTTTTGTCTTTGGTGCGACCCGAGGCCGGCCGCTTGATTTTGCGCAGCGCGCTAGAATATATGGCATAGCGGAGCTAGCTTCCTACTACTACAGTGTAAGCGACTACTTGGATTATGTCGAGCCAATAACCTCAGAGGCGCCAGAGATTGCTGAAGTCGCCCAAAATGAAGCGGAAGACAACAATGATAAAGTCGTAGAAAACGACGGAAGCAACGTTGACGATGAACTCAGCTCCGAGGAAGGTGAAGACACTGATGACGAAAGTGGTGATGAAGATAGTGAAGCCGACGCCGGTGAGGAAGAGAGTGAGGACGATGACAATGAGGACAGCGATCATGATGAAAGCGAGAGCGCTGAAGACGAGTAGTGAGCATCTATCCGCTTCGCAATTCTTCAAATGTTCATGGAAAACTTGTAGCGTTAACGTGTACGAACTGCAGCCGTTCAAATAATCAGAACTGAACTTTCAACCTTTTGTTTTTGCTCTCTCCACCCCCACGGCATGCCCTGGTATCGTTCTCTGTAGAATGACTTTTGTTCCGGATCATCACAAAGCTAGACATTGGCATCTCCATCACGAAGCAAGCTTTCGGATGCTGTTGTAGTGTGGGTCGCAGCACTCGAGGCGGCTACCAGTCTGCTTTGCTTGATGTCAAAATTTTGCTGATGGCTCTCTCTTTTCCGAATGTATCAATTTGGTAAATTGAGTATTCCTGCATGCGTTCATTCCCGAACAGCCGAGTGACGCGGCAATCACTGGGAAGATGAAGCTGTTCCAGCTCACGATCCCGAACGAGCAGCACAGCAAGGTGCGCAGACCGGAAACCTCGCTCTCCGACACACCGGGCGCTTGATGCTGCGCCCAACGCGGGTCTCGGGGGCGATTTTGGCCCATTCTAACGCTCGCAATCGCCGAAAAACTCGCGCAGATCGTGTCGACGCTGCAGGATGTGCTCAAGCTGGACAACGTGACGAGCGTGGAGGCGCGCACGTCCTCCATCGTGACGTTCCGCGTCGAGGATGAGCAGATGCAGGCCATCCTGACCAAGCTGCAGCGCATGGGCGTGGGCGTGCAGTTCGGCTTCTGCGACGTCATGTCGCTCACGCCCGGCACGACCATCAGCAAGCGCAGCGCTACGCGCAGCCGCCGCCGCATCCTCGAGCGCAGCACCGACGTCGGCACGGCCGTGCCCGTTGCCGAGATGTACGCGCACATTGAGGCCCACTCGACGCTCTCGCGCGACGCTGTCGGCATGCTGCTCATTTCCTCGTGCGTGTATTGAGGCGTATGGAGCACATGTGGCCCTGATAGCTGATAGATGTGTCACGCAGGGCGATTGCTGCAATTGGTCTTGTTGGAGACTCGGGTGTACGCGCTTCCCAGGACTTGGCGTTCTCCAGTGCTGACTTACAAACAAATTGTTGCTTCGTCTAGACCTACGTTGTTGCCTCCATGCTCGTGTCACCATTGATGGTGCGGCCAACTTTAGGATTTTGGAAACAAAAATTGCTATGTGGCTGAAACGATGCGGTGTCGATTCCAGGGTCCCATCATTGGATGTGCATTCGGGTTCGCAATTCGTGATCGTAGTTTGTTTATCAACGGGTTCGTGAACGAAGTGTTTGCTCTGGTACAGTGGTGTGAGGTGTGAGGGAGGGAGTTCTCAAGCCGTGCCTAACACTGTCGTTTGTCTTTCAGATGATCACCTTCCTCTTGGGTATGATGATTGGAGCCGTGCTCAGTCCGTACGCAACGGCGCTCAACTGGCCTACTGCTGAAATGCGGGAGCGAGGACAAGCCATTCAGCTGCTATTCGGCGCTATTGTTGCAGCGCTTTCAGGCACAGGTGTGGCGCTTGCTGAATCAAACGCCAACATTTCGTCCGTTGTTGGGACTGCCATCGCTGCAGCATTACTCCCACCGACTGTCAACTGCGGAATTTGTTTTTCCTACGTCATGATTGGGCCGTACTTT
Source organism: Phytopythium helicoides (assembly GCA_024867545.1). Classification (NCBI taxonomy): domain Eukaryota; phylum Oomycota; class Peronosporomycetes; order Pythiales; family Pythiaceae; genus Phytopythium; species Phytopythium helicoides. The sequence goes on along the minus strand of JANFNE010000011.1, from coordinate 339,935 downwards.
GTGGTACGCTTTGAAGTGTGCCCCCACGATCCTTTTGTATCATGCCGCCTAACGAATTCCCATCGCTTTTCAGACCGACGAAGTTATCGGCGAAGAGCAGAAGCTCATATTCTACGAGATTGCCGTGGGCAGTGCACTGCTTTTATGGATCAACGTCATCTTTATCTATGTTACCGCCGTTCTGGTCTTCAAAATCAAGAAAGTGGGTGAGTTCCAACTGATTCGTCGTATCGACGAAGAGGCTTGGAGGAACCTGCCGCGTGTTCAACGGTCGCCAACAGCTCGGGGCCAGCGCGATCGAGAGGGTCGTCAACGCCTGGCGAGCAGCAGCAGCATCGGCAGCGAGATCACCGATGATGATACGCTATCGCTTCCTCAGTCAGATTTTGAGGAGGATGGTGAGCGCCACCCGCAGCTTTCGCCCATCCGCCGTCGCCAACCTCCTCGTTATCAAGACGACGAAGGGCGGCAACATTTAGACGCGGTGTAGCGTCTATGGACTTGTACATGGAGAGAAGAATCAGTTCGAAACGATAGTAAATCGACCGACATTGTTCATTGTTAGCTTCCTTATCGCTCACTCACTTCCAGAATTGGTCGACAAAGATCGCGCTTCGATTTTGAGCGCCGCTGGATCGCTCTTAAATGCAGTGCCGCAATTTCGCGGTTGCGATCGAGGGGCATGTTTTCATTCATACGCGACGTTGATCGTAACCGCTGGGGAGGTGGAGTTCGCTTTAATGGCCCTAATGGCAGCAACGCCATTGTAGTCTGGGGTTTCGGGACGTTCAGAGGTGATGACTCTACGAGTGCTCTCGGTTCGGGTGAATCATTCAAGAGTGCTGGCACTGTTTGTCGATACCTGATCCCAGCCGCAACAAGGTTAGAATAAATGATTGTACAAACCAAGCTGGCTACTACCTTACAGGCGAGATTCCGACAGGTTCCTACGGAGCAACACAGGTCTTTTTCGAGATAGTGGAATATGTTGAGCCTCGTTAGGAGTTTGACTTTCGTCTGGGACTGGAGACGGAGTTGCTGCATGTTGTCGTCAAGTTCCTCCTCCTCCATATCGTCGGCCGAAGGATCCGACTCGGAACCAACTGATCCGTCAGTGTCATTCTCGGCTTCCTGTAAGTTATCGGGCAGAGTTGCTTCGATTTCTTTGAGCATGTCGTCTTGATCCAGAGTGCCATTATGGAAGACATTTCGCTCCCAGCAGAGAAAAGGCTCTCAAAGTCAGATGACAATGAAAATCCTTCTGTGGAGAACGTTGATGAAAATGACTTGATCAGAAGGGCACAGCTCATTGGTGCCTGGGGCTAAAATATCCACATCAGGGGAGCTATCGGATAGATCTTCAGGTGAGGTAGGAGTACGCCAGCCTGTGTGATTGAAGAGACACGGCTGGGAGTGGAGACGTCTTAACAAATAGAAGAGTGTCAGCTCCTGCAGTGGCTTGCATTGCTGCACTGATATCTGAACCACTGTTGGCGGGGTCTCTTGCATTTAATCCTTCATTTGTGTTGTCTTCTGAGGACCGCTCAATAGAATCACCCGGTCTTTCTGTCTCTTTGGTATTTCCTTCCTCTAACGGTGGAGTTGGTGAACCATCAGGCAGTTTTGAAAGAACGACTTGACGCTGGAGTTGCAGCATCTGGGCGAAAGGTATGAGTCCCAGGCATACGCGAGTTCCTGCTGCTTGAAGATCCGCAATTGAGAAATGTCGGGGTGGCGACAACGTTTGAGAGGAACTAACGATCCCTGATCGCTTTCCATTGCCTGCGGGATCGATTCCAAAGAAAGAAGCCTCCATGGTAAAGCAATGCGGTACTTGGCATTCGTTCCAGATAACGATTCGACCCGTGCTCTTCTTGGATCGGGTTACTGAAAATGTGCAATCTGCAAAACTGAAGTAGCCTCCGTGAGCGGCATCACTAGTCTTCCCCAGAATATGCGGAAACAAGCGTATTCGAGCAGCGTCGGCGCGGCTAGTTGGGTCAAACGCACGGCACCCATACAAAAAGATATTCTTCTTTCGGCTGTGGCCATGAAAATCGCAGTAAAGACTCAATGTCTTGCCCGATGAAGTGACAAGATCATATTTTTCGTCGCGTGCACAGTTGGGTGAGATCAGGAGACGGATCAATCCATCGGCGGTTGAGATCAGTGCCTGCAAGAGAGCAGCGATAGTTGCCGTGGATTACGCCGTCTGGATTAAGCATGGGAACAACTTTAAAAACAAAGAGATGCCGTAGAAAGCGCGCTTCAAGAGAAGGACCTGTCAAAAAGTCGATTATCCCATGCATGACAAAACTACTGTTGCTCTCCCCAGGGTGGACTCGCGCTGTCAGTACGATTCCCGTTCGAGATGTGCCTGTAGATTCATCCTCTTGTGAAAAGTCGGTGATAGTGAGCATATCGCAGTTGTTACCTGCGATTCGTCTTACAGAGCGTGCGTCGCTTTATATGGCGACTTCGAATCGGGTCCTTCTGTAGCGCCAGCAAGTAACGCTGCAGTCGAGTGTATGTGTACGGGAAGCAGTGCGCAAAGTATGCTATGATTGGGCTGCTTCCGTCTGAGCTTGATAGGTTGAACTCGTACACGAACGATAGCGTATAAAAGTTTTGCACGTTACCAGTCTTGTGGTTGCGGTATGTGTCGGCGTTCTTAAAGTAACACACATTGGCGCCTTCGTGGTGCCAGCCTCGACGAATTGAAGCCGGGTATTCGATGAACACGGCTGGTTGCATTCCTTCATTGTACAAGCTCGCTTTCTTGAGCATGTTACGAATGTTGAATCGAACTCGAATGCTGGAGAGCCCCGACTCAATTGCTCGTCGACAAAGCTCGCGTGGAACTACAGCTCGAAAGAAATACCATTGTATATGACCGTGGGTATTCAAATCTTTGTCGCAGTAGAGATCATACTCGAGATCTGCTGCTACGAACGAAGCAAATGGAAGATTGGGAGTATATGCCGATCCGAGTCCTGTTGGTAGAGGACTGGGTAAGTTGAGAGCTGCAGAACTGCTTGCGCATCCAAGGAGCTGATTCGTAGTTGCGTAGTGGCGGCCATTCACTCGATATGCTCGATCCAGGTTCCCACTCTCAAAAACAGCAGAAAAATTGATGTCATCAGCAAATTTATACGTCATTGAAGGCGCTCCGCTAATCGAGTATAATGCAGCAGACTCAGCTTCCTTGTTTCGTTTGTACACCAATTTGGCATCGATACCGAACCCATGTCGAGGGGTTTGGAAATGTTCATTTTGCGTCATATAGTCGCTTAAAAATCGACACACCCGTGCGCTTTCTGGCGAAACAGCTTCTCTCGCTGCAGAAGCGATGAGGTCGACTTGATCCAAATGCTCCAGGTGCGGAAGCGTGTAGCCGAATCCAGTCTTGGTGGGCGTGTCAAACTCTTCCCACTCGGCATCCGGTGGCAAAGAGATGAGGGGTAGCGGAGGTGGAGTAGCAAGCACCACACTACGTGAGCGCTGACGTATCAATCGAGGGGCGATTGCCAGTGTAAACAGACTCGGATTTGAGGTAACTTGTTCGTTCGTGGGTGGAGCAGATAAAGCCGATGTCGTCATTACTGCATGCCCGGAGAACTCTTGACGATGAGTGAGACTAAGGAAAGATTGATTGGACGAGTGCCAAGATCAATTTGTGAAAGCAGGTTGTGCATGCGGTGTGATGTGGTCAGGTATTTTTACTGTCATAACGGCTCGTTGTTGAACAGTGTTTAGCGCTCAGCCAGAGATGGACGGAGAAATCTGACGATGAAAGTGGAACAGCAAATGGTTGCAACGATGTATTGGAGGTATTTAGCGCTCTACGCTGTTGCAAAGAGGACCACGGCCATTTGGCCAACGTAGAAAGTAGAGGAACTTGGACTGCTCATGTGTCACATAGCAAGCAAAGTTGCGTCCAACGCAACAATGCCATAGCATCCCGTGGTACTTTTGCTCAAAGTGCTGCTTAACTCGCGCCGCGATTTCCTGCTCGTTGGTTTCGGAGTCCATAGCCTGCTGCGCCACGGCAATTACTTCATCCTGCATCTCAGGCTCCATTGTCGATGTCTTGATCACCGGTTTGACGTGAGGTCCCATGGCGTCGGTCTTGTGCACTCGAGGCCCCGAGCTTGAGCTTGCTCTGCTACAATTCAAAAGATTTCTACCGACCTTTCAACTTGAGTCGATGCAACGTGAGCCTTGCGTCTCCTCGGCCGAGTGGTCTGTTGCCAGCTTTAGTGATTCATACTAATTACAACTCCGAAATGAGTGCAACACTAGCAGACGCTGCACGAGTGAAAGCTGATGAAGCAAGCCGGCTGTTTGATGCAGGGCAAATTGAGGAAGCCTTGCTGAGCTTGAACAAAGCCATCTTTCTACAACCTGAAGATCCCAAACTGCATGAACAGCGTGCTCAAATTTACTGCGAGTTAGGAGATGTGCGCTCAGCCATGGCGAGCTACCGAAAACTACTCGCAATTCAGCAGGATCCGCCACCTCGTGTAAAGGCTCAGTTTGCGGCCCTGCTTGATCTTCATGCATATACCATGCTGATTCTTGGAGACGCACCAAGTATTGCAATCGCGTACCTGACGGAAGCCATCGACTTGGATGCGCTGACACCTGTGTATTGGCTCCATCGCTCAATTGCACACATCAACGCAGGGTCTTTCGATCGCGCGTTAGAAGACGTGGATCACTGCATATGCCTTGACGGCAGTGATGTCGAGTATTTTGTGCTGCGGGCAAAGCTACACTGGCGGCTGCATATGCATGACAAGGCGACAAAGGATATCTTGCGCGCTGCAAAGTTGCGGCCGGACCACCCCGAAGTGCTCGAGCACGAGCAACGACTACTCCGAGAGTCCCAAGCAATATATGAGCGCGCCTGTAAGCAACTACTTTCGAAAGACTTCGTTGGTGCTATCCAGTGTCTTACAAGTGCTATTAGCATGGCCCCGGACGAACCAAAATTCTACCTGTTGCGTGCTGCTGCAAATAGAGCACTTGGCGAATATCACGTCGCACTCAAAGATGTTGATCACGCGGCAAAGTGTCATCGACACAAGCTTGAGGCATTTACAGCAAATGAAAAGAGACAACTTGATAGCGACGATGAATATGGTGCTGCTAGCGAGCGGAACAATACAGACAATGGGGTGCCAGCTGATACGTCCAAGCAATACCAAGAAATTGCGTCCCAGCGCTGCCTGATTTTGAACGACCTTGCGCAGCGATTCCTACGCGAAAAATCGTACCAGCTAGCGCTCAATGCCATGAATCAAGTCATTCGAGCGCAGAGAGAGCTTTGTGATCTGACACGTGAACCATTTAGCAACCCACAGCACTATCGAAGCCGGGGTGATGCGTACCGGGGACTCGGCAACCTTCACGCGGTGGAAACCAGTTGCTGCCTGTCAATATGGTAAGGGTTTTGAGCCTAATGAACTTGAGTGCGTGATTTGTTCAGGCGCTGGCAGACTACCATCGCGCACTGGACATTTTCCCAGAAGCACCGGAAATGCGCTCACGGATTGGCCACATACACTATAGCTTCGGAATCGAGCTCTTCAACCGCGCGCAGTTTGATAGAGCTGAACTTGAGTTCTCGCGAGCGATTGAGTTCGATAATCAAGTATCTGCATATTATATTCGCCGCGGTGACGCAGCAAGGTATCAGGAAAAACACGAACAAGCATGCGGAGACTACACTCGTGCTCTCGAGCTAGATCCTCGAAGCCAAGGCACGAAGGTCAGGAATGTCGGGAGTGGCACTATCCTACAATTTGGCAAAAACTAACGATTATATCTTTGATTATTGTAGGACAAACTACGACAGTACTCGGTTTCCCCTCCACCCTTTGATCAGGAAACCCGAGGTCGGTCGAACAGCTCAGGCGTGATGACTGGGAAAACGGTCTACGAAAAGCATATGACACAGCAAACGTCCAAGCTCGCAGATGCTCGAGTCGCGTATGACCGTCGCAACAAACTAGTGCAGGACCTGTTCCTTCATCGTCCACCTTTGCCATCTGTGAAAAAGCCGTCTTCTCATTAAGCACTCGATACGCTTCGGATGCCTCTAAATATCCTTGTAGATAAGCGTGTACTGTGGAATACGGAGCGCTCGATGGGGCATGGAACGATAGCTTTGCCGTGCCGCGCGCCTCTGAAGATCACCTGGTTGAGCAATCAACATTTAATCCCAAGTCGAAGGAAGACCAAACAAATTTTGCCTGTCTACGAACCTCGACTAGGTCGATGAAGTCTTGTTTCGTGTGGAAGGCACCGATGAACTTGGTATGGTCGGGCGTCCTGCTCATTCCCACGAGACCACTATCAGAGCCTGTAAACAATATTCGTTAATTGGCTACGCACCCGTAGTCGACTTTCATGTGTTTCCGTTGAAGAAAAAGATAGTGGCTGGGATGAGCGAGATATCAAAGTACTGGCAGTAGATGGGGACACTCTCGGCCTCTACGAGGCAAATCCGCGCCATGCGCGAAAGCTCGCGCTCGCACTTGGCCAGCTTTTCCACATTTGACACCCATCAGAACAGATGGAATGCCAAACGCTCAGCAACGAACGACCCGCACCACGTCATCCTGCTGCATGCAGACGCCGTCGGCCGCGCGCCCGAAGCGCAGCACCACCACCTTGTCCTTCGTCTCGCGGATCGCGTCGTCCACGGCTGCCTTGCTCCCAAGCTGCTCCAGCAGCAGCGACGCCATCATCGCGCGCCCCCCCCGCATTTTCAAGCCCATCCGATGTCCCTCTTTCCATTCATATTAATTGAGGCATGGTATGTGTTTCTGAAAACGAGCCGACGCGTCGGAATTGTGGAAAAGGGGGTCCGCGACGCGTCGCGCCGCAAGTCAAAAAGTATACAAAGCCAACCGTCAGATGGTGTCGATGTGTCTCGTGTGCCATCGACGCGTCGCGACGCGTCGACCAGGTATTAATTATGACCGCGGTATGCCGTCTGGCGTCTCGACCTGTATGCATTCGATCAAGAAGATGGACTTACGCAGGTATCCCCGGGGGGTCTATTCGCGAATGCACCCGGGGGGGCTATTGCCGAATGCCCCATGTGACGTGCGGCGTCATTGCCGCAAGATGCTGATGCGGACGCGCTGCTGGCGTCGCTGGACGACGCGTCTCCCGCCGCGCTGCCGACCTTGTCGCTACCTGTGGACGCTCCGCCTGCGTCTGGCGGTTCCAACGAGCGCTCGCACGCCGCTGACGGCGCTCTGGAGCCCACAAAACCCAAGAAGAAGCAGTCGACGACGCGCTGAACGCGCCGCGCACTTCCATCCTGTTGCGCGAGCGGCTGAGCAGGCACCAGCACGTGTGGCGTTACGTGGCGAGGTGGCGGACAGGAGGCGTGCTGAGATGGAGAACGCGAGGCTCAAGGCAGGAGGTGCCGGCGCTTGCGGCCGCGGCCAAGGCGTGGAGCAAGCGCGTAGCCAGCGAGTGGGCCGACCAGGCAGAGCTGGTGCACGCGCTGGACGTGATGGCAGAGAGACTGGACCCGGCGCACGCGCTCGTGGACGTCGTCTGCTCGGAGCGCGAGAGCGACGCGGCCTCGCGATTAATTGGGATGCACATGCACAAGCGTAGAGACAAGGTGTGGAACGCCAAGTTCGTGCAGCTCTCGCCTGGACAGCAGGATGGCAATTCATCGTCTGTAGTGGCGCTGCGCGATGAACGGCTGCTGCCGTTCGACTTCCAGCTCGTCATGGATGCTGTGTGTATATCGTGGGCCAGGTGGCTAGTTGGTGCAGCGATTCAAGCAGCGAGTGTGCCACTTATCATCCGTTCCACGGGGCGTTGATCGACCGAAGCACACGGTCGCAGTCAAACTTCGACTGGGGTGCAGAACAGAGGACGAACCAAAGACTTATCTCAACGAAAAGCTAGCTGCTCGGAGGTACATGGAGACCTCCGATCGATTGGTGTTGGTCTAGCGCGTGATATCTGAAGGCGAAAACGAGCTCTTTGGACATTGCACGGATGAAACTGGCTGGATCGTTGTGGAGCGTGCTCCGGCTGCCGACGGGGACAAGCAATCCAGAAGTAACGCGGTCATACGCCGACAGGATTGGGTGTGTGCAACCCAGAAGAATGGAATCGTCTGGCTCGCCTCGTGATCAAGTCGTACAAGGATGATGTCGGGCTTATATATCGAGAGATGGAGACGTTGTTCCAGCAGTCGACACAGCGAGAGAAAGGGAAATGAAGCACCACGAGGACGTGTATTGCAACAGCACTTCTGATAAAGAGTGCAACCAGGAAAGCTCGCTTGCAGGCTTCCACATTCATGTGCCAAATAACACGCAGGTGTCGATTTCCCGATCTTTGACGCGATCGAGCGCACCAAGTGCGAATGATCCACAGAGTACAGGTTCGGCAAATCGCGCGATGCTGCTGAGCCACACAACCAGAAGCATGTGCAAGAAAACCTGAGAAGCGATTCTTGCAACAAAACCACAAAGACGTACAAAGAAGAGTTCGGCCTTGTTAGCGGCTGGAACTGTATCACGACATTTGTGATTCGGTCGATCGGCTCCCTGAATAGTCGGTGCTGCGCGGCCTGATCTTCCGCTCTCGCAAATGCTCAGTCTTTCAACAAGGAAAACACATCGATTTCTTTGGAGTAATATTGCACTTACAATCCCCTAGTAATCCCATGCGTTTGCTTCAAAATGACGTGGCGGTGGAGACTTTGCAGATCGCAACTGGCGCCGCACGGCCGAGTAGTAGCGCTGGCGAGAGTCGACGTCGCTGGAGACCGGCAGGTCGTCCACGGCCACGCTGATGGCGAACGTTACGGGCTGCTCACTCATGCCACGGACGCCGATGTGCAGCGGGATGGAGCGGCTGCCCTCGCGTCTGGGGAAGCCGTCGAGATATGTGTAGAGTTTGATGGAGTCGTCGCCCACGCGCTGCGAGATCCACGTCGACTGGCCCACGCGCGGGTGTCGGTGCTCGCTCGACAAGTACAGGTTCGCGTCGCCTCCTTTGGGCGTCAGCACCGTCAGGTTCACCGGTCACAGCGTGCTCGTGCTCGTGACGCACGACGCACATGTGGAAAAACCGAAACTCGTCCTCGGCGACGGTGCCGTTCACCGTCACATTAGGGCGTCACTTGCTCGCCGATTTTTTGCCCGCCGAGGGCTATCGTGCCATCTGAGGCGAGCTGGAACTCCTCCACCTCGCAGCTTCGCCCGTCATCAAGATCTTGCTGAGTGGGAGAGGGTCGCCGGGGATTTCCGAAAGGCGGCGGAGTCGCTGTGGCAGAGCATGACTTGCGCTAAAGAGCTAAAGTAGCCCATATCACGATGGACACCACGAAGAGAAGCTTCATGGACACCTCGAGAATGCCTGAATACCCAAGGAAGGAATCGGATCCTGCCGCTAATTATGGCTTCCCCACGAATAGATGCGCCGCGGATCTTCAAGACGCCGCACAAGACTAGGTGAACTCAGAGAGCTCGGCGTTTGCTCGCTGCAAAAGAACCGGAGGAGTCCAGCTAACAGCCATGGTATCCATGTCAATGTAGTAGTTGAGCCCGGACTCGGGATCTAAAGCCTTCCTGAATCTCAGCTCGAGTTTCTTGGCCAGCACTCGTCGAGCTTTTCTGGCTCGAAACAGTCCTTGTAATCTCACAGCAGCAGTTTCTTCCGTCCAGCTTCGTCGTTTGGACGTAAGTCGAGCCTGTTAAGAGCAACTGCAGTCGCTTTTGCCTTGTTCTCGGAGTGTACACATCGGCTTGAGCTCCCCGAAGAAGAATAGGCTTCTCCCATGTTGTTTCAGAAGTACGCGTGTTGTGGTAGTAGTACAGTTGTCGCTCAGGATCGTAGATGCGCTCGTAAACCGCACGAGTGAGCTCCAGAAGCCGCTGAAAGCCCGTTTTGCGCCGGTACATCCGCTGCACCATGACTGCAGCGTCTTCTTCGTTCAGTGGCAATGTTTGCTTCTTCTTAGGCTTTTCATCGAGGCGAATAATACCGTTTTCCGGTGTCAGAATGCTCGTTTTGTCTTTTTCGGCCAGTCGATACCGCGATCGAGGGGTCAGCAAATCGTCGTCGCTCACCCATCTTGGCTTTACCCATTTCACTTCTTTTGTCCTTGTGTTATGGTAGTAAAAACGTTCCGAACCACTATCCCAAATTTTCTCGTACATTGATGATATGATGCGGCGCATTTGTCTGCGAGCAGCATGAGCTCGTATCATACCCTGAATGGACTTTGCTGCATATTGCTCTTCTTCTTCCCGCGAGGCGAACATGTGCTTTCGGCGGGTTGTGATTGGATGCTTGCTCTCGGAAGTGCTTGCTGTCTCTATTGGATGGAGCTCATCACTTCCTAGAGCACGTGGCTTAGTCCACTGGGTCGTTTTGTTGCGAGTGTTGTAGAAGTAGGTCTGGCCTGTAGAAGGGTCCACAAAACTCATAAAGACTTCTCGCACAAGAGCCTTTAACTGCTTCCGTGCTTTGCGTAACTTCCACATGCGCTGGATCTTATTCAAAGCTTCTTCTCTTGATAAAGCAGGCTTTGCCGAGAGCTCAGCGTTGATCTGACCCATTAGTTCTCGAAGGGTGCTCTGCACCGATACCATTTGGCTGAAACCATCATGAAACCCTGGTGGCTTTGTGGAAAAAGCTACGTTAGAACCGAGCAGCACAGAGTTTGCCTTATCAATCAAAAGCTTCACTTCTGCAGCATCTTGCTCTAGGTGATGTCTATGAGGCTTTAGTCGGACAAAGTTTAGGTTATCAATAAAAAAGTAAGCTCAGAACGCACCTGGTGACGTGGCCAACCCAGTCTTCTTCTTGATTGGTCTTGTCTATGAACAAACAATTGCAGCGTTAATACTGCGTTTGCTGACAAAAACACTCGAAGAAAGTAACCATGGAGTGGCGTCCACGAATGATCCAGTCTGTAAGTTGGATGGCGAACAGAAAAGCACGCATCACAGTAATAGCCAAGCTCTTTGTCGTCAAATCTGGCAAATTGAGAAGATTGGTACTGCCCCAGAAGAAACTTTTAAACGATACAAAATCCGTACTTGGCGCAGCTATAGCATTGCTTTGTCGCTATCGCGAACTTGCAGGCAACTTGAAAGCTACATCGACGCTACAGGCAAGTAAAGTTAGCATCAATGACCCTGATCAATCGGATTTATTGCGACTTACGGACGGAAACTTTGTGTTCTCATATTGACTCAACTGTGGTCGTCGTTGAGGGAGCTGTAATTTTTCACCTCTTTCCTCGCCGTTATCGGATCGAAAGCGAGCAACTGCTTCTTGACGATTACGAGGGGCCAGGCGGTTCTCGAGCAGTCGAACATGAAGGAGAGGATCTCCAAGACCCTTGGGCCACTCAGGATAGCTTTGCGCCCCATCTTGTCTCCCGTTGGTACTCATTTCGCTTTCAGTTTGATGATCCAGCCAAGAGTAAACGTGATCTAGCTATTTCTGGAGACAAAATTAGTTGTCAAGAAATTCTAGTTGATACCTCTTGACAGCTTTTCTGGCGTCTGCATAGTGGAAGGCGGGATGCGTGTGCTGCTGGTAGATGCGTACCCAACTGCAAGCAAGAACGGGCGAGATCGGTATGCGCGTTTTCGTCGTCACGTGCTTTGTGCTATTCAAGACATTCAACGTTCTGAAGTAACGAACATTGAGATCATTGTAAGTTGGCTGAAGCTTACAATGCTTGGGGATACAGGTGTTGTAGCGTATTCATTCCGCTTGACTGTGGAGTAGGAACGGCATCGGTCTGCGCTGGACGAGTTCTTATACGAACTAAAGACTGAGTTTGCGGATCCTCATGCAATAACCCGATTTGATCAACTTGACTTTGTGCTCATTGACGGTGACGGAAGCACATCTCCATGGGCGCCAAGCGCACGAAAGCTTGCTTTGCTGGCTAAAATGTGCATGATGACGGGAAGTGTCTTTTCGCAGCCGGCCTGGGTGCATCGCTGCTTGCATACGTGTGTGCTACTGGTGGAGAGCTACTACGTGTCATCAATAACGGTGGTAAGGGTGGCGTACTGACGCAATCAACAATCTCCCACCCCCTTCTCCTATGGATCTGCAAAACGAAGCTGTATATCTTGACATCAAATCGGGAGACTTCTTTACTTATACGGCTGCGCGATAACAATTGGACTCCCAAGGGAAATACGGGTATCGTACTTCACTCCAGCGATGACTCCCGCACATTTTATGGAGCTCGACCAAACTCAGCTCGAGCTGGAGGCATCAGCAAGTCTGGAAGTGCGCATTTATCATTGCGCCTAGAGAGACGAGGCGAGGAGAGGTGCTGTGCCCGATTAGAAGCTCTACGCGATCACGCGATTCTTCGAGCCGCTTTTTCTCCGAGTGGTAACACTGTATCGACGCATAACAATCGAGAAGTAGTATTACGCTGTACCAGCCGATGGGATATTGACGAAGAGATCAGCTGCACTGGTGGAAATAAGTTTCGCGTGCTCATGGACAGTGCTCGAGGTCCTATGCTACTCGAATTCGGCAATTGCCTCGGCTCGCACTTTGAGCTTGATGCGCGAGCATATCCCTCTACATTGGAGCTGCTTCATCAATTTCTCTGTCTGAAGTATGAAGAGTTGAAAGTGCATGCGCACTTAGATCGAAGCTATGTGACTGCCATTAGTGGTGGTAATACTCGCCTCCGTGAGCGACTTGTGATGGCACAGAACAAACGTGTTGCAAGGCCGCTTAGTGCAGGAGCAACGCAATCAACCTCTAGTAGATCCTCGAAAGATAACGGTGTTACAGTCATTTCGGCGACCCAGTTTGACGAATGTGGAAGTGCAAACGCCCCTGGCATGTCTCCAGGACGCACCTCACCGAAGCGTTGTCGCCCTTTATCAGCTGGCCCCCAACGATCTATCACTAAGGTGGCTGCTCCCAATAGGACTGTTCAAACTTCTCGATCAGTTTACTCGAATCAGAAGCATTGCGTCTGTATCAGGGTCTACATCCGTTCCAGTGATGGCTATCAGTCGAACAAGTGACAACAATCGGATAGTGGATGGCCCCCCAGGCTTTGCAGACACGGGTCGTACACGCGATGAGAAACGTCGTGAGGGTTGGAATGAGCCCGAGACATGTCCAGAGAACTGAAGAGCCTGCCGTTGGTACCAGTGCAGACCAAAAGAATGCCTCGTCAAGCAGTGAGGAGGATAAGCCAAAAATTCAGGCCACGAATTATACGAGTGCCGCAGAAAAACGAGCTAGAAAAGCCGTATTGTGCATTTTCCAAGCGCCGGTGGCGAAGACCAACAGCACCAAGCTGCAGGAAGTGACTACTACTCAGTCGTCAATGATGCTCCTTACATCAGCACCTACGAACGGGAGATTCTGGAGCAGCAGGTCAGCAATGACTCCATGCGAACTTGCGTCAATAATACGCACTAACACTCAATATGTCACGCAGAAAAGCAAACTGCGGTGGGTAGCAGGTCCGTTTCGTGCCGTGGTCGGCAAAGCATCGACTCAAGTTGTGCCCGAGGTTGGCCTATTCACTCGGACTCCATTTGTTCAGAAAAATATGCCGCATTACATCATACAGCGCCGGACTCTGGAGGATGAGCCAGTACAACCTACTAAGAGCTCTCGACAAAGGACAAAGAGCCGTCCACAACGATCACCGCCAAACAATAGGAAGTGGTTGTGACGACGATCACTACGCTAATTGTTGTAGGTAGCAAACCAACCTAAATCGTTATATAGACTTGTGCTGCTGCGAACCTTCCCACACTACGTCTGCTCAATTGTACTGGGCAATGGCCTGGAGAAGATCCTTCGACTCAGCAGCGTAATTGATCGGCTCGAGGTTGACGACTCCAGCCTTGACACGCAACTCCTCCTGCACATTTTCAGCCTTGACGCGCAAACGCATCACATACTGCTTGAAGAGCGCCTCCTTGAAGATAGATTCGTAAAGGGAAGGGTTCGTGTCGCGCAGCTCTCCGATCTCGTCGGCCGTACGCCCGTTGAGGACCACCTTACCCTGATCATTGAAGCACGTCGTCCACGTGCTGCCAGTGTGGTCGAGGACCACAACCGACATAATGTACCGGTTCTCGCATGTGCTGTACGATTGCTGGCACTTTTCACACGTGTAGTTCTGCGCCACGTCCGGAACAACCTTCTTCTGGCACTTGGTGCACGCCTGGTAGTAAACTCCGGAGTCGTGCTTGATAAAGTTGACCGTGCCCTTGATCGTAATGTAGTCGGGCTTTTGTCCAAAGCCAAGTTGCTTGCCCTTGATGTCAGTGATCACCGAGCGCTCCGAAAAACTTCCAAGCGAGCCGCCTCCAAATCCACCAGCAGCGCTCAGCGACTTTGTCGGAGCCGTGTTGCCACCAGAGTTGAACCAGGTGAGTAGGTGGCCAGCCTCCGGAATGGTCGGGTTCACGGTAAAGCTCGAACTGGACACCGTGCCGATAGACTTGCCATTGTAGTCGCTGACACGGCATCCCTTGATCGCCAAAACGTTGTTTGCCCAACTGGAGCAATCTTCTTGCGCGCGCTCGTTCCACATGGTGCACTTGATCTCGGCGTTCGAATCATCCACGAGAGAAATATCGCGCTTGAAAAGCTGCTTACCAGCCTTGGACATGATTTCGTTCACTGGTCCAACGTCCCGCACAACGCCAATGATGTCCACGTTCGAGTCAGCAGGCAGCGTCTCAATCAGAGCAATCTTCTTGAAGTTGTAGCTCATCTGCTGAATGGCGTTGTCCTCGGGAGCTGGCGAGATCTCCGAGTACTGGTCAAAGCTCACCTCGTAGTCGTTGTTGACGGACGAGAACTTCTTGTTGGCCATCTTGATCTTGCCTCCCGAGAAGTAGAAAATGCCTCCGGGACGCAGCATGTCGTAGAACTTGTCGACAGCGTCATTGAACATGGTTGCGCGGATCTCGCCACTGGCATCCAGGAGGTCGCAGCTAAAGAGCTTGCCGGATCCGCGGGCGTTGGTCCAGTTCTTGATAGGTGCGCGTGACGTGACGCGTGCTTTGATCGTCCACCGACCTCCCGCGTACGGGTTCAGGCTCTGAATGGCGGAGATGCGGACGTTCGGGTCCTGACGCACGACTGGGCCTCGGTTGTACGGGTTCGACTGCGGGGCAGCTGGAGTAGGCTTGACCTGGCTGGGCACCATAGCTCGGCTGCTGGTTGAACGAGCTCTGCTGCGGGGCTTGGTACTGCTGCTGGTACGCCGACTGGGCCGGCGCAGCAGCGCGAGGGCCGCCCATCCCCACCGGAGGCGCCGTGTTGATCGGCGCTGCAGGCGCGGGAGCAGCACCACCCTTGCCGCCCTCAATGTTTTGCGGTGAGCCAATGCGCTCGGTCTCGGGGACGATCTCGCCCGTGCCCAGCACGATGAGGATGCTGCGGTAGAGCCCCCAAACAGTCAGCCAAGAGCAGCAAGCAGCAAGAGGCTCCATTCAGCGTACCGCCGGCCCTGGACCTCATTGACCAGGTAGTCCTTGAGCTGCGTGACGTAGTTGACCTGCAGGCTGTTGTTCTCCATCATCTGCGGGGGAATATCCAGCCGTTAGAACGGCGCCATTTCGTCACATCCAGCCCCACAACAGACGTACGAAGGCCAGCTGCGTGGCCAGCATGCCGCTGATGTAGGACGAGCCGTCCGAGAGCACGAGGCGGTAGCGGTCGGCGCCGCTGCCGCTGCTGGGCTTGATGCGCTTCGTGTCGATGATCTGCGCGGCCGTCAGCGCGCCAACCAACCGCAATCCGAAACCAACGAAGGGGCGCCGCACCTGCAGCCAGGGCTCGAAGCCGTCCGGCGCCTGCTTGTTGTAGAGCAGCGACACGGCGTTGGGCGTGAGGTTCACCATGGCGAACGGCGTGAGAGCTCGGCGGCGTCTTGGGCTGTGGGGCAAGGTTGAGAGCGTTTCCCGGTTGCAGAGGGTCCTGCTGGCGCGAAAACAGTTGATTGGATGAAACTAGCTCTAGTATGTATCTCTGATTGGCTGTTTGGAAAAAAAATTAAATCTTTGCCATATACGTATGTATACATATATGTATCACGATACACGTAGGCACGTATGATTGGGTGAAACTACAATGAGTGGTCAGCGAGGATTGGCTAGCTGGGTGAATTATGTTTCTCCATATACGTACATAGAAATATATAAATCACGATACCCGTAGACAACTCGACCACCTTCAATGTGCGAGGCGTTGAAGCCAAGTAGGCTTCATCTGCGTCCTCCCCATAGAAATGGTTGGGCCGCAACCCTCGACCGAGTTCTCGCTTCATGAAACGTGAATTGTACGAAGTAGTGTGGCGGTTTGTGCTTTGCCGAATCGGGTCTCGCTTTTTTTCAAGTTCTAGATGGACTCAATGGCCAATTCACAAGAATGAAAAAAGTCATCCGCGTGCTCCGTGAGGTCGACATTGCACTCAACTGCTTGATAGAGTAATGCGGTTTGTGCAAGTACACTTAATATATCGAACTTATGCGCGCTTGATTCTTGAGCTTGATTGTTCGCTGCCACTTGCGGGGGGAAACTTGGCGAAGCGCAAGTACTGGGACTTGAGATCTCAGATCGGCTCCATCAAATCGAGCGCCACCGCTTTTCATCGCAACCACGATTTGCACGATAACATCAGATGTCTCGCATTTTTTGCTAATGCCTTCTTTATTTTGGTCGGCAGGTATTCTTGAATTGGACAAGAACGATGCTCGAACACGGTGAAGTGCTCAGAGTCGATTATTTGGGAGGTCTACAACGCAATAGCATCTCTGCGACGTTACTGATCATCGTGAATCCCTCGTTTGATCTTTTTGACTGCAATTCTAGGAATATGGGACGTGCTACTGTGTGACCTCGGTGTTCCTGCTCCTGTGCTATCCGACAGTCCCATGATCGGACCCGATCCTATTGCCGGCGCTCACCGAGGAGTTCACACGCAGATCCGAGTCACTTCCAGAAAGCCCACCAAGCGAGCAGCCAGCCTTCAGTTCAAAAATGCGTTTGACACTCCTATTACTTCTTGCGACCAGCGGGCTAGCATTTGAAGGAACAGCGGCAGGGGACAGCAGCGGTGCAGCTGAAACATCAACGACCGCCAGCAACTCGACAAGCATCGTATCCAACAACAATACTGCACCAGTTGGAGTGATCAACTTGTCAACCATGATTGGAGTCGGATGTGGGATGAGCGTGGAGTATCCTACGGCGACAAACAGTACTTCATTGCAGCCTCGATTTTCTCAAGTGATCAACAACTCCGATGCGAGCTTCATCTCGGTGCATTTCAAGGACTTCAACCTACCACAACATGATTTCATTCGCATTCGTGCTTTGGAAGGTAACGAGACCACTGTGCTGGAGTACTACGGGAACAAGACAATACCCGGCAACTATTCTACCTCACTAGTCACTACCTCTATCGTCATTGAGCTTTTCACGTCGACCACGGACTTCGCTGTGCCCACCAATACCTCGCATTGCTGGGGTTTCACAATCGACAGCTACGTCTACTGGGGAAAGATTCCATCGACAAAAGAATCTGTGTGTGGAGTCGACGAAACTAAAGAGTTCGCTTGCGACGCTAATCAAGTGAGTGGCCAAAAGTTGAGCGCAGTCATGCGTCTGCTAATTCACAAAGAGGACGGATCATACTTTTGTACGGGATGGCTCATTGGGAGCGAAGGTCACATGATCACAAACAACCACTGCATCTCCACGCAAAGCCATGCAAATGCTACAGAATACGAGTTCATGGCGCAAGGAGGCACATGTGCTACTTCGTGCAATACTCAATTGGGATGTCCTGGTGTCAAGCCATCTGTGTCACCTGTCTTAATCACAACAAGCAAGAACCTGGATTATACTCTCGTCAAGCTGGACGCAAGTCTCGCTTCGCAGTATGGATATCTCCAGATGCGCGAGACGGGTGCGAAATTGGGAGAAGGGATTTTCATTACTGAGCTCCCCAATGGATGGGGGAAGAGACTCGCTATATTGGCGAGTGGTGTGTACGGAACTGTCGAAGCCCTCGATGCTACTGGATGTAATACCGATGTAAACCAAGTGGCGTACTCGTTGGATACGCAGGGTGGGTCGTCCGGCTCGCCTGTCATCTCCTGGAAAGACAAGGCAGTCGTTGGACTTCATCACTGTGGAGGATGCCCCAACTCAGCTATCAACACAAACGATATCATTGCAGACATGCGAAGCCTTGGAGTGCTACCAGCCGATGCTGTTTTTGTAGAAGAGACAGCAATGACACAGAGCTCA
Organism: Phytopythium helicoides; assembly: GCA_024867545.1. NCBI lineage: Eukaryota > Oomycota > Peronosporomycetes > Pythiales > Pythiaceae > Phytopythium > Phytopythium helicoides. The sequence goes on along the minus strand of JANFNE010000011.1, from coordinate 321,602 downwards.
ACACCAGCCCCAACAACTCTTAGTCCGACACCACAGCCAACAACACTTTCAGTGAGCCCGACTCCAGCTCCGACTACCGTACAACCAGTGACACCAGTGTCGACGACGATAGCCTCGACAGATTCACCGACCCCTTCTCCAACCCAGTCGCCTTCCAACCAAATCGCTAGCACAATTGTCAACGGAACAATTTTTTCGACCGCCACGACTTCCTCCGTTGACTACATTGATTTCAAGGTTGAGTCTGATGCACAAGTTGAGCTCGACATACTATCTATGGAAGCTGTGACGGTGAATGGTGCTACATCGTTCACAGACGTGAACGGTGACTGTAATGCAGGCTACATCGACTCGATGATCTTGCTGTTTCAGCTGGGAAATGATGGATCGATATCTGAATCTGGACTGCTAGCGACCAGCGACGACACGCTCGACGGATTCGGGAAAGATGACGGATCGATTAGCCTTGCAGATTCCTACTTGTCTATTTTCCTGGCAAAGGGATCATACCGTCTAGCTGTCGGCCCAAGTCCACTCAATACCCAGCAAGCGATCTCAAAGTCGACCAATGTCTCAACTAATGTTAGGGTGTGCGATGCCAAGATCTCAAACTATGGAAGCTACCGACTCACAATCTCGAGCACCGCATCAATCACAGCTACCTCGCCAAACACGTATATTGGTAGTCAGTGCTCGCAAGCCAACTCGGTGCAGCCGTATTCCAAATGCTCGTATCACGTGGAGGCTGCAACATCCCAAGTTGCCACGACGGACGGGACAATTGTTCGTTCCTCTGATTCGGTCTCGGTGGATTACATCCCGTTCACGATCAGTACCTTTGGCCGCGTGACCATCGAGGTGTCGTCCTATGAAAGCAAGAACGGAAGCGACTACGTCGATGTGAACGGCTTTTGTGGGAGCTCGTACATTGACCCGGTGGCGTTTTTGTTCCGCGCTAACGCTTCAGGCTTGACTACCGGTGACCTAATCAATGCTGGCGATGACGACGACAACTTTGCTTGGCGTGACAATCGTCACTCGGTCAGCTTTCGCGACCCATACTTGTCGCTCGCGTTGCCTCCCGGCAACTACATTCTGGCAACCGGCAGACATCCGACAACTCTGCAAGACGCCATTGCAAAAGTCAGCTCACAGGGAGTTAATCTCTACACACCTGAGAGCTGCGGCAGCCTCAGCAATAACGGAAACTACCGAGTCTACTTCAAATCTGCCACGAGTCTATCACCCACATCACCTGGAACATTTTCAGGCTCGCTGTGCCCTGGAAATATCGGGACTGCACTTTGTACGGCGTAGATTTTGCGAAGATAGGGCGAAGAATAGCCACCACATTGTTCGTGTTGCACAGATAGAATCATTCCTATTCACACCAGGTCACTTGGAGTTTAGGAGCAAAACCAACTCAGGCTCCAAGCTAATACTCGTCCAAAAAGGCATCCTGTATGTTCTGTTTCCGCCGCCGGTCACCCTTGAGTTCATTACTGCGTTGCTTCCTCGATGAAGACTTCTTGTCAAAGACATCTCTCTGATCCATCAAATCGAAATACTACACGTTAGCCATCGCTCACATATCCAAAATGCTGGGTGATAGAATGCATTGTACCCGTTCGATAACACGCTCCTCGAATGTCTCCGGCAAGTCGAGGATTCCACGCAGCACATTGTTATACTTGAGGTGGTTCTGGAGACCGCCTTGGATGCACCCCTTAATGGCTTCGAACTGTCGGACAGATCCCCACGACCGAATGTCGATTGACTCATTCTTGACTGAGAAGGAGATATGTGGCGATTCTCCATTCTGTAGTATCACTACGTCAGGACTCTGCACAAGCACACAAACCAAGGGAAAAAGCACGACAGGTACTGCACTTACAGCAAGCGTCGCGTGGATATCTCGAAACACCATTCAGAGTCTTCCAAGACGTGCCGCTCTCTCTGCTAAGTGACCGTGCCATTCTCCCTATCTGCTATTTGTAATCCTCCTTGCATTCGGGTTGGCAGCCTCTATCATGAGCGCCTTCTTTGATAAGGCGCTAGAATGTGCCAGACAGATACCAAAACTTTACCTACTCTACATCAAGTGCAGCAACCTGCTAACCGCAGATCGTGTGAATGCGTTCTTTAAAAAAAGGGTGGTGTTAAAAAACACCAAGAAAAAAAAATGCGCTCGCGGAGCAGCCAAGCATCCTCAGCTACAGCCGACGAGTCGCACCAAAGAGATTGTGGGGAAGTTCCCAGCCAAGACAGCTAGCAAGCTGCTTAACCGCCGAAGCCGTAGAGCGTGCGGCCCTGGCGCTTGAGCGCGTAGACAACGTCCATGGCCGTCACCGTCTTTCGGCGCGCGTGCTCCGTGTAGGTGACCGAGTCGCGGATGACGTTCTCGAGGAAGACCTTGAGCACACCGCGGGTCTCCTCGTAGATGAGGCCCGAGATACGCTTGACACCGCCACGGCGTGCCAGACGGCGGATGGCCGGCTTGGTGATGCCCTGGATGTTGTCGCGAAGGACCTTGCGGTGACGCTTGGCGCCGCCCTTGCCGAGTCCCTTGCCGCCCTTGCCGCGTCCAGACATGGTTGGTAGTTGAGGAGGTTGGTTGCTGTTGCTCTTGGGTGAGAAGATTGCAGAATGACCTGGAGCTGGGCGGGCGACTTGGCCGATCGGCTTCTTGGCGACAGCCGCCTCACTTGGCGTTTGTATGGGAAGCTTATTTTTGCACGCGGCTTGCAGGCGATTGGCCGATCAGAACGCTTTGAATTTCCCGCCTTTTAGGCGCGACACTCGTGCAACTCCTGGTCGCCGACCCCCAGTTTCCGCGACGCCTCGCAGCGAGTGATTCCATTGGTTGGATTCGCGATGTTTGATCCTAGGCTGCTGATTGGCGGAATCATGATTTACGAATTGGGCATTGGTCAATAATATGAGAATTGATCGCTGATTGGCCCGCACACCTGAATCATCAAAAGACTTGGCGGATTTTGGTGCCGCTGGTGGCGTGATAGTGACGGCCTCTCTTCCCTCCTTCAAGCCATTCCCGAATTTGCTCCGCTCTCAACACCCGACAGCAACTCAGCAACCCCCTCGTCCGCAATGGCTCGTACCAAGCAGACCGCGCGTAAGTCGACCTGGTGGCAAGGCCCCGCGCAAGCAGCTCGCCACCAAGGCTGCTCGTAAGAGCGCCCCGGCCACGGGCGGCGTCAAGAAGCCGCACCGCTACCGCCCGGGTACGGTCGCCCTCCGCGAGATCCGCCGCTACCAGAAGTCGACGGAGCTCCTGATCCGCAAGCTGCCGTTCCAGCGCCTCGTGCGTGAGATCGCGCAGGACTTCAAGACGGACCTGCGCTTCCAGGGTTCGGCCGTGCTTGCCCTGCAGGAGGCCGCCGAGGCTTACCTGGTCGGCCTCTTCGAGGACACCAACCTGTGCGCCATCCACGCCAAGCGTGTCACGATCATGCCCAAGGACATTCAGCTGGCCCGCCGCATCCGTGGCGAGCGCTCGTAAGTTGTTTGACTTGACGGCAACCCCTGCACTTTGATGCAACTTGGGCACATCGTGCCCTTGTAGCTGCTGACCTAGCGTCACAGCTGCACTTCCCTTTGGTGTTTTTTAACACCACCCTGTACGAAAGAAACGATATCTGCTTCCATCTTGTTGATGGACATGCATGTAGAGTGATCGAGTAGATGGACGTGTACGTAGTATGATCGAGTAGATAGACATGTATGGTCGAGATGTGGTATTGTAGCTGATAAAGAAACAGCAGTGATCGAAGTGATGCTGTCTGTGCCCTATATTTGTGAGTGCCTATGATGAATACATGTACGAAGCATGCTGAGGATACATCCGAGACGACGGTAGGCTCTAAGCAATGAAGCGTATATTTGTCTTGTTGGCAAAGCATCAAGCACGCAGCCGCTGAGAGGAATCAAACTTGACACCGCACGCCGCGCAACTGTAGTACCACACAACAGCATAAACGTGAGTGGAACCGACTAAAATCTTCGGCAACGCACGCTTTCTTCACTCACGGGAAATCGTCGTCGGTAGCCACAGCTGTCTGGAGGCAATAGTAGCAGTAAACGTGCTTGCACGATGTGATGTACGGGGTCTATAGGAACAAGCGCGGAAAGTAAGTGGTGACCCATGTGGAGCGAGCAAAACCGAAAAAACACTAGCACCAACCTGTGCGGGGGAGATGCCGCACAAACAGCACTGGAGCGAGCCTCCATCGGTCGCAGCGATTCCTCGAGCGGGGGAGGATGAGCGGAAGGTCGACCACGTTAGGAACGGGAGCACAAAGTTGCCGAATTCCTGTGGAAGAAGAGAAGACTCAGTGAGGGATGCCCACAGTTCAACTTGCTGGCAAACTAACTCACCATCAAGCCATCCCAGAGCAGCTGGCGCGTCATGTACTCGAAGTTGATCGATCGTGGCGTGGTCGAGGGTGTGATGCTTTCCTGCAGCGTTTGCAGGTCATGGCGATTATCAGTTCCCATTGCATTAGTGCTTGCGACAATAGGGTATCGTGCAGGTTGCAGCGCACCATTTTCAGTCCCAGGATCCGCTCAGGCAGAGTCCTGTACGTGCCTTTGCGAAGGAACGCGAGCAGGTTCACCAACTGGCACGCGAGCACGAACGTCTCGACCTTCTTCATCCCCGACAACACCAACGCTCGAGCTGGTTGTGCTTCCTCCGTATCCCCACTATTGAGTCGCCCTCGTCGCCCATCGCGCAGACGACAGGTACCTGAACACGCGCTTCCAGGCATACGGCAGACCCACCGACAGCAGGAACAGCGCAGCGACACGAGGGCGAGTCAGCATGCGCGGAGCGTAGTGCACGTTCTCCAGCTTCATCCTGGCGTGGGCTGCAGCACCACACGCAATCAGCACCCAAGCTATTCCAACCTCTCGAAAGACCGACGTACGCGTCCGACGCCCGTGGTGAACGCGAAGAGCAGTGCGCTAGAGCACCGCATCGATCTCGGGCTTGACGCGGTCCATGGCACCGGGCTCGAACTTGGCCGAACATGTTCTTGACCGGCGCCTTGAGCAGCCCGAGGATCTCCGAGTCGAGGATCAGCGCGTCCCACTTGTTCACGCGCAGGCCGCTCGCGGGCGCTCGCAGCGCCGCGTAAGGCACCCGAAGGCCCTCGGAGGCGCCTCCAGCAGCCGACAAGTCGCGGGAAGACGCCTCATCGCCGCGTAGAGCGGCGGCCGCGGCCGCCAGGTGCGCGGCGCTCATGCCGGTCGAGCGCTTCTTGACGTTTGATGTTTGACGTTGACGTCGCAGAAAAGCGCATGTCATTGTTTTGGATTGTACCGAGTGACTTGGAGTAAGTTATTTTGCCAATCAAACGAACGTGATGGAATATATTTGACCAATAAAAATCGATCGATACCTTGAAAGGACGCTAATAGCAGATCGCAATGAAGTGGTCCATGGTGCTGGCACTGATGCTGGCTGCTTGCACTCCGGTGCCGGCAGTCGGGCGTCTCCACGGCTTTGGTGGCGACCGAGCTCTCGTGTTGGCCGACTCTGCGTCCGTCGAAGCCCAGGACACGTGCGTTGGGGACGCGTGCGCACACCGCGGGCTGAGGGGCGAGCAGCAGGCGACGCCGCCGGAGTTTGAGCCGACGCACGAGTGGAAGGAGATCCTGCCAAACCAACCAGTCCCTCCGGTACGAGCTAGTGTTGTGTTGCTCGCTGGGCGTAAGTTGGTGGTGCTGATGGTGCTCCGTTAGGGTCTGTACATCCGCATCAACCTGGAGACTGGTCGCAAGGAGGCGAAGCTACTCGACTAGCATCGTTGTCGCACTAAAACGATGCATGGAGTGAGCTATCTAGCATTGATAACTCAGCTTAACCAGGAGAAGGCTCAAATCTCCAAGATCTTGACTCATGTCGTCGCTGTTGATGCCAACCTCACTTGTTGCGTTTGACGTTCCGCCCGGATAGGGTTTTTGATGGCATTCCAAACATCTCGGCGGCTTGCGGCTTTCCCCCATACGATTCTGCCATGAAAATGCCCGTGCATGCTGCGACGTGTCGCGATGGTTTGACAGACAGAGCGGGATTACCTCGCCCGGCAAATCGAACGCTAGTGTTCGAAGTAACCAGACACAGACCAGGAGGGTTGAAGTTCAGGTCAAACGAGTTGGTCGTGTCACACATTGGACCTTGCCAGCACACGCCAAGGCGCGGCTGGCAGTCAGGATACACTGCCATAGGCGCGCAATGCAGTACGTGGCGAGTACGATCCACGCGACACGTTTCCAATATATTTGCGGGTCGCAAGGATGGCGGTGTTTGGGCCATCATTCAACCGCGCAAACGAGCGCAGGCAGGTAGAGTTCACCATCGGAATGCGCATCAATCGTTCCTTCGCTCGCAATAGCGATCACGACCACACAATCCGTGATGTGCCGATACCCCGACATCCCGCGGCGTTCGACCTATTCAGTACTCTGTATCGCAGACATTTTTCTCCGGTCCGGGGCTCCACGTCCATGCGCAGCTGAAGCTTGTTAGCGCATCAGCACGCCAGTCACAACCGAATTCGCCCGCCTCGAGCCACTCGTCGCTAGTTCAAGTGCCTCTCTCCAGCCTCCAGCCTCCGCAGCAAGCAGCAGCAGCAGACAGCAGCCGCCCCATGAGCCAGCTCTTCCTGCCGCTGGCACCAAAGGAGCCGCGATCGCGCCAACGCACCGTGCTGTACACGGTCAAGCGCGGCGACTCACTCGAGCTGATCGCCCGCCGGTAAGTCGTTTGGGCGGGATGGACGCTGGGTTTATTAGCGTGGCCGGTTTCTCATTGGCGCGTCCTTGTGTTCTGCGACCGACTGCTGGCGTCCTTTCCCTGCGGTGCTCCTCCTCACTCGCGCATCAGCCACAACATGGACCGAGGCGAGCTGCGCGCCATGAACAACCTCAAGGAGAACGCGGCGCTGCTCAAGGGCCAGATCCTCCAGGTCTTCCGCAAGAAGCGCCGCAGCCACAGCATGCCGGCGCTGCCCGAGCCGCTCGAGCCCGCCGACGGCCCCGACAGGTGCGTGGGGAGCTGTCGACGACATGATCGGCGGTTGCCTCGGCGAGGTCTCACCATGTGTGCGCAGTGCAGACACTACAGGAGACACGGACACAAGTCACACGTGCACTTTGACCGCGGCAACAATGAAGAGCAGGAGAATGAGGACGCCAGCAGCGACGGCGGATGGGTCGTGCTGCCCTCGCTCAAGCAACGCTCGCACTCGGAGCGCGGGCCGGTGCTGTCGGAGGACGAGCCAGAGCCGCCGGTGCTGATTGGCGGCACCCCCAGCGACATCCTCTCGCGACCACTCTACGCCAAGACGCTTGTGCCCAAGATCGACGCGTGCCTGCCGGCCTACCACCGCGGATACGACTGGAAGTTGCTGTACAGCCTCGCGCACCACGGATGCAGCCTGCACACGTTGCTGACCAAGGTGCGCGGACCAGGCCCCGACAATCCTCGTCGTCGAGACGGCTCTCGGAGACGTGTTCGGCGCGTTCTCGACTGTCGCGTGGCGCTCCGCGACATCGTACTACGGCATCGGTGAGTCGTTCGTGTTCACGAACCAGCCCAAGTTCGAGCATTTCCGCTGGTCGCGCCTCAATACGATGCTCATGCTGAGCAATGACCAGTCCATTGCGATGGGCGGCGGGTAAGCGCTCGTGTTAATTGTGGTGTTTCCTTAAGAGTTGTGGCTAATGGTTGTGGGGTGTTTGCAGCGGACACTTTGCTTGGTACATGAACTCCGACTTGTCGTCTGGATCAAGTGGCCACTCGGATACGTTCAACAACCGGTGCTTGACGTCCGAATCGACCTTTGAGATTGTTTCAGTCGAAGTCTGGGGCTTTGTCATGAAGCAGTAGGGTGATCAGAACGACCAAGGCGCGGCAAGGCGCGTGTGTTGAGCACTCGCTCCTCTCTGGGTCGTCGTTAGTGTCTGCGTGGGATTCACTATTGTATTTATGCCGCGCGCGGGCTCATAGCTTGTATGTCTTGCTAATCGATTCAACCACTTGGTGATTCGCTGTATGTTGGACTCGGGTCTTTCTCAATATGTCTCAAAGCATGCAGTCCAGAAATCTACTGTGCATATGGTGATCCCCGCGCGCTCGTGTCGTGCGGGCATGTCGTGTTCAAAGCCAAGTAATGCGTTTGCAAAGTACCACACTGAAAGTATTCTTTCCCATTTGAAAGAATCGAATCGCGTGAACATACAAACCAAAAGCGAATAAAAGTATCTTGCGAGTCACACCTCGACGACTTTGTAAGCCACTCGCTACGTCAGACACTCCACAAAACTGGTTCTTAGCCTCGAGTGCCTCAAGCCTTGCAGATCCAGTAAAAACTTGCTCCATTTCATACTTCACCAGAAAGCGCTTGCCCATCTCAAGTTGCGCTTGCTGATCTACAGCAAGTTTCGCTCCAACACATCACGGAAGCTTGAGAAGCTGGGTCACTGTGCAGATTCCAGCTCTCTCCAGTATGTGCGGAATTACGATCCCCACGCCTGGCACCGAGGTGATCAGACTGTCGTTGGTTCGAGACTCGGTTTGAACAATAGGTTGCCGATAGAAGCAAGGCTAAAAACATTTGGAAGTAGAACCACAAACTATCCAACAACACCTTCTTCACGATTTGTCGCTACTTGTCTTTAGCTTTTCTATCTACTTGTAACAAGCTCTCTCTCTATCTCGTCATCAACTAGTACACACGAAGGTTCTCGCGTGCGGCGTCTTTCGATGGTGGGTAGACCGGCCATAGAGCCAGCTTTCGATCTTTTGATGCTGAGGCAAGGAGCGCGCTGTCAGGACTAAAGTCCAAGTCAAACACGGTTTCGGTGTGATACTTGAGGATTGCCAGCGGCTGCAGCTTCCGAGTATGGAAGATGCGCACACGATGATCCCAACCGGCAGTAGCGAAGATGCGTTGGTCGCTGCGAATTCGGATACTGCTAAAGCCGCCCCGGTTGCATGTGAAAAAAGCATGTGGTGCCGACAAATCCAGCGTCGACGTGTTGAAAGTTGTGTGAAACAGCTCTTCGCCAGCAGAGCCAACGATGAATGCCGATCCATCTCGATTCACATCAAACGACAGAACTGCATTCAGTCAGTTAAGAGTCATCATTGAGGTCAGCTCAGACATTCAAATGCAATTGGGAAGCGTCCATTGGGATGGATCACCTGGATGTGTGGCGTTGGCAATTGACGCTCTGCTGCGACCTTGTTTGTGAATCGGAGGTCGACCAGCGACAGCTGACCGCCCTCCCACCCAATCGCTATGTAGGTATTTGCGCTGCCACTTGCATCGCCGACTGCGGCTGTGCTGGAGATTGACGCCGGCGATGCGTCAAACAATGAAAGCGCCATGCACATGCCTGGCTCATTCACGTAAGCAATGTCAGCAACCTCTATCCTGCAGATAGTTCTAATCACCTTGGGTCGCACCTTTCTTCATCTCTGGGTCTGGCAGCAAGATGGCCATGGCTGGCGCCGCGCTCTTGACTCGGCAGTCGTACACTAGCACCTGTGCTTCCACCCATTCTCATCAATCCACTAGCGACCCACCATGGATACCACAACTCTCTTCTCACCCCATTGGAGTCGCTATTTGGCGCGACGATCAGCTGGCTGGTCTTCTCTCCTCCTCCGTCCTCCTCGCCCCACCGCAGCGTCGCCACCTTGGTGAACGAGAAGCTGCCGCAGTAGAACTCGGCCAGCGGCGCACAGCCATCTGTCAACGTCTCGGCGTCCCACACGCGCACGAACCCATCGCGGCCCTGCGTCACTGCGCCGCCGCCCGGCAGTCGCCCCACGTGCAGTACACCGGCCCGCGAGTGCGCCGCGCCGTGGGAAGCGCGCTGACGTCGCGTGCGAAGGTCCCAGAGCGTCACGCCGCCATCCGCGGCGCCAGAGATCAGCTGCGAGCGCGACACGAAGCGAGCGCTGTTCACCGCCGCGCTGTGGCCGCGTAGCACGCCCAGCGGCTCGGGCGAGGGCTGCTTGGACCGGGTCGAAGCCATGGTGAAGTCGTCTGGATGACAAGCAGGTGTTGCAATGATGAAGGCATAGTAAACACAAGTCATTCGGTGAACGAACCTCACAGACCACGGTTGACATCAATCAATATCCACGAGAAGAGTTGTGGAGACAGCGTTGAGCATCTCTATAAACACTACACGGCAGAATGCGCCGAAACAGCGCACTGCTGCCCGCCTTATCTCGTCAATTGACATTGGCATTATCACCAGCGCTGACCTACGAGATCAGTTCCAGAACCCTTCTACACAGTGCCTTCCCGCACTAGAACTCGCACATAGGGTCTTGTTATTGTTGCCTTTGTTAATCAGTTTTATCTCCTTCTTCATCGCAATCTTGGATGAGAACAGCAGCAACTAGTTCTCTGGTCTGGCGAAAGAAAAAGAGAAATTGTTGGGCAGAGGGCCAAAGTGTCGGTACATTCCCGCATTGGTCGATGTAGGTGGGCTGTTTAGATCGTTGTTATCTGGTCAGCTCACGATCTTGCCTTCGTTAGGCCATGTTGACAGACCTTTGTCCTTCAACTAGAGCCGGTCGTTTTCATGTCATCGTGCAGCCAGGAAAATTGGAATGTATAATCAAAACCTATCTCATGCCAAAACAGAGCATGTAAGTGGCTCAGCATTCTCTATACACAAAACAAAATTACCGAACTCACCGAAGTGCTCAAGTAGAGTCTGGGATGAGTACAACACCCAGAACACAAGTTTGATTTGAACCCCTCGCCATTGCCTCTCAAGGACGAAGGCAAGCTGTGCTGGTGCCGAAAATTTTAACTTGTAGGATAGGACGGTGCACAGAATAACCAGCGATAGGAGCTCCAACAACCCGTAGATCATTACATTGAGTGCTGTATCAAGAAGTTTGTCTTCATCTAAAGTCCTCAATGCTGCATAATAACTTCGATTTTTCAAGAAGTACATAGACAGTAGCGATATGGCTAGCCAAAACCAAATAACTAGTTAGACCCATCAAACAGGACGTGGCGAATATGTATGTTTTTACCGTAAACTACAGGGATGATAACCTCGACAAAATTGAGTAGCAGCAAAAACTCGGCGAAGAAGAGTTGCCGACCAGCCGTATCCATTAGCTGTCGTTCGAGCTGTGAAAGTGGTAATATTATTGAGCCAACGAGCAAACCTCTGGTGTGATTAGAACTGGGTATTTCAGATCTTTTCACTCGGCGGATATACCTATATCCTCCTTCGTTCATTATTGCTCCTGGTACGATTCTCCGTAACGATGAACGAAGCACTTTGTTCGATGGCAAACCGGGCTCATTCTTGTTCTCAGATGTATGCTTCTGGACAGTAATTGATGTTGGTGGTAAATAATGGGTATAAATTGCGTTTGCAAGGTCAAGAACGCTTTTAGCTGAGCTGCTGTCGAGCACAAGAGTTTGGGAATTGTTCATTGCATTTACGGGAGTGCTCGGTATTCCTTTTGAATCAGCTTCGGTAATCTGAGCTCTGGTTACCGCTATTTGCTTTCGCAGGCTTTCAACCTCTGCTGAAAGGCGATTTAGATCTCGAACTGCGATTATAATCTGGGTGACGTCAATGCTCATTAATCCCGCAGTTGTCCAAACTGACGGTACCGTCTGCATACAATAGGCAACAAAGAGAGCGCTGAACACATCAGCATTCAACAGCACGTGCTCGGACATTTCGTCTTTCAGGTGCACAAGGGCTCGGCTGAGCCAGTTGCGTACCAGAACCTTGATTGCTGGGAGCATACACGCAAAAGGCAAACGATAAGAGGAAGGAAGGGAAGTGAAGATGTAGAAGTACCCTGGGTAGATTCCGACAAGGACGCATTGGCACGTCCAAACCTTCAAAAGGCTCACGATCTGCGGTCGTACCTCGATTGAAGTACGAAGTCTCTTTCCTCCCATCATACCAACACCAACAGTGACGAGAGTTACTAGACAAGGAGCCCCCATGACCATGGTGAAGGGCAATGGGAATCCAATAACAGTCGAAAGTGCATATGTCGATGCTGTTGAGCCCAACGAAGTGATAAGTGCGGTAAACACCAACTCTATAAACGAAAGCCCAAGTGCAGAAACAAAATGGCCGAATTGCCCAGCGGCAAGAAAGCCCAGCACCCACCACATAATCCCTTCACGCACGAAGAAGCGGCCATTGGAGTTGATACCAGCGGTTGGCTCAGCTAGGGGCAGAATATCAAAAAGAACTGGGACCACAAGACACGGCAGTGCCGTCCCGATTGTGACCACAATAACACGCTTGAATGTTGAGGTCCGGTGGTACTGGGCAAGCTGTACGATGCGCTCCATCGAGTATCGTCCATTGAGCTCGACCTGGAAGTACTCTGCCACAGCAACGAGTCGGCGGACTCGCCACAGGACCATTTGGCAGTGACCAAAACCGTGTTGGAACCACTTCGTAATGATCTTGGCGACGAAAAACTTCGGTGCACCACCAGCTATTTCGGATGCGCCACGTACTCCACCATCTCAACCCACATATGCACATCGCAACATGTTGCTCACAAGTTGCCACATGTTGCACAAAAGTTGCACCAGTAAGCGCGTCACAGCGGCCTCGTGGCGAGGTGCCACGTCGAACACCACAGGATCATTTCGCCTTTTGCACGCTTGGTGGCACGTCGAACCGTTCAACTCCATGAAGAGGCCAAGCTCTGCGACTCGCTGGTGGCGGCTGCTGCTGGTAGTGACACTTGTGGCAAGCTGCTGTGGTCGCGAGCGACGTCCAGGGCCAAGCTGTGGCTGCGGTGGATTCTGCTGCGGAGACTATGACGAGCCAAGTGGCGAGCAGTGAAGAGAAGGCCGAGGTACCAGAGTTCGTGGCCACGCACGAGTGGCAGGAGCTGCTGCCGGGCCAGGGCATCCCCAGGGTGCGTATGCTGTGGCACCGCTTGTGTTGAAGTAGTTGGGCTGACATTCGGATATGCAGGGGCTGCATGTTCGACTGAACCTGGAGACGGGCAAGCGCGAGGCCAAGCTGGTCGACCCAGACGATGTGGTAGCCGAGGAAGAGATGCGGTCGGTGGTCGTCGACCCCAACAACAACAAGGAGGCGACGGTGACCGTATCAACCGACATCTCTGGTGAGATTGTGCCAGTCGACGCAGACGATGAGCTCATTGCGGTACCGGAGGAGTCCGCTGAGCTTGAGGTTAGTGAGGAAGAAAACCTTGATGGTGAATTGAATGTGGGCGAAGAGGTCGAAGGAGTCGAAGGCGACGAGGAGGACGAGACCAATTGGAACCACGAAAAGATCTACGAGGTGCTCCAGGCACTACCCGAGCCGCCCCAAGTTGACGGCATGGACATTCACGATGCGTACGACAAGCTGTCTCCTGCCGAGTTTCGCCAGCAGATGATCACGCTCTGGAAGAAGCGACAGATTGAGCTGAAGGAAGCGATGGAGAGCATTGAAGATGACTCCAAGTATTTTGCCAGGCTGTTAGACCAGTTCTACGAGGCTGAGAAGAATGAAGACATCCCCGAGATGCTTAACGTCCTCGAAGTGCTCGAGTATGAGGTCCAGGACCTGGACAAGACCCTCGTGTTCAACTTTATCGGCGGCTTTGGGGTGATGACCGAGTATTTGAACTCGACTATTCTTCCGGTTCGCGCGCATGCAGCCTGGGTTGTTGGAAGTGCGGCCAAGAATTTTTACGACGCTCAGAACTGGGCTATCGATGCAGGCGCTGTGCCCAAGTTGATCTCCACTCTCAACTTGAAGGTTGAAGATGACACCGCTGCGATTGTGGAGGCCAAGAAGAAGGCGCTCTACGCTCTGTCAGCTATTGTACGCTCCAACGAGCGTGGTCAGCGCCTCTTCCTGCTCCATAGTGGCCCAGACGCGATCGCCGAGCTATCAAACGAGATATACCCTGTCAATATGCAGCAAAAGGTGCGTCTCCTGTATGTTGAGGTTGTTGAGCCCTCGAACTAACGTACGAGTGCCGCAGACTTTGCTACTGGCGTTTGACCTTGTTGTGGAGAGCTACGACCACGAGCTTTCAGAGGAACAGAAGGCCAACCTTGTGCAGCTTCGTGATCTATTCTATTCCACTGAGTGGTGCCATCGGTTTTCGTCATTCTTCGTGGCTCATGTACATTTTACTATGTTTGTCAACTCGTTTCGCTCGATTTGGAGACTGATGAATATCTGCACACATTTACAGGGTTCTCAACTCCCAGCCCGCCAAGCCATTGAGATGATGGATGCGCTCCGATACCAGCTTCCTGCTTGTCAGTCTGTTTTTGACGCAGCAGACGTGAAGGGTGCAGTGACCACTGTCGGTACCGCGCTTGCCGCGGACGAGGAGGAATTTGACGAAGAAGAGAGAGCCGAATTGGCGCTATTCCTCGAGGACGTCCAGCAGCGACTAACTGCTGGATCCGCTTGAATACAGTAAATATTTTGACTGTATAAGAGCGATCTTTAGCTCCTGTTTGTCCGAGGTTCCTACCCTCTGCCCCTCCATTAGAGCTATACTGGACTCCCAGCATACTCTACACTGAGTCCACAGCGTAGACTGGCTACCATGTGGTGGTGTTCCTTCGCCACCACGATATTGGAGTTGTTCTTGATGTTGACGCGTCCTGTGTAGCTTGCGCCGAGGCACAACGCCTGTCACCAACACCTCCTTGAGCCCATCGATGAGCATTCACACCAATTTGATCGGTCATGGCGCGAATGTCAATTCTCGTAGTGCCATAGGGCGGACACCATTGAAGCTTGTTGGATCCTGTGGTGACTTGGATAGTGTGCGCTATCAGGTTGAGCACGAAGCTGACATCAAGACTATCGGGTATAGCCAGCGAAGCTTTCTCGCTTGTGCTCTTGAAGAACCGTTCCTCCACAATGCTGAGCCCAATTCAATGTTCGTGCATCGATCTTTTGAAAGCGGGTCGGGTAGCCGAGAGCTGTCTGGATCCATTATTTAGCCCCATATCTTACGACAAAACCGCATGAACTGCTTGTTTCTCATTAGTATGGAGTACCAGGAGCCCAGCAAGGAGCCCAGCAAGGAGCCAAGCGTCATGAAGACTGCCTAGCCGACTCAACGGACATCACACTGCTCGACTGGAATTTCTCGGTCGCGTAGAAGGCTTGCCGAGAGCTCATTGGCCGCGTCGTGGATTCCAACGCACATTCCACAACGTCGCTCCACCGGATCCTAGCGGCTCATTGCGACCGTTATGGATTGCTCCCTGGGGAAGAACGATTCGCTGGCTGAGAAAGCCGCAGAACTCGACGCTATCTCAGTCGTGAATTTGCAAGATGGAGTCCAAGCGGCCGCATTTCCCGGCTCACGACCCGGCATCTCGGAGCAGTAGTTATGGACACACGTCCCGGGACGTGAGATGGTTATGAAACTCCACCAGCGCCCGCTTGCGAACGCCAGTGGATCTTTCCACTCACGGGATGTTTGAAAGTCCCACGATTTGGATTGTCTGGCATCACCGTCGGCTTCTTGGTCACCGCCTTCTCCATCGTCTCCATCTTCGTCTCCAGCTTCACTTGCTGGCGCCAGGTCTGAACACCCGTCGCCTGTTTGCGTAATGCCGTCCTCCGTCTTGAGTCCGCGACCCCTGTGCGTCTCCAACTGAATCAACGACGCTGTGATAGTTCGGGAGGATTCGGCCATGGTTACTGTGGGAACAGAGCAAGGAAACCCGAACCAGCAGGCCGAGGAAAAAGTATCGGCGATGCTAACAGGCAAGGCCTCGCCGTGACTGCGAGCTGAAAAGGTCGATGAAAGACTTGGCAGTGCCGCTCCTTCTCGTCTCCATCACCATCTTCGTCGTCGGAAGAATCTGCCTGCTTGGAGTTGCTGCGTGGCCCCAGTACGGGATAGAGTGTTAAACGTTTTACCTTATCGCGACCAAAACTTCTCGGGTTTGTTGAATCGATCAGAAGTCCAAATGATAGAGTGTTCGCGCACCGTTGGCAAAACCAAACAGCGTCAACCTGGGAGCATGGCACGTGCAGGTTACTCTACTGGAACGACTTTGTGAGCCGATCTTGCCATGACGCTCAAACCTTACACACATCAGCTGTTTGAGGCGTGATGGAGATGGAGACCATAGCGAGTTGCTCTGCAGATATGTAGTGATTGGTGACATCGCAACATTGTGTACAACCGAAACTGCTTTTACATGCTAATCACTGAGGAGATCGGACTTTTATCCGCTCGCGCTTTCGCTGGTAGGATACACTGTCGACGGAAACCTCCTTCCTTCTCTTCTGGGACGACGATAGTAAACGCCACACTTGTTTCAGATGGGGCGCCCAGTTCTTTCACCATTCGCACACATCCGTCTCTGGAACTCAGTGATAAGTACTTCAATCGGAGTTCCAACATTGCATCGATGCAAAGTCCTCATTGTAAACTGCATCACGAAGGTGTCACAGCTCCTCTCCAATGTAAAAGTTGTCAGCGCTACGACCCGTGTGTGCTGAATTCTCCGAGTAGATGGCTACGCTGACTTGGCACCTCCCACTCAAGTGAAAGTAGATGATTGTATATTTACATTCGAGATCAACCTAAACTGCAGTGAACTCGACCGACTGTTTGAGATTAGAGTTGTAGTAGAGGAAGTGGTGGTACCGGAACAGCGTCACAAGCTCCGCGAGACCGACATCGCGCTGCACGTGGCATTCGCGACCGCGGTGACCGTACTGCTGGCACACTCGGCACCGATGCTCGCCTGTGCAGTGGTTCGCGTGACCGCACAATCCACACGGCTTGTTGCGGTTCGGACAGTCTGCACCACGATGGGATCCTCTCTCGATACAATACCGGCAGCGATGTTGTTCACTGGTGTGTGACGTGCTTTTGCAGAAATCGCAGACAGAAGTCGAAGCCGATGGCGACGATGCGGCTGCCATCTTGTCCTTGTGAGCACGTTCAAAGACCCGATCAATCGACTTGGTGACAGGAAGGAACGAGAACCGAGAAGGCATGCGACGTCCAACACCCAGACCGTTTTCTTTCAGGAAAATCTTGATGCAAGCGTCAGCATAGCCTTCCGCTGTTGGTGGGAATGCATGGACTGCATCCGAGGGGTGCATGACAATCAGCATCTGCTCGGGCTCGAAGAGCAGCCGCAGACGCGCTGCAAAGCCAATGTCACCCACACGAGGGGATCCAAAGCCCACAAAGTTGACCTTGCTCGCATCCCAGCCGTTCATACGTGCGTGATCGCCAATATATAGCATCAGCAGCTGGCCAAGCATGCCACCCATGCTGTAACCCGTCACGTGAACTGGAACACCGCGCTCCACATACTTCAAAATCGTGTCCAACAGACCATCGCCAATCATATCTTGCAAATAACTGTTGATTGCTCGGTGAACACGAACAACCCGCGCCTTGCTGAGACGGATCGGATTGGACTCACTCGAGCTCGAGTCTGAGTCGCTATCACCTCGCACCCTCCGCCTCGTATGAGTCTGAGGATGCACTGGCACCAGTGGATGGTCGAGTGCAAGCGAGTCAAAGCGCTGGATGCGTGCACGACGCATAAGCTTCTCGAGCAGTGAGATTCCAGGCGGCTCAATCAGACCGCGATCCAGACCAACCGCAATCATGTTCTGGATACTCTGACGAATGCGCGTCTGCTCGCCGTCCGACCAAGCGTGGCCAATCTTGCTCCACATGAACTGGATCAGCTGGGATGCCGGGGTGTAATTACCAGAGATCGAAGACATAGCTACGTTCAAAGCCGATGAGAACGAGATCCCCTTCAGCTCGGACTTGAGCTCGTCAAGCTCCTGCTCGGCCCAACCGGACCAAAAGTCGCCCCAAACATCGCGGATCGTCTCGGGGTTTCCGGCGGGACTGAATGCAACAACCACATCTGATCCTGTTGTGGCCGCCTCGGTATCGGTGCCAGAAGCCTGCTGCACCGTGCCTTCCCACACGTGAGCCCGCGCACAGTGTGTCTTGTTCTTGAAGATCGCCTTCAGCTCATACACAGGCGCCTGCTGCCCTTCACGACGATCAGCACAGATCTTGACGCCGAGGCCGAACTTGACATTCTTGTTGCCGTCAGCGTCTTCGTTGATCAAATCGGTCTCCTTCTGCATCGCAAACTTGGCCGAGAGCAGCAGCAATTGCTTTCCGCGGGCCAGAATCTCGCGCGTCTTGCGGAAGTTGCGGTGCATCTCGGCAATAGCCGACGCAAAAGAGTCGTTCAGATCCTCCTCCTCGGGACAAGTCACAATCTTGTCTTCTTGCTCCGAGAGAAGCAGGAGCTCGCGCGGGTGGTATGAGCCTGCAACAACATCAACACCCCACTTCTCGAGGTCGTCGCGGGCCCGCTCAATCGTCTCGCCATCGGTGAGTTGATGCTTGCACGTGACAAGGAACGCTTTCGGGCACCAGTCCTTGCGGATCTTGCGGATCATGTTGGGCACGCGCACAAAGTTGAGCGAGTAGTCATCGCGCTTCTTCTTGGCCTTGGTCTTCTTGTGGTGGTGGTGCCGTCGGTGATGGTGCCCATCACTCTTTCCGTCCTTCCCCACGCTTTCGCTGTCGTCTTCGCGCGGCGGCAGAGGAACGTAAAAATCCATGAGCGTGGCAGCAAGCAGCACCATGCCTCTGTTCTTGGCGGCGCTGACGGCCTGTGCCGTGAGGCGCACGAGCATGAGGTACTGCTGCACGGAGGCGAAGCTGACGGATAGCAGTCGGTCCTTGCACTCGTTGTACATGGCGACGGTGTTCTGGAAGTGCAGCTGCTGCGAGAAGTCGACGCCGTCGAGCACGAGCCCTGCGTCGCGCAGTGCGAACATGCCCATGAAGGCTCCGTTCTGGATATACTTTTGGAAGTGGCGCGTGAAAGGCTGCAGCGAGTCCTCTCTGTGGAGGAAGATGACGGCGTAGCCGAGCTGCAGCAGGTACTCTGCGCTGGCGGGGCCCTGCTGCTCCTCGAACTTGGTGGCCATGTCGATGAACGTGCCGGCCTCATGGTCCAGCGGCACGATAGTGGCGCCCGACGTCACGAGCGCGACGCCCCTGCACCCCGGGTCGGCCAGCTGCGTGGCCACGAACGCCTCGGCGCGCTGCTGCACGGCGGCCAGCGCCCAGCGCGGGTCCTCGGGCGTCTTTCCAAAGAACTCGTCGATGAACTCGTCCGAGTCGACGGCCGCGCTGCCGCCGCCGCCCATGCGGTGCTTGAGCGTGCCCCACAGCGCCATGCTGGCGCTCGAGCTGCTGCTACTGGAGCTGCTGGAGGCAGCAGGAGCAGTGGCTGGCTCGTCGCCGGATTCAAAGTGGCGGCGCAAGTGCTGCATGTTCTTCGCTCGACGCGGCGATGGCGACCAAAATAGATGAGATTTGCGGCTCCCAGCTGGCGACAGCAGGGGCGGAAAAATAGGGAATGGTGGTCGGGTTATGGTCGGGTTTAATGTATGTATATAGAGGTTTTATTTGGTAAGACGCACTGGTTGATTCGGGCTGCGAAGGCGCAGTTTTAACGGCCAGCGCGCTGGCGTCACGATGCGGGCTGTGGTCGTCACGATCTGAACTACTTGCGACCGTCGGCCCAAGCGGCGACGCGTCACCGCTTCGATCCAAAGCGTTGGCCACTGCATGGACGCGAGGCGCGTGCATGCGTTTCAATGCACGCGGTGGGTGACGACACAGGGGCTCATCTCGAGGCGTCAACGAGGTGGAATCGACACGGGATCCTGTGTTTGGTTGGAGACGTCAGAGAGTGCAACATCACCACGACCTCCAGAACCAGTCATTTTGAAAAGAAAAAAAAAAGATCGCGATCTGGAAGGAATCTTCAACTGGTCGATTGGATCATATGAGACTCGCTGCGGTGGTGATCGCTGTGGTTGTTGGTGTTGCCGGCGCGCTGAGCTGCAGGCTGCCGGAGCCAGTCGCTCTGGGAATCCGAAATGGGACGACGGTTGCGGTGCCGCTTGTCGTGAGAATCACGAACTCGCAACCGGAGGCGGACCGGCTGTTTGTCGTTGCGCTTCATAATGGCCGACCTATTAATTGTTCGTTCGAAATACTCAGCAGATCTTGACGGTTGGACTTGCTGCAGAGCTGATCGTGTTTCGGCGACTGCAGGGCACTCAACGATCAAGATCGGCACGGAGGGAGTGCACCGAATTCGTACGTTTTTTTTAGTTTGATACGCATCTCCACCCTTGATTACCGCTGAGGCTTGTTTGTGACTGCAGTCATCACCACAGTGGCATTGGATCAGCCGTGCGAGCGAGTCGACTTGTTTGTGTTTGAGACTTTTGACCGTGGCAGGGAAGATGCACGAAATCGCAACCATCGTGCAGATGCGCTTTCCGACTGCCGAGACGCCGAGACTCATGCCATCACAATTGAGTCGCCAGTGGACCTTGAATCGGTAAAGAAGCTCTTTCAACTACTTTCAGCTTTGACAGAAGCAACGACGTACCCGGATGCGGGCTATCACTTAGCTGTGGAGCGAATTCTGCTCGTGGATAGTGAGACAGACAACCACAAGCAGATAAGAGTTGTTGTCATCGTCACCGACACTTGCCCGACGTATCTCTACGATCTCCGTCAACAGAAAATGGCAAGTCGAAACATGTTAGTTCTCAGCAGCTTGCTGGAAAGCGTAGGCATCCAACCCGACCGTGTTCGAATTCCACAAAGCAAGCAGGCGGCATCAGATGAGTTTGAGAGGCTGTTCGCGATGAGTGCCAGCCACCTTATGGGAATCATGAGCGATCTATCGACACCCTCCACACAAGAGCTAACTCGTGGAGTTTTCATCACTCTGTGGAATCGTATTTTCGTTGCTGTGGGAGCCACAATGATGCTGAACGCTCTCATCCAGACCGAGTGGCACCACTTTGAAGCCGACGTGCCAACCCTGCATGTGAGTTGTGTCATTTGTGCTTTGTGGGTGGCGATCGCTTTGCTGACTTTCTTCCCTCTCGCTGCTTGGGTGCTTGGCAGGAAGAGTTGGCGGTACGAGTACTTGATTCCTCGCTTCAAACACCAATGGACGTCATCCACCGCGCCGCTTTCATGGGAGCCCTTCACATAGCACTGCTGGTCCACATTCCAGCCGACACAAAGTGGTTCCGAGGTGCCTTGGAGCTGCATCTCTTGCGTCCGTTCCGTGTGATCAACGAAAACTCATGGCATGCCGAGTTTCCAGAATGCTCAAGTGTCGCCATCGTCGCCAGCCTGCTGGATGCAACCAACACCTCAGCGGATCTTCTCCTCTCACCAGCATCTCACGCAGCTCGAATCCGCCGCATCGAGAAATTTGCAGCCGCAGTGCTTGGCCAGCCGATCATCGTCGTCGGAGCCTCCACCAGCGGACCCTTCACCATTCTCGACGGTAACCACCGTGCCGTGGCCCTCACCCGTGCTGCTCCACCCGACGCCCGCGTCCCTGTGTTGATCGGCGTCCACGCCAAGCTCAGCTCGCCACACGAAGGTTCCTTCTACTGTCCCTGACGCCATTCCAGATTGCGTCCCTCACAGGCAGGCACGGCATCACACGCTTCGCCAATTCCGCAATGCCACCAAGGCGAAGCGCAAGCCACTCACTTGGCTCCACTATACCCGCGTCTCATCAACGCCCTTGCGATCCTCGGACACGCAAACCAAGTTGAAGTAGAGGTTTTTCTCAAAAAAACCTCGCTTACACGTCAACACCTTCCGTCGCCACATGGGCGTCACTCGCGAATCTTGCGGCGACCGCTCCCGCCGCCGCCCTCGCTCGCTCCTCCAGCCGTCCACATGCGCGTGCAGGTCCCTCGCTCGCTGCTGGCGCGCTCCGGCGCGCGCGCGGCGTCGTCCCAGGCGCAGCCCGGCTGGTTCCAGCGTATGCTGGCGACCAACGAGTTCAACCTGCCGCGGCTGCCCGTGCCGCAGCTCGAGGACACGGTGGAGCGCTACCTCGAGTCGATGCGCCCGCTGCTGGGCGAGAAGGAGTGGGCCGCGCACGCCGAGCTGGCGCGCGGCTTCCAGGACGCAGAGGGCCGCAAGCTGCAGGAGCTGCTGCTCAAGCGCGAGCTCGTGCAGGCCACGGGCAGGGCCTACCCGTTCAGCTACATTGAGGCCGACTGGGACAAGATGTACCTGGGCGGCCGCTACGAGTCGCCCATCAACGTCAACCCCAGCTACGGACTGCTGGACGAGACGGAGGGAAACCTCAAGGGCCAGGTGCCGCGGAGCGCAGCTTTCGTGCGCTCCATGCTCAAGTGGTGGCAGAAGGTCAAGGACAGCGAGCTCGAGCAGGACAAGAACCAGTGCATGTTCGGCTTCGCGCGCCAGTTTGGGACGGCCAAGATCCCCAAGCCCGAGCAGGACGTGCTCGAGTCGCACCCGCGTTCGTCGCACATCGTCGTCATGCGCGGCAACCAGTTCTACCAGCTCAATGTGCTCAGCCCCGACGGCAAGCAGCTGCTCTCGCAGGCGGCGCTAGAGGGACAACTCAACGAGATCCTCAACTCGTCGGCCAAGGGCGACCACGACGACCTCGACATTTCGACGCTGACGGCGGAGAATCGCGACACGTGGGCTCGCATCCGCGAGGACCTGATCGCTCACCACCCAGTCAATGCCGAGTCCCTTGGCGTGATTGATTCGGCGCTGTTTGTCCTCGTGCTTGACGAGCGTTCTCCCACCGAGACAAAGGAGCGCATGGAGATCTCGCTCCATGGCAACGGCAAGAACCGCTGGTTCGACAAGGTGCAGCTTGCGGTGCACGGCGATGGACACCTGACGGTCAACTTTGAGCACTCGTTCTCGGACGGCACGGCATGGAACCGCTGGCTGCATGAGGTCTGGCACGACACTCGTGGTACGCCGTCGGGTTTTGCGCCGCTCAAGGAGCTCCCCGAGTACACGAATGCTACCAAACCAGTCAAGCTCAGCTGGAAGCTGTCGAACAATCTCGTGGAGGATATCAAGAAGGCTGAGGAGCACTACGCTGCTTTCTCAGGAAACCTCAAGATGGACTTCCTCAAGTACACGAACTTTGCCAAGAACAACTGCAAGGAGTGGAAGCTCAGCCCCGATGGTGTTGCGCAGATGGCCTTCCAGCTCGCCTTCTCGCAGCTCCACGGCAAGGTCCCCGCTGTGTACGAGTCGTGCTCCACCCGTAACTTCCACCATGGTCGCACGGAGACGATCCGGTCGGCTACTCCAGCGTCTGCAGCGTTCGTTGAGTCGGTCAAGTCGGGCCAGTCGGTCGCAACCCAGCGTGAATTGCTTGTCAAGGCTGTGAACCGCCACGTCGAAATGGCTAAGATGGCTCAGAAGGGTCTGGGTGTTGACCGCCACCTTTTTGCGCTCTCGTCAATTGCGAATGACAACGGCATTTCTAGCGACTTCCTCACGAGCCCGGAGCGCGCGGCATCGACGAACTTCCAGATCTCTTCGAGTAACGTGACAACGCCATTCCTCGAGTACTTCTCCTTCGGCGCTGTTGTGCCGCACGGCTACGGTGTTGGCTACCTGCTGCACAGCAAGACGATCAACGTAAGCCTGACCAACTTCAAGGACAGCGGGCTCACGGATGCGGCTAAGTTCAAGGCTGCGGTTGCGTCGTCGTTTGACACCATTAAGGCCCTTGCGGACTCGGCCACGCCGTAAGACATTCATCGTAGAGTGTGAACCACAACGTGAAGAATTGCACTTTGTGCGTCCAATTGCTTGTTCAACTATCACTAGCTTGCTACTGTAGAAATTCCCCCAGGCACTGTGTCTATTTCGTGTGCAGCGCACGCATTCGCGCACTCAAGTTGGAGTGTAGATGGCGCGAAAGTGGCGAAGCAATGCATCTCCATTGAATTCGACCTCCTTGACGTCCCCAAAGCTCTGGACGAACGCCGCCATGTCGTCCACAACCCTATTGAGCATATCGATGTGAGATCAGGTCTACACGCATTCAAGAAAATCACATGGACACGACCAACCTGCTCTTGCCAGCTGGCGTTTTGGGACGTACACCCTTGAAGCATTCAGGGAGTTTCTGAGAGAACATGTCAAAGACGCGAGTCATGACATCTCGCATCTGCACAGCTGAGAGCACCGGTTGCAGCACAGCGTGTAGCTTGAGCGTGCTCTGGGCTATGCCTTGCATCGGTTTACTTGGGATTGTCAACGCGCTTGAATCGTAGTCGACCTCAGCAGCGACATTCTCAAGAAATCGACGCATCATTTGGTCTTCCACGATACTTGTGAACTTACTGAAGATCTTCTCGTTATGCTCAGCGTAGTCGCGCAAGACTCGATCGAATTCGTCAAGAAGTAGCTTTTGCCGGTCTGTGAAGTGGGCTGCTAAAGCTGCCTTGATGTGTGGAATAAGAGTCATTGACAGGTCAAGTGACTGGGAAGCGAGAGCTAGTAGCAACCATAAAAGTTAGATTTTCATAAGTCTAACAGACCGGAAATTAATACAGGCAAAGCGTACCGAGATGCCGAGCAGAAATGCTTTTCAATCGAGCGACCTGCATTGCGCCAGCCCCGAGCACGAGTTGAGTGGTCCGCGAGTTAAATAGCTGCACGATCGAGTCAATGTTAGCATTCGTATACTGATGAAAGCGCAAGTCCGACTTACGCGAAAGATCTCAATAGACCGCTGCAACACATCAGTGGCGAGTACAGGGAAATTGGCGGCGCAGGACATATAGTTCATGACGATCTCAAGCATCAACAGTACGGACCAGACGACCCGGAAGGATTTGCCGCAAATGGAGACTGCTTTGTAGGGTGCTGCAGTCTCTCCGGCGATTTCGCGGTCACTTGATAGTGTCAATGGCACGCCTCGACCACTAGACAAATCTTCAAGGGCTTTGTGCCGAGTGACTGCGACCTCAGTGTTTTTCCATAATTCGTGGTCGAGGGTTGAGACGAGCTTGGCGACTTGCGCTTGGTGATACTTCTCAAGAAAGAGCTTGAGCTGCGAAAACAACGCACCACGCAGCGTGTAGTCCGTCTTTCCTGTAAGTTTCTCAATACTGATGACAAAAGCCATTGTAGTATCATACAACAGTCGAAGCTGCGGCATCGTGTACACAGCTTGTACTTCTTTGCGGACAGCAAACAGATTCGACACACTTCGCTGCGAAAACTCGCACGTCTTTCGAATCACCTCATCAATCTCACGGATGACTCCGTTACACCGAGTCTTCTGCTTCCAATCACCAAGCGCCTCACTCTCGTCGGATGTGTTCGAGGTTGGGGTCCAATTTGTGGACGACGCATCACTTCCTACCGGACTTGTGACAGTACTGCCATTGCTGCTGTCGGCGCTACTGTGATGTGGTGCAGCTTCTTGAATCTTCGCTTGCATTGACTTGACAAGCACTTCTTGGACAACAACGGCGCGCTTGAGGATCATCAGCAAGTGCTCAAAGATCATCTGGACGCATTGAAGGAATTCGTCCGACGTCAGTGCGCGCAATTGGACAGACACCTTGGATTCTCCTCCGCCACCATCGGCACCTTCGTTTGTCTTCGTTGCCGCGTCAGACACAGCGATTGTCTCGGTGACGACAGTCTTCACAACCACTTTGATCTCTTCGTTGAGTCTATCGCGATACGTTGCAACAGCGTCGTTTAGAGCGTCCAGCCTGAACAGCACATCCACGAGCTGTTGTACATCTTCTACCAGCACACCTTCATTGCCCTGGCCAACACTGCTAGTAGAGCTACTTCTTCGTTGACGGGAAGAAACGCGAGACTGAGTCGATGCGTCAAAGTGAGTATCCTCTTCATGATACATCCATTCGGAGGACGTAATCATACTGATGAACTTTTGCGATATCTGCGATGAGATGAAGCCTCTGTACCCGCGGAACTTTTCGCCAAGAGAGTTGAGGCCATGAATTCCCTGGAGGTGGTCGTGAAGTGTTGCTAAGGAGCTATCAATGAGGTCGAGTGCGTTCGTGTAGTCCTGAATTTGAACGAGTGCCTCCACTGCGGATTCAGCGCTTTTCACACTCTCGATCAGCGTCACGAGCTCGTGTAGCTCAGCGATTCGCTTCTGTCTTCGATGTAGACTGACGATATCTAGTGTCTTGTCAGCAAGTCCGTTGCGCAGTCGATCCATTGTTTTTCTGGAAAACAGCAAATCGTAAGTAAAAAAAAAAAAAAAGCATTCACTTATTTTGCTACTGCTGCTGGAAGACTAAAGCTCATTTTTGAAGCGAAATTACCGTACCTGAGCGTCGCCACCTGGTCACACGCAACCTTGATCGACTGTTTCATAACCTCTTGATTCGCCGATGCTTCGAAAAAGCGATCGGATCGAGAAGAAACCTGCCGGAGCAACGTAAACTCGACTCGATCAAGATACGTCGTAAGCTTTGAGTACAAAAAAAAAAGCGTCAGTGAGTTCACACGATTCGTCAGGTAGAATCCAATTGCACATGCACCTCATCTTGGAGTGAGCCTGTACTCATCGTCATAACTTCTTCGAAGATCGCAGGGTCCGTGAAATCGTAGTCAGGGCGGAAAAACATGTTTGGAACAACTTCCAAACACTTGGCAACGTCCTCTACGAGTCATGGCAAAGCACATTAGCGTTAGGCTGCAGCAAGCAAATATAAATCTAGCTTGCATACCATCGGCAACGGCGACGGAAGGTACATTGCTCGACGACAACTGCTCACTGACGGGCTTCACGTGGTTGTCCTCGTACAACTTTGCGGTTTTGCCAAATTTTTTGAGATACGGCTCAAAGTCGCGCGCCGACACATCCTGCAGTCCAGGGAACGGAATCATGGGGATATCGGGAGCCTCGAGCGTCGGATAGAAGGCATCCAGCAGCGCGCCGCCCCAGTTCGTCGCCTTGGGGTTCGTGAGCACCGAGTGCAGATTGTGATGGTTCACTGCCAGGTACGCCCGGCCTTCCTCCTCCTCCATTGCATCTGCCGAATTTCTACCTGGGAAGAAGACGCTTCCACCTCCTGTTGCCCCAGCTTGATCGTCTCGGAAAAAGCTCTTGTCGCGCGATCCTGTCCTCGACGAAGACGAGCTCGCCGTGCGCCTTGAGCCTGTGCGACTGTCAGCATTCGAGCTGCTCGCTCGCGCCGACATCGGTGCGCGCAACGCCTCGGTCTCGCTAATCGCACCCATGCCATACTGCCTGTATCCCGGCGCTCCGTCCGCAGACCGCGTGGAGGATGGCGCGCTGACTTCAAATAGACTCGTGTACTCTGAAGGGCCTGGTAGCGTGAGCCTCGAGGCCCCGGAGTGCGCCGAGCTCGCGCCCGTGGGCGTCAGGACGGAGCTGCGAGGCGTCGCCGCGGCGTAGACCGTGTCCTTAACGGCCACGATGGGGCTCGTGAGCCCGCTCCAGCCGCGCTTGAGCATGCCTGAGGGCGAGAAGAAGGCCGCGGGCTTCTTCCCATGGCCCGACCCGCCGTCCATGGCCCACCACGCGCGCAGGAAGAGAGCCTCGGATCGGCGCTTCCCCCTGCTGGCACCGCGATAATCTTGTGCCTTTCCCCCTCAAAAATGCAACCGTCGAGCGGAAGGTTGCGAGAAGGTAACGCGAACTTCAAGTGCTGACACGTCACTCGCATCGAACCCCACGTTGAAGTGAGATTGTTCATCATCAATGGTCCAGCTATCGACTAGATGAGTGCAACCTGGACTGGCCTAGGGACAGGTAGTTGCGACGGAAGCTGGGCAGGCGGTCCTCGGTGGGTATCTGCGTCTTGCCTGTGCCGAGAGACGTGGTGGTGGTGGTGGCTGCTGCTGCTCCGTCGTCTGGTGAGCTTTTCGGACTTGGGGACAGATTGTTGTTGTCGCGTGAAGGAGACTGCGTGTGAGAGTCGCTGGGGGTAATTGGCTCGAACTCACTTGAAATGTCACTTAGGACCAGTGTCGGTGGACTCCTTTTCTGCGCTGGGGTGCTGGAGCCGCGGATGTCTGTGCGCAGCTTCAGTGCAGCAAGCCTCCCACGCTCTTCGGCGAGTTGTGTTGCTAAGCCGCGCTTGTCACGCACAAGTTCATCACAAATGGTTCGCCAATACTGTGCTTGGTCTTGCATCGATCTTTCCACTGATCGCCTAGTGTCGTGCGTCGCTGTCTCCAGTTTATTGATACGCTCGTTTGTCTGGGACAGCTGAAGCTGGATGGCTGCCAACGCGTCATTCGGATGACTTACCTCTGTCGAAGCAAGTTCATCTTGCAGTCGTCTCGTTGATACGGAGGATAGTGCAGATACGCTTCCTTCGTATCCTTGTGATCTTGAGGTAGAGAAAGAGTGATCACCCTTGCACTCGTCTCTGAGTGACTCGTAATCTACATCTTCGTCGCTGTACTCCACGTCTAGCGATATGTTCTCTTCGCAACTGCAAGAGCTCCCACTTCCTCTGCACTCATCATTACACCTTGCTGGAAAATCTGCTGGATCGCTGTCGCTGACTCCGACATTGGTTATCCCAGCGTGGACGCAGATGCCTACAATCTGCTCGTACGCTTGCTGTGTGAAGTCCACAGCATCAGAACTTGGTGCGGAGTGACTCGCAAGCTGGCGCTTGCATTCTCTCATCAAAACATCCAAACTATGCAGAGCTCCGTCAAGAAAGCTGTCGCTCTCTGCGGGAAATTGGCCATCTGGAGTGTTCGCCACACGAGTGTCAACAGAGTATAAAAAACTAGCTGGTTTTACACTGCGATCACGACAAACCTGAGTCGATGTCCTCGCTCCAACCAACATATCCGTTCGCTTTCCTCGATTCAATGCAATGGGATGGCCGTCTACTGCCCTTCGTGCGCTGCCGCCGTCTCCTTGATTCGATCATCGCCCAAAAAGTGCTTGAAACGACGCTCCAAAGTCAGCAAGTCACCGAGCAACTCCAATATTCAGCGAATCACCTCTCCTTATGGATTGTTTATGGATTTCATTGGGTAAAATTCGCCGTATCCTCACCATTTATACCTCGGCCGGCTGGCAACAACCCCTTCGAGCTCCAAGGTAAAGTGGCGGAAATGGGCCGCGCTCGCGGCGTCCACGGCGCTCCCTAGAGGCGGCGGACGCCGCGGACCGGCTGCTAGTGTTGTTGCACATGCTGTACTGTCTGTTGTGGTCGTTTCTCACCTTTTTCATGCGCGTGTTGCTACCTGTGCGTCCCCAGAAGTCCCACCGCCTCGTTCTCAACAACCTCCCGCAGCCATGAGTACCAAGGTGCAGAAGCCGATGACCCAGCCCATCAACCTCATGTTCCGGTTCCTCCAGAACGTAAGTCGCTGTGGCTGTCGATGCTGTCATTGCTGTCGCTTACAGAGAGTTGCGCGGGGCAGAAATCGCGCATTCAGGTGTGGCTGTACGAGCAGGTCAACACGAGAATCGAGGGCCGCATCATGGGCTTCGACGAGTACATGAACCTGGTGCTGGACGATGCCGAGGAGCTCGACGTCAAGAACCTGAAGCGCACGCCACTCGGACGGATCCTACTCAAGGGCGACACCATCACGCTCATGATGAGTGTTGACGGGTCCAAGTAAGTATGCTGCTGTTGGGGACCAGCAGCAGCAGCAGCAGCGATCTGAGGGTGTTTTGCCCATGTACTAGCTCCAATCAATGCAGCTCTACACTATTTTCTCGCCTCTGCATGCTCTAGACTTGCTGGCAGCCTGCAACATGCCTCATTCACCTCGGCGGTTGAAGGATACATTCGAGTCAAACCATCACAACGAAGGCGGCACCGAAGAAAGTAATCGCCACTGGTGTAT
Source organism: Phytopythium helicoides (assembly GCA_024867545.1). NCBI lineage: Eukaryota > Oomycota > Peronosporomycetes > Pythiales > Pythiaceae > Phytopythium > Phytopythium helicoides. The sequence goes on along the minus strand of JANFNE010000011.1, from coordinate 291,805 downwards.
TCCTCTGAGGCAATTCTACGGGGAATGCAGACATAATAATGCAACTGACGGTGGGGAGCCTGCTGCGGAGTTCGGTCCCGGCATCGTAGACGGAGGACCTTGCGCTTGCCGACCTTGATGTGATCGAAGACTCGCACGAACTAGAGAACAGTCGCCTTAGAGGGCGAAGCTGGCGACGATGACGGCGGCGAAGGCCGAGAAGAAGATGGCCAACTTGTGGAATCCCGCCACCGAGCCGAGGGAAGCGCACAGCGAGCAGTCCCACTCCGACGAGTTGTTCGTCGTGTTGCAGAGCGAGCACTCAGGGTCGCAGATCGGGCAGTAGCAGGCGGCAGTTCCGTTGTCGAAGAGCTGGCACTCGCCTTCGTCACTGCACGTCGTCTTCACGCACGAGTCCTCGGTAGCACCGCACGTCGTTCCAGAGTAGCCAGGGCTGCAGATGCACTTGCCCGTCTCCGTGTTGCACGAGTTGTCGTTCTGGCACGCCAGGTCGTTGGTGCACTTGGTGCAGCGCTGGTCGGGCTTGCCCTGCTTACCGTCGTACTCCTCTCCATCCCATCCAGCCTTGCACGAGCACTCACCATCGACACAGTCTCCGCCAAGACCGCAGTCGACATCACAGGCGCCAGAGACTGTCTTCGAGCACATGGTGCCGTCGAAGCCAGCGTAGCACGCACAGCTACGAGCGCTCATCTTCTGGATCGAAGCGTAGGTGCACGTTCCCTGGTTGTTGCACTGGTTGATCGAGCCCGGCGAGCCACAAGCACTCGGGAAGCACGAGTCCGTGTCGTAGGCCTTGTTCAGGCAGTCGGCGACATCGACACACACGAACTGTCCAGTGACCGTGGCGTTGCCGATCTTGACCTTGGCGTACGAGTTGGCACCAGTGCCCGTGGTCGTGGCCGTGCCCGACGACGATCCGACAGTCGCGCTGCCGCTCGACGAGCCGACCGTGGTATCCGTCTCACCGCTCGAGTCGGTGGTGCCGCTGCCGGACGTAGAGGCGCTGGCGCTGGCGCTCGCACTCTCGCTGGAGCTCGAGGTCGCGAGTCGGCGCGACGAGCCGCTGCCGCTAGAGGACGCGCTCGAGGACTCGCTGGATCCCGAGCTGGACGAGTCTCCGCTCGAGACGGCCGACGCGATGGCCTGGGCCGTGTCCTTGGCGACAAAGACGCACTGCGTGTTGAGGAAGCCGATCTCGGCGCTCTGGTAGGAGGGGCAGAGGCCCGGCTGCGCGCCGCGGCAGGCGGGGCGCTCGTCCGTGTTGGGCGTGCACTTTCGGATGATCTCGCCGTAGTTGTCGACCGAGATGCAGACCGTGCCGGGGAACTTCTTCTCGCAGTAGGCGTCCGACGTGCAGTAGAAGTCGTAGTCGTCCGACGAGCCAGAGTCGCTCGAGGACGCCGCGTGCACCGCCACGAGCGCCGAGGCCGCGAGCACGAGCATCGAGCGCAGCTGCATGTTGAAGGCGCGGGGGATCTGCTGGGGGCGGCGAGCTACAGGCAGAGAGGGAAAGGCAGGAACGTCGGGGCGGCGGCGGGGGCCTGGCGACGATCTCGGCTTTGAGGGAGTGAGCGGCCGGCGAGGCAAGCGGCAGGTCGAGTGGGATGGAGGGCTGTCGCCCGACCGTGGGCGAAAAAAGTATAAGGAAGAGAAAGGGCAGGCTCGAAAAGGCAACCTGCCTCTACGTTCAGCGCGGCGACTGGGTTTCAGTATGCGGGCGGGCGGTCCGTACAGCAAGTCAAGGGTACGGTACAAACAGTGGGAAAAACGCCCGACGCTTCTGCGCGCCGTCTGCTGATGGTTGGATTCTCGTATACACTATTTACGTGACTATTTGTTACTTTGGGTGGTTGATGGACTTATATTGGGTACTAATATCCAGATAATGTTTCGATATTACAATTTACGTGACTCCAATTTTGTTTTAGGTATTTTGTCTTTGGTTGAATTGGGTTTGTCCAGGTTCAGACCGTAAACAATGAACAATTTCCGCAGCCAATCGCCGCCCGAGCGCGGATCTTTTTCCCCCGCTCGCCACATCCTCGCGCGAGCGCACGACGCCTGGAAGTGGAAACCACCGCGAGAGATCCACGCGCGGAGCCGACCGACGTGCGGCATGCAGTCTACGCAGTCCGAGGAGCTCAAGAAGAGCACTGGGAAATAATCCCGATAGTGCCCACGCGCTGTGACAGTGAGCAGTCTGCGATTCCAACGGCGCACGCAATGAACTGTACCCATCGCGAGACATACAAACACCCATACGAAAAATCAGGTACCCTAACCATAGTGGATGCGAGTGAAATGATTTTCTGTCGAGTCAGCAAAACGGATCGGGTTTGAGCGCTTCACTGTCAAAACCATCCGACTGCGTTGGAGTTCCGCAAGGCTACTCCACGATGTCCTCGATGCGCTGCGGGCTAAAGACTCGCTTGGTGATCACCGATTGCAGTGGCAAAGAGTATCTTCGGCATGGCGACGATTTTGACAGATCCAAGACTGTGATTGGACGACGGGCGACTTCTGAAAGAAAAAGGTTTCGGCGTTCCAGTGCCGCAGACTCCACGACGCTTTGCTCACCGAGCCACCTCTTCAGCTCTGCAGTATCCTCGCGTGGGGACACCGAAGCTTTTTGCTCTCGGAGAGCCGCGACCTCTGGTCGAGCTTTGTGGCGCTTCAAGCAGCAACGTATCCTCCGAAAACGGATCGTAAAAGATACTGTATTCGTTCTGAAAGGCACCTCCCCGCTGAAATGTCACGCGACGATTGGTCGATTCTCCCTCCCTTACACCTCTCGGATTGGTTGAAAATACCAATTTCCCCGATGGAGCCAATTATAGCCGCCGTCGTCACTCGAGGAAGGCGAAGCGAGGCCGAAGCGAGGACTCGGACGCCAAGTGCTCGACGCTCGCTAGCACCCGCCCGACGCCCCGCTTCATGTACAACCGGATGACGAACCAACGCTCCAACGCTCGAGACGCGCTGTTCGCCGGCGCGTCGTCTCGCCTGCAGGTGCGCGAGAAGCTGCGCGGTAGGCGGCCAAGAAGCTGCGAGACGGTGCTGATTGGATTTTGTGCTGGCAGGCAGGGGGCAGCGTGGACAACGGCGAGCAGGCCAAGCGGCTGCTAGAGGAGCAGAACGATGAGCAGATCAGCCACCTGTCGCTGCAGATCAACCAGCTCAAGCAGGTGCGGCACCACACTTGAGTGAGCCTCTTGCCGGGATCTTCATGGGACTAACGCAAGACTTGTGGATGTCGATGCAGCTCTCCACGAGCATCCATCGCGAAGTAGTCGACCAGAACCGCTTCCTAGATGGAATGGTGCGTTGCTGCTGGTGCTGTTGATGGAGTGGAGAGGTTTAGATCACTCATTGTGACCAATGGTGGAATCTCCTTCGTTCAGGGCAAGGAGTTTGACAACACCGATGGGCTCCTTGGAGGCACCATGAAGCGCCTGAACGTCATGATGGCCCAAGGCGGAAGCAAGCACATGCTCTACCTGATCGCCTTCGTAGTGGTAGTGTTCGTGCTGCTCTACTTCACGATCCGATCCAGCTAGTGGCGTGGTTCGCGTGGCAATTTCGAGGATTCTTGAGCAGCGCTCGCCAGCTCAATAGGCCTTGTCGATCAGGTTATTTCCTCTCGGATAGCAGTATGTAAGCCCTGTCGATGGCGACGGCGTCGGCGGTAGGAAATGGCGAGCAAACTCGCGAAGCAAGTCAACAAAGCTCTATTTTATGGTAGAAAAGCGGTCAATTCGTCTTAAGGCTCCATCAACGGAGAGACCACTCTCAACTGTCCTACAATGGCGTGGTGAGCAATTACAGTCCGACTACAGTAGTGCTCCAGCCTCAAGCGCCCCGCAATGCATGCAACCATGGCAGCTTGACATGGCAATGCCATGATGACACCGCGCCGACCAATGAAGCAGAGCTTTGCGGACGCATTCAGCCGTTGATTGGTCAAAAATCGAAGTGAGAGTGGAATGGTCAACAGAACCAGAACGCCACCAAGCTGCTCAATTGCCGAGGTCGCCATGGTCTTCTACTTCACGTCGTCCGGTGCGTCTCCGTCTGGCGTAGTTCACTGCGTCGCGACCGCAAGCGCGGCGTAGCTCACCCGTTTCGTGGCGCTCATGCGAGCAGAGGGCCACACCATTTATATGGGCAAGGACAAGTTCGAGAATGAAGACTTGATTCGCTACGGCTTCCTCGAGGACATTTGGTGCGTGAAGCGTCAACGGCAGTTCCCACTGCAACAATCGCAGTGCTGCGAAGTGCTTGGGAACCACTGACAAGTTGTTCGCGAGACAGGTTCCATGTCGATGACTTGTCGTCGGCACACGTGTACTTGCGACTACCGATGGTGAGTGGCTGTGGTGGTGGCGGCTTCACAACATTCATCAATGAATGAAATGACCATTATCGTTGCGGCTATTACTATAGGGCAAGTCGAAGATCGAGGACATCTCCGAGACGTGTCTGGAGGAGTGCGCGCAACTCGTCAAGGTGCGGCATGCAGATGCAACTGATACACTTCTCTCTCTGAGTGCAACGGCGTCGGCATTCGTTAGGAAAACTCGATCGAAGGCTGCAAGAAGAAGAGTGTCGCAGTGGTTCGTGTTCATGCCTTGGTTTCAGTGAAACGAAGCATTTGCTTGCCGACTAATGTTCGCTGTATTCCGGCAGGTGTATACCAAGTGGCGGAATCTGAAAAAGACGGCGTCCATGGAAGTTGGCCAGGTTGGCTTCAACCACCCCGACCGAGTACGACAAACTGCAGTGAAGCTGGTGTTGATTGATCCAGGCGTGGCGACTGAAATATTGGGGAATCGTTAGGTTCGGACGTACGTCGTCAAGGAGAAGAACAAGGACATTTTGAAGGCGCTCAATCGCACCAAGACCGAGTCATATCCCGACTTGGAAGGTACTATGCAATTGAGCTGAAGTGTGAAATACAACAATCCGACTAATGCGTGTCCTTGGCTTGCACGTGCGTCCAGAGGAGCAACGGAAGCGGGAGCTGCTCTACAAGGCGGAGCGGAAAAAGCAGCGTCAACAGTTCGAGGCTGCCGAGCGCAAGGCCCGAGAAGAGCGCAAGCAGCAGAAGGAGCTCCGCAGCTACTCGTACGCTAAAGTTGATGGCTGCTCTTGTTGCATTGCCAAAACTCTGAGTGGTTAATTTTGTTGTTGTTGTTTTGCCGCGCAGCTCGCTGATGAGCCGCGACAACATCGGGTCGGCCGAGAAATATGAGGCCAGCGCCGACCTAAGCAGCGTCAACGCCTACGAGGAGGACTTCATGTAGCCGTTCTCCCGCGTCAAGCCGCACAATCGTGCCATAGCGATAATCTCCCCCTGGAATCCGAGAACACCGGCGCGAACGCCGCCACTTGACCCAGTTGACGTCACTAAGTTGCAAATCACCCTGTAGTGACGCATATTGAACTCAAATCACCACTCGCTGGCAGCAAGCAACAACCGAAAAACGCATCGAGCATGGCGAGCAGCGGCAGCGACGGCGACAGCGACGGCGACGAGCGCGTGGCTCAGTGTCTGCGCATGCTGCAGGGGGCGACGGACGAGCACAAGTTCGCGGGGCTGCTGATGGTCACGAAGCTGGACGGACTGTCGCTCGAGCGGCTCCAGCAGGTGCGCCGCCAGGTGCTCGAGACGGTTGGCCCAGCCTTCTTCCTGCGGCTGCTGCACACGCGAGGTCGGGCGCACTCTCGCTGGCATTAGCTCGGGGATTCTGCTGACCTTGATGGGTTGGTGGAGCAGATAGCGTGCAGCCGGACTCGCTGTCGTCGTTCCAGACGCTCGGGCTCAACTTGATCGCCAGGTTGGTACACAACGGTTTCCGATCCAGCACGTGCCTGAGGTAGTCCTGACGAGTTGAATGTTGCAGCTTTTGCAGTGACGAGGTGGTCGCCGATGAGTTCGCGCAGGACAATCTCGTCCGGTTTCTGGTCGAGCAGCTCAGCTCGCCAGGCTGCCCTTCTCAGAGCCTTGACGACTGCTTTCGAGCTCTTTGCGGCCTTGTTGCCTCAGAAAAAGGAGAGAAGGTGGGTTTCGTGCCATTCTTCACGCTTTGAAGGTGTAGCTGTAACTGAACGCTGTTTGCAGACTTTCATGCACGAGAATGTGATCGGACGGCTGTTTGGTGCAGCAAAGAAGCTCTCGCGGGAACAAACTGCCGCGAAAAAAGAGGAGAAAAGCGAGGATGACGAACCAAGAGGCATGAACACTTCGGAATCAGAAGCAAAAGTTTGGACACTGCTTGCTCAACTTGCGACGAAACTCAACTTTTGGTCGCGAGTCCACAATTATGATTTCGACTTCATGTGCTCACGCTTCGGCAATGTCGGAGGCGAGGTGTCACTCCGGATACTTGGCATTTTAAACAGCTACATGACGCTTGTCGAGAGCAATGATGCGCCAGCAGAGCTGCTGTCGTCGCAGTGCCTTTCGGACATTCGTTCTGGTGTGCTGCACTTCTTGCGCTCCAAGTGGCCTCACCAAGAGCGTGACGAATGCCTTCGATTAGTGCTTCAGCTCATGCAACACACAGGCACATCATGGATGGTTCCAGGAACGACTCTGCGTAGCCAAGCTCCTCCAGACGAGGTTTCAAGCGGAAAATTTGTATTATTCTTGTTGAAGCTCGTATCGATCGAGGTGCGTTCGCTATTTTAGGAGAATTGTTTGCGAGGTCCCAACTGCTAACAAAACGACCTCCGTTACTCTGTAGATTAAGTTGATGCTCGACGAAGTCGAGTTAGCACTGGTGAAGATCGAAGAAACGAAAGTCGAGGAAACTCGTGATTTCGAGCGGCGTGGTCGTGAGATAAACCGAACGCTCCAAGTATTGCCCGTATGCTACGGCATCGTTGAACATATCATTACCAGTCTCGTCACAAGCGACTCGGACAACCTAATCCTTCCGTACGATGTGCTCCTGAGCATGAAGACCACGTTCGGCGAAATGTTTGGGGTTGTACTAGGGTTCATGACACTAGCCAGGGACTACATGCAGTCGCACCGGTATCGCGAGCTGAAGGAGTTGCAAGACGAGTCGGTGTACAAGCTAGATGCGGTAGTGCGTGCAAGCATTCGTGTCATTGGAGCGTGGCTAGCCGAGGATTCGGATACCAGTGTCGATGTTGTCGTACAACTGCTGCCATTTATGGTGTGCTATACTCCCCTGCAATCAGATAGCGCAGTTCATGGATCGTGGCGCCAAACTCAACCCCACGAGGTCGATTCAGACGACGAGATTGACTCTGATGACGAAGTCAACGAACTTGCAAACATTATCAAAAATGTGACTGCAACAGCTTCTGTAGATCCAGGCATTGACCAGCTTCATTTTCTCCTACCTGGGCTATTGCAGGTCAGTGCTCTTCCCGAAGGTGCCGCAGCTCTTTCGGAAGAGGAAGAAGTACTTCGGCGTCTCATGCGGTTCACCTGTACACTTTGTGCAAATATCGCCGATGGAACTACCGAATACGGGAGCATATCCACCATGACGTTGTGCCTTGGAATCCTCATTAATCTCATCCTGATCCGCGGAGGCAACGACGAAGGAAGAAACTCGTCAGCCGATTCTCATCTGCCGAACGAGGCAGAGTGGTTTCGATCGCTGGCTTTCTTGCTGCCGGTCGCGTGTGCAAGTGGCTCGCGCCTTGTCAACGACTCGGAGCTGACGATGGAGGCTCGAGGTGAAGACGACCGCTATGTCATGCTTCTACATGTGGTGTGCGTCGTTCTTTTCATAGCAAGCAACTTTCAAGACAAGAAAAGTCACCCAGCTCGCCTCCCAGAGTCAATCCCGCGTCTCGTCGCCCCGTTCAACGCGATCGTGTCGTGGATTGTTGCCCACCCACCGGACGTCAAGTCAGAGTCAGCGCTCGATTTGTTTGAGCTCGTCAGAGTGTTGTCGATGCGGTCGCTGCTCACACCGAAATTACTCTCGAGGTAGCCACAGGAATATGCGTTGCAATCTCAACAAAGGCAGATGCTGAATTTCATCCCCGATAAATAGTTGCCTGTCGATACTATTTGCTCTTTCAAAAAGATGTGGAAATGAGTTGTAGGACCTATCTATCGGCGCCGACGCAGCCGCATTCCGGTGCTGGGGCGAGTTGCTGTACTCTCACGCTCTGCTTCTGTTCCCTCCTCCCCCATTCTTCTTCGTTTCCCGAGCTGTTGAAGCACGTCGTCTCCCCCATTTTCACTAACTTCATGCCGCAGTCGCCGCCTCGAAGCGTTGCGGTGTAGCATGGGAACGACCGGCTCGGAGATACACGGAGGGAGTGTGGCCGTGATGTCAGATCCTTGCTGGAGAACGCTGGCGTTCATGACGGGCGCGTTCATCTGGAGCACCGGCACGTCTGTCGGCACCGAAGCCACCGAGGAGGCCGAAGATGACGACGCCGCAGGCATCACAAATGCTGGCGACGGCGAGTTGGTGCCAGCCGCTCGCGACGGCGGCGTGTTCCGACGCACGCGCGCATTGACAACAGCTCGGATGATCTGGTTGCTGGCGGAGAGCTCTAGCAGCTCTGCTGGCGGCAGCTGTGCCTGTGCCTGCTGCAGGATGATGGTTGTGTTGATGGCGTAGACGCTGTAGTTGGAGAAGACGTCGGTCGGTAGCTGCGCGCGGCACGTGGGGCACGTGCTGTGCATCTTGAGCCACGGCTCGATGCACGGCAGGTGGAACTGGTGGCAGCACGGCAGCTCGGCGCACGGTGCGTCGATGGCGTCCATGCATACGACGCAGCTGGCTCCAGCCGTCGCCGTCGCGGGGCGCTGCTTGAGCGCGTGGACGACTCGCGCCGCGGCGGGCGAGACGCTGTTGAGCTGCGGGATGATGTAGCGGATGATGGACTGCACCCACCGCGCGCTCTTGAACATGCGCAGCGCGTCCTTGATCTGCGAGTTGGCGGGCGCCGCGTAGCGCACGTTGACGCGGATGGCGAGGTCCATGGCGTCCGCGGCCTGCCGCATATCGCGCGACTGCGTCGTAGGCTGCGGATTGGCGAGTGAGGCGACGCGAGGCGAGGCTGCGCACGAGGAGCTGGTGCTTCAACGTGCAGCGAGCGAACCCGGACTGGCCCCAACGAACCTCCCTCCGGCTCGAGATGAGCGCCAGGAGACGCCGCTTGACCCGCTGCTGCTGCTGCTTGACACGCACGCGTGCGTCCGGCGCGGAGGTTTTAAATTTGGCGAAAGGCTCGAGGCGCGCGGCACCAGGAGCGTCGCAGCCTCCAGCTCAGTTACGCAGCGTCGCCGCCGCCTTTTTTTGGCGCGCGCATGTTCCATCGAGAGAGCGCGGCTTCCACGTGGGAAGCCAGCCGAGGCCATGAGATGACGCTATTCCGGGCGGTGCGTTGACGGATCAGTATACACGCGAGGTATACAGAACGGGCTATTTCTCGGCGCGATATTTTCTGCGGGATCCCTGCGAGCACAGACTCCCAAGCGAGCGAGCGATCTTGCGCGGCCTAGCCCTGCAGCTTTGGACGCGGGCAGGCGGAGACGAGGGCTTTTCCCACCAGAGGACGAGGCGGCCGGAGGTGGGTTCGCCTCCTGCTGTCTCTTTGAGGTGATATCTCCGGAGCCCTGTGGTGGGTGGGCGCCTCCCACACAGCAATCGCTTTTTTTGCGTGTCCTCATAGAGCTCAGCGAGCGGTCGTGGCAGCAACAGAAACAGCTCCAGCGCACCCGCGAGTGATTTTTTTTTTTTTTCCCTTCCCATTCTCATTGGAATTCCAAAGGCCAGACGGGGAAGCCTGTTCCGCACACTTGGACCGGACAAGTCATTCGCAGAGCCCCTCGCATCGCCAGATGTCAGCCTGCAGGATTTTTTTCGGTTCATCGATTCTGGACTGACCAAGGCCGGCCACAATGACCCCGCAGTGACTGCCCTGAGATGACGCGACTCGCGATCACCTTCGATCGATTGCCTGTCGCCGCCAAAATCCCCTAGACGGCGCTGGATGCTGCAAGCACGAGCAGAAAAGCACACGGTACCTGCACTCCACCAATTTTTTGGCCATGCTGAGAGGCAGAGACCGTATACTGTGTGTATAGCTATACAGAGTTGAAGACGTCTATGATTACGTGAATCGCAAAAAAAGAAACGGTTTTTTTACGTCAACTTGGTATAGTCATACATAAACTAAGATGTGATGCTGTTACAAGTGTCAAGTCGACAGTTCGGATGGCGCAATCCGGTTTTCACGGATGATGGTTGCGTCGCGTCAGAGTAAACAATTCGCCAGTCAGTCACCGCTCCTGCAGGTCCTGGTTTGACATGGCGTCACCAAGACCACCATCCGGTGCCACTGCAGGCGTAAGCACGAAGGATGGGTGGAGCGCCCGGGATTGGCTGCTCGACGATAGCGGGCGTAGGACTCCGGCACGAGCCGAGACTGGGAGAGGCTCGAGTGCGCGCGCCGATGGATGGGCTGCTGGATCTGTGCCGTTTCAAAAAAGATGCGTCAGACCCACGTAACGATGCTAGGCTGGGTATCGAAGCCACATCGAGAAAGAGAGAGCCCTTAAATCGCTCGCGTACCTGCTGGGTCCTCTGCAAGCAAGAGTTGCACTTGAGTCTGCAGTCGCTGGATCTCGCGCTTTTGTCGGTCGACCACGGCAGAAAGCTCCTCCACTTTGGCAAAACGGCTCGAGCGCATCTCCCGCTCCTTCTCAATCCGCGCAAACGGCAGTGCATGGCTGCTTGCTTTCCGAGTTGGTGATGGAGAAGAGAGGCGACTACTACCAAAGCCGCTCTTTTTCGATGGAGTTGTGATTGAGAGTGGCTGGAGGGCCACGGAAGAGTTGTACGTTGCTCCTACGTCGATAATTAACGGCTCTTGATCGATTACTGATAACGTGGCATGAGCCCCAAACTGAGGGCTCGAGTGACTAGAGGTCATTGGCCTAGATGATACTGGTGATGACGTTCCAAACCCGTTGAGTGACCGCTCCAAGTCACGAATCTTGATTAGGAGGCTTTTGTTTTCTTTGCGCAGCTTGTTACACTCTTGAATCAGCTGACTGCCCTCAGCTACTGAGTCCCGACGAATGCGATCAGCTTTGGCGTTGGCGTTGTCGAGTGCAGATCTTAGAGTCATGATGGTGCGACTCATGTACTCCATTTGCTTGACTGATTCGTTAACAGCCTGCTTGGTATCGTACCCGAGTGCCTCATCTGAGGCAGCCGCACCCAGCTCAGAATTTGGCTGGAGGCTATTATTGTGCCTCTTCCTTCCATTTGGCGATGGTGCCGTAGCTTCACGGTCACATTCTCCCGGTTTATGCTTTGACGGCGAGAAGTTCACTTTGTTGACTTTCAGCGCTTGTGAATTTTTCTTGTCAACACTTTTTTCACCCAAAGTTTCCAACTCACTAGTGTTGAGGGACGACGAGAGCATGGGCTTTGGTGGTTTCTTGTGCAACGCTTCCCCGATAACAAACGCTCGGTAGGAGTCTTTGACAGCGCTGGCGAGATCTTTGAGATTTGATATTTGAACCAGGCGCGTGAACTCGCGTGTCATTTCACTCATTGAGTAATCCTTCTTAAGTGTGCTCTGCCGTAACATTTTGATTTCATTCAGTAACAGCCGGATCTTTGCATCCTTTGCCTCTGCATCTTGTTGCTGCTCTCCCTTTAGCTTGTATTCTTCGGCCATTTCGCTTTGCATGTCACTGATATGAGACTCAAGGCCATGGACGTGATCGACCATCGGCGCTTTTTCTTTCTCTAAATTGTCAATGCGGTGACTCAAAACGGAGCGAAAGCTCTCAAGGATGCGATTGGAGGACTGAAGTCCTGCTATAGCTTTCTCCTTGTCTCCCATAACAACTTTACTCTCTTGAAAATGTTCCTCGAAGGTGGCGATAGTATCCTCAAGCTTGGCAACTTTGGCGCGCTCGGTGGCAAGCAATACGTCACGAGCAAGCGATGAAGCCTTGAGCTCTTGCATTTTCTTCTTCATTGCCTCGATTTTAGTGTTAGCTGCACTCACTTGACCCTGCTTGACAGCTGTAGTTTGGCGCTCATTCTCAAGCTGTTTTTCGTAATCCGCTCGTAGCCGCTGGATCTCCAGCTCGTAATCAACTTCTTCTTGCCGTAATACCTCTTCAAATTTTGCGTGATTATAGTTTAAGTCATCGTGAAGACGCTTTATGACGTCGTTTTGCTCCTTCGAACGCGAGTATGCTGCCTTACGTTCAGCATGCAAGGCTCCTCGATGTTGTTGGTCTTGAGACTCAACCAAAGCCTCACAGCGCTGGCGAGTAAGCTCTAACGTTTCAGACAGAGAGTCGTATCGCGCCACTTCCTGCGCTAGTTTGCGTTCGTACTGATTTTCAAGCTCCTGCGTCATTTTTACGTGGTTTGCTTCGAGTTGAGAAAGCTCTTCAGCGTGGCGGCGCATCATGAGTTGATGTCGGGCCTCTAGGTCCTCAAACCGCGCTCGTTCTTGCACGACAAGCCGCTCTGAGTCATCTTTCACTACATGAAGGCGGTCTACCCACTCATTCTCCTTGCGATGTAACGCAAACTCGACGTCGGCTTTGACCTGTGCATATTGCTGCTGCATTTCCAAAATGTTTGCATCTCTGTCTTCCAAATCGTCGCGTGCCACGAGCACTGCATCGCAGACAAGTCCAACTGCTGAAAAAGAACTTGTAGAAGCACTAGTTGAAAGCCGCTTCTTGTCCGCTAGTGCGTTTGAGTTTGGCACCCGCCCTTCGCTATTAATCGATTCAGTGTCCTCCCCATTGCCCATCGACGTATTAGTAGATCCGCTTGAGTCTAAAAGCCGGAAAAAGCACACGCTTCCATCCTCAGCGCTCGAAACCAATAATGAGCATTCACCTGAGTCTGTAATTCGCAAATGAGTTATTGCCTCGGTCTGGACAAAACACTCGACTAAATGCCTCCCTCGCAGTGGCCAAGCATATATTTGAATACTTCCAACACTGGTGCCCGCGAACAATCGGCGATTGTCTCGGGATAATGTCAGTGCCGTCACATTAGTTCCAACTGGGAGATCAACAACATGAGCTTCTTCACCCGCTATGATCTCACGGAGTTTCCCATCGCTTCCGGCAACGACGACAATACTGGTATCGAAGCTATCGACAACTAACGTTGCATATTGACACTGCTTCACAACATGTTGCATGTCATCGCTACGTAAACCCGAGCTGGTGTTCCATTGATAAAGTGTTCCATCATGCCCCGCTGAGAAGATATACGAATCATCCATACTAAATGATAAATATCGCACAGCTCCGATATGGCCCGACAGCGTGTGCAAAGCCTCCGTCTAAACCAACGATCACAAAGTGTCAGCTCTGTCCAAGAGGTCTGCCAACAGCATATTCGCACCGTGTAGCTCCGATAGATTCGAACAGTGAGTCCTGCTGCACACGCAAATATGTGCCCTCCATGTGCATAACGGACGAATCGGCAGGCTTTGAGTGCAAGCTCACGTGCTTGTCGAAGACTTGCGTTCAATACGTGATACACACGAGTTCGCTCCTTAAAGGCTACGACAACCTGAAACCCTGATGGATGCAGAGCAAGCGAAGAAGGTTCCTCCGCACATGCATGAACTATTTCGTACGTATGGGTCTCGGTGTTCCATACACGAACTGTTCGATCAGCTCCGCACGTTGCAATAATTGGTCGTAGAATACACGAATCGACGTGCCACACAGCTCCCGTTTGCGTTCCCTAGAGATATCATACCACTGAAAGTGAATAGAGGCTACATGAAAAGAATCAGCCACAAAAGTTCGCACACTAGGAAGCAATGGAGCATAGCTAATGAGATCTTCTTGCTCCATGTCAATAGCACTCATCGGGAAATGAATGAGGTCCCGACTTTTGGCGCATGCGACAACCAGTTCCGAGCTTGGAGAAACAGCCAAGCAGTCGAATGCAACCTCTCCTACCGACACTGAACGAACAAACGGGAACGGATCTTTCAGGTCTTCCTGCTCAAAGACATGTAGTCAGCCATCCAAATGGGGCTCAAATCACCACATTTCGTACCGAAGCCTCATAGACGCTGAAAAACCCAGCAGATCCCCCAATAACAAATCCCTTGGCATGAACGGCAAGACACTCCAGACGAACAAATGACGGCTGATGACATCGGGACGTGTGGGCGAGATCAACTCCCACAGAGTCAGCTGCCGAGCGAAAGATTAGCAAAAGCCCGCGCTCAGACACCGTGATCATGTACTGCCGTAGCCACACATGGTCAACAAAGTGCTCTTGGTCCCGTAATGTCGGCAGAAAGTTTCCAATCCGAAACTCACGATTGGCCCACACCCAGTACTTTAGAATCGATGGACCAGACACTGATATGAAACTAGGATTGTTCGGGTTAATGTGCACGCGCGTTCCTCGGCTCGGGCATTTGCACGATGCAATAAGTTTCGCATTGCTTATCTTCCAGTAGGTGACATTGTGAGCCGGTGCGTCTTCCAGAACAGCTAAAAACTTGTTGTCTGAAGAAAAATCGCACGACGCAATACTGATTTGCGCCGGCAACGGAATGATTCGCACACGAGCACGAGTTGAGACATTGTAAATGGAAATTACACGTTGTTCTTGTTCGCGATGCAAGGAAGCAGCTATGCTTATACTTGCCACTGGGTTTGTTGCTCCCACATTCGTAGGTGCTGCCGTTTTGGTAGGATTTGGAGAAACATGGACCGTCGTTCCGGTCGCGGTTGAGGAGTGCCAGATCTCAGCAACGGCTAGGAACTCTCGATTAGAGCTAATACTAAAGCACTGGGTCGATTTCACATGGCGAACTGGATGCATGAACTCCATGACCTTCGACTCAAGATGAAAAAGAGCGATATGGTGCGCAACCGGATAAGCGACACAACCTTCTGCAACGAAGTCCACCAATGAGCGCCCGCAAATGCGATTACCCAGTGCATACCTAGGTCCATGAGCAGGTAAGCATACGATCTAGCTATAAGCAAATGATAAGGCGATAAACGCCCAGACTTTACGTTTGTCGAAGATGAAGACTTGCTTCTCGGTCATCATCGGAAAGAAGAGCATGGAGATGCGGATCGTGATCGTGCTGGTGATGATCTCCATGGTCGTGTTGAGGACTCTCCATGATGCCAGAGAGTCTCGTTGTGACTTTTTTTTTGAAATATAGCGGTATGCTATATTTCAAGAATTGTTTGGCAGTGAGCGGCGTTTCGAAACGTACCGAGGGGTTCCAGATCGACTCAAAAGGTTGAATGCACTTTGAAGACGTGTAGCAGCCAGGAAGTATGCTTGGGAGCATCTTCCATAAGCGTAGAAAGCCCCAGGACTTGCGCACGCCATCCCTTCAGGACATTAAGCGGTGCGATCTCTGGATGTGTAGTTGTTATTTACTTGTCACCTTTGCTCTAACGGCGCGCAACTTCAGGTTCCGTGATACTTATGCCAGGAATGCCGAGAGACGAAGTGTTGAGCCCCCAGCATGCATTGAAAGGGTAAATTCACGGCTGACTATTGTAACAGAGTTTCTGTACTCTAGCGGATCAATGACCCGCCGTTGCGTGCGCAGAGTGTTTATAAAGCTATCTCAAGCCAGCGGGATATCCATACAGTGGACTTTCGGCAAGAAGATGTTACTGACCCGCAACTAATTGCACTCGCTGAAACACTTGCGGAGATTCCAATCATGTCGTCACTCGACCTACGCGACAATCGAATAACAGACGACGTAAGCATCCTTGTCGTATCTGAGTTGACTGTCGTACAGTTCCTTACCATAGATTGTTCACATGCCTGACTGTAGGGAGCAAAGGCCTTATTGGAGGTGCTGCGTTTGCAGATTATTGCAGCAAAGACACCGGTGCCGTGCGACCCGAAAACAAAGAAACCGTTGTACCCGCATGTGGCAGAATTTACCAAGTACATAACTTCAGTTAACTTACGTGGAAACGAAGTATCAACCGAGGTTCAGCAGGAGCTTGCGCAATATACTTCAATCCTTCGTCGAGAAGACAAGCGACTTGAAATACGAGCGGCACTAGCGCAAATGGATCGGGACTCAAGGGGTGGACTGGACGAAGATGAGTTTCGAGGTGTACTCAAACTTTTAACCGGTACGGAACCGAGCAAAAAGGAGCTTCGGGGGATGATGCAGGAGTACACTCATGCAAGTGATAGTGCTCAAGGTGCACTAAGTCTTGAGAACATGCTTCTTGCACGTTGCTCATCGCCTACGTCAAATAAAGCCGCATGTCCTCCGTGGGAGGCTCTAGTCCAAGTTCGCCATGCGAATCTTGGCACAACTTATCAAGCGCCGACTTCAAGATCAACAGAGTCAACTAAGCCTGCTACTTTTGTTTCTAAGCCTATAAGTCCACCCAAAGGTTCGCCTGATGTACGCAGTGGCCGGTCTGTGTCGTCTGCGTACTCGGATTCATCACCACCTCCAAGCCCTTCACAATGCCGAGTTCCTTCCCCTGTACCATCAATTCGGTCAGCTGATCGATTTGAGAAGGCAGCGCTGTCATATGCTGGTTCAGAAGCGTCTGCTCGAAGTCCACGAGATTCGTTTGCGAGTAACAAGTTTGAAGATAATCCATCAACGTCTGTATCGCCTGCGGCATCGCCTTATCCAACTCCTGCAGCAACACCAAACCCAAAAGCTTCAATGGGGCTAACATCGCCACCAGTGATACCACCACTTGTATTTCCACCGCCAAGCCCTGATATTCAAAGAGGAGGCAGCAACTCCGCTCGTTCAACATCAGCATTATATGAAGAGGAGACGACGAGCACGCCCAGCAAAAGCTCTCTTACAAAGCAGCTATCGAATAGCCAAGCACGTGGCTTTGGGTTGTCGCTAAGCAGTTCATCCGGCTACTCTCCAAGAATATCAGAACTACTGGACAGCCCAAGATCTACAACCGGTGCTACTTTACTCCAGCGGACTGGAAACGATAAACTCAACTCTACACCACCGTCCCCAGATAAAGAGTCATATTTACTACAAGACTCTCCTCGATTTGACGATGAAGACATTTCACTAGCTTTGGGGAACAAGTACGAAGATGTAAAGACGGGGAATTACAGTACTGGGGACGACTTATTACACTCAGTACTAGATCAATGTTCCGTAAGCGAAAGAGACGACGCATTTCAAAAAGACAAAGAGTTTGCTCTCGATTTTCCTCGATCCGAGATTGACAGTAGTAGTCTCGAAGTTAACGATCGAGGTATTGCGTCAAGTCCTCGTGATAGCCTCAGTGATCATTTAAAAAATGATGCCCTGCTAGATAGCTCCCATAGAAAAGGGGCCAGCAATGACTTTTGCGCAGACCAAATCTCAGGGCTCAATACGGAGTGGGGTGATATGAAGAACGAAGGCGGGAATGAAGAGAACCCGATCATTCGAGGTGCTGATTATGAATGTGGCCCCGAGATTCCCGACAGTAACGGAGTCGACAGCGATGATGTGGAAGATGAGCTTGAAGACATTGTTGAGGCAGATGTAATGAAGAACACCAAGTCGCGAGTGGTTATGAAAATCACACACTGGGAACTGAAAAAAGGACTGAAGCTGACTGAACTTCCAACTGAACCTCCCTTCCGCAATCTCATTGCGTTGGTGCTGTCCGAAAACAAACTGCAGGATCTTTCGTTTTTTGATGAGGTAATCTGTTGAATTTGTACCGTGTTGTCGTAACCACTACGGAGCTAACTCTCGTATTGCCTGACAGTGCCGTTTTCCATGCACGCTGGTGCTAGATTTGTCACGAAACAGGTTGACCAAGATCCCCGACAAAACCCTCACCATTTTTCCAAAGCTTCAGGTGCTTGACATTGCACATAACAAACTGAAAACTATATCGGGTGTCCTAGAGTGCTACAACGTGCGTGCACTAAATGTGAGTCACAACAGCATCCGATCGGTCACCAACGTTGAACACCTGCTTCAGCTCGAAGTGTTATCTCTTTCACACAATTGTATTAGTACAGCACAATCATTGCGCCTCCTATCGCTCAACAAAACGCTCAAGCGAATTGATTTGAATGGGAACCCAATTGTTGAGGCGGATGAGCGCCAGCGGCGCAAAAACATCACGTACATTTTGAATATCGTGCCGTCGCTGACTTCCCTGGGATCGATCAAGATTGCGAGCCTCCAATCCAAAGTGAAGAAAAAGAAAGCCCCTGAAAGCACCATTCGTGGCCCTTCCTTATTTGAAGAACAGTATTTTCCCACAATGGGCAAAACCTGGGTAAAAATGGCATGCGAGTGGTTGGATCTTTATCAAGACGCAATAATGGAGTCACACTTAGAGGGTGATCGAGACGAATATGACCACCAAGACAACGACGATTCTCACGACGCTGCCACTTGCACCAAGAAGCCACTTAATCGATCACAGCAACGCCAAAGAGATGAATTGCGAAGCCGAGCAATTGCGTATAGGTCTCGGCAGAAGGCGCCTCCTTCACCTCCAAAGCCGAAAGCGTCGATCTACAGCTTTGGGCCTCCCTTACCACCTCCATCACCAAGGAAGAAGAAGCCTGTTCAGAGTGATCCAGCCGCTGTGCGTCGTCAAATGCGTCGATCGAGTGAGCTGAGTGCACCTAAGCATCCACCAGTAGATACAAATCTCCTAAAGCTAGAAAGCAAACGGAAGTCGAGGGGTACATTTGATCTCAATATGAGCGTAGCGGAAAAGCTCCAACTCGCGAAGGAGCAAGCGGAGCGTCGATCTTCCGTAGCGGCATCGAAGCGCTCTACTTCGCAAATTAAGAGTGCAGTCCCAGCGATAACTGTCGAGACAAGCACCAATCAAGAGACCAAGCCAGAGAGTCCCCGCAATTTTTCTCCGACTAAAGAAGTTGTGGCTTTCAGAATTGAGCCACTAAGTTCAATTCGGCGACAGGAAGTACTTGAATTTCGTGTCGAGCCTTCTCGAACTGAGTCTACAGCAACGTCTCCCCCCAAGATGCTTGGCTGTCGTGATAAGCAATCAAGTGCAAGCCCTAAACGGTCTTCCGCTGCAGCGAAAGGAGATCCTTTTCTACGCTCGTTGGCTGTTGGCGACTTCTTGAACCATGCAACAGAGGAGCTCTCAACGGCTCTTACAGCCTTGAATGTGTTGCTGTCGATGAGCGACAAGGATACAAGTGATCCCAACAAACTAAACGACTACCGTGCAAGCCTTGATGCACTTGACATTCTCAATGAGCAGGAGAGCCACATACTGTACGAGAAAACAAGAGCGTTTGGGAGTCACAGTCAGGAAACGGAGTGTACTGAGGCATTTGAGCGACTGGGGCTAATAAAGCGGTGCATGCGTCAGTTGCTCGAGAAGCTGCACGACCACGTTCCGGGATCAGCTGTCATTAGAGCTTTTTGCCGGTCGATGCGATCAACAGAGCTGCGAACTGTTTTAGCAGACTGCAGTGAGTTTTCCTTGGACACGTCTGAGCGGCAACACCAGAATACACAGTCGCCTATGAAACTCGAGGAACAATCTGGGGAGAATGTTAATTCTTACGGTGATAGCTCAAACAAATCCACCGATACCCGCGACACTTACTCGAGTCCAGTTACCGTGAATGCGCGTCTATTTGGTGCTGTGGATCCACCACATAGTAGTAAAGAGGTGGACCTCGAAAGCAATCCTATCCCTCAACCGAAAGAAGCGACAACAGCGACGCAATCAGAGTCAGATAGGCATGATCGCTTCACTGTGGATTCTACTAGTATTGACGGCGTAGACAACAACGAAGAAGCGGATGCAGACGTTGATCTCGACTTCCTTGACCAGAGTGATTCGGTGTTTAACACCGATATTGACAGTAATCGTGAATCTATACCCACGGTGCAAGATCCACTTCGCACAGAGATGGAGCTAGAGTTACCGACGTCTCTTGGGGACGCTGCTTCTACCTTTGAAGCAGCTTTACTGCAGCCGTCAGATCTTGTTGATATTTCAGCTATGTCGATCAATAATGAATTCGATGGGGAGACAAAACTGAGTCCAGATGACAATTCAGTGACAGCGAGCTCCAGCAACTCAGAGATGGGTGCCAACAACACCCACGCGGGCCGTGAGTTCACCCAGATCAACGCCGAGGCAGACTCCATACTCGATGTCAATGCTTCTTTCATCGACCATGAGTCTTCTTTTATGAACGAATCTGCTGATGACTGGCTCGGTGAAGCAGTGCCAGCTGATCTTGAAGCTGTGGAGCCAAATCTGTTGCTAGTAGCTGAGAGCTCTGCGATTGGCCAGGATGCAAGGGAGAATGCTACAGAGCAGAGTGAAATTAATGAATACGAGGAGTCTATTGTTCTCGCTCCTACTGAAGAGCTCAACGGAGTGGCGGTAGAAAATCAAGTCGACTTCGAATCTCTCGTTGAACACACAACGGAGACTAGTGATTTTGAAGCTGAGAGCAATCCTACCGATATTTGCACAGAGCCTACTTATGTTTCCCAAGCCTACGAAGAGACTGTTGCATATGGTGAGTCTGTTGAAGCCCAAGTCACTGAGGATTTCCATGGTTATGAAGTGTCGATTGAGGATGAGGCACACGAAGAGTTTACAGAGAGTCAAACAATCGAAGAGACGGCAGAATTCCAGAGGTATGACGAAGTGCAGAACGAGGAGTCACCTAGTGAGTATCAAGAAGGAGAATCAATATATGAACAGGTGAGTGAAGCTGTCACAGACTTCTTTGACGCGGCAGCCACCGAAAACAACGAGCTTGGATCTGGAGAAGATGCTGACGATGAAGAAGCCGAGATATTCGGAGATTGGGAGAAGGGATTTGATCCGAACACTAATCACTACTTCTGGTTCAACCATGCCACTGGAGAGAGCTCGTGGGAGCCTCCCGAGGGCTGGCCGTACGAGGTAGATGAACCGTTCGAGGCCGAAAGCGAGTACACAACTGAAGAAGATGGTACTGGCCTTGAATCAACTGAAGGAGAGCCAGTAGATCAGGCCTATGAAGCCGAACTCGGAGACGCAGAGGTCGCGTACGAAGCTACGGAAAGCCATGAGGCCGCTGAGTCAGCAGACGATCCAGTTGCGGCAAGAGCGTCCGAGTTCGAGCCTAGTCGGGCGTCCGAGTTCGAGTTTGACGACAGCGATCTCCCTTCATTCTAAGGCGTGCTGATAATACACTGCGTACTGTGGATAAATTCGCGAGTCGACTGACTGAATGCTAGGATAACCTGGAGCTAGGCAGCGGCGGGCGACCGAGCGCTTCGAGCTGGCGCCGCTCGTTTTGCACTGCAAGCGCGTGGCGTTCCGCACCAGAAACTTTGCGTCGAGACCCAGACATGCACTTCTCAAGATGCGCCGTGTATCGCGAGGCGTGCACCTGGCGCGCGCAGCGGCAGCAGCTGACCGAGAGGCTGTGCTCGCTCGCTGGTACATTCGGCCGCTCAGTTGGCGTCTCTGCTGGTGATCAGGCGTGCACACATCAACTCGACATTCAAAAACAAAAAAAAACAAAAAACACAACATCAGAGCGTCAAACCTCTGCGAGCGGGGATCGGCTCGACCTCGTGCAGCTCCTCGAGGCTCATGCCGACCGTCGAGATCTGCTGGTGGATCTTTCGGCGATAGCGAGGCGTCCAGAGCGAGTTAGAGAGCGAGCGCTGGCTCATCTCACAGCCGAAAGAGTGCACATCCGCGTCGTGGCGCACCTCGAAGCACAGGTCGAGCGCGATGTCGTCCAGCAGGAAGCTCAGCACGCGCTCCTCGACACTCATGCCCGCCCGTCCTTTCTCGAAAATGTCATGCAAGGGCAACCAAACTGCATGTTCGTGTGGCCCACACCCTTATCAAGTAGGGGAACTTCGTCGAGGACAGGTCAGAAAAAGCAACGGAGGAGGCGAGCGGACGAGCGGCGGGATGATCGAAGTGGTGCTGAACGACCGCCTGGGCAAGAAGATCCGCGTCAAGTGCAACGAGGACGACACGGTGGGCGACCTGAAGAAGCTCGTGGCGGCGCAGGTGGGCACTCGGCCCGAGAAGATCCGCATCCAGAAGTGGTACACCATCTACAAGGACCACATCACGCTCGAGGACTACGAGATCCACGACGGCATGGGGCTCGAGCTCTACTATACCTAGACGTCTCTCGCGCTCCGGTCGGTCGGTCGGTCGTCGTTTGTTTGCTGCCTCGAGCAGGCTCGCATCGTATTGCAATCCACATAGCGCGTTGTGTACCATACCGCAGTCGTTGTTGCTGGCGTCGATATTTTCGGGTTGAGCTTGCTGTTTCTTCTGCTGCTGGGCCTCCGAGTCGGTCACTAGACGCCGCTCCATCAGCCGGCGCTCGATGGAGAATGCACGGCGCAACAACTCGTGGAGAAGGATGCCGGAACTGAGGTGATATGCGTCGAGAATCAGGGCGCCGGAAGCATGACGAAGTAACCCGCGCCGCTGTCATCTCGCGTACCTACAAATGCGATATCCGGCCGGCTGTCGGGTTGTCGCCCATTTCGTCCAATCACCTGTTGCGTTTCGCATATTGCGCGCGATTACAGCCAATCGCCCCGCGTGGCCTGCCCGTACCGCGCTGTACCCTCGGGGCACCCCCTTGGGCTGCAGCCGGGTCACTATCATCGGGAAAGCCTTCGGCCGTGCGCATGCTTAGCGGCCTAAGGGCGCCGCTGTACGTGCCGCCCGGCGAGTTCCGACGCCCCAGCGCTTCGCCCAGGTGCGTGCGCGTGTCCTCCACGTACCCGCGCGCCGTCTGGCTGCGGTTACGCTCGCTGTAGCCGCGCTCTGACCGCTCGTGGCGCCTCGACGTGCGGCCGTCGTGCGGTCGCGACGGGATCTTGCAGAGTGCCGCGGTCTTTGGCGCTTGGGCTCAACGCGGCCGCCATGATGGACACGCCCACCAAGAACCACACGTTCGTGCGCACGGTCAAGGCGCAGGACCTGTACTTCAGCCAGGTCGACGGCGTGCTGCACGACATCAAGACCAAGAACTCGCCCTCGTGGGCCATACTGGCGTTTGCGGTGCGAGCTTTTGTGCGGAGCGGCGACCTACTCAAGGTGGTTCTAACCGCGGTGGTGGACGCTGCAGGATCCGAGAGAGAAGCGCAACGCGCTCAAGGTGATCGCGTCGGGTAACGGCTCCATTTCGGATCGCTCGCAGTGGCCCTCGGAGCTCTTTTCGCCCACGGCGCTCTGCTACGGACTCACGAGCGTCGACACCTACAATGAGGAATCAGCGCCGTCCAACGTGCTCTCGTTTTGCTGGAAGGGCCGCAACATTCCCATCTATCTGCGCACCAAGTACGCCGAGTTCAATCATGTCATTCGGGTGCGTAGAGCGTTCGTTAGCACCTGTTGCGAGAACGCTTTGCTAACATTCTTTTCATGCACTCGCTAGAAACATCTAGGTGCAGTCGCGCATGTTACGCTGACTAGCCCGGACGAGCTCGTGTAAGTTGCACTTGGTGGACGCATCGACACGGCAAGCTGAAGAGTCGTCAGGTCGGGCTCACGGTCATTTCCATTGTCGAATGCTTGCAGGGACGGCACGATTTTTCTGCAGACTCCGCGTCGGCGTCCGCGCAGCTCGTCGCGGCGGCTCATTACCAACGAGATCGAGTTTGCGCCGGAGGTCACTGAGACCGTGCGGGACGTGCGATCCGACTCATCACCATTCAACTGGGTTGTGTGCGGTTACGATAACTCGGACGTCGCCACGCAGCGCATGGTGGTCGTTGAGAAGGGAATGGTAAGGCGTGTTGATGCAGAGATAGTGCCAACTGGTGTGGCAAGACTGACTTTGAAAATGATTCAGAATGGATTGTACGCTCTGAAGGGGATCGGAGGGATCAATTCGGCGTTGAAAGATGGATGCACCATGTACATTTATTTGCGGGTAGATGTACCGCTACATCGTGGGACGGACCGAATTGTGTCCAAGTACGTGCTGGTCACCTGGCAAGGCGATGAGACCGAGACGAATGGTTTCACGTCGGATGATGAGGTGGATATGTGGTTTGGGTCTTCATCCGGTGATTCAACGCCGCGAGAGGTGCTGAGCTCATCAAGCTCAAAGCTTCAACGAGCGATCACTGCGCACGTGCATGGAAGCGACATTTACCGGGTCTTCCCGCATCATGTGCGTGGCATTTACGAACAACTTATGCAACGAAGTGTACTAACTTTGAAACTAATTGGTGTGTAGGTCCACTTCTTTGCTAGCAGCCTGTCGGAAATCTCTGAAGAATCCATCAGAGATCGTGTTCGGCGTGCTGTCGATAATGACTGCATGCTACTCCGAGTGGTATGTTTGCACTAAACATCAGAATTTGTGGAGGTCAGAACGCTCACACTCACTTTTTGTTAATAGGTTTGCATTCAAGCTTCAGGCGATGCGCAGCCTGCAGTTTGTTTGGAGGTCCCTTTCGATGCCACGGTTGCCGTGCTGCGGAAGGAGATCACCTCGCATATTGGTATTCCTGAAGCCCGCCAGCGAATCGTGTGGATTCGGCAGATGGAACAGTTTGAGAAGGGTGTGTTGTCTCTTTCTCTTTCATCCTTCGCTTTGTTCAATCTGGTGCTGACCACTGCATGCGACAGATACCCAGCAGTTGGCGACCGCAGTCATGCTGGAGGACGACGCGGCTGGTATCAGGAAAGATATCGGCCTTGCGCACGGTGACAAGATTCATGTTGATGATACGGACAATGGCGAAAATTCTGTGTTGGCAAAGCTTTACGAGCAGGTAAAGCTGATTTTTCGGATGTATTGGTTTGTTGGATCCAGAATCTAACTTTCGCTTCAACAATGTACTGTTATTCAGATCAACTCCGGATCAGCAGTTGTCAGTCTGTCGGCCGAGCGAAGACACGAGGTTCAGCGTGGTGTGGAGGCACGCGAAGCTGAATTGGCGAAAATCTTGTCGGTCACGAACTATCTGATTCAGCGAAAGGCATCTCGAGACTTTACTTCCGCTCCTCCTCGGCTCGCTGGAGTTGCAGAGGCCGCGGTGGAGCATGCGAAGCAGCGCGAGGCAAGCACATCTGCTCCGAATACACCACGAGTCGTGCATCGAACCGACTCGGCGCGATCAATAAGCCTAACAATCACGGACGAGTTGGCTCAAGAAGACGTGTCGACACTGGAGGAGCAGGCGCGAGTACTGGAGTCGCAGAACGAATACTTGGAAATCCCCTACGAAAGTATTCATATTCTCGGCGGAAAAGAAAACGAGTTGGGATGCGGCAAGGCTGCGACTGTGTACCGCGGTCTCTGGATGCACCGGAATGGTGCCGCAGAGGTTGCTGTCAAGTCATTCCGCTACGTTCGCCTGACAGACAAGATCCTGACTGACTACACTGGGGAGGTCGCGTTGCTGCGGAAACTCAAGCACCCGAATATTGTTTTATTTATCGGCGCCTGTACCAACCCGAAACTAATGATCCTAACCGAGTACTGCTCTCGCAAGAGGTGTGTGCATATTTGACGGAAGCGCGTTCATTATCGGTCTGACTGACCTTGTGCTCCACTTCTCAGTTTGTACGAAGTTATCCACAGCAACAACTTTGAAACCATCCCTTGGAAGGTACGAACTTCAAATATGTCATGCACTCTGCAGGCTCCAATAAATCTAACAATTCGGTTTTGTCTGTTCAGTTCAAGATCCGGATGATGCTGGATGCTGCACGAGGAATCCAGTACCTCCACTCGAAGCGCATTATTCACCGCGACATCAAGGTAGCCCCAGACAAATTGTTCCCCAATGTTGACGATTCGCCTTCTCACCCCATGCTTTGCTTGTTTATACAGTCGCACAATTTCCTCGTTGACGATGACTGGCGAGTAAAGGTCGCAGATTTTGGCATCAGCAAGGTGCTTGACTCAGACACGGCTTTCACGCAGTGCGGGACAACGGGGTGGTATGTCTCATGACGTTTGCTTGTTGCAACAACTTTTGTTTCAGACTCGACACTGACTTTCGGTGCTTTCCTCAGGGTTGCTCCCGAGGTGTTGCTCGACGAGGACCTAGGCTACACATTCAAGGCCGACAACTGGAGCTTCGCGATTGTCATGTGGGAGATGATTGCCGATGGTTTGCAGAACCCTTTTATCGGCATGGCGCCTATCAAGTTCTACAATCAGACCATTAATCGAGGCATCCGACCACCGATCCCCGAAACCGCCGACGTGGAGTATGTGCAGCTCATGAAGGACTGCTGGAACTCGACACCGGAGGAGCGACCGGCCTTTACGGAGATCGTGCCTCGTCTCGAAGCGTTGCTGCTCGCGCTCGGAGCTAGCATCGACCTACCGCCTACCTTCCAGGGCGGATACCACCAAGACGTGACAGCAACGCCGTGAGCTAGAGCTGCCCGTCGTACAACTACCTACCAGTAATTCCACTTCAATCCCTCAAACCGCTCTGATTGGTTGTTAGAACGCTTGCCTCCCGTAATAAAACAACCGACGGTCGGTTGAAGCGAGATGGCGGCTCTAGTGATCGAGCTCCTGGCTCTGCTAGGTATCGTGTGTCTGCTGCACGATCTCGTCGTCCACCTACTCCCATCTGTGGTGGACCTGGTGACGGTCGACGTGCCGCGCGAGTGGCGTCGATGGCAGCGCCATCGCGCTCAACAGAGAGTGTTGGACAGGCTGCAGGCTCGAGTCGACACTCTCACGCTGCGCCTTCGCTCGAGTCGGCGACCGAAACATGCGGAGGGCGGGAGAAGGCGCTCGAGAAGCCTCCAGGTCGATGATTCGGAGCCCAAGCAGGTGCAACGCAACAGACATGAACGCAAGCGCGACCAGCAGCCGACTGAGTTTGCAACAGCGCCATCAGCCTTGGAGCTAAAGCCCACAAGCCACGCAGAGCCAAGACGTCGCCGGCGCCTCGCGATCGACTCGACCCCCAAGAAACCGCGGACGGCAAGCGAGCGTGATGCAGCGTAAGCTCTCCACCGTAGCTGTGCGAGCCTCAGAGTGCGATTTGACTGGTCGAAAACGCTCGCGAGGGCTCCTGATGGAGCCTATACTCGTGCTCGTGTGTGGACTTCCTGGCGCCGGCAAGTCGTCGTTAGTGGCGAGGCTCGTAGCGAACGACGAGCGCGGAGATCTTTTGTACCAGAGTGTCGTGTTCGATGACCTCTTTCGAGAGTGGAGAGGGGGAGACGAAGCCACAGAGTTCGATCCGGAGGTGTGGAAGGCGTGTCAAGCCGGGATGATTGAGCGCATTCGCTGCTACCTAGCTCAGAAAGGAGACGCCAGTGACGGCAAACGGTCGGTTCTTCTTGTTGACGATAACTTCCCTTACCGAAGTCAGCGGAAGCGCTACGCTCAGCTCGCGACTGAAGGTAAGATGACAGAATATTTCTCTAACGGAGGCGAGCTGCCAAACATGCTAACAAGAATGTTTCGGCAGCTGGCGCTGGATTTGGCATTCTGCATTTGAATACACCGGTAGACGTTTGTCGAGAGCGCAACGCCAGTCGCCGCGATATCACGGATTGCACTCGAGGAGAATATGTACCGGCAGACGTATTTGAGCGGATGGTTACAAATTTCGAACCACCCGATCCAAGTCGTGCGTCATGGGAGACAAACACTTACACTCTGTCAGAGAGTAGACTACCTCAGAATGATCAAACGGTCAATCAAGCTGTCCAAGTTGCTTTTGAAGATCTGACGAAAAGAGCGCCTTTGTTGTTGAAGACCCAGCGTGAGGAGCGTGCACGAATCCAGCAACTAAACGAGCAAAAGGTAAACCATTCAATTT
Source organism: Phytopythium helicoides (assembly GCA_024867545.1). Classification (NCBI taxonomy): domain Eukaryota; phylum Oomycota; class Peronosporomycetes; order Pythiales; family Pythiaceae; genus Phytopythium; species Phytopythium helicoides. The sequence continues at coordinate 263,998 of JANFNE010000011.1, read as the reverse complement.
TTCTCGTGTATTTCAAATGTCTGTTATCTGATGGTTTTGGTGGTGATTGTGCATTGCAGCGCCACGATAAAGCAAGGGCATTCACTGATGTTATTCATCTCGTCGACCTTGAGCTACGAAAGTGGATCTCGAACGAGTTGAAAGCCGTGAGCACCGCTCGTTCGAAGCAAGAAGCTGCCAAGCGCCTGAATGCGTACCGCAAGCTAGTTCTAAGCGAGCTCAAGACGTTTCAGGCGTCTTCTCGCATCGTTGAAGGCAGTGACAAGAGTCCTACATGTGACTCCAATGGCACTGCAAGCGGCGCCACTAACGACCACCTGAAACGGCTACTTCAACACGTTGCACATTCAGCACAACTGCTCGGCAGCACTGGCGACGAGTCGGTTCAGAGTCAAGTTGGCCAGGTCGTTGCGCTCCTCCGTTCTGAGTACGTCAACCACATGCCCCAAATCTAAATTAGCAATGGAGATGCAAGGTGAAACCATCGGTGAGCTGCGTGGTTCTGAAGGTGGCGTGCATCATCCCATCCGTTTCGTTCGCGTTGGGTGCAACTGGTTTCCCCTCCGATCTTCCTGCATGTCTTGGAATGGATCGGTTCCGAAACGAGCTCGAGAAGGCATGTGACAGCTTCTGCGAGCCTGGTATCATAAGCATCATCTCGCGATCTGCGAGCTACTCCCCACTTCCAGCGATACTGGTGCCTTCATCTCGCAAGAGGCAGCCAAGTTCTCTGATCTTCGCTTCCTTGCTTGATCAACATGGCGGATTTCAATGGAGTACCACACGTCCGGATGGAAGAGGAAGAAGACCTCGACAATGTGGAGAGACTAGGAGAAGGTGATCACGCCATTCAAATGGGCGATATGGCCACCGACTCTACCATTCGAACGCCCCCATCTGAGCGCTCAGGTGCACCACCACCTTTGAGCATTTTAATGGGCAACTCACCACACATCACAGCCGTTGTCACACCCCACGTTCGTCGGATAAATGGGCCGAGTGTTCGAGGCAAGCGCTCGAAGATCCTGACTGTTCTCATGTCCGCCCTGGCTCTTGTTGGTGTCAGCGTTGCGTGCACCCGGATGTATTATGTCAACTCAAGCCCCGGGAAGACTACTTCTGTTGAAGCAAGCAGCTTTGAAGGAGGTAGAGCGTACGGCGGAACTGGATCAGATGGAGCAGTTGCGTCATCGACAACGCTTGATATCAGCGAGCTCGACTTGGATTCGTCTGATACCGAAAGTAGTGGACCCGACTTTCTGAAGCTTCAGCAACGCATTGATGGTGGCTCTTCCGTCTTCGAGCTGAGCAAGACGGTGTGGAACGCATCATTCGTTGTCTATCCTACAGTTGCTCGACACTCAGCACCGCAAGTGGTTGGCCTTGAGAGAGGTTCGATTTTGCTGGAGACATCCGACAACGTCTTCCACTTTGAACTCCCGAGTGACGGCAGTAACTTCCTCGTACTTGTCCAAGACTATCTTTATGGACAGCTCGGTGAAGCATCTGATGAGTTGCGCACCATGTTTGAGGATAGCCAGTGGCCAGGGCACGTGGCGAAAGTTCCTATCTACATGGAGACTGATGAATCCTACTTTATCCCGTCGGATCCATTCTTCAGCAATGGATTCTATGTCTCATCAATCTTAGCCCTTGCGTCGGACTACACTCCGATCGCAAGCGCTTCGGCGAGTTACCCTCGCAACTCCATGTTCCAAGTTGAGTACGAAACCACAATGTTCGGCGTGATTCTGGTGAATTATGCGATTGGACTTCTTCCTGAGCAAATTATGCCCCAGCGTGTGGCCGATGATCGTGTTGGCTTCTTTAGTATTCAATACACACGCTATGGTATGGCGGAGACGGACAAAGCTAGCGGCAACAACGAAGGGTTCCACAACTACAACCCTCGCGTGAAGATTGTGAAGAGACGTCGCCTTGAGGTTGATTCTGCGACTGGAACGGTCAAGGAGCCAATCAAGTACTATATCGATCCGTCAGTCCCCGAGCGTTGGAGAGCGGCATTTGCAGCTGGTGTGAATGCCTGGCAGCCAGCATTCGAGAACCTTGGCTTCGTCGACGCCATCAAAGCTGTTTTGCCTGGCGATGCCGACTGGCCAGAGGACTACAGGCTTGGAGACTTGAGATACAACAGTATCTCGGTTATGATTTCGGGATCCACTTACGCGCTGGGTCCACATGTGCACGACCCTCGCTCCGGCGAGATTCTCCACAGCGACATCATATTTGAGTACGGGTTTTTCAACGCGGCGATGTCGGACTTTGATGTGTTTTCGCCAGTCAACCCGCCGCCCGAGCAGGGCCCTCAGCGTAAAACTCATTATGCTCGGGATGGTGCTGCAGCCAGCGATGACATCGTTAAAGACCGAGTCACTTCGCAGCGAGCATCGACACCGAAACCATTGCGGAGTTCTCCCGGACAGCATTTCCAGTGTGGATATGCACACGACGACTCACATGAAATTGACCGATTCAAGATCGGAATGTTACTCCTCTCTGGAAACTCTGCTGGCTACGTCCCAGAGTCGATTGTTGCAGACCACTTCACCGATGTCGTCATGCACGAAGTTGGCCACACGCTGGGTCTTCGTCACAACTTTGCGGCATCAACAGCGTACACACGCGAACAGCTCAACGATGCAGCATTCGTCAAGAAGAACGGTGTGACATCATCCGTTATGGACTACACTCCTGCCAACATTTACTCGGACCTGTCAGCCACAGATGTCGCGACGCACGAATTTTTCACGACGGCAATCGGTTCTTATGACTATGCAGCTATTGCGTACGGCTACTCCGTGGTTCCCGATGAGATTCCCGGTGAAAAGAGTGCAGGGCTTTCAGCGCTTGCTCAGGCGGCGCCACTGTTCCTTACCGACGAATCTGTGGACATGATGCTGAATCCATACAGCCAGCGGTACGATCTGTCAGCAGACCCAATTGACTACGCCGAGGACCACCTGGTATTCGTCGAGCAAACTCGCAACTCGACGTGGGTCCTCGACAAGATCCCGGACGACGCTCCGGCATACGTCCTGTGGCGTCGTGAGAGCATGTTGCTTAGATCAGTCAATCGGTCGGTCGCGATTGTCGGCCCGATGCTGGGCGGCGCCAACGTGACCCACGCTCACCACAAAGCCGGTGAGGCGCCATACAAGGCCCCATACTTGCCCCGCGAGACGCAGCTTCGAGCTCTCAATGTCCTCGCCCGCGTGATCCAGTCGGATGGCGAGAACAACGCGCTGTTCCCCCCGCCAAGCGCGTATCCGCAGTTCATCGAGGAGGAGGGCTACGAGGACTGCACTGAGCCCAACATGGACTTCAGCTGCCTGGGAAGGGGCCTGGTAGACTTCGACGCTGTCATCATGGAGATCCGCAAGGGCGCCGTGCTGGCCGCGCTCTTCCCGGCGCTGCACCGCATCGTGGCGCAGGATAACGCGAGCCCTCTGTCCGTGGCGGACGTGCTGCTGGCGGTGGAGACCGCGGCCATGGGCAGCGACCAGACCAAAGCGCGCAACCAAGCACTGCTCAGCTACTTCCACAACCTGCTGCAGATCCTCGAGGACTCGCCGGAGACCGACCCGCGCATCAAGAGCGCCATCTCGGCCATGTACCCGCAGATCACGCCGGCGCCAGTGGTGCGCAGCAAGGCGCTGCGGCGGATTGGCTAAAAGTCTAGATATACGTCTCTTTGATTGGTTGGAATGCACATTGGAAAGCGCCGATTGGCTCGTTTTGTTGAGGTGGTTGATCAAACCACAGCACTCTCGCATCCATCACTAAGCGAGGAGCTACGATGGCGGCGCTGCTCCGTCTCGGCCGCTCCAGCGCGGCGCTCGCCAAGGCCAGAGGCTCACGGCTCACGTCATGGCGCTCGTGCAGCTCCTCAGTGGCTGGTGACGTGGCTAAGAGCGTGCGCGTGCGCTACGCGCCGAGTCCCACGGGCTTCTTGCACCTCGGCGGGTTGCGGACGGCGCTGTTCAACTATCTGTTCGCCAAGAGCGTCGGCGGGGAGTTCATCCTGCGTATTGAGGACACGGACAAGGTCAGAGAGGAACGGAGGGGATGGAGGAGGAGGAGGAGACAGCTGACAGTGGCGCTGATGTTCGCACAGACACGGCAGGTCGAGGGATCGCTCGAGGCGCTCATGAATGCGCTCACGTGGTGCGGAGTCCATGAGGACGAAGGTTCGAGCTTGCTGTGAGGAGTGGCCATCTGAGCGTTTAGTTACATTTTATATGCGCAGGACCGAATGTCGGAGGACCATACGGACCTTACATTCAGTCGCAGCGGCTTCCGATCTACCGAGAGCACGCTGAGCGACTGGTTGAGGTGAGTTCCAAGCTGATTGCAATCTACCCGACGTAGACGATTCATTGTTTGCTTGCAAAAAGTGTGGTCACGCGTATCGGTGCTTCTGTACGCCCGAGCGCCTGCAGAATCTGCGCGCATCCCAGACTCGCCACGGCGAGCCTACGATGTACGACCGAGCCTGCCTCGGACTCGACGAGAAGGAAGTGGCTGAGCGTGTCGCACGTGGCGATCCGCACACTATCCGTCTGAAGATTCCGGAAGGCAAGACTGTGGTCAAGGATTTACTGCGTGGATACGTTCAGTTTGAGCATGCGGGAATCGATGATCAAGTGCTGATGAAGAGTGACGGGTATCCGACTTACCACCTAGCAAACGTGGTGGACGATCATGCAATGAAGATTACGCATGTGATCCGTGGCGAAGAGTGGCTACCGTCAACTCCCAAACACGTGATCCTTTATAAGGCCCTTGGCTTTGAGGCTCCAACCGTATGTGCTTTTGCAATTCACTCTCCGCATCCAACTCATGCTGATCGAATATCTTCGCCTTGTTCCAGTTTGCGCACCTCGGATTGCTGCTAAACGAAGATCGCTCTAAGCTCTCAAAGCGTCAAGGCGATGTCGCCGTCGAAGACTTCCGGGTTCGTGATTGTTGGTCTTCGAAGCGATTGGTAGAATGCACCCGGTAACCATAATTTGCTGGTCAAACAGGATAAGGGTTTTCTGCCAAGCGGTCTCGTCAACTTTGTTGCTTTGCTGGGATGGAACCCGGCTGGTGGCAACAATCAGGAGATTTTCCAACTCAACGAGCTCGAGCAGAATGTAAGTTTGTTGGTTGCGCTGGGGGTAAGGACATTCCGACTTATGAAAACGTTCAGTTCTCGATCGAGAACGTCAACAAGGCAGGTTCCGTCGTCAACGTAGAGCGCCTACGCTGGATCAACTCGCGTCATGTGCGCGCGCTGTTTGCCCCAGAAAGCGCAACAGATGACCACAAGAACTCCTTTGTTCGAAACACACTGCCCTTCATCTCCGACGCACTAACTGCTGCAAAGTTGCCATCAAGTACCGACGAACTGATCGCTCAGTTCGGTGTCGACTACATTTGGAACGCTATGGACTTGATGAAGGTACGAACGAAAGAATCCCGAGATGTCGAGTGTCTGCTGCTAACACCACACGGTCGTACGTACAGGAGCGCGTGAGTGCCCTTCCAGAATTCGGCCCGCTGTGTGTACCATTCTTCACGACGCCCAACTTTGATGGCGAACAAGCTGTGGCTATGCGTGAAAAGTACATCGACGCCTCAACTGGTACGCAACGACGTGGAATTGTGAATGTGGAGATATCCTGATGGATGTCATATCTGTTCAGCTGAGATCGTCCAGGATGTCAGTGAAAAGCTGCGCGAGCTTTCTGGTGAAGAGTTTTCTCCGGTAAGCAGGAGGTTTATTCCGACCAGTGTACACCCGTATCCGCTAATATTACTGGTTGCCACCAATGCAGGACACTATCACGAAGAGTATCAAGGAGGTGGCAAAGCAGCGGAAGCTCGGCTTGAAGAAGTACGTTGGTCTTGGCGAGTCAAACTACAATATTGGCGTTGCTAACAGAGTGTGGTCAGGGTGCTGATGCCGATTCGCTACTACTTGACCGGAATGGAAGTAGGTGCTGGTCTCGGCGACACAATCCAGCTGCTTGGCAAGGAGACTGTGCTCCGCCGCCTGAGCAAGGGGTCGAGTCCATAGATGTCTTCGACTTGGAGAGTACGCATGTGCTCCACAACCACAATAGAGGATTCACAAAAATGGTCTTCAGATCATTACAAAACGAGCTGCAAGCATGAGTTTGTTGATCACCGATGCTGGATGGGTGATTCGTTGGCTATTTCGTACAGTACACGCTACATGCTGAATTGCAGAGCTCAATGATCAAGAGACGTGCCTTAGTTGTTCTTCTTCTTGCGCGACGCAAACGGCTGGCGCACAACAATATTCGCCTTCGTCGCCTGGTGCTTTCGGGTCTTGGTCTTCTTGGTGATCTTCGTCAGCTGCGCCTTCTTGGCTGCAAGCTTGCCAGGTAGGATAGGCTTCGTAGCCTGTCGCCGCCTCTCGGTCTTGAAAACGTTTGCCCTCTTGCCCTTGCCACCAGCGATGGTGATTTTAAGCTTGGTATTGCTCCTACCGGCGCGCACCACCGACCGCTGCAATGTGGCTGACTTGGAACTTGATGTCTGAGCTGCCTTCTTGGCCTTTGGTAGCTGCTTCTTTTGCTGTTGGGCTGCAACCTTAAAACCCGCCTTGTTCTTGCTGTTGCGTACCACTCGCTGAGCCGCCAGCGCCGCTCTCGTTTTCTTGACACTAGCGCGCTGCTGTCCTCCATCGCGTTTAGCCTTCATCTTCTGCCGCATCATGGCCGTGACTTTCTCGATGCTCGTCTTCTTGGTAGCAGTCTTGGCCTTGGCACCTTTGACGTTCTTCTTCGCAGCCTTACCGGCGGTCGCAGGAGCAGCCTGGAGCCCTCGGTTCTTGTTGACAAGAGCACTGCGCTTGGCCGACTGTTGCGCCTTGACCTCCGCCTTCTTCTGCGCTTTCACCTCGCTGTTTGGCTTCTTCTGCTCGCCCTTGGGCTTCTTGTCGCTCTTCTTGGCCTTCTTCTTCTCGCCCTTGGTCTTCTGCTCCGCGGTGAGCTGCTTGGCGTCGCGCTTCTTGGCCTTCTCCTCCTTGCGTCGCTCCTTGATGAGCGCATCCAGCGACAGGTCGAGTCGGCCCTCGAGCTCCACGCCGCGCGGACTCTCCATGGCCGCGAAAGCCGCGGCGGCGCTGGGCACTTGCACGACGGTCGCCATTGCTGCTGCTGGGGGCTGGGGACCTTGTCGGGGGCTGGGAAACTTGGGAACTGACCGACTGACGACGTGGATCCAGCACCAGCGGGCGGCAGTTCCGCGCGCCTTCGGCCGACGCCCATGGACGGCCAACCAGCCACGCCCCGCGATCCTTCCGCGGACTTCATCATGCCGAGTAGCCAGAAAAAAAAAAAAATCGAAGGATCGCGGGGTGATTGCTCATTTCTAGCCAATCAGAATGATTACGAGACCATTTGTGAGCCAATCATCGGGCTTGAAAAGACCGAAAGATCTCGCAAGCAGTCTGCAAGTGATGGTCGTGCCCGTCCGTTACACGAGGTATCGTGGCACTGTGACTGGTTGAAGTAGCTGCTCTAGATGTGTACCTGCTGACTGACGTGGCATGAGCCCGCCACGTAGGTGGTTCGCCGAGAAGCTTGGGCCCCGTTGCGATGGCCTAGGTTCGGAAGTCCCTGGTGTAGAATTGTTTCTCGGGTGCAAGGAAATCCTCGTTCTCAAGTTCACATGGGAGTCTCGTGTTTCGAGTTCGCAAGGACTTGCCGAGCCAGGCGTCGAGGAACCCAGCAATAAACCACCACTCACCATCGGTTCGACGTCTTAGTATTGAGGCCATTTATTACACTCATTGCCGATGTGTAAAAACTTGCCCATGCCATGCAGACGCATGCCGTCCGTCATGGTCTGACCGACGTCTTCGAGTCAGCGAGTTAGCTTCGCCCTGGTTGGTAGGCTTGATTCGTTCCATCATTGAGCAAGACAGATTGCAGCTGCCGCACTTGTAGTCATAGCCAAAAGGAGGGGGTTTCTACTCGGCAGTGGCCGTGTGCAGCCGAATGAGGAAGATGCTCGTACTGTACCAGAAAGACTTACAGTCGACAAGGGACAGAGAGTGGTTTGCACTCGATCCTGGCAGGTTTGAGAATCGAGCAGCTCTCCTTTCTGCATTCAAGATCAACGATGTGGAGCTGTGCGAGGTGAAGAAAGGCAGTGATGGCACGTCTTTAACAGTATTTAGTCTCTAGTATGAAACGATTTTGGATCACTGCCTCGCAACACGCCAGTGTATGATACGGATTTGAGCGTGCATGTTGACAATCCGATGGAGGTTGAACATGAAAACCGGCTGAACGCAAAACCCTTCTCCAAATTGCCAGCAAGATGTGTCCACCAAATATCCTCATGGCTGGCCATCTGACCCGTCAAGGAACTCGAGTCCCGTTGCAGTAGCCTCGATGCCCCACTGCTCCCGGACGTGCTCATCGTTCCAGAATTTCGTCAGGTGGCGTTGGCCCGAGTCGCACAGGATGGTCACAAGAGTGTGGCCAGGGCCAAGCTTGCGCGCTGCACGGACAGCCGCCACGCAATTGAGCGCACTCGAGCTACCGACAAAGATGCCCTCCTCGCGAAGCAGGAATCGAGACATTTCGACAATCTCCTTGTCAGTCACGTGGAAGGCGTCATCAATACACGCGCGCGTATAGTTCTCCGTGATGCGGTCGATCCCAACACCTTCTGCAATGGTATCGTATCTGTCGTTGTGTAAGTGCAAATGCTTATTGGTGTCTGTAGCCAAACGAATTGTACACACCGGTGTCGCCGAACCTTGGATTCAGCTTGCTGGGAGGCGTAGCACACGCCACTCCGGACCTGATCGACCATTTGAGGAGCGTTAGCATAACTCAATTGCACCAGGACAGGTTTTCTTTGAGAATTGATCTCGTCGTACCTTGTTGTATAGACTCGATCCTGGCGGGTCAGCCAAGAAGACTTGCACATTCGGATTTTGCTCCTTGAGGTAGCTCGAAACTCCTGCAATAGTACCGCCAGTTCCTGCATACGGCAACCAAACAGACTGATCAGGATTTGACACAAATCAACCAAGTGATAAAGGCTTGGACGATACCTGACGACATCACAAAGGCGTCCAGCGTTCCGTTGGTTTGCTGCCAGATCTCAGGCCCGGTCGTCTGATGGTGAATGTCGAAGTTCGCAGTGTTCTCGAACTGATTGGTGAAGAATCCACCTAGTTTGTAGGAATCGTTTATGTTGGAAGAAGTCAGATGCAAGGATACACGCAGCCAGAGAGCAAACCCACGCCAACCTTCAATAGCGTTAGCTCGGCGCTTGGCTTCGTTGACATAGTGCTTGGCATTCACAATCGACGCTGGTTTAACGAGCACAACCTCGGCGCCGTATTGTTCTAAGAGCTGGCTCTTCTCCTTAGCTTGGTCGTCTGGCATCACAATAAGGCACTTGTACCCGCGCGCTATTGAGTTGAGATCGCATTTCTGATCAGCACCCAGCGTTACTCCCTTCACCTGGTGTATGCACAACCCACCTCTAGCCATCAGCGACAAGCTGATGCCAGTACTGCCTGATGTACCTTCCACGATCGTCCCTCCCTCGCGGAGTAGCCCACGGCGCTCAGCGTCCTCAACAATGCCTTTCGCTACGCGGTCCTTGGAGCTACCACCTGGATTCAGAAACTCTGCCTTTGCCTACAAGCTCGCGGTCCAACACGTTAGCATTCTATCGACGAAGATGCACACCTGCTCCACCATATTACTCACGAGGATCGTGCATCCTGTTGCCTTAGAGAGGCTGGTGAGCTCTACCATGGGTGTGTTGCCCACAAGTCCTGGGAAGCCCTGCACTGGGACTGGCGCGCTCTGGACTGTCAGCTTGCGCTTCTTAATCACTTCACTGGGCACCGCAAGATCCAGCATCTTCCACGCCGAAAGCGTCGCCACCGTGAGCCACAGCCCCCATTGCACGATCGAGGACGAGGTGTCGGTCACCATTCCTCTCGCAGCCTGCGAGTCGCCAGTTGATGCCAATCAATTGACCAACGCATCAGCGGCATATCGCACATGATAATGAGCCAATCAAATGAACGTTTTCGAGTTGATTTCCACCAATCATGTTCATGATACGGGTCGACAGGATGAAACGACTTTCAGTCCGACAACGGTGTCGAGAGCTTCTCAGACGCTTTATGAAGTGGCTCGCAGCGTTCCGAGTCAAGACCAAGCGCTTCCATTTGCCTTGCCAAGAGAAAATTTAGATAGACATGTCAGTACAGATGCCGAATGGATTTGAACGAATTCCACGTACCGCTGCATTTCCTGCAAGTCGAGCAGCAACTGCAGCCGCATCTTCTCCGTGTCGGACATAGCATCACCACCAAAAGCAGTTCTGGAGGTCGAGTGCCGCTGAAGCTTGCGGCTCTTGAGAGATTCTTCGAGCTCGAGCGCAGAGCGAAGCAAATCGGTAGATAGGGAGGAATATACCGTACAAACCTCGCTCATCACAGCTTGCAGAAAAGTTTGCTTTTTGCAGCTGTCAAGCCGAAGACCCCACTTATCCAAGAACGCTGCAACAGGGCTGAACACGATATCAACAGAACAAATGAGCCACCTGACATGAAACAATCAAAATAAATTTTCCAAATGACGAACCCCACGATGTTGGAAACGTAGGATGAAGCGGTTGACGGTGCTGGTTTGTTGGTCATCTGGTACTGGCCCTTCACCGTTCTGAGTTTGCTTGCATGTGAGTGTGGCGCATATACTGCATCATGGAACTGTATTGCGTACCGAAGTGCGGGGAGTATCTTCTTGCACTCAGTCGTTACGATTGTCACGCCCACCGTCCAACAGCTCTCCTCCAGCTTTGACAATTCATTGAGCGCCTAGAGAACATCACGGCACACGCTAATGTCATCTGAAAGTCTTTTTGCAGTCGTACAAACACGAAAAACAAGCGTACGTTTTCAAAAAGCTCGGTAACAAAACTGTCTGCATCGTCTGTGAAACCTTGCAAGTGCTTCTTGATCGTCGTAAATAGCTCGGTTGTGACCTGTTGAGCACCAATTGTCGGAATACCGGTAATATTGATGAATAACACTGCTACCTTACCTTTTCATTGAGATTGGCAAAGTCACTTCCAGCACCAAGAATGTCTTCCTCGGTAGACACGAAACACAAGGGCAACGTCTCAAAGTCCACTTTACTTCCGCTGTTCACTCCTTCGATTGCGTCAAGGAGAGGTGTCCGCCAGATCTCGATGTAATAGACTAGGAGTTGTAGACACAACTTCGTAAGGTTGGGCATAACTGGAAGTAGATAAATTCGCTCATCCCAGCATTGGTTCATCGCACTCCAAATTGCCTTGGTGCTCTCAAAAAGCATCACACTGCGTGACTCTTCACTTGCGACCTCCGGGATAGCTTCAACGCGCTTACGGCTGAATGATTGCTCGGCATCCAACGACAGCTGGTTGTATCTCAGCTGGAAGTAGACATCTAGATTCCACTTCTCCTTAAACTCGACAACGCTCTCGTGGCAACGGAAACGCGTCTTCATCGGAGAGGTATTGCAGAACTGGTCTTCAATGGTGCTGAGGAATTTCATGCTAATTGTGTAGTTCTGGTGGAACCGATCGGGATCTGCAGCCTGAAAAATAATGCTGTGTTTGGAGACAAGAATCTCCTGAAGAGGTTTCCATACCGCATTTCCTAAAATGTCGATAGAGCACTTGCTCTCACCCTGACAAATCGGAAGCGCAAGAATGTCGTTGAACTTGCTAGCAATGAATTCCAGGATAGAGTCGTAGATCTGTTGGAGACCGGAGCAAGAACCGCGAGAACCACCATCCAGCCTCCCACGTGTCAAATTCTCTTCTGCAAATGGCTGTACAAGCAAACGAGCAATCATCTCCTCGGGGATGTGGCTTTTCTGGAGAAGTACGTACGATCGAAGCAGGTAGCTCAGTGTGCTCGCGCTGATTGCATGGTCTCGGTTGTAAAATGTATCCGGAAAGATCTCCGTGGCAAACTCTGTTTCCAATCGTCTCAGTAGCATATCTTCAATCACCGTGAGACGTTTTTCTTCTCGCTGCATGCCAATAGACCACAGTGTTAGGGTGGATATCATTCGTGCGCAGTGAAATCAATGTTGACGCAGTAATCGCACCTGAACCGCGGGGATGTCGATGCCCTCAAGGAATGCGAGGTCCAAGCCGAGAAAGAGTAAAGTTGCTCGTTCGAGCTTGGCACAGTTCTCAACAGCGTTGGCTTCTTGGTTTTGCTTCTTGATAAGATCGAAGTTGTCGAAGCCGTCATCATCGTCGTCGTCATCACCTCGAACGGCGTGTTCAGTGCTACCCTCGTCATCGCTGTCCACAGGTGACGAAATGTCCAGGAGCTCCTCCAATAACAGCAGTTTCTCTGAAATCCTGGCAGTTCATGCTATGTGAGCACACTCATTTACAGCAACTCTACGGCAGAGACGAACGTACCCAATGCTGAGCTTCAGATCGGCCTCTTCCTTTTGCAACTCCTTGGCGGTTTGAATCTGCTGCCGGATTTTGGAGTCTAGTGCGCTCTGGTAGTGGTGTGATGTAGCAATGGTCAGAGTATCACCGTGTGGATGTACCATCAATGGGAGGTCGTACGTACCATCGCCGCCTGCACCTGATCGACGCGCTTGAGAATAGCCAGGATGGGCGAGCGCACGGACGACACGGCTTCATCCACGCCCTTGAGCTTGGACGAGAGCTGCAGGAACTCTGCGTAGTCCTCGTTGATGATGGCGACGAGCTGCGTCGCACGGGGGGATTGTCAGCATGTCTATCTCCAAGAAGAAGCCAAACTGCGCGCGCTCCACCTGGTTCTCGAGTGCCGTCTGGAACTGCTTGAGGTCTTGGTGGATCGTCTCCATGGGGTTACGCGCGCGACAGTCCTCCAGGAAGGCGCCCAGGTCGAACTCGTCTCCCGCGAGCGCCTCGACATCGAAGCAGTAGCTGCCGCCCCCGAGCGTCATCTTGCCTCCGTTGCCACTTGGCCGCTCCTCTCGGCTGGGCATCCGCGTGTGCGATTGCGAGAAAGGCCATCAGGGTTACTCGCCCGTGGTTTCCCCTTTTTAAAGAGTTGGCACATTGTATGCAAACATATAGAAAGTGGGGACAGTAACCCTGATTTGGCGCCTCGACCTCCCATGGTTACACCATAGTAACCCAGCGCTGGTGTTCAATGTGAAATCTACCGAGAACACAAGAGAGAAGTGGTGCGGCAGAAGACCCGGCCGGCGACGAGAAAGAACGCGCCGGGAGGAGGCGACGTCACTCTCGCTCTCGCCTCGGACGGCTCGGCATGGCGAGCGAGGCGACCGTGGAGGGCGACCGCCAGGTGCAGTCCATGCCTCACCAACGGCTGGACCGGGACCCGTCGCGGTGCGTGGAGGCGTTCGCGAGGTGGCGATGGGCAGAGCTGACAGCATTTCGAGCAGGTTGACCACGTTTCCCATGCCAGGGTACATGTCGACGACGTTCTTCGTACGTGGTTGGGCTGCGTTGCGTTGGACTTGTTACCAGTGCTAATGTTCATGGGGACTGTAGCCCAGGAGTCCGATCAGCGAAGGTGGCGCGAGGATTGCGGGTAAGAGGACCCGACTGATCTACGCTGAAGGACACAGCTGGATTGATCAAGGACTGGATTCGTGGACTAGGTTCACCTATCAAGGAGCGTCCGCCGCCGATGAGCACTGGCAGCAACCAGTACTGGATGCCCGACCACTTGTGCAAGGTGCTGATCTGTCGAACAAACCAGCCAGAGGGTTGAGCGAGCTTACCATTGCTATGTACTGTGTAGGTGTGCTTTGAGTGTGGATCCTCCTTCTCCTTCTTTCGGCGGCGCCATCACTGCCGCCTATGTGGCCAAATTTTCTGCTACGACTGCAGCAATCATTTCATCGATGGCAGTCCGCACGGATTCAGTGGGCAGGTCCGAGTATGCACATTTTGCGCGAGATATGTGGAAGAAGCAAATAAGCAGAAAGGCACCGATGCTAGCCAAAGGACACCTGGCAACGGTGCGTACGGCTCGGCAACAAGTGCAAGCAATACAGATAGCGGTGGCACCACCGTTCACAGCGCAGGACGAGAGGGTGTGGACCGTCGCACAAACTTGATCAATCCAGAGGCTGTTGGAATCCACCCTTCGCCTCTAGTATTTGGCCCGGACCCGAGTGTAGCAGAGCTGCTGGCTCCAGGCGATGACAGCGAAGTAAACGCACCGCCGTCGCCAACAGACTCCAGTGAAGACAGTGATATTGCGGCTCCGCAGCTTGACGCTCCTCCGCAGCATCGAAGAGCTTCGTCGGAGTCGTCGGTGGCCACTCTAAATGGGACAGTCGATAAAATGCGAGCGAGATTGCACCATCGGCCAACTTGGAGGCGCTCAAGTGTGGAGCTGCTCGGTGCGATCGAAAGTGGCGGTCTCCTTGATGCCGAAATTCAAGCCATCATGATGCGTAAAAAAGAGAAGAAAACTCCTGACGGAATCGAGCTGTCGTCCGGTAGCGAGCCGTCATCATCCAACTCAAAAGATGCCCTTCATACTCGGCGTGAGATCTCTCTCGACCGATATATGGTACGTGACTCTATGTCTCTTATTATTGTTATTCACTACTGTACTCACAAATTGATATGCATTCATTGTTTTCTTAGCATGCAGCTCACGAACGCATTCGAGACGGAATCAAACACGCTGTTGAAGATATGTCTGGAAGCCTCCTTGCGTCAGATCCGATGGATCTGTCTCGTCTCTCTCAGTCACTCGAAGACGTTGCCTTCGTGGTGGCAGGACATCTACTGTTCAGTATGAATTTCCGATCTCCCAGCGGATTTAACTACTCGAGTCTAGTCAAGGTGAAGAGCATAGCTGCAGCTGACACTGTGCAAAAGAACGTCAAGGAGAAAAACTATCACTTCAAGTGGCTCGCCGGCACGGTATTCCGGAAGCATGTCAGTCACAAGCAAATGGCACGGCAAATCACGAATCCGCGCATTTTGCTTTTTGCTTGCGGTATTAGCTACGACCGCTCGAGTGGGACAGGTCGGCTGAGCTCTCTTGACACTCTCTTAGAACAAGAGAAGAGCTATATGAGCATTTTGGTGGAAAAGATTTCGGCTCTGGAGCCTGACGTGATATTCGTTGAGAAGACCGTGTCACGCTACGCTCAAGAGTCACTACGCGAGCGTAATGTCGCGATCGTTCTGAACGTCAAGCACGAACTGCTCGAGCGAATCGCACGCCACACTGGCGCAGCATTGCTGACATCTGTTGATCACGTCGACAAAGCGGACAGAGCAGAGGTCGTTGGAACTTGTCGAACCTTCCAGGTAAAGACCATACCTACAGTTCCAGATGAAGATCCGCTTCCAGAAAGTGCTCGGCCAAGTGCTCCAAGAAAGCTTTTTGGAATGGTGAAGGCCGCACCCCCCAAAGAGTCTACGCGGACACGCACGGAGACTTTCCTTTACCTCGACGGATGTGACCCTTTAAACGGATGCACAGTGCTGATCACTGGGCTATCCAAGCAAAAGCTCCGACTGCTGAAGCGTTTGACGCGTGGAGTGCTGTCCATGACGTATCGTCTTCTTCTTGAAGCTCATGTGCTCTCCGACCTAAATTTGAACCAGAGAATGTTGACATCTCGTGAGAGTGTTGAGCTGCTGGGCAACAAAAACACAACCTGGTGTACAACGTGCACGCTTCGCGTTCGTGATGCTTCTGGTGGTGGTCTCAGTCAGCGCTATCATCAATGCGTGGAGTCGAAGCACCTGGGCATCATGACATATTCTGATAACGACATTTCGTTTGGCAATTTTCTAACCCAAGAAATGGCTGCATTGTCACTAAAATGCCAGGTAAAGGGGACTTGACTGATCCTTCCGCTGTGCTGCACATTGCTAATACTTTTTCGTGCTTGATACAGAACGTGAAGTGCCACGAAATCATGGCAGCTCATATCCATTCGTTTAGCTGTCGATCGGGAACTGTTATTATCTCGTTTGAAGAGCTGCCCGACAAGAGCAAGCGGTTAACAAACTCAGCGATCCAGACAAGTGAACAAAGCGCGACGGAAAAGTCGATGAGTGAGCGTTCAGGTACTACTATTGGCAGCCTCGACAACGAGATCAACGTTCTCAGCATGCTTGCGTCGAATCCTCTGTCTCAGTCTTCAATCAGCGAAGTGGAGAGTTCCTCGGGCATCGGGAATATTGACGCTGAGCACCCTGCTATCATCTTCTGGCGCTGGTGCCGTGAGTGCCACGGAGTGGTGACACCGTTCATTCCGATGGAGAAGTATATTTACAAGTATTCTTTCGCGCGATTCCTAGAAGTTTTATTCTCCGATGATGGTGCCTATCAGCCTCCACCATCCGAACACGAGAGTGACGGTGCCGCAGTAGAGTGCAATCACTCATCTCTCGAGTCCCACGTGCTGTTTTTCAACATTGGAAATCGTGTCGCTCGGTTTGATTTCACACGATCTATCCCGCTTCGCCTCGCACGCGTGAATAACGTTTTCAAGGGCTCAGTCAGCCCAGCGAGTGAAAATGATGAAGACGCAGACGCCGGCAAATTTGCTGCTATTCATGACGCAGTCCAGAAGCGCCTGGCTGAATTGAAAACCCTACTGGGTTCTATCACTGAGATCTTCTTTGAGAAGATACGTGGTATAGGACTAGCTGTCGATGCGCTGCAGCTTGTGGACAAGGAACACTATGGACGGGTAGTGCTTGAAGTCATGTGCCTGTCAAATCTTGTCAAAGCTGGCGAGGCAACGTATCAGTACAAACTCGAGCAACTTCGACCGGACGAGCAGCCCGCACAAAGCTTAGCATCGTGTGATGCTATTCAGCGCTCACTTTATTTATTAGCATGCAAGTGGATTGCTTGCATGCTTCAACTTCGCAAGTTGATCAAGGCGTACATAACAAAGGGTAAGAGCGGGCGCTCGACGCCAACAAAACCGAAGCCGCTATCAACCGGCGGATCGTTTACCCTCGGCGGCGTGACATTTAATGTTCCAGCAGTGGAGTCTGAGCCATCGTCTCCGCGGGTTTACGAAGAGCCTACCTTAACACCTAGCGAGATATCCAAAAGCTTTGATTTTGGCGAGCCAAAAGAGCGCAGGAAGCGAGTTGGTAGCAGCGAAGGGGCCAATAGCATCAATGATGACGAGCGGTCGCCAAAGAGTATCATTTCGTCAGCATCCGCATCCGTTGATGGTGACGGTGATTATTCAAAGGCTTCGACATCACCGTTTGTCTCAACTGGCGAAAAACTGTTGGCTGCCAAGAGTGCTATCGATCTAAAAGAGGTAAGCCTTTTAAAGTCCGCTGTGGAATTGTCGTTGCAACAACTCATGAGTTTTTGTGCAATGGCTCTATTAGGCACAACAATCAAGCTGGAAGTCAGCACTTTGGGATCTTTATCGTGCTCTTGGAAGATCAACTACCGGCAGCGACTTTACAGTCACTTTACCAGACGCTTTGGCAGCAGGTCACCCAAGCTTACCTCATCGATGGAAAGATCGTGTGATTCTGGTGAATCACTTGGTTCCAATTACTCTAGTCGCATACTCGCTCGCCTCCGACGCGTATGAAGAACAACTTGATGCCTGGAAGCTGATTGTGCATCGCGAGAACGCTGCTACTGTGTCTATGAACGCCAAGGGCTCACGTCATGATCGAAGTGACATCCTTCCAGTCTCAACAAATTGGTCACGTGCGGCTCTCACAAGTTCATTGAGTACGCCGTTCAAGTACAGCGCCACCGACGTTCCACTGCATTTGTCATTGCTGTCAGAGAAATCCTCGCTGAATCTTTGGAATGCGAGTTGGGAGTTGTCTATGATCGCGTACTACCCTGTGCAGGTGCGCTGACGATTTTTGTATTAGTTCATGCCTATAAAACTAACTGTTGTTCTGTAGTTCGAAGTTCTTCGTGAGCTGTTCTACGGGAGCCTCCCGAATTTCCTGGGATCTATCGCTCATGTAGCGGACTGGCAGGCCAAAGGCGGCAAGTCAGGCGCCTCGTTCTTCCGAACTCTGGACGACCGCTTTGTTGTGAAGCACATTTCATCAACGGAGATGCAGGTTAGTTCCGTATGATGATATTTCCTCCTTAAGATGTACTTACGAACTCGCCTTCAAATCTCTCGTTGTGGCCGCTCAACACAGAGCTTTCTAGAAGTTCTTCCGGGGTATTTCAAGTACATGGCGAAGATTTATTTTGACGGCGAAGAAAGCATCCTGTCAAAGACGGTGGGGCTGTATCAGACCACAATCATTCGCAAGGACTCGGGGCAGCGGATTGTGCAAAACATTTGTGTCATGGAGAATGCTTTTTTCCGCAAGCAGCTGACCCAGACCTATGATTTGAAGGGCAGCTCGCGAAATCGATTTGCTAAATTGGTCAGCCGAAACAGCTCAGGAAGTGTCGGTGCATCGTCTCCAAGCTCAGGGACCGTGAACAGCTCTACAAACGCAGTCACAACACCAACCCATCAACAAGTTGGTGGCGGAACTGCAGTTGCAAATCCTACAGGTCATGTTCTCCTCGATGGCGACTTTGTAGAGTCAACAAAGGGGCACCCGCTTGGGCTCTTTGCGGAGGATCACGAATTCATGGTGAATGCGGTCAAGAACGACACGGCGTTTTTGTACTCAAGTAACATTGTGGATTACTCCATGGTGGTTGGCATGGGACCAACATCGCCATCTTCGTCTGAAATGACTGTTGGCATTATCGATTACATGCGGCAGTTCGACTTCATCAAACGCGTCGAAAGCGTCGGCAAGTCAGTCGGGATGATTGCTGGACAGTCGTCGCCCACAATTATCGAGCCAGGCATGTATGGCAAACGCTTTCTAGAGGCGATCCGGCGATATTTCATGCCCATAACTCCAATATCGAGCGGTACGAACGAAGATCGATAACCAGTAAAATCTATGGGATGATCATTACGAAAAAAAAAAAAAACACGGTTGCTCGGTTCCTAAGATTTTGCATCCAACGGCTTGGCGATTTGCAAATATGGCAGCAATGTTGGCGGTGCTAACGCCAACCGAAGCGATTCAACGTACGCTGGCGTCGAAACGAGTGGTAACACGCATCGGCATCGCGTGAACGATGTCGCGTGCCGACTGCATTTCCTCCGAAACAACTCTTTTCCAACGCAAGATCCACGAAGACCGTCAACGACTGGAAAAACAACTGGTCGTGGAAATATTGTAGGAGCTAACACTTCTGTTGCGGGGACCTTGAATGCAGGTACCGCCTTTTTCTTGAGGTTGCTTTTTCGTCTCTGCAATAATGGTTGTTTGGGCCGTAGATGAATCTGACGCTTGAAGGTGTAGTGCATTGCAGGCGGCGGAGTAACTGTGAGAATTAAGCCATCTCCATTTCTGCTCCGTAGCTCACGCGTCGCCATAGGCAACGGTGGAACGAGAACAAGACGCTCAACAATGACTGCCACAAGCCTTTTGGTATCTTCGTGCTTCAGTGGTAACTCTACTGCTGCTTCAGTCTTTCCTGAACTGACGTTTCGCAAATTGATAGAATTGATACAATCGACCAATGACACTTCAGATGTTGAGGATGAGTGCGAATCTTCGTTGGATGGAGCAGGTGTAGTCTTTTCTGAAGCTATGCTTTCAATACAAACAAAGCAGTCGCCTGTGATAGGATCTATCGACGCAACGTCCACGATCCGGACATGATTGTTTTGAAGCTGAAGCTCTTGTCCTCGAAACGATTTCGCGTACATCCAGTTTGTGTAGCACAGTAACGCAAGAGTGCTTTGATGTGACTGAAATCCGTGGAAGCTTGTACAATTCTCAACATCGTAAGCTTCGAACCGGAACGACAATCCGCACTGGAATATGCGTGAACACTGTTAGCAATCTTGACACGTAATACTGCCAGCTAATAACAGCGCACCTGGTCGATGCTGAGCATGAGGTATCTCCCACATACTTCATGTCCACGCTGGAATACTCTATCGACCATACAGAAGGTGAAACTACCTTCTCGAAATGCAATGGCGCGCTTTCTTCCTAGAAATCCCCTGAACACGCGTTGGATTTGGATAGCGCTGCGACGCCATGCATTTAATAAGTTCCTTTGCTGAACTCCTCTGACAATTCGTTGAATCTCTGTTGCGTTGATCCGTCGCTTTTCGCGGCGTGCAAAGTTGGCTTGTAGTTTCGCGAGCACATCATCCACCTGCCGCTGGTGAATATCGTATAATAAACGCTCTCGCCGCACTTCAGCCCGAAAGCGAAAGCCCCGAAAAACGCTTTGGATAGCAATCGAAGCATGAGTGCGTCGAAAGTCATTCAGGCGATCAAAGCGTTTGCGTAGAATTTGCGGAATCACAATGACCCTGTAGAGCGTGTCGTCCATGTTCTTATAAGCATGCGTATCGTTCACTTCTGCAGGAGGCACCGCTGTGTCAATAAACTTGACAAGCTTCAAGAGTGCTTCCGCGTTTTCTTTAGTTAGCCGTATGCGCGAACGCGTCTCCGAGTATTTTGATAGCTCGTGAGGGTTTATATACAATCCAAGAAACTCATCCTGGTACAACTGAGTAATTACAGGTTGAACTCGATGTGGCTGGTTGTGTTTTGTAGTTGTCCGAGTATGACCAATCTGTTTGGAACTACTTGAACGACGAACGGTGGCTCGGGAACTGTTACTCCGCCACTCAGACAGCCTCAAGAACCCTCGATTGTTCTCACTAGCACCAATCTGTGACGATCCATCTACTTTCATCACTCCTGTTCCGTTTTCATTGAGCAAGATGAGCTCCTCGTCGGTCAAGTAGATTGCGTTGATTTTGCATGTGTTAACTTGCTCAATCGGAGCAATAATGGTATAGTGGTTGAGCTTAGCAACACATAGGCGAACTTTTGGCCCGCGTTTTGAGATCATGATATCCTTCGCCAGCACGTTAACTTGTCGATAGTTAAAGACAGAACAGAAACGATGATAATTCAGCAAGAGCCTGTCGACCATGCGGACACGATTCAGGTATCCTGTGACTGGATAATCGTGGGGGGCTTGCATAAACGCTTTTTCATAATGAAGTAAAGCCCGGTCAGTCTCTTCACGACTTTGGAAAAAGATCGCCAAGTCCAAATGAATAGCAGCATCGTTGGGCCTCAACATCAACGCTGCTTGGAAGAACTGCTCTTCACACTGCCATAGCAGCAAAGTCAAAGTGAGTCGAGTATCCACGAGACAACGCAGTAAAATGAGATTAACTACGGCTCACAACAGGGAAGACTGTCGTACCTTATCAAGCTGTCTTGAATTCAAACCACTAGCTTTTGCCCGATTCAAAAAGGCCATGGAAACTTCTAAATCATCGCAGATCGACTGAAGCAGAACTCCATATACGAATACAAACAGCGCCGACGACGGAAACATGACAATTGCTTGCTCTCCAAGTGATTTTGCCCCTTCAAGATCGTGCAGCCCCAAGTATCTTGCCATAAAGCACCGAAGGAGCGATTTCTCGTCGCAGCGGTCAATTTGGCAGCCTTCGCACCTTGCATATTGAGCGTGCAATATTGCGTGGCTATGAAGTTCCTGTGCGAAACGAATTTTTTCGAAGCGAACATCTGAAGCATAACAGCGACCTCTCCAACCACGGTATACACGTTGAACCTCGCGTGCAGCGTCCCATTTGCGTTTGTGCAATGCCGCGGAAACTACTCGCCAAAATCGAAGCCCTCGAAATCGGCGCTGGAAATTGGAAATTTGCCTGTTGATTCTGGTCGCGAATATTTGCAGCGCGTGGTCACGCGCGTGATACCCGCGATACCAAGCCTGAATACGAGTTGCCATTTGCCGTTGCTTTTCCTTTAGTCGCAGTTTAATGCGATCTCGAATGAGTGCGCGTCGGAATGCAAACTGGATTATAGCAGCTGCATGCTGATTCTTCGGACCGTGGAAGGCTGCGAGTTGGTGCCGCGTAAGCATCCCCCGAGTGACTTTTTGTATTTTGATCGCTGCGTAGGTTGCCTCTGGTCCGTAGGTTTCCAGCAAGCGGTCTGACTCAGTCGGATGAGCGCTGCTCGTCGTTTTTTCTTGCCTCTGATGCTTTAGAGATGAATGGTACAGGATGAGGATTCGTTCATCCAAAGGCGACAGCTCAACGCACGCCTCTTCATGTCGGACGCGGATGACTGCCTTGCTCGTACGTTTTCTTGCAATTAGTCTCTTCCCTGTTAGTTTTCCAGCATTGCGCTTGTTTGAGCCAGCCCAACCTCGAGGCAGCTCACTTTGAGCGTTGAGCTGGTTGCCAGTCGGTTCTGTAGAAATCTTGCTCTGCCGCTCAACAATCAGCGGTAGCAGAGTCTCACTTCGACAAATCGCAGACGATGCCGCTAGTTGTTCAGGCTTGAACTTATGGACCACAGGTGGCTGGGGTAGGCGCAGCATATCGCTCGTGCGCGTCATTGCATGTTGTTTCTTTCGTGGTCGGCGTCGCTTGGTGTTCTGCCCACTTCAACGCGTCCCTCATTCATCCTCTCCAATATTCGGGACACGTCCCTAGTGATGAAAATGATGAAGTTAGGGACCAAAGTGCAAGTTGGACGCGAAGAAGCCTGGCAAAGGCGACGAAATGGCGCACTGCGACCTCCCGTTTATCAGCTACGCGACGCGCGACCGGCTCTTCGGGCTCTGCTGGCGCACGGACGTCAGTACGCTGCGCCTCGCGGCCTCCACGTTCATCCCGGGCGAGTACGTCAACAAGATCAAGGTGCGCAAGTAGGCGCCCGTCCCCACGGCTCGGCCAGGCTCCCCTTGCTAATAAACGCGCGCGAGCAGATCTTCCAGCCCATGGTCGGCCACAGTGGCATCACATGCTCGCTGGAGATCGATCACCCGTACCCTCCTACCAAGATCATGTGGTCGCCGAGCTCGCTCAACGTTCCGACCGAGTATCTGGCGACCACGGCCGACTACCTGCGGTTGTGGACGGTCAACGAGACCGCCATCGAGCAGAAGATGACCATTGCGGACGTGAGTCGGTCGGTTGTCGCCAAGCGCGTCTGGAATGTTTTCTGATGGGGTTTGAACGGATGGCGCAGCGAAAGCAGGACACGACCCCACCGCTGACCAACTTCGATTGGAGCGACGCCGAGCCCAACCTAATCATCACATCCAGCGTCGATATGAGCTGCACGCTATGGGACCTCAATGTACGCTGCCTCTCAATGGCTGGTGGGTTGTTTATATTGGCGCTCATCGAACCCCATGTGCTACTTGAACAGCGTCCAACGAGTGCGAGGCACAAGATCATTGCGCACGATCAAGAAGTTTACGACGTTGCTTTCAGCAACCTGCCGTATATGTTTGGCTCCGTTGGTGGTGATGGCACGCTGCGGCTATTTGATCTGAGGTATAGGTCCAGCCCTGTCGCGGTTATTGAAATGGTAGCGGCGTTACTGATCAAATATGCTGCTGGATCGTCAGAGACCTGGACTCGAGCGTGATTGTGTACGAGTCTCCTGATCATAGACCACTCGTCCGGGTAGCGTTCAACAAGCGCGATGACAGATATTTGGCGACTTTCTGGAATGGCGGGTCTACCATTTGTGTCATCGACAGGAGGCACACATCGTACCCTGTGGTTCAGCTGACGCACCACGATGCTGCTGTCAATTCCTTCTCGTGGTCCCCGCATTCTCGGTATGAGCTGTGCAGCGCCGGTGAAGACCGATGTCTCCGCGTGTACGACATTTGTGCTAGCGTCACCATCGGCCAGGAGAACGGCAAGGGACTGGAAAACAGCCACTGGAATAGTAATTTGCTACTCAAGTCGGATGAACCCATCAACCAGGTTAGTTGGTCGCCGACCGAGCCTAGCTGCATCGGGCTTGTGGACGAAAAGGCGCTGCATGTTATTCAAGTGTGACCAAGAAAGTGTTTGAGCAAATTGAGATGGATGAAGCCCACGTCGACACTTCCGAGCAACTTTTGACGCACGATCATCTGTCATGCGCACCCGCCAGGATTTCAACACCGGTGGTCGGTGCAGTCAGTGTATGAGGACACTGAATCAGGATCACAAATCGTGGGATGCATCTGTAAAGGCTCGAAGCTCTGGAGTCCTCGAAAACATGCGGCTCCGAGCTGTTAGTCTATTAGTCGAGATAGGCCGGGCACGGGAAATTAATGGCGATGTGCAGCCACCACCCGGTTGTTGATGCTGATTGATGTGCGCTCTCTTTATCCTCTCGTGCTGGGCAATGGCGTACTGTACACGCTCTCTACGCGCCAGCTCACGCAGACTGCTCCCGTTGAGAATTTTCCCTTGCCGTCGCCCTCTCGAGACAGCGTGGCCCACTGTCTGTCGTGGGGGTTGGCCAACGGTGCGACTCTCCCTCGGCTCTATTGTTTCTCATTTGCCATCGCTTGAGCTGCCGGATCACTCGAGTGAATGGATATTCGAGTCTCGACTAATTATCTGGTCCATACCCTTGAACTCCAGTAGGGTAAAGGAGTCCGAGTCTATCGTACACACTCGCACATGCGTACGTCTGTCAGCTCAATGCTTACGAGCGTGAGCTCAAGTTGTTGACGTGCCTCTCCCAACAGCGACTAAGCGAAATTAGTCATGCAAGGCTCCACCAGCTGGAAATCGAGAGCGCTCGCTGCCCGCGCCTTTTGCAATATCTTGGTAGTTGTATCCCGTCGACACGTTGCTGTTCGAACGTGACCCGCGACCACCGCGGCATACAAACTCCAAGTAGTAAAGGCAACTTGATTGGGACTGGTGCTGGACTCGCCTTCGAGGAGACTGGCGGGCTCACTCGCTCACTCACTTCCGCTTCTTCCGCTCAGCCCTCAAGCCTCGACGAGAAGAACGCCATGGTGTCGACTCGCTTCACTATCCTGTCGGCCGCTGTGGCTGTGACCGCCCGCGTGACGCTCGTGGCCGGCCACGGCTACATGCTTATCCCCGAGTCGCAGTTCAAGGACTCGACCACCTCGGCATGGATCGTGCAGATCGAGCCCACCTGGCCCAGCGACGAGTGGGACGGCAACAACCAGGGCAGTGTCGACACGTACGTCAAGCTCGCCAAGGAGAACGGCGTGACCAACATCCGCTCGCTGCTCGACGACACGTCCAAGTACGGCGAGGACTGCGGCTTCACGGATCCTAACGGCACGCCCCAGGACATCCCGACCGACGGCACGGCCACCTTCTCGCGCGGCATGGTCCACGTGGTACGTATTTCTTATTCCACAATCGTAGCTGCTCACCTGGTGGGTATCGAAGGCTAACACTGCATTGGGTTGGCGTCTGTAGGGCCCCTGCGAGATTTGGCTTGATGACACCATGGTGCTGCACAATGACGACTGCTACTCGGCCTACGGCGGTGAGGACCAGGACGTCAAGTCCATCTTCCCGGTTGACTACTCGTCGTGTGCAAACGGCGACTGTGGCATGATGCGCTTCTACTGGCTCGCCTTCCAGGGCGTCGACGGCGACACCGTGTGGCAGGTCTACAGTAAGTTCTTCTTCTCCGAGCTTGCAATGTTGCCATGTGCAGTCTGCTGATGTTCAAAATCTGAATCGCAGAGAACTGCATCCCGCTGAACGGCGGCAGCGGAATCACTGAGACGGGTAACGAGGGTGACGACGAGGAAACGACTGATGCTCCGTCGACTAGCGAGGAGGAGAACAACGGCAGCGACAACGCGGAGGAGGAGTCGACGGAGGCTCCCTCTTCAAGCGAAGAGGAGAACACCGACGACAACGATGAAGAGGAGTCGACGGAGGCCCCCTCGTCCAGCGAGGAGGAGAACACCGACGACAACGATGACGATGAATCAACGGAGGCCCCCTCGTCCAGCGAGGAGGGAGGCAACGACGATGACAACAACGATGATGACAACAGCGAGTACACCCCCGAACCAACGACGGCTGCGACGTCGGCTTCGACTTCGTCGTCCAACTCTACTAGCTCGTCCACCTCGACGACCACCACTTCTTCGGGTGTCCCGGATGGATCGTGGCCGGCCAGCACTGGAACCGTCCAGCTTGATGAAGTCTACGTTGTTGCGGCCGGCGAAGTGTTTGACGGCAATATGCAGACGTACGAGCGCTCGGACGTGTCGTGCGATGGCCAGACTGAGAGCGGTGGTTCCACGGCTGTCTTCCAGGTCAAGCCTGGTGGCACGCTGAAGAACGTGATCATCGGCAAGAACCAGATGGAGGGTGTGCACTGCGACGAGCACGATTGCACCATCGAGAACGTGTGGTGGGACGATGTTTGCGAGGATGCGCTCAGCATCAAGGGTGGCTCGGCCAGCAGTGTCTCGACGGTGAACGGCGGTGGTGCTCGCTACGCCGACGACAAGGTCATCCAGCACAACGGCTACGGTACGGTCAAGGTTGACAGCTTCTACGCTGAGGACTTTGGCAAGCTCTACCGCTCGTGCGGCACCTGCGGTGACCGCCAGCGCTTCGTGCAGCTGTCCAACATCTACGCCGTGAACCCGGGAAAGAGCATCGTGACTGTCAACGATAACTACGGCGACGAGGCTACGCTTTCCAACATCTACATCAAGGCCGACGATGATGGCTACGACGTGTGCGCTTGGTCTCAGGGCAGCGAGGACGGCGAGCCCGAGGAGCTCGGTGCCGGTATCAAGGACCCACTGTGCCAGTACTCGGAGAGCGACATCCACATCGTCTAAGCTGTTTG
Source organism: Phytopythium helicoides (assembly GCA_024867545.1). NCBI lineage: Eukaryota > Oomycota > Peronosporomycetes > Pythiales > Pythiaceae > Phytopythium > Phytopythium helicoides. Next base: position 237,217 of record JANFNE010000011.1, on the reverse strand, counting down.
GTGTGCTCTAGATCGGCGACATTGAATGTTGAGTGTAAGAGGTGTCAATGCACTTTTTTGTCATCCATGAGTTTCTTGAGGTGATCCGGTAAGGATATGTCAAAATTGTCACCAAAGCACTCACTGCAGCTCAAAAAGTCTATTACCAGCGCGAGGATGTGTGGATGGGAGCTCACCTTCTCATACTAACGGTATGGAAGCGAGGTCTAATGCATCACATCAAAGCGGTAAACGCCTTCATCGAAAAGAGCTTGAGTTGCAGTTCATGAGTACATGAGTTTCCCAGCTGGACTGCAAGGCAAAAACGGGACAAACGAAACTCGAAGGGCATGCCCCACCGCCGGCAGCCCATGCTGCTTGCACCAGTAGGACAGCTCTGCCTCCGAGAGTGGCTGAGATGCTGTAAGCTTCTGATCGATGCCGGCACTATCGCCCTCCAAGACCACCACGACTCGCGCTCGAACGGTTCCAACCTCATTGGCCGGCTGCATTAGCACCAATGCGTCACTCACACGCGGGTGGCTAACCAGAACACGTTCAATCTCGTTGGGGCTGAACTCGAAGCGTTCGCCTTCCCATTCAAGTTTGACTGCTGGACGAAGGCGTCCTTGAAGCCACACGAGTTGTGTGGAACCATCAGAGCTTGGTCGGAGGCTACCAATGTCGGCCGTTGGATGGGCCTTGGAATCAAATCTGTGGAGCTCGCGCTGCTTCACATATCCAAGGCACTGCCAGGGTGTCGACACGCAGACTTGCTGGCTTTCGTCAATTGCTATGCGGACGCCACTCCAAAGCGCACCGACGTGCGGGATACCTGTATGCTGGCCATCCTTTAGCTCTTCAAAATCGTCGTCAAAGCTTCTACCACCGAGTCCCCAGGCGGCAATATCGCCCATCTCGGTCGATCCGTAGTTTTGCATGAGCCGCAGTCCAAAGTTGCGCTGCATCATCTCGAACAGCTCCATGGACAAACGCGTCCCTGCACAGTACGGGACGTCAACATGAAGTGGGGCCGGCGGCATCTCAGCGAGCGCAGTGTACGTCCCAGGAGTTCCGTAGAGCACCGTCACGCGACCTGGAGTCTCTTGCTGCAGCAAAGTGTAGAGTCCATCGGTCGAGCGCGCGAAGCACAGCTCAGACTGTTCGTCAAATGGGGAGCTCCAGAGCGTGAAGATGGTGTTAATCGAGAATGCGTGGGCAATGGATGTGCCGCACACCAGGCGAGCTGGGCTGTCTGGAAAGAGCTCTGCCTGTGTCGCCTCGCCCTGCAGTTTCATGTGCTCCCACGTGCACGGCACAACCTTGGGCTCGCCAACACTCCCCGACGTGAGCATGCAGACACAACCGCCGCCACCTTCGATCGCTGCGTCTTGTAGCCACGTGGCCTTCCCGTTCGGGAGCTCCACGTCAGCTGAGCTCACGCTGACAGAACTCGTGGCGTCGTCGACCGTGAGCACAGTCAAGATGCCCGTCTGGTGGCAGACCAAGTCCAGCAGCGCCACGCGACTAGCACCAACCACTGCACAAACGCAGCGCAGCTCCATTGCGCCCAGCATGCACGCCGCGCTCGTTTTGTCGTTGTCCAGCACGAGCACGAAGGCGTCCCCAGCATTGACGCCCGCTTGACGCAGCAATTCGAGGCCCAGCGGCAGTAGCTGGCGACGCACACCTCCACGCAGCACCTGCGGCTCGCTGGGCACTTCCTGGCGCTGCTTTGGGTCTCCGAAGAGCACGAGGCGCCCGCCCTTGACCCCCAGACTCGCCATGGCTCGAGCTTCCAGCGCCAGTAGTGTTTGATGGGTACGCTCAGTGCGTGGCAGCAATTCACTTGGCGTTTGTATGGGACCAAATTGGTACCTCCTTCGAAACGACAGGAAGCGATGGTGGTGTCAAGCAGCGACTCGGATGGCGACGCCACGGCGGTGCCAGCGCTCGCCAAGTCAAGGAGGGTGCCGGGTGGGCGGCTGGTGATTCGCGCCACGTTGACGTCGTCGGACGATGGCGATGACGAGGACTCGGGTGGCGAGTCGGACGGCGTCTGGGACGACGAGAGGCCGGCGGTGCCAGGGACGGCGGTGGCTCCAGCGAGAGCAGCACGAGCAGCAGCACAGGCGGCGATTGCAGCAGCAAAGGGCGAGAAGGTGGTGGCAGTGCCGATGAAGCGAGCTACTGGGAAGCAAGCCACAGTAACGCCAGCGAGGGCGGCGAGAGCGGCGGCACAAGCGGCGGTTGCGGCTCGAGCGGCGGCGCCATTGGTGGTAGCAGCACAAGGAGCAGAGCCAACGGCTAAAAGCAAACCGACCACGCTTGGGCATCGCAAGAAGAGGGGCTCAAAGCTAGAGCAAGTCAAGCACAACCTTCGAGACAATTACGACTTCTCGACGCTAGAAATCGAAGACGACTACGATAGCTTCGAAGACTACGAAGAAGAAATCTTGGAAGACGAGGACGACTCCGACTCGGATGCACCTGAGGATAAGGCTACAAGCAGTGATGAGAGCGCCGACGAAGATGAAACAGAGACGGACGAGCCTCAGCCCAGAGCTAGTAAAAAAGCTGATGGTCTCCGCCAACAAGGGACTAAAGTGAACGATTCGGCCACACAGGACGATGAGCAAAGAGAGGGTAAACTGCCAACACAACAAGCGAAGACGAAGAGTGAATCAGGTGTAGAAGTCAATGATAAAAGCACGACATCAACGCGACGCGGCAAGGAGGAGCCAGAGTCGGATCTGAGCGAGCTCAGTGGCAGCAGCACTGAAGATGAGTACACACCCGGAAGTAATGTGGAGGAGGAGAAAGAAAGTGGCGACGACGAATTAGAAGACGAAGATGAAGAAGATGCCTCCGACTCGAAGGCGCACTCTACTGAGCGAGTACGAGTTTCTTCTACGCTGGAGGGAAGAGGGATGTATCGCTCAGAAGTGCGCATGGTGGGCGAAAGCGTCGGAGCGTTGATGCAATACACGTCTTCCTTGGAACGGCGTGCTATAGCTCGTGGAGAGAGCGTAGTTGGACCTCCAATCCATGAGCCGCTCTCCCAAATCGACGTGCTTGCGCGGTGAGTCCAAAGAGATGCTGTTCTTTGCTGGTATAAGTTGGCTCATGTTTGGGGACTGATCGATGGACAGCAAATTTCGATGGCCATTGCACGTGCGGAATGTACGGAACACCAGGTACGTTGACTTTTTTCGTATTCAAACCTTGATGCCGCTGCTAACACGATGAGTTATGTCAGTTTCTCCCAAGACGCCACCGAGATTATTGATGACTACGAGATAGTTGCGACGAAAGACTCGGCTTTTGAAGAATCCAACGATGACGGCCGATTTGACCAATTTTCATCGGAGACAAGTGCCTTTGCGTCAGCTCCACGACCAATTTTGGCATCCACGGCTCTAGCATTTCGGCATGAAAAACGAAAGCGAAGACGGGACGATGGATTCGACGAGGAGCAAGATCGAAAAAACGTCAAAGTGCGTCCAGATGATGCTATCTCGACTGATTCGTTCATGAATCTTTCGAGAACGGCAACGGCTTTTACCGACACCTTTGTGGAGTCGTTGCTGAAAGCAAACCTGACAGAGATGCAAGGGGCGGGTGATCGGATCAAATACAGCCAGCGCGCATGGACACCTCTGCCGGTGTCGAGGCGTCCAATTGCGAATTGGCGATTTGTTTTTGAGCATATGCTTATGAACCGTGACGCTCAATTTGGAGAGTCGAGTGGATCCTTTTGGCCACGAATGAAGCCAACGTACGTTGTGTGCGTTTCTCATCTCATATCCGGGAAAATAACGGTGTGTGATGGTGGTCCAGGACGATGGAACGTATTCGTGACCGCCTGAAGGCTGTGAACGACCAGTCGTGGCGACCCGAAGACGACGACTTCTTCGAGCGAATGATTCGTGAAGACCTATCTCGTAACTAATCTTTACATCTTCAACAGTGAACCGCTTGCACTCGTCGTGTTTGTATGGACCACATCAATTGGGTCTACCAGAAGCCAATGGTGCACAAATGGATGCTGTTCGTGTACATCCGTTGTCGTGTTATGAAGGTGCAATCACTAGTCCTCAACCCCACATGACGCTTTGTCCACTCTAGGTCTTGAGTGCCTTCTTCTTGCGCTTGTACTTGTCGAAGTACGCCTGCACCTTCTGGTTGTAGTTCTTGTCGTGCTTCTGCTGGTTAGCTGTCTTCACAATCACCTGAAGCACGTCCTCGTCCTGCAGCACATGGTCTCGTCCAACACGCTGGGGGTTGTATTTAGTACTCGTACCCCACACGAGCGCGTAGTTGAAATTGTCGAGCATGTCCTTCGAAATCTGCAAACAACAAAATTCGGTAGAGTTAGAGTTCGCAGCACCTCACCTACATCCAAGCAAGAACAATCTCTTACCGAGAGGCAGGCGGAGCTGACGGTCACACCCTTGCGTTCAGATGACAACACGACGGGCCCTGCAAAGTCGGGTGCCTACAAACGAGTGAAGTGTAAACACATTGGCTTGGGCTCAACGAAACATTGCAACCCAACACATGAACTTACCTCGCCACGACGCTTGGTGTAAACTCGCGTCAGTCCCATGTAGTCCCACATTTTGGCCAGGAGCGTATCAAAGTTGAGCTAATGCGTTTCACGCAACATTTGAAAGGCAGAAACAGTCAGCGTTTGGCGGGCAATTCAACGACACTTCACGTTTGCTTACCGCCGGGCGGTCGCCGTGAGCGCAGGCGATGACGGTCGAGTTTGGGAGACGTGCAAGGCGGTCGACGTCCTCGATCGAGACCACATCAATCTTGTTGTACACGTACAGACACTTGATGTACTTGCGGTTGCCCTCAATCACATCAATAAAGTCGTCGGTGGTCGCGTCTTCGCGGAACAACACCTCACAGTTGTGCATCTTGTACTCGTGGAGAATCTTGTAGACCGTCTTGTATGGGTCATCACCCAGCTGCACAGAATCAACAAATGTTTATCAGTCGAACGTGTCGTTGGTTTCCCAGCACCTCGAAACACTGGCATCAAACCTTGGTGAGCCGCACGGTACTGTTGAAAGTGATGCCTCCTCCGTTCTTTCGCTTGAGGTAAATGTCCGGCGGCTGGCGGTTCAGGCGCAAACCGACCGTCTCCAATTCGTTCTCGAGGATCTCGCGATGTCGGTTGCCAGCTTCTTGCCCAGCGTCCAGCACCATGAGAATCATATCTGCCGACTTGGCCACGGCAATGACCTCGCGACCGCGACCCTTGCCATGAGCGGCACCTTCAATGATACCAGGCAGATCCAGCAGCTACATAGCACCATATGGAATATTATTTTCGTCAGATACACAGTGTGCTGCAAGCGATCAAGCCGCGATTCGCACCTGGATGCGAACGTCGTTGTAGATGAGGTTACCAGGAATGCACGTCAGCGTCGTGAACTCCACAGCACTCGTTTCAGACTGCGTCTCCGTCAGCTGACTGTTTTCATAAACGCATCACGTGCCGATGAGCGGGCACCCCTTGCAATGATGGTTACTGATTGCAGACGCACCTGAGCATGGTCGACTTGCCGACACTAGGGAAGCCAATCAGCGCGACTCGACCATCACCGCTTCGAGCGACATCAAAGCCTATTGTTGCAAGACACACATTTACTCTTTTGTCAGCAATGGACACGTTTCATCGAGCAGAATTGCGTGCACACACCTTCTCCGCCACCTCCGCCACTCGACTTTTCGCCCTCAAGCAGCTACTCGCCATACCGCCCCACCGGTCACTCCACAACCCCCATCACTAGCAAAAGCAGTACCACTGAAACCCACCTCCGTGCGCAGCTTGGCGAGCTTGGCCTTGAGGAAGCCCAGGTGCCCCTCGGTGGCCTTGTTCTTCTGCGTCCGCTTCATCTCATCCTCTAACCAGCGCCACAGCGTCAGCTCACGAGCCAACGACACCGCAACCAGCACAAATGGAGCCCCACCGATCTCCTTGATGCGATCGACGATCCCCATGGTCGTCGACGAGCCCAGCGAGGCGCACGAGCGCCTGCGTCACCAGCGGAGATCTCGACCAGCGCCAGACGCCTTGCGGGTGCGTTGTGTGGTCATCCTGGGAGGAGTTGGTGTCACTATTCTGAGTGCTCGGTTTACGCAACCATCCTCCCTGCGCTGCGATTGGCTGCGTGCGCGTCTTTCCTCACATTTCATTGGCTGATGAGCCTCATTATGGCCTGTTTTTAACCTCTCGTGAGCTCCCCGGAGCGCGTAGCCGCTCATTGCTCGGCTTGACACGGCAAGCGCACTTCTTGCTTCATCCATCATGGGGGAGACTGGCGAGCAAGGCAAGCGCTTCATCCCCGCGCTGCTGGTACGTCTGCTGCTACTGTGCATACTGATGATAGAGAAGACCAGGAGTTGCTCATACTGACTGGTCTGCGTGCGAGCACAGGGCGGCGCGGTCGCGGGCACGTCGGTGGACATTGCGCTCTTCCCGCTTGACACGATCAAGACGCGCCTGCAGTCGGCCGAGGGCTTCTTCAAGGCCGGTGGCTTTCGCGGCGTCTACTCAGGTCTCTCCGCTGCTGCTGCTGGTTCTGCTCCCGGTGGTGCGTTGCTCGTTGAGCTATGTTTGGATTTTCGATGCGATGGCGCTGATGATGGCACGTGGATGCCGGTGTGTGCAGGTGCGCTCTTCTTCAGCGCGTACGAGACGTCCAAGAAGGTTATCGGGTACTATCTACCGGAGCAGAAGCACTCGCCGCTCGTGCACATGGCGGCTGCTGCGTCTGGAGAGATGGTGAGGTGCTCACGAATGCATGTCGAGGTAGTGACACAGTTCGACTGACCCGAGCGGTTTGCAGGCGGCGTGCTTGGTGCGAACGCCCACGGAGATCGTAAAGCAGCGCATGCAAACTGGCATGTACGCTTCGATCGGAGAAGCCTTTGCTGGCATTCGCGCGGCTGAGGGGGTCTTGGGATTCTACCGAGGATACTGGAGCCTGATCGCCCGTGAGATCCCGTTCTCGTTTATCCAGTTCCCGCTTTGGGAGGGCCTCAAGGTGAGTCTGGCAATTGTTGCAGCTCGATCGACCATGAATTCATTGCTAATGACCCCACGTCTGCATCATTTTCCGTAGTACCAATGGGCAAAGAAGCAGGAGGCGCCGTTGAACTCGCTGCAAGTCGCCTTGTGCGGCTCAATCGCTGGTAGCGTTGCGGCCTCGATCACGACGCCCCTAGACGTCGTCAAGACCCGCTTGATGCTCGGCAAGGACGCTGCAGGCGTGCCGTACACGGGCACGGTGGACACGTTCATGCGCGTGTACCGCGAGGAAGGCCCAAAGCGCCTGTTTTCCGGTGTTGGACCGCGCACGATGTGGATCGGCATCGGCGGCTTCGTGTTCTTCGGCATGTACGAGAAGGCGACGCGCACCTTTGAGGACGTGCTGTAATGGCCAGCATCAAGATAGAGCAAGCAGCGCGCATTTCCTCGCAGCAGCACCGAGCTCCATCGCAATCCCAGCCCAATTCGAGTTGTTGATGTTGTTGTTGAGGACGGCGGCGCGCGATACGTCAGGTCGGTGTGATGTAGATGACGTTCACCGTCTGGAGTCAAATTTATGATGGTGATGATAAGGTTGTCATGGAGCGAGTCTTACCCACGCGCTACGCTTCCATGTGATCATCTCGGCGGCGCCAATGCCGACGCCAGCGTAAGCACACACATGTACGCGAGCATGTTTGTGTCAGGACGATAAAAAAAGCCTATTCGGGTCCAGTAAAACGGGTCTCACACGTACCGCCCGGTCCGCGACATCTCAGCAGTAAAAACCCCATACAAAACAGACCCGTGGGCCGGCCCGGCTTGTCTCATGAGGCGTTACGAAGTGTCGCGTCGACGAGTGCGCAATGGGCGCTACGCTTTTTCGGGCCGCGCTGCCTCGCAGGCGAGCTCACTTTCGAATCTGCGCCGAGCGACTCAAGTTCTCCGCCCTCGTCCTCCTCCTCCTCCTTCCTCGTCAAGATGAGCGCGTCCCCCAACAAGAAGCAGCGCGAGGCCACGCAGCTCGACCAGCTGAAGCAGGTCACGACCGTGGTGGCCGACACGGGCGACATCGCGTCGATCGACAAGTACAAGCCGCAGGACGCGACCACGAACCCGTCGCTGCTGTTCAAGGCCGCCACCATGGAGCAGTACGCGCACCTCGTGGACGACGCCGTGGCCTACGGCAAGACGCTCGAGGGCGTGTCGGACTCGGAGCGCCTCGGCTACGTCATTGACAAGCTCTCGGTCAACTTCGGCCTCGAGATCCTCAAGATCGTCCCCGGCTACGTCTCGACCGAGGTCGACGCGCGTTTGAGCTTCGACACGGAGGGCACGATTGAGCGCGCCCACCGCATCATCGAGCTGTACAAGAAGGCCGGTATCTCCAAGGACCGCATCCTCATCAAGATCGCTTCCACGTGGGAGGGCATCCAGGCGTGCAAGCAGCTCCAGCAGGAGGGCATCTCGTGCAACATGACGCTGCTCTTCGGCTTTGCCCAGGCCGTCGGCTGTGCCGAGGCCGGTGCCACGCTCATCTCGCCCTTCGTCGGCCGCATCCTGGACTGGCACAAGGCCAAGACGGGCAAGTCGAGCTACGAGTCGCACGAGGACCCCGGTGTCGTGTCGGTGTCCAAGATCTACCAGTACTACAAGAAGTACGGCTACAAGACGATCGTCATGGGTGCCAGCTTCCGCAACACGGGCGAGATCATTGAGCTCGCCGGCTGCGACCGCCTGACCATCTCGCCCAACCTCCTTGAGGAGCTGACCAAGAGCACGGACAAGGTCGTCCGCAAGCTGGAGGAGGTCGAGTCGGCCAAGCAGTACTCGGGCGAGAAGGTGTCGATGGACGAGAAGGCCTTCCGCCTGAGCCTCAACGAGGATGCCATGGCTACGGAGAAGCTGTCGGAGGGCATCCGCGGCTTCAGCGCCGACATTGTCAAGCTCGAGGAGATCCTCAAGGCCAAGCTCAAGGCGTAAGCGTCGCGAGCGTGACTCCAGTTTGTCTCCTGCGAAGGGAGCCATTCGTCTAGTATTTCCCCTCCTTGCCTCTCTCGATCGCATGCAGCAATCCAAAATATAAAAACAACTAGCGTTCTGGAAAGGATATCTTGATCTCTCCTCCCTCCCTCCCTCCCTCTCTCAACGTGCAGCACGTGTCATCGAACGCGTGCGATTGCAGCGGGCGGTCGAAGCACCAGTACGATGATGTTGATGCTTGCAGCGACGTGGCCCCCATGTGGTGACGTAGGCCGTCGACGCATCGCCACAAGATTCGTACTTAATCGAACCGCATCTCACCCGCACCTAGTCGAATCTTCTCGGTGCGCGGCTCCCATTCCGTCGAAAGATTGGGCCGCAACCTCCCACCGCCGACAAAAGGCGGGAAGCCGTGGGCGTCGCCATGATCGAGGACTTCCGGCTCAGCAAGTGGTTCAACGCGTCGGTGGCGCGCAGTGAGGCGTCGGCCAGCGCGCACACGACCGACAGCGAGGATGGCGAGGGCTCGGGGGCGCGCGGCAGCGCGGACGAGCGCGAGGCGGCCGACGGCGGGAGCCTGCACTGCTACGTGTGCGGCGCGGCCAACCCGGACTACATGTCGACGGCGTCCAACAAGCTGGCGCCGCCCGTGCCCGTGTGCTCGATCGCGTGCGAGGACGAGTACCTGGACCGCAAGGGGTTGCGTCCGCGCGGAGAGCGCACCTACGAGATGCTCGAGCCGTCCGTCTCGGAGTGCTACGTGTGCCAGCGCGCCAACCCAGAGTACATGTCCACCAACAAGGTCAAGGGCGCGCCGTCCGTCCCCATCTGCGGCGTCGAGTGCGAGGCCAAGTACCTCGCGTCCATGAAGAAGAAGACGCCGGGCAAGGCCGACGAGGAGCCGCCGTCCACGCCGCCGTCCCGCAGCAGCAGCGCGACGCGCGCCAAGCGAGGCAAGCGCGACAGCGACAAGGAGGACGAAGACGCGAAGCGACCGCGGCGCGCGCTCAACTTCCTGGAGGACCATCTGATTGGCAACGACGACGCGAACGCGTACAAGAGCTGGTGGCTCGGCGCGCTCACGTTCTACGACTTTGTCTATCAACGCCACGGCATGTGGCACAGCTACTGCATCGACAATATCACGCCCCGCGTCGACAAATGCCTTATCACATACGGTGCGCATGTCGGCGCTGGCCTCAGCACCTGTAGTTTGCGAAACTGACACGTGCTCCTCTCTTTTAGCGACCTGGAACATCTATCGCGAGCTTGACCGAAGCTCGGCATATCTTCGCAAGCATGTGATGCGGTACGTACTCGGGGCTGAGCTGAGCATACTTGTTGTTGGCATTGAGCCTGACCGGTCTCCACAGCTGGCAGCACGCGCACCAGGGGCGGCTGAGTCTGCGCGAAGTGCTGTGGTCCACCGTTGCCTTTCGGCTTTGCAACAAACTGGAAACGTTTGACAAGGTGAAGGGCATTCCCAGCTCTGATTCGTTCGAGGCGTTTAAGAAGCGGTGAGTTACTGCTACATTTTTTTCGCTTAACATTCGTTCGAGAAATCTTACTGGGCTGCGTGGGCAGTATGCTGGCGCTCGCAAAGCGCAGCGACGACCAGAAGCACATGGCGGGCAACCGAAATCTCACTATCAACTCATATCTGGACACGCTGGGAGAGTTTCTCGCTCGGCTCGATGACTTTACGATGTCTATCAAGGGGTGCGAGAGCATCGAGCAGGTCTTCGAGACGCTCCGGAAGTTCAACAACAACGCACTTGGTTCTTTCACTAGCTGGCAGGTGACCAGTGATCTGATGGATCTTCGGATGCTGGACCCGGAGATCCCAACCGACGATTTTGTGTGGCTCACATTTGACGCTCGAACGAGCCTTGTCCACATTTTTGGCAAGAACCGTGCTCGGCCCAGTGAGTTTGTTGCTCTTGCTCGTCTGCTGCAGCAACGCCAGAGCCAGGGTTTCAAGGCTCTTCAAGTGAGCTTTCCTTTCTTCATGGGTCAAAAGCTCGACCTGAAGAATATTGGCCACGCGCTTCATGGCTTCCAAGTGTATCGCAATATCAAGTTGCTGGAGCATAAGATGCTGCGCAAGCAAGTTCCGGGAACGACGACTCCTGTGGGGTACTCGTCGCGCTCATATCTTATGGAATCGGAGCCTTGCGAGATTTGTGCCTCGGCGGAGAACGACACGGAGCTTGTGCTCTGTGACCTGTGCAATCGAATGTTCCACACGTACTGCCTGAACATCAAGGAGCTGCCTCCGGCGTCGTGGGTCTGCTCTGCGTGCAAGAAGCTCCAGAATTTTCCTGTGCAGGGCATTGTCGAGGATGTGGAGCAGGAGGTCATCGCGATCGAGTAGCAGTAGCTTCAGATACCGAAAATACACGCGTTTGGACTGCCCATTGCCTCCATTTTGTGTGTTTGCAAGAGCGATTTGATGTGCAATGTACAGTACATGGATTCAGGGTTATCAACTCAGGGTGAACACCCCTATCCAGCCTTCTTGGGGATTTGAGTTGCTTCATTCCGTTTCTCCCATCGGTTCTTGACAACTTGGTAGTACGAATCCTTCTTCCAGACGTAGTAGAATGCAATAACGTCCCGACACGACTTGGTGACCACCTGCAGCGAATAAGGTGGGGGTCAATAATCATTCGAACAAACGATAATACATCCCTCGCGCGCTTACCGCCTCTGCAATGCGATGGAACTCTTTGCCGTAGCATTCGATAGCAACTTCAAATACTCGAACTTCGAACGGGGTCCACGAGTCTATGGTTGGAAAGATTCTGTCAGAAGCAGTACTGGAATCTTTCAGGCGATGGCCATACCCAGCACACTCGACAATCTGAGGGGCGACGACCCAGCTGTGGCACACTGAGTGTGTGGGAGCGTCTGAAAACCAAACATCTCTGCTCCCTTCAGTCGCTTTCGTTCATGCCCGTGCGAGGGGGCCCTCGGTGGACAGAGGGCCCGGGAAGCGTCAAAGTACTCTTGCATGCACAATTGGCGCTCTAGGAGAGGAAAAAGAGAGCGTTAGATTGGAAGGTACCATCGATACACAGAGCCAATGCCCCCATCAACTCACTTCGTAGACGATCCAGAAGCGTTAGCGTATCGTTCGAGACGTCAGGCCCAGTGAGACCAAAGTAGTCGTCACTCGGGCTCCGATTTCCATCTGGAAGCTTCACTTTCGCATGGGATCCGTGTTTTTTCCAAACGTAGTAGAGCGCGATGGCATCCCGAGTCGTTTTATTCGGCAGCTGCAATATGTAGGTTAGATGAACGAATGCATGCTTAGACATATCAAGGTGTATCGTAAATACCTGCTGGGAGATGGCATGAAAATTTTTCCCGAACTTGTCGTAGCACTCCTCAAAGGTGGCGATTTCAAGAGCAGTCCAATTATCTTCGTGAAAGATGTTTGTCAGTAAATAATGATCTTCGATGGCATTGAACAAGAGCGCACCGAGAACTTGATGAGCGCGCAGAGGTGAAAGCAGCGCTGCTAGCGCGTCGTATGTTGACCCCGGCTTGAATCCGTACTGTTGGCGCGAACGCATTGGCAATTGCTCCACGTCTCAACAATCCTGCATATAACGAACCGAGCTAGACTTCGTCTTTAGAATGGCAGACGGCCTCTTCATCTGGTACTGAATATCGTACAGCGCTCGTGCCGCGCGCAGGAACCGCCGAATACTCGCCAACTTGACTGTGTGCGCACGGTCTCAATCAGCTCTGCCTTCCCGCCTGATGGTAATTCAAAAAAAAAAAAAAAAAGCAGCACCAACCATCCACGCTATCGTGGTCCGTCAGCACCGCCGCCGTGGCCCAGCACGATGCAGCCGCGCCAGGTGCTGCTTCTCGTCGCTCTCGGTTCTCTCGCTCTCATCACTCTCATCCGACAGCACCTGGCAGCCCACAAAAATGAGCTTTTCCGCCCTTTCTCCAAGCGCAAAACCGCCGGAGCGCACCGCGCTCGGCCGCTTCCTGTCAATGCCAAGCAGCACAGCGCGCGCCTTGCCTGGCGACGCGTAGTCCTCCGCCTCGGGCTCCGAGTCGCCCGAGCTCGCGTCGCGTCGAGGTTGGTCGGGCCTCCCCATTGTCGCCTTCCAGGCCACTTGAGCACTGTCGTCGCTCATAGTAGAAACTCTGTTATGGCATATATCCGTCGTCCTTCAAGTGGGGGAATCGCCGAGACACACGCGGAAGCCTGGGGGTGACGATGGCGGCCGCGGACGCGAGGATGGACGACGCCGCGGGGTTCCTGCGGCGCCTGGCGGTGGCTGACGCCAAGGTGCTGCTAGATCGCACGAGGTGCGTGCTGCTCCAGCCTTTCTGCGGTTAGCGGCGGCGCCGTAATGGGCTGCTGACGGGAGTTGAGCAGGAAGGAGAAGGAGAGCAAGACGCTCGAGATGCAGAAGATGATCGGCGTGCGCTACCGAGACCTCATCGAGTCGGCCGACAAGATTGTCAACATGCACTCGGCAGCGCTGCGTCTGGAGGTGTCGCTCAAGGAGATGCCTGAACAGTGGCGCAGTGTGGAGAAAACATTGACAGCTGCGCTGGCTCCGACTGCCGACGTCGTAACGGCTATCCAGCTAGAGGAGAGCTCACCGAATGAGGACAATGAGAGCGATGAAGCTCCATGTGAGACTAGTCGAGGAGTGTGTGGCTTTCCTAGTCAAGACCCCTGAAAACCTGTGGAGAGCCCTCGACCGAGGTGATACTTTCCAAGCGTATCTTTTGCTCCAGAAGGCTACCGCTGTGTACGAGCAGCTCGATTTGGATTCCGCAGAGCAACTATTCCCGTTCCTGAGAGCTCTATGGTCGAGCATCGAAAGTTTCAATGCGGTACGGATGTGTTGGTTGTTGCTGTAAGCTTTTTTCAAGCGTATTTCTTAAAGTTTGTATTGCGCAGCGCGTGACCTCTCTCGCAAGGAGTTACCTAGCGTGCCGAGGGCGTGAAAGCAAATTTTATGCCGAAAACCTTGGCACACTTGTGGTAACCGAACCGTCGTTATCGGATCCTTCTGCTCTATTGGAGTGCTTTCTGAGTTCACGCTCCAAATGGATGGACACCGGCGATATTCAAGATGAGGAGGAAGATACCTCTCGAGCTACAATCACAAGATCGCAGCAACGCATCCTTACCACAATTTTGAAGACTATTTGCATGACGATGAGCCATTTAGCTGACATTTTTGCTCCTGAACATGGCGACCCCATGCTGACATCAGTGTTGAACGACGTTCCTGGTTTCAAGGACGGGCTCAATAAGTTCGTGTCATCTGGGTTGTTCACTTCTGCCCTCACTAAATGGTTCAGAGCCGAGTTGTCAAAGGTACGTTCGTAGGAAGCTAGTGTTTTGGCTAAGTTTTCTAATAAGTGGCCCTCTCCCACAGATTCACGCAACGACAACACCGATTGTGTCAAAAATCAACTCTACGTTGCAGCTTTCAAAGTTGCAAACCCATTTGCGAGGGGTCAACAGGAAGTTCAATGGATGCAAGGAAGTGAGCGTATGGCGTACAATTGCAAAGTCAGAGTTCTCGAGAAGCAATGAGCCCAGCTCTGTCTTTTCTGTACTTTTCGCAGACATCTTCCGACGCCAAACTCGCGAGTTGGTGCAGAGCTCATTTGTAGATGCCTTAGAAGCGATCCAGAAACAAGTTCGTTCGGTAATCGGAGCTCCTAGCGCCACCAACAACCGTGGCGATTTCCAGCTCAGCGGAATCACTTTCTACGATTTCTTCGAGCAGATTCACGAAAACACATCGGCATTGGATGCAAGCGACTTGCAAAGCGTGCTTATTGAAGAGTTTATGCGCACGGTTCTACAGTTCGTAAACTTTTTGGAGCATAACTTTCCGCTATCCGATGAAGTCAACCAAGACCCAGTGGGTCGAGCAACTGGATACCTCGCAATCTCGAATATGCTTGCCGGCATATTGAGTGGTTTTTCCAGCAGACGCGACAAGTTATTTCCGGGTGCCAATGTCCAGTCTGGATTGAAGACTATAACCCTAAATGCATTCAATGAGATCATCCAGAAGCATACGAAGAATGGATTTGTTGATTCAGCTGCTATTCCACTGCTTTTTCAGGTGCGTAATCTTTGAGGATTGTTCTACCAATGAGCAAGGAGGCTAATCTGGTGGTTGCACTGGAACTATAGGATATGGGGCTGACCAAACGTACCAGCGCACTGAGCTTCGTTGATGAGGAAGTGAAGAGCATTTCTACCCTTGGAGTCCACTCGTGTTACTTGGTTTGCCAGATTCAAGTTGGTGCTCCATACCCTGAGGTTTTTGAGCGGGTTCTGCAAAATCTTTCTGCGGCCTACTGTGAGGTGTGGGCTCAAATCTTGCTGGGCCAAAAAGTCCAACCACTTCGAGATCTGCTCGAGATGGAGAACTATGCTGCAACCAACGAGGTAATGTTAATTGGCCTTGTATCTCATTTGCCGGTAACTCTAGCCATTATTAACTTCTATTGAACAGGATTGGATCGCTGCGCACGAAGGATGGTCCGAACATGTGATTACGGATGAAGTGCTTGGCGCTGAAGACACAGACGACTCATCGGATACGGAGATACGTTTGGGAGAAGAGAAGGTATGGCTGCCGTGGTGCGAGACGCCTGTGGTATCGAGTTTTCTTTTCTCGTGCTGCTATGGCTTGGATGAAGCAAACCGTATCGTTCGACGATCGCGAGGGAGTGACGAGCTGCAGATCGCACTGATGCATGCGGACTATCGAAACGTGCTTGTTGAGCAGCTAACTCTGATCACCTACCAAAGTATACAGCGATGCAGTATCGCAGCTAGGTGGATGCCAAGGCAAAAAGCGACTCTACGATTCTGAATTTTGGCGAGTGCTGTGTCCTTCAGTTTCTGTTCGACATGTACTTTGTTCGAGCAACTCTTGGTTTCTCGGATTTTATCCGCTTTGGTTGGGGTGATGAGTTGGATCCCTGAGGAGTGTAGTCCTGGGCTGCTTCAGCTAAAGAAGTTGTTTGCTCGGATGCAAGAGTTTATCGACCCGGTTGACTGGGAGATCTACGGACCACAGCTCGTAGAGAAACGTTGTTATGCAATTTCGCAAAAGCCGACTCCTCTTCTCGTCGCTGTCAGAGTCCAACGATATCAACCAGATTAGTACGTATTCCACCGATAACTTCTTGCTAGCTGTTCATGTTTCCAATTGCATCTAACACGCTTCGTATCTTTTGCAGACGGAAAGGAGATTGTCATCAGCTCGCAGGACACTCGACCCCTAGCTCGGGTAATGGAGCCAGTTGCTCGTTTTTCTCTACTACCGGTACCGTCGAGTCGACGCAAATTTCACCGTAGTACCTCGACGCTGTCAAAATCCAGCGAGGATGAACCCGTGGAGCCACGAAGTCGCGCTAATAGTCGCAACTTGTTTCATGAGCTGTCAGAAGATGGTGACGGAGAATCTCAACAGCCAGCTGCGCTTCGCTTCCAAAATCTACTTTCAGGCTCTGCAGGCACAAATCTGCTTCAAGCTGCGTCGTCGGGCACCACGCTGCTATCTTCGGCCGCCAAGGGTATCGGCTTTTTGTCCTCCGCGACCAGCTCGTATCTGCGCGAAGGCGAAAATCGGTCTAGTAGATACTTTTGAGCAAAAGTCTCTCGATGTAGTAGGCCAAATAACTTGTGTAGAGACGATTAGAAACACAAATCAGGCATGTGTGCTCTATCATTGAAAGTTAGATGAAGGAAGATGCATGCGTTTGAGAGCTCTATTCCACTCACTCACGGAACTTCATAGTCACAGGCTCCTTGGAGCGGAATCCCCATTCTTGGTTGTAGACTTTCTTGAAAGACCCGAGCTCATTGCCTTTCTCACCCCCATGGGCCGTGAAGAAGTGATCTGTCACGATATTGAGTGTGTCGGCCATGAGGTCGCGGATCACCCCGTTCAGACGGTTTCCTGTCTGCTTGAAGTCCGGACCGGGGTTCAGTTCGAGCAGCCACACATTATAGTCCTCATCCACCATGAAATCGACGCCGTAGAGCTCAAAGCAGTTCGGCAGCGGCTGGAAAACAGAGAACTCTCCCTTGTATGCATCGAAGGTTTCGGCGGTGATGTGACCAATGTCTTCCAGAATCTTGGCCTTTTTGGCAGCGGCGTCAGCGACACCCTGCTCTCGCAATATCTCCTCCAAATCGTCAAGCAACATGACACACTCGCTTTCGACAAAATCCGGGTGGCTCTGTTGCTGGAACGTGTTCGTGATGTGCGCGTACGCGTTGTCAGTGTCACTGTCGCGGTACTTCTCAAGCGCCGTGAGCATGAGGCACCGCTGGTACACAAACACCTGGAGACCGCCCAGTGCAAGCACGTAAACGCGGATGTGGAACTTTCGTCCTCGAACGAGCAGCGGGCGAGCAATGTAGTCCTGCACGACCCACTCGCGGATGTCGGTCCACTCGTTGACGATGGAGCGCAGCTTGGCAAAGTTTGAGATGACGTTGACCTCAGCGCCCTTGTTAGTGGCGCTCGGCTTCATGATCCACTTTTTTCCATCCTTCTGGCCGGCTTCGATCTCTTGGCGCACCTCCCACAGGCACGAGTCAAGGCGTTGACGGAACGAGATCCCGAACTGCGCCATGCTATCATCGTAAGCCTCCCATGTGTCAACTACGAACGTGCGCGGCAGCGCCTTGCTCAGGTAGCACTTGGGATGCTTGGTGATGTACTTGGACAGGTAGATAGACAGCTGTGCCTTGCGCGACAGTCCCTTGCGCACGCAGTAGGCGTTGGCGACGACCTTGCCACCCAGCACGCTTTTCCAGTCCAGGTTCTCGTACTCGTCCCACTACAAAACCGCACAAAAGCTTGTTAAACACATCTAGCTCCATGACCAACGCAAGCATGTAGGAAGAAGCCACGTACGATCAGGTCCGGCAAAGGCAACGCAGACGGAGTAGCGGACTCGTCATTATCGTCGGACGCTTCGGTGACCAGATACATGGCTGGATGCAGCGCGAACGCGCGCTCAACAAGCGGCGCCACGTAGACGCTCGGCACACCGACGCGCGCAGTTAGCGCGGGCTTGTAGCGAGCGTTGCATCCCGCGGCGAGCAGTCGGTAGCTCAGTGCGACGGCATGCTCGCTCTGCTGCCAGTGGACGTCCATGTTCGAGATGGAATGGCGGCCAGCCAAACCCATCACTAGTCGGAAAATGTATTATTGTCCAATCAGGGTGAAAATTGAAGCTGCCAAATCCTTTTGATTGGCTGAAAAGATTTATTGAACCCATATCATTTACCCATCGCCCCCCATTGTGCAACGTAATTGACAACGCATCTACTATAACCGATACATTTGCACCACCCTGTTGCCACATAGGGGGGGAAACGAGCTGAGGGGGAAAAAAGAGAAGCGTCGGGAGGATTTTGACGCGAATCAGCGGGCTGCGTCACCCTTTTGTCTTGGGTTCAGTATGCCTGGCCGCTGCCGCAAAGTGACCCGCGGGTTCATTCGCGATTTTCTCCCGAGAAAGGACGGCGCGCACTCGCCGGAGGCTCCAGCAGCTCCAGCGCTAGCATGGCGACGCCGCGCGTGCCGCGCCGAGAGGGCGAGAAGGTCTGGGTGCCGGACGCGCGCAACGTGTGGCAGCTCGCCACGGTCGTGGAGGACGATGGCGAGAAGCTGCACGTGGTGGTGCCCGAGGTGGACACAGAGCAGCAGTTCTCGGTGGACCAGGTGCACCCGTACGACCCGACACACTCGATGGACTTGGACAACATCGCCGAGATGGACAACCTGCACGAGGCGCCGCTGCTCGACCTGCTGCGCCGCCGCTACCTCGAGGACCACATCTACGTACGTGGCTTCGTGCTATGGCGGCGATCCTTGGATCTTTGGCTAACGCACTTTGCTGACAGACTTACACCGGCGACATCCTCATCTCCATCAACCCGTACAAAAACATCCCCATGCTCTACAACTTTCCCGAGCTGGACTCGATCGGCAAGCTCGACAACCCTGTGCCACACGTCTACTCGACGGCGCACGGAGCTTACCACGCACTGTGGAGGGACGGCAAGTGCCAGTCCGTGCTGGTGTCGGGTGAGAGTGGTGCCGGCAAAACGGAGGCTTCCAAGTACATCATGCGGGTGTGTAGAGTGCACACTCTCACTTGATCGTCCGGACCAGAGCTCTGACGTATAATCTTTGTTGAGGCAGTACCTAGCCAACATCAGTGAAATCGGAAAGAAAGGACCAAAGAGCGGCAGCAAGAGCGCCCCAAGCAGCTCTGCCGGTACTGACGGTAGTGGCAGCGGCGGTGGATCTGTTGAGCAGTGCGTGCTGCAGAGTAACCCGCTGCTGGAGGCGTTCGGCAATGCCAAGACCATCCGAAATGACAACAGTAGTCGCTTCGGCAAGTTCATCAAGATCTACTACCACAACGACGGCACGATCTCGGGTGCGACGACAAACCACTTCTTGCTCGAGAAGAGTCGCATCGTTGGCTGCGCCGAGAACGAGCGTAACTACCATATTTTCTATCAGATGTGTGCGGGCATGTCTCCTGCGGAGAAGACTGCTCTGAAGCTCAAGAGTGCCAGCGAATTTTTCTACCTCAACCAGGGAAATTGTATCCAGGTCCCCGAAATCAACGACAAGAAGGACTTCAAGGAGCTCGTTGAGGCGATGGGCACTGTTGGCATTGATCCGGATCTTCAAAAGACGATCTTTACGCTGGTTGCTTGCGTGTTGCACTTGGGAAACCTCGAGTTTACAGAAAACGAGAAAAACGAGTCTCAAATCGCGAACAATGACGACATCACGAACCTTGCTGAACTCATGATGGTGACACCTGGCGAGCTTGAATTTGCGCTGACAAAGCGAACGATTTCTGCTGGTGCGCGTGGCTCCATGGCTGAGATCTCTCTATCTTCGGTGGAGTCTGCCCGATCTACGAATGGTCTCGCGAAAGACATTTTCAGCAAGCTATTCGATTGGCTTGTTGGGCAGATCAACAAGTCGACCTCTCAACTCACTGGCGGAGGTTCTGGCGCTGGCGCAGCCGCCAAGTTCATCGGTATTCTGGACATTTTCGGCTTTGAGAGTCTTCAAGTGAATTCGTTCGAGCAGCTGTGCATCAACTATACCAACGAGATGCTACAGCAACAGTTCAACCAACACGTGTTCGTGTATGAGCAGGATGTCTACGTTGAGGAAGGCATTGACTTCTCGCGACTCGAGTTCAAGGACAATGGCCCCTGTCTCGATCTTATTGACAAGAAGCCGCTTGGTATCCTTCCTCTGCTTGACGAGCAAGCAATGCTTGGGCGACGCGCAAGCGATGAGAACTTTATCAAGAAGCTGCACCAGACCCACATTCCTCAAGGCAAAGTCCCGGAAGGCACAGTGATTTATTACTCCAAGCCGCGCTTTGCCAACGACGAATTCATCATTCACCACTACGCTGGGCAGGTCACGTACAACGTTACTGGCTTCCTTGAAAAGAACGACGACTCGCTACACAGCGACCTTGTCTCACTTATGGATAGCTCCAAGTGCGAGTTCTTACGACAGCTTTATCCGGTCGCTGAAAAGAAGCCTGGTGGTGCCGCAGCAGGTGGCAATGCGGCCCGAAAGCCTATCTCTCGTGCAGGCAACAAGATGACTGGTACAATGACTGTGGGCCGAAAGTTCCGCGATCAAATGGCGAATCTAATGCTTGAACTGAAGGCTACAGCTCCGTGGTTTGTGCGATGTGTGAAGCCTAACAACCTCCGATTCCCTCAAGGGTGGAACGCAGACTTGATTTTGAACCAACTTATCTACCTCGGTGTCATGGAGACTGTGCGCATCCGTAGATCGGGTTTTCCTGTACGCCGTCTCTTTGGTGAGTTCTATCAGAAGTATCAGATCCTCACGCGCCATCTTCCGAAGGAAAAGCGTGCAAGTATGGATGAGAAGCAGCTTTGTGAAGTCATCTTGCGGCTTATTCCTCGCGAAAACTGGCAGCTTGGCCACAAAAAGGTTTTCCTTCGAGACAGCCAGCTGAGAAACCTAGACAACGAGATGCGCAAGATCATGAGTGACGCTGCGGTCAAGATCCAAAGCCAAATTCGCGGTAGTTTACAGCGCCGCAAGTACCTGACTGCGCGTGCTCACATTATCCGTGTTCAAGCGCTGGCGCGTCGATTCATTGCACGCCGTTGGTTCCTTAAGACCAAGCGCCGAGTCACACGTGCCCAGGCAGTGAGCCGACAGTTTATTCAGCGCCGAAAGTACCTTCGACTTCGAAAGGCAACCGTTATTGTTCAAAGCCGAATCCGAGGCAAGCGAGCACGTCGCCACATCTGGTATCTACGCCATGCACCTCCTGCGGCGACCAAGATTAACGCTCAAGTTCGGTGCTTCCTTGCGCGTCGACGATTCTTGCGGCAGAAACGTGCTGCGGCCAAACTCGCGAACGCTCGTAATGTTCGTCATGATCGTCGTGCATTCCTTCAGAAACGAAAGGCTGCTACTGTGATTGCGGCTCGATACAAGGGATACCGTGGACGCAAGAAATACAGCGAGATGAAGAGTGCAGGAATCGTGCTGCATGCTGCTGGTCGGGGATACATTGCGCGGCTTAAATACGGCAAGTCTGCTCGTGCTCGCGCTGCTAAGCGTAATAAGGCGCAGATTCAGATTGCCCGCATTATTCGCGGCTTCCTGGCTCGACGCAGATTTGCTCGCTCACGTCGCCGTGTGATCATGATCCAAGCCCGAGTCCGTGCCAACAAAGTGCGAACTGAGTACCTTAAGGGCAGAGAGGCGACTATCGCGATGCAAACGATGATTCGTCGCAATCTTCTGCGTAGGAAGCTTGCACACGACCGAAAGATGGCTATCCGGATTCAGGCATTCGGTCGTATGGTCATCTGCCGACAGCGGTACCGCGATGAGCGCAAGAAGATTATTATCATTCAGTCCCTGTGGCGCATGCAGAACCAGCGCCGACGGTTCGCAAAGCGCAATGATCACATTATCCTGTTGCAGTCACTGTGGCGTTGCCACGCCCAGGCCCGCAAGTACCGTGACACGCGCGAGAAGATCATTACATTGCAAGCCTTTTCGCGCATGACAGTCGCCCGCAAACAGTATCTGCGCATCCTCCGTTCAACAAGGATCGTTCAGAATGCCGTCCGCACTTTCTTGGGCCGCAGGACGTTTAAGAAATGTCGCCGTGGAGTTATCTGCCTTCAGGCACGCTACCGCGGACATGTGCAGCGAATCAAGTACAACAAGATGAGGGCTCGTATCATTTTGGTGCAGAGCGTTTTCAGGCAGAAGAGGGCATCAAAGGTTGCAAGCACTCGCCGTCGAGCAATGGCGCGTGTCCTTGGCGTCGTGCGAATTTTCTTGGCTCGCGTCCGAATGCGCAACCGCACTGCTCACATGTTCGATGCTGCGGATGAGTACGACCTGACTGAAGTCAGCCGTATCGCGCAAGAAATCCCAGGAATGTTGCGTGTGCGTGATCGCCGTCATGATATGATCTCCCTAGTACATGTTGCCGCCAAGAATGGTGACTTGAACCTCGCTCGGTTCGTTTTGGAAGAATCCCCGCAGCTGGAGGACCTTGTATACGGCAAGGATGCCGCTGGCAGCACGCCGCTTCATTACGCGGCCCGCGTTGCGCACTTGGACATGGTGCGGTTGTTGTGCAAGGTGGCCAACCGAAACTCGGGTGCAGGCGCGCACTTCGACTTTGCTGGTGCCCGAACACGCAGTGCAAGCAGTGCCAGCAGCTCTGCTGGACTTGAAGACGGATTGACGCAGCAGCAGCAGCTGGACAACCTCACCAACAAGCTTCGCTCAGTGTCTAGTGCTAGCACCGCGTCGCTCGGTACACCTGCAAACGGCTCGACCCCTGCTCGCTCGCCATCGAAGAGTTTGTCCACGTTCAGTAGCTCCTCGTTCTCGATGCAGCCATCGTTCAAGCCCGGTGACCACTCTGCTCCGAAGCGGCCGGGACGACGCACACTCGTTTCGTCTACTCCTCGTAATGGGATGAGTGGTGCCAACCGCCGACTGTCGACGGCTGGCGGACTCCCCCCAGTGCTCCCAACCACTGTTCAAATTGAAATCTACAAGGAAGGTTTCTTGCGTAAGGCAAGCGGAAACCGGTGGGCGACCAAGCGATATGTGATTGTAGACGAAGTCTGTCTTTCGTACTACAAGGCTCCGAAGGAAAAGATCCCGCTCAAGATGCTCGAGTTGTGCGATGCAACCATCAAGCGCGTCTCCCATGTCGACCACTGTTTTGAGATCCATTCCCCTCGTCTCAAGAGCAGCAAGAACCCCGAGGGCATCATGTCCCTTGCTGCCGACTCTGAGGAGGAGGTCCACGAATGGATGACGGCAATTCGCAAGGTTCAGGGCGTGCGCATTACGACTGCGGTGCCGGCGTTCCAGAACATGATCTGCATCGACACTTTCCTGCGCCGCGAGTACGTCAATATGAAGAATCGCGCGGGTTTCACTCCTTTGCACTTGGCCGTCCAGAACGACGAGGACGAAGGTTTTGAAGCCGCCAAGGTCAGCGTCTGGCTCATTGAGAATGGAGCTGACGTGAATGCAGTCGATGAGAACGGTGATACTGCGCTGCATTATGCCGTTGAGCTCAACCGGTATGACTTGGCGGAGACGCTGATGAAGCGCGGCGCGGACCCAACGATCGCTAACAACAAGGGCCTCACTCCTGTGGGTCTAGCTGATGAGGACGATCTCCGCGAGATCCTTGACCCAGCGACACATGCCGAAAAGGATCCGGAGCGAATGCCACTCATCGGCGTGCCTACTCGTCTCTCGGACAGCACTTACGTGTCGGTGTTCCTTGGCGCCATCGCCGTCGCCACGGGACCCATCATGGAGACACCACACTTTAACCTATATGTTCTCGATGCAAACGGCGCCGTGGTCGAGCGCCAGCAGCAAACTCCCAACTCATTGATCCAGACTGGCGGCAATTACTGGTGGTTCGGCAACTCGTGGTACATCCAGACACCACTGGAGCATCTCAAGGAGGGTACGTTTCTCCGTGCTAGCACAAGTTGTGCGTTGTGATCTCGTGTTTAATGGTCATTATGATGTGCTTGATGGCAGGTTGCGTTGCGGTGATGGAGTTGCGGCACCGCAGCCTCGTCACGGAGGAAATTGAGGTCGGCTGCTGGACATTCTTCCGGCTCGACCTAAGCAAGATCACGACGGCTCCTGCGACGTTCGAGATGTACGCACCGCCCGTTGACCCACTGAGCAAGATTCTTGCGCGCATCCCGGGCGATTCGTTCCTGCAGGCCGAGATCAATGTGTCGCTCTAGGCGATTCCTGTGGATAGAAGAAGTCAGCCGATAGTAAGTACCCCCGTTTGTGTGTGAAAATGAACTAGGTGATCGATCCGATCGCTGCTCCAGTGAGGTTGTCGTTGAATCACCGATATCTATTTAGAAACACAACATCGCCGCAGGTGCCGCTGTCTTATGGCTGATGCGCTCACAAAATGCGGCGCTTCTTGGCCGAGTTCATGTACGGACGAAGCACCCACTCGTTCTCAGCCTCCTTCTGGTCACACGTGCCGAGCTTGACCTGATACAGCTGCAGCTCAAATCGCGGACCGCATTCCTGCAGCTCGACCTCCTTGCCAGTCTTCTTGAAGACGTGGTGGCGGAACGACACAAAGTCGTTATCGTTTGAAAACGTGATCACTCGCTTGGCGTCGGGTTTGGGCACCGGGAAGAGGTGCTTGAGGATGTTGGCCACGCGCTTTCCGAGCGTCGTCTGGAACTCGTTCAAGATCACGTGCGGGTATGCCTCGGACACGGTCGCACGGTCCTCAATGTCGTGGCGCAGCACAGCATTGCTGAGCGAGAAGTATGCCGTAGGGCCGTACGGCAGGTGGCACACGACCAGTCCATCCGGCTCACCGCGCGTCTCCGTCACGAGCACCAGGTCCGTGTAGTCGTTGGAGCGCGCGCTCTCGACCAGCTGCAGTTCATCCACAAGGAGCGAAGTCAGTCCACCAGGCCACAGCAGTCATGTAGCACGCAGCTCGGCAAGAGAGACGCACATCGCTGATGGTGTGAGCGCCACGGTTGAGGCGCACGGCGTTGGGGAAGATGAGGCGGATCTCCTGCGCAAACTGCTTGAGGCGCGAGCTCGGGTCGCGCGACGTGGTGATGGCCACCTTGGGGTCGAACATGCCCGCGTTCTTGTACTCGTCGTCAATGTGGCTGCGCGGCGCCTCGTGGGCCTCGTCGTCGTACTCCATCTCATGGCGCAGGCGCTTCTCCGTGCTGCGCAGCTCGGTCGGGATCGCCTTGCCGCTGCGCACCGCCTCCTTGAGCTGCTGCTTGTGCTCGTACAGCGCGCGCTCCTTGCCCTCCAGGCCCTTGCGGTACAGGTACTCGCGGCGCAGACGCACGTTCCGACGCACCGACATGGCTCTCACTCTCTCTCGTCTCAATCAAGGCTTGCAAGGTGGTGGTGTGGCTTTTCGCCAGCCACCAACCAACAGTTTTACTTTGTATTTTGTTTATGGTATACATGCTAATTCAGTAAATAAAATAGGTCAAGAGCACGAGCGCTTCAACATGGCACCGCGGCGCTCATGACGTTCGCGGGTGGTTTGCCCACGCCCCCACGGCGCCTTCGAGCTCCAGCTGCCGACTCCAATGCGGCTGCACACTTCTTTCCGCCGACTCGAGAGCCGGGGGCGGTCCATGGCACCAAACCGGCGTGTCGTAGGCGCCTTGGCTGGAGCTGGTGGCGATTGCTGAGGCGCTGGGAGTTGTACCGCTTCTCGGACGAAAACGACGTCGACGCGGACGATGAAACTGATGATGGAGATGCCAGTGGAGGAGACGCAGATCCGGAAGATCCGTGGCGAGAGCGCTTCTTGCGCTTGGTTGGGCGGGAAAGTGACGAGGTAGAGGAAGCTGGGGACGCACCGCGCTCCCACACTGCGAGGCCGGTCCTTGAAGCTGCCTTTGGAATTGGAATCGGATCGGAAATAACCGATTTCACTGGTACACGAGACTGCTGCGGTTGATATTGTTGCCTTTGAGGAGGGATTGCCGAGAAAGTGCTGACATCGTCAGGAGAGCCGACAAATATTGGTGCCGGCAGCGGAATGTCGCGGAAGAAGAGCATGGGGCAGTTCGCCTTGTAATGGCCGTGCTCACCACAGTACCAGCAGTCTGACAAGGCTGAAGCCGCATTCGCGTTCAGAGATGCTCCACCCATGCGGTGGCGGCTGAGCTGGCAGCAGTTGCGAGTCGTGTGGTCGTTGCCAAGGCAAATGTAGCACGTTGCTGTCGTATTCCACGTAGTTTCGTCCTGAAGGCAAATATCTTCCCACCGACGCCCGCTGTGAATCATCTCAAACGCGCGGGTAAACTCGCAGCTGAGAAGCTCTTGTCCAGCCTTGTGGAACACGACGCGACCAACATCATGATCGAGCTCAAACGGGTCTTCAATGCTGATTCGCCACGACACTGGGTGGCTCCATTTCGTCGTCTTCGACAGCGGCACCCCGGTTCGCACGCTCACAACTTCGTCTTCGACGTTAAAGCGCTGCGAGTAGAACTCAAAGAAGCCTGCCAGCAATGCGCCGACCGAATTCACTTCAGATGTGCCGAACGTGGACGGAATCGTCTCCATGAACGGTAACGCATTCAGCCGCGCGACTAGCGCAGAGATGGTGGGTTCTGTCATCACGTTTTGGAACAGCGAATCGACACGAGGCAAGCGGATTTCTTGATGCTGCGACTGGAGATAAAAAATCAAAAGCAGCAAGAACCCTGCAGTATACCAATGCGCAGCGCGTTTCGGTTAGCGATGAAACACGCCGAGCTTCTCGAGTGAGAGAAACGCACCGTATGAGCTGAGAGTTCCATTCGACGAGTCGTTGATGCCGCGCTGCTTTGCCCAGTACTTGACTGCAAACGCGAGCGGACGAACGCGCGGGTCGGCTTGCCCATAGTACTTGAGCAATGCCGTGTTTAGTAGCGCGTGAACCCCACCAACGCACAGATCGCACGCAATCTACATCACGAAGCACGCACGTGTCAATCTTCCCACCCGCGTATACACAACGCTCTACCGCCGGCTCGCGTACCTGGTGCTTTGGATCCCACAGCTTGAGAATCGGGACACGCGCATGGCGCACAAACTCGCGCACCTCAAACTCGGGCTGCAGGCGCTCGCAAGCAGCCGACAAGATGTCAATCCGCTCGTCGGGCGAGAAGTGGCCCTGGGCCTCGACGTCCACGCCGTCAAAGTAGATGCCCAGGTCCAGATCGCAGCCGCCGAACCCCAGTCCGCTGAACCATCGTCCACGCGGTCGTTCAGCCTCAAGAGAGTCAACAAGCACCAAGCGATGGGTTGAAAACGCACCTCTCGGAGGATCCGTAGGGGAGCACGCGGCACGAGGGCCACTGGCGCGCTAGCAGCTTCTGCACGCGGCGGCAGATGGCGCTCTTGTGCATCGTCTCGGCCGCGTTGGGCTCGAGCTGCTCGAGCAGCGCGATCGAGTCGATCGTGAGCTTGCGCACGCTGTTGGCGGCGCCCATGGCGGCGGCGGCGAGGGGGTCGAGGGGAGCGCGGGGGGAGGCCGTTCGGCTATGCCACGATCTTTCCGCGCAAGTGGTACCGTAGCGCAGGCGCTGCTGCTGCTTCAACTCGCTCGGCCGTTCCTTCCTTTTTCTTGTGTCGTGGCGCGCGCGCGCAGATTCGAGTGACGCGCCGCGACTCGGCGGGGCCTGCGGAGCGCGACTGGCCGCCGACCTCAGCTGGCGACGCGGGCGATGGCGCTTGGTGTCGCTCGCCGCCGCTTGAAGAATGAGTGACGGCGGCACAGCGTGGCGCGCGACATGGTGATCGGGCGAAGAGAAATGGGGCGAGTATACTGAACGCAAGTCACGGCGGGGAGTGTTGCACCCACCACGCACTTCTCTTGCGGCAACTATACTCTCGGGAATCTCGTTGCCGCTGTGACGAGCGCGGCGTCACGTGCGAACGCCATGTTCTCGAAGGCAAACACGTCGATGATGGTCGTTGGGATGGATAGGTTGGTGGCGACCATTGCACGGCGTCGAACAGGTAGAGGTGGAGGAGCGAGACGCTCGGAAGCGACGCATTGATCACCACGCGAGCGAGCAGATTTCTGCAGTGCTGACATGGCGGTTGCTGGTTTGGCCAACCAATTTTCCATCCTTGGATGTGACGTTACGCATTCTCCCATCCGCCTGAATCTTCAAACAGAGAGAGAACTGGAACATCAGGCCCTGCATCAGCTGCTCGACGAGATGGTGCATGCACTGGTATGTGGTCGTCATGGCTCCGTCTACGTCGCTCCTTGAAGCTTGCTCGCATTGCGGTCGCGCTGCCATCTCAATGACGCCCCAAGGATGCATGTATGCGGGCTCACACAGGGTCACGCCTGTCGATGCTATTTGCTGTACACAATGGTGGTACACGACGACGATGCGCGCCATCTCGGCCGCGTCGGGTCATCGTTGGCCAACCGGCAAAATGGCTTCATCATCGATGTGACAGACGCACGACGCAACAGCCAAATTTACTATCGTAAGCAGCTCAAGGAGGGAGAAGCATGACGCAAACAGTTCTGTGCGTGTCCTGCTTGTTTCAGATCGACAAGACGTGTTCCTCGATGCCACAACAAACCAAGATGTCGTTACCGTACCAATATATCGTTGTCGGCATCCTCCCCTTTGTTACGAGGGTCTATCGACGGTCACGTCTTGTCGATCTAGAAGGCAATTGGGGCTGTGATCTTTTGTTTTCGCACCAAGGCTCAGTTTGTGCGCAGGTTTGGATGCTTGCCAGCGCGAGTTCCGTCCATCCACTCTATCGTTCACGCAGGAGCAGCAGCATTGCTCCTGGATACCTGTGCTAGAGATTCAAATGCTAGAGATTCAATCCATTGTGACGCAGGGGAGCAGATTACCTACTGCAACACAGAAGCTCGGGTTGTGAGATGGAAGTGTGCAACTTGCCTTGCCAGATCTGCTCAGAATCTGCCACGACTAACTCCCTTGTTCATGTATGTACACTTCTTCCCTAGCAGCACCAACGCAGTCAACATGCTCACCCCAAACGACAAACCGGACACCTCCCTGTGGCTTCCGAGGTGGTCGAGATGCAAACGCTTCGCTCAGCATCCTGCTCTTTTTCAACGCTGGCTCGCTGCAGGTGCTCAACAAGTCATGAGTGGTGTGTATTCCAATCCGCATTCAGGCTGCAAGCGAGCTCGACTCGAGGGGGCGATGGACTGCACGAACTCGGGAAGCCTGCACTTGAGTTGGCTATTTGCAGTCAAAACCGTTGACTTGCACTTGTAAAACCACATAACAACCCTAACGGTTACAAATTCGAACGTTTGTTAGCCCGCCAGTGTTGATACATTTTGGCGTCTCCCGGAGTCACTCGACGCTCCCGCCGCTCCAAGCATGGCGAACGGCGCGCCGCCGACGCCTCCGAGCGCCGCGTTCGGCTTCGCGGCGGCCCCGGCGGCTCCCCAGGCGCCCGTCTCAGGCCCCGGCGGCTTCCAGCCGTCGCCGGAGCAGCAGCAGCTACTGCTGCAGGCGCGCGCGCACGCCGCCAGCCTGGCGCAGAAGCAGGAGTTCGGCGCGTCGGCGAGTGGGATGGCGGCCGCTCCGGGCGTGAACAGCAACGCGCTGGCGATGTCGAGGCTCCAGCAGCGAGCGGCGGCAGCAGCGCAGGTGCGAGCGGCTGGGCGTTGCAAATGCTGGGGAGGAGCTGTGGCTGACGTGCTTTGGTGTTCGCGGCAGGTGCTGGGGTCGGACCGAAAGGTGTCGGCGAGGGAGATTCAGGCTATGCTGGAGAAGAACGAGGCGGCGCTGAGAATGTGGAATGCGCTTCATCGGCAGCAACGTATGTTGGTGGCTGTGTGTGTGTTTCGATGGTGCTTGCGGCTGGGCAGGTGCTGACTGTCCGTCCTGTTAAATGCTGTGCGATAGCGCCTGTACACAACCAGATCGAACACAAGGAATGGCTCAAGAAATGCTACTTGTACCGACAGCAGATTGGCGCTCGCCTCGAAGTGCTAGCGTCACTGGCTGACAGACAGATCGCTAGTGAAGATTCCAAGACGGGTGTCAAGAAAGACGCTACACCAGCGCCTAGCCCGACACCAGTGACGAAAACGACCTCATCTCCGATCCCCGCAGCAACAATGAAATCATCAAAGAAGGTCCCTTCCAAGCCCGCGACGATTGTGACATCGATGCCGCTAAATTCCGCAGCTACTACTCCAGCTAGCTCTCCGTTGGGAACCTCGTCGGCACCGGTCCCGATGAATGCTAGCGCACCTATCAGCACACAGCAGTTTGGTGCGTTCAACTTCTCTCTACTTGACACTTGCACTCCACAGTATGCTCACTCGCTGTGACTCTATTTCTCAGGAATGTCAATGCCGATGACTAGTATGGGAGGTGCCACCACGACCGCAAACCCAGCTTCGATGGGTGCTTCCAGCACTGTTTCGTCTAGTGTGCCAGCAATGAGTGTATCTGCACCAATGATGGCTCCACCGACGTCGTCACAATTCGACCCGACTGCTTTCAACCGTTCGGCTGCCAACAATGCGGGTTTCATGAACCCTGGGATGCCAATGGGCGGAATGGGCCAGACAGGAGGCAACGGCATGATGAACCCGCAGCAGCTCATGATGATGCAAATGCAGATGCAAATGCAGATGCCAATGAACATGGGCATGGGGGTCGGTATGTTCAACCAGCCCAACATGTTTGCGAATCCTGGATACGGAATGATGGGCGGTGGTTCGAATCCGCTGCCAATGGACCCTTTCAACGCGTCAATCTCGTATGGGCAGCCAGCAATGGGCTTTCCCGGTGCGCAACCCAGTGGAAATGGCGGAGGTATGGCACCGTATGGAATGGCTGGGAGCATGCCAGCAAACCAAATGACGAATCCGATGGGCGGAGGATTCCCGGCAGTAGGGAATCCGGCCATGATGGGGAACAACTTTCAGTACGGCACGATGAATGGCACGGGCAACTTGGGAAGCCAGCAGCAACAACAGCAACGCCAAGCGCAAATGTACCAAGCAAACGTACCGACTAGTGTTGGTATGTATCCTCAGCAGCAGCCACCTCAGCAACAATCTCAACAGCCGCCTCAGCAACCGACTCAACAGCCATCTCGGCAACCACAGCCGCCACCAACCCAGCAACAGCGGCAGCAACAGCAGCAGCAACAGCAGCAGCAACAGCAACAGCCACCACCAGTCTCTCAACCTCAGCAGCAGCATTCAGCAAGTACGCAGCAGGCGCCAATTCCGCAACAGCAGCAGCCCGAAGCATCCCAGCATCATTCATTGCAGTCCCAGGCGTTGCCGCAGGAGCTGATGTCCGACGCGGCATTGTTCGAAGACGCGGCCAATCTGTTCGAGGGCTTCTCGGACGACACGTTCCTGTAGCGTATCCTCGCGTGCAAGTGTGTACCTTAATAAATGCTTGAAGTATCAACGCGCACGCTCCTTGCGGGGCTGCTTGGGGGTAGACACCCTCCACTTGACCTCGTTGAAGTCGCGTTTCCGGTACCGACACACCGGTATGTCTCAGCGGTCGGTGATATGAGTAGTGCCCCATCTTGTGCCCGACTGGTGATGACTTGTCTTTCTGTGCCCGCAGCCAATTTCTCGTGCGGTGAAGCCGCGGTGTCGTTGTTCCTTGCCGTCGAGCCCCCGCAGGGAACGCACCGAGCCACCGGTGCCAGCCACCTCGCGGCCCCCGCGCGCCCCCGAGGCGTCGACTCGCGCCCGCTACGCAGCTGCAGACCCGCCGCGTCCCGCCGATCCCGTACGTGGTCCTCCCACTGCTCGACGCGCTCTACAGCGCGCGCAATGCGGTTATTTATACTGCCGGCGCGCTCGCCCAGGGGAGGCGGCCACGGGAGAACGGGTGGGCGCTGCGCTCCCCCCTCCTCCGCGTACTGTCCCCCCGGCCCCACGACGGAATGGCTGACGCGTTTGCCTCTGTGTCCGCTCGTCCCCCGCGCGCGCAGCAGCCTGCCAAGCGCCGAGCCCGCATGGATTCCAAGGTCTGGCAGCGCGCCGCGGCCGACCTGAACCCGCCGGGCGTGCCCACGTCGTTCCGGCACGTCAAGAGCCCGCAGAATATCGCCTCCGTGCTGCTGCGCCGAGAGTTCGGCGGCGGACGGAAGCTGAAAACCGCGCGCGCGCTCGGCAATGACAAGGAAGAGAACTTCTGGGCGGAGAGCGAGAGCGCCAGCAAGGTGCGGAAGAAGGCGGCTGTTGGTGGTGTTGTGGAGAGGAGTCGAGAACTAATTGCTCGTCGTGATGCGATGCGATGTTGTTGCGATGTTGTTGCGATGTTGTTGCGAGCAGCACCAGAGCAGATACTTTGAGCTGCCGCCCACCACCAAGTCAACCATTTCGATTGCCATTAGCCCCGATGGGTGCGTGGAAACTATGGGTGCTATGGATACGCGGCGCAACGAAGTTCTCAAGCGATATCGTGCAGGAAAACGTTTGCGTCGACGCATGGTGACCACACTGTGAAGATCATTTGTCTCGAGACTGGGCGGGTCATTCAGGTTCGTTCATCCTGCAGTGGATCCGCATCCAGCAACGCAACTGAATAGTATTTTGTTGCTGTATGTGTCACGCAGACGCTTGTGGGCCATCCGCGAACTCCGTGGAGTGTCAAATTTCACCCGACAGATCCTCGTTATGTTGCGTCTGGTTGCCTCGGCTTCCAAGTCAGGTATAACGATTCACTGCGCTGACGCCTTTACATCAAGTTTTATTGATAATGGTTGTTGCGCTTCAGGTTCTGGGATATTGAGACAGGGCGCTGCTTGTACATGTCAACACTTCGGCACGCGATTATCTCCATCTCGTTCCACCCATCCGGAGATATTTTGGCAATTGCTAGTGGCACGTGCGTCTACACATGGGATTACCAGGTACGATCTCTTTTTTTTTTCCTGGCTGGATATGCCCGCTATTCAAACTTACCATCTACGTCTAGCACACGCTTCCAAGAATCGCTATGTTCAGTTACCAGACGCTGCGCTCGGTCACATTTCTCCCTGACCCCACAAAAATCATGGTCGGCGAGGCCAACGAGCGTTATCTGGTAGGTGGCCTGATTTGTTTCTTATGATTCTAA
This sequence comes from Phytopythium helicoides, assembly GCA_024867545.1. NCBI lineage: Eukaryota > Oomycota > Peronosporomycetes > Pythiales > Pythiaceae > Phytopythium > Phytopythium helicoides. The sequence continues at coordinate 203,954 of JANFNE010000011.1, read as the reverse complement.
GCCGGCTCTGATATGATGTACTTCGCTACGCCAATCAGCGCCCTCAAGGACAATCTCCGCCATCAGACCTCACTGTCACACTGACAATGTGGGACTTTGATCCGTCTTGGGCTTTGTCCCCTGAGCCCCATCTTATCAAGAAAGCCATGAGCAATAGCCGAGTCATACTCTCTCATGCACTGATCTACAACGATGGCGGGTTCGACATTTCCAGGTGTGGCCGATATCTAGCAATCTGCGCAGACTTCTCGCTCCGCCAAGCCGAAAAAGAAGTGGAAATGGTTGCGGAGATGGATGCCACATCTGACGTAGAGCAGATCTTGGCTACCGTCAATCAAGAACCCACGGCCGATGATACCACTGTGGCTGAAGATGTGGTGGCGGATGTTGCGATCTCGAACCTCCAGGCGTCTATGGCAAGCAATGACAGCAGCTCGTCGACGCCTACGGGCACGGCAGCTATTACAGGATCGATGCTCCCTCGAGCTCGTGTGACGCCGATGCCTATGCCAATCCAGCCGCCTGCTCGACTACTCGCGCTTCCTCACGGTGCTAGCGCACCAAATATGCTTATGACGCTCCAGAATGTACCAGACCTCGCTGCATTGACAATGGACCAATACTTTGAGCAGCATATCCGGCGCGTTCGACCGCGGCTTCACCCACCATCTGGGATGCACCGTCACCCCCTGGTCACCGCAGCCCGGAACCCTGTGCTTGCTGGTATTGGTCCCAGTGCTGTCCCCGGAGCTGCCGGAGCTGGTGCTGCCTCCATGCCTCAGCAGCCGTACTCTCGTATTCGACCAAATATTGCGCTGAGTCGCACACGGCTAACGCGGAATCAGCGAACAAGACGGGGTCGCCTCGCTACTGAAAACCAATCAACGTGGCTGGCGCTCATTTCACTCGACCCTCAGCAACTCGGACGCGTAGTTCAGACATGTCACCTGGCTGAAACGGCAGCTGGTGGTGTGACTTCAGTCAAGATCTCGCCGACGTCGTCGTATGTGCTTCTTGGATACGGCGTGCGAGACCGGATACAACGGTGCGTTTCAACAAGTTTTGATTTGGGTAGGATGACTGGTACTGACTAGTTCTCGTTTGCAGGGACACGGAGTTCCGCGTGCATCGGGTGACTCGCATCTACCGATGGGAAGACATGAAACTGTTATCGCATGTGGAGAGTGAGTTGGACGATGTCAACATCGCGTTGTTCAGCCCAATTTGTGGCGGTGGGTTTCTGTACGGTACCAAACAAGGGAAGCTCCGCGTGTGCAATACCTACCGGGGTGACTATGACGATGAAGAGAACTGCAACGTGCTGGATGGTGCTCGGCGGTGCCACTTTGACCAAATGGTTGATATGGAGGACGACGAGGACGACGAGGAAGACGAGGATGATGAGGAAGACGATGTGGAAGAAGATGAAGATGACGGTGATGACGAAGAGAGTGGCGGGCGTGGAGAGGACGAGGATGCAGAGATGGCTGAATGATTGGCACGGAACTTTATATCTATCATCGCCCTTTGCTATTGTACAATACTATACAAAACGGCGAGCGATGGCGGCTAGTGAGTGACAAGTAACGCGCATGCAAAACAAACTCAATGCTCAACAATTGACTTGGAATGAACCTTGCACGCAATGCTGTTCGGGCGACCTAATGCTCATCATCGGCGATACGGCCGCGATCAGTGCCGTGGCCGAACGTTTTACCCAAAAACATCTCCTTGTCGAAGTCGCTGCCCACAAATTGCGCCTTATCCACCTTGCGCGCGCGATTGATGAGCTCGGCCGTTTCCTGACGGTGTGAGCCTTGGCTCGCTCTGGCGTCCTCACCGCCGCAGCCCCAGACTTCCATCGCGTTGATCAAAAACTTTTTGCGAGATGAAAGAGCACCTTGCTCGAAGGACAAATCCTTGGGGGTTGTGTAGCTGTTTTCGTCAAAGTCTTCGCTCAAGAACAAGCGGAAGCTGTTCGTATCACCGCCCATGCCAAGTCCTCGCGGCAGGGCATATCCCTTCGAGTTGAGGTACATGTAGTTTTCGTTCGCTCCGCTCGGAGTGACACGGTAGAGACGAAAATCAGGCGCTGAGCGGAACAGGAAGCACCCGTTACCTCCAAAGAATCGGCTCGACACTTTCCACTCGGTATCGCAGAACATGCCGAAGACCGCTGCAGCAAGTCAGCAAAAGTGCAATGTCAACATCCTTGATTGCATTGCATAAATTTCATTCGAGTAAACAGAGTGCCCACCGCCTTCCGTGTCTTGGATGATTACAAGCGTTGGACCGGAGTAGCCGAGCACGTGGTAACACAGACGGTTGAAACTCAATCCATCCTGTGCGCTCGTATACAATCGATCTAATGGCTGTTGCAGAGCCGTGGTCGCCATCGACAAGTTCACAAAGTGGGCTCTGCAGGATTCGGATGAACTTAGTGTCACTTTGTTCTATCATTTCTAGTTGCTGGGACGTACCGTGAGAGGATTTGGGACTTGTGCAAATACGAAGGAGGCACGAACGAAATTCTCGCAAGCGAGTGGAAGCTTCGGTGCGCCATCCACGATACAAACACCGTGTAGAGTAGAGGGCATTGTGCGGACGCCCACCGGACAAACTCGTCTTGTGAAATGGTGGAACTGTCGGCGCCTTGCCCAGAGTAGCGAATTGCTGACTCGGCGAGCGTGTTGGCAGCTGCAACGGCCCCATCGCCATCCTCCACCATCGACGAAGCATCTGCCATACATAAAACAGCGAGCAGGAGCGCAGTGGTCTCGGTTGAAGAAAGCGTAGCCTCGTTTTCAGGTGATGCGAACAGTGCAAATAGCGAACGCAGCACGCTCTGCGATGACGCTCGTGTGCACTGCGCGACTGACGTTACCAAAGAAACTCAGCAAAATGTAGCTTCAAAGATCCCACCGTATATGAATGCAACCTACCAGTTTCGGCAAATGCGTGCTCCGACATGGCGTTGACCTCCGCGTGGCGGTCGTTCAGTCGGCAGAACGCAGCTCCAACTCGCTTGAGCACGCTCGAGACCTCATTCGGCGTTGCTGTCGGGGCCTCGATATCCAGCCATGCCTGCCAAATCATCGAAACACCAGTGAACGTTGGCCATAACTCCCTTGACATGCAAACCAACATCTAACCTACTTGGCAGCTCTTCTCCACCTCAGCTCGCTGCTTTCCAGCCACCGCCTCCTTGAATCTCGCCGACAGACACGAGAACTCCTGCACCGACACCCACAGTGAGCCGAACGCGCCAAAATCCGACCAGCGCCTATAAAACTTGTCTATCCACACGCCTCATCACTGAAAGGGCCCGCGCCAGTCGCTCCCGGAGCCGCGCGCAGCCGCCGCCGATCGCCCCGCTACGTTCCCCATGCTCGCCAACGTTTGCTTCTTCACGCCCGCTGGGGGATTCTCTCATCTGATATCCACTCTACGACCACAAATCTATCACTTATTGTTTGTTTACAACTTGTATGAATCAGTAATAGACTCCACATGATGGGTGATTATATACGTTAACAACGTTTGCCGTATTCGCGCAAATGCCAGCGCCGAGCTTGAAGCTCGCGGCCGACGACGCTGCGCTGGATCGCGCTGAAAATACCAGCGAGCGTGCGGTTGGAGCGCGAGGATTCCGGTGCAGCGCGGGCCAATGGCGGCGAGGGAGCGAGCTGCGGTCATGCCAAAGTTAGCTCGCGCCTGCGAGACGTGATACCCGAGTGTGCAGGGCTCGCTCGCTCGTGGGGCCGCAAGGCGGCTGCGAACTGCAGGAGCTGATGCCAGAGAGAGAGAGAGCGCGCGCTGGTAGAGCTATTTTCGGTCGCTGCTGCACAAGAAAAGCTTTGGCGAAGGCAAGATGCGTCGACAGCTGCGACTGCAGTAGCCATTTTCCTCCAGCGGCGAGCGCGAACAGCAATCCAATCGAGTCGAAGAGCTCAATTCGCAAGCATCACGTGCCAGACGTGGAGCGACAGCAAAAGAAGGCAACAACCGGCGTCCGAAGGGAGATCGCCTCGCCATGCTGCGCCGCACGCCGCTGATCGCGGCTGCGATAGCGCTGCTTTGTTCCAGATCCAGTGCTCAGGAATGCTCTAGCACGTGCGGAACACCATCGCTCGAGTTCTGCTCTCAAGTTACATTTAGCGTCTGTGGCTCTAACTATGAGTGGACGGAACTCGATGAGATCGCCAAGAACGCGTACACTTCGTGGACGAACGTCACGACAACGAAGCTCGGCCAATTGCCGCAGTACGTCGACTACACCACTGAACAACTCGGAGAGACTATCCAGAATCTCGACCTGGCCAACACGAGCAGTTCTTGCGGTGCATTTCTCAAGAGGTTAGAGTGTGCTATACACTTCCCAGTGTGCGAGATTGGGCGTGACTACAAACGCGTGTGCAGCAACTCGTGCCGCGAGCAGGCGAAGAAAACATGTCCAGGTCTCGTCAACATCTGCGCTACATACTCCTCGGAGGAGGTGGAGACCAAGAGCAATTGCTTCAAACTGTCCTACTCTGGCCCTGCGGTCGGCATGTGGGTCGCAGGATTCCTCATCTCGCTCATCTTTTCTATACTCAACTCGGTCGGTATCAACCTGCAGAAACTTTCAATGTCCAAGAACGAGATGGCTGAGGTCAAGAAGGGCACGTTCAAGCAGCCGCTCTGGGTCATGGGCTTTGGGCCTTGTTTGTCTCGGTTCGCTACTCGACTTTGTTGCTTTCGGCATGGCTCCGCAGACGTTGCTGGCGCCTCTTGCGGCCTCTCTCACTTGTCTGGAACATGTTCATCGCCCCCATTTTCCACAAAGAGACGGTGACGCGATCAAACATCATTGCAACAATCATCATTTTCGCAGGCGTCACGCTTACCGGTCATTTTTGCTGGCCACAGCACACCGTCTTATGAGCTCGAGGACCTCATTCGGCTATATGGAGAATCAGTGATGCACGTGTACATCTTTCTTATTGTGTGCTTCCTCACAGGGTCTCTTCTACTTTTGCCGATACATTGAGCGCACACACAACTATGAAGGTGGACTATTCCACATTATGTGCTATGGCGGGATAGCAGGTACATTTGGTGGCCAGTCTGTGCTGCTAGCGAAGTCTACTGTCGAGTTGCTCAAGAGCGCTATTTGGGGGCAAGCCGGTGGCTACATGTTCACACAGTTTATTTCGTACCTGATCATCGCTGGTCTCGGCATGTGCCTGGCTTGCCAAGTGCACTTTCTCAACGGCGGACTTGCTCGCTTTGATGCGCTTGTGGTCATCCCCGTGTACCAAAGCTTTTGGATCCTTACAAGCGTACTCGGAGGTATCATGTACTTTGAGGAGTACACGAGCATGACCAAGACGCAGATGGCCATGTTCACGCTTGGTGGTCTTATCACCATCTTTGGTATCATCTTCCTGCTTAAGACCCGCCAGGATGAAGGTGAAGGTGGAGGTGGCGAGCTTTACGTCGAGCTGGTATGTTTGCGCTTTTCATGTTGTTCTTGCTGCTATTCTAACGTTCCCGGATTTGACTACAGAATGTTACGCCGAGCTCAGCTTGGAATACAGACGATTCTGACGAAGAAGAAATTCAGCTCAAGTTGTCGCCATCCCAAAAGTCGGACTCTGGGTCTGGATCTGCAGCTGGTGGATCTGGCGCTCGTGTTGCTCCAAACCCGCGTGGGTCCGCAGCATCCCCACCAAAGAGCGACATTTCATCAGCCATATACCGATCGCCTTCGCCATCCAAGAAAGAGAAGCGTAGTGACGATGACGACGGCTTCTTCTAAATGCCGTACTTAAGAGTTGGTGAGCTATAGAGACATAGCAAGCATTCCATATTGAACAAATATTGACCAATTTGGTGGTGGTGCAACCGTAGGAAGTTGCCAAATTTACCCTGTGCCTTCAACAGACGCAGATCTTCCCCACAAGACGCCGGCTGCATCGCTTTGTCCAGAATCGTGATGGCATCCAAGTACGCCAAACCACTACAAGTACCCGCCGAGTTTCCTGATGTCCTGAGGTCTTTCGCACGCGAAGTGCTGCGCCAACAGGGCAAGGTCGAGACGCAGGAAGCCATTTTCGAGTTTGGCACTCAATACTTTCGCGACCTGCTTGATAAGCGAAATGGAGGCGCCTCTAAGGCTTCTGGAGGAGCTGGAGGCCCTGGGGAAGCTCCGCTTCCGGTGTATATGCAACTGAGCGAAGAGGAAGTTCGAAGTATCGTCTTAAATGCGTTCGAAAGCGTCAATCGACAAGAAGACGAAGGGTTGATCAGCTTCAATGATATCAGAGAGGTGCGTGAAAGGCTCTTGCGCAGTTAAGACAGCGAAACCTTACACTTTTGGATACGCAGATAGTTTATCAGCTGGCCGAGCAGCTCCAGTTTTCGCCGTCTGAGCTTCGAGCTCTCTTTGCCGACGCTGACGAGAATGACGAGGGTTTCATCGCTTTCAACGGTGCGTTGCTGGTTGTATATCATCTCCATGAAAAGGCTGACGCATTCCTTCAGAGTACGTCCCGCTCGCGGTCCAAGCGACACTAATGCTTCGGGAAACTCGAACGCATCGCCTTGCTCGCGCTGAGAGCTTTCGAAACAACCACAGTGCTCAGTTCCTGCACGGTATGACGCAAGACGAAATGGAGAGTCTGTTGCGAGATATTTTCCAGCGTATGGACCAAGAGGGAGGAGACAACGGCGGCCTCCCCAGAGTAGCGTTCATGGATGCTATTCGAGATGCCGATCTAGGCTTCACGCGACGCGAAGTTAACATCCTCATGGCAGAGGCGCCGCTTGTGGATAGCGAGCCGACTTTAGTCTCCTCCCAAGATTTTGTGCCGGTTTGTTTCCCTATCCTCCAGGATTGCTTTGGAGCAGGCGTCCTAGAGCTACCAAACGAGCAAGATTCACTCACGCAGTTTCTGCTGGAGGTGTTTGCGAGCGGCGACAGTGACGCAACGGGTCTTCTCACCGTCGCTGATCTCGCGCGATTGCTTCGCGCTGCTGATATTGGGCTCACTCGACTGCAAATTGTGATCGCGATGGCCGAGGCGCAGGAAGATAAAAGCGGATTCGTCCACTATGAGAAATTTGCCGGCCACGTTGCTGGTATGCTTCTCGTGTTGCTCCATTTGGACGCGCAGCCTGCTCTTGCAGCGTACGTGCTCCAGTATCGACAAAGCGGTGAGTTTTACACGGTTCTCGATATGAACGAGCACGCATTCGAGCAGACTCTAGCCCGTGCGCTGGAGGCTGCGGACGAGGACCGCCGCGGACTGTTGGGACGCGAGGAGATTGCAGAGGCAATCGGAATGCACTTCCTGAGCTCAACCAGCGGCAGCTGCGCGCGTTGCTGGCCCTCGCCGAGCCGAACGAAATGGGTGAGCGAGAGTACATGCTCATTACGCACTCGGCCTTCCAGACCCTGCAGAAGTTGCAAGAGTACGACCGTATGATCATGGAGTCCTAGAAGCTAGGTTGTGCATCGTACATTACTTTCTCTAGCTACATAACCATTTCGCAAACTCAAACAACGGCCGAGATACTCATAGTTGATGAGGCACTCGTTGAGTTGGTGCTCATCTCAGTGCCATGATCGCGGCAACCGAGCTGCGCCTGCGGGACCATAAGAATATCATGCATCTTGCGCTGAAAGCGCTCAGCGTACAACTTGGGCGGCGCTGCCGAAATTCCAAGCGGGTCCTGCCGCAGCACAATCGTCTTCCACAGTCGCTCCAGGCGCTTACCCCATGTCCAGGTTTGGAGCATGTCGACGACACCCAAAGTGTAGTAGTCTGGCCCGACAACGACGCATGCCTTGTAGCCTTGTTTATCGACAGAGCGCGAACCAATCCAATCTAACGCATCGTCGTCGAATCCCAGACCATCCATATCGGGTGCACTGAACGATATTGAGTCATACCGTTCAAGCCGTTTGTCATTCAGCAACGGTGTTTCTGTGTTCGGGTCTTCGTTCAGATTGAGTACCTGAGTAGCGGCAGTTGCGGTTGAACGTCCGGCGGTTTACAGTCTCAACCTGCTCAAGGTCCTCATCACTCGAAATCTCTGTCGGATCAGGCTCGGCCGACATCGCGATAAACGAGTCGCTCGCGTCTGGGTGGCAGGATGGGTAATTGATCTTTCGTTTCGTTGGAGACCGTCTTCACGGTGGGATCGCCGAGTGGCGCAGATATCGACAACGTATTTGGTACTGTGGACACTAAGTAGCATGCTGTAGTCCATGATGCCTTGGCCGCACAAAAAGTTGCTGTCCCTTTCGAGTTGAAGAACAATGTCTTCTGCTGTTTCAGGTAGCACTCGTAACTTCCGATGAAAGTCATTGTCCTTTAGAACAATATGCGGCATGTGGCTCCCGCGAATGCTGTACGGACAAAACTCGCTGATATATCGAAAACATCAGCGTTAGTCTTTCAACCCGGCTACATCATGCTGCAGTACATTACATACTTGGTTCCGTAGCGGAAGGCGTTGTTGCAGTAGGTGCAGATCACGGTCTTTCCTGGTGGGATAGCCTAATGCCAGACGATGGTACGCGTTAACAAACTACAGAGGTAACGCCAACAACAAAATTTGGCAATGCGTACCTTAGCGTTCCGATTGACCCATGAACCCTTGATGTCGAAAAACTGGTGCATGCTCACACGACCGATGGCATTACCCATGACAACGAAATTAAAGACCTGGCCATACATTTCGATCGAGTGGCAGCCGTAGAATCGCGTCAGGTGCGAGTCTGGGTTCTGCTTCATGTGGCGAATATACGCTGGAAGCATTCGAAGCAGCACATTCCGCTCACTCTTAGTGACTGACTTGACGAGGAAAGAGTAATCAGCTGTATAAAACATGAAAGCGCCGCTGGAACCACCGGATTCTATCCGCTCATGGCAGGTAGCCATGAAGGACTTTCGATACAGAGTTTCATTGATGCCGAATCCTTGACGAATATCACGGAAGTGCTCGGGTTGATAGTCATCAAAGCGAACCGTCATTCCAAGCTCGTGAAGACGCAGCCGAACAACGCTGCGACCATCTGTGATCATGTGGGAGTTCGATGAAGCAGCAACAACACCCCGGGTGGTAAAATGCAGTACTTCCTTGCGCAGAGCCAGATTGAGCTGGGGCTGGAGATCAATATCGACGTCACTGTATCGATCACCATCAAACACTTCGTTCCATTTGCTTGGTTGGCAGTCGAATCGCGGCACTCCGTTGATCGAAATCCAAATTACCATGTCGATGAAGCCCTTGGCTGTCTGGAGAAATGACGCCACACTTCGTACCAACTCGAGAGCCACAGGGTACCTCCATACGTACAACACATCCGCCGCCCAAAGCGAGATGATTACAATCTGGTAGATAATGTACGCAACGGTAAATATCCGCGCGCTTCGAATGACGTCTTTCTTGGCCTTCAAAGCTTCGTTCATGCCTCCGTATGGGTGCGTTCGCGTCTCCAGCACAGCAAGCACCACAGCAAAGAGCACGAACACGACGACGATCAAGTAGTAGATCATCAAATGGACCGCGTTGTTCTCGTCGACAAAGCATGTGGCGCGGTGCTTGGGGTCAAAGTCTGTGTTGGAGATCCACAGCACGAGCGCAAACAGGAAGCTGACACCCCACGAGAAGGCGTGGTAGCCCTTGCGGTTACTCTTGAGGTTCGTGAACGGGTTCGTGGAGCACTGGTACAGGTTGACCGACATGCTAAGGAACCAGCACTCGGTCGCGAACGACAGGAACTGCGTGGCCGTCGCGATGGCGCGACAGCCCATGCGGTTCATGTACTGGTCCCAGTCGAACTGGAAGCGCAACGCATAGAGTAAGTCGACGACGGCCTTCCAGTAGATGAGCGGGTTTGGGTGGCGCCGCCACTTGCGCTTCCACAGGTACGACACGATGATGACGGAGCAGCTCACGATCGAGGTGAGCGCGCCGACGCGCGTGTATAGCGGTCGCGGGCGCACGTCGCGCCTCATGTAGTCCTCCCCCATGCTCGGTGCTTCCAGTCTGCTGAGCGCACCTCCGTCCGCCAGTCGACCTCTCTCGCTCCAGTCTCCCTCTGCCTCCCTCCCCGTTAGCTCGACGGCGGGACGCGTCCGCGTTACGCCCTCCCCGTCACCAAGCAAAAAAGCCGGCGCTGATCCTGCATAGAAAGACGTCGCACGTGCACGCACAGGCCGTTAGACGTCGGATCACCACCTCCACGGCGCCCCATGTGGCCCGCTCGCAGGCCCCGCGAGCCTTCCGGCCGTGCCGCTGGCGCCTGTCTCGCTCGGCTTTGGACAGAGGGGAAAAACGCCTCACCTGCTGCGCGCCAAACGGCGAGTGGCGGCTCGATCGACGCGCCGAGAGCCCGCGCACGCGCGCGAAACGCTGGGGCGACGCCCGGCGGCTGACCTCGCGAGCTGCCGACGCCTCGGCGGCCGGCGAGCGCTTGACGAATGGAAGAGCCTGTCTGTCGCCTTCCACCCCGAGAGCGCGCGGAAGTGTATGGCGCCGAGTATGGGCCGGCGCTGGCCACCATAGCGCGCAATCCCGGCGGGGAAATCTCCCGATCAAGTTTATTGTAGGGCATTTGGACCAATGAGAGCTTGATTTGCAACGAGTTTTGGCCAGTGAAAAGGCATGCGCAAGCAGCCGCCCATCTCAACCAAGCAGGGAATCCCTCCCGATTAAGTGTAAAGAGGGTCCCGCGCGCACCTTTTCTGCGCGGGGGTGCACTCGACGACGACCACCTCGTCACTGCTCGTGACCGTTCAACATTCGCATACAAAATCCAAGTCGCTTGGCACCATTTGCGCAAGTCGGTCGGACTAAGACCGCCTCGAGTATTCAACGGTGAGCAGCTACGAGGACTGCAACTTGCAGTCTGTGTCATCCCACGCTCTTCTTCACTTGGCAGTGATTGCCACTCGGTGATTGCCATCGCTTTGCTGCACTTGGCACCATTTACAGATCTTGCACTCGCAGTGGTTTGGAAAAGCGGGCGTCAAGCGGATCCTATCCGTTTCCAAACGCCCAGCAGCTTCAGTTTCCGTGGCTTGGACCAGGCGGGAGTTGCTGGCACCATGGGGTGCTGTTTGCTGCCGTTTGGCAATGGAGTTAAGCTCCAAGCTCCGGTGGTGTTGCAGCACCTAGGTTTTTAGTCTCGCAAATCATCGGCTCATCTCGGGTTGGGCTGAGAAAATGAGGTGGCACCTGCACCCAGCTTCTTTCCTGTCTGGACTGCTTGCTGGTTTTCGGGAGGTACGGAGGAGGTGAGCTCGTGTTAGCGCAATGCAATGTGGACAGGCAATCGAGCGGCGCGCAAACGGCTCCGTTGGTGCAAGCTGAAGTGAGTAAGCCTCGTATATGTATTGGTGACGGTCTAGGTAGGTAGTGTAGCAGAGAGGGTCGATCGGTGCTGTCCTGTCGAGGTGACATCAACGCAATTGTATCACGGAAACGAGCACCACCGCAGGAAGAAAAAGGAGAGTCAATTCTACAGAGAGAGGAACCAGTCGCGGGTCTCGCCGATGCCCTCCGAGAACGAGTACGCCGCAGTGAAGCCGAGCTTCGAGGACGCCTTCTCGGGAGACCCGACCGACTCCTTGACGTCGCCCGAGCGGAACGGCACGTTGACAATCGCGGCTGACGAGCCAAACTTCTCGACGATGCGAGTCGCAACCTCCTTGACGGTCGTCTTGACGCCCGTGCACACGTTGAACACATCGTACTCGTTGTCGTTCAGCAGCATGGCCGTGCGGATGGCGCGAGCGACATCCTTGACGTAGACAAAGTCACGGTACTGCTCACCGTCGCCCGTCACCTTCAGCGTTCCGTTGATCTTCGCCTGCTCCATGAACCAGGAGACGACGCCGCTGTAGGACGAGTGGGGGTCCTGGCGCGGGCCGTACACGTTGAAGAAGCGGAGCGCCGTCGACGGAAGCCCGTACTGCTCGTTGAACTGGCGCATCAGCTTCTCCATGTCGAACTTGGTGGTCGCATACGCGCAGATACCGCCCGTGGCTGACTCCTCCTTGAGGGGCAGATTTTCAGGGAGCGGGGTGCCATACGTGGCACCCGAGGAAGCTGCAACGACGCGCTTGACCTTGTTCTTGACAGCCCACTCGAGCACCTTGCGCGAGCCCTCGACGTTGATGCGTTCGTACTTCTCGGGCAGGCGCGTGCTCTCCTCGACCGAGATGGCAGCAGCCAGGTGCACAACGTAGTCAATCTGCACAACAACGACAGCACGATCCCGTTAGAGTTGCCACGGGCGAGTGAGACGAGACCGGTGCCCCCACCTTGTGGACGATGAAGTCGTAGTCCGAGACGACCGTGATGTCCTTGACGAGCACGGCAGCCGTGCCGCGGTTGAAGTTCTTGCCGTTGCTCATGTCATCGTAGATGACAACCTGTTCAAGCGGCGGTCGCTGGTCAGCAAGGAAAGCCCGTCCCGTTCCCCATCAACCAGCTCGCGACGAGCGCACCTCGAAGCCGTTGGCGAGCAGGTCCTCGACGACGTGGCTGCCAATGAAGCCCAGGCCGCCCGTGACGAGCACCGTGGGCTTGGCCGAGCCGAAGCGCTGGAAGATGGAGCTGCCGGCCAGCCGCACGGCGCTCGACTGGTAGTAGCCGCCGCCGAAGAGCGCGCCGATGAGGAAGATGAGCAGCGCGCCGACGTACACGTAGAGCTTGGGCAGCAGCAGCCAGCTGGACTCGGGACGGCCATTGCGGCCCACGCGCGTCGGCAGCATCGTGGCGTCAGGCGTCAGGCGGCGGGCGGCGGAGGCGGCAGGAGCAGGAGTGAGCCGCGGCCGAGGGAGAGATCCGCGTGCGTCGACTGGGTGAGGTGTCGCAATGCCACGTACGGACGACGAGGTGTCAGCGGCGGCGCACGGGTGCACACTAAAGCCTCCTGAAACGAATATGAGGGTAGTAGTGTAATTACGGAGGAATAGATGCTGACTTGAGTTGCGTAGGAAGGATGGAGGAGAGAGCGCATAGCCTTGGACAGTGGATATCGTGGCGGGGATGCGGCCGTGAAGAACGACCTTCGAGCAACCGTGGAATGACTTGTCAACAGTTGAGTTGAAGCGATATCTGCTTTCTGTTCGTCGGCGGGGTCGGCGGACATGTCGATGGAGGGCGATAAGGAGGGTTGTAGAAAGTGAACGAGTTGACTGGATGTGCATGGTCTGTGGGCATGGCGATACTGAGCAAGTTCACTTCGTAGATGAGTTTGTACTTAGCGCGCGCGAGCAAGCACGTGGTTGGCAGCGCGTCTGAGGTTCTGTTACCGCATACTCATCGCTAGGAAAACTGGCCTCGAGTTCATTCACGAAGGTGCAGTTTTTGCCGGCTCGGCATGCTCGACTTCGATTTCGTTCCCGTGTGGCTTCATCGCAATGGGTGATGGTGGCTCTTCGGGCCGTTCAACCTGTGACGTTTTTATGATGAGCGAAGTGCGCAGTGGTGCGGGCTGCTGGATCAGTTTGGCAGCACCTTGACATGCTTCGATCGCTGCGAGTATTCGGAGCAGCTTGTGATTCAGTACGAGTATCGTCAGCGTGTTATTCAGGTCGTTTTCAACCGTAGAATTAATATTAGATGGTGGAAAAGATGCTGACACCAGCAGCAGCGGCAGCAGTACCAGCAGCTGCTATAGCGATGCATTTGGCGGTGTAGATGGTTCCATAGCCGCTATACAACGGTCAGCACGAGCGACAGTGTCCAAGAGCGCTGAATGAATGATCTGCAGCAACATCAAGTTGGTACGGGGTGGTAGCAGCGACAACTGAGCCTGTGTCGACTCGGTGTTCGTGTTTTGTAAAGTGGGCAATGAAGATGTGACGAATTTTAGTTTAGTTGGTGACAAACACAACGGAAACAACGAACACGGCGACGACGAGCTCCGACGGCATCGATGGCTACATTGAAGTGACACTACATGGTCATACACTGTAAATACAAAGAAATTCCCAAAAAGTAGTGTTTTTGTCTATATTTACGTGGGTTTTTCTTGTGGTGGGTTTTTGTCTTTTTCTGTTGTTTTTCTGCTACGTTTTTCTCTCTTCAACTCTCTTTTGACTGTCTCAATGGCGCGGGAGCTTCGCATTGCCAGCCAGCCGGTCTCTCGCCTCGCTTCCCTGTGATGCGTCGATGAATCAGGAATGCCATCCTCTCCTTCGCGAGATTCGCAATGGTTGGATGGGCGAAGTCGCTGATTGACGGTGTCGCTGCTGATTTGTCGTGGCTCTCGATCATCACAGTCCAGTCAATTTTGTGGGTAGGTACTCTCTTACAGAGTCATGAACCAGTCGCGGGTCTCGCCGATGCCCTCCGAGAACGTGAAGCCGGCCGTGAAGCCGAGCTTCGTGGCCGCCTTGACCGGCGAGCAGACCGACTCCTTGACGTCGCCCTGGCGGTACGGGATGTGAACAATCGGGGCCGACGAGCCGAACTTCTCCTTGATGCGCGTGGCCACCTCGTTGATCGACGTCGGCACACCCGTGCACACGTTGAACACGTCGTACTCGTTGTCGTTCAGCAGCATGGCCGTGCGGATGGCGCGAGCGACATCCTTGACGTAGACAAAGTCACGGTACTGCTCACCGTCGCCCGTCACCTTGATGGTGCCGTTGATCTTGGCCTGCTCCATCATCCACGAGACGACACCGCTGTACGACGAGTGGGGGTCCTGGCGCGGGCCGTACACGTTGAAGAAGCGGAGTGCCGTCGACGGGAGGCCGTACTTCTGGTTGTACTCGTTCATGAGCTTCTCCATGTCGAACTTGGTGGTGGCGTACGCGCAGATACCGCCCGTGGCCGACTCCTCCTTGAGCGGGAGGTTCTCCGGCAGAGGAGTACCGTAGGTAGCACCCGACGAGGCAGCCACGACACGCTTGACGCCGTGCTTCAGGGCCCACTCGAGCACCTTGCGCGAGCCCTCAATGTTGATACGCTCGTACTTCTCCGGGAGGCGCGTGCTCTCCTCGACCGAGATGGCAGCGGCCAGGTGCACAATGTAGTCAATCTGTGAGGATGCAAGAATGCTGCTGTGAGTTCCACTGGTCCATGAGCAATGCTACTGCCAACGAGAGCCGACCTTGTGGATGATGTACGAGTAGTCGTTGACGACCGTGATGTCCTTGACAAGCACGGCGGCGACGTCGTGGTTGAAGTTCTTGCCGTTGCTCATGTCATCGTAGATCACGACCTGCACGACGTCCAGTCAGCCCCAAACTCCCACGAATCCGTGACGACAACAACAACACCAGCTCACCTGGAAGTCGTTGGCAATGAGGTCCTCCACGACGTGGCTGCCAATGAAGCCGAGACCACCAGTGACGAGCACGGTGGGCTTGTGCGGCGCGGCCTCCTCGACAATCGTCGCCCCGAGCGAACGCGCGAGGCTGGTCGACTGGTACAGGTATCCTCCGCCGAAGAGCGCGCCGACGAGGAAGACAAGCACGGCGCCGAGGTACAGGTGGGTCTTGGACACGAGCATCCAGCTGCTCTCGAGCTTGACCTCCTTCTGCTCGGGGTGGCCCTTGTGGTTGGGGAACGTCTGCGGCGCCATGGCGGTCGGCTCTTCTTGGCTTGGCTTGGCTTGGCTCGCTCGCGTCCTGCTTGCTGCGTGTGCGGAAGATTCCAAAGTGAGCGCAGGCGACGCACGCGCCGCCCGCGGGGCCGACGGACCAGCCAGCGCGTCGCGCAGAGAGATGGACGCCGCGCCGTGCCACTCTGCGGGCTGGTCCCGAGTCTCGCAGCATCTGCATGCACTGATGGCGACTTGAAGTTTGTATGGCGTCCGGGGCGGAACGCCATGTTTACAGACGCACGGAGCCGCGCATCGAGTCTCAGAGGTCGGGCCGGCAAAAACCCAGCGGCGACCAAGAAATCAAGTTGCGCCCCAGAAAAAAACACCGCGTCCACTGACGTCGCAGAGCGCTGGCTGTACACCACCACTTCGTGACGGCGAGACTGACGCGCGGGCGTCGACTGTATGCGACGAGTGTATGTGCATGTACCGCACAGTAGTATCCTAGGGCTGCAGCGACCGATGCAACCGCACCTCGAACGCAAACGCCGGCCGTCGCGACAGGCTTCAGACCAAGCGGAACGGAGGCTCGCTCGACTAGCGTGACGCGGTGGGTGGGGGCAGATCGAGCAAAAACCCAAGTTGGGTTTTTCATGTGTGTCGTTTACGCTACATGGATTTTCGCAGGTCCAACGGGCTGGACTATCAGGTTTCACAGGAGTTCAACCCGACACCTACACCACCATTCGGCGAGCGGTGGTGAGCCGGACCTGCATACAAACGCTAAGTGAGTGGCTGTTTCGAGATGCCTGGTCCATCGCATCGCGTTGACGTTGACACGCCGTGGAGACTGAGAGCACACCAAGCAAATGAGGAAGCGATGATCGCTACACCCACAACGCCGCTGCTGCCTGAGATTCGTTCAGGATCAGCCCTCCACTCGATCGGTCGATACAGTACAACGACCAAGTGCTGCTGTGGCGCGATCACACTGTTGACACTGTGAATGCCTTTCGGGTTTCGCATCATCTTTGCCGCGATGCTGCCAGCTTCAACTCGCTCAGGCCTACGGCCGCGCAGGACCCACAATGCCAGCCGCCCGTGCCACTCTCGAGAGCCATGCAGCACGCTTGCTTGCTCAGAACTGAAGCGAGCTGCTGCTTGGAGCGAGCGCTTTCCTAGATGCTTTTCCTTGGGTTTTTGCTCGTGTTGCCAAAGTTTGCTGCCGCATCTGGTCGCTTCTGAAGCGGGGCGGCAATCGGATCCATCCGCTTCGCGTCACGCGAAGCGCGTGTACGGAGAGGGCTTGCCCATCGCACCCTCGTCGCGTCAGGGCATCCCACGCAGGCGCCACGGTGCCACCGTCGTGGTGGGTGGCGAGAGGGAGGAGCAACGTGGAATGCTGAATGAGCAAACCTACAATTCTGAACCCGACATGAGTCAATGGTGTCATGGGCACCACTAACTTCAGTTTGTGTTAAGTCGCGAGGCAGCGAATTGGTGCTTGGCGAGGCATTTTGACCATGTAGGACGCTGCTGCCATCAAGATCCCATCTGACAAAGTGAGGGAATAAATGTACTTATTTCATTACGTTAGTATCCAATCTACTGATTTAGTGTTGATAAAGTGTTGGCTCGTCCTGCTTGGTTTCTCCATTCAGATCCAATCCCATGGCGGCCACGGTCTTCAATCCAACCTCAACTACATACTTGGCGAGGCCTCAGTAGATGTACTCGTATGGCGTGGTCGTGCCGACACGCATTTGGAACTCGCCAAAGAGATCGACGTCAAGATCCTCTTGGACACGAGAGACGACGCCGTCCGAAAATCCGCGAAGTCGGTCATCTAGTTGCGTCAGGTCGAGAGCTTGTACCTCTTCAAACTTGTCCAAGTTGATGCGGCAGACTTTCCCCGAGTAAACCGCACCAGAATAAAATGGCACGAAGAATCCGTACTTGCCTGACGCAAAGCCTCCATGGAAGCCACGCAGGTCACGGTCGGCAAAGTCGGGCACCTGACTACGCAAAGCTGCAGCCAGATCTAGAACTGCCACTCCACTGGCTGTGAAGTCTCTTGTGTCGATCCGCGCCACTTTTCCAGAAAACTGGGAGGAATCAGCTGGCACAAACGACTTGGGCCGATGCGGAACCAAGAACACGTAGTGCTTGTAGCTGAATCCATGCTGGAAACCCCGCAGATCATCGTCGACGTCTTGAGCTAGATCCAAGAACTCCACCGACCGGAAATCACGTAAGTCCACTCGAGCTATTATGCCGCTGAAAGTGTGTGCTAAATCCACTGCCATATTCACGCGAATGTGATTGGAGGGGACGAAGTAAGCAAAATTGTTCACTGGGAAGGTATCACAGCAGTATCATTAAGCACGATGAAATCGTTTCCAAACACTGAGTAGCAGCTTACCGACAACTGCTCCGCTGAATCCCGCCAGTTTTGGATGTGTTAATCCGAGATCAAGCACACCTGTAACTTGAAAAGTGCTTCCGAGCTCAATTTTGATGACTTTACCGGAGTTTGGCACCGGGAACTCGCGGAGGTTGGTTAGCAGCTCATCCCCTTGCCTTGGTCTTTCATCGGGAACTAAGTATGCAGCTGTTCCATCTACAGTTTCCAAAATGTGAGTATCACACCGTCAAGGCACACTTTGATGCGAGTAACCCACATGTAAAGACGTTGCTAAAGCCAACGAACGAAGGATTAATAGCCGCGAGATCGAGTACGGTCACCCCTGCCGCGGAAAAGTCTCGGAGAGAGAAGCGTACCAGTAAACCACTCAGCCCATTAGCATTTTCTCCAGGGACTAAGTACCCGTAGGTGTCGTCGGTGAATGCTGAAGCAAAGCCAACCAAGTTTGCATTAATAGTCGCCAGGTTCAGGGTTTCGACGACTGGGGCCATGGCCGAAAAGGTTGAAGTGGAAATCCTCACAATCGTGCCGAAAAACTCTTGACCATTGTAGTTTGGCGAAAGATACAAGTACTCTGTATCTAGCATGAGACGAGAAGGCGTGCCAAAGCCGACGTGCGTTGCCGACGGGGAGTACTGCGACTCTAAGACTACGCGCCACATTGTCCGCGTATATCTAGCGTCATCGGCTGCTGGCACCGTATACGTTTCGTTGACATATGCTGCTGGGGTGAACGCGGTAAAAGCACCAGAAAATCCTTTTAACCGTGCATCTATCGCCGACAAATCGATGGTCGAAACTTGAGAGCTGTACGGGCCGACACCATTTAGGGAGTTGTAATCACTAAACTCTAGAAATCGGGCTGGCCGTGGCCGTTTCTTGCCTTGAATGTCTAGTTGAATGCGCACTACAATTCCGTGGAACTCACTGTTGAAGTGTGGTACAAGGAATGCATACTTGGACGCTATGGCATGCAATTAGCCATGAGCAAAATATCTAGTGCTGTGGAAAAAGACATGGTCTTACCATAGATGACGAAAGTCTTTGAGACCATCAGCGCACTGCTTTCTAAGCCGGCCTTGACTGTGATTGCGTAGATCCGACAAGAGTATGTTGGAAGTGTAATTATGTCACCTGTTCTTGCGGTTGAATATGTTTGGTCAGAGCCAAACAACGACGCAACAGTTGGAGTGGTGCTTGCACTGGATGGAAGAACTCGGTAATATATCGTTGCAGCGAGCTGCGTGGTGAACAGCCGTGCCGTAACTTGAGTGGTAAATTCACCGCCGTTTGGGTATAGTGACGGTGCCGTAGCAATGCCTTGCCACTCATAGTAGACCCCAGTAGGGAACGAGAGGAATGCTTCTGGGTGAATATATCTGTCTGTGTGGGAAACATAGCAAACAGCAGTCCCCGTCTCGAAATCGAACGATAGACATTGAGAGTCTACAATGCACCTCTGAGCACAGTCAAGCGCAGAAGAGCTAGTAAAGATACCGCCATCCATCATTCCACGCATTCCTTTCCCAGCAACATAACGGAAGCTATCAAGAGCGCTGGTGCTTCCAACCAAGCGCCGATGAGGGTGATAGTGAGATTGAACAGCTGACCCCTGCTTGCGAGCATCCAACGTGCGCCGCGAAAGACCAATCAATGCGAAGAAGTCAGATCTAAAACATCCATCGTTAGCATTCATCGGCACCCAAGCTCAAGTGCTCGCGTACACGTCTCCCGAGATTGAATTGTCAATGAATGTAGGCGTCTCCGCAACATCATTGTAACGAGAACGGGCCCCGAAGGCGCAAGGCACAATCGTGCCCGCAAGAGCTGCGAAGATGAACACTTCTTTCAGCAACATCGACCTCCAACAGAGTGCGTTTGCAGGATAGTCCAGGGCCGTTTCCGTTCACACAGCAAAAAATAGATGCAAGAAAACTAATTAGATGAATTGCTATGCATGTACAACTGTACTGCACGCTTACTATGCCTCAAGCTCCAGCGTCAAGTTGGTGGAGGAAACCTCTGCCTCAGACGTGCTGTCTTCTGGTGAAGACATCTTGCGATTGTTGTCGTACAACTCGCGGCTTTTCCGACGAGACTTCCCAGTTGAATTCGATGGTGACGATCGGGCACCGTGCTTAATCTCAAGCGATGACCTGATCTCTTCGATCGACGATCCACCGAAGGGAACTACCCTCTCAGTTGAAAGTGGCTTGCTGCGGCTCTTCTCAATTGAAGATGGGGGAACGATCTTTAGAGGGCTCACAACGTTAGATGAGCCGGACACAAAGTTCTTGAGTGGTGACATGGTAGCCATATGCTTTGAGGTCTTGACAATTTTTCCAGGGGCTGAAAGGATTGCTTTTGGCGAGCCCTTCTTTAGCTTTTCCTTTTTGCCTTGTCTGTTCATTTGCGTGTCTTGGGTCTCGTCGCGTTTGGTTGATGATGGCGACTTCATGTGGTGTGGGGGCTTCCCGTTACCAACTGGAGTACGTGGTTTTTTGGCCGAGCTTGAACCGGATGCATTGGACTTCTCAATATTACTAATGTCAGGTTTCACCGAACTGCTCATCAACTTGGACACACTCGTTTTGGCAGCAGCAAGAGGTGATTGTGCAGGGGTAGAGTCTCCAATACTAACCGTAAGCTTTGATCCGATAATGGCGCTCATGCTCGCAGAGCGAGCGGGGCGAGGAGAGGAATCAGCTGGATCAAATCCTGGCTTTCCACTATCTCTAGGGTTATCGGGAGTCTCTGGACCAACTTCTGAGTCTGCCTTGAGCCCGCGGCGACGACCTAAAAGATCGACAGATGAATGACTCCGCATTGGTATCTGAGTCTTTTGTTGCTGCTGTTTCAATCGCTTCTCTTCTCGCAGCCTTTTCATGTCATTGTCACGGTCTGCTTTTGATAGAGCGACGCTAAACTCGTAAATAATGCTAAAGAACTCACCAGCACCCGCGATTACAGCAGGATTTGTCGTCGCGTTTGATTCTGCTGCGGTGTTGTTTGATGAATCGTCATCTGGGTCTTTGTCAAACCGCCTCATCGTCGATTGGAGTAGTAACATTGCTTTATCTAAGTTTCCTTGAGTGTCGTGTTCATTGTCGATGCAGTTTCAAGGAAAGCAGTCATGGCAGGCACAAAGGTATCGTTTGCCTCTTTTTCCTCGATGGAATTCTTCAACTTCTGAGCGGTCAATTCAGCCGATACTGTATCTATAACCTCGGTCACTTTATTCATATCTCCTTGGAGCTCTGGAATAGGCACGTTTTGGACTTCGTACAATGAAGCAAGAGAGTCGCCCAAATGCACAATGTTTCCTTTCTTCTGTCGAATCATGCGCGCGACGTAGTGCAATAACGTTACAGATCGATCGACAGACTTGAGCTGCGCCAATTTGGTGAGGTCACCCAGACGGAATCCTTTCGCATTTCCACGGTTTGTACCATTGTTCATCTTGTTACCGACCTGCAGAATGACCTGTAGAACACTCTTGAATTCTGTGCTGTTGGCGATCTCGGAACTTGCATTGCGCACCTTGGCAACTTTTTCTTCCAGATCCCTAACCAGCCCAGGGAACTGTAGAGTTGCCAGTAGCGAGGATAGCCGTTGTTTTAACCGCGGTACCGTCATCAGTTCCTTCAGCACTCGCTCAGCGTCGTTCAACGTCATCGGATCCCCTGGAAAGCAGTGATCGCTTTAATTTCCTCCTCGGTTGGCAAAATCTTGATTAATCCTTGAACGCGTTCGAGGGTAAGAACATTAGTATCCACTTTCATAATGGCTTCTCGGAGTGCGGCATTGCTCACGCGGAATTGCTTCACAATGATAGAGATATTGTTTGCGCGAGACCGATCGATGAGGAAGACAATTCGGGGGGAAGTGAGAGGCGACCCCGGGTCCTGGACTCATAGGTCCTAGGTCGAGCGACCCCTGACCGTTGCCGCCCACCTGTTACTGGTCCATCTTTATTGGGAGGGGGAAATTCGGACTCCAGCACTGAGAGATCAGATTCGCTAAGCAGAAGAGGCGCATCATTATTCTGGTTACAGCCTTCTCGATCAATTTCTTCCCAGATCGTACCCTTAATTGCTTCACCCTTGAGTTGCTGCCAGTAGAACGGGCGGGTAGTCTGTTTCACAGGAGGAGGGATCGATAAAGCAAGGTTAGCTCTCCTTGAAGGAGGGGCACCACTTGTAGCTGGCGTAGAATGAGCACCGCTGCCTTTTGGTGGCAGGATGGCTTCTGGAGTGTCGAGCAAGTCAGAATTTAACCCGGCCATGCGCATTTTTGCCTTTACCGACTCGGCTGGAGCATTCATTGCAAGTAGCTTGAAAAATTTTGCGTATTCGGGATCGTCTTTTACCTTGACTGGTGCTGAGGCAGGAGCAGCAGCTGTTTTATTTGCCAGAACCGCATCTGGAGTATCTAAAAGGTCGGGATTAAGTCCGGCCATTCGCATCTTTGCCTTAACTGACTCGAGGGGAGCATTCATCGAAAGTAACTTGAAAAACTTTGTGTACTCCGGGTCATCTTTAACCTTGACTTCAGGTTGTGCATTAGCTGCAGGTGGTGGAGATAAGAACGCATCAGGGGTGTCTAGAAGATCGGGATTAAGTCCAGCCATTTGCATCTTTGCCTTTACCGACTCGATGGGAGCATTCATCGAAAGTAACTTGAAAAATTTGGCATAGCTCGGGTCATCTTTCACTTTCACAGGGGCCTTCTCGTGAGCAGGACTAGCTCCTAGACTGATATTTGGCATGTCTGCGTCTGGTGTGTCGAGAAGATCAGGATTCAAGCCAGCCATTCGAATTTTAGCCTTCACGGACTCTGGTGGGGCTCCCATAGAGAGGAGCTTGAAGAATTTAGCATAGTCAGCGTGATCTTTCACCTTCTGTGGTGGGCACTCACCAGAAGTTGGAGCTGACGTGACCGTCTGTGTTGGCACCAATTCTGCATTTGGTGTGTCCAAGAAGTCGGGATTGAGACCAGCTTGAACCATTTTTGCCTTGACGGCTGCGGTTGGGGCGCCCATCGACAGAAGTTTGAAGAACTTTGCATACTCAGGTGCATCCTTGATAAGTACAGATGCGCTTGGTGGAGCTTCATGTGTGATTGATTCTGCGGAAATTGTTCCTATTGGAGACGCGGGAGGAGCAGGGCTGTCCAAAAGTGCAGGATCAAGGCCAGCCTGAACCATCTTGGCTTTAACGGCGGCTAGAGGGGCTCCCATCGAAAGGAGCTTTTTGAATTTAGAAACATCAGGGACTGCGGGTTCAGCAAGAGTCTCAGCTTTGACTGATGGTGTTACAGGGTTGCTCGTTTTCAAGTCTATCAGAGTCGGGTCTACACCAGCCTGGGCCATTTTTGCCTTAACAGCAGCCATCGGTGCTCCCATATCGAGCAGCTTTTTGAATTTCGAAATGTCCACAGAAGAAGTGGCTGGAGTATCTTCCGCTGGTAATGAACTTCCATTGGTAAAGGATGAGCGTGGGCTCGGTGTGAACCCTTGCGGTTCTTCATCCAAAAGGTTTGGATCCACTCCTGCTTGTTGCATCTTCGCTCGAACAGCGTCTTTAGGAGCCCCCATTGCCAGCAGCTTCCGGAACCGACTCAGATCGTTTGCAGAGGTTGGTACAGGGGTAGAGGAGACAGCAGTAACCTCTGCTTTTGAGCTCACTGGCTCAGGGATGTTAATTGGAGGAAGTGCGAATGGATGGCGTCCATGAGTGTCAGGCGAAACTTCTTCAACAGCAAAAAGCGAAGTCGTTGTTTGCGACGGAAATGAGTGTCGTTTCGCATCCTTCCGTACACTTGCCGTTGCGACAGGAGTACATGCTGGCGTAGCTCCGAGACCTGGCCCTTTTCTAAAACTCTGGAAAAGTGGTAATGATAGCTTCATGCTAGAGCGTCGAGGTGGATTGCCTGATTCTTCAACTGGTGATCCCTCGACACTCTCCGTCTCTGCACTGGAAGTCCGATCCGAGTCGGCATGAGCAATCGTTTCGGCTTTCTTCTCTGTGATGTCAATGCTGTTATCAGCGAACAGAGCAAACTTTACTCGTTTCTGTGTGCACTCAGTAGCGTCGTGTAGAGCGAGAGAGTCCAAATCACCGTCGGTACTGGTTGGGGCTGGAATAGTTTTCTTGGGGCTACGGCTTTGACGTTGACGAGTCAAACTCTGCTCGAGCAGATCAACGATTCCCTTTGCCATATTTGCCTTTGCATCTACAAGTGACGCTGATAGCTGCGCTAGTAGCCCTGTTAGACGACTATTTGTTTCATGGTCAAGTTGTTGTGAGTGTTGTTCCAGTTGTAATAGCACGCTTGTTAGAGATGACATCTCTGAGTGTCTGTTTCGAGGATTGGTGAATGGCTTCTGATCAACCTTAATGTCGTTGCTTAAGCTGCATACGTCGGTACTGGGCACCTTGGACGCGGCGCTTCCGTCTACATTATTTCCATCAATTTTGCTCGGCGATACCGAGTGACCTTCAGTCAGGTCGATTTGATATGAAATTCCGTTAGCGTCTTCAACAATCTTTGGAGATCGAGGACTAATCTCTGCTGACAGGTCGTATTTATCCCTTTTCTTTGGGCTCTCGCACAAGCAAAGATGCAGAATCTTTGTGGCTCGACTTGTAAGTGTTTCATTAGCACTCTTCATACCGGCACGCTGCAGATAGGGGATCGCTCCAGCGTTACTGAGCGCAGCTGCAAGAGCACTCCGATCAGTGGTGGCTGGTGAAAATATTATTTCATCAAGGAAGATGACGAGCGCCGACCCGATCTCAGAGGAATCCTCTTTAATCGCTTCGAAGTCAGAGGTGAACAGGCGAAATGGATTGTCTTCGCTGCTTGCACAATTCTTGAGCTCGGTCAAAACGGTAGTCAAGCCTTCAGAACTGTTCTTGGCAATTACCGTAAGCACACGCAGAATCTGCGCCTTCAACGACTGCAATGTAGTCGTTTGGAATACTGATAGAAGAGTAGAAAAACAGCTTGACTCGCTGATCATGGTTGCAATTGCACATTCATGACACATGAGAACAAACAAGACGTTTAGAATGTCCTCACGCGCTACCGATGTCAGGGTATCGTCTCTCAAAAGAGCGGTGAGCACTCTGAGCCCTCGCTCAGCTAAAAATTTGGCGGTCCAGTCACTGTAAGTATAAAGCAACTGTTAGAAGGCCTTGCTTACCACTGCTAAGTGGGTATCGAGGCTTACCTCTCCCTAAGTACAACATTGATGCGAATAGCTTGAAACAGGTCTCTAGTAGGTGCAAGATTATGGTCAATTTGCTCAAGTTGCTCAACACACTGATGAGGCTCAAGCCACTCTTGATGATCGCCAATGTCCTGCACTAGTTTTCCCCTAAATGCCGTCATCGTATACATCAGTTGCCTTCGAGTTATCCGACCAAGGGCAAACGTTCACACTAACTCACAAAAAGGAGTACATCCACTTCACCTCCAACGACTCCATGCTGTTTATCTCGGCCACAATATCAGGAGATGCCACTCGACGACGCAGCACTTCATCAAACAACGCTTGTACTTCAGCAGCAGCTGGAGCAGGTGGAATCTACATCGGTTCCAATGCATCATGCTAAGCTGTTGTGAAGTTTCCTTTATCGATATGCAGTACGTTGTACCTCTGGACACCCCGAAAGGAAGCGCACACTGTGCTCACTCGAAGCCGAGTTGCCCATGACAACAATGCGTCGAATTGCTCTCTATCTTAGCCTCTGCTCTTGTTTCTCGTTGTGCTGTGACTATCGTTGCGACAGTATTCCAGTGCAAGTGGCTCCTTATCAAGTGCCCATAACGGACGAGGCACCAGAGACTATATTAGCCTTCGGTAACGAAACGGATGGCAGGTATTTTTGCGATATCTGGGATTTAATGTCTTGAAACTGCTCGAAATGGTCGACTTCAACTTCCAGATTGGCAATCGTTGACATTGATATTGTTCAACAACTGTGATACACCGCTAGAGCAGATGCTTTGTGTAATGGTGTGTTTAGCTCTCGCTATCTGCGCGGCTCGAATAGCGTCAGGACAAATCGTGCTTCCTTCTGCACTCGTTCTTGATAGCGCTAGTACCTCCAGCTCCTTCGATTCAATTGCATGCAAGGGTACAGGTCAATATTACGATGAATCCGTGTTGGGATGCAACTACTGCGTTGGAGGTGCTGGATTGTCCACGATATCGGACCCATACTTGGTGAGATAAGCTGTCATCTTTATCGTGTTCATCTTGGCTCATAATTTCGCTGGTGTGTCAGGTCCCTGACAATAGCACAACTGATCTAGCAACTGGTTGTATGTGTAGCGACGGCTCAATACGATCGCTGGGAACAAACGGAGCATGCGATTCTATATGGCCAGCACCCTGCACCATTGATAAATGCTCGCTCTGTCCTACAGGGTCTGTTCCATCTAAAGATGTATCACGATGCATGGAATGCGGAAACTCTACATTTGGGCTGTCTGACACGATCCAAGATTGCTTATGCCCGGCTAATTCCATTCTTCTCGAGACTAATCCGGTACGAGGATGGCCAAACTTTGTTACCTACGCTGCTACTAACTGCGTTGTTTTGGTAGAATGGAATCTATCTAGATGCCAAGGAGTGTGTCCAGTGTGGGAATGGAACGTATGCAAACTTGCTTACCAACACATGCCAGCCATGTCCAGACCCTCATATGGTACTTTCCAACTCATCAGGAAAATGCACCTGTGGCGATAGCTATGACTTAGTTGATAGCAAACAGCTAAATGTGAAGCAATGTGTGGCAACCAGCCATATCCAAGTCGTATCTAGTAAAGTTGATATTAGCGGTGCTGCAACACTAAAATTCTCGAGTTTTCTGGCGACTGAGGCCGGTAGCAGCTCCGTATCGGTTTCAGTAACAAGTGAGCTGTACCAAGATATGTTTTTGATAGCAGCACATGGATGCTATTTCTTCGAAAGCGATCGACATAGCCGATATTGTCAGGTACTTGGAAACCTCTGCGTTCTTCAGCACTTTGACTCGACAGCTGCCTCCTGCGCATTCCTCGAGCTTATTCGTCGCAGCGGTCGCTCAACAGTAGCTAATAGCATCAATGGATGGTACTACACACTTCCATTTATGAGCTATTCAGCTTCGGCATTGAGCATAGAACAAGATACTTCGATTGGAATGGAGGTATGTACTGAGCTTTGGGGCGATGGTTGCTAGCAGGTGCAGCATTTCTAATGAAATGGTGAATTCAGATGTCATTTGACGAGGCGGTTGAATTGGGGAAAAACGATCACCTTGATTATGTACTCGCTCGGTATACTGTAAACGGCACGCTTGTGGGTTTTGAACGCCTCAAGAATCAGCTCTCTGTTTGTCATAATGACGAAGGAAACGATCCTATGTGGATGCGATTCGGTCTAAGTGCAAGTAAAAAATACTTATGTGACCTCAGCTCCCTTCTTTCGACTCCTCTACATCTGTTTGAGCTGTATCTCATTGATAAGTCAAAAGAGAATGGGGACAAGGGGCGATATATCCCTATTCCGGTACGAAACCTAAACTACCAAGATGATAACGGCGTCTTTGCAAACAAGAATAATCATGCGTCAGATGCCGCCAACGACTTTCTCAGCCATCGGTTCTTTCTTCTCGATTCTCAATCGGGAATTCCTGCTGGTCAGACCAAGCCTCGTGTAGTGCGTTATGCACAATCTATCACACTAACTGTTAAAACCCAGGTCAATGATGTCAAGCGCATCTACCCTCCGCTGCTAACAGTTCAGTATGTCGATACTCAAAACCTGGATATAGTGTCAATCGCGTTGAGTGTGGTGTACTCGTCCGATACAACGAGCTTTTGGTCATTTGCGGTATCTCTGCTTGTAGTAGCTTGCATCTTTGCGGGCTGTCGAGCATTCTTCCATACATTTACGTGGCAGCGTCGCAGCACTCGAAACGAAGAAGTCGCTAGTGCTTTGTTTCACTCACTTCTTTACCTGTTGACGTCGCTAATGCAGAATTTCGCAAGTGCCGCGTTCATTGTGCTGCTACTTCTGTGTAGCTACTACCTTATCTTTTTCAAGCTTCAGTCGAGTGTGTACATGCTATTACCTCAAGTGACAACCACTGAGCCTGCCAATACTACAGACGAGTACTATTCATTCCGAGTCCTGCTCCCGCTCGCCTTCTCTTGTCAGCTTATGTATATCTTACAGATAATTTACCGCCAAACCCAGGTTCGCTTGTTTTTCGTTGATTGGGAGAAGCCCCGCGCTATTCTTTTGGATTCTGACACAGCATCGCCGCTGAGTGCTCCTGTAAGCGTCTGGCGAACAATTCTTGTCGCGAACGAGTGGAATGAACTTCAAACTGCACGCCGATCTTCATTGATGCTCACACTTATTGTTATACTCTTTCTCTTGTACGGGTGCGAGCTTCGCGACGTAGCGTTACCAATACCCCGCGCACAGATGAAATATTACTATGCATCAAACACAGGATCGCCTGGCGATTCGAGGATTACTCCAAATCCAGCATTGCGGTTCGCAAGCGTGGCGTGGTGGTGGATTATCATCTACGCTGCGCAACGTCTGTGGCGCTGGGCGATCTATGAACGCTATTTCGATGAGCCTAGGGAGAATCTGTTCATCGACTTGTGTACAGTCGCCAAAGTGAGTTGTCTGTTTCTCGATGAACCTTACCATGGCTTTTACCTTCACTGCAGATCTCCGCACCCTTTTGCTGACGGTACTATGGGAGAGCTAGTTGATCACTTTCGACAAGAGGAAGCTGGTATGACTGTCGGGCGCCACCTGGACTCGACACTTCCAGAATGTCAGGCATTCGAGATGTTCGTAACACGAAAATGGAAACGCAAATTCCAGACGCTGATGACCGCAATCAGAGGAGAGGATCGACTAGAAGAAGAGAAAGCTGCTGCTCAGAGGAGAGCTGAGCGCTCGAAAGCCGGACCGCGAATTCGTGGCGGCGCTGGTCAGCCCACGTCAACTTTATTGTCGTGGAACAATCTACATCAGAACAACCTTGGTCCTGCAACTTCTGCAATGGTCAGTCAATCCACAGCCATGAGCGATTTTTTGAAAGCCTTCATTGAAAACCAAACGGAAGCTTTTCGATGGCGTATCTATCGTGCTCATACGTTCATGACAAGATTCCTGGAAATTCCACCAGACATGTCTGTGAGTCGCCAGTCACTTTTCCTTCCCGGTAAGTAGACAATAGCTGAGCTGCTCGCTGGTGCTGATCTGACTCGGTACGACTTATTTTGAGTAGATGCAAAGGGATCGTTTGCAAAGGCTGCTCTTTTTCTGGGGATCGAAAATGACCTCATGATACTCAATGTACTGGTACGATGTCATAGCAACTCAACTTTTGGCTTCTGCATGTCTTGACGAGATGCGCTTTCGCTGTAACAGTGCTTTTGCAGTTTTGATTTATGGTTTGGAAGCCACGCAACCTCGGCGCTGGCAACATTTCTCTTGGAAAAGCTGCTAATTGCTTTGCGTGCTCAATATGGGAGACGAAACATTGCAAGGAATACCCTGGTGGATGCTCGCTTTCTCATATAGAGTAATATGTACGAAACCCCCAAGTAGCAAACGAAGACAGGTTGTGTGGATTTCGTCTAACGGATATGGATTTCAGTCCGCAACTGTCAGCTACACATTTCCAAAAAGAGCGCCTACAGCATCTGCCTTCATGGTCGGAACTGCATTCGTCTGGCCCACTCAAGCTCGCTGCTATCTTCTGACACGACGGTCGACCATCGCAGGGCAGCAAACGACGCTGGGAACTCTAAATCTTCGTGGCTTGCCGAAAACTGAGCCTTACACTTCTCAATGGCCTTACCATCTTGTGTCAGTAGCTGCTCGTCATAGCGACTGCCTTCTTCTTCCTCGCACAACTCAGGCACGCAGACAGTGATGAGGTATGTGCACAGCGAAGGCTCGTCAATCTTGTCGATAGATGCGACACCCGGTCGCGTCTTGCAGCAAGTATAAACGACCTTGGAGTTGCGATGCTCCCCGTTCTCATCGCAATGCTGGCCACCAGCAAAGTAGTGCACCACATCTGTATCAAACATTGCTGGAACCTCAGCTCCAGCCTGTGGATTGCCTCCGCTTGGGTCCACAAATTTGCCCATGCTCCAGTCACTTGGTCGCGAGCCGTCAGGCTCCTGATGGAATTGGCGCACCTCCTTCTTGTAGCACACTTCATATGTCCACCAGCCCGCGCCAGCCACGACGCACTCGCCGTCCATCGCCTTGTCTACAATAGCAGTCCTGCGCTGGCGTTCGTCCGCCACGGCAGCCAACTTTTCCTGCGCGCGAGCAGCCATTGAGTCGTCGAGGTGCGTGTTGATACACTGTTGCAACTCGTTATGGTAGAACGTCCACCTGCAGTTGTCCAAGCCACATAAGCAAAATCGCGAACGTAACAGGGAGATTTCATGACGAGCATACCCGATATGCCGCTTGCAGCTGCTGCAGCGAAGGTCTCGCCAGCTGTAGCCGTCAAACACGGTCGCCTTGTTGGAGAATGCATCTCCCTCAATCCCGACTGCCTTTTTGAACCCGGCAAGCTCAAACTCCGCCTACAATAGCATTCCCGATATTGTCAGCTCAGCTCAATCATCACTAGTATCAATGTAAGACATATGCACTCACTCGGCTCGGGTTGACGAAAGTGAAGATTTCGGCGTCACTGCCGAACACAGCCTCGCGCCGTGACGACACGGCCTTGGACGTGTCGTGCAGCTCCACATAGTCCCTAAAGACCGCCGGACCATCCTCATTAACCCATCAGCAACTCCAACTACATGTTCACAGCAAAAGCAACCAACGCACTCCTTGAAGGCGACCGTGGCACCGCAGACGCGGCAGCGAATCGCGACGCCGTCGCTCTCGAGCTCGTGCGCATGCTCCAGCGCGTCCCCGAGCGCCAAATCTCCGCGCGCGAGCGCCAACGCGTCGCCAGTTGTCGCCACCGAGTTGTCGCGCTCCACCACGGCGCTCACCTGGGCGTGTGCAGGCCCAGCGAGTAGCGCCAGCAGCAGCGGCAGCACGGTTGTCATCATGGTGCTCTCGGTCTCGGCGCAAATGGCAAAATGGCGGCATGGGACGGTTTTCAGCCAATCTGATTACGCATTTGAAAAAATATCAGCCAATCAGCGCGTGCGACGCGGTCCTTTCGTGTGCGCCACTCCAGGAGCTACGTCAATCCGACAACGATCTTCATTTGCCAGCGAGAAAGTACGTCGGCAGCATGGGTCGACGCGGCGGAGGCGGCGGCGGCGGAGCGGCCAGCAACGCCAAGGAGATGCGTGTGTTCCTGCAGCACCGCATGTGGCGCGAGCACTGGTACGTGCTGGTGGGCGCGGCCGTGGTGGTCGTGGCGCTGTTCGCGGGCTTCTTCCTGCGCTTCTCGACCGCCGAGGACCACGTGCACCGCCTCGAGCTCTCGGACGCGAGCCGCGTTTTCCAGTCGGGCGATCCATGGCTCGTGCTCTGCGCCCAACCGGATGACGTGCTGCCCGAGGCGTTTGACGACGTGGCCGGCCGCCTCGTGGGCCGCGCGCGCGTCGGGGTGTTCGACTGCACGCAGCCGCTGCCCTGGTCCAAGAAGAACGTCTGGGCCACCTACGCGCTGCGTCGAGGAGTGACCGCCACGGCCTTCACGGTCGCAAACGGCGATAAGCCCAAGCAGGTAAGCTGCTCTGCTCTTGGGGTTTGGCTGTTGGAGAACGCAGTGCGCTGATTGCAATGATTCAGATCCACGCGGTAGACCTCCGGTCGTCGCGTGCGCTGTCCAAGCGCGTCATCGTGCAGACCAAGAAGATGCTGGTCCAGGTGCGCTCAACGGCGCAGCTGGAAACGAGGTGCTTGGACAAGGACGCGTGTGTGTTTGTGCTGCGTGGCCGCAAGCTGGCACCGTACGAAAAGCGGTGGCTCACCGAACTCGCTCAGCAGCGACGTGCCGTTGGGTTCGTGTGGGCGGATAGCAAGGAGCTCAAGCTGTCGATCGACTCGTTGTTGCCTCCTGCAGTCAAGGGCGAGCATCGCCTCGTTCTTTTCCGTAGACAACCAGGTTCAAGCGACGGAAAGAGAGCTCAGCTCCAAGCTAAGGCGTACCGTGGCGCTGTGTTTGACCCGGTTCCCGTCGGGATGTTCCTGGATGAGTATCTTGACGGAGATGCAGCAATGAAGCAGCTAACTAAGAAGCCGAAGCTCGTAAACCTCAAGAGCACTGAAGGTAGCAAGCGTCGCCCAAGGAAGTCAAAACAAGGAGAGCAAAACACGGAGGAGCAGCAATCCCCGCCTGAAGTCGAAGATGTCGCAAATGATGCCGAAGAGTCTGATGAGTCCGAAGAGGAGGTTGTTGACTTGGACGATGAATAGGATGTACAAAGTCAAAACGGACCAGGCTGCTCGGCTGTTGCGGACATTTGATGCGTCACGGTGGGAGCAACAACAACGAACCCGTTCAAGTTGAGTCTGGAACGAGAATGAGCATGCGGGGCATTTGTTGACTAACTTTCACACTTGATTCTAGTTACTTTACTCTAATCTAGACAATTTCACGCACTCGACATTGCTTTCTACTCCACTCATCTATCTATGTGGCGACAGGCGGCAATCGAGCAGTGCTTTCCAGTCGAGCAACCGCGTCCTCCTCACACTCGGGCTCATCCACCTGGTCTGTGGACGTGGTGGAGGTTGTGGACGCCGCGGACTGCGTGGAGAACAGCCGGGGCGGCTTGACGATCCCTTTGAACACTGGACGCTCTTCTTCTTCCTCTTGCGGGCGGAAGATGTCGTTGATGCCCGCGTGTCGCTCTTCGGACGTGCTGCGGCCGATGGACCTCGTGGGCTCGCTCTTGACCGACCCACCTCCAACACTTCCCCTCCGGCGTTCGACCGACGACACTCCATCGAGCGTGTACGCCCTGCGTCTCTTGCGTTGCTCCTTGCCTCTGCTAGCAGCCTGTTGCACGGCCGCCAGCCAGTCGGGAGCAGCATACTCCTTCAAGCTCGTGTACCCGTCCTGCACCTGTGGTGGCTGTCCCAGGAACTCGTCGAAGGCGGGTGTTTCTCTCGCCACCGGGTGGCGCTCGGTCCACTGCAGCAGCCGCTGGAACTTGCGGCGGCGGTCCTCGAGCACATTCTTGGGCGTGGGGCAGCAGCATGAGCGAGCCAAAGAGCGACGGAGAGAGCAGCTCCTTGTCGGGGAACGGCGGCGGCGAGTGGCCGAAGGCCGCGTACGAGCTGCGGCGGTAGAGCGCGATCTGCAGGCGCTCGAAGAGCTCCTGGAAGTCGCTGTAGCGTCTGAGCACCGAGTAGACGAGCGGGGGCTCGGCGACCTCGCTGTGGACGGCCACATCGACGTGGTAGAAGTAGACGCCGGTCGAGGACCGCGTGACCCTGGGCACGGTCAGCCGGCGGCGAGTGGACGATGCCATGGTCCGCGAGCTAACGCGGAGGACGCAATGGTGGCCGACGGGTGGGCCCCGGCCGGAGAATTCACAAGTGAGACTTGCAGAGACCGACATGTCGGCGGGTGTATGCAGCCGCGAGCCACAACGCCATGACCGCCGCGAAAAATTGCACTTCGACATGCATGGTGCTGATCGTGTCGCACAAAGAAAGACGAGCCGCCCCGCGTGGGCTCGCTGGCAAAAAATTCCATGCCGGCAGACTCGGAGCCGGGCCATCCACACGGCGAGGAGGTGTATGCGGCCTGTGTGTGGACGGAGAGCGGCCGGAGCGGACCCAGGGAGCACGGAACGCCCGACGGCTCCAACTGCACTCCTGGTCGATCGAGCACCTCGCCGCGGGCATGCCCATCAAAAAACGCTGAAAAAATGCATCTGGACGGCTTGGCATCTGGTCGGCCCATCCCGAGCACCGGCGTCCACTAACGCCCGGGTGCAGCGTGCAGGCGTGCCGCGGGGGTGCTGAGGAGAGGATGCAGCCTGTCCACACGCTGGATGAGCGTAGCATGGATTTTGACAGCTGGGTGCCGTGCATGAAGGTCGAGTCCCGCATGGAGCAACCAACACTCAACCCGGGTTTGAGCTGGCAAGGATGGGCTTTCGCCTTTCGCATTTGACACTTTTTTTTCTATAGGGAGACCGCGGTGTCGCTGGCGGGCTCCATCGACTAGCCGATTGCCAGCCGAGCACCGACGAGAAAATCTAGACTGGCATTCCATTTATTCGCCCTCGGGTCCCAACTGACTGAGCACTCCGGCGACATTGACGCCATGGGGGCGGTGATGGTCGAGTCTCGACGACCTGGTAAGCTCGGAGCAAGGCCGCTACCGTGAAAATTCGCAAGCTGCAAGGGGAAAACGACAGTGGCCTCGACCGCAAATAGCCTCGGCGTTCTTGGATCGAGCTTCATTTTTCACTCCAGAAGCCATCCTTGCTGGTCATATCACCTCGGAGCAATGTCCCAGACTCTCGCAGCCGAGTGCCGTTTAGTTATCGGCAAGTTCCTCGAGGCGCAGGAGGCGAATGGAGTGCTCTCGTTCAGATACTCATTGACTGCGACCTCTGTCTCCGAAGGCCCGAGCGGCCGTGCAGCTATCCGCGTGACTTTTAGCCGCCCGTCAGCAGCATCTCCCGCACCCTGCTGCAGTTGTGCACGTTCGCTTTCTGCTGAGCGAGACGATGGACCAAGTGGCCGGATTCCTGCTCGAAGAAGACCCGCACGTCTGGCCCACGGAGGATGTCGCGTTCGACGACCGAACACTGCAGCGCGTGCTCGACCGGAAGCTTCGGGTTCGCGATGCCCGCTTCGTCAATGTGTTTGATGACTTCTCGTCCACGAGAGTTCCCGCAGCAATTCGCGAGACACAAGACCGTGATCGTCAGCATGACCGAGAGAGTATGGAGGAGCAGCTTCTGGAGTATTTCCAACGTAAGGACCCTTACAATGACGGTCGTTTGTTGCTCACTGATCTTGTGAGTGCAATTCGTGAGCTGGATGTCCAAGTGCTTATCAGCGGCCGCGGACGGCCAAAGCTGTGTGCCGAGTTCCCAAAAGAAATGTTCTTTGCGTTGGCCCCGCCTGCCGACCGCGACGAGCTGGTTGAGTATGGTCCACTTGTCCCCCTTGCGGCAGGAGCGTTGGACTCATGGGCTGGGTGGAACTACTACTGCCAGCCAGATGCCACTATGGACGCAATAACAGATAGTTCTTCTACTCTACAGAGGGAAAATAAGGATACCTGACGAGACAAACGAAGTGAGTGAACGGTTCACGGCTGTCAACAGGGCTCCCCTTCAATATCAAGTTCAAAAACTGCGTGAGGTCTTGGAAACAACAGCCGCGACAAATTCTGCAGCAAGACATCCTGCCATGAACACAAAAGCAGAGGAAGTAGAGGCTTTCGAGGAAGCAAAGGAAAGTGATGAGCCTGCAGACGACAGCGATCAGCAAGACGAAAACGAGTCCACAGCATCTACAGCGTCGCTA
The DNA here is from genome assembly GCA_024867545.1 of Phytopythium helicoides. Lineage (NCBI taxonomy): Eukaryota > Oomycota > Peronosporomycetes > Pythiales > Pythiaceae > Phytopythium > Phytopythium helicoides. The sequence continues at coordinate 168,454 of JANFNE010000011.1, read as the reverse complement.
CGAGCGGAGCATGTTCCGCAGTATGTGAACATGCGGCAGTTGCAAAGTGCACTGGAGTTGCCTTGCTTGCTGTTAAGTGCTCCAGAGATAAACTTGATTCTTGCGTTGGCTGTGGGTGAAAACTCGCTTCAGGATCAGATGAAGAGCAATTCTTCCCCGTTTCCGATATTCCAGGTCTATTGAGTCGCGCGCGCATCATCATTTTCAGCTACCAGTACCGCACGTTTCTTGCTGCCGACAAAGAGGGCGCACTCGAACAGTATCTTGCTTCGTCAGTTTGAGTCTTTTGAGCGCGATACACTTAAAGGCTCATCCACACACCTCTCCGGCAAGCTCACACTCAAACAAGTAAAGCAGGTAGTCCGTGAGGAGCTTCCACGACTGGCGCTGTCAGTCATCCAAGGCTGGGCAAGTCGTGGCTGTTTGTGACGCCCTTCGTCATTCAACCGATGATAAAGTGCGCTATCGTGAGTGCATTACTAAGGTTGCGTCGGTGTTGCGCTCAGAAGTTACAATAGAGGAGGGGTCCGGTGATGATCATGGAGCTACTAGCATTATCATTCGCGAGGAAGAAATACGCTTCGTGTGTTTGCGGGTACTTGGATCTCTTGATGACAAGCAATTTGGGGTCTTGGCTCTTCCGGCTTTTGCTGAAGGAATCCAGGTCGTCGCGGATGAAATTGGGTTCCCCATTAATGGGGATCACGACATTAGAGTGCTTACTGCCGTTGCGGATCCGACAGGCTCAGGCCGCGTCAACTATGCTACATTTCAGCACCAGATGCTCCCTCTCACCATTGCATTGACGAGGGCAAGAATGAAGAACATGGATATGTAGGCGCAGCAGGAAACCTGGAGTGCCACAAAATGCATTTGGCCTCATTGCTTTTACTTGGCTGGAGGTGGTGTTTCACTCCGCTCAGCAATGCAAATCAATTCGCACTACGTCATGTGTATTACGTTTTGTTACATGTATTTGATAGAAGTTACTCCCCAGCCTGGTTGTCGTCGTTGTTCCCTTCATTATCATCGTCGTCTCCTCCATTCGCACCCAAACTCGCGTTGGCCTCGGAGTCATCGATATCATCATCGTTGTTGTAGTCGTGGTGATTATTCATGGCCTCATCGTCAAGTTCATCTTCTGGATCTCTTTTGTCTCCCCCGTTTGCTCCACTTTCTCGGCTCACACGAGCCTCTCGCATGAAGTAGAGTGGCGATGCCATCCGCATCGCATTGTGGTTCGGGAAAGGATTGCCAGCTAGAGCGATTCCTGGTTGGATGCACGAAGTCGCTGCGCGAGCAATGTCCATAGCGATCGGCAAATTTCCACTCATCATTCGCGCATAGCGTTGGCGGAAGTCGGCCATAATCTTGCGAGTCAGACGAGGAAAAATCCACTTGCGAACAGCAAGGTGTTGACGAGTCACTGGTGTCAGTGAATCTACCGGAGGAACTAACTCACTGGTCTTATCATTCTCTGCGCTGTCCGGAGCGTCGATGGCCAAAGTAAAGGGAAGAGGGTCGGCCGATCCCGTTACTGGTAGAGCCGAGCTCGATATCAATGCAGCTCGGCGCTCGTATGTTCCCTTCGGAGGCCCCTTCCACTTCAGACCCGAGCGACAGTCTGTCTCCAAAAAGGACCTCACGATGCTCTGAATATGGTTGCGGCAAAGATCTTCGAGGAGGACATCAACGCCCTGTAGCACATTTTCCAGTCCTTTCTCTGTGGCCTCTTCCATCATGGCACGGATCGCGCGTTTGATTGGTGACTCGTAGAGTGCCACACAGCTAGACGATAAGTCCTTCATAATTTGATCCACAGTCTTGAGCAGCTGAGCGTGAGTCAACACAATGTCGTCGACAAAGTCGTGGAACCCACACAATGATTGCTGTCGCAAGTAGTTGAGTGCTAGCGGTCGGAAACCCATATCACCTCGGAGGAAAAGCTTGTTGTCTGACGGTAGCAGCGTCATATCGCGGAAGCGATTGAGCCCTTTGTTTTTTAGGTCTTCATCTGACGGGGAGAGGAACGTGATGGATGCAAGCTGGTCATTTGCCTGAGCACTGCTGACGAGAGCTACCATGAGAACGTCCATGAAGGCATTCCGCTGAAGCGGGGCGATCATAAGTGCCAAGCGCTTTTGGAACACAGGCGACGGATTTTGCAGTCCACGCTGAAATTTACGCTTGAGTCGACCAAAGAGAAACTCGCCGTACTCTGTGGTTGACTCCTTCATGTCGTCAGTAACCGGCTCACGTAGCGTACTTAGGAGCATCGATCGTAGCCACACGAACGTATTCATGCGAGCAACACCCCACCGTTTGCTTTCCCGTAGCGTAAACTTACGAAGCTCGTCTGTCACGGCACGCTTCTCGAAGAAAGATCGAATGCGTAGCTCTTGCATCTGATCTTCCAGTTCTCCAAACACTTGGCATTGGCGGTGCAGCTGGGCCTTCTTGAAGAAATTGAACAAGAAGCGAACCTCGTACATACCTGGCTCCGGCGGAGCTGTCACGACCATACGTCCCGGGCACGGCTCATTATCTTCCACTTCTAAATACGCCGATGTTGGAACTGCTTCAATCTTTGCGCACCCTGAGCTCAAAGTCGGGGACTTCTTTTTTTCTGTCGTTGCTTCTTCGGACGCTGGCTCCTTGATATTGTTACCAGAACCGGGAGAGCTTCCGGAAGACTCACTCTCGATGCGGTAGAATGCGATACAGTTTCGACACTTGGGGTTTGAAAGGATCGAGTAATCGACACCATAGATGATCCACGACAAGTTCAATTTCTCGCTCGGGCCAAGTAGCGGTACGTCGCACGTCATATTCATGAAGATGTTGAACGTTCCGATCTTGATTGAGTTGGAAGAAAAACGATCCAGTAAAGTATACTGACTTGGTTGTCCTGCGTTGGAACCTCCATTCGGGATCACCTTGGCGTTGGGCTTGACTTCGGACTTACCTCCACCCAAACCTGTGATCTTGATATCTGTGTCTGCATGACGTAGATAGCAGAACTCGTAGCTCTGTAGCCCATATTTTGGTTGATAAATACCGGCGTTGTTTCCGTAGATAAACGACTCGTAAAAGTGGGTGATCGACTGGCACACTGTTATTCGCCGGGCGGAACTTTACTTGGCCGCTTATCACCTGAATTGCGAAAAAAAAAATAGCAAGTGAGTGGCTCCGTTGGAACAAGAATGCAATATAGGACTAGGTTATGTACCTTGCGAGCCTTCTTCGCAGCCTCCTCGAGCGAATTGGCTCCATTACTCATCATTCTCGCAGCGCGAGGTAAGCTAAAGCGATAGGAAAGTAAACTTTATGTCAGAGCCTGCCACGAGTATCAAACGCGAGATCAACCTACCGTTTGCTGGAGCCCGTTTTCGTTGACCTCTTCAGCTAGAATTTCGGGTAATTTCTTCTTGTAAGGCTTGAGCTTCGGGGACTCTAGCATGCCTGTGATTGTAGCGTTTGCCTTTTGCAGCTGGACTTCATGCAATTTGCGAGCAGCGTCTTCTGGATCTTCACCTTCATCGTTCTCTCCGTTGTTGTTGCTTAGCATTAAGCGCATCGATTTACGGGTAATTTTTGTCGCTTCACGTTCTGAGAAGTTACGAAGGCTTTCTGCCCGAGACACAATCAGCTGTCGTGCGAATTCTTTATCATCTTGTTTGCGCGTCTTCCAGCCAAACGGTTCAGTGCTGCTGTCTTTCAGATACCGGTAGCAAATACACTGATCCATCGTTCGGATAGAAAAGTCACCAGGCGCACGAGCCGGAAACATTCCAATTGCATCTAAGGCATGGAAGCGTTGGCGAGCATTGATGTTCCAGCTAACCGTGATTTCGCCTTCTCCGACGTCAAGTGCATCAGTAAGAACGACGTACGTCACTTGTGGAAGAGCATTTAGAACGACCAGCTGCTTCTTCGGCACAAGCGTTTGCGCTGCCTCCATGGCTGCCGCTGCAACCGTGTTATTCTCAAGGATATCCTCAGCTGCATTTTGTGCTTCTTCTTTCGCCTTGCTTGCAACATCTCCAGCTCCCATCCGTTGATCCAAGCGTTACAGATCGGACCCGCCCTATCAGCTATCGCGGCCATTGCGGCGTCACCTGGAGTATCCGCGACTTCTGGGGCTCCTGCAGCAGCAGCCCGGCGCTTCTTGGCGGCACGCTTCCGAGCGATTGCCGCAGTGTTAATAGGTGACACCTGGCGCGTCATCCATTGCGTCTTTTGCCTCGTCAAATGCGCTTTTAAGCGACTTTGCTTTTGAGGCTAGGCCTGTAATACCAGTCGAACTTACCAAATTTTCTACCGACTCGACATAATCCACATAAGCCTTGATAACCTGCTGATTAAACTCGAGCACTGGCGCAACGACGGACGTAATGAGAGCCATACCAAGTAAGAATGACTTATCGGTGGCACCGTACACTGCGAGGAGTGAGATAATCTCCACCATCGCACTGCCCCATTTGATGACTGTGCTGTAGAATCGGGTGTCGGAAAGATACACCACATCATCCTCTTCACCTGCAAAGCGCAGAGCGGAGTGAAATCTCCACACCGGATCCTTTTCGCGCTCAGACTCAGGGATATCTGCCTGTAGAAACTTCTTATTGAGGAAGTAGCTGAAGATAGGGCCGCGATTGAGAACTTCAGCCAAGTAAGCCAGTATTACTGTATCAGGCACGCAGAGCCAAAAAAGACTCACAATCTTGCCTTGAAGCGTCATCATTTGTAGCTGTTTTATTTCCCCACTCGGCTCCATCTTGTAACAATCGTTGGCTCGCTCCTCAACATTGAACTCTTTCCATTGATTCTCTCCCCACAGTCCGACAGTCACAAGTGAAATGTTTACAAATGGCATGATAATTTTGTCTTTGATATATTGCACCTTCCACTTGACGTTGAACCCGAGGCAGAACCAATCCAGAACTCGCCAAGACGACCGCGGCTTCATAGCCGCCGACTTGTACATGTAGGCGCCACGCGTGCGCCAACCTAAAAGAGAGCCAAACCCTCGACCGATCGACTTCACCATCAACACAAGGTAGATGAAGACAAACATGAAAAACAAGCGCACAAGTCCGTAAGTCTTCTGAAGGTCGCGAAACGACATCTCCGTGTATGCTTTGTAACAGCGCTGAAAGAGTCCAGGCGCAAGATACTTCCTCGTACACCACATGTTGGGTACCTCCACCAAGTCAGCATTGCTGTGGATTGCAGCTCGGATGTCTTTCCGGTTCGATGAGTGCGCGAGCTTCTGCAAGTCTTCCTTTTTCTCGAGCTCAGTGAGTGGTACCCAACTATACAGATCGAGAAGCAGCAAAGGCAAACAAACAAAGAGGAAGATCACGATGAGCACAATTGCCGAGATTCCAACACCATAATTGATGCGTGCCAGAGAAACGTTTGGGCAAGTTGCTGTCGCGCCTGTGTAAAGATAAAACTCTTCAAAGGAATCAGGTATACCTGCACTTAGGTTGTTGTAAAAGAGCTTCCAATGACGAGAGATGAACAGCACACAGGACTTGATTGCAAGGTACAGCGGGATAACCAGCAACGCTCCTATTTGCTCCAGGATCCCAAGCACACTCTTTCCGGGGTTAAAAGGTAGATACGTGTCAAGCTTTTGAATCTTCAAAAGCAAGTCTTCCTGCACCACGATATACACAATAAACGTGGCTCCAACAAGAAAAGTCAATACTGCATAGAGGAACACTCCTGAGAAGCACTCGCCAGCTGCCTTAAACATCTCAAGCTTTTCGATAAGCTCGCCCACATATTTGTCGAAGAATTCATTCACGGCCCCGAGCGCTACCTCGACCGGACCAAAGAAATGGGACATTTTATCACGAAACGTCGCCATAAGTTCTTCTAACTCGTGTGTATCAATCGTGAACGCTCCAGCGAGCACCGACAAGTTGAAGGATAAACTGATGACAGCAAGAACGTATTTTAGTCCGGACAGTATCCAGTGTCCACAGATCTTGATAACAAGTTTTCCTTGGTCTGATTCAGCAACCTTGCGTAGAATCTTCCCAAGCACCCACAAGACCTGCCACAGCGACCATTGGAAGAGTGCAGGTTCGACGTAAAAGGGCCCGTAACGACAGAGTTCTCCACCAGTTTCGTCCGGCCGCGCAAGTCGACCGTAATTGTCTCCATCAACCCGACGAATATATCTCGCAACATAGAATCCCCCAGCGCAGAACCGACGACCTAATACTGCTTTCTTCTCTGAAATAATCTCTTTCGAATGACCTCCCGTCCATTCGTCTACACTGAGTTCAAGGCCAACGCTCGTTAGAGCGCCTGCTTTCGCTAGTCTTTTGGTTTCAAATGGTTTCGTCTCGGTTCCATTCTCCTCCCCGTGCGGTTTTAGTAGTGGTCGTCGGACCTCAACTTCTTCCAGCAAATCTCGGATGATCAGAGGGAAATTTTTCCGAGCAAGGGGTGGAGCAGTTGAGTATGCTTTCATGCATTCCTCCATCACAAAATCTCCATCATTAACCCCAGCAGCCACCTTGTAAGCATCGCTTTTGTCCTGCAGCCCTGCACCGCTGCCGATACCAAAGAATTGCTTCAATTTTCGCGTGACGAGGCGATAGATGCTTCCGCACGAGAAGCTCGCATCGAAGATCTCAGCGACCTCAGCTAATTCTCGCTCAAGAATCTTACGAACTGCGAGAACCTGTTGCGGATCGTTTGACTGGAGCTTGCCAAGAATCGTCGACCGCAGCAAGTCGGATACATGTACGATATCAGCTGGAAGTACAACAATACGGTCTTGATTCCGCGGGGCCCCACCACAGAAACGATAGGAAAATACAACCGGATCAGAGCTATTTAGCGCAGGTTGCGACCGTACAACGACAGCGCTCACAGCGGAAGTAGCAGTAGCGGAGTCTTCCTCGTCCATTTTCTTCTTTTGCTCCTCCAGCTTAAGGACAATCGCTTGAAGCTCGGCAATTTCCTGGAGTTTATCCTCTTTCTTGACTTTTGATCTGTCAAGCACAAGTTGCTTCAGCTTGATGTCCCGCAGCGTGACTTCAAGTTCTTGCTCGATCGCGAATCGTCGCTCATATCTCTCGTCGTAAAACCCATCCTGACTCTTTAGTGACTGCTCCATTTCTCCTCGGTCAGCTTCGCAAAACACGTGCATGGTGACACTCAGAGGTTTGACATCGATAAGCGGTGTTGTTCCGAACGATGTGTGGACGCTATTGACACCTGGGAGGACTGCAAGCGGAGGAGTTCGACCCAATGTCACTCGGAACTTGTTGCCTGTGCTCTCCTCTGTCTCGTTACGAAGCAAGTAAATTCGATAGACCCCAGGTGGAAGACTCAGGTCTAGAGCAGATGGGAAGCGAACATTTCCTGACCGCTTAGAAATTGCGGTATCTGCGATTGGTTCGCGTTTGGCACCGTAGAATTTGGTCAGCATCTCAGGAACCCACCAGTTACATAACCGCTTCTCCTCATCAACGGGTGGATTATTATCACCTCCTTCTGGGGAATCAGGCTGAACGCTGCTTGGTTGCTCTACCTTATTCCAAAGGATGAGGAAGTATGGCATTGCGAGTTTATACGGGTCGCCTTCACGAACCACACAGAGACGATCGCCAACCTTGAGATGGTTGATACCCCACTCCAGTTGCAAGTGAGCATGCGAAGGGTACTGGAACGCATCCTCGGACTTGGTTAGGAGATCGGAATCGTTTTCAGCCATTCGAATACTCAGTGATGGTAGCTCGATTGGTATTGCTTCAGATTGGATAGATTCGCATTTGTACTTGAAATGCAATAGTAACACCCCAACGTCGATATGATGTTCAGTCACAAATGTTGAGAGATCTTCCGTGTCTTCTGCATCATCGTGAAGTACACGCATGAGCTCTCGCAGCTCAAAGAACGCCTGACCAATGAATCGAACCGTGCTTGAATCAGAAGCCTCGCTTTCCGCGCTTTCTGTCTGTTGGCCTTCTTTTTCACCCGCTTCTCCCAGCGGGTTACTAGTCACACCAGAAGCGTTAGTGGTACCCTTCGACGTAGCTGTGTCTCCACCAGCGGCTTTCTCAATTCGGATGGCTTCGTCCAAGTCAGCTTGAATCTTTTTCACAGACTCTCGCTGTTTGTCGACTTCCATTTCAAACTCAAGCAAGTCTTGGCGTTTCTGCTTTAGCTTTGACACGGCCGTCCAGATTCTGTTGTCACTCACTGCGTTCTTTCCGTTCGCGTACTCCTCAGCGACAATAAGGCGAAGGTGTTTTTCCTGCTGCTCGACGAGATCCTTGAGAATGGCGTTCGTCACTTCTGCTTTCCGGAGTGCGTCCTTAGCAAAGCCTAGATTTAACTCGTGCCGGCTCTTAGCTGATCCGAGCCGTTTGAACAGCTTGCATACTACAAAGCGAGGATTTCGCTCTTGATCAGGATAGTCAACAAACAGTCGAAAGTGGTCATCAGGAAACCGAATAAGAGCATCAGGAGATGGGTTGCGAAGGATCAAGCTTGAGAAGATGCGTCCGTCAAAATTGACGTTACCCAACTTCCCTCCTGGTCGTATCAAGTCTTCTCCGGCCTTGATTTTCTTCAGGATTTCTTCATACTCAGGACTGAAAGGGTCTGCAGCTGCAAGTTGCTCATCCAAGTCGTGCAGCTCCCGCATAATCTTTTGCGTGCGTCCATGCCACCTCTCCTCTTCTCGCACTTCGTACACGGATTCTCCATCCTTCTCGCCAAATAGCTGCTCCATTACGCGATCACAAACTGTCTTTTCCTTCCGCTCTGGGATATTGAACTTCAACCCGGCTGCGTCGGTGACTTGGAACATTGCATACAGCTCTTCAGCAGTGTTTTCCACGTTAAAAGACGAGTTTTTGTGAATGAGGCGGTCCGCAAGCTCCGTTATACTGCGCAGCTGTATGTGCAGAAATCCGCGTTCACGAGATAACCGCTTGGCACTGAACTCGCTGGTAAAGACAAAGTCTTTATCCTCTTTTTCCTCGATTTTGTCTAATTTGCTGAACTCAAGGTTCTGGGCGCGAAGCTCTTGGAACAACTCTTCAGCACTGGCAGTCTCTTCTAGCGCTTTTGCAGCCACATCCTTGACATTCACCTTTTCGGGGGCGACGCTCATGACAGCTTCCTTGCTCACTTCCACCTCTTTTGCGCGGCGCTCGGGGAGAAGCTTGAATGTTTCAATACGATAGAAGTCTGCAAGCGCGTGCCGGGGGCCGAGGAGATCACCAGAATAAATCTCGATAAAATCAGCTAGCCGCAAGCCGCCGTTATCATCAAGACCGACACTTTCACATATATTCGACCAGAGATCACTCGTAAGCTTCGGCTTGAGGATTTTTGCAGCAGAGAGAAGCTCGCTTAGGTTCTTCTTTTTGATGACATTTTTTACGCTGAATTGGGCAAAAAGCTTTTGAGCGTATGACATCTTGATCCACAGACTAGCACCATTGTCTTCAAACTGCACCGCTGGATTCCCGCCACAGATTATTTGCGCAAAGAAATCGCCATCCCAACCATCCCGACCTTGTTCGCTTAATTGAGCAACTGCGTCGGCAATCATTGCTTCAGAAAATCCAGCGATCTTCATAAGTCGTTCCGCTGTGTCTATCTCGATCAGGTCTGGACTGTTTCCCCCCTGAAAGATACGGACGACGTCTTCAAAGAGTTTTTTCGACGTTTCCAAGTGCATGTACACATCTTTGGAGCGGTGGTTGCTGAGGCCAACGATGTCGTTCCAACAGCACGCAAATTGTCGCCGAGAAAGCCCAGAAAACGGTTTGGCTCCAAGGTTCCGGCATAACTCATTCCAGTTAGATGCCGTCATTCTTTTCTGGTCGCCGCATACGATTGTGATGAGTCGGTTCAGCTCTGTTAGCCCTATTGTTTCCGCATCTTTTGCTTTCATCATCTCAAACAAATGACTCGTATACTCCAGTACTTCCCATAACAGTGCGGGGACTAGTTTTGAACCGCCTCAACGTATCCGCAACTTTGTTCACTTCAAGACCTTGATGACCGACGAGAAAAGAGTGCCAGTGTTCGTGGAGTTCAAACACTACTTCAGGTGCTTTGTACGCACTGCCGTGCCTCAAGCCCACCACTTCACTAGGACCGGCAAACTTCGCTAGCTGCTTGCCCCCGCGCTTGGCCGAGTTCGTAATACCCAGAACCTCTATTGTTACAGTCGATGACTCGGCGATTTGGCATTCGTCCAAGATCAATCGAAGCGAATGAAGCTGTGAGTCCCAGAACGTTTCCGAGATTTTGATGCCGAGATTTAGCACCTTAGCCGTTAAGTTACCACCCACGAACCATTTTGCACTCGGCATCTTGATGGTAATTGCAGTCCCTTTCAAAAGAGTCGTCAGAGCTGTGAACGTGAAGGTTGTACGTCCGTCTTCGTGGAAAAAGAACGAGTTGATTCGCAAAAACTGCAAGTGGTACGGGCGTCCACTCTTATGGCACGCGGTTAGCTGTTTGCGAACCTCCTTCAGATGCTTTCTCAGCCTCTGACTTGCTAAGCATGAAGGGTTTTATGCAATTCAACTGGTTTAGGGACGCAGCTTCACCACTCGCACCAAGTGAGATGATCGATGACAGAATATCCTGAGGGCGGACATCTAGCTCACTGGCAGCTGACAGCTTCTTCACACCAGTCACAACTGGACACTGCCCAAAGAAGTCGCTTCCAATCGTCAGGCCAGAGTCACCGGCATGGAAATCTTTGCCGAGTGGCTGCAGAGAGGTGTCAAAATAGTCGCTTGGCTGTTCGCCTTGCTCGCGTATAGGATTAACACCCAAGGACGTCTCACGGTAGCGCCAGTTGGTGTAAAGGGAAACGAAGCACACTCGCTCAGTAGTATCTTCAGTCACTGGGAAATCTCCTTCAGACAGCTCGCAAGGTCCAAAGATAATGTCGTTCCCGCAGTCGATCCCAGATATGTCGAAAACAAGAGTCGAACTTTCAGCAACACCAGTCTCTCCGTCGAATGCCAAGCGAATTGAATCACCAGAAGTATCCCAAGCCACTGTGGCTTGATCAAAGTCCGGATGCTGTGGTATCTCAAAGCGCAACTTGAGGGTATACTCATCATCAGCGGCCTGACTTCCACTGCAACCCATTCGGGCGTTTGATGACAAGGACACCATCCGGGGGAACTTCCGTAATTGTCTTGAGAAACAGTGTAACCGACTTCGTGCTCGGGTCGAAACGAAAGTATGACTCCTGCCGGTAAAAGGTGACTTTTCGAACTTTGTTCTCATCCAATAGCGCTTTTCCTTGAGCTAACCGTGCGTCCTCTTCGACTTTGTCTCGAGCAGGAGTATCACTGATCAAAGAAACTCCGTTCACTGCAGCAACGATGTCGTCTTTCTCAATGATCGAGTGAAGAGCCGCCGGTCCATCTTTTGCTGCCACAGTAAGACAGTGACCGTAAAAGTCAGACTGGAGGGTGATTCCGATATCTCCGAGCTCTGTGAACACGATGTCGTACGACAGCACTTGGTTTTCTGTGTTGCGGACAACTACAAGCGGTTGTTCATGCCCGTGAAGAGCATCGGACCCGTCTCCATCGGCAGCAGAATTCCGACGGGTCATCTTTTGACCGCGGTAATTGTAAGTAGTCTTCATGTTCTGAAGGAGATCGAGCCATACATCATCGTCAACCTGTTGGCTCTGCAAGCGAAGTAGGTTTGTGAAAGCCTTTCGCGACACGTTGTCCTCATCAGGGTCCTTAATTGTAGCGAGTACGTTGTCGTTGGCAAGGACTGCGTACACGACGGACATCGAATCTGCGTGAGGTGCAAATGCGCGCTTGCCCTTGATGGAAATTGTGAACAGCTCTGCAAACTGCATCCAATTGAGATACTTGGTGATCTCTGGCAGCTGAAGCTTCTTGCAGACCTCGGTCCATTCGGTAGACCCAAATATTGGGATATCGACGCAGCAAGCTTGCTGGATGTTTTGAAGCTCTTGAAGGCCAATTAAGCTTCTGTGGGGCCAGGTCTGGAGCTGCAGGAGAGCTCGCCAAGGCAGCCGAATCGCTGTCTCCATTGACTCCGAAACGGTTTACAAGCATCTGTGTGAAATGAAGCGTTTCCTCACACTTCATTACCTCGCGTACAATACCCTGTACATTCTCGCTCCCGAAGAACGGCTCAGGCCCAAACAACGCTTTGAAGTCTTTTTGGGCTACTCGCGCGTCGTCCCGACGATCGACAAGTTCCTCCAGAGCACGATTCCAATCGCGCTCACTAACGATACTTTTACCGAGACAACGTCGCAATCTGTTGAAGTCGTCGAGGCCAATAGTATTTGGTGCAGGTGGAGGCGACAAGCTGTCCCCTAGTCGATGCACCAGGGACGGGTCGAAACCACTCGAACAAATGCTCGAGCGCTGAGCTCGGGCTGATGTCCTGGTAGAACTGCAGGGTGGTCGTCGCAAACGACTCATCCGTCGTAGCCATGCGTCGAGGGCTGAGCTGCGACATCTGCCGGTGCAGCTCCTGGCGCGCGCGAGTGTCGTCGAATACATTGGAGTGCTCGTCGAGCTCCAGCTCCAGCTCGTCCTCATCGCCTTCCATGATCAAGCTATCGTTGCAGCTGCGATTCCTGTCTAAGCCTCCGCAGCCGAATCGAGTAGTGCGTCGCCTTGGGGCCCCGATCCGCCGCCAAGCGAAACCCCCTCCTCAGGTGCACCCCACTCAAGGCGTCCGTTGCCGCCATTGGCACAGCGCAGCCGCCGCCGCCTGTTCACGACCAGAAACGACCGCGTGCGTTCTGTGAGTGCAAGAGTCGTTCGTTTCGGTTTGTCCGACACGAAATATGAAGTGCTTTTCGACTTGTGCCAACTCGTCCAGATCCACGCGATGATCTTCATCTCGCTCCCCCACTTTGACCCCGAGCAATGGCACACACGAACACAAGCAGCACGCAAAATGCAGAGCACGTATATATACATGGCCTCCGCCCGAATCCTCGCGGGCGCGCTCGAATCTAGTGTATCGCAGTCCGCGTCTTCCTAGCTGATTCGACCTAAATCATTGTGGAGTGGATAGCTCATCACCATCGTCGCAATGTGTCATACCGACGTCGACGCCGCCCCAGCCAGCCATCCGTCGTCGATCTGATCGCTCACTGCTCAACGCCGGCACAGCCTGCCATCGCTCGCCTGCACGCTGCCACTGCTCGCCTGCATCCTCTGCTGCTTTCCACGCTGCCAGCGCGCCGCCAACTGCGACGGGCTAGATCCTCTCCTCGCCTCCAGCGTCTCTACCCTGCCCTGCATGGCATGCCATGCCATGCACGCGCGCGTCCTCGGTCTCTCGCCTTGGCCCCTTTCTTTGGGATGCGCTCGCCCCGGCGCTGGGCCAGAGCTTGAAGCGAAGCCCGTGGCCTCCACACGGCGAATGTGCGTGTGGCTCGACTGGGCTCGTTCCCGCAGGAAGGCAGGCAGGAAAGGAGGGCAGCTCGCCAGCAGCAACCACGCAGCCTCCATGGCAGCAGAGCCTTCCTGCACGCTGCATCCATCACCAGCAGCGCGCGTATAGTGGAGCGCCATACAGCCACGGCCCCGGGCCCTTCTCTGCCAGCGTTGAAGCGGCCACGCATCCGGCGCGTGCGCAGCTGGGCCGCTCGTATCTATACCACGGTCCGCCGTGGTGACTGGCCATGGGTGGCCTCGTCACTCGCAGCCGGCCGGTGGTGTGGCGCACACGCATAGACCCTGCTCCAGGCCGGGCCACTGTGTCGAACCTCGCAGCGTGGCCTGCTTGCTCGCCTGGAAGCCTTGCGTCGCCGCATGGCCATCACCTGGGATCTTTTGAGTGAGGGGGGGGGGGATCTTTTTTGGGCTGAATCAAAACCTCGCGAGGTTTTTAGCACGCCGGGCAGAAAAGATTCACTTGATCTGGATATGGGGGATACAAACTTCAAGCGGATCCAGGCGCCAGTGGTTGCCGCGGAGGGGGTCTGAAAAAGATTCCTCCCCTTTTTCATTCCGGAATTTGCGTCGACGCGTCCAAGCCACCAGTCGAGAAAGGACGGAGCCATGGCGGCCAGCGACTTCGAAGCGTACGCCTACCTGGTGTCGGCGGGCGTGTTCGGCATCCTGTTCGCGGCCTACCTGTTCTGGGAGGTGTCCAAGGTCAAGGTGACGCGCCGCGGCGATGGCTACGCGCTGCTGGCCAGCGAGGTGCGCCACCAGACGGCCGACCGCCTCTTTGAGATCTACACGGCCATCCAGGAGGGCGCGCGCGCCTTCCTGCTCGCGGAGTACACGCTCTGCTTCGCCTTCATCATCATCTTCGGCGCCGTCGTGCTCGTGCTCACGTCGTTCGTCAACAAGGACGGCCAGCGCTTTGACTGGCTCGCTGGCTCGCTCACGGCCACGGCCTTCGCCGTCGGCGGACTCACCTCCATGGCTGCGGGCTACCTCGGCATGATGGTCGCCGTCTTCTCGAACGCGCGCACCACCGTCTCGGCCATGAAGGAGGGCTCGCGCGGATGGACCGAGTCGTTCAACACGGCCTTCCGCGCCGGCGCCGTCATGGGCTTCGGCCTCACGTCGCTCGCCCTGCTCGTGCTCTTCGTGCTCATCAAGGCCTTCGAGACCCAGTACCCGCTCGCCTCGGACGCCAAGAAGCTCTTCGAGGCCATCTCGGGCTACGGTCTTGGCGGCTCGTCGATTGCCATGTTCGGCCGTGTCGGTGGTGGCATCTACACCAAGGCCGCTGACGTCGGCGCCGACCTTGCCGGTAAGGTTGTGGAGAACATCCCGGAGGATGACCCGCGCAACCCCGCCACGATCGCCGACAACGTCGGTGACAACGTTGGTGACGTCGCTGGTATGGGCTCGGACCTGTTCGGCTCGCTCGCCGAGTCGACGTGCGCGTGCCTCGTGATTTCGACCCAGAGTGAGGAGCTTATTAGCGCCGGCTGGCCGGCTGTGCTCTTCCCGCTGGTCATTACGGCTACGGGCATTTTCGTGTCGGCTGCCGCCACGTTCCTGGCCACGCACGTGCACCCCGTCAAGAAGGAGAAGGACGTCGAGCTTGTGCTCAAGGTGCAGCTCTTTGCCACCTCGGCCCTGATGACGGCTGTGATCATCCCGGTTGCCTACTGGCTTCTGCCGTCCACGTTCACCATCGCGGGTGTGTACGCTGTGACGCCGATCCGTGCCTTCTACTGCGTTGCCGTCGGCCTTTGGGGCGGCTGCATTGTCGGCTTCGTCACGGAGTACTTCACGTCGCACAGCTACAAGCCCGTGCGTGAGGTTGCCCAGTCGTGCGAGACGGGTGCTGCCACCAACATCATCTACGGTCTTGCCCTCGGCTACAAGTCGGCGATCATCCCGATCACGATCATTGCCCTTGCTGTGTACGTCGGCTTCTCGACGGCCGGCATGTACGGTGTTGCCCTTGCTGCCCTTGGTTTCCTCGGCACGCTCGCCACGTGCCTCGCCATCGACGTGTACGGCCCGATCTGTGACAACGCCGGTGGCATTGCCGAGATGTCGGAGCTCCCCGCTGAGGTCCGCGACAAGACGGACGCCCTTGACGCCGCCGGTAACACGACGGCTGCCATTGGCAAGGGTTTCGCCATTGGCTCGGCTGCTCTCGTGTCGCTCGCCCTGTTCGGTGGCTTCGTCACTCGCATTGAGGAGACGAGCATCAACATCCTGTCGCCGATCACGTTCGCTGGTCTGTTCATGGGTGCCATGCTTCCGTACTGGTTCACGGCTCTGACCATGAAGTCGGTCGGCACGGCCGCCATGGAGATGGTGAAGGAGGTCAAGCACCAGTTCGCCACGATCCCGGGTCTCCTCGAGGGTATCCCCGGCCACGGCCCGCCGGACCACGCTCGCTGCATCAAGATCTCGACGGATGCCTCGCTCCGTGAGATGATCCCGCCTGGACTTCTGGTGATTCTGTCGCCGATCCTTGCCGGCACGTTCTTCGGTGTCCACGCTGTGTCGGGTCTGCTTGTCGGTGCCCTGACGTCGGGTGTGCAGCTCGCCATCTCGCAGTCGAACACGGGCGGTGCCTGGGACAACGCCAAGAAGTTCGTGGAGAAGGGCTGCGTGTCGATTGAGGACAAGGACGGCAAGCTCATTGTCCAGGGCAAGGGTAGCGCCATCCACAAGGCCGCTGTCATTGGTGACACCGTCGGTGACCCGCTGAAGGACACGTCGGGCCCGGCCCTCAACATTCTGATGAAGCTCATGGCTATCATCTCGCTGGTGTTCGGTGACTTCTTCAAGAGCATCAACGATGGCCGCGGTCTGTTCAACGTGCCGCTGGACAAGGAGGTGGCTGCCGTCGTCGCCGCTCCGCAGCTTTAGGTAGCGTCGCTGGCCCACGGGTAGCCTCGCATCGAGTGTTTTTGTGGATGCCGTCAGTTTTGTCTCGAACGAGAGATGGAAGTTGAAACGTGAATCCAATCAACAGACAGGAGAGAGAGTGCAAAGCTTACCTACCTCTCGTTTTTTCCTCCGCTCGTTTTGTTCGCGATGAGATCTTTGTGTGCTTGAACGCGTTGAAGGTGATAGCTCATCATTCGGAATGATTAGCCAATCACCGGAATCCGACCAATCAGCGTGCTCGATTTTGCCGTATAAGAAGTGTTCAGATGTGTAGCCAATCTGCTCACTGAGCTCTTTGGTGACGTCAATTGCTCCTCGTTCAATTCATTGTTGTTCGCTCTTCGCCAGCCAGTTGTGACCAAGCCATTTCCGGATTTGCTCCAGTCTCGCCAAGCGTTTTTCCAAGCTCCTGCCAAGCCATGACCACGAGTCGCCACCCTGTTGTCCTGGTCTCGCACGGCCCTGGGCCGTATTGGCTGCTTGATGGGGATCTCGGCAAGGACAGTGACGCTGCTCACAACGTCCGCAGCATCTTCCGACGTCTGTATCCGACGGACGATAATCTCCCCAAGCGCATCCTCTTCATCACTGCCCACTGGGAAGCAAAGGATGTATCGGCGTTCGAGATCTCGGTCTCGAGCGCACCTGAGCTCATTTACGACTACTACGGCTTTCCAGATGAGTCCTACGACCTTAAGTTCCCAGCCAAGGGAGACCCAGCGTTTGCAAGGCGCGTCGCTGAGCAGCTTTCAAACAAAGGGATCAAGGCCAAGCTGGTCGAGCGCGGATACGATCATGGCGTGTTTGTGCCGATGCTGCTGATCCGTCCACAGGGCGATATCCCAATCGTATCGATGTCGATCAACGACCGGCTCGATGCCAAGACACACTTTGAAGTGGGGCAAGCCATCGCTCCATTCCGTGACCAGGATACCCTCATCATCTGCTCCGGCCAGGCAACCCATGGAGGCTTCCGTCCGCTCGGTCATGTCGAGCCGTGGGCTGATGCATTCCAGAACTGGATGGACGATGTCTTTACGTCTCGCTCGAGCCTCTCGTACGCTGATCGCCAGGCGCAGCTTGAGGATTGGTATGGCGCACCGTCCGCGCGTCGTGCTCACCCGACACCAGATCATTTCACTCCGTTCGTGATGGCAGCGGGAGCTGGCATGACAGACAATGCTCCCGGCGGCACCAAACTATTTGGTGGATGGGGTGGGCAGCTCTCCTTCGCATCCTACGCATACGGACTCAACGAGTAGAGTCGTGATGAGAACCTCATTGATGAATGACATGGCTACAGAATTCGCGATCTTTAGCTGTAACGTTCCTGGCACATCACGATCCTTGCGTGCGAGGGAAGGCTCCCTTCTCCGACGGCTGATTCTTGCCCTCATTTCTTCTTTGGCCTTGAGGTGCCATGATGTATCGAAAGCGTGGGGCACGCCGAACTGGGCCGCGTCCTGGTGAGTCTAGAAAAACTCTCGATATCCCTGAAGCTGTGTTAGTCGGAGCGGTGATCGGCAAAGGGGGAAGCACTTGCCGTGGTTTGAAGGACAAGTTCAACGTCTATTGTCACGTTGACGGAGACCAGCGCAAGGTCACCATCTCTGGGAATCGTAATGCTGTGCTGGAAGCAGAGGCGGAGCTCGAAAGGATGTTCAAGGAAATGACACTCAAGAATGAGCGTTCGCAAGAAGTCGTTGCACAAGCTGGACAGGACTCTTTGTGGCGCTTTGAAAAGCGTACGAGTAAATTGTCGGATAATAACGTGGGCGGTCATCGCTACCAGTTGACTCGCGCTGGGCCGAGCGAAGTGATGAGCACAAACGAAAAGGAATCTTGGATCCAGCCTTTCCATCGCTTCAACATGGACAATCTCATGGCTCACGTGGACCCCAGCGATTCATGCTACGCAACCCGACCAAGAACTGAGGTAGTTCTAGGGAACTTGTTCTTCCAGCTCAAGACTGTGGATGCGAACGCCGCACTTACGTGGGAGGAGCTCCAGAGGCTTCAACCCAAGCTTGACTACTCTTCTCGTTGGTCGAACGTGTGTGATTCTAAGTTGACACCAGGGGTGAAGAAGCTGGTGGACAGTTTGGAACAAGCGGCAAAAGAATCGAATGCCACGTGGGTGAATGAGATGTCGGTTCATGTGGTTGACAGGACTCTGCTGTGCAAGTGGCAAATCAAGTACGTTTTCGCTGATGGTTTTTGGAAACTTCGTCTGCATGAAGTCGCCAAACAGGTGCTTGGATCGTACGATATTCTGCTGAGCGGAAAGCCATCGTTGCGTGCCCGCTCGCTTGCTCGTATCAAAGGTTCGAGCAAGGCAACCGAAGGAATTCAACGCTACCTGTCGATCTGTACGCCAAATGAGAACGACTTTTGGTCGACCAAAGTCACGCTTGGTACGAATGCACCGGCAGGTCTGGAGATCTCCCAGTTCCACTTGAAGACGAAGACACGCGTGCAATGGCAGGGAATGATGTGCCTTCTGGGATATGCGAACAAGCGTCGCTCGCAAGTCCGAATCAAGTTCAAATTGGCGAATGATGCCATAGATTTGCTCGGTGCTGAAGAGAACGAGAGCCGAGTACTGGTCGAGAAGGTACTGGACCTGTTTGATGACAAGGATGAGGATGCAGAGGAGTGGGAGAGATGGGTGGACTGAGGAATCGTGCTCGATGTGGCAGTGGTGCGAAATGGAGCAGCCAGGAAGTAGCCATGTATTTGTTGAGTTAATTCAAATACAAAAAGAGGAAATGAGTGCATGTACTCGAAAGCAAAAATGAGCTTCATAGTGCCAGCCAAGCACGAGACCGCAGCAAATGGATGGATGCAGGCGTCTATGGAGCGCAATCTTCATTGGCGAGTAGCGAGGAAGTAAGCATTGCATCAACCTGTCAGATGGCGCGTGCCTTCGAATAACGTTCGTGGATATCTCGTCGAGAGGGGCTCGCGCGAAAGGGATACCTGGTCTTCTCACCCGTTGGAGTCTTGGGTTCACTTCGGATTTCGCTTCGGGGACCTCGCGATGTATCGGAACCGCGGAGGATCGCGCTTCGGACCTCGACCAGGCGAGTCGAGGAAGACCCTCGATATCCCGGATGCTGTGTCAGTCGGAATGGTGATTGGGAAGGGCGGGAGTAACACTCGAAGCCTCAAGGACAAGTTCAATGTTCATTGTCGTGTTGACGGAGAGCAGCGCAAAATCACCATCTCCGGTGTGAGAAGCTCTGTGCTCAACGCGGAGAGCGAGCTGGAGCGGATGTTCCAAGACTTTTCTCTTCAGAGTAAGCGGGTGTACGAGGTGGTCGTTGAAGATGGACCGAGCAGTCTGTGGCACTTTGAGGAGCGCTCAAGCGTTTTATCCGACGAGAATGTGCGAGAGCACCGCTTTCTATTAGCTCGAGTTGGTTCCTGTGAGGTGGCTAGCTCCAACCGGAAGGGAGCGTGGATCCAGCCGTTTTATCGCTTCAACACAGATGAACTCATGTCGTATGTGGACCCCGACGATTCGAGCTTTGCAACCAAACCGCGAACTGAAGTTGCACTCGGCCATTTGTGCTTCCAGCTCAAGACTGTGGACGCGGACGATGTTTTGACGTGGGAAGAGTTGCAGAAGCTTGACTCGAAATCGGACTGTTCTTCGCGCTGGTCGAATGTGTGCGATGCAGTCTCAACACCGGGGGTGAAGAGGTTGGTAACCGAGCTAGAAGGAGTAGCGAAGGAGAGTGGCTGCGAGTGGGTTGACGAGATGTCCCTCCATGTGAACGACAAATCTCTTCATCGCACTTGGCAGATCAAGTATGTCTCCGTTAACGGGCTATGGAAGCTCCACTCGCACAAAATCGGCAAGAAATCGCTTGGGTCCTACGACATTCTGCAAACAGACAAGCCATCAATTCGCGCGCGCTCTCTTGCTCGGATCAAGGGCTCGGATCAGGCGAACGATGGAGTGCAGCGTTATCTGTCGATCCGCAAGCCCGCAGACAACGACTTTTGGTCCACGACAGTGGTGCTCGGCGCGAACGCGCCTTCAGAGCTGGAAATCGTCCAAATGCACGTGCAAAAGAAGATACGGACGGAGTGGCAAGGCATGTCGTGCCGCTTGGCGTTCGCGAACGAGCAACACTCGGAGGTGCGCATCAAGTTCCGACTAACGGATGATGCCAAGGCCACGCTCGGCGCCGAAGAGAACGAGAGTCAAGTGCTGGTTGACAAGGTCCTCGACCTTTTCAACTGAATCGTAGCGTAACGAGTTTATGTAGTCGTGCGGTAAGCCCCTTGTCATGGAGTGGCAGTCGGCAGTTTGCGATCTGAATCAAAGCGTACCCACGTCATCGCTTCAACTATGCGTTTTCTAAGGTATTATGTTCCGCACATCAACTCAGTATCCGATGTCGCAGGCTTCGCTAGTGATGCATGTCTCTCCATCCTCCCTTGGATCCACTCGAGAGCTGCCGTCATCACCAGCAGCTCCCTCCCCCTCGAGCCTACAGCTCTCCCAAGGCCAGCGCGATGATGGAGAAGGCCGTGTCTGCGGCTGCGGCCGTGGCTGTGGCGGCCGTGTCGACCGTTTTGGTGGCGCAGAACTCGCACGGCTCGGCGGCCGAGGGCAGAATCCCGAGGGTGGAGGACATCCAGCGGCCGCTCGGCACCATCGCGTTCGGCTCCTGCAACGACCAGAGCTTCCCGCAGCCGCTGTGGAAGAACATTGCAGCCCATGAGCCCGATCTGTGGCTGTGGATGGGCGACAATGTTCGTCAAGTTTTTTTTGTTTGTTTGTTCGGGATTTTTATCGAAGCATGCGATTGACTTTTTTTTCTGATGAGAGCAGATCTACGCCGATATCAAGGAGCTGGATGAGCCTACGAAGGTCACGTTCCCTCCGCAGAAGATGTTCAAGGAGGCCTCACCCGACGTGCTACTGACGCGCTACGGGTGTGTGGAGACTGCTGGTTTTTGTCAGCTTTGGGGGAATGAGACGAACTAAGTCTCGGATGACATCTTGGCAGCAAGCTGGTGGCAAACGAGGATTACGCGGCGTTTGTGAACCACACACCTGTCATTGGCATCTGGGACGACCATGACTTTGGCATCAACGACGGGTACAAGGACTACACGTACCGCGTGCAGAGCCAGCAGATCTTCCTCGACTTTATGAACGAGCCCGAAGACTCACCACGCCGAAAGCAAGAGGTGAGTGATCTGCTCATGTGCAAGGATGGTTTTGCATTGAACGGGTTGTGACCAATATTCTCTTGACACAGGGTATTTACACGTCTTACACGGTCGGCTCTGATGACCAGACGGTCAAGTTCATCCTACTGGACAATCGGTGAGTGCACAGTTGATTGCCATTCCTAAACCATGGCACTGACTTATTGTCGTTGCTGCTGAGCAGCTACAACCGCGACCCGTACGGCACAAAGAACGGCAACTTGCTAGGGGAGGCTCAGTGGCAATGGTTCGAACAAGAATTGCTGACATCCACGGCCGCCTTCAACGTGATTGTGTCGGGCGTGCAAATCCTGCCAGCGGATCGCTTTGCGATCGCTGAGTGCTGGGATCGCTTCCCCCATGAGCGTGAGCGCCTGTTGCGACTCATCCTCAAGTCGCATGCTAAGGGTGTGATTCTGCTCAGGTGAGGCGGGAGTGAATAACCAATTGGGCTTGAGTCTCCGCAAACTGACGTGATGACGGGTGAATGTGCAGCGGAGATGTCCATTTCTCGGAGCTCAACCAGGTCGTGTGCTCAAATGGAGCTACGACACTGACTGAAGTTACGAGCTCGGGCATGACCCACAGTTGGGTACGTCCTGTGATGGTTGCAGTGTTGGTATTTGGACGCGTCGTAGCTAACCTTGACTCCCTTTTGTAGATGCAATTTCACCGCCCTTCGCTCCAGACGTACATGGCTCTACTTTTCACTTACGCGAACTTGCTGATGCCCTGGGAATTCCGCCCCACTCAAGATGCTTTCTACGGCTACCTCAACTGGGGCAGCATCGAGTTCGACTGGGAAAACAAGCCGCATCCTGTTGCGACGGTCAGCGTCCGTGGTCGCGATGATGCTGTCAAGCTGCAGCACAAGTATGAGTCGGTGTCACACCATTCCGAGACCCCTGAAGAAGATGCTGCCGCCTGCGTCGCCCCGCGTGCTGTGGAACCATGGCGCCGTTGGCTTTGGAGAGGACTGTTCATTGCCACTGCGGCTTTGTTCCTGCTCTCCCTGCCAGCATGCGCGATTATCGGCTTGTGGCTCGTGTGGTACTTCATTTCGCGCGTGGTCGCTGCTGTACTTGGAGGGGGCAAGCCGAAGGAGAAGGCAGACGATGCGTCGTCTGGCAAGAAGAAAAACTAAAGTGATTGGATCAACTAGAGAGAAGAGAGAGAATGACTGCATGTTCATGCATATCTGGTTTTTGAGAGTGCCCGATGCGTGCAGCATTGGTGCGTAGAGCATTCCTTTTATACTAGAAGTTACTGCCTGAAGGCACGTGTAAGCACTACCTAGTTCCCGTCGTCTCGAACGTCCGTGCTTGGCCCCTGAAGGCGCAGCAGTGCTGCGCCAAGCAACTCCTGAGCATTACCGGCTTCTCCTTTTTTGCTCTGAGAAGAACCGGCGGTCAACGGCGCTCCCGAAGGAGTCGTCCCCTCCCTCTCTCAAGGTCGGAGCCACCCAAACCAGCACGCCATGAGGCTGGAAACTCCAACCCGACATGCTAGCGGATGGGCTGAGGATTGAGAATATTGTTGGAAGAATGGTTGGAAAACACGTTGAGCCGCGCGTGCAGTCAATGGCGTACGCCAGACCGCGTCCTCAGCTTTGCTGAGGTCCAGATCCCTAGATCCGGATGCGCAGCACGTGGGTGATCTTGTTGGTGGCAACGTCCCCGCAATGGTGGTGCACGCGACCTCGCAGAAGAGGCGAAGCAATACTCCCACAGCGTACTTGACAAAGTCGTTCCAGCTGGTCAGGAGCACGCCGTGGACGACCTGCGTCCAGCGCTTCCTCGTCCGCTGCCGCACGCGTGCGCGTCGCGTAGCCAATTGCATGGCTACCTCGACTGGCTCGTTGCGCGCCAAATTCCTTCGTGGCCGATCACCGACGCCGCGGACTTGAAAACGCACACCAAAGATGCCGCGGCTGGCCTGGAAGGGTCTGGAGGTTTGGAGCGGGGCCCCGGGTCGTGAGCCGGGAAATGCGGCCGCTTAGACTCCATCTTGCAAATTCACGACTGAGAAGAAAAGGCTGGGCATCGAGTGGTGCAGCTTGCTCTGTCAGCCATTCGTTCGTCGCTAGGGAGCCCTCCATAACGGTCGCATCGAGCCGCTAGGATCCGGCGGAGCGACGCTGCGGAGAGAACTTGGGACTTCACATTGGCATCCACGATGCGACCAATGAGCTCTCGGCAAGCCAAGCAAGGCAAGTTGAAGTGGAGCTGTCTGGCCCGATAACTGATTTAGTATAATTATTTTGACCAATAGTAGCAATGTGACAACACGCTTCCAGACACGCACGCACTGGCCACACCTCTTTGGCTTAGATTCCTTTTATATATAGATCTTTGTGTCAACTTCTTGCTGCCGACGTGGATTCAACTGGCGACCTGTGCGGCACACGATGTTGGACGACGTTGAATTATTCAGGAGGCAGCAGCTCGCTCAGCGAGTGTACGAACAGCGACTCGCAGCGCTAGCAGCTCGCGAGTTGGAGTTGATTCGGGAAAATACTCTTCGAGAAGAGATATCGCGAAACATGAAGCACTTCGTGGCAACTTCTCTCCAGTGCAGATATCGCGGATGGAAAGGTCGATGCGTGTATGCAGTGATTCGCCGTCGCCATTTCGCTGCAGTTCGAATTGGTGCATTGGTAAGAGGTTTTCTCGGAAGAAAGAGGGCAGAACAAGAGCGACGACGACAACGGCAAGTACTATCGAGTCCTGTGGCTCTGAAGCTTTTGTTGGAGAGATCTACCATCATCAGAACGGTGAAGAGTTGGCAAGAAATGCTGGATTCGCACACGAACGAATACTTTTACTTTCACATACACACAGGCGACTCGCAGTGGCTGCCGCCGCCAGAATTTCACGAATTTCTCGTGTGTGCGTGGCCTGAGTGTGGCTATGACGCATCTCGAGTCGGTGTTCACGATCTTCATGAACACTACCGCACCTTGCATGTATGGTATTGCCCCGTCTGTATGGCCAAGGTTGCAAAATATTCGTTTCCAAAGTGCCCAATCTGCTGTAGCATGTGTAGCCATGATCCAGAGACCGGAGAAGTAATTGGGCCAGGGGAAACACAGATCCAAGCATTGCAGAAGGTCAAAGAGCAAGAAAAGCAGGCAAAACGAGATCAAGATGAAATACAACAGCACCGAATGCGGTACTGGGAGGAGATGGCCGTGGCTCGGAGCGAAATGCGTGGTGTAGGCAAGGGGCGACGAATGCTGGGACTTGCCAAGCAGAAACAAAATCCTCAAGTGAGTTCGAAGAATCGCAGCAATAGCTCGAACAATCATATCAAAGCCAGTGGTGGTGGATCCGAGTCGGATCCTGGCGGAAATGGGAGTGAAGCAGAGGAAAATGATGAAGCGTTGGAGAAGTGGCACGAACTTGACCCCCGACTCGCAGACACCCAATGGTTGTCTGCTTGCCATCGGCGAGCTCGCCAGGACAGCGTTTTTGCCAAGACTCTTACACGCTTTAGTCGTTGCCTATACGTTGGGGACTGCAAACCTGAGAGTTCTTTCAGGAGGAATTCGACAAACACCAGTAACACAAGCTCCTTCCATGGGATCGGAGAGCTCCTTTACAGAGATGGGGGGAGGTATGTTGGAGAGTGGGCCTGTGGAGAGCGAACAGGCCGTGGGATCTTCCAGAGCGCAACAGGTGATGAATACATTGGTGAGTGGAGGGGTGGGAAGAAACATGGATATGGTGCTCTCACGCTGGCGTCGGGAGAACGATACGTTGGGCAATTTGAAGACGGGAAACGTCATGGAGTCGGTACGATGATATCCCCAAACGGCGACAAGTATGAGGGCGAATTTCGCTTCGATAAGCCCAATGGCCGAGGAATCTTCACTTCAGTTGTTGGTGATCGATTTGTGGGGATAACAGTGAATGGGCGTGCTGAAGGAGTCGGCATCTTAACAATGGCAGACGGGGAAGTTTACAAGGGTGAGTGGGTGCGAGATTGTCGGCAAGGTCGAGGCGTGTGCTATTACACGAATGGAGCCATATACTCTGGAGAGTGGTGGCGTGGAGTACGTCGAGGTCTCGGTATTTACGTGTCTAGTGAGGGGATTACATACGTCGGAAAGTTTGCTCATGGTCTCCCCCACGGGAAGGGCAAGGTGTGGTTTGAGAATGGCGATGTGTTTGACGGTTATTTTGTCAAGGGCTCTGCGCACGGCTCCGGATCGACTCGAGGCGAGTATCGCTTCCATGACAGTGGCAATGTTTACATTGGTGGTTGGGCCAACAATCTGCGGTCTGGTCGCGGCACATACTTTTTTACCCACAGTGGAGCAAAGTTCACAGGAAATTTCGTACGAGACCATGCATGCGGCCGAGGAAAGATGCTATACGCAAACGGAGACGAATATGAAGGAGAGTTTTTCAAGGCAGAGCCTCATGGGGACAGAGGCGTGTTTCGATGGGCAAACGGTTCTGTTTATAGCGGAAGAATGGAGCACGGGCAGATTGAAGGGCACGGAACTCTCGAATATGCCAGTGGACACAGGTATGATGGTCAGTGGCACTCCAACAAGAAGCACGGACACGGCAAGTTTGTGTATCGGAATGGCGACACGTACGAAGGCGAGTGGGAAGCCGATGAAAAACATGGGCGAGGGCTGTTCACATGGTATCCAGGCGTGCCGGCCCAAGAAGAGTCGTATGACGGTGAATGGGTGCATGATCAGCGGCATGGTCGCGGGCTTTACAAATACGCCGACGGAACTTGTTATGATGGAGATTGGGACGGTGGGCGACGCCATGGACGCGGATCGTTCGCGTGGCCAAACGGTGACATTTACACTGGGGATTTTGTGGATGAAAAGCAGCACGGGATTGGCCGTTTCTACTCGGCGGCGAGCGGGGATGTGTACGATGGAGAGTGGGTCAACAATGTGCGCGAGGGCCATGGACGCATCATTTATGCCTCGGGAAAAGTGTTTGAGGGTACTTTTCACGAAGGCCGCCGGCATGGCGCAGGGGTCATGACGTATTGCGAGGGAAACCGCTTCCGTGGTGTGTGGAGTGATGACAAGAAGCAGGGAGGCGGGCAGTATGAGCTCATCGTCGCAGGCTCCACGGACGAGAGTGCAGCTCGACAATCCGAGACAGTATCACCGGGAAGAAAAAGCAAAAAGAAGGACATTCGCAGCGGACCGTCGACGCTGAAAGTGCGTGTGTTTGGGTACTAGCAGGCGTTGCGTTGCAGCAGCGTTCAATGCAAAATGAACGCCAAGCTGGAACAACTTGGTGTTCGCATGATGAGAAATTTGTGGTTGTATTCGTGTTGGAAGGATGCCATTTTCCCCATTCTTGCCCTGCTGTAGTTGGACTACTTGCTCGTTGAGGACGTCGCTGACTTTGTATGCACCATGGTCTCCAGCCTGGTGTTGCCACAGTGCAAATCGCAACGCGGTGGGGGGGGGGGGGGGGGGGGGGGGGTGACAGCCATCGATGTCGGTGGCATTTGCTGCACTCGAAGTTCGGGGCAAGTCCAGAAACTGAGAAGAGTGGCCAGCCTCGTCTACCAATTTAGGCGCGGCCAATCAAAACGCTGCATGTCATGCCTAGTCTGTGCCATCCAAACCCTCTACAACTTTATTCTCTCTGGCCTCCTCGCATCTTTCCATACATTTCTCCAGTCCATCCGATGACGCAATCACAAACTTTTTAGAAATCATCTACATCAAAACATCTAAAAGAACAGGTTTTCACATGCGAGACGTCGCGGCGGATGGCCGCCGCCAGCGCACTTTCCTTCCTCCAGGAGCAAGCGGGATCCGAGAGATGGCGGCGCTGCAGGGCAAAGTGGCGGTGTTCACGCGGCTGCACGCGGCCGTGGCGGACGCGGCCGTGGCAGAGCTCAAGGCGCAGAGCGCGGGCGTGGCGGACGTGCGCGTGGTGAGCGTGGGCGACGGCGCGGACGTGGCGTCTGCGGCCGCGGCGCTGGGCCGCGAGCCGGCATTCGACGGCGTCGTGGCCTTCAACGACGAGCTGTCGCTGCTGTCGACCGAGCTGCACGCGCTCATCCCGCTGGTCAAGCCCGGCGGCGCGCTGCAGGTGTTCGTGGCGGGCGCCGACGATGAGAAGAAGGTGAGAGCGAGGAGACAGGCGCTCGTCATGGGGGCGGAGCAAGAAGTTTTCCTGACGGAGTGGCCGCGCAGAACTCGATCCTCATGGCGCTCATGATCGGCGGCGTGGTCGACACGGAGGAGAGCGAGGGCGCGAGCGCGTTCTTCCCGGAGCTCGCGGGCGCGCGCTGCTTCTCGGCCAAGAAGCCGGCCTTCTCGGCCGCCTCGAGCGCGGCCATCCCACTCGCTAAGAAGGCGGCGCCGGCCGCGCAGCCGCTCAAGAAGTATGTGTTGAGGGATTTGTTGAGTGGCTACTGGATGCTGAGATGTCCGGCTGCTGGATCTGTAGGTGGACCGTGGTGGCCGACGACTTTGACGACGATGACGGCAGCACCCAGGACGACGACATCATCGACGAGGTACAATGCCCAAGTGTGCGATACGAGTATAGTCGCTGTAGGCACTCACTCAATGTTTTGGTTGCTGCAGGACACGCTGCTCGACGACACCGATGAGGTGCTCAAGGCCGCCAAGTTCGACTGCGGCACTGGCGCCGGTGGAAAGAAGCGCGCGTGCAAGGACTGCACCTGCGGGTGGGTGACTATGGTCGGATTTTCTTGGCACAATGCACTTGCTAAGTTGTGATGACAAACAGCCTCAAGGACGAGGAGGAGAAGCCTGTTGTCTCCGACAAGGACCTCTCGCAGATGGTGTCGAGCTGCGGCAACGTACGTCCTCGAGGAAGCTGCTTTGATGAGTATTGCCAATATTCTCACGCCACTGGGTTGTTTTTTTTCTTGCAGTGTTTCAAGGGCGACGCCTTCCGGTGTGGTAGCTGCCCGTTCCTGGGCAAGCCTGCGTTCAAGCCTGGCATGGAGAAGGTGCTGCTGAACCTCGACAACGACGACTTCTAAGCGTCTCCATGTCGACTGTGATGAGGTGAACCTATGCTAGTAGGCCTGGTCGCAATCGTTGCTTGCTAGCGCCGCATGTGTTCCCGCGCACCGATTCAGTAATTGCACGTATCTGCTTCCTAAACTAGCATGGCTCTATTGCTCCTTCTTGGCGAACCTCCCAACCGGAGGCACACGCTCCGCCTCCTCCTCGTCGTCCTCCGCCCACGCTGAGACAACGTAGAGCCCCACGACTACGTTGACCGCGAGCACCGCCGCAAACCCACTGCGCACTCAGTTTTCCATGAATCCTCAAGCCCCTGAAAACGCCAGCGACCACGACCACGCGAGCGCACCTCCACGAGTCCGCGTGCACCGTGTCTAGCAGCGAAAAGTCAGCTCTCCACCAACACATCGGACAAGCAGCAGCATTTCCTCCTCACCTGCGCCGAGCCACGAGCGCACGCCGAAGAAAGTGCCGAGCGGCGCGACGACCATGAGCAGCGAGAAGAGCGCGAGCTTCTGCGCCACCCAGCGGTTGTGCGCGCGGTTGCTGGCTCCACCCACCGTCAGCCTCTGTATACTATACGCCTCCCCCACCTCCATGCCACGCACCGCTCCGCGCGCCGCTGGATGCCGGCGAGGCTGGCGTCGCCCATGCTGCCGGCTCGTCGGATCCGCAGTTTACCGTCTAGGTTCGCACGTTTTTTCGCGTCGACATGCGCACCTACCTGTTAGGTTCGCGCTACTTTGCAGACCCCGTCGGCCGCCGCGCCACATGGCAGTTCGATTTTCGGCGCGGCGCGGGGGCGATGGACGTGACGGAGCGGCTGGTGGCGCGGCGCGCGCGGCTCGCGCCCTTCTGCCAGGTGGAGCCCGTCAAGCAGCACCTGCGCCTGCAGAGCTACTACCAGCTGGCGCGCCAGCTCTACCGGCAGTCGGAGACGTACTTCGCGGAGCGCGACTTCGACAACGCGTGCGTCTGGGCTGCTGCGTTGGCGGTCGGGGGCGGGCGGAGCTAACGGCGTCCGTGTGGTGGTTGCGAGCAGCTACGTGTTCCTGGCCAAGTTCATCAAGTGCGTCGTCTTGTGCCGACGTATGCTGTGTGTGCGGAGCGCGCGGTCTGAATGGGGGGTGATGGACAGGCTGTGCTCCAAGGTGGTGACAGCGCACGGCGACTATGAGCTGCCCAAGTACAAGAAGGAGCGCGACTGGGTGCGCCAGGTGCGGTTGCTGCTTGTGTGATCCGTTGCGTCCTTGACATTGAGAGCGAGACCTGACCGCGCGGGTACCCGGGTGAAAGCAAGCGGCGGACGGCTTCAAGCTCTTCGACGCCATTCTGGATGGAATGGAGGCCGAGGAACTCGAGTACCTCGAATACGAGCGGTCACTGAGCAACATGGACTCGATAGTGTCGACGGGCGACCGGGAGGCTGTGTCTACTGGACCCATGACCCTAGAGGATCGCCTGCGCGAGCTTCGGCTTGCGAAGAGCGAAGGAGCTCAACGAAGATCTGCTGGTGTGGCGGCGGCGCAGCGTGACACAAAACCTGCGAGCGTAACTGGAGCTTCAGGTGTTTTCGAGGCACAGAGTCTGCGCGATGTCCCTCCGCCAACTGCCGGAAATGCGCATTCTTACCCGCCACTTCCTGCTCGCGAGAGGGTTCGTTTGCATTTGATAACATTCATTCCATTGCTATTTGGCTCATTCTCGTGGAACGGAATATCATCCCACTAGGCTGCATCGGAAAGTGTGTCGTACCCAAAGGTGGGGAAGGCGTCATGGATGAACGCAAACACTGACGCGCGTAACCGCGCGTACCTGCCTCCTCCAATCAGCCGTCAGCGCTCCCAGGAGGCAATCGCAAATCTGACCAGGTGACTTCCGATGGTGCTCAAGGTGCACGTGGTTTGTACTGATAACTCGTGTTTGCAATAATAGTGGTAAAATCCGCACGGTTGAGATTCCATCAGGCATCATTAGCCAGTTCACCCAATTGGCAGCTCCGAACACGAACCGACCACCGTACGGCATCGAGACCTGTGGCATTCTTGGTGGAATTTTGGTGCGGATATCTGTTCTGGATGAGTGATTTTTGAATCGATTTTGACTCACGATCGATTCATAGCATGATCGCACGCTGATTATCACAACGCTGATAATTCCGAAGCAAGAAGTGAGTCAATCGGATAAAGCCTCCTGATCCTCAGCTCATTCACTAACGCTCTACTTGCAGGGATCGTCAGACATGTGCTCTATGACTAACGAGGAAGAGCTGTACGACTTCTGCTTCAGCAATGAGCTGCTGACGCTCGGATGGATTCATGTACGTCACCTGCGAACACGCTAGGAAGTGAACTCCAGAGCGACTTATCTCTGTTTCTATTCATTGCCAGACCCATCCAAAGCAAGATTGCTTCCTCTCATCGGTGGACATCCACACGCAGTGTGGATTTCAGTCGATACTCCCGGAGGTACGCATTTGGCTTGAAAAGGAGTGAGAGTTCATCAGTTTTCTTATGTAATGGAATGGTGTTCTACCAGGCTGTGGCCATCGTTGTTGCTCCTCGCGACAAGGAGAGAAAGTAAGTTTGTCGCTCCTCGGACATTTGGAATTGTGAATCACGCGCTAACTCAAGACATCTGAACTTGAAGTGTCGGCGTCTTTCGCCTAACAGAACCTGACGGTCTCCAGCTGATTCAAAACTGCAGCCTGTCAGGCTTCCACACCCATCCGACCCAGATCCAAATCTATTCGGATGCCATGGAGTGCAAGTGGAGGCCTGATATTACGGCGCAGCTGGTGGACATGCGATAAGTCCGCGGCTTGCCATGATCACAGTGCATTTTGCGTCATGAATTTCATCAAGGCCGACAAGTAGAACTCCGGCAGTGACTCGTCTACAGCAACTCTCAAATCCAGGTTCAATAGCGCTTTACATCAGGTGAGGCTAAAGCTCATCACGGCTACCCTTGCTCTCGTTGACGTCTACGCCATAAGCGTACGAAGCAAACGACAGTTGTCCACCCCAGCCACCAAAGAGTTTCTTTGCACCCGGAGCATTCTCCTCCATCCCTGCTCCTGCTGCAACGATAAATGGCGTAAAGTGGTCTGGAGAAGGATGGGCAGTACGGGCTGTCGGCACCTTGCGCCAGTTTTGCAGCTCCGTTTGGCGCTCCGAGTAAGACAGAGTAGAGCTAGTCGAAAAGGTGTCGTCAATCCATTTCTGGAAAGTCGATGCCCATGCGGCAACTGGCTCGTGGAACTCAAAGCCAGCACGCAGATTGTGCGTAGCTTGTCCAGAGCAGATAATGAGCGTGTCTTGGTCACGGAATGGAGCGATGGCTTGACCAAGCTCAAAGTGCGTCTTGGCGTCAAACATGTCGTTGATCGACAATGTGACGATCGGGATGTCGGCCTGGGGGCGGATTAGCATCATGGGCACGAACACGCCGTGGTCGTAGCCGCGCTCGACGAGGTTGGCCTTAATCTCACGGAACGCGAGCTGCTCCTTGAGCTCGCGAGCAAACTCGGGGTCGCCCTTGGCCGGGTACTCGATTGAGTACGACTCACGAGGGAAGCCGTAGTAGTCGTAGATCATCTCGGGTTCGCTCGCGACGGAGATCTCGAACGCTGAGCGGTCCTCGGACTCCCAGTGCGCCGAGATGAACAGGATACGCTTGGGCAGCGGCGTGCCCGGAGAGTATATGCGCTGCCAAATAGTCGCAACGTTCTCAGCTGCATCACTGTCGCGTCCGTAGAGGCCTTTCTTGAGAAGCCACAGCGGGCCTGGGCCATGCGAGACGGCGACAACGGGGTGGCGGAACTGGCTCATGGCGTGAGCGGCGATGCTTGACAAGGCCAGGAAGATGGCGAGGCAGAGCGAGATGGAGAATGAGGGAAGCGCCATGGAGCTCAAGCGGCAGCTTCAAGGACAGCACAGCAGTGGCAACGCAGCTCGAGGACTGAAGGAGCTTGCTGCACGTGCCAAGCGCCGTCTTGCGGCCTGCAGCTGTCGATGATCGCTCCTGCATGTGCTTTGTGAGCTTGTGGTGTGGCCACCAAAGGTGACGTCGCCCGTCACTCAAGTCACTAAAAAGGGAAATTTGAATGTACTGTCATTGAGTTAACAACTGAGGCGATGACGAGACGAAATGGTGAGATTTGATTGGACAATACGTGACCGTTTGCATCATCCCGAGTACGTCAGCAGAATGTACGGTACATTTCTCGTTGCAGTTTGTTGCGATCTTCTCAGGACGCGTCACATCGACACCCTTCGCGGATCACCACTTGGTGAGACGTGATGCTTTGCATTACCACGGACTCGACAAAGGATTCTCGCTCTTGGAGGCTTTTATGTGGGTCCACGAAGACACAAGACAGACACGAAAGTTGCATAGCAGGCAAATTCCTTTTCTTTTGACCAAACATCTCTACTGTCTACATACTCAGAGCTCGTCCTTGCTCTCGGGGCCGCCCACGCCGTAAGCGTACGTCGCGAACGAGAACTGGGCTCCCCAGCCGCCGAACAGCTTTTTGGCAGCAGGAGCGTCCTTGTCCATACCCGCGCCTGCCGCCACGATGAAGGTCGTAAAATGGTCCGGAGACGGATGTGCAACGCGAGCACTTGGGGCATTGCGCCAATCCTCACACTGCTTCTGGCGTTCGGCGTACGACAGACTGGTGCGGTCCGAAAACGTGTCGTCCATCCAGTTCTGGAACGCGTCCGCCCACGGCTCCACGTCTTGGTTGTAATCGAACCCGGAGCGCATGTTGTGCGTGGCTTGTCCCGAGCAGATGATGAGGGTGTCTTGGTCGCGGAACGAAGAAATCGCCTGGCCGAGCTTGAAGTGCGCCTTGGCATCGAGCTGATCGTTGATAGACAGCGTGACGATCGGGATGTCTGCCTGCGGCCGGATGAGGCTCATGGGCACAAACACGCCGTGGTCGAAGCCGCGGTCGACTAGCCGAGCCTTGATCTTGAACTGCGCAAGCTGCTCCTTGAGTTCCTGAGCAAACGCGGGGTCACCCTTGGCCTTGTACTTGATCGAATACGCCTCTCGCGGGAAGCCATAGTAGTCGTAGATCATGTCAGGCTCGCTGGAGGCGGAGATCTCGAACCCCGAGCGATCTCCAGACTCCCAGTGCGCCGAGATGAACAGGATGCGCTTGGGCAATGCCGAACCTCGCGGATAGATGCGCTTCCAGACAGTGCGGACATTCGACGCGGCCGGGCCGTCCTTGCCGACGATGCCCTGCTTGAGCAGCCACATGGGGCCGGGACCGTGCGAGACCGCGACGACAGGGTGGCGGAACTGGCTCATGGCTTGGGTGGCAGCAGCAAAGAGGGCGAAGAGGACCAGCCAGGAAGAAAGCACAATTGGGAATGACCCGTGGCGCTCCATGCCGGCTCGATGGGATCTGGCCCAGCTGCTCGCAATCGCCCGGTCGGTGGTGCATTACGGCACGGCGTCGCACCCCACAGAGCCTGGCCATCGTGGCGCCATCACAGAACCAACCACTGATTTAACGAGTATTCCGCAATCGGGGCTCGCCGACTCGACGGAATCGCGCGATATGATTGGCTCAATTTGGGTGATTAGACCACCAAAACTCTACGCAATCGCGGCTGTGATGATGGATCTGGTGTTGAAGTGGCTCCACGACCAGCTCTGTTGGTTGCTGCAGCGTTGTGAGTGCTGTAAGGACGACGCCGTGCTGTTCTGGCATACTCAAGTCGAATACAATGCAGTCACGTAGCAGTGACTCACTGCCCTAACGCAAAACGGCCGAACAGCGGAACATTCCAATTGCGCCTGTGCCACTCGGTTCGCCTTGCAATGGTTTTTTGCAGCAGGGCGTTATTCTTGGTCCTTGGGTGCGCATCTTGGAATAGGAACGTTAAGTGCATGCACAAGAATAGCAAAGACGCTTCCAGGCGAGCAACTCGCCGTCAAGTGGAGAGAGCAGAGCGTTCCATGTACTGAAATGTGACAAAACATCGCGGCTACCCTAACCTAGGGGTTGTAGCCATGTCTATTTTCGCCCAATCATCCTACATTGCCATTAAAACCAGGTTGTTTTCATGTTATTTCTTATATCAATAAACTCGAGTGTATTCTTCAACCCAGGTCGTGATCCCTGCTCACACCGACTGCTAGGTGGTCGTCACACCGCCACAACGCCTAGCGAACAGCTCCGCTCGCAACGCCGGCCGGCCGGAGCTCATTCCTCAATTCGCTGCGCCCCAAGCACCGCCTCCAGCTCCTCCAGCCGCCTCCAGTCCCCGCCATGAGCTCCGCCGCCTTCCGCCACCCCGTCGTCGCCGTCTCGCACGGCCCTGGGCCGCTCTGGCTGCTCTCGGACGATATGTTTGGCGTCGGCAAGAACTCGGCGCCAGCTCAGGCACTGCGCACGCTCATCGGCAAGCTCTACCCCAAGGGCTCGCATCTCCCCAAGCGCATCCTGTACGTGTCGGCGCACTTCGACTCCGAGTCGCGCGGCTTCGACATCTCGGCCACGGCCAAGCCCGGCATGATCTACGACTACTACGGCTTCCCGCGCGAGTCGTACGACGTGCAGTACCCGGCCAAGGGCGACCCGGAGTTCGCCAAGCGCGTGCAGGCGGTGCTCGAGCAGAGCAAGATCCCTGCGCGCCTCGTCGACCGCGGCTTTGACCACGGCGTGTTCGTGCCCATGCTGCTCATCCGCCCCGAGGCCGACATCCCCATCGTCACCATGTCCATCAACCAGCACCTGAGCGACAAGGCCCACTTTGAGCTCGGCCGCGCGCTCGCCCCGCTACGTGATGAGGACACGCTCATCATGTGCTCAGGTCAGGCCACGCACAACCTGCGTGCGCCGCGTGAGCCCACGACGAGCGTCATGGACTGGGCTCAGGCCTTCCAGGACTGGCTCGACAACACGCTCACGGCCAAGAGCAGCCTGAGCATCTCGGAACGCGAGGAGCAGATCTGCTCGTGGCAGAAGGTCGCTCCTGCTGCTCGCCTCGCGCACCCGACGCCGGACCACTTTTTCCCGTTCGTGATTGCGGCTGGCGCGGGCATGGAGGAGAGCAAGCCTGAAGGCGAGAAGCTGCTCGATGGATTCGGCCTTGGGCACATGTCATTCGCCACCTATGGCTGGGGAATTGAGCACTAAGCACGCTCTCCACTTTTGCTACTGTATGAACGTCTAGCTTTAGTGCTAAAGCGTTGGAAAAAATGAACTAATTGCACCATACTCACCTCACTGCTTCACGTCACAACATAAAGTGTGCGTCCATCCTCGCGAAGACATTTCTCCAACTGCTCATGATCTGCTAGCAGCCGCTTGGTTCTAATGCTGACGACCTCGATTTGGTCTAGCGGCAATTCTTTCATCGACGTGGGGAGAATCTTGGAGCGAACTCGCTTCTTGAGCGCCTCAATCGTATTGCATGTGGTAAGGTTGATCGCCACCGAGGTGAACTGAATTAGCGGCAGAATATGATCGCATCAAGTTAGCCACAATTCCAAGCAATCAATAGCAAGGGTTCCCTGGAACTCACATTTGGGAATGAATAGTTCGACCCGATCTTCACTTTCACTGGCTGGGATGTATCGACATCGCTTTCAATGGGGGCGTCTTCAACTGGAACTTCGGCTTCCTGCTCCTGCCTATACACGTCCTCAGCACTATGCCCGCTGTCGCTGGACGACGGTGCTGGTGCTGTGCGACGCTTCTTTCTTGCGTGGCGCTGCTGCGTGGGCAAGGAGCCTTCATCTTTTCTCTTTCGTTCGTATCGGCCGACAACCTCAATTGGCTTCTCACTTCTGACCTCATCCTCTCCATACCGCTTGATCAAATTCAGCCATTTGTCCTGCATTAGACGCAACATTCTGAGTGTTATAGCTACTTTCATGGTGTTCAGGCAATTGGGGACTCACCTTTAGATCGACATTGGTTCGGTGTTCATTGAAAATACCATGGCCATCCGCAAGAATGCGTTTCCAGTGACCAGTGCCTCGCGTTCGCACACCGTGTCGAAGAAAGTCGACCTCTTCCTGCGTCCAAAAGACAGTAACCCGGCGAGAGCGACTGCACAATGATTAGCCATGTTCAAAGTCCAAGTACACCCAACTAAACCGCCGTACCTCACATCCTTTCTCACGCTCGTTTTTGCGGGAGTCGACACCTTTTCTTCCTCCTCACTACTCATCTCATTCTCAGTCTCGGTGTTTTCTTCGCTGTCTGGAACGAACGCGTCCCTCGACTCCTGCGTTCCCTCCGTTGTTTCGTCCTCATACCCTTCCTCCTCCTCCCGTTCCTCCCGTTCTTTCCCCTCCTTTGCCATCGATTCTTCTTCCTTCTCCTCTATCTCCTCTTCTTCAGCTTCCTCTCCATCCTC
This sequence comes from Phytopythium helicoides, assembly GCA_024867545.1. NCBI lineage: Eukaryota > Oomycota > Peronosporomycetes > Pythiales > Pythiaceae > Phytopythium > Phytopythium helicoides. Next base: position 131,447 of record JANFNE010000011.1, on the reverse strand, counting down.
ACTCGCAAACTCAATCAGTGGGCTGCTCCCTGCAGGCGTCAACCGACCCTCGCTCTCCAGTTCGATCAACGTCTGCGACGCGTGGATGAGCTCCGAGTCAGCGATCGAGGACCGCGCGCTACTCAGCAATGCGAGGAGAGAATTAGGCGCAGTTAGTACAAGTCGAACGGAGCGAGCGAGGCGAGCGCAGTGACGCACGGCGATGCTTCGAGCAGTTCCACCGACACCATGGCGCCTGGAGTGCTTTTCAAACGTTAGGTTCTCTACTGAGCGGTTAAGTTCGTGATAGGCTACACTAAGTTCGCTGTATTTGAAGTTGCTCTCATTGCCAACACCACGCTTCCTACTCGTCAGTGAAGTCGTCCTCCGAGTACTCGAGCTCGTCTGCCGCTGTTTGCGCGTGCGATGTGTTTTCGATTCTCTCGTCAGCTTTGTTGTCTAAAAGTTCTGGTTCGTCGTAGTCCTTGACGTCGTCGTCGTCGAACTCACTGCCGTATCCGCTGGCTTCCTCGTGGTTGTCATGGTGCGACGATTCGGGCTCCTCCTCGGCTTGCTGCAGGCATGTAAATGCTATGACACATGCATCCGTGGTGGTATGGGACTCTACTGAAGCGAACGCACTCCCATCTTTTGCTTGAACATCAAATGTGCCATCTCGATACTCGGGCTTGGCTTCGTCCTTGGTTTCGTTCTCTCCGTTATGCTCCAAATCTGTACGTATCGCTTCCCAATTCGCATTGGAATCGATCTCAGGCAAGTCGCTGTTTTCGCGTATTTCTTCACCGATCGCTTTAGAATCGATCTCCGATGAGCTGTTGATGTCGCAGGTGGATTTCTCTCCAAATGCTCCTGGAAACGCCAGGCTCAGGTCATTATTGAGACCTTCTACAAGCTCGGTATTCCCATTTTTTTCGGAGTGGGCATTTTCTGCAAGCTTTGTCGCCAAATCTTTTGTGCATGACTCTGCTAAGTGTTGTAAAACACCGAGTTTTGGCGTCTGGTCGATACCAAAAGTGTCATCAGTGAGAGCTTCATTTGGCTCCCTCTCCGGGTAATCTGCACGATCAGATGGGCTTCGTTCGTGCAGGCTCTGGGGGCCGTCGAGCAAGCATGGCTGTGTACAGGCTTGCTCTTCTTTCTCGTTTTCTTCTGGGCAACTTCGACTCGTTGATTCGTTTTCTATTGCATCAGGGGAAACAGCTTCAATGCGCGAATTGACCATCCCACCGTGAGGCTCTCCATCTGATAAACCTATCGGAGGTGTGGGCTGACCAGACAGCATGACTAGATCATTTTCACAAGCACTTTCAGAGGCAAGTATTTTTCTTTGTACACCATTCTTCACGGAGGTTTGGTTTGCTTCGATTGTCTCTAGTTCTGCATTTGTATTCGTTTGTACCTCGGTATCTGGCGGGTTGTTCGAGTCACTCCCCCGTCTACACTTCCGGCGCAGAAATGTAAAGCGGACATCGACCATCTCGTCATCATTTAGATCTATGGTTGCAGACTCTTTTGCGTTCGCTTGAGATTTTTGCTGACGAAGCTGCATGATTCGACGGTGGTTCGCCGCACTTGAGTGGAAGTTTTGGGCCTCATTTTCACCAAGTGGCTCTACACTCAGAGTTTTGCTGCGCGAACGCCGCCGTCGTATTTCTCGTGCTGATAATGACCCAGAGATAGCATCATGACCTCCACTTGTACGACATCGGGTGAATTCTATGGGGGCAGATTCGACGTCATCGTCCTGCGATACATTTCGGGGTTCCTGGTGTGGTAGCTTTACAGGCCTAACGCGAACGAATGTCGTGTGAGGCGGTAGCTGGGCTTTTACTAGCTCTGTCTGAAGCAACGATCGTCTCCTCTCTTGGCTTTTAAGAAACTCTTGATTCCACTTATCATCTTTCTCCCATTCTTTGCTGCGTAGAGTTGCCTTCGTACTACGAAGACGTTTTGCGAGAGCCTGAACTTACTTGTGTCAGTGAAAAAAATTACCAAGACCATATCGCTTTTTTGTCGTACCTGATTTTCCCTCCAGATCTTGAGTTGCGCTTGCTTCTTGTTGTAGTCTACAGGACCTGTAGTCTTAGTGCTTGCAAGCGCCGGTGGGCAGTCGTACGTAGAATCAGCTGTTCCACTAGGCGATTTTGTTCGAGCATGAACTGGGACTCGAACTTTTTCAAGCGCATGGTCTGTTGGTGCTGTCTTGGTGTGTTCGAGTAAACGATCGCTCTCTGGCTGTAGCTCACTTTTGGAGAGGTTTTTTAACGACAGATTGCCGCGATGCGGTTTTTCTAAGTGGTGCTTTGCTGGTACATCCGAGATCTGATTATCATCATCACGGGACTCCTCCCTTCGTTCGGTTGAGACGGAATCAATGGTGTCTGAGGTCGGCTCAACAATCGCTTTCCGAGCTTTCACAGGGCTTGTGGTGCATCGTTTTGCATCCTTGAGTACCTTCGAGTGGTGGAACTTCGGTAGGTGCGTTGCTTTTGGTGAGCCAGTATCCACACAGCTATGTGCATTTGATACACGAGCAAGGTGGCCTGCTAAGTTCCGGGCGACTTCGCGCGTCCACAGGGTCGCGCTACTGTATGGCTCGGCTCGACGCGCTCTGTCCATCGAGAGGAAGACGATGATGCACGCTCAGGTGTGGCATCCAATGCCAACACGATCAAAACCTTACTACGTGTCACTGTGCATATGGCACCAGCGTATAATTATAAAGCCGCTAAATGCGTCAGGCAACCAAGATTCCATTCGGGGGTGTTTCGATGATCCATTTACAAGTGCCTTCAGAATCACACCCGCTAATCATTGCGCCAAATCACATCCACCTCGTCCGTGCGGAATCTGCACCACCGAATGATAAGCATCAAGATTTAGCAATGCTAGTAATGGCAACAGCACGCACCTTTGCGAACAGGTCGCATCCTCCATCGGCGTAATATCGCCGTACTGGAACTGGAGAACGCCAGCCTGCGCGATCATCGCACCATTGTCGATGCAGTAGCGATGGTCCATAGCGCACACACGACCACCACGTTCCTTGGCCATGATCTCCATCATCTCCTGAAGGCGAAGGTTGCCTAAAAATAAAGGAGCAAACGCACAAATGAGTGCCAATGTCCACGCCAGCACCTAGCAACAGCTACAACGTACAGCCAACTCCACCGACAATAAGCACTTCCGACTGACCGCAATGCGCCATTGCTCGCTCAGTAATTTCGACCTGTGAACATGTTTGTGATCTTACTTCAGAATCTTGCACCGCTCCTGTTTAGTAAAAAGACACTTACCAGCATAGAGAAAAGGGTTTCCTGAAGGGAAAAGCAGAGGTCTGCCTTAGTACATTCCCCCGACTCGATCTTCTCTCTGTCGAACGCGATGGTAATGTTGGTCAATTTAGTATGTCTACCGCGCTGAAGACTATTGAGAAACGATAGTGGCACATACCTGGCCTCCTTTTCGATGTACGTGGAAATGCCGGAGAAGGACACGTCCATACCCTTCACAGTGTACGGCAGCTCGATAAACTTCTTGCCCCTGCCACCAAATACAAGCCATTAGCTGCATTTGCTCATGACCAATCTTTTGCCCCATGATGCCCGTACTCTCGAGCGAGAATCTCGATGTTCTGTCCTGGGCTGGGGTCGTTTGACAGCTCGAGGACGCGCGCAAACCGGTCGAGGCAGTTGCCGACCGCGATGTCGATTGTCTCGCCAAAAATACGGTAGCTGCAGGAGGAACGAGAGTCGTTTAGTTCGATGAATGGCAGCTCTTGGCGTCGGCGAAGATGTACGCACCATTGCATCGAGTAGGCAATGACCTGCGTGTTACCGCCGCTCACGTACAGCACGACCGGGTCCGAGGACTTGGTGACCGTGCGGCCCATCTCAATGTCTGGCAGCAGCATCTCACATATGAGTATATCCAAGCAGCAGCGACGGGCACACAGCTTTCACGTACGGCCGACGCAGTGATTGACGCCAACGAGTGGCTTCTTCCACAGCAGCGAGAGCATGCGCGCGCAGACGGCCGCCGAGCGTAGCGGGCCGCCCATGCCCGGGCCCTTGGTGTAGCAGATGCAGTCGAGCTCGCTGGGCTTGATGCCTGCCTCGGTTAGCGCCGCGCGCACGACGCCCACCACGTGGTTCTGGTGGTGCCAGGCCGTCTCTCGCGGCAGGAAGCCCTGGCCCGGCGGCGTGATGTACGTCTTGCGCGGGTTGGCCAGGATGTCCGTCTCGCCGTCCGCGCGGTAGCGGATCACGCCCACGCCGAGCTTGTTCGCGCTTCCCTCGATACCGAGCGCCAGCACGTCGCCAGCCTTGCGTAGCGGCCGCTCCAGCATCGTCGCAGGCGTCGCGGCCGTCATGATGGCTCGTCTCGATGGGTTTCCCTTGTGGCTTTCGGGCCAGTCCCCGATTTAACGCTCTCTGATTGGTAGAAAAAGGAGTGCAACCCAACTTGGCTACAACTTCGGCAATGAGGGTGCAACGGCAAGCGACGCAGGTGATGGAGCGAGAGCGTACTCGCTAGTGGTGGCATTGGATGGAGCCGAACGCATTGACGCTATGTTCTTCCTTCTCGTCACTTGATGAGCTTGCTGTGTAGCAGCATCAGGCTCCAGGTCGAGAGCCGACCCGCAGCGCGAGAAAGATCGCGCGACCTTTCGCGATCTCTGGATGGCAGTATGCCGCGCGCTCCTGACGCGCGTTGCTGGTCGCGAGCGTTTCCCCCTCGGTCATTCTCCCACAGAGCCAATCGCGGATACCTCGACCTGAAGCCCAAGCCCGAGCTCGTTCCTTCACCAAGCATGCGGCTCTTCCTCCGGTCGGCGCTGGGCTTGCTCGCGATGAGCGTCGCGGGCGTCCGTGGCGACTTCAACAACTGCCTTGGGCTCGACATGAGCCAGCTGCGCGACGACTGCACGACGCTCTACAGTGCGTGCGAGGTGGGCGTGGCCAAGCTCAACAAGCAGCTCGCGCTGTCGACGTCCAACGCGCTGCACCCCGTGTGCATCATCTCGGCCAGTGAGTCCAAGACGCCAGACACGGATAACACGCTGTTCGCGCTGCTCGTTCAGGCCGCGCCTTGCGCCGACAGTGCGTCGAAAGTGGACGGGTGAGAGGTGTTCGTGGTGTTTTGGGCCTGTGGTCTCGTGAGCTGAAGAAGGTGGTGGTGTGAGCGAGCAGGTGCGATGCGTTCAATATGTCAAGGGTTGAATTCTACAGCATCCTGCTGACTCAAGAGCCATCTTCGTCGTGGGAGCTCGAGGGATACAAGAGCTACGATCTCTCCGGTAGGATCAAGCGGCTAGGCATCCAAGGAATGATAGGGAAAGCGACGAATTGACGTGTTGTCTGCTTCGATCCAGACGAGGAGCGAGCGCAGATTGTGGCGCAGTACGAAGCTGGAGAGTACTTTGGCACCGACCTGGCGATTGGCATCTTTCCCAACAAGGCGGTGCCATCGGAGGCCGAGAGCGAGACCACTCGAAATTCGGAGAGCATGGACTTGTCTCGCTCGCCACTTGCCGTGTTCGCTGTGCTCGCGCTGGCGGTAGTCTCGGTCGGTCTGCTTCTTCACCAGCATCGCCGCTCGCAAAACGGCTACACCCCAATCGTGATTGCCAAAAAGCCAAGTACCGCACATCTTCAGGGAAAGCAAATCGATGGGAAGGATGCCAAGCATGCTGGCTCTTCCTCCGGAAAAGGCGGCGAGGCGAAAGCTCTCAAGACTGAACCGACCGAGCGCTTCGCAGTTTAGGCGGTGGGAGGAAGCGAGTGTGGATAGCAGCCGTGTACGTACATTGACAGCAGCAAGCTGCACATTGGAGACACTAGCAAGGACGTCTAATAACACAGACCGTTTTGACTGTGAGCTTCTTTGTGGAATGCCAATGTGGCTTGAGAACGATAAAGCAAAAAATATATTGGTGCCACCGAGTGCAGGGCTTCGACTCCTGGGCTTGGTGGTTGCACGGGCCACGGCTACTTCTTGAAGATGCCAAAGTAAATTAGCAGCAGGATGGCGATGATAATGAAGCCTGCCGCAATCGTGAGCGCCAAGCGTTGCCGCTTGTCGCGAGCAGTCATGCGACTCACAATGTTGCCACCGCGGCGCGCCATATCGTTCACACCTTTGACCTTGGCGTGCGTCGCCTGGATCTTCTCACGGTTACGTCCCAGCTCGTCCGTAATGGCGAGAGCTAAACAAACAATGTATAAGTAAGCCTCGAGCCAAATTGCAACGTGATTGAGAAGCGAGTCACTCACCGACTTCCTCGGTCTCGGCGACTGTTCTCCGCGCCGCGTCGATCTTGTCGGTCGTTCCCTTCATCTTCTCCGTTGCAGCTTTCATACGGTTGCGCTGGTCAGCCGAAGACATCTTTGCCACACAAGGACAAGCACGTGAGCTCTTTGAATGTGATGAATAATGCCAATCAGCGGACACTCACCGCAATGTCATCGCGGTCGCCAAAGAGTCCGTCGCGTTCCTCCTTCTCCCGGATCTTTTTATGGTCCTCTGCCAGCGCGGCTAGGCTCTTCTTGTACTGGTCCACCTTCTTGGACAGCTCCCGGCGTGTGGCAGCGTCAAGACTGCGCACCTCGAGCTCCATCTGCTGAATCTGTTTGTACGGCATCGCATCAGCGCCTTCACCTCGACATCAACTCCCATTGATCGTCAATGCTGCGCCATCCTCACCAGCTGCTGCGCCTGTGTGATGAGGCCCCCGACATGGACGATGCTCGCCTTCTTCTTGTCTTCACGGCAGCAACGCGAGAGTTTTGTCAGTTCCTCTTCGCCATCTTCCCCCAACGAAAGAAACAAAAAGCGCACCCTTCTGGTCCTCGTACGTCGCGATCTCGCTGATCTTCTTGGAGATGTCGCTCGTCAGCGCGCGGTACTCCTCGTCGTAGCCGTCGAAGATGGTCGTCATGGCGCGCGCGCTCTCTCTCTCTCTCTCTCTTCTGCACGCCCAATGTGCCCCGGCCGACAAGCTTCTCAAAAATAACCCAGCCCGACTGGATTATTTGGTTGGTGTGTGCCACAAAAGACGCCACGAGGCGACACCTGTCGGCCAGGTGGCACTTTGAGATCACCCGAGCGAGGCAAGAGAGCACCATGCGCGTGACGCTGCTGTCGCTGCTGCTGCTGGCGCTTTCCATGCTCCAGGCGACGCGCTGCTCGGCCGAGGAGCTGGTTGTGGAGGACGCGGAGCTGCTGGTCGAGGAGGAGCTGGACGCGAGCGGCGAGCCGGCGGGTGGCGAGGCGCCGCCGCAGATGGACCCGCGGCTCACGAACGAGGCGTTCGAGATCATTGTGTCCAAGATGACGGCCAAGTGCCGCAACGAGATTGAGTCCAATCCGACGGACCCGAGCCAGGTGTCGGAGCGCTGCCGCTCGGAGATTGGCCACCGCATCCAGCGGTACCTTGCGCGCCTCGACCGCGAGGAGAGCGGAGAGGCCGCCGAGGAGAAGCAGAGCAAGCAGCAGAAGCCCAAGAAGCAGCGCAAGCAGAAGCCCAAGAAGAGCAAGAAGCAGGCGCGCGCCGACCGCGAGGCCGCCGAGGCGCGCAAGAAGGACGAGGAGTACCAGCAGACGCTGCAGGTCATCATTGGGTTCGTCGCCACGATCGTCGCCGTAGTCGTCGGAGCCACGTGCTTCATCAACCGCAAGCTCAAGGCGGCTGGCATGTACTACCCTGCCGACCCGAACGAGAAGGCGAACTGCTGCAACTAGAGCACAAGTGCGTCGTAGAAATGTTGCACAGTCCAATGTCGAGATGATTGCATTACAGTAACGGAGCAGGTGAAGCGAGCCTCGTATGAGTAGTTGGCGTCGCAGCGTGCCTTTGATGCGAGGCATGCATAGCGGCAATTGATGTGTCGGTCAGTCAGTCAGTGGCTCTATTCATTCATTCATCCGTATCATTCATGCAAGTTCAATCTATTGGTCACACAGTCCTGCCTGGAGGAGCTCCTTCCTACAAGTGGAGTGGGTGTACGTACAGCCACACGCTCACACGACGACGTCGATGGCACCGTTCCGGCTTGCCTTATGCATATCAATCAGCGGCGAATCTTCGTGCTGGCCCACGCGGTTGTTCTTGCTTGGCAGCTTCGAGTCCGCGTGCTCGGTGTGTTTGTCCGACAGGACAATGATGCCGCCCACAGTCGTGACAATACTCAATGGGTACAGGATGGACTGCCACCACGTGCTCATGCCCGTGTTCTCGTGGAAGAAAATCACGCCAGAGATGGAGCCGATCACAATGAGGCACGCTTGGTAGATCGCTACGAGGTAGAGGGCGTCGTACTCGCGAAGACCGGCATCGAGAATGTAGATGCCACCACCAGCGGAAGAAAGCGCCGCGACGAAGATGATGTACGTCTCCGGACGAGCCCACACGCTGCCACCTTCGCCAAGGAGCTCGACCGAAGCCTACAAAAACGCAACGTTAGCAAAGCGACGTTGTCAGAGCGCGATTCCCAGGTTGAAGCAATACAGCATGCAATTCACACCTTGAGGAAGTAAAGGTTGCCGCCGACTAATCCAGAGAGTGCACCAAAGGCAAAGCGTCGCCAACCGCTCTTCTTGTCAAGGTTGCAAATCATCCAAAGGAGCTACATCCATAAGTACAAGTTAGCAAACCGCAGCAAATCCTCGGGGTATCGCAAATGACGTGGCACGTACGACTCCACCCGTGACCAGCGCGACCGCGGCGTACTCGATAAATATGGTGCTCGTGAACAGCGCGAAGATCTCGGAGCTGTTGTGCTTGGGCGTGTCGTGGCTGCCAGAAACCCCGACCATCACACAGCCGAGCAGGATGACCGCCGAGCCGCGCAGGTCGTGGATCGAGACTTCCTCCTTGAGGATGTAGGGCGCCAGCACGATGTTCCACACGACGCTGAAGCCCGCCATGGGGGCCAGGATTGACTGCGCACACAGCGTTCACCCCCTAGAAATCAGTGCCGAGCGCTCGTGCAGCACGCGGCGAACAGCCAAGCAGCTCACCTGGGCGGCGTAGGCGTAGCTCATGGCGTCGAACACGGGGTTGAGCAGGAAGACGCAGACCGTGGCGGCCAGCTGCACCGAGTAGGCCTGCGCCGACGTGTGCGCGAGCTTGAGCAGCACCTTGCCGAGCGTGCCGAAGAGCGTCGCGGCGAGCGACAGCGAGACGCCGATGACCCAGAGCCCCGACATGGTCGCTGCGTGCGGGAGGACTTGACTGCGGTACTGTACAGTTGGCACCGCGCTCTGCGGCTATTCCTGCCACGCGGAGCCTGCCTGCCGAGGCGGGAGGAGCGCCAAGCAGCGGGTAAAGGCAGAGGAAAGTGTGTCGGAAACCTCCGCGAGGGCATGTCGACAACGAACGCACGACGGTCGCCGGCGGGACTCGCGCCGAAAACTGTCGAACGGCATATGTGGTGTATACTGAGCGCGAGATGCTGGGGCGGTTACAGCGAGGGCGGTTTTTCTTGCGGGAATAGCATGCTAACTTCTGCTTTATTACAGTAAAATGCGATATCCTTCCTTTTAATTACCGAAAAGAGTCTGGATGCGTGTCGTGAGAGTGCTTCGTTTGGCCCTTTCAGATGAGCCATGAGGCAGGAAGCAATGTGCAACGGAGATTGATCCTTGATGGCCTGCACCGAAGTGGATCACCTTCGTGGGCCTGCAAGAATTGGCAGGAAAGAGGAACATGCGACGAAGAAAGAGAGAGAGAGAGAGATTCGATCGGAAGTGCAAACGTCGCGGGCGGTTTCAATGTAGATTTGCAATCTTCCGAGGAGACCCACAAGGCTGTCGATGAGAGCATTTGCGTTCTGGTATCACATCGAGCGGAGCTGACTTCAACGAGTCGGCAGCGCCGTCGATCAAGCTCCAGAAGTTAGAGCGCACCCATACACTGCAACAATCCATTACCTCCATGTAACGCTCCCCAGAGCTCGCGCTATCTACCACAAATGGCCTGCATACACCAATACATTCGGTTGAGAGAGATATCAGAACGTTTTGAACCCACCTGAACCTAGAATTATAGTTATATTTTGCGTTGAAAAAAAATGAAAAGGGAAAATTGAAAAACCTCGAGTCTCTTCAAAACACCTCGAGGTTATTGACAGAACCTTACTCACAAAATGAAACACCTTAGGTTTTATGAGTAAATTCGGAACGGAACGGCGACTAGCAAAATATCGTGTTATACAAAAACCAATATAATAGAAACCCCGTCGAACTTGAAATATAGATTTTGATCGGTTTCAGCAGGGTGCGATTTTTATTTTTTATTTTGTTTTTGGTCTGCCCTCCTTCCTTTCTTTCCGTCGGCCGACTTTCGCAGTGCTGGAAAAGCCCGAAAGGCAGCGAGCCACCCAAGATCTTCTGCCGCCATGGTGCTGTCGCGCAAGCTGCTGCTGCTCTGTGTAGCCGCCGCGCTGGCGCTCAGTGACGTCGGTACGACGAGCGCCGAGCCGGTGGCGGAGCTCGAGCTCCAGCGCAGCGCCAAGGCCTCGTATGAGAGCGGAACGGGCGTTCACCACCACCATCATCACCACAAGCGCGCAGCCGACGTCGCCCCCGTGGAGGAGGTGGAGGAGCCCCAGCAGCATGTGAACAAGGTGCATCTGAAGATCAGCAAGCAGTACGAGGACGCGCAGAAGGGCGTGCAGCACGTGCAGGAGGAGGGCCGGAAGCACCGCTCGAAGAAGCGCAAGGGCCACAAGAAACACTCGAAGACGTACGACGAGGCCGAGGCTGGCGTCCACCATGTGCAGGAGGAGGGACACAAGCATCGCTCGAAGAGCCACGATGACCACAAGCACCACTCGAAGAAGTACGAGGACGCCATGGAAAGTCTCCAGCACAAGAAGGATGAGGCTCACAAGCACCGCTCGAAGAGCTATGAGGGTCACAAGCACCACTCAAAGAAGCACGAGGACACCAAGGAGAACTCTCAGCACAAGAAGGACGAGGCTCACAAGCATCATTCCAAGAACCATCAGGGTCACAAGCACCACTCGAAGAAGCATGAGGACGCCAAGAAGAGCCTCCAGGACAAGAAGGACGAGGACCACAAGCACCGCTCGAAGAGCCACGAGTCGACCCACGCGAGCAACGTGGAGAAGACCCACAAGCACCACTCCAAGCAGTATGAGGAGGCGCAGGAGAAGGTGCAGCACGTGCGTGACGAGTCACGCAAGCACCGCACCAAGAAGCACCACCACAAGAAGCACCACCACAAGGAGCACCACAAGGAGCCGGTGGAGACGGTGGAGGATAATGGCGAGATTGTGCGCAAGTATCCGCATGGCAGCGTCCGCATCTCTGGTACCCCCAACGAGCAGACGGCTACATCGGACCAGACCGTGGCTGAGAGCAAGAAGCACCACAAGAAGCACCACAAGAAGCCGCACCAGGGCCACCGCCATGAGACCAAGTCGACGGACGCGACCAAGTCGACGGACGCGACCAAGTCGACGGATGATAGCAAGAAGACGAAGGAGGCGCAGCCGGACATTACCAGTACGGCAGCTGAGGTGACGGAGCTCGCCACCAAACTCGCGGACACGACGCCAAACGAGGGCAAGAACGTGTTCATGGGTGAGTTCTCGCCGATCGTCATGATCTGCGGCATCATCGGCTCGCTCGCTCTTGTGATTGGCGTGGTGGCGCTCGTTACGTCGCGCCCGAACCAGGAACCAGTCGACGTCTCGTCGGTGCTTGATGTCGACATTGACGTCGAGGCGAATGTGGCGGCCGCGGAAGCCAAGGAAGACGCGCCGGCTGATCGCCGCGAGTCACTGTCGGACTCGGATTCGGACTCGGATGATGATGATGAGAACGAGGAGGAGGAGAAGGAGGGCACGTTTGCCAACAGTGCTGCTGCTTCTGTTTGAGTATTGATGTGACGCAGGACGCAGGACGGAGCTGCTTCCGAGCCGAGAGAGCCTCGCTGGGAGGGTGTTTGAAGTCTCGAGGAGGGAAAGCTTGCGCGTGCGAGGGGTGTAGCGGGTAGGGATGAGTCAGGTCAACCCTGTCGTTGCGAGTGTTTTGCACGAGTTTCGAGTAGGGTAGTCAGTCTTTGAACGGCCAGCTTCGAGCTGCCGCTAGTCGCTACATATACATGTTTGTTTTTTGTTGTTGTTGTTATTGTTGCTTCACATGCAGTTGTAGTTTGGTGCGAAGATTCATCATCGATACCGCCACGCCTGTTGTGCCACTCTCCCTCACACGCAGCATGCACAAAGTGCTCCAAGAAGACAGCAACCATTCGATCACAAGAGTGAGAAATGCTACATTACAATATGTCTAGGAGGCTTTCGTCTTTCGACGCTTGGATTTCTCTCCTGCTACTGGCTCGGAATTCGCATCCTCAACACGCTTGTGTTTTCGCTCATCCGGTACACTCGGTGTCTGCTCTTCCATTCCCCACGCGTACGATGCGTAGGACAAGTTCGTGCCTCCCCAACCACCAAAGAGCTTGACGGCTTCGGGACGCCTCTTCTGCATGCCAGCGCCGGCCGCGATGAGAAAAGGCATGAAGTGCTCCGAGCGAGGGTGCGCGTGCTCAGCGAAGGGAGCCTTGCTCGCCCAAGCCAGTAACTGTTCCTCTCGCTGATGGAACGTCAAGTCGGACACGTTCGTAAGCACCGAGTCGAGCCACTCTTGGAATTGCTCGGCGTACGTGCAGACCCCGTTCTCGGACAGCTTGGTTGTGCTCGCCATGCCGTGGGTCGCTTGTCCCGAGCAGACAATGAGCGTGTCTTGGTCTCGCAGCTGAGATAGTGCGCGGCCGAGTTCGAAATGGGCCTTGGTGTCTAGCTTCGAGTTGATGGACATGGTAACGACGGGGATGTCAGCCTGTCTGCGCATGAGCATCATGGGGACAAACGCGCCGTGGTCGAACGCGCGCAGCACGGGTTCCACGCGGATCTTGCTGCGCGCAAGCACGGCGGCGACCTCTGCAGCAAAGTCGGCGTCCCCCTTGGCAGGGTACACGAGCTCCGTGGCCTCCGCTGGGAAGCCCTCGTAGTCGAAGAGCATGCCTGGCGAGGGCGAGCGCGAGATCTCAAAGCAGCCCAGGCGGTAGGTCTCCCAGTGCGCCGAGACGAGCAGGATGCGCTTGGGCAGCGGCCGCGAGCCGTTCGGAGGATACAGGCGCTCGAGCACCGCCGCCATGTTGCGCGCTGGCTGGCTCTGGCGGTTCTCGGGGCCGTGTTTGAGCAGCCAGAGCGGCCCTGGGCCGTGCGAGAGCGCCACCACCGGGTGCACCACGGCGCCGTCCATGTCGGTGGTAATACAGGGTGATGCGTGCCGGTGGAGGTGAAGGTCGGAAGGTGGAAAAGCGGGAGTGCGTGGCGCGCCGACGCACCGGTCGTGGGGTTCGTTGCATTCCGGTAGTCGCATCCTGATTTCGCCATTCGTTTACCCAATCCGAGTGGATCATTTGACAAGCGTCGACGGACGCGCGCGATTGGCCAGCATATTTTATTTAACAAAGTGCGCATAGCGCTGGTAGAAAATTACAATCTCGTGCCTGTCACAGTGCAAGCCGTCGATTCGTCATCACCGGCTCACCTCGAAGAGATCCACGCCCCAAACTCCACGAGTCGCTTGAAGAGCATCGCGAGCACCACCACCAATTCCGACTGTAGACGCTACTGTACAACCACCGAGGGACGAAGTTCAACTGTGCGGTCCAGCCTGCGAGGATGAGATGCCGCTCCGACCAGGGACAAGAGGTCCAACGCGGCCGGCACCGCGCCGCCGATTTGCTGTCTCGGCAAGTGACGCGGCCGCGCGCGAGACGGGCGTTCGCTCCATTCCCGCGAGCCGCGGCGCTTCAAGCGGCGGGCCGACGTCACAATGTGGCTACACCTCGTCGGGCGTGGCGCGCTCGCCGCCAATCAACAGCACGCGCGAACCCAATGACGTCCGCTTGTCACGCGCCGGATTCCTAGCTGGCCAATCCGCGCGCGGCGTTGGCCAAAACCTCAACCAGCTGCAACGCAACGACAAGATACGGTACGCGCCTCGCCAAGATGCGCGTCGGGGCGACGTGATTGGCCGAGGGCTTGCCAATCAACCCCTGCTTGTACACGTAGACAGTTTGCGGTGCGGAACACCAACGTTGGTGTTCGGCGGCGAAGACACACACCAACGGTGACACCTTGCAGGAAGGAGAGACAAGCAAAATGGATCATCAGGACAGGACCTCTGGCGCGCCAGCTCTTGTCTATGTGGAGCGCGCTGCCGCCTCGGCAGCATTGCTCGGCTCCATGCGACAGATCACGGACCGGCAGAAAGAGCGAATCGTGCAAAATACGCGGTTAGGGCTTGCAAAAATGTGGGTAGGGTTTGAGGGGGTGTGCCCTGACGAGCATAGTGATACATGCACGGCTGTACTGATATCCACCACCGCCTCCATCTTCTCCGCACTGCAACATGATCTGCACCTCGTGAGTCACGATGCCCGCATCCTTCCACTGTACTCGACAGCCGCCCATCTCTAAAGAATTGTTTACATGACGGTGAGCAACTGCTCTGCTTTGGTTGACAACCAAGCAGAGCTCAATGATGATGTCAAATAAAAAAAATATAACCTCCGGAACGTGGCGGTTTCAACGATGCAAATGGTCGAGAACAATCCCGGATCTGCTTCGAGAAGAAGCAGCCTGGACGTCATCACAGCCACCTTGCTCTGCTCGGAGCGTCATCTGCGACGGATCAGATTGAAGTGCTGGGTGGTGCAGCAGTGCACGTATCAATTTGAAAAAATTCTGTTTTGCAGCTGCCAAGACAGGCATCATACGACAGCCTCGAAACGGGCGTTTACGAGTATCCTGTTGACGGCTAGTCGACCAGTACTTGATACGTCTCATCATACGTAGAATATTCGAATGAGAAACTGTACTACGATATCGAAAAGCATTCGTTCTGGGCTAATAGCGTCTCAAAATACACTCTTGCGTGCTCTCTTGGAGCCAAATAAAACAGCATTTCTCGAGCATACAAATCCCCATATGTCGGCAACCCATTGTGACGTTGCAAAAGGCGCCGGCCCGGCTCTGCCGCCGCAGGGGGTACAGTACCCTCGTACCCACGTACCCCCTCACCGTTCTCTCTTGCCCCCAGTATGCCCGCCGGGTTTCCCCGCGTTCTTCACGCCCGAAAAAAAAAGAGTCCGGCGCAACAGCATAAAAACCCGCGCGGAGCCTCGCAGGGCCCGCCTGCCGACCGCAGCTCCAGTTCCCGACGCGCCGCTTGCTCCCCGCGTCTCTCTTCGCCGGCTGCTACCACCAGAAATAGCGCGGCGACTCGACTCGCTTCGTCGTCCCCACCCCTCGTCATCCTGACCCCCGCCAGCCCCGAGGCCAAGCTGGCGCCCGAACCGCAACAAGGAGCAGCGCACGCCTCCGCCTCGAGCATGCCGGCCGACCGCGCCATGCCCGTCGTGGTGCCGCGCCACGTGTACTCGCGGCTGCCGTCGTACAACCCGTTCGTGGGCACGTTCCACCACGCGCCGAGCGCGGGCAACCGCGGCGCCGCGTACTTTTCGAGCGACATCGTCGACATGTCGGAGCTCGAGGAGCGCAAGAAGTTCCGCCAGCACCCGCTCACGGGCGTCTTCCACTCGCTGCCGGGCTACTACGACCCGCTGCACAAGCTCAGCCAGTGCCGCATCGCAGAGGACGGGCTCTACTCGGATACCGAGTCGATGCGCTCCTTCGTCGCCGTCGACCTCGCCGACGGAGAGGACATGGACGCGCGCGCCATCATGGCGCAGCCCCACGGCTTCAGCCGCATGTACTCGGACTCGAACTGCGTGCCCATCATGGACGGCGCGCACCGCCCGCGCCGCTTCAGCGACTCGGACGCAGACCCTTTCTTCATTGGCAACCAGGCCACCATGGCCGCCCACGCCAGCGAGCAAGACAGCGCCGACGACGTAGAGGCCGCGCAGGTACCCGCGGCCCCGCGCTCGCACCCCACTGCCATGCCCGCGCTCGCTGTCACAGACAAGTTCGACGCGCCGCTTCCCGGGGACAAGCCCCCCCGAAAGGCTGCGTCCCACTCGAGCAAGACCCGCAAGCCGTCGCTCGCGTCGTCGACCGAGAGCGAGTCGTCGCTCGAGATTCTCACGCACAGCTTCGACCGCGCGGACCTGCCCAAGAGCATCGAGCTCAGCGACGGCTTCATCTCGACGGGCAAGGGCATCTTCCGCAAGGTTGCATACCGCTCGTCGACCCACGAGAAGCCGGCCGAGAAGCCCAAGCCGTCTTCTCCAGTCGGAGGAACTCAGGGGTACCACTCTACGAGCAGTGGTGACGAGGACGAGGAGATCAATTCGGAATACACGCAGGCTGCGCCGCGCATCCCCGCGAACCCGTTCGTGGCTCGCCGGCTAAACGATGGAGAGGAGATCCGCTTCATGCCGATTCATCGCACCGGTCGTCGCGAGTTTACTCCGCACGTCATCAAGAACGGTAGCGACAGTGAAGACGACGATGTGAACCACCCCAAGCCGTACTTCATTCGCGAAAAAGCCGTCACAGAGCAGTACGAGCTCGTGGGTGAGGACCAGCTCGGCGACGGATCATACGCCGTCGTCCGCCCAGCTATCCGCCGAGCCAACAAGAAGGAGGTGGCCATCAAGCAGATTCACAAGCGCTATTTGCGCACGGAGGACGCAAAGGCTGCTGTGGACCGCGAGATTGAGATCCACTTGCGACTGCGTCACAAGCACGTAGTGCGCTTGTACGAGGTGTACGAGACGCCAGACTTTCTCTATTTGGTCATGGCCAAGGCGACGAAGGGCAATCTCAAGTCTCTCATGCAGCGAAAGCGTCGGCTACCGGAAGCGCTCGCAGCCAAGCTGGCGCAGCAGGTGATGCGCGCCGTGCTCTTCTTGCACGAGTCGGGCGTACTGCATTGCGACTTGAAGCCCGAAAACATCCTGCTTACGGACCAGAAGGATGCGCTGGACAACACTGTCGCTGGTCGCCGCAGCAGCGTTTCGACACTAGACCCGCATGCAGATGTCAAGGTGTGCGACTATCAGGTGGAGCTGTGCGACTTCGGCCTATCTGTCAAGGTACCCGATGTGCGTTTCTACAAGCTCACTGGCGATGTGCACAAGGTCCCGTTCACGGGCGTGACGGGTACCCCGGGCTACATTGCGCCGGAGCTGCTGCTACAGCAGTCGTACGGCAAGCCTGCAGACATGTGGAGCGTCGGCATCATCATCTACGAGATGCTGACGGGGTACCAGCCGTTCTACCCGCCGCACGCGTGCATCGATGAGGAAGTAGACTTTTCGGACCGTCTTTGGACGAGCACCAAGTCACTTGGCGAGGCCATGGATTTGTGCAAGCGTCTGCTACATCGTGATCCGGCCAAGCGAATGACTGCACCGGATGCGCTTGCGCACTCGTGGTTCGACACGGCCGCGTTCGCCATTTAGATCGCTGATCAGCAGCGTAACTCATCGGCGTGAGCGACTCACAAAAAGAAAGAAGCCCCACGCCGAGACAGCACAAAGTTCGGTTGACAGTAGTGGTGGTGTTCATGCGCTCGCAGAGGGGATAGCGCGACAAGAAACCAACAGTATGAATAAACAAAATAGTTTGCGTGTTATGGCTTTGCGGGTGTTGACCCATCAAAAAGTGGCCTTGGTTTTTTGAGTGGACGCTTGTCGGCCCACTGGAAGAAATCGCACCGCGCATTGGGGTGACCCTTTTCGCCCTACACGCATCAAAAAAGTTCAACGTCAAGCTTCAACTGATAACAACAAACAGGCGATAGATGTCACGCCGTACCACTGGCTTCGTGCACACATAGAATTTCCGCCCGCGGTTCTCCCCGGGCTTCATCACGGAGCGGAGCACTGTTGACTGTCCGCAGTAGCATGATGGCGTAGGAGGTGGACGCCCGCTCAGAAATTGTTGCCACTCAGATGTATCCGCTTGTCGCTTTGCCCCCACAGCTTCCAGCGCTTCAAATGACAAGTCCAGAGGTGGACTTGCTGATTGAGTGGGTGTTGAGTTTTTCGCTTTTGGAGTCGTAGAGCTCGTGAAGAATGCTGTGATCGATCGTTGAGTTGGACGTAGTCGACGTTGAGGTGACGCCTGCCTTGGTGGGTCTGAGTTTGGGAGTGATGCATCGCGATGCGGCTGAAGGAAAGTCTTGATGGTTTGTTGCGTCCCAGCAAACTCGGGAAAATTCTTGGTGCATAATGCGACCGTTGTGCTGGGGTCACTTGACGGTAGCTGAACAATTGTGTCCATTACGACCGGGCAATGGTCAGACCCGAGTTTCTCCGGTTGGATCCTGCGATTTCATTCAATTCGATCAGGTGCCCACAAAATGGGTTGTGATAGATCCGGGTGCGCCCATACCTGCAGTCAGTAATGCTTTCGTCTAGAAATGACGGGTCAGCCAGAATATAGTCGATGCGAGTTCCAAAGTTCGTCTGGCGTGCCCCGGTGACCATGTTCCAACACTAGTTGTGAAGGAAGAACGGATGTTACCACGAAATGAACTCAAGTGTCATATAGCAATAGCGACTGACCGTGAAAGCCTTTTCTTCGTTCGGATGAAAGTGGCGAAACGCGTCAACAAGCCTGCTTCTTGATTCAGAATCTTCATCTGCAACCAAGCTCTCAGCATTCGAACTCTGTGCCTGGGCGGTATACACGAAAGAGTTCATCCATCGACGGTGCGGCTGATCTTTGAACTCAACGCCACCCATTGGACCAGGGTCGCAGTGATCGATTTCTCGGTGAGCAATGTTGATATCACCCTGTCCTCGATGCAGTGACGTTAGCTCGCTTGCTCGTTGTAAAGACGCTCTCAGTTCCGTACCAATACCACAACATGCTTGTTTGCTGCACGCAAAGCACTGACACGGTCTTGTAGCAAAGCATGAAACTTCATCTTGAATTCAAGCCGCTCGATTGAAGCAAGCGCAGGGCAGTACACGTTGATCAGCACAAAAGCGCCGTGATCGGTAATGACGCACCGACCCTCTGACTCGAGATCCGTCAGCACTTTTGGAGGCATCTACGGAGCATTATGGTTTAGGATCACCTGCATTAATCACTGGCACACAGTACTTCATGCCAAACCTCTTTATGGATGGAGCCTACATGGCCAACAGCATCAGACGTCGTCCAGTAGCCCGTGAGCCCTTCCTCCGCCGCAATTGTCGGAACTCCCGCCTTGCAGAATGTTGCGACGCCAGAGTATCCACCTCGGGTCTTGCAGAACGAGTAGAATGCATCATATCCTGACGCAAAAAAAAACTGTGAGCTTTCATTAACCAACACCACGTACAAGCAGCTCATCGAGCACCTGCGGGCTGCGCGAGCTCCTCGTCCAGCTCGGCGCGCGTCATTTTGGTCTCCTGCACGCATACGACGTCGGCGTCCAGCGAGTCGAGGAACTCGCCAAGAGAGCGCATCCCAAGCCGTTGCAGCATGGCGCGGAGCCCATTGACGTTCCACGAGAGCACGCGCAGCGGCCGCACCGTCATCTTGGCTAGAAGCAGATCACCAGTTGCTGCCCTCCATGCTGCGACTTTGAAGAGCTCCGCCGAAGGTACGTACTGTTCTCCTTCGATCAAGTACGATATTTGAATATTGGCCAATCAAAGATGAGTTGTGGCAATATTTTAAACCAATAGTGAGGCTTGGCGCCGTTTTTGGCGCGTAAAAGGCGTCACAACCGCTTCGAGCCGCGCCAGGACGCCCATGGAGCACGAGGCCGCTGCGATCCGCGCGGCGTTCGCGGCCTGCAACTTGGAGGTCGAGAGCGATGCGCTGGGCGCGTGCGTGACGCTGTGCAGCGAGCTGTCGCTGTCTCCGGACGAGTTCGCGGCGCAGTGGGACGCCTACTCGATGAACAACCAGCTGGCTGGCGCCGCGGACCGCGACAACCTCGTGGGCTTTCGCTCGAGCGTCGTGCAGCAGAGGGCCAAGGCCGCCAAGAGCTCGAGCTCGTCTGGCGCGGGGATTGCGCAGAAGCGACGCTTTAACAAGATGAGCGCGAGCCAAGGCGCGCCAGACAAGCTCGACTCGATCTACAGCATGCGCTCGCCCGAGCCCAAGAGCGCCAGGCCATTCGCCAGCCCACCCAGCGCTAACAAGGTGCAGCGCACCAACGGACTCTTTTCGCCGACGTACGTGTGATGCGCCACGTTGAGATGACTCGTTGCTGGAGTTTAATCGTTTGGAATGGGCTGTAGATCGCTGCAATCACCGCCGGGCAATACGTACGAGCAGCGCACGGATGCAGGCAAGGTAGTGTCCGAGTTCAACGCCCACCTGAAGAAGGAGGTGGGGATGCACGACGCCGACGAGGCCGTCGCTGCCAAAGTTGATGTGCCCTACCCGGAGCGAAACCTCGGCGCGAACATCTCCTTCATGTACACCCCGCCGTTCCAGCGCGCCATTGCACTGGACGAGCAACTTACCGAGTACGAGGAGCTCGTAAAGACGCATTACAAGCTCGAAGAGCTCAAGGCAGTGGGTGACCCGTCTCCCGCCCTGGTAACTGTGGTTGGTCGTATCGTTTGCGAGGCCGCAGAGGGCAAGCTGAACCCAAGCGTCGTCCAGCTTGAGGGCTCCCGTAAAACTTGTGGTGGCCAACGTGTCCTATTGGATTTGAGCAGTGTGCCTAGCTTCCAGATCTTCCCTGGCAAGGTACCTTCACATTTATTCCTATCCAATTCGCGCTCTCTTGAAAGTAGGCTGACATCGTCGTAGATTGTTGCCCTAGAGGGAATCTTTCCGGACATTCGATCACCCATGGCTGTCAAGCGCTTTCTGGAGGTTTGTCCCGATCAGATGAATATTGATAGCACTTTTACTAATGCTCGATTGCAAATTACAGCCGATTCCTGCCCCAGTGCCTACTTCTAAGAAGGCTGAGATCAGAGAGATTCAGAGTGCCAATGGTGGAAAGCCACTTCGTGTGGTGACGGCGTGTGGGCCATTCACGACAACCAACAACGTTGAATATCTTCCACTCAACGATCTCCTCGAGATTGTCGCGAACCAGAAGCCTGACGTCCTCATTCTGGTGTGCTCGACGCGATGTTTTTATAGCTATGGTTGACCACCAGTGAACTAAAAGCTTCCTTGCTGCTAGGTTGGTCCTTTCATCGACACGATGCATTCCATGTTCCAGGATGGTCTCGTTGAGTACGACGGCATGATGGTCAGCTTCGAGGACGTATTCTTGCTCAAAGGTACGCAATATGAGAAACCTCAACCTTGGTGTCGTTCTAATCAGACGGAATTCCATGGAACAGTCATGGCCCGACTGAACAACATTATGTCGAAGTTCACGACGCTTCAAGTCATCCTCGTCCCCTCCCTGCGAGACGCCAACCACGACTATGTGTATCCGCAACCACCGTTCAATAAGAAGAAAGCCTGTGAAGCCTTTGAGTCGCCCGAATACGCCAAGGTGAGCCGAATATTTGTTTTGTACTGAGTGATATCGATCACTAAAGTCATTTGCAGCGAGTTCATATGATGCCGAATCCGTGCACGTTCTCCATCAACGGCGTCGTATTCGGGACGTCTTCGCTGGACATTGTTGTCCAACTCAGCTCCAATGAGCTTCATCGGTAGGATTGTGGTGTTTTCAACGTATGAGCTGTTGGTCAAGAAAAATAGCTCACACCCTTTTGTTTGCAAATGCAGCGCTCAGTCTCGAGACCAGAACCGGCTTCTCCGGCTCTGCGAACAAGTCGTCGACCAGCGGAGGTACTGTTGTATTTTCCTTTACTGCGTGCGATTCTAAGCGTGTAACCTTTCAATTGCTTCCACAGCTACTACCCCATCTTCCCGCCACCTCCAAACAGCGGGGCACCGCTGGACCTGAGGTTCATGAAGAATTTTCAGTTCGAGGAAACGCCAGATATCCTGTTGTTGCCTTCAATCCTGAACCGCTTCTGTGGGGTACGCGTATTGGAGCGCACCTTGCTTAAATCGTGGATGTGATTCTAACGTGCTTGTTTACATTTTGATGCACAGCGCGTGAAAGACTCGATCTGCGTCAATCCAGGACAGCTGTGCAAGGGCGAGTCGGGCGGCACGTTCGCAGTCGTCACTGTTCTGCCGCTTCCCTCGGACAAGCTGGACGCGACTCCGGGCGAAGAGATCGGCCACTTCGTGCCCGATCGCACATTTGTCGAGATAAAGCGCATCTAAATTCCATCGATGGTGCAGCTCTTGCAGCCTGCCTTGATAGTGTAGCCATATGTTGCCTTGTATCTCTTTTTTACGGTAAAAAAGTCGGAGCTCCTCGTAAGAAAGCGCCGACACTGAAACTGCCCCAAGCGGTGCTGCTCGTCGTAGAGCCATGTCGACGGGCGATGGAGCTGCTCGCGCCTCCAGGAGCCTCAACGGCTCAACTAGCTCCGTTGGTAGCAACAATAGCGGGGAAGCGAGTACAGTCGCGTCTGGGTGCGTAGCATTCGCTTCGGTTGCAAGTGAAGGACTCGCGGTCTGACGTAAAGTCCGGTGGTGCCACAGCAACTCGAAGGAGCAAGTGCTAGCGCGCATCAAGCACAATTTTTATCTCGAGACGCAGAGTTTCAAGCAGCGAATTAACGATGCGACAGAGGAGGCTGCTCGGGCAAAAGAAAAGGTGGATGCGCTGCAAGAGTCCGTGATCAAGTGGAAGAAGCGATGCGCCAAGCTACAGCACCGACTGGAGGAAAAGGACGAGGCGATGGCGCGCTTGGAGCAGCGGCACGACGTGCAGTTTCCTCTGCTTCTCGACGAAACGTTGCGAAGTGTTCAAACGCATATGGATAACCAGAGTGACGACCTTGGTTCCATCACGGTGAGTTTTTATCCAAGATACATCCTTTTTCGTGATTCTTCTTGTACCCTGACAATGGATATCACTGCAGCCTCTTTCTTCCCACTCTGTAGTCAGCAGAAAGCCACGGTCTGGAGTGGACGCCGATGATCGTGTGCACGAATATGAGCAGCAGGTCGCTGCTCTCTACGAGGAACTCGACCAGGAGAAGCAGAGAACTACGATGCTCAATGAGTGTCTACAGGAGCAAAAGTCGGAGAAGTACAAGTATATGAAAGCCAGCAAGCGCCTCAAGCAAGAATTGCAAGCAGTGAAAGATAGCGGACTCAGCCAAATGCTTGCTGACATGGAGGCAAAGTGCGCACTGTTGGAGCAAGAAAAGCAGTGCCTCACTGAAAGTCTGCAGCAGGAGCAGGCAAAGGTACAGATCTTAGTCAAAACATCATCGAGCTCACTATTGGAAGTTAATCGTTTGTGCATTGGTTTGTGCATTGGTTTGTGCTTTAGGTTCGTGGTCAAGAGGAAGAACGTGACGAGTTGCTGGATACAATTGGGCAGATTCAAAATCAACTCGCAAAATCGCAAGGTGAGTACATTACATTTCTAGCGAACTGTTATTATCTTTGTTCTGATCCACTTCGTTTTCGTACAGATGTGATCGAAGCAAAAGATGCCGACATTCATCGACTGCGAAACCAGATACGAGATCAACAAATAGCAATGGAGAACTTGCAAGCTGATCTTCAGGAATCAAGGCATCGACTTACTCATTCCGAAAACCCTACGGCGGCGGACTTGGAGGAAAAGGTAAGGTGCCTCTGATTCTACTTATCCAAGTCATGGAATTGATCTATTTTTTTTTCTTTCTACGTGAATGATCGCAGCTGGGGCTTGCAACTCATTCATTGCGGATCGAGCAAAACCGTTCCAAGACCCTGGAGACCGAGTTGAGCCAAGTCAAAAATCTGAATGCTCAGCTACTCCGTAGGCTTGAAGAAATATCCAATCAAAAGGTTGGTGGTGAAGATTTGGTGCAAGGCTGTAGCTGCTCAACAGTATTCCAGTCTCTCTACTCTCGAGTGAGTTTTCGCGATAGGGCGATGAAAGTAGCTGGTCCATAGTTGCTGACGCTATGCCTGTGGTTTTGTAGACCCGCGAGATCAATCGTAAGCTACGAGCCCTCCTTAGAGTTCTCGACTGCTACGCTGAAACAGAGACCGTCGACATGTCCCTGCTTGACGACCTGCGATGGCCCAACGAACAGGATACCACATCATTCAGAGATGCCGACACTTTATCTTTTTCCAAAAGAGAGCTCGAAGAAGCAGAGATGCTTGTCGATAGGCTACAGCACTCGACCGAGGAGTTGCTAGCGCGCGCCATGGGCTCGGCGTGCGCACTGCAATAGTCCAACGACACGGGTTATTTTCCCCACTGAGCCTTTCGCTATCGAGTCGCCTAAATCAATACTAAAATATGAAAAGACAAGCTTTCCACTACCTTTGAGAAGCAGTATCGTTCATTCAAACTCGACAGCAATAAATCGCATCACCAAGTGACAACCCACATTGCGCACCGCCATGAATCGCTTGGGTAGTGCAGCGATCGCCGTCGTACTCATTGCGCTCTACCACGGGCTGATCTACTCCGGTCCTCCATCTCGACCCTCGCCTCGCCTCCAGCTCACGTACTTCAGCGGCGCCGGACGTGGAGAGCTGTCGCGACTCGTCCTCACGTTCGGCGGCATCGACTTTGACGACAACCGACTCGCCGGCGAGCAGTTCCGGGAGCTCAAGCCATCACTGCCACTCGGCCAAGTGCCTGTGCTCAGCGTCGATGGCGTCACGTACTCGCAGAGCATGGCGATCACGCGCTACGCGGCCAAGCTGACGGGTCTGTACCCGACGGACCCACTGGAGTGCTTGCGCGTGGACATGATCTCCGAGTCGCTTGTGGACGTGCGGACGTCGCTGTACGAGATGCTGTACCGAGTGAAAGACCCGGAAGAGAAGGCAGAGAAGAGCAAGAAGCTGACGGAGGAGCTGATACCGAAGACGATGCGGCTTCTCGAGAGCTTTGTGCAGGGCGAGTTCTTTCTCGGTGACGCGCGTCCTAGCTACGCCGACCTCTTCCTCTTTGACCTAGTAACCAACGCGCTGACGCCAAATATGCCCGAGTTTTCGATCGCGGTGTACCCGAAGCTCTCGGCGTTGGTTGAGAATGTGGCGACACACCCGAACATTGCTGCGTACCTCGCCAAGCACAAGAAGGACTCATAGGTGTTTCCTAACAGTCCGAGGACAAGCAGGTGAGCGCTCGTTAGAGTCGGATTTGTCGGATTGGACTACCGCGCGCGCGTTGCATTGCGTCAAGGCGCAGAATAGGAGGCGTGTTGATGATTATGCGATTCGCTTTTGCATTGTATTTACAGTCTATCTGGATGACTGTAGTGCATTTGGCCCGCTGAGTGTGCGTGACCCGACCGAATCTGCGATCCGTCCTTACTTCTTCTGCTTCTCCAGGTAGGCAGTGATTGCAGGGAGTTCCTTCACGCTCGTCGTGATGGCCACCAGCTTTGGGTAAGTCTTCGCGTCCAATTCGAACGACGGATCCACGAGCTGAACCATGTTGGTGGCGAAGTCGAACAGGTGGAAGTCTGCAAGCGACACCTTGTCGCCGAGGAAGAATTTGCCCAGTACGAATCCCTCGAGCACGCCGAGCGTCTTGGGGAGCGACTCCTCTAGGAACTTCTTAGATTTCTCCTCCTTCTCTGCTTCGTCCTCGACGAAGTATTTGATGACAACTATCAGATCGAAGAGCTCGGCGAGTGAATCGACAGTCATATCGACGCGTAGCGCCTGCAGCGAGTCGTCTGGGTACACTCCAGAGAGTTTGGCAGCGTAGCGTGCGATGGCAATGGCCTTTGCGTAAGTTACGCCGTCAACGTCGAGGACGGGAACTTGACCAAACGGCAGTCTAGGTTTGATCTCTTTGAAGCTGGGTGTGTCGAATCGGAAGTCCTCGAACTTGATGTCTCCGTAGTTGAAAACAAGGCGAGAAAGCTCAGCGTAGCCAGGACCGTCGTAGTAAGTGAGCTTGAGCTGAGGTTGCGCCATGGCTTTGCCTTGATTGATTGGTTGGATGTTGGTGGCAGTGGAGGCAAATCGAAATGTGACTTGGCTTCGAAGCAAAGGAGGGAAATTTGATCTGCAGGAGTGTACGAAAAAGACGTTGGGGAAGCGCATCAGACTTTCTCGGCAAGATTGAAAATGCAGGTCAAATAAAACAGATCTGGTGTTGATGGTGGCACAGGAAGTTTATGAGTGGATACCAGCTTGAACTGCTATCGGAGATTCAAATGGTTGCCCACTCGTTCAAAAGCTCTGCATCGACTCCACACTTTGCCTCATGAGGGAGTCGGTCGACCATTCCGTGTGGATCGAAGGCGTAAACGCACTATGGTAACGTGTCTAATCATAAAGCAAAAACACGACGACGATAACAAATCGCTGGAGTGAGATAATGCCCACCACAGAACAGCTGTAATTCCAGCGTAAGCAAATTGCAGTCCACGAGCAATCCAGGACTGCGCTGCCAAACTCAGGGTACGTAACGACGGATCGCAGATTCGATCGGGTCAATGTTGACCCACGGCACACTCAGCGGGCCAAATGCACTACAGTCATCCAGATAGACTGTAAATACAATGCAAAAGCGAATCGCATAATCATCAACACGCCTCCTATTCTGCGCCTTGACGCAATGCAACGCGCGCGCGGTAGTCCAATCCGACAAATCCGACTCTAACGAGCGCTCACCTGCTTGTCCTCGGACTGTTAGGAAACACCTATGAGTCCTTCTTGTGCTTGGCGAGGTACGCAGCAATGTTCGGGTGTGTCGCCACATTCTCAACCAACGCCGAGAGCTTCGGGTACACCGCGATCGAAAACTCGGGCATATTTGGCGTCAGCGCGTTGGTTACTAGGTCAAAGAGGAAGAGGTCGGCGTAGCTAGGACGCGCGTCACCGAGAAAGAACTCGCCCTGCACAAAGCTCTCGAGAAGCCGCATCGTCTTCGGTATCAGCTCCTCCGTCAGCTTCTTGCTCTTCTCTGCCTTCTCTTCCGGGTCTTTCACTCGGTACAGCATCTCGTACAGCGACGTCCGCACGTCCACAAGCGACTCGGAGATCATGTCCACGCGCAAGCACTCCAGTGGGTCCGTCGGGTACAGACCCGTCAGCTTGGCCGCGTAGCGCGTGATCGCCATGCTCTGCGAGTACGTGACGCCATCGACGCTGAGCACAGGCACTTGGCCGAGTGGCAGTGATGGCTTGAGCTCCCGGAACTGCTCGCCGGCGAGTCGGTTGTCGTCAAAGTCGATGCCGCCGAACGTGAGGACGAGTCGCGACAGCTCTCCACGTCCGGCGCCGCTGAAGTACGTGAGCTGGAGGCGAGGAGCAGCTGGAAGCGCTGGGTTGGAGTACAGCGACCCAAGGTAGAAGGCGACGAGCGCCGTGAGGATCGGCGCAATGCTCCAGCGGCTCATGGCTGCTGCTCGGATTTGAAAGTGCCGATCACTTGCAGCGCCACTTTGGGATCTAATGTCCATGAATTCAAATCACTCCCGTATCTAGCTCCGGGTTTGGACAATCACGCGGGGGCGTTGACATGTCTCCCGCCCGCTTCCTGCAAACCCTGCACACTCACCAGCACAACCAAAAGCTCAGCAACTTCAGGAGCAGCATTTGATTATGTCGGCGGTGGCCAAGTGATGCGTTTGGGCAGCAAATAACGTCGACGCAAAGCGTTAGTCGTGGCAAGTAATGTCCGATTGAATTCCTCTTGTGATAGCTACACTTTGTTTTGCCAGTGCTATCCGTAGGGAAGTGCTGTGGGCCTGAGGTACTCAGACTTAGTTCTTCTGGGCGAGGTAGGAGGCAATGCCGGGCAGCTCCTGGACACGCTTGACGATCGCCGCAAGCTTCGGGTACTCTCCGATGGCGAAGCCCGGGAAGGTTGTCTCAAGCATGTTGACCACAACGTCAAAGAGCATGACATCGGCGAGCGTCACGTTCTCGCCGAGGAAGTAGTTGCCCTGGACCAAGCCATCGAGCCTGACAAGGGTGTAGGGCAAGGCTCCACTGAGGAACGTGTTCGTCTTCTGCGCCTTGACAGCCTCGTCCTTCTCGCTGTAGAAGATGTCGAAGATTACGGGGATAAGGTCAAGGAACACATCGACGATCATGTCGACGCGGAATGCCTGGAGCGCGTCGGTGGGGTAGATGCCAGCCAGCTTGGCGACGTAGCGTGCCATAGCGATACTCTGTGAGTACTGGACGCCGTCGACCTCGAGCACCGGGATCTGACCGATAGGTAGCGTGTGCTTGATGCCTGGGAGTTGTGCGCGAGTGATCGTCTCGTCAACGAACGGAATGCCGCCATAGTGGAGGATCAAGCGAGTGAGCTCGCCGCGAGCAGCAAAGTTGTAGTACAGGAGCTTGAGCTGAGGAGCCATGACGCTGGGAAGTTGCTGGGTTGTCCAGAAGACGGAAACTTGGAGAGTGAGCTTCGCAGAGTACTCATCGCGTTGCCCCGATCTATCGACTCAGTAAGAGCACTTACGCCACCATCAATGCAGCGCTAGCATATTGCGGAGCGATGATTATCCAAGCTGTCGGCTCCATGGTGCGGATTGAATAATCAGTTGGCTTCAACATACGGTACTACTTCGCCAAGGTGGCACCTTACGATGGATCTTACAGCTAGAGTAACTCGACCATAGCAACACAACCAGGAGATGCTTGCTGCGCCAACCATTCCTGATCTTCCACACACACACACACAAACACACACGAAAACGCTCACGCAACAAAATCACTCGATCCAGTGCGAGCAGCACGAAATCCATCGCATTAGCAGTTACGTACTTCGTTCTGCTTTCGGGCAAAGTCTCCTGATGTCTAATTCGTCTTTAGTTCTTGAGATAGGCAGCGACCGCAGGCAGCGCCTCCACATTTGCCACGATTCCCGCAAGCTTCGGGTACGCGTTCAAGTCGAAATCCGGGAACGTCGTCTTGATCTTGTTGGTGATAACGTCGAAGACCTGGAAGTCCGAGAGCGACACGTCGTCTCCAAGGAAGAACTTGCCCTGCACGAGGCCCTCAAGCACCTTGAGCGCCTTTGGGAGCGTCTCTTCCAGGAACTTCTTGGACTTCTCGGCCTTGACAGCCTCGTCCTTCTCGCGGAAGCGAATGTCGCCCAGCGGAGGGTCGATGTCGCCAAACGTGTCAGCGATCATGTCGACGCGCAGCGCCTGCAGCGGGTCCGTGGGGTATAGCCCGGAGAGCTTGGCGGCGTAGCGCGCGATCGCAATGCTCTGCGTGTACACGACACCATCGACCTCGAGTACGGGCACCTGACCCAGCGGCAGCGTCGGCTTGAGCTCGCTAAACTGGGCAAAATCGATGCGGTGGTCCTCGAACGCGATACCACCGTAGTGGAGGACGAGGCGAGTGAGCTCCGCGCGACCAGCGCCTTTGAAGTACGTGAGCTTGAGCTGCGGGGCCATTTTGGTGTCGACGAGGTGGTCTTGGCTGGCGGGGGCAAATCGAAGAGTGAGGCATTTGCATCCACCAACCGCTTCGGATCGATTGTTCTAGACGCCTCAACAGCAGCAGGCAAAGCATAACG
This sequence comes from Phytopythium helicoides, assembly GCA_024867545.1. Lineage (NCBI taxonomy): Eukaryota > Oomycota > Peronosporomycetes > Pythiales > Pythiaceae > Phytopythium > Phytopythium helicoides. Next base: position 101,912 of record JANFNE010000011.1, on the reverse strand, counting down.
GCCCACCCGCCACGCGGCGCATCGTTGAGATGCAATTGCACGTCCTGGCGTTGGAGAGGAGATGCGGCGGCGCGTATCCTACATGACCTCATCCCTTTATAATTAGTGATTAGCAATTATCCGTACGAATGATTACCATATCAATACATACAACAAGGGGAGTGGATAGTGATATATAATGTAGTAGCATTATCCGGACGATTGTATCATCACGAACGACGGCACCACCAAAGTCGAGTGAGCAAATGACCAAACAGCAAACGCCATGGACTGAGTAAAGGACACGGTCAATGTGGATTCACACGTTTAGGCCATGTTGTGCTTCTTGAGGTAAGCGGCGACGTTACCGTCGGCCTTGATGGCCTCGGCGATGGCCTCAAGCTTGGGGAACGCTGTGGCCGAGAAGCCCGGGATCTTCTTGTACAGCGCGTTGTGGACCGTGTCGAAGAGCTGGATGTCAACGAAGGTCGGCTTGTCGCCCATGAAAAACTTGCCCTTGACCATACCCTCGAGCATGCCCAGCTTGAGAGGCGCGACATTGCTCACGAACGCGGCACTCTTCTCGGCCTTGGCGGCAGGTTCCTTGGTGTGGAAGTTGATGTCGACGAACGCGTCAAACAGCTCGCAGAGCGTGTCTGAGATCATCTCAGCGCGGAACGCCTCAATCGGCTCGGCGGGATACAGCCCCGCGACCTTGGCGGCGTACCGCGCCATGGCCATACTCTGGACGTAGGTTGTGCCATCAACTTGCATGAGCGGCAGCTTGCCAAGCGGCGTCGTCGGCTTGAGCTGCTGCCACTCGGGGAACGAAAGACGCTCGTCCTCGAACGGCACATTGGCGAACGTGAAGATGAGGCGGGTCAGGTCAGCGCGGCCGTGCATGTCGAAGTAAGTGACCTTGAGCTGGGGAGAGGCCATGGCTGAGTGTTGTGGTGATCGTGAATCTGAGTGTGGAGAGGAAAGTTGGAGACTGACAACTCGACAAGAGCCGCAGTAAAAGCGATACCGGCAGCCATTGAATGGCAGGCAGATGTGATCGCAACCTGCGACCACACAAACGACGTTTACGTACTGAGATCCGCCCCGTCATCGGCACCGAGAGCCCTTTGCACCGAGGGCTGCCCCGTCATAGCACTGTGAGCCTTTTGCTTGCACGGCGAATCTTCGAGAAGCTAAACGAGATCGTCTCGCCGTGGGACTTGCCCTGCTGTGAAATGGACTGATTCCGTTTGCGGCTGCGAGCTCGGGCATGAATTTCTGTAGTTTGGTGGGTGAGCTGCAGCCATTTTTGTTTTCGCTGTTGTGATCGCATTTGTTATAGAATGTCAACACATGCACCCTCGTCATGATGTAGTATCTCTTCATGAGGCCTTGACCTGACCTTGGTGTCACCTATCGTCTCTGCAAGGCCCTCGACATCTTTCACAATTTTTGCGTGTTTGTCTTTTACAAGCACCTCCGCAGCTGCAGCCTGGAGTAAGCACGCAGATTCGCGGGGCCGTCTCACTACTCCGCGACATATACATATCCCGCGCAATGCAGAGCCTCCTCGACAAAGAGAGGTGAGCGTACTCCACTTGCTGCCATCAGCGCAACCATGCCATCATGATCAACAATTTCTATGTCTAAAATCTAACTGGCTTCTAACGACACCTTGAAGCAACCAGAAAGGTCCGGCCCCTGGAAGCAGCGCCATGGCGGCCGACGAGGCGCTGGCGACGCTGCTGGCGGACGCCGAGCGCGCGCAGCTGCAGCTGCTGGGCGCGATCCCCGACCGGCCGGAGCGCGTGGCGCAGCTCAAGGACGCCGTGCTGTTCCTGCTCGACGTGCTGGCGCAGGTCGAGACGAGGGCGGAGCAGCGCGAGGCGCTGGCGGCGCTGCGCCGCGTCTTCTCGCCCTGCGTCGCGTACCTGTACGACGCTCGCGCCTTCTTGGACGACAGCGCGGCCGCTTCCGTGCCGGGGAGCGGCAGCGGACTGCTCATGTCGCCTCGCCAGGGCGTCAAGCGCGGCAACATCGTGCTCAAGGCGCTGCTCGGCGCCATCACGGCGCTCTCGACGCGCTCCGAGTTCCCGGAGGAGATTGTGCGCGGACTCGTCGACATGGTGCGCGAGCTGTGCGCGCAGTCCATCCACTCGGCCGACGTCGTCATGCTCTTCGACTTCCTGCGGCTCGGGAAACCCCCGACGAGAAGGTGGCTGCTGCAGGCACAGCGATATCTGGTGGAACTGCCACCCACGCCGCAAGCCATATTCGCAATGCAGGGCGAACACGCGGGTATCATCGCCCCGTCACACGTAGGGCTACTCACCAAGAAAGGCTACACCTGCAGCTTTGGCGTTCGGCTTGACCCAGGAGCGCCCCCGCAAATGGCGTTGTACAGCTTCCGAGGGCAGAGTGGTCATGGCGTTTCAGCGCTGCTCGACGGGAATACTCTAGTTGTCAGAAGCCACATCGGACTCGGAGCAGTCCAGCAAGTTGAAGTCCCGTTCGCCGAGTGGAGAGTACAAATGGAAAGGACCTGGGTTCACCTGTGCGTTGTGCACGCGAAAAAGATGGTTTTCAAAGACAAGGTGACTGTGTTCGCGGACGGGAAGTCCATCTACACTGGCAACCTTGCATATCCCGATACACTCAACGCTGCGGGTGGACAGAATAGTGTTGGTGTGATGCCAGCAGCCCCAGGCATTCAGGGGAAGCTGTGGAGCCCCACGTTGTTCGGTCTGCCGCTGAGCGAGGCAGAGGTGCAGAAGCTTCATTGGCTGACGCATTGGAAGAACGATTTGAGTTCAGTGGCAGCCGAGAATGTCGGGCTCGCTGACAAGTCCAAGTTCATGTTCTCCTACGATGCACGAAACTGCGATCTCGATCGTCGAATCTGCCACGATGTCAGTGGCAATGAGTGCCACGGATGGCTGGAGCCTGGGACACGAACCTATGTCACGCAAAACTTTGTGCAGGCTCTTGACTCAATTGGGGGTTGTGCATGCTTCCTTCTTCTGTTACTTGACCAAGTTCCCGAGATGGCCGATTTCCACCCGAAAACTGAGTTTGGCATGGATGAGATTGCAGATTTGCTTGCTTTTGTGGGAAGCGCACTGCAGTCAAGTATAGAGTGCCGTGCGCACTTTATTCGTCTCCATGGAGCCAAAGTGATCGAGTTCGTTCTGCAGTCCATCTCTCCAAGCTACTTGTCGCCCGATTTACTGGATAGTGTCGTGCGCATTATTGATGCTTTGATCAGCTGTGTCGAAAACGACCATCAGGTTTTGAACGATCTGATTCATCGCTTGCTCTTCTTCAACCCAAACTGGTTCCTGTCTCCATTCGACACGCAAGTAAAGCTGATTGACGAAGTTCTACCGCGGTATCTGCAGCTTCTTCAAGACCACAAAATTCGATACCTTCATTTCAACCATCAAAGCAGCTCGGAACCCGCAGATTTATTTGCCCAAAACCCGTCTCTTCTCAACGACTTTGAGCGGCCGCGTGAGGTTGACGTCGATTTTTTCTGCAATTTGATTGTGCAAGTCTACCTTGCTCGAGAGTCTGCCGACGGGGAGTGCGTCACAACTGCTCATATGGACGAGTATCAGCTGAAACACTTGCGTATTCTCATCATCCAGAATTTGATTGGACGTATGCTTTCTCCGTCTCCTGGGTCATCCGACACTTCAATGACTCAATGGGAGCAGTTGATTGCTCACATTTGTCGTCGCTGTGGAGGTGAAGCAATAGGCTCTGATGAGTGCGCGGAAGTCGAGGAGATCCTGAGCTATCTAACCCAAGTGCTAAACTCTGATATATCCAGAACGGGATCATTTTCAGCTCCACTCACTCGACAACAGTTAACCAGCGCGATATGTAGTGTGTCAAAAGGAACGCTTCGTGTGATATGGAGACCGATGATTGTATCTCTTGACTCAGTTCGTCTTGCTGCGCTGCGCTTCTTTGAGTCGTACACGTCGGAAAAGGTGCTTCTTCGGCGGCGAGACTTCCTGATGCTCTGTTCTGCACTGCAAGCCCATCTGTTGACACCTCTGACTGTGGATTTGCTACTGAATATTGTGATTGGCAGGAGAACTGCCGATTCAGTGGCTAATGGTAAATCGGCAAGTCTACAGTATTCTACTCGAACATCTACGATGGCGCGTCTTGAGTTTGTTCCTACTGTACTACTCGGTCTCCTTCATAACGCCGAACTGATCGATCAGATGCAGATTCTAATGGAAATTAAAACGCAAATACTTTCTCCGGCTGTGAGTGATATCGTGCGGGAGGCAATTCGAGCGTGGCCGCCATGGATGAGCCGACTGCAAGCCATAGCTCTGCGTGCAGGAGAGAGGCACGAGCAAATCATCAATAGTTCAGCGGTCGCCTCGGCGTCCGTGACTGAGAGCGAAGTCAGCGCTGAGGCATTGAATGACGTCTGCAATGCACTCAGCGACGAAGACACACCTATCAGTATCAAACTGGACGCTCTTCAGACAATCGCGCAAAGTGGTGACCAGCGCGGCTGTGACTTTGCCCTAGGCGTGCTCCAAAGTAACTTGAAAAGTGGCCTGGTTATGCGAGCAGTTGTCAACTTGGTGAGCGAGAAATTTCCAGATCGCGCAGCTCTTGTGGTCGCCAAACTCGCTAGCCAGCTAATCGTCGATGTGGTCGTCTACAGCATTATAAACGTTCGAAATGGTTGGATGCACATTTTGGAGCTCTTCTTTTACTACTCAAAGCGACCTTCGGATCTATGCAACCTCGTTGCAGCCATTTGTGATCGAGTACTTCAGCGTGTTGAGCTTCGACAATGGCCTGGAGGAAGCGGCGAGAGTGTTGTGTGGGAAAACTTGAGTCAAGTCGCGGCAATTGTGTCTCAGTGTGGAACAATGGCGACTGCAATCGGGTTAAAGCTAGGTATTCATGAGGCGGCTCTTTCATCAGGACAGCAAATGATTTTCGTGCGCAAGGCATTTGATCTATGGGTTTGTGTATCATCTCACCTTGATGAGATTAGATGGGATGATCTTGCAATGCATCTGGAGGCAAACGCTGATTATGGGTTCGAAATAACGTCCGCAGAGAAGGAAATTTTCACTTCGCTTGCAGCAAACTATACCCAGGCTCAAGAGTTAATGCTCCAGACTGCTATCAAACGTATTCGATTTGCCGACTTTAGTTGCAGAGACACTTCTTGGGGGCTTGTAGATGCGTTTGCTCGGATGATTACCTCTATGAAGCTCATACCGACGACTCATCATTTGAAGGCCCCAGGGTCAAGATCGTTTTCGTCGCGTATGACCTCGACGATTCGATCAACAACTGGCGTTGCTTCGCCCCCTGTGTCTCGAGGAAGTTTCCATGGCTCGCTACCCTATTCTGGTTCAGGCAACAATATAGCTGCCACTTTATCAAGTGGTTCAAGCGAAACTGCAGCAGCGCTAGATGAAAGATTTAGAGCGCACCTGACAGCACTTAATGCGGGTTTTACAGCGCTGGACAAGAGCCTACAGGCAGACTCACCAAGTGCGGAGACAGCCCAACTGTTGGTTCGCATTATGATCGGTCTGGCATCAAATGGACTCCGAACCCGGGATGAAGAGGGTGAGTCCAATGAACTGTTGAAGACTCTCCAGATCATTTCTTCGACAGACGCTGAATTCTTTCATGAGATCCCTCAAATCCAGGAGCTCTCTCATCTGTGGCACCTGCATTGGGATACAAATTATATGGATGAAAGCTTCGGGTGTATCTCTCCTGTTGCGGCTAGTGCATCAAAGTTTCTAAACCGTTGGGTTACTGTTATGGAGCAGCACAACCGAGAGTTCAATCCGTACCTCATCCAAAAACACGCAGCCGTTCAGGCGGAGATCCTCGGAAACGAGTTGTACTCTAGTGAACAGTTATGGAAGGAAATATTGGATCGATCAACTGAGCTATCGACGGCGAGGCAGTCATGTGATGGAGTAGAAGAAGAGCCACGCCTTGTCGAGCTGAAGCAGGACGTGGATAAGTTTGCCAGTAGTATCCATAAACTACTGACACGGTCAAGCCTCCAAAATGCATCACTTCTGATGAACGGTGACTCTGCAAACGATAACCCTGTCGCTTCTGATGTGAGTTTGGACGGAAATAGTTCAATGCGTACAACTGAATTGAACAATCGGACTTCGAATTGTGACGACGAGGTCGCTGGAGATACTGGACCGATACTGAAAGTAAGCTCTCGAGAAAATGCATTCCGTATGCGCCTGAGGCTGAAGGAGGTGTCTCCAAATTACCGAATCCGAAACTTGAGCTGCGAATGTGCAGGATCAGGGTTCCTCGAGACTGAAAGCAAAGGCAGCGGGAAGTTTATTGCGCGGCGGCTGCTCGGTTCACTTGACCACAGTGGTGGTGACTTGGATAAAAGCTGGAGAAGCGATGCGGACTCCGACTACAGTGACTTCCTGGCTGATGCACAGATGCGAGCGGCTATTATTCGGTCGTCTTCTAACGTTGACACGCAAGGTTTGCCTTTAGCTGATGGGTTTTCGGACGACGATATAGATATCGCTGATGATGGATACGATGAAGAAGTGGACGATGGCGACGAAGACGAGATGCAAGATGAAGCTATTGAAGAAAATAGTAGTACCAGGAGAGTTGATGCGGATGCTCTTGGCTCTCCAAAAGGCCTAACTACCACATTGGACCAATTTATCGCTCCTACGGAAGATCATGAATCTTCTCAGAGCGCCGTTATCGCCGACGAGTCTTCAAATTTGCCGGTCTCAACCTCAAGCTCCGCGATTCCTATTCCAGTTTTAGTCTCAAGTGTACCATCGCCTCCTACTTCTGCGGCCTCGTCACTAAAGTCAATCGCCTCGTCGCCACTTAGTGCATATAATTTTGGTGCCAGCGTGCTCAGTGCTGTTGGTGGCATGGCAGGATTTGTTCAGAAGGCAGCAAAGGACGCGAAAGACGTCGTGGAATATGGTGTTGACTCCCTTTATACGGCCAAAGATGCTTTTTCGGAGGAAGCTCAATCGATCATGCAAGAAGTTTCGACAATCATGGATAACAATGTGGCTCAAGTATCTCTTGACAATTTAGAAGACCCTGCGGATCCTGTCACATCTCCTGCGAGTGTATCGATTCCGGGGAAGGTAGCATTCGCTGCACACGGTGACTTAAAGAATTCCCTGCGGGATACTTCAGCACCTTCTACACATTTACCTCCAACGCCCCCAGTACGTCTAAACTTGCGATCCAGACGCGAGATCCAGTTTCGAGTGAAGCTCATTCGCCATTTGCACGTTGTTGAAGGGCGATTACTGTTATCCGATTCGCTTTTTGGCTTTATTGCCGATCGAGTCGTCGATGAACACGATGCTGTTATTGTGGAGCGAAAGGGTTCTGTACCCATTGATAAGCCATGGCGATTCTTGTTCAAGAACCGGCGATGGCGTATTGATGACATCAGTGGGTTGTATCGACGGCGGTACCTACTGAAACCAACAGCACTCGAGGTCTTTATCCAGTCGACGCGAAAAAACTACTTTTTCAACTTTACTGGCGACGAAGTCACTGCTTTTCACGAAGCACTGATGAATCGAAGGCCGCTGCTCCTCAAACGAGATCCAACGGTTCGGAGGCTTCGTCATCCGAGTAGCATCTTCCGCAACTCAAACATGACTTCGCGGTGGGTAAATCACGAGGTCTCGACATTCGAGTACTTGATGTGGCTGAACACGATTGCGGGCCGTACGTACAACGACTTGACGCAGTACCCAGTATTTCCATGGGTTATAGCTGATTACGAGTCGCCAACTCTTGATCTGTCACGCCGATCGACTTATCGAGACCTATCAAAGCCAATGGGTGCTCTGGAACCTTCCCGCCTAAAGTTTTTTCTCGACCGATACCAAGCGTTCGATGACCCAGACATCCCCAAATTCATGTAAGGACGCATGCCTATAAGTTGCAAATTTACCACATGACTGAGAATTGTTTGCGTCACTAGGTATGGAACCCACTACTCAAACATTGGCGCCGTGCTTTACTATCTCATTCGGCTCGAGCCATTTACGTCATTTGCCCTTGCAGTCCAGGGAGGCAAGTACGATCATGCCGATCGCTTGTTCCACTGTGTTGCCGAGACCTGGCGCAACTGCCTAACCGATTTCACAGATCTCAAAGAACTTACACCAGAATGGTTCTATCTTCCTGAGTTCCTCATGAATCGTAATCGTCTAGACTTGGGTATCAAGCAAAACGGCGTACCCATTGGTAATGTGGTGTTGCCTCCATGGGCAAAGTCCCCCGAAGACTTTGTACTCAAGAATTTGCTTGTGCTCGAAAGTGATTACGTGTCTGCAAATATCCACCAGTGGATCGATCTCGTCTTCGGCGCCAAGCAGCGAGGACCAGCCGCTGAGGCTGCCAGCAACATCTTTTTCTACCTCACATACGAGGGAATGGTTGACATTGACTCCATCACTGACCCTGTGCTCAAGTCGTCTATGCGAGCGCAAATCGCGCATTTCGGTCAGACGCCAACACAAGTGCTGCGTGACCCACATCCTTCGCGCCAGGTCCAGGCTCAAGATTTGGTTCCAGACATGCTTTTCGGACCTGAACCAGAAGCCTACCTCGGACATGCTCCGGAAATTTTGCGTACGGCAGTAGATATGACCCAGCTTGTCGTTCCTCATGAAGCGCCAGTTGTTCACATCGCCATGATCCCAGGAACCTCTACGATCTTATGTCTCGACAGCAACGGAATGCTTTCGACTCATCGATACGGGGCAAAGTCCACTAAGGTGCACCACCATCATCAACAACGCGATCTCTCTCAGCACCAGCATAATCACTTGACCCTAAACGACATCTCAGCATCAGCTACAAGAGCGACAGCAAGCGTTTTCAAGACTACATCTACGCCAGTCACGTCTCCTACCAATAGTGGCCAAGCATCGGTCGATCGAACTCATCTCCCAGTAAGTGATTTTCTTGAACTCCAAGATCGCAAGAGCCACCGAGCACTTGGCGAAAAGCGATTGCTCGAAGGAAGTGCAGACTCACTTTGCCTTTCTCATAGGGTTGCATTCCTGAGTTCAGGCTCGGTACTGTGCTCTGTTGGGCACCACGACTTTTCTGCGCGTTTCCATTCTGCTGCAGATGGATCTCTGCTCTACCGCCTACTACAGCACAGTGCTGTCGTAACTTGCCTCGGCACGAACCGCCTGGGGTCGCTACTGACATTAGGAAGTGCGGATGGCACTCTCTCTGTCTGGAAAGTTGCTCACTCAAATTCGACGATACTCGACACAATTAAGCTCTTTCGACGAGGCGCTCGAGGCGGAGTGCCAGGAACTTCGTCAAAGGCATCATCCCTGCCTTCGTCCCCGGTATCTTCGTCAAAGCCTGTTCTAGGAAACGACTACGCGGCGGACCAGGTGCTCTTGGGACATCGCGCACGTATCAACTGTGTCTCGATATCGGAGGAATTAAACGTTTGCGTGAGCGGATCGGCAGCCAACGAATGCCTTGCTCATAGCCTCGAAGACGGTGCAATCTTGCGTCAATTTGACGTTGGCACAGGCACGCTTGCTCCCGGTGTGACGGCGGTTGCTTTGTCTAGCGTTGGCCATGTTATTGCGCACTCTATGGGCTCGGGAATGCCAGTGCTACTTTCATTTCACCTCAATGGCACCCTGCTTGCAAAGCTTGAGGTGCCTGGTGGGCACCCCATAACATTCCTCGACATTTGCTCGCGCTCCTCACGTGTTGTGACCAACGATGGAAACGTCGCCACGGTCATGTCGGCACTCACACTGCGCGACCACCAAGTGCTACTCCGTGCGAGCGACATTTCCAAGTCGAATGGACTCGGAAAGGATTCTCAAAAGGATCGTATCACAGCACAAGCGCTCGCCCCAGATGAGGAGCGTGTTATCTTTGGAGTGGGTGTCGGTCGTATTGTGTGTGTATCGCTTCCACTCCCATCACCGATTGATGATGGCACCTAAAGGTAGACACTACGACGAGCGGTGGCATGAACAAGCAAACAGGAAATCTATTGCTCCACTCAAAAAGATAGATCCTTGTCGTCTCTCGCTACTGCCTCGCATTCTCCATAATTACACGTGCTTCTTCCTCTTCAGCTTAGTCCTCCATGTCGACATCCTCGTCGGTGCCGTGCCGTTGGCCGTCGGTATCGTCCTCGCTGTCGTCGTCGTCGTCATCGTCATCATCTTCGTCTGCGGGGCGATTGGCAATCGCTGTCTTAATCTCTGCTACCGCCTGCTCGACGCTCTCAAGTTGCTCGTTCAAGTGGAAATCGCCACGCAGCTCGCGCTTGAGTTTGGTAAGCATCTTGCCACACTTTTCGAAGAACTCGAGCGCGTTTGAGAGGTCGTCCATGGCCCGGTAGCACGTGCCAACAAGGAACCAGAGCTCGGCATTCTCATCGTCCACCTGCATGACGTCCTCGAGCACGTCGCTGGCGGCCTCGTACTGCTCAACCTCGATCAGCAGCTTACCTGTGAAGATGCGGAACTCGAGCGGCGGGAGGCTGTTCTCGTCGCAGTTCTCGTTCAAGCGCCTGTACGTTTCCTCAAGCAGCGAGAGCGCCTCGTCCTTGCGCTGCTGCGTGAGGCGTAAGTTGGCTAGCGCCTGCGTGGGCTCGGGCAATCCGACGTCGAATTTCATGGCTTCCGTAATGTACGCCTCGCAGCGTGCCTCGGCCTGGTCGTGGTCGCACAGATCCGTCATGTAAAGCTCTCCGAGCGCGCAGTAAGCATCACATAGCTGCTTCTTGAGGATCTCTGCCTCCTCGCTCTGCGGGTCGAGCCGCTCGAGCTCCAGCTTGAGGTACTGCACGCCCTGCAGCGCGAACTTCTCGGCCTCGTCGCCGACCACGATCTGCGACAGGTAGAACCACTTGCTCGGGTTCTGCGCCGGTGCGATGGCCACGCTCTGCTGGAAGGCCTGCAGCGCGCGCTCGGGGTTGCCCAGCTCGGTCGATAGCTCGCCCACGGCGTCCAGCAGCGCCGTGTTGGCCGGCTCGAGCTTGAGCGCCCTCTCGTAGAACTGCACGGCCAGATCCGGCTGGCACTGGTCCACGAGCTTCTCGGCCTGGGCTACCAGCTCCGCCACAGAGTACTGCCGTGCCATGTCGCTGCTGCTGCTGCTGCTGCTGCTGCTGCTGCTGCTGAGCTTGCGCTTTACGTAGGGAGAGCGCGCGTGGATGCAGGTCACGCGCTTCCAGCCAGTCATCACGAGCGCTCTATTGGCTGAAAAGCGGCCCATTTCGAGCCCAATCACTGCGCGATGACTTAATTTATTTACATTTCTACACATGTAACACTGCAACTGCACTCACTTGCACATCTAGGGGGTCTGGTACAGCACCACGGGAGCAGTGGTTGACCGCGTGCGACTGGAATCAAGAGTGGCCTGAGCCAGCCGATCTGTGCGACGCAGTGGGGTCAGTGACACCGTCGGCCGAAGCGGAGCCAGCGTCTCGTTGTCGGCGAGGATCGACGACGGTCGCAGCGAGCTGGCTTGGAGATCCGTGGACTGCTGCTGCCGCCAGCGCTCAGCTTCTTCGCCGAGAATGCTGGGCGATGATGTCCGTCGTCGCGATCGGTTGGCGTTGAAGACGGCCGACAGGTCATATGTGCGCGTTCGTCCTTGTGGGTGGCCGTTGCCACCGCTGCGTTTTCGTGAATACCGCCTCGCGACAAACACGCCGACGACGACCATGAAGACCGCGACGACTGCGAAGATGATCGAGTATGACAGCGCAGAGCTCATCGAGCCCGAAGACTCTGCCTTGATGTCGGAGCCTGATCCTGAACCGGAGCTGCTTGACGGGAGCGTGTACACGGGGCTCGAGGTTGGGCTCAGTGTGGTGGACGAAGTGTCTTCGGACGCTGAAGCTGAGCTCGAAGCGCTCGCCGACGCGCTGCTATCATCGTCTGGGACGATCACGATCGTGTCGGACGACCCGGAGCCGCTGATGTACACGATCTTGACGGTGGAGCCGTTGGGGAAGATGTCCTCCCACTCGTCCGTGGAGTTCGAGTTGACGTGGACGACCGCGTATCCATCGGCGGTTGCGTTCGACCCGGAGAGGTAAGACCAGTCGACGGTCTCCCCCGCCTCTCCATCCACGGAGCTAGTCGTGTCCTCTGCATCCGTAGCTTCTCCCTGTAAGCGACGTGCCGGCACCTGCTCGTCCTGCTCCTGTGCGGCGTTCGGCCCCCGCAGCAGCCGTCGCCTCTCTGATGCTACCATCGCGACTAGCTCAGTCTGGAGGAGCCGCTCAGAGCACGCCGCCTGTGCGGTCGAGGTCGGTATCGAAAGTGCCGCCGTGAGAGTATTAGCGCGCTACGTACTTTCATCACCGAGAGCCGTTCCCATCAGTGAGTCAGTGTAGCGTGCTCAAGCTTTCTACATGAGCCCAGCCTCTCCGCGAGGCCTCCACTCAACTCCACCGTCTGGCCGCGCCGTCCGTCCCTACACAGAGCAAAGCTCAACAAGGTGATCCACGCTGACGGAACGGACCATGGGCAGCCCCGGCACTGCACGTGCTGCACCAACATACATGCCAAGCACGATGGTCAGCACCTCCGCTGGACGGTACAGCGTTACTGCGTGGTACACTGCACGTTTCATCGCGGGAGCTCAGGGGCTCTATGCGGGAACAGATAGCTCGTAGCATCGGAGCCCTTGCCGAGACCATCTTCCAGATCGTCGAGATCGCAACACCCATCTTCCGCCTTGAACTCGTTCTTCAGCCAGGCACCACGATCGGCATTGGACGAGAACGATAATTTATTCACGGCACCGACATTCACATCTATGGGTTTGGGTAGAGCACCACGGGAGCGGTGCTGGAGCGTAAGCGGTTGGCCTCAAGTGTGGCTCGCACCAGGCGATCGGTGCGCCGAAGTGGTGTGAGCGACACCGTTGGTCGTCGTGGACCCACCGTCTCGTTGTCGGCAAGGATTGATGTCGGCCTCAGTGAGCTGGCTTGGAGATCCGTGGACCGCTGCTGCCGCCAACGTTCAAGTTCGTCGCCAAGGATGCTGGGCGATGATGCCCGTCGTCGCGATCGGTTGGCGTTGAAGATAGCCGACAGGTCATATGTGCGTGGATTTCTGTCAGGGTTGGGCATGACATCTTCTCGTTGCTTTCGCGTGTACCGCCTTGCCATGAACACGCCAGCAACGATCACGAAAACTGCGACGACCGAGTAGATGACAGCATACGACAGCGTTGACAACTCGGAGGCAGACGACTCGGTGAGAAGATGATCGCCAGAGCTTGAGCTCGAGTTGGATTCCCTTGGCGGACGGATGTATACGGGGTTGGCGGTAGAGTTCAACGAACCTGACGAGCTGTCCTCGAACGCAGAGGTAGAGCTTGGGTCGCTACCCGAGGCGCTCGCGTCATCGTCTGGGACGATCACAATCGTGTCAGACGACCCGGAGCCGCTGACGTACACGATCTTTACGATGGAGCCATTGGGGAAGATGTCTTGCCACTCCTCTGTCTCGTTCGAGCCGACATGCACAACTCCAAACCCATCGGCGGTCGCGTTCGACCCGGAGAGGTAAGACCAGTCGACGGTCTTCCCTGCATCGCCCTCCGCAGTGGCCGTACTGCTGTTTGTGTTGCTGTCTTCTACCTGTAAGTGACGTGTCGGCACCCGCGCGTCCTGCTTCTGTCGGTCGCTCAATGTTCGCAGCTTCCGCCTCTCCATTAAGTCAATAGAGCTGTCCAGCCGGCCAGGTCTTTAAAACGGTGGTTGTCGTAGCCTGAGGAGCGCCAGCGCAATGTTCCGGCGAGCTGCACTCGCGTTGTCGACGTCTATATCGGAAATGCCTCGACGAATGATGAGTGCTCCACCGAGAACGAGGCCGAGTGAGTCAGTCGCTGCAGTTCACGCGAGCCAGGCCTGCGAGCTGGAACGTCCCTCCACTCGCGTGATGGCGCTGTCCGTACAGTGCAAGCCCAGCATTGCGGGCGTTCTATCTGCATACCGAATCCCCGGCACTGCACTTGCCGAGCCAACTTGGTGCTCATCTGGAGCAACGCTCCAACACTCGATCAGCATTACAGCGTGGTACTCGACGGACTGCGGGAGCCTCCGTCGCTGTGATCTGCTCTCACTCTCTCTGTATTTCGGCGTCGGCCTCTACAGCTCACTACAGGCGTAAAGGCGCTTGGACGGCGGCAACGGAGCCCCCAAGCGTCGGAGCATCATGGAGATGAACACCTCGACCGTGCTTAGCGCCGGATCAAGGCGGCTCCAAAGCTGTTGGGTGCAGCTCACCGTCCGGCAGGCTTTTCATAAGGACTCACCACTTGCTGCGGCATTCAGCGCAACCTGCAGAGCCCGCGCGTGATCCTGGCGGAGCTCGTCGGTGCAACAGCTGCCACCACGCCACGTTCTTCCCGCCGCCCTCTCAATCGATATTCCCCCCCCTCCCCTCCACAAGCATTCACTATTCACACGTCCGTCATTATTCCAACTATCAACATTTTTGTGACATTGTTTTTCTTTTCAAAATTTTCAAATCCGAAAATCGCGCCGCGAGAGCCCAAGGTGTCGCGCGGCCTCGAGCTCCAGCGCTCGCCTTCCCCTGCTCCGCCCGTGACGGACGCGCTCCCCCTCCCCCCCTCGATGCGGCGCACGACACTTGGGCCTGTGAGCTCGTCGCAGCTCAACGCGCGGCCCGGCGCGGCCTCGCGCGCGTCCATGGGGGCGACCAAGCGCCGCTCCATCGGCCCGTTGAGCGGCGCGTCGCGTCGCGTGTCGGCGGCTGCGCGCCCTGCCGCGCACGCGCTGGTGCCACGCAACTCGCTTCCGCGCCAGTCGATCGGTAGCAATGGCCGCCGCAGCAGCGCGTACAGCGGGCGGCCGTCCATGTCGGCGCGCGGACCGAACGGCCGTGTGGCCGACCCGCGGCCGATTAGCGACAAGAAGTTTATGAACGACAGCATCAACACGCTCATGGCGTTCCTCGCGGAAAGCGGCTTCGACCAGCCGATCAACCAGAGGGCGCTGCGCTCGCCGTCCAAGAAGGATGTGTACTACCTGTTTGCGTTCATGTTCCGGCTCGTGGACCCCAACATCAACTTTGGCGAGCGCCCTGAAGAGGATATTATTGTGCACCTACGCAACCTGCGGTACCCGTTTACGCTGTCCAAGACGGCGCTCACCTCGGCGGGAAGTCCGCACTCGTGGCCCGCGCAGCTTGCTGCCTTGATGTGGCTCGTTGAATTGATCACGGTGCGCTCGATGATGCATGGCCTTGGAATAATGTTGCTACGCTCACTCAGGATTGTTGGCTTCTATGCAGTACAACGAGATGGCGCAGAAGCCAGACTACTCTGCCCAGGAGGAGGAGGAAGAGAACAGCGACAAATCCTTCTTCGAGTACCTTGGACCCGCATATGAGGTGTTCCTAGCCGGCGAAGACGAGAAGTATAATGCTCTTGAAAAGGAAGAAGCGGAGAAGCACGGTGCGGATCGTTAGCGCATTGCTAGCGACAATACAAAAAGGAAAGAGCTAATCCTTGCTGCTATGCGAGTGCAGAGGCACACAACCAAGCCATCGCAGAGCAAGTGATGGATCTCGGGAGGCAGCAGCAAGAGCTCAAACATCGTATTGAGATGGCAAAGGCAACCAAGGTTCGTCTATGTTTCGAAAAGAGGTCTTTTGTTCGTTGTTAACGATTGCCATTGTGCTCCTAGGCTTCGCTGCCAAGTCTTCGTCAAAAGAAAAAAGATATGCTGAGTGATCAGTCGAAGCTTCAGGAACTGATCAAGCAAACCCTCGACGTGACAGCAAACGTTGAACGCCGAATTACCAAGTATAGTTCCATTCTCGACCAAAAGAGTACGTTGATAGTTTGTATTATTTGGCTTCACGCTGTTTGCCAACAACTCGTGGGGTTTGTTTAGGAGCGGGTGGAGTTCTTCTTAAAGAAGAGGTGCAAAAGCTCCAAACGATTGTCAACAACCAGGAGCTCTCTGCTGACGAGGCTAACAGGATCGCTCAAGAAAGCACGCGTCTCAAGGAGCAAATCAACGCAACTTTTCAAAAGAGAAAGCAAACCGAAGACGCCATTTTCGCAGTTGAGAGGACGATCACAGAACAGCAAGACGAGGTCGAAGCTCAAGTGGAAGTGTACAAAGAGAAAGCGACTTCCATGAAGCTGATGCCTATGACAGCGAAAAACGCTCTTGGCTTTGACTATGAGATTGTGATCGACGCGCGAATGGGTGGTGTGGACGCTGCAAAGGCGTTAACGCAGCATCTCAAGTCCCATACGCGTCGAGCCCTCCAAGAGCTGAAGAATTCCCGGTTGGCACGAACAAGTGCTGCGCGCAAGGATAAGGTCAAGCTTGAGGCACAAGTTGAGGAGCTGGGCGAGGAGCTTGTGAAAGCGCTCGAAAACGAGCAAGAGACAGCGGCTACCCTCCACAAGATTGAAGAAGCTATCAAAAGAGAACGCACGAAACGAGAAAATGCCATCAAGATGACACTTGACGAAACCGAGGAGGTGGAGGTGAAGAATGCGCAGCTCCTGAACGAAAGTGCCACGGTCGCCAGGAGGGCGAAGGCGAAACAAGAGCTGGAGCAAGCTTCGATTGCCTACGCCGAAATGACGCGGATGTACACATCGCGGATTGAAAAAGATCAGCAGCAGGTTGCGAAAGCACTCGAGTCGTGCACTGCCCATAAAGATATGATGGACCAAGCGATCGCGTCGCTCGAAAAGGAGCTTGCGGCTGTTTGGCCAGCGTCGTGAGCATGTAGTTAGCTAGTGTTTCCAACTTTAGTACTTTATCGACGCGTGTGTAGTTGTTGCAAACTCCATCATCCGTCAGACAAAAGAGCAAAATTTTTGCCGTGTTCATTCGCCACTACATATCACTTTTCTTTGCATAACGACAGCAAAAACGCGATTTCCTTGTTTATTGGGTTGGCTCACCTACTCACGAAGCGTTTGTGCGCAGTACGAATTCATCGAAGCGCTGCTGCAGTTTCTGACGCTGAGCCAGCCGTCGGCGAACCATGGCCGAATGGTTTTGCTTCCAGAAGCGGATCTCGTCCTCGGGAATCCCATGGTGCTCATCGTCCGTGTCCACATCCAGCTCTGGATTCGCCGAGTTGAGTTGGCTGCATGGGTCCCATCCCATCGATGAGAGCAGTCGCCACTCCATGTTTTCGTCGAATGACAGCGAGCTGAACAGACAAGGCTCCTCGCACGAAGAAGTGCACTGGTGCTTGGTAAAACCAAAATCATCCTGGACACGAGCTCCCGATGACTCGCCCTGGTTATTGGTGTCACGATTGTTTTCAGTATCATTGTCGTCGTCAATGTCTTCTTCGTCGTCATCGTCTCCCTGACTACTGATAGAGTTTGTGGGAGAAGGAGAGATCGCCGAAGGCAACTTGCGCAGGCTTGAAGACCCACTTGAGGACAGTTTGCTACTCGAACCTGGACGCTGCTTGCCGCTCTTCGCAACCGTCTTGCTTGATGAAGTATCAAAGCTTTTTTCCGACTCCGATCGCTCACTTTGCTGCTTCAGCTTTGAGGCATTTTTGCGCTTCTTCTTCTTCTCCTTCCGCTTCTCCTTTTTCTTTGCCAAACGCCGAGACTCGTCATCCTCTTCAGCTAACAACTGCTCCATCATCTCTTTTCCGTGGAGCGCCTCCACTGCAATGTCAAAATTCCGCCGCAGCGTTGATACGGCACAGTGCACAAGCAGCTCTTCGGCACGTTGTTCTGCACGCGACTTGGTCCATAGTGCCTGGAGTTTATCCCAAATAACCATTCCTAGGCATATGAGCACTTCATCCTGAGCCTCGGAAATTGTCCGTGCGTGCCGGTCGCCCCAGTCACCGACTACCTCCTGATCAGCGCGCGCCATCAACTGGGAGAGAAACTCAAGGTTACACGGCACAATAATTTGACTCGTTGCTCGAGAGTATGCAAGTTCGTCAAACAGGTAGGATGTGAAGTGCAGATCATCGCCATAATCTGCCGCGCTAAGTGGCGCTGGATCCTGATGCTTGTCTAGACAGTCGAAACCGCAGTCTTCACAATCATCCTCACTGCAACTTGACCCAAGCAACAAGTCATATGCTTCCAGCACCTTCTCCTTGCATCGACAGCAAAACCGGTGCCGACGCAGGTACGCCTCGAGGTCAGTCAGAAACTGATCTGAATCAACGTGTGCAAGGTGGCGCTGGTGCTCCTCAGGCAGTTTCTGCCACAGCGCCTCGAATGTTGCAGGTCGAGGTCGGCCACGAGAACGCTGCGAGTGCAATAGACACCGCGCGCGAGAGCTGCCGACGATTGCCTTGCCTCCGCTCTTGACCGTGGTCGTCAGCGCCTTCGAAAGCGACGTGTTCGCCCACCGCTCCTGGTGAAGGAAAAGCGACATGCAGGCATCCGAGTTGGACATGTACGTCTCGCTGAGGCGGAAGTGCCTGTCGTGCGCATCAAATACAACACCGGAGCGGCTAATCACCGCAGGCACCACCATCGCCTGCCGGTGCTGGCTCGAAGACCCTCGCATGCTCGCCCCTGTCGCTAGCGCGCCATCCGAGAGCTTGTAGAAGAGCGCCTCAGTGCTGTTCCTGCACCCAAGGCACGGCAGCAACTCATTCACCGTCTGCATGAACTGCGCCGTGTCGCCTCGCAGCGACGCCGTGCGCTCGTGCTCCGTCAGCAGCTGCCACCGCTGGTCGATTCATTGTCAGCAACCACTCACTCCAACGCCAATACACACAACAACCAGCCACCTTGCGGAACTCGCGCGCCTCGGCTGCCGATGGCTGGCACTGACAACCGCCGCCCTCGCCGCACTGTAGCCCACTGGTAACGTGCGGGAGCGCGCTCTTCTTGCTCAGCGGTGCCGCGTCCTCCGCCATCGCCGCTTGCTGGTCGTCCAGTCGCTCGGAGCCTTCAATGACGCACACTGACGCCGCCACCGGAGCACCTTCGGGGCTGGCGGCACTAGCCGACGGCGAATCGAGGAAGTGGGGAAAAAAGCGGCTTGCCTCCCCCTCGCCACCCTGTTTTTTGTGCGCAGTGTGACTTGTGATTCGTTGAAAAGCAAGCATTTCCACCGTTTTGAACCAGTCGTGCCGTGCTTGATGCTGCTTTCGAAGAGTGGATTGGTGGAAAAAGAGCGACAACAGGTTCTCTCCCTTCGACGGTAGCGTAACCATAATTGCAGAAAATGCGGTGTTGGCCAGGTGGTGTCACTGCTGCCGTCATCGCGGAAAGGAAAGGTTCACTTGATTCCGATGTACATTAGCCGTCTCCATGATCCGTGATTCACATTGCGGGCCCACGAGGTCGGTTTGCTTCTCTAAGTAGCTTGTGTTAAATACTTGCGTTGGCGCAGCCGCTGCAACAGCTCTTCCAACCGCAGCGCCCGGACACTTGGCGGATCGTACACAATCTTGGCCGGATACCCAGGAAGTGCTCGCAGACGCACTACTGGTGGCACATTCACCAGTGGTCCGTGAGGATTCGGCAGAAAGTATTGCGGAAGGTCTAGCGTGGAGAAACCCTGCTCCATGGATCGCGCCAAGTTCCGCCGTAGGAACACCTTCGATTTACCCAAAAAGAGCATCTCGCTGCGACTCAACAACCGCCGACGAGCAATCCGATCTATGAGGGTATCTGCAGCCTGGTAAGGAAGTCCAGTCAATGCATTGAAACAAGTCGGCGATGTGCTACCAAATCACTTACCCTTTTGCCGCCGTGTGGATACTTGACGCTTGGGATGATGGGGTCGAAGATTTTTGCACTACCTGCCTGTGTGGCAAGCACGGAGCCAACTCCATTTTTAACATTCGGTTTAGACACACGATTGTTGGCTCCAATAACGCCTCGGCAGTGCGCAGATCCACACAAGCACTCAGTGATTTCCTGCCGTTTTCGGCGTTCTGATTAGTTCGCTGAGCAAGCACGATAGTGACGTCATTTCCAACGTACCAGCTTGCTGAACGACTGAAACTTGTAGTCGAATGTCAATTCTTCACCCATGCAAATATCTCGCAAGGCGAAGATTCCGCAGCGCTCCTCACCGTTAACATCCCATTTTTCGACGCCACAGTTGGGGTCGCAGCTGTGGTTAATGAACCGTGCCCAGCCACCAAGGCGCGTTGCGTCGATGACTTCACCACCACTAAGAACCATCATGTACCGGTGCTTTTCACGGTGGTAGAGCTGCCATCATGACAAGTGTACTATCAGTGAAATTACGTGTGCGAATGCTTCAGAGATCACTGCATGAGCACGTACAATTCGGCGCATGTGGTATTCAACCTCGGTGACAATCTCGCCCATATATTCGCCCACAAAGGATCCCGCCGGGATGTCCTCCAATAATCGCATACCAATTCCTTTCCGCCCGACCTCAATCAGTTCGAATTTAGGCATCACTCCACGCTGGATGCGTTGGTTGTCACACTGGTCTCCGCAGGGACAATATTCAGGAATGCACTCGATCAGCGCCTGCAAGTCGCGCCACATTTTTTTCCACTAAGCATTGCATTCAGCGACAATGAGCTGGATGAGACTCCTTACGTACCGCTCGATTGACGCATCCGTCAAGACAGCCCGGCTTGCCGTCTCCTGGAGGGATGCATGAGCACACCGGAATCTCCTCCTGCACCCATTTCTCTCCGTCAGTCCAGCCACCATTTATACCACGCACAGCGCATGCCTCGCACCTCTGAGTACTTGCGCTCCTCGCGCTGCACGTATTTGTTGTGCGTGATGATTTGAATTTCAGCGAGCGCCGCCTCAACGGAGCGATCGCCAGTTGTGCGTGACGCAAGCAGCGCTTGGTCCATCTCCTCCCGCTTGCTGCGGTGCAACCAGCACACTCAGTGACCTTCGCAGCACTCTGCAGTTCGTCAACGCTAAGCCGCGCTGCACCTGTTGCCGCGCTGCCGCTCGGTGGCCTCGTCCTCTGCGGCGGGTTCCACTCCATCCGCCATCTCGTTGCGAGGCGTTCGAGGACTGAATCAAAGTATAGTTTGCAGAAGCAGAGCCGATTCGACATTTGATTTGCTGTATATGTTTAATTTTGTACATATATAACCAGTAACATACCTCTATGAAATGTATTATCAACCAATCGGCAACAATCTTTCCTGCTTTCCAGGAAAGGACACACTTGGCAATTGGCGGCAACATGGAGATTGCCGGCGCGTGGCAGTGGCGTCCGCGGGCAACGATCACGGCAGCTGACTCGTGCGCTGTCTGCTCCGTGCTCGCGCTGCAGCTTGCTGACTGCGCGGTGCTGCGCGTGCGACGCTCGGGGCGCAATTGGTGCACGCCGACGGGATCCAACGACGAGCCGCAGGTTGAAGATGACGATGGCGAGACGGGAATCGAGTTGCACGGACACACGGACAGCGTCACCAGTCTGCGCGTGTATTATGATGCGTCCTTGTCGTTTTCCAGCGTCATAATCGCGTCTGCGTCGAGAGACTGGTGCAGAAGTCTGTTTGGAGTCATTCCTCACATGGCACGGCTCCTGACTGTTTCTCTTTATGTGCGAAAGCGTGATGGCCTGGCACGTCGATGCGAACGGACGGGTAAGCCAGAGTGTCCTCGTGGAGAACCCTCCAGTAGAACCAGGATGTCTTGCGTTTGATGCCACTGGGACGATGCTTGCCGTTGCCGTTGGAACCACGGTGAACGTATTGGTAGTGGAGAGAGGCACTCTGTATGCCACACTTGAAGGTCACATCGCAAGAGTGAGATACTGTGTATTGAGCTTCTTATCGAGGCGACGCACTCACGTCTATTCATACAAACAGGTGACAAAATGCGAATTCCACCCGCTCTACCACCACCTTCTCGTGACGACATCGGAGGATCGGACATTCAAGGCAAGAGAAGTCAAGTCCCATCGATTCCAGGCTATTGGCTCTCTAACATAACGCTGCATGTCTTGCAGATTTGGGACCTGTCAGCCAAAGAATTGCGCTTTCAGTCGGCAGTGCTTTCGGCGTTTTCGATTCTATCATTGGCAATGAATCCAGTGACTGGCGATGCAGCGTTCGGCTTTTCAGATGGTACTATCAAAGTATTCATGATTGCTGAAACTGGTGCATTTGCCAGAGAGCTTGCTGTTATGGATGCTGCTGCATACCTCCGCAGGTCTGCTAGCCAGATTCAGGTGATTGATATGTTTAAGTCTCAACGGATACTGGAATCGCGCTCTCATCGCTAATACAGAGTATGTGACGGTTGTTGGATGCTAAAGGCTCAGGAAAAAAGAGGTGGGATTGATACTGCAGCCAATAGGCTACCAGAGTGGGCAAGAGCAGGGATTGATGAGCCAACAGTCGTCACTGCCAAAGGTGGAGCAAACAAATCCTTACTGACAGATCAAATATCCTCAAGCAATGACAACGGAAGAGATCTAGTCGAAGTGGCTACTCCAATTCTTGCGCTGCGCTACCTATGTGTCGACGCAGACGTCCTCAGAACTGCGGATAATACTTCAGAAACAACTTCTTCACCAAGTATCCAATTTAACGCACACGGTGAGCAGAACCTGCTCAACCACGCGCAATTCCTGGTTGCAGGTCTCCCAAGTTGCGCGATTACAATCAATGCATACTCCTTCGAGATGTCGACACTTCATGATTTCCAAAACAGTTTGACGTCAAGCAGTGCCATACTGGATCAAGTTTGTGTTGCGAAAGAATTTTGCTTCCATCGATCATCAAGACTACTGACCCGCAGCTGCGAAATGTATTGCGGAATTTTGAGCGCATTCCAGCCGTGTTTCACTATGATCCAAGTTTGCACTGTTCCACAGCGTCAAACTGCAAATAACCAACTCGATGAACTTTTTAGACTCAACAGTTGTGTAAACGACCCGCAATCTGACTCAGGTATCCGATTGAAATGCGATGACAACAATTCTTATGGTGATATCTCGAGTCGAACGTCAGTGATCCCCGCCGTCCCCCCGCCGAAAGGTAGTGTACTGAATCTCCCACCTCTCTCCGCTACTTCGAGGACAACTCCCCCAAAGAAAAGTACATTGGACAAGCCGATTACTTTTCGAACGCGCATCAAGTCTTCTGGGTATGGCGGAACAATAAATCCGACAGCTGCATTCGGCGGGAAGAAACGAATGGTAAAGGATAAACGGGGGAGTAATAGGTCTAGCTCTCAGCCATCTTCTTCGGAGGCGGTAATCGATGCTTATTTGAAAGAATACCCGACTTCGTGCGGAGTGCTGAGCAGTTTTCAGGAGAAGAATGCCCTCCCGCCACATACACTACACCAAAGTGCAATTCTCTCTCTTGAGTTCTCGCATGATGCCAAGATGCTCGCCACCAGTGGAAGCGATAGGGTGGCGCAGGTATGCAAACTACCGTTTAGTCGATATGGCGGTGAGGGAAACGTGTTCGCCGGACATGACCAAGCTGTGCGCTCTATTCACTGGAGCTACAGCAATCGCATGATCGCAACAACATCAAGTGACAAAACAACAAGATTGTGGCTTGTTGATAGCGACACTCCATCTCTCACACTGGAAGGAGCTGCGCCGATATCAAGCGTTGCCACATCAGCACAAGCGATGGTATCTGGATTGTCATCGCTATCGCCGGCGATATGCAGCGCCAAGAAGTCGGTCATCAAGCAAGACATTGTCGACTCGCTATTCTTCTATATGGATCGATTTATCGTGTCGGCATGTGGAAACGTTTTGCGGCTCCACCAATTTGAGCTTGATGAGCAGTATGCGCGGGCCTCAACGACAAATAATAAGATCGGCAACACAAAGACAATCCGCTCCGGAGTACGCAATGATATTGACATTCCTGAAAATCGGAGTCGCAAGAAACGGGTGGCACAGTGGGCTTTCAATGAGATGCAAACTATCACGAGCATTGCGTGCGTTAACGGTTCGATCCTCTCGCCTGTCGTTGTTGTCGGTGGATCCGATAGGTCACTGCGCGTCGTGGACACTGGCGTGGGCAAAACTGTGCGTATTATTTCAGATGCTCACTCAAGGAAGGCGATTCACAGCTTGGCATTGCCTCGGGCGTCATGCTTTACGAGCCACCCGTCCAACTTCTACGACCTTCTCGCGAGTGCGGCCGCCAACAACACTGTTCATCTTTGGGATGTGCGTGCGGACAATTGTGTGATGCGCTTCGGCGAGCATGTCAACCGTGTTCACTCGTTAGGTGTGGCCTTCAGCCCGTGCATGCGCTACGTCGCGACAGGTTCCGAAGATCGATCAGCATACCTGTACGACTTGCGCACAGGTCGCTGCATTACCAAGCTAAACGGCCACACTGACGTTGTCACGAGTGTTGCATTCAATCCATTGCATCCTCAGCTTGCGACGGCCTCATACGATGGTACAGTGCGCTTCTACAGCGATTCGTCCGTCATGAGCCGGTGAAACCTGCGTCTAGCGACAAAGAAAATAGAGATGGACTTGATTCTGAAGAATTGTTGGCTCCCGAAAGCGCATGACTAATCCAGGAGATTGCCGAAATCAAGCGATCCCACTGGTTTAGTTAGCCATAACCGCAACGACGAGCAGCGGCATTTTGGTAAGTGCTCTTGGAGAGTGCTGTCGCTAAGGATTTTCACCAAGATGGTAGCAAATGATCACATCATGCACTAACGCGTGAACTGGAGTGGAACCAAAAGAGTATACAACGATACTACACTGCCAAGCGACAAGCCGCTTCAGCATCATCATGATCTAAACTTCGCAGTAACGGACTGAACGCCCGCTATGCGACTTACACACGCACGGCAGGCGAGTTCACAAACGAACCCTCCTCCACATCCGCCTCATCCGGCTTCGCCTTCGCACTATCCATCAGACCCTTGCGCTCCTTCGTGCCAGTCACCTCCGTCTGCACGTTCTCCTCGTCCTCGACCGCGTGCTCCGCCTTGGCGCCGGCAATCGTGCGCTCGAGGTCGCGCTGAGCCTTGCGCTTGCGCATCACGAAGACGACAATCACCACGATAATGGCAATCAGAGCGACAGTGGCAGAACCAGCAATAGCCACCTCCTCCGTGTCGAGATTCTCGAGACGCGAGAAGAAGTCCGTCTTCACAGCATCCGAGTCCGTCGTCGTACCGTTCGAGGCGTGGATATGCTTCATAGGCTGAGCAAGGAACTTCTTGCGCTGCTTAGGAGTCATGCACTCAGGAACCTCGTTCGTAATCTTCAGCCAGTTCACGATCTCGCCCTCCTCACGATGACCGCACTCCGTCAGCAACAGACGCTTGCCCTCCGGCAGGAAGTTCAGGATGAAGCGACCCTGCGTCTGGTCCTCACCGTCCTTCATGCAGCTAATGTACGTCACGACGTGGTACTCGAACGTTCCATTGCCATCAGGCTTCTCCTCAACGGCATTGAGGGTCATGTTGAAGGTATCGCAGACGTTGGTGTCGTTGTAGGAGATAAAGGCGTACAGCGAGGCCTTGATCACAATCAGCGGCGGGTCGTTGTAGACGCTGACCCAGCCATCCTGGTTGCGCAGGTCGATCTTGTCAATCTCCGCGCTACCCTCCGAGGATCCATCAATGACACCCTCGTTCTTGTCACCCGTGATCTTCTTGTCATTGACGGCTGGCGTGGGCGTCGCGGCGCTGCCCGATCCGGACGAGTGCTTCTTGTGCTTCTTGTGCTTCTTCTTGTGCTTGGTGGGGGCGGGGGTGGCCTCGGCCTCCTCCTCGGCCTTGTCCTCCTCGGCGTCCTTCTCGTCAAACTCCTTCTCCTCTTCCTCCTCCTCGGCTTCCTCCTCCGCATCGTAGTTCTTGGCGTCCTGCAGCTCGCGGCCCAGGTGCTCGAGCTTGCGCTGCGCGCTCGCGACGCCAAGAGAGCTGGCGACCGCCACGGACGCCGCGCCACTCAGCGCCAGCGCATTCGGCGACGCGGCGGAGGGAGCAGCGAGCGCGGCGACGGCCGCGGCGGCCAGGACGGCGAAGCGGAACACGCCCGACGTGCGCATGACGAGGGCCGGAAGGGTCGAGAGGCTTGCGCGGCGACTGGGAAATCGGGGATTGACGTCCGGTCGCGCGCCGTCGGCCCGCCCTCGCGGCTCGGCTCGCCCGCCTCCCTCTCCCCCTGTCGCCCTTTTCTTCGCCCGTTGCCTCGGATGATGAGGGTGGCGCATCTCCCGCTGTTTCGGCCAATGCGAGGGCGACAAGTAGTGCTTTTCGCCCAATCAGAGACAGTTGATGAACTGAACCTCTTGGTGTGCCACGTACGTACGTCGCTGACTCGACGGGAGGGGCATACACAACAACACTGTAGCCACGCACCACAGCAACCAACTGGCCGACGGCTCCGAGGTGGGGAGAGGATGCAGACACCAGTGCTAGCTGCTGCACGTCTCGCCTTTCGGCGATCAATCAGCGATGGCCGAAAGTGTGTGGTGATGCGGGGCAGCGACGCTGGACAAGTCCAATGTATCAGGTGGCGGCACGACAGTGACGTGGCGAAGTGACAACGAAACCATGGGTTCGAGTCACGAATGGCAATCCTACCACGACAGGATTGAGTCATTGAAGGCTTTGCCGGGAGCTCACCTAGGAATAGTCATAATGTGCAACACAACTTGCAGTTCAATGCATTCTTGTTGGGGAACAATATACAATGTTATGCATCACGGAGACTTACTCCTCTGCCAGCGTCGTCTAGCTTTCACACGCATCCCGGCGCCAGGCAGGGGTCGACTAACGCACAACTAACGTCACCATTCGCATAAAACGCCTTACACACGCACGGCAGGCGAGTTCACAAACGAACCCTCCTCCACATCCGCCTCATCCGACTTCGCCTTCGCGCTATCCATCAGACCCTTGCGCTCCTTCGTGCCAGTCACCTCCGTCTGCACGTTCTCCTCGTCCTCGACCGCGTGCTCCGCCTTGGCGCCAGCAATTGTGCGCTCGAGGTCACGCTGAGCCTTGCGCTTGCGAATCACCCACACGACAAGGACGACAATAAGCGCGATCAGAGCAACCGTGGCAGAACCAGCGATGGCGACTTCCTTGCCGTCAAGATCCTCGAGACGCGAGAAGAAGTCCGTCTTCACAGCATCCGAGTCCGTCGTCGTACCGTTCGAGGCGTGGATATGCTTCATAGGCTGAGCAAGGAACTTCTTGCGCTGCTTAGGAGTCATGCACTCAGGAACCTCGTTCGTGATCTTCAGCCAGTTCACGATCTCGCCCTCCTCACGATGACCGCACTCCGTCAGCAACAGACGCTTGCCCTCCGGCAGGAAGTTCAGGATGAAGCGACCCTGCGTCTGGTCCTCACCGTCCTTCATGCAGCTAATGTACGTCACGACGTGGTACTCGAACGTTCCATTGCCATCAGGCTTCTGCTCGACCGCGTTCAGAGTCATGTTGAAGGTATCGCAGACGTTGGTATCATTGTAGGAGATGAAGGCGTACAGCGAGGCCTTAATGACGAGGAGAGGCGGGTCGTTGTAGACGCTGACCCATCCGTCCTTGTTGGAAAGATCAATCTTGTCAATCTCCGCGCTACCCTCCGAGGATCCATCAATGACACCCTCGTTCTTGTCACCCGTGATCTTCTTGTCGTTCACGGCGGTGGTCGGCGCAGGCGTGTTTTCCACCTCTTCCTCTTCTTCCTCCTCAATCTCCGGGGCCGGGGTGGCCGCCTTCTTGTGCTTCTTCTTCTTGTGCTTCTTGGTAGGAGCCGGGGCGGGTTCCTCCTCGACCTCCGGCTCCGGGGCCTCCGTGGTCGGGGCAGGAGCCTTGGTCGTCGGCTTCGGAGTCGGCGCTGGGGTGGGGGCCGGGGTCGGCTCCGGAGTGGGCTCCGGCGCCTCCGTGGTCGGCTCGGGGGCCTCCGTAGCGGGGGCGGCCGTCTTCTTGTGCTTCTTCTTCTTGTGCTTCTTGGTAGGAGCCGGCGTGTGGGCCTCCTCCATCTCCTCCTCCTCCTCCTTCTCGTCCATTTCCTCCTCCTCGTAGGTCTCCTCCACGGCGTCGTCTCCATCGCCGTCGTCGATGCCGTTGTGCAGCTTGCGGCTCATAAAGTCCGCCGTAAGCTTGCGCTGCGCGCTCACGACGGCCATGGAGCTCGCGACGGCCACCGACGCGCCCGACAGCGCCAGCGCTGAGCTTGGCACGGCCTGAGACGGAGCCGCGAGCGCCGCGACCGCTGCGGCGGCCAGCACTGCGAAACGGAAGACGCCCGACACGCGCATGATCGTCCAACTGCTGGAGAAGCTCCGGTCGCTTGAGCCTGGGCCGCGGGAAATTGGAGATTGATCCGGCACGGCGAGCGCCGCCACGCAGCGAGCCGCTGGCAGTGCACGGCTTCTACGTCATTTCGACCAATGGCGGGCCGGCACTCTACCCCGCCGCGTCTTGGTGGGAGCGGCGTGGAGGATGAGAACATACTCACTTCAAGATGTTTTGGTCGGCGCCACAGAGAGAAAGGGCGGTGCAGACGGAAAAGGCTGGGCTGGGGTACTGTGCATCTGGAGTCTGCGCGGGATGGCTCGCAGTGCACTGGCTGGCTGCTCAGACTGGCTGCTGGCTGCTGGCAGCACGCACCTGGCAGTGCTGTGCGCGCACGGCAAGCAGTGGCCGGAGCTGGAATCATACATGATAGACGCGTGTTGCTACAAGCCCAGGAGGCTTGTGGCTCGCGTTGGTATGTGTACCGACAATCTTCGCAAAGATCGTTTGGCGCCAACGGCAACAATTCAACGACGGATGGTGGTGAGCTTCGTTGACTTGCTTTGAGTATGCATGACATGGAGAGTCCGGCGCCACGCAGCGCAGTGTGATTGGCTGACCACGCACCTGTCGTCGCGTTGAAGCCAGACGTCACTGTCGGTAGCCAGTTTTGTCCGCCCTGTCTGCGTCGTACTTTATCGGAGCATGACGGAGATGTCTGCCAGCCGATCTTTTTTTTTTTCAACCCATCCCGCAGGAAGGCGTTGAACTGATAAAAGGTCATGGCCAGACGCAGAGACGACGAGGAAGAAGAGCCGAGCAGCAGCGAAGAGGACGACGAGCTGAGCTCCGAGGGCAGCGAGCCCAGCAGTGAAGAGGACAGCGACGCCTCCGGTAGCGACGAAGAGGAAGAGGACGAAGAGAATGAAGAGGCAGCCAAACGCGCGATGGTGCAGAAGGACGTCGAGCGGATGCGGGTCATGTTCGCCGAGATGGACAAAATCAAGATGCGGCTGCAGTTCCGGCTGTCGGCTGTGCGGGAGGCAAAGGCTGAATTGATACAGCAAGAGTGCGAGCAGCGAGAAGAGCGCGAGCGACGACAAGCAGCGGCCGCTGACTTTGATGCCCCTGACCGACCGCTAACGCTGCCTAATGATCCTGCCCCTCTGGAGCCATTAGCGCCACCGCTGGTGCCTGTTACTCCACTGAGAACCGACACGTCCGTGCAAACAGTAAACGAGGCGGTGCATGTCGAGCAAGCCAGTCAGGTATCCATCCCGACTCAAGAAAGACCGACGACTCCAGCGCAGGAAAGCCTTTACGGTAAAGAACGAGCCTCGAGAGCGGCTCTATCCTCGCGTTCGGACGGCTTGATAAGTAATCCCGTGAGCAACGAACTCCCGTCAGTCGAGGCACGATCACCGGGACTCAGCATCTACGATCTCAACGAGTCTCTCGGGGTGGATGGCACATCGCACACCAGCGTGACTGCAAGCGCGTTCTGCGACAAGGTGATGGGGATGTCTCGATCCAAGAAGCTCGATCCGATACCGTCAGAATCGAGTAATTCGGAGTACTCGGCAACTCCAGACGAGCCGTCCTATCATTCGACAGCTGTGAGGCAACCCCAAGCAAGCGGTGGTATCCGTGGCTCTGGCTCGCCTCGCCACCAAAACAGGTCGATCTACAGCGATCCGACCTCGTACACCGATAGCCAGCCGAGCACAGCCGAGGAACCACCACGTGGCTCTGTATCTCGCAACTCACGTACCACCGGGACGACGTTTAACGGCCTGGACAGCTTGCGCCCGCCTTTGTCGCCGCTCGCGGCCGCCTCTACTGGCGAGAAGACCGACGAGCAGCGCGAGCTCGAGGCGATCCACGTGCTGCTGTTCGACCGCTGACAGCTGCAATCGCTCAGCACACTGTGATGCTACAGCTGTGTGGGTGGTAGTAAAGGAAGTGAGCTTTTTCGAGCAACTCTGCATGTAGCCATGTCGAATGGCAAGCTTCCGACCAACCTGTGACAAGTGCATCAGTTCATGTGGCGTACACCAAGCGTCGTATGGCTGCGTCAACACTGCTTTCGATTGGCCAAAATTCAGCTCCCCCATCACCTTTATTGGTGGATAACCTGAGTTGTTCGCCGGAATGAGGAAAAACACGCACATTGATCGCCGAGAGAAGGCTGCGGGATCGTCGGCGCTCGACTCGCACGGTCGCCATGGCGGAGCTCGTGGAGATGATCCTCGCGCAGGTGCGCGCTGCGTCTGCTGGTCGACGAGTGCTCTGTGAGCAGCGCGCTCGCCCGGCTCAGTTGTGGGATTTTGAGGCTTAGCGCTAACTCGGAACGTCTGATCGTGGGGCGGCAGCTCATCGGCAACATCTCGACGGCGCTGATCATCGTGCTGTGCTACTTCAACTTCCTGCTGTTCGAGAACTACCTGCGCCTCATTGTCTGGGCCTTCCTGGTCAGTCAGGCGCTGCGTCAGGCCAAGACGAACATCGTGTCGATACTCGAGTACCTGAGCGACGACCCCGACGTCAACCGATATGTACGAGAGCGACACCAACTGCAGCAGCAGCAAAGAGCAAACGCTCGTCTTGTAGGATACGTACTGACGGGGTGTTATTTCGTTGTTGTTGGCTAGGGCTTCCTGAACTCGATCTTCTCGAAATGTGCCGACATCTTCATCACGCACGCGCACGACGGGTCTCGTCGCACTCCAAAGGAGCTGTTCCTCAACTACGGGACGTTTTTGTTCCTGCTCATTGGCGCCGTGTCTATTTGGATGCGCATGTTCACGTGGGTCTCGTTCCTGCATGCGTTCATCGGATTTTGGATTGTCGCGCTCAGCCTCATCAAGATCCTTGACCGGCGGATCTTCTACTACCGATACTTTATTTCAGATGAGGTACTCGTTTCCGTGCTGCTCATGCTTGGGTTCTTCATTGCCGTAAGTTTACTCTTGATTCTTCGATGTTTTGTTGCATTTACTGATGGTGATATCTCCGCGTAGATTGCAATGGTGGTGCTGTATCTTGGGACGGAAAGTTACTTGGAGGGTAGTCGTGCAGCCTCCGATGTCTCCGAATGGATTCAGCACAACTTCATTAATGACGAGCGCACGCGGCAACTGTGGAGCGAGCAGATTGCCAATAGCCGCGCAATGATTTCTGAGGCGATCAGCGGTGTTGAAGACAACTACAATGACACGATGTGGTGGCCGCCACTCAAGAGTCTCGTCAAGACTTATTATTTCGATACCAAGGCGGACGGGGGAAATGCTACCGTTCATGCCTCGCTCTTTTCCAAGCTCCGCTTGCCTGAAAATATGACATTTGTCCAGGCAATTACATTCGCGTACTCTAAGGTTGACTCGGTCAACCTGACGTCAGTGCAACTCACCGACTGGACATCAAAAGGCTTGGAGTTCAGTAGTCTGGCATTGGGCTCTGTTGCGCAGCTCGTGTTCTTTGTATTCACATTTCTGATCGCGTTTATCAGCTTGGGAGTTCGCGCAGTCTTTTTCATCTCGACGCTGTTTTACCTTTTGTGCACCAAGTGGGACCCAATTGAGCGCTTTGTGGAAGATCTGCTCCCGATCCAAGTGAGTAAGCGGCCGGATGTTGTCCAATCACTGCGCAAGGTTGTTGAAGGAGTCTTCTTTTTGCCGCTCAAGATGTCTAGCATTCACGCCATGGTGACAATGGTCTCATTCACGATTGTGAACGCGGATTACATGTATCTCGCGACCACTGTGACGTTCTTCATCTCGATTGTGCCCATCATCCCTCCGTACTTGGTGTGCGTGCCATGGGTTATCTCCATCGGCATATCCTCGTCTGTGGTCAAAGCTATTGTGCTCTTCGTGACACAGTACGTTGCTTTTACCGTTCTTGACGACATGCTGTACGAGAAAAGTATTGTAGCCGTCAATTCGTATGTGTCGGCCCTGAGTGTCGTGTTCGGCGTGTATGTCTTCGGATTCGAGGTATGTTTCTGGGCTAAAAGGTTTGAAGCTGTTTTCATGGTCTCTAACCATTTGTTCTGAATGATTTAGGGGGTCATTTTTGGACCTCTCATCGTCTGCGGCGTATCATTTGCTTATGATGCGTCCAACCATGGCATTCAAGCTGCTCAAGACGATCATGGTCGAGCTTCTGACGATGCCGCAACAGATATGGTTGATGAAAGTGACGAAGATGGGTCGCAAAGCCCTGGCTCATCAACCGAAGATGATGACCCCACCAAAACTGGGGAGAGCGCCGAGCGAGACGGCCAAGAACTTGGCGGGCTCAACACGAATATTTTCTCGAATGCAATGTACCGAGTCATCTCAGCGCCGCTAGTTGATCGAGTCCGTCGCCGACTATCGATCGACATAGCTATGGAGGACTCCGTCTGCGTCACACTCGTTATCGAGGGTCTTAAAGTGGAGAGAAAAGTTCGCTTTGTTGTCAACAAGGCGTGGAGTCTCAAGGCGATGTATGAAAATATCCGGCGCATGCTCCATGCGCAGGCTATTGAAGGTACTAGTACAAAGTTACTTGTCTTTAAATGCCGGAAAACTCATAGTCTGACTGAGAATTTGATTTGTAGGGATTTACGATGCTGATGGCGCCGAGTTGCTGTCTCCACTACACATTCTCCCGAACGAAACCCTTCACGTGAGAGCACGTCCAAAGCTTCGCTCGCAAACGTACCCAGATGGATCTACTCACACCGACTCTCATCTGCGAGTGCTAATCCCTCCCTTTTCCTCGACTGGTTCTCGTCGCCGGAGCCAAATTAATATGAACGCAGCAGTCTCATCAAGCAAAGAAGAGATTCCAAGCGCGAATTCTGTGCGCATAGATACTTCGACTATCTCCCCATCGTTTGGAAGCGGGAGGAAAATGGGAGCCATGACACCGATCCATGGTTCGACTGCGTCTCAGAGACTGGCGCACGATCGCATTAAACGCCTTCACACAGCTGCCCCTGGACGCCGCCATAGTTTGGGAGCAGGGCGATCGTCTGACGTCCCGTTGATCGACTCAGAGACCGCACCAGGCGCTGCCACTCAGTCAAAGGGTAAGCGGACTCCTGTGGCGCAGGTATCTCGCTCTCGGTCGTCATCCTCAACTCAAGAAAACGATTCAGTCTCCGACGGCGAAACGTTCTTCACCCCAACAAAAGAGCGCATTCAAGCTTTGCAGAAGGAGATAGCTGATCCAAAGATCGGTTCCAGCCCAGTTGCTTCCCCAGCTAGCTCGAAGTCGTCTAGACGAAGTCGAGACTCATTGGATGTGCCATCACCTGACTATGTTGGCGCCACAGTGGCCGGAAATGCAACGATCGTTGGACCGGATCGCGATGGGGACGATGATCAAGAAATGGACGCCAAGGATCCTGCGGCGCCGAAACAACCAGCTCTCGGCAAGCGAACTCGTGCGTTGCGAATGACCGGAGGTGCAAAGCTCATGTTTTCTCCGCTTGCCGTGGAGACTAAGCGAGCGCTAGCCTACGATGAAGAGGATGAAAAGGACGACGAAAAACCAAGTGAGAGGGCAGCGGCTGAAGAAGCGAAAACGGCGAAAGAGTTGAAATGAAGATGGCAAAAGAGTTGAAATGACCCAGCAAGTGCCTCGCTGCGTGGTAGTGAATTGCTCATTTTTGGCTCAGATTTTTCTCTTGCAGTGACGTAATTATAGTTCGATGTGTATTCGGGCTTCTGTTTTCACAACGCAATTCATTTGTACCCTTTCTGTTGGAGCACAGGAGCAATGGAGCCAAGCTTTATTGCGACTCCTTACGTTCAAGCGAGTACTCCGTCGAGCGCGGAACTTCGCGCCATGCTTGACCAGCAAGAGGCCCAGTACCTAGAGTGGCGTCAGACACGAAAACCGGTGCATCATGCATTTGCCAGCCGTAAACTGAACAGTAGCATCGCACTCGCTCCAGTTGGTACTCGATCGCCAAGTTCCCCAGTTGAAGAAATACGGCAAAAATTTGCTCTTGGCTCAACAAAGATGACCGAGCTACCGCTATTTGGACATGGGAAAAGGAAAGGTGCCATTCAGCTTGGACTGGGTGCTCATGGGTTGCTGCCGTCTAGCTCAAGAAAAGAGCTACCTCGGTTGTCATCACTAGGAAACACTGACCTCTCCATCCACTCCAGAAAGAGTTTGAGGGGAGTTGTGTTTGATCCAACTGTGACTGAAAGACCCAAACCGATATCAGAAGGAGTAAGAGTTGCAGAGGTGGAGCTAAAGCCGGCTTCAGGTGACCGGCAAGAAGGTATTGCAGGTCCACGATCAATTCGAGTGCCTCGAGCTTCGTTCAAGTATCTCAAACCTTACTTATACGACTACTACACGCGCCAAGTTTTCTCATGTGCCGCTCAAAATGAAGATGATCATGATGTTTCCAACACAACTGCAATTGGTGGTGAGGACTCAAATGAAGGAGAAGACAATGGACAGCAAAACAGTGACACTGACTCGTATACTAGCGAGGAAGAGTCTTCAAGTCCATTCTCTGCTACAGAAGACTCATGCAATCTAGTTGTTCCTGGACTAGCTCTCCTTTCACCAGAAGTATACCATGAGATATTCCAATTTGACTGGAGCATGAGCGGAGTAGAAAAGTCGGTTCGAGATGCAGTTGATCGGAGACGAATCGCTGAGATTCTACGGAGTGGGTATCGTGTACTGCTTTGGTTTTTCCGGTATTATGCTGGAAACGCTGCGATCAACTCTGGAGCGACAGTGAAAGGTGCAGGAAGTGTTGTAGATCGTTTGGGTGGTGCCTTGGGTAACAGGCTTTTTGAGATACCAAGTGGATTACGATTACTCGAAGATCTGAATATTCAGTGCGTCGAAGCCACAGCGTTTGGCATAACTGATGCGCCTCTCAAACGCGAATACATAATTGACTTCTTGCTCGGTGTAGCGCGAATGAACTGTGCGCACACTGCAAACCCAGCGCGACAGCGAGTTCTTGCAAATGACGGTGTCGAGCTTTCAGAATCAGTGCGGGCTCTGGTGCACGACCACTTTGCTGCGTTTTCACAGATTCAAGACGCAAATCACTTTCGTGTTGTGTTTCTTACCAAGCCGACAAAGAGTTGCAAGGCGAATGCTGACATTGAAGCTTTATTAGAACATCATGCAATCAGCATAGCAAACTTCTTTGAGGAGCTAACTCGGCCAGCTGCTGGATTTGCAAGCAGCAATAATGCTACAAGCAACACCAACAATACCAACGGCGGAAATGCACTGGCTGGAAGCAGGCAGCGCAATGAAAAGGCGTACCAAATTAATTCTGGGGTGTCGTGCTCTCAGTTTGTGCAAATTCTTCATGCACTAAAGCTGATAGCAAATAAGGGTGGCGAAACAATTCCCAACTTAAATTCCGAAGTAGTAGGCGTATCTACTAATTCCCAAACGCTTAATGTTGATTCGCCACCCACAGGTATTGAAGAAGTTCGTGCAGTGCGGATTTTTCTTTCGTGCCTTCCAATGGTGCCCCCTTCAGCCATCACCGACACCACGCCTCCACCAAGTCAACCTCAAGAGCTGCAGCTTCCGCAGTTCACAGAGGCCCTACTTCGGGTGTCGCTTGCTTGGCGCGAGCGAGAAATCTGCCGGGGGCGGTACGACGTTTGTCCTGGTCAGCTTTCATCTAGTGTTTGTGAATGCCGCTCAGAGCTGATGGATTACTCATTCGACGAATTTCGCGGAGCTGTTGATCAGGTACTAACCCGTATCCATTCTCATCGGCTCTCGAGAGTGCAGAAGCGAGCGTCAATCAAGATGGCATCTATTCGGTCTGTTCGGCGCCCCCGTGCTCGCTTATCCCATGGCAGTATTTCCGCCGTTGATGGCGTCCCTGAGTAACTATTCCGACGGTTAGCCGTATATTTTCGAGGCCGACTGCTCACTCAATTCATCGACAACTTCCTGGCGAGGAAATGCCAGCAGCAGCAAATAATGCGGGGAAACCAGAGCTACCAGAGGTAGATACAAACCCGTTCAAGATGGCTTCGGTCGGAAATTTGGCGCTGCTCAAGACACTCGTGGAGCCGCCGGAGGGATCGAGTGCTATGCCACTCAACGTGAATGCGACCGACCAATTTGGCTGCACAGCACTGGCGTGGGCAGCGCGCAATGGCTATGGAGAGGTTATGGACTACTTGGCAGCACATGGGGCAGACCTCGAAATCCCAGGATTCGGTGGGCTCAGAGCACTACACCACGCTGCCAACCATTCGCGACTTGGGATCGCGTCACGGCTGGTGGAGCTTGGCGCGAGCGTTGACGCAAAAGACGACGCGGGGAATACGCCTTTGCACTTGGCTGCTTCTCGAGGAATTCTTAACCCGATACTTGTGCTGCTGAACGCTGGCGCCAAGGTTGACGTGACCACGGCGCAGGACGTGACGCCCCTCATGAAGGCAGCAAGTGCTGGCCATTCGACCGCTGTAGAGAAGTTGCTCGATCATGGAGCCAACGCAGCATTAGCGAACTCCGAAGGAAACACTGCGCTTCATCTAGCTGCACGTGGCTCGTTCCCGGCGGTTGTCAAGCTGCTTCTAGACGCGCGCGCGTCCACAACGGCGAGGAACAAGCAGGGCAAGACGCCGAAGGAAGTCGCAGGTTCACCCGACATCGCCAAACTGCTCGAGTAGAAAATCATTCAACCAGTAGTGGCAGCAGCTAAATCCAACAGCATCTGCATCCAGTCTTTTTTTTTTTTCATATTGATCAGCGTCGTCACTCGGCCTTCTTGGGTCGCGACCGCGGCATGTACTCGTAGAAGAAGGTCGGGAGCTTCTGGTACACCGTATACTCGTCCGCCACAGCGTTGACGTTCGAGTCGGCTGGGTTCACGACAGACATAACGGCCGATTAGTCACGATAGAGCAGAAGGCCGCCAACAAGCATCGAACCTACCAGCAGCGCCGTCTCGAGAGCCCGCACCAGTGTACAGCTCGCTGATCTCGCGGCCGTAGCGGTCCCAGACGACGACGATGAGGAAGAGCAGGAAGAGCAGCAGCAACACGAGCGCCCCAAGCAGCTTGAGCTCCAGCGGCACGGCCCACGACGTCGACGAGGCCGCCAGCAGCAGCTTGGCGTCGCCCGCGAGCTCCGGCAGCGCATCCATCGCCGCTGGCATTTTTTCCCTGTTCTGAGTCCCCAGACTGAGTCTGTACCGGTAGTCGATCACTTTGGCTTGAAACGACGCAAGCCCAAGATGGCCATGCAGGCGCCGCGAGAGACGATCTACTCGTTCAAGGCCAAGTGGTTCGACGTCCATGCGCAGTACGAGCCGAGGCTGTTGGCGATAACGTGGTGGAGGAGATGTGGAGTCTAACGAGCGGCGTGCTCGCAGGCTCAATCGGCACTACAACGTGCGCTACTTTGTGGACGCGAATTGCGTCGAGATCTTCGACACCAAGACCAATAAGCTGTTCCTCAAGAAAACCGAGTGCCCGGCAGGAATCTCGGCCAAGGACTTCTTCCTCGGCTCCAAGTTGCTGCTGTATGGACGGCACTTTGAGCTGCATGACTATCTCGACACTTTCACGGCTGAGCTGCTGGGCAAGCAACAGCAAAAGGCGGTGCTCGTCATCAAGCGGAATATGGTGGCGCGCGCTGGGGCCATCTTGGACGCGCTGCTTTGCCAAGACTTCACAATATCGGCGCTCAAGATGGTAAAAGTGGAACGCTCAAGAGCCGAGAGCTTTTATCAGCGCGGTGCATCTCCTGCTCTCATCGATCAGTTGTCGTCGCAACCCGTGATCGCGATCGAGCTGGTCGGCGAGAACTGCGTTGATAAACTCAAGCAAGCTACAAACAGTCTAAGCACTCGTTTTGGAGCCCAAGAAAGCGAGCTTGAGAGCTCTCCTGGGGTCCTTGAGGCACAGCAATTTCGCGAGTTCTTCTTCGAGACGGCGCACATGCCGACCGCCACTTTCCAGAACTGCACTTGCTGCGTTATTCTTCCGCATATCATCAAAGAAGGGCTAGCAGGAGAAGTCATGGACTGGATTCAGAGGTCAGATGCAGGTGTCCGAATATCGGCTATGGAACTTTTCCGTTTGGACAGGACCACAGCCGCCGAGTTCCTAGAGGTGTACGAAGGCGTGGTCCCGCACTTCAA
Organism: Phytopythium helicoides; assembly: GCA_024867545.1. Classification (NCBI taxonomy): domain Eukaryota; phylum Oomycota; class Peronosporomycetes; order Pythiales; family Pythiaceae; genus Phytopythium; species Phytopythium helicoides. The sequence continues at coordinate 63,523 of JANFNE010000011.1, read as the reverse complement.
CGAGACGGTTAGCCACTTTACGACCGGCCCTTGTATTGCGATGGAACTTGTTGGTTCAAGCGCAGAGCAGGCAGTGGCTTCTTTCCGCGACCGAGCAGGGCCGTGGGACGTTGAAATGGCCAAAGAGCTCCGACCGCACACGCTCCGCGCCAAGTACGGCCACGACCGCGTGCGCAATGCTGTTCACTGCACAGACCTGCTCGACGACGGGGCATCCGAGTGCGAGTACTTCTTCGATATACTGTCCAGACGCCAGCAACGAGGATTGTAGAATCAGCGGGACAGAATTGACGATGAAACTAAGGCAGTCAATCGCGTCTGTTCACGTGCATGAATTGATTTGCATGACCTCTTGATGGCACCTACACCAGCAATGCGCGCACTTCTAGTACCGGTACTTGGTTGAGTAGTCCTTGGGCGAGATGACAAGACCGCGGCCCTTGCGCGCGCCGCGGTAGACGGTCTCGATGATGTCGATCATCTCGCTCTTGCTGTTGAACGCCCAGTTGATCTTGTTGTTGTTGCCCGTGCCCAGATCGATCATGATGTGCTTGTTGCGGAAGAAAAACATGACGGTGCACGGGTCGTAGAGCTCGTACATGGTGTTGAAGTCGGGCACCTCGGTGATGTCGACGACGTAGATGACGGCAAAGTTCTTGACGTCCTCGGCCACGCCGCACAGCACCTCGTCCATCTGCATGCACGTCGGGTCGTGGTCGTGGCCGAAGCGGATGACCACCACGCGGTCACCCTCATTCAGGATGGCCTGGTCCACCGCCCAGCCCGACTCGAGGTGCGGCAGCAAGTACGACATGAGGCGTTCGCTTGGTGGCTTCCAGAATGCCGTTTGCCGTGCCTGCCATCTTGAACGAATGACTTCTCGGTAGCCACAATGTGGCATACACGAAAGCATCTTTCAACCAATCAGCGGCAGATTTACTATAAATCCGCCAATCACATCGCTATCTTCATGCAGCCTATCAGTGCGCGTGCGGATCTGCGTGGCGCTGATTTCCTTCCGCCACAACGTAGCTTACCCGCACGGAAGAGACAGGCGGGCAAGGCGCGCGGATCTCGCCGCGCTCTGCTGGTCATCGCCGCTCTGTTGCTCGCGGCGGTGCACACGGCGGCTGCGCAGTCATCCGAGGGCTCTGCGCGGCGCACATGGGGCTTCTTCGGCGGCGAGAGGCGGTGGCGGTCGCCTCGTTGGTGGCGGCGGTGGCGGCCGCGGATATGGCAGCGACCGCGCCGCACTGCAGCGAGTTCCTCGACTTCTGCGCGTGGAATGCAAGCACTTCCTCCTGCACGTTCGCGCGGTCGATGCGGTTCACGTGTGGACCTCTTCCGGTGGATGCTGGCGCATCGAACGGGTCGGCGGCGTCGTCAGCTTCTGGGGTTGATGAGGTTGGTGGGCAAGATGTTGGGCAGGAAGAGTCGCCGGAGGGCGTCCCGCCGTCAGCGGTCGATTGGAGCTGTCGGTGGAATGTTGCAGGTGACCTCAGCTTTGGACCGCGAGTGGTGGTGGAGCTCGACGGCGATAACTGCGCTCTGGAGATTTCGGCAGGCAAGATGGTGCTGATCGAGTCAGACGCCGTGCTGCGCGCCAGCGCGCTAAACATCGACGCGTCATTCGTGCGAATTGGGCAACGCGCAGAGATATCTGCAGCCTATAGTGGGCAGTTTCGGAATGTGCTCGGGATGTTCACTGGTTCGGCGGAGTTCGGCGCTAGCAACGGAGGTAGTGGCGGTCGGCGACTGGTCCTCAATTCGACCATGATGACAGAGCAGACCATGCATGGCTACTTTGATGTACGCCCGCAGACAGCAACGATTAGCTCCGACTTGTCAATTGCTAGAAATGCTGAGCTGCCAACCGCGTTAGCGACAGACACTTCCCTCTCCTCGACGGCGTCAGACGCCGACAATGCAGAGACGTTGCGCGACGTTCTGCTACGCAATGCAAGTTTGGCGTGGCAATTGGACCAATTCTGGAAATCGGAGCTGCAGTCATTGAACGAATTGATACCACCCGTTGACGTTGGGGGCGAAAGAGACCCAAGTGTAGCTGCTGCGCGTTTTTTGCTTGGTAGTGGAAGTATCGCGCTGAATGGATCAGGTTATTTGGAAGCCGTTCGCGGAGGTGGGAGAATCAAGATCGAAGCTTCGAAAGATGTCGTCGTGATGGACGGAGCTGTTATCAAGGCGAATGGGGACAACGCAGTCGAAGGTATTAGCGGCGGATCGGGTGGCAGTGTGTTTATAACTGCGGCTGCGTTGTCCATGTCTGGCTCTGTCGAGGTTCGAGGAGGCAACGCTTATTGCACACCTAAGGCAGCCAAAAATGGTATTCACCAATGCTACCCTGCTGGTGGAGGCGGTCGCGTCCAGATTGCTTACATGTCGAGTCAACTCGATATTGAGGCGGTAGATACAACCGGAGGCGTTCTTGAGATTGATCATGCGGAGAAAGGAGTTACGGAGCGTCTTGCTCCCGCGCAAATCGCAGCGCTTGCCGGTGCCACCGGCACATACTTTCAAGTTGTTCAACGAGCTGATGGAAAGCACGAGTCACAACTCATTATCCAAGATAAGCGTCGTCACTGCGCGCATATTGACTGTGGGAAAGACCCATCTCGACCCAGTGTAGCCGGCGCTGTTACAAGTATCGAAGTGCTGAAAAACCAGCCAAATGTCGATTTGCTTGCTGTAATGGATGGAGCCATTATATCTGCCAGTGAATTGCGTCTTGAAAACGGCGACATCAGTATCACGAACGGATCCCTGTTGGTGGATGCGTTGTTTAGCCAACCACAGCTGACTCAATCCAAAGTCACGCCAGCCTCAATACCTGGAAAACTCATGGTACGGGCACAAGATGTCTTGGTTGCTGACAGGTCTAGCATCATTCTGCCGACGGGAGTCATGGAGATGAAGGCTCGGTCAGTTGCGATGGATGCATCCACTCTCCTCCGGTTTGAAATCAGCTGCTACATTAAAACAGAGCAATATGTGCACTTGGACGCCAACATCTCAAGCGCTCTCAGTGTCGCGGAAGACATTGCTGTCACGGGGATAAGCAAATCCTTGTCATTAGAGAGCGACGGCGATATTGTGCTCAGCGGAAACACAATAGTTGGCGGGTTGTGGGCATCATCGGCTCAATCGATCACTATCAGCGGCAAAATTGACGCTCGAAACAGCGCATCAATTAAATCCACATTCCGGCGCTGCAAGCAGCAAGAGTGGAAGCGCTTGAGCTACGATCCTTTATCAGCATCATTTGCCAATTTCACAATTCTTCTGCACGCTCGGGACTCCATCTATGTTGGTCAACAGACGCCATCCCAACAACTTCGCCAATCTCTGACGACAAACCAAGACCAGCCACCTCCATTAGTCGAACGACCCGCACTGGTGCACGGCGGAGCAGTTTTGTTGTGCGCAACTGATGTAATTCAGGTGTCACCATTGTCTGTTGTGTCCTCCAATGGAAAAGGCGAGCTTGCCAACCAAGGTCCAGGAAGCGGCACTTGTGTGGGGTCTATTGGAGGTGGTGCAGGGTACGGTGGTCGTGGAGCAGATTCCAGCTCTGTGAACACGAAGGGAGACTATGCATCTGGTGGATTATCGTACGGCACTCGCTCTGGCATCGGAATGCTTGGGTCAGGAGGTGGGTGCGTGAGTGGTGGCAATGGTGGTGGTGTTGTCATGCTCGGAGCAACTGGCTTGCTGCTAAATGGTGAAGTTCATTGTAATGGAGACGGTGGAACCAGTGGTGCTGGCGGCGGATCTGGCGGTTTCCTTGGCTTATCGATTTCCCAATATCTTCGAGGCGATGGTCGTATCAGCGCTGTCGGCGGGGGATCCGAATGTACGGAAGCAGTGGTTACAATTGTTAGCCAGACCGAAGCTGCTCGAATGCTACCTCAGCCTGAACCCGAGCCTGTTCAGGAGATCTCAAGTATCACTCCTACGTTATGTGGTGGCGGAGGTGGTGGCGGACGTTTGCAGCTTGTGGGTTGCGAACTGAGCGACTTTGATGAATGCACGAGGGGGTTTGAAGGAAATTACACTGTTGCTGGCGGAGCTACATCAGCAGGGATTGCAAGTACGAGCGATGCTAGCCCTGGTGCTGGAGTGAATCCAGTGTCTAGCATCCCAGCGGCATCTAGCGGCACATTTTTCGGTTTTCCCTGCCCTCCAGGTTCGGGTGGTCTTTTCTGCAGGATCTGCCCTGTCGGGACGTACAAGAGCGAGAGCAACAGTGAGGAATGTTTGCCGTGCTCAAACGCGCCTATCAACGCACACTACACCAGCGCTGGGGAAATCAATGCAGATTGTGATTGGACCTGCGACCCAGGATATTCGGGCTACAACTGTGTCTCACCTCTACAACAGCTTCTCGAGGCGTGCGGCGGAGAGTTTGGCTTTGCGCTTGTGCTGCTGAGTATCATGACATTCTTTATTCTGGTTGGTTATGCTTGTCGAAGCCGGAAAGAGCCTTCGTACACGGTGCGTGTATCAAAGGGCGAGCGCCAGCATCTTTTGTCGTCTGCTGTGTCCCAGAGGAGTCGCTTTCGATCGATCTTTCGCTGCTTCTATTGGCCACGAGTGCGCTATCCCAAGCTTGTCGAGCGCGATCTGCCTGAACATATGGCTCGTTTGTACTTGTCTGGTTCGAATGACAGCGACTCGCCACTTCGGCTACGAACGACTGTACCTCCATCAATGAAGCAAGTGCTCTACGACGAAGAATTTCAGCAACTTGCAGAAGATATCAACGATGCTTTGTCCTGGGGCTCGGGAGGAGCTTGTGCAAGCGGGGGTCAGTTTCTTCGATCAATCGTATCAGTGTTGTGCTATCCGCTTACTTCTCATGTGACTTTACTTCTTCGTCATCTGCGAGTAAATGCGTTGAAGCGTTTGGTCGCTAGGTATAACCATGCGTGCATGAAGGGCCCTCGCGCGCGCTGGCTACTGAATGCTGTCAAACTCGGCTACTGTGCAGACTACTCTCTTGTTTACCTCGAACTACTTCACAAAGAGAGCTCACAATCAGTGTGTGTTCCAACGACCAAAATTGGCAAGCCCTCACTCCCGATCGTGCTGCCGTTTGCTGGCACAGGCACGTATTTCTCTCCATTTTATTTGGATCCGAATGACCTGCTCGTGCGCGCAATTCCCCAATGCCCGGAGTTGACAGCTTTTATCGATGAGCCCTGGGTCGAGTTTGTTGCCGAGCTGAACGAGCTTCTACGTGTTGTGCACCGCGATGAGTTGGTGGAATCTCTAGTGCCGGTTGCACGGTACCTTGAGCGCAAAATGAGTGGTAGCTCCAGTAAACTCGGCGGACTTCGCATTTATCTTGGACGATTCTACGTGCAGGATGAAGCTGAGATTGGGGATGAGTTCAAGCTTGGGATTTTTCTAACGACAATCCAAGAGGAAACGGCTATGACTACCGGTGCAGCTGGGGCGACTAATGATCTTGGCATGCCCCAGCCAATTAGTGCGGGGCATCGCCGTACCAAGTCAGGTTCTAGCCGGTATTATGGTAAAGATCCTACAGGAGGAATCGGATCAGGATACTACAATCCTCGAGATCCCTATGGAAATAGCGCCGGTGTTTCTTCTTCAATGGATGTGGATCGTGGGTACAAGAATGGCAGTGGCGGCAATGGGAATCCTAGCACCAGCAACTTTGGTGGAGTGGATACGTTCCCATATGAAATGTCGCTTTGGAGTCACGGTGCTCCTCGGCTCGGCCGTCGTGGATCTAACAGCAACGTTCTCGCGACAGCGGCTGGGGCGGCTTCTGCTGCCGGAGCTGGCGCAACCTCTGGCCCCAGTTCGAAAGCATCATCGAATGCTTCGGCGATGTCATTTAGTCGGATCAGAGAAGAGGCATTGCGAGTTCGCACGTCAACCTCTGGTTCAATGGACATGGGTAACAGCAGCTCGCGTCTCATGGGTGACAGTCCAGGTTTGCTATTCTCCGCAAACACGAAGAAGGCAAAGGATCAGGCTCGCCCCCGCCGGCGCCGAAAGTACTATGAAGGGTGGCAGGGACCCGTTGACGCTTCGCTACCCATACCTGGCGTGCTTATTAGTGCGGATGAACTCGAAGATCGACTTGCGGACCGGCCAAAGAAAGAAGTCATTGCGTCATTCTTGCGTCGTCACTTGCTTCCGCGTAATGTGCAACGTAGTAGCTCACTCAATCTTTTGTGGATGCTCAGCATTTCGCTGATGTCACTACTCATGGTGGATTTAGCCATCACATTTGCGATGGTTGTCAATCTGAAGTGTGTGACGGACGGAGAAGTGGATCAAGATTGCAGCGCGACTATTCTCATCCCGGTGCTCCTCATTCCTCCCCTCGCGCTTGTGCTGTCGCCAATCATGGGCATCATCTCACTAGCATTGTCATCGTCTACGTTCACTCGACGTTATGCGGTCTGGAATGCCCTATCGATGGTGAGTGTTGGAATTGCCATCATCGCTTGCATTTTGCGCTCGAACCGTTTGCTTGCTCCGTGGTTCGCTGGCCCCCTTCCCCTGTTGCCGCTCATTGCCCTCGGCATCAAGGCTGGGCAGGCGTCTATCGTAGAGCGATACATTGCCTTCCAAGAAACGCATCGTCGTCGCCGTGGCTGGCGCGGCCTCATGAAGCGCCGTCTATCAGACGCCAGCATTCCCCCGGAGTCACCCTAGTATGTAACCATGTTTCTTACGCTCAATTGTTGGTGACTAACCTGTTTCTGTGTCTGCAGCGCTTCGCCGACTACCGCCCCTCCGTTTGAAATGACAAGTCCACGGTGAAATACCTTTTTCAAGATGTTCATGCTTTGCATTTTTGAGTCGCTAGCAACGCATATAACCCGGGTCTCATGCCGTTGAAAAGATAAACTAAGCCTTGAATTGAAATCCCACGCAACAACGTTTTTTTTTTCGAAGATGTAAGAGAAAAGTTTACCTGATGAACGTGCCCCGGATTCACTGGGTAATGCAATCAAATCCCAAACATCGCGAGGAACTGAGCTGCATCCGTGCCAACTTTGACGACATTGCCCGAGACACCTGCAAGCTTTCCTGTCGCGTTCTGACTTTGCTCGAGGATATTGATGAAATGGTTCCAGTGGTCACCCGGCGCATCCTCTGGCCAGAAGAAGGCGACTACGTAGCCCCTCAGAGAGTCGGGCAACGTGAGCGTTCCGTAATCGCTCATAATGCCGAACGTCTTGGCCTTGACGAACTGAATGGCAAGGTGGCCGCAGTTCTCACCGAGGTCAACCATGTTGAATTTCATTTCCTGGTTGAGCCCAGCCATAGGCTCGCCCCACTTGTCTCCGCACTTCAGCTTGTACCCGAAAACGTTCTCCGCCGTGATGACGAGCTTCTTCTTCCAGGCCTTCTTTGGTGTGATCAGCGTGATACACGTGTGGTTGTTCGGATGCTTGGCAGCCTGGCACACGACCCAATTGTTGTCGACCTTGATCGCCGGGGGCAGCTCTTCCAGGTGGCCGTCCACTCGCGACATGCTACCTCCGGCAAAGCTTTTTCGTCGGACGAGAGCTCTGGGAGGCAAGAGCAACAATGAGAAAAGGGCTAGACAGCAGTCGCTTCCATGTATTGGTCTGTGATCTTGCCATTCTTTGCTCACTTCACCAGTCAGTTGGCCATCAGACTTGAACCTGCTTGAAGCACACGCGATGACACGGTTGCGATTTCAAGGTGGGGAAGACTGTTCTGTCGCCCAACACCTCGCTTCAAGTTGCAATTTCAGTGATATTACGGTACTTCGTTTCCGCCGTTTCCCTCAAACCGCACATCGACGTCAGCAGCTCATCATGTGGCGCCGCGCCGCTCTTCCTCGCGCCCTCACGCCCCTGAGCTCCTCTCGTGGCTCGTCTCAGCTTCATGCATCGCCGCTGAGGTTTGCGTCGACCGCACGTCGATCGCCACCACCCGAGACGCTTGCGGCGCTTCGCTCGCTGCTCGGAGAGCGGCTGTCGACTGCACGCGCCGTCCTGGAGGTGGGCTGAAGACTGCATCTCTCATGCTGCAACTGGATCTCAACAAAGCTGACGACGAAGCGATTGGTGGCAGCAACACGGGAAGGATGAATCGTACCACACGCCTGCTGCGCCGGATGCTGTTGCATTTGTCGAGTCAACAGAGGAAGTGGCCAAGGTCATCAAAATCTGTGCGGAGAGCGCCACGCCAGTCATCCCGTTCGGCGCTGGGTCTTCTATCGAAGGGCAGATTCCTGCCGAGTTGGGCGGTGTGTCGATTGATATGAGCGGCATGAATCGCATTCTGAACGTGAGCGGCGCGATGTCAAGCACTTCTGTCGTTTGAAAGTCTCAACACTGCGCTGGATTGCAGGTGCAACCGGAGAATATGAGCTGTAGAGTCCAGGCAGGAGTCACTCGTATGCAGTTAAACGCCGATCTGCGCGCGACGGGACTTTTCTTCCCAGTTGACCCAGGAGCGGACGCCACGATCGGAGGCATGATCGCCACGAATGCATCCGGGACGACTACTGTGCGGTACGCAGAAATTTGAGCCCAATATCCAATATTCATGCATTGCACTTGAAACTGACGGCACTGCGGTACAGATACGGGAATATGAAGACTTGTGTGATGGCTCTTACAGCAGTGATGCCCGATGGGCGAGTCATCAAGACAGGATCAAAGTATTTATTAATGCCTTGAATCCCTACCATGCTAAACGATGTATGTCTCTGACTGCATGATGCGTCTCCTCTTGCAGGACGCGCAAGTCATCCGCTGGATACGATCTCACGCGTCTCATGATCGGGTCTGAGGGCACGCTGGCTGTTATCACAGAGGTACCACTAGAGCAGACCTTTGTTTCTAATCAGGTTTTGAAGTTTGGTATTGTTTTCTCATTCATAACTTCAGGTGGAGCTTCGCCTGTTCGGTATCCCGGAGGCGGAGAAGACCATGATTTGCTCCTTCCCCTCCATCCAGGCTGCTGTCGACACGTGTGCCACGGTCATGCAGATGGGCATTCCCGTGGCTCGCATGGAGCTCATGGATGAGAACGCGGTTCGAGCCGTCAACCGTTACTCCAAGCTGAACAACAAGGTTCAGCCGTCGCTCATCATTGAGCACCACGGTTCGCCGAATGAGATCGAGGAGCAGAGCGCGATCGTCCAGGAGATTGCTCGGGACTTTGAGGCTGAGGACATTGCTCTCGCGACGACTCCGGATGAACGCAAGAAGCTGTGGACTGGACGACATTCAGCGTGGTGGGCGACAACGGTATGCAGCTTATGTTCGTTGAAGAACTGTTTGCAAGGAAGGGAGTGGGTAACTTTTCGTTATTCTACGCACAGGATCAGTTTCCAGGAAGCCGGGCTCTATCGACGGATGTTGCTGTGCCGCTCTCGAAGCTGACCGACGTGATCGTCGAGACTCAAGCAGACCTGAAGGAGTGTGGATTGCACGGCAACATAGTGGGGTGCGTAATTTTTGACAGGCCTACCTTATCGATACGCTGACATCTAAACGCATGATCGATCTACTCGTAGGCACGTTGGTGATGGCAACTTTCACGTTCTTCTTCCATTTAACACATCAGACAAGGAGCACATGGGCAAGGTAAAGGCCTTTTCGGACCGCCTCGTCAAGCGTGCACTTCGATACGAAGGTACCTGCACGGGTGAGCACGGGATCGGAAACGGAAAGATGGACTACTTGATCATGGAGCACGGCGACAGCCTCGATGTCATGCGCACAATCAAGCAGGCGCTGGACCCCAAGAACATCATGAACCCTGGCAAGATTTTCTACGGCTCCGCCCACTGAAAATATCTCCACCTGCAGACCTCTTTACACTAGAGCTACGCCAATTAGCGTAAATGGACTGAGGTAAGACGATGCGAGCCCATTACGGGATCTGCTGAGAGCACAACATTGAAGTTCTCATGCCGTGCCATAAAATGCGTAAGCACTCATCGTTGCGATTTTAGGGTAATTTGCTAATACAATGTCGATACACACTCAGTTCAAGTTGTTGAATGAGGGCTGATACGTTTTGCGATGGCAGCGGCAGCGCACTTCGGCTCTGCCTTCCTTCCTCGCCGCATCATGTGGCTTCGACTAGTGCAATCCAAGCCGACAAGCGCGCTATTCCCGCGGTCTTATGGCTCCAGCGCGCGTTTTGAGTCGACTGCGCGCCGCTCACCACCCCCCAGAGACATTCGCCGCGCTCCGTTCGCTTCTCGGAGACCGGCTTTCGACTTCGGCGTCGGTGCTCGAGGTATCTTTGCGAGTTTTCGAGTGATTCCGTTGTGTCGAAGCCTCTCAGCTAACCGAGATCTGTTTCTGAAGCATCATGGAAGGGACGAGTCATACCATGCAATTGCACCACCAGATGCAGTGGCGTTCGTCGAGTCCACCGAGGAAGTAGCTGAAGTGATCAAGATCTGCGCGGCGACGAGCACGCCTGTCATACCTTTTGGCGCAGGGTCGTCCATCGAAGGACAAATCTCTGCTAAAGAAGGTGGTGTATCCATTGATCTGACGGGGATGAACCGGATTCTCAAGGTACTCGAGGAAGATTTGTTTGATTGCTGAAAATGAGCGCTTGCAATTGACAGCTGCGTCCGGACTTGCAGATTGAGCCTGAAAATGCGAGTTGTTGTGTGCAAGCTGGAGTAACCCGCGAGCAGATAAATGCGGCATTGCGGGGTACGGGGCTCTTCTTCCCCGTGGACCCAGGCGCAAATGCCACAATTGGGGGTATGGTCGCAACAAACGCTTCTGGTACTACGACAGTTCGGTGCGATACTGGTGGAAAAAAGACAGTGTTCATCGGTGCAAATTAACACTACAATGTATGCATAGATACGGAAACATGAAGACGGCCACTATGATGCTAACAGCAGTCATGGCTGATGGTCGCATAATCAAGACTGGCTCAAAGTACGGGCAGCGTTGAGGAATTTATGCACAACCAGTCATGCTCTAACCGAAGGAACCCTGTTCAGGACACGAAAGTCATCGGCAGGTTATGACCTTACTCGACTGCTAATTGGGTCGGAGGGAACGCTTGCTGTCGTCACGGAGGTATGAATATGGTAGTACAAGCACTTCATCTTGTAAAGCTATCATTCCTCATCGGCTTGGACAACTTCAGGTTGAGCTGCGACTTTTTGGAATCCCAGAAGCCGAGAAAACCATGATTTGCACTTTTCCTAGTATCCAAGCCGCTGTTGATACTTGCACATCTGTCATGCAGATGGGTATCCCTGTGGCGAGAATGGAGCTGATGGACGAGAACACCGTTGATGCAGTGAACAAGTTTTGCAGCCTCGACAACCTACTTCGGCCAACTTTGATTATCGAACATCATGGTTCGCCCAATGAGATTGACGCTCAAAGTGATCTGGTCCAAGAGATTGCGCGTGAGTTCGAGGCAGAAGATATCGCCGTCGCAACAAGCACAGATGAACGCAAGAAGCTTTGGCGTGGACGACATGCAGTTTGGCATGCCATCCTTGTGCGTAGTTTTCTAGACTGTGATGCACCGCATTGCTAGTTTTTTCACCAAGTGTACCGTATATGCAAGCACAGGCACAACATCCTGGCTGCCGTGGTTTCTCTGCAGATGTAGCAGTGCCATTCTCAAGGCTCGCAGACGTGATTGTTGAGACTCAACAGGATATGGAGCAAGCTGGGTTGAGCGGCCCCATCGTAGGGTGCGTTCATGTCGCTGTTGTACCGCGATACACTCTGGTGCTAACAACGGCGCTTATCCAGACATGTGGGCGACGCCAATTTCCACGTGCTCCTGCCCATCAGACTCGACGATCCCGTCTCTATGGGTGAGGTGAAGGGATTTGTCGACCGCCTAGTGCGACGTGCGTTGAGGGCTGAGGGGACATGCACCGGTGAGCACGGCATCGGCAATGGCAAGATGGACTACTTGCTGCTGGAGCACGGAGAAGACGGTGTGGCAGTCATGCGCGCCATCAAGCAGGCGTTGGACCCCAAGAATATTTTGAATCCCGGCAAGATCCTCTTTGGCAATACTCGTGCACCGATAAAATTCAACGAGCAGGCAGGAACCGCGTAAAAGACAAGCCAGCACTTTTGGAGTAAGAACAGTTTACTGACAGACTCCACGCCGCCAACCCCTTGCAAATCGCCGAGGCGCTCGCTTGCCTATGCGCGAGCTCGGCGCTGGCGCAGACCAACGATATCTAACCATTCCACAACCTCATAGCGTAGCTTAGTGCGCAGCACCGTAGAAGATCTTGCCTGGGTTCATGATGTTCTTGGGGTCCAGCGCTTGCTTGATTGTGCGCATGACTTCCAGGCTGTCGCCGTGCTCCACTGCCAGATAGTCCATCTTGCCATCGCCGATGCCGTGCTCGCCAGTGCACGTTCCCTCGTACTCAAGCGCACGCTTGACAAGTCGGTCCGAGAACGCTTTGACCTTGCCCATGAGCTCCTTGTCTTCGGTGATAAAAGGCAGCATCACGTGGAAGTTTCCATCTCCAACGTGGCTATACGCACACAGCCAAATTAGCTACATCCCAAAACACACACACACACACACACACACGTTGAGCAGATAACATACCCGACAATGTTGCCATACAGACCAGACGCCTTCAGATCCTCCTGAGTCTCGACGATCACGTCGGTCAGCTTCGAGAGCGGCACAGCAACATCCGTCGATAGAGCCCGGCTGCCCGGCATGTGAGTCTACTCAACCATGACGTCAGTCAGTCAGCTCTTGCGCAAGACAAATGAAATCATTAGGGAGTATGACTTACGATAGTGGCATACCAAGCCGAGTGACGTCCGCTCCACAGCTTCTTGCGTTCATCCGGAGTCGTCGCGAGAGCAATGTCCTCAGCCTCAAAGTCCCGAGCAATCTCCTGGACGATCGCGCTCTGCTCCTCGATCTCATTCGGCGAACCGTGGTGCTCAATGATGAGCGACGGCTGAACCTTGTTGTTCAGCTTGGAGTAACGGTTGATAGCTTCGACAGTGCTCTCGTCCATGAGCTCCATGCGAGCAACGGGAATGCCCATCTGCATGACCGTGGCACACGTGTCGACAGCAGCCTGAATGGAGGGGAAGGAGCAGATCATGGTCTTCTCCGCCTCCGGGATACCGAACAGGCGAAGCTCCACCTCCGTCACAATACCAAGCGTGCCCTCGGATCCAATCAGAAGGCGAGTAAGGTCGTATCCGGCAGACGACTTGCGTGTCCTGAGCAAACACGGCGGCAATGTGAGCTAGGATGCAGCATCGCGAATAAAGCGATAGAGAACGTACTTGGATCCAGTCTTGATGATACGGCCGTCTGGCATGACCGCCGTCAGTTGCATGACGTTCGTCTTCATGTTACCATAGCTGATCAGGGTTCAAGTCAGCACGTCTCAGGCACAAAATGAGATCTTGCTGCAGAAGATGCACTCACCGGACAGTGGTGGTGCCCGAAGCATTAGTGGAGACCATGCCGCCGATCGTGGCATTGGCACCAGGGTCCACTGGGAAGAAGAGACCCGTGGCGCGGAGGTCCACATTAAGCTGCTCACGGGTGACGCCCGCCTGCACCCTGCAGCTCATGTTCTCCGGCTCCACCTGCGTTTGCGACGTAATCCGTTAAATGGTGATGCTCGCTTCCATGGGATCGTAATCCTCGCGCAGCTTACGTTGAGGATTTTGTTCATGGCCGTGAGGTCGACCGAGATGCCGCCCTCGCGGGCCGAAATGTGTCCCTCGAGCGAGGAGCCCGCTCCAAACGGGATCACAGGCGTGCCCGAGGCCGAGCAGATCTTGAGCACCTCGGAGACCTCCTCGGTCGACTCGACGAACGCGACGGCGTCGGGCGGCGCAGCCGAGTGGTAGGACTCGTCGCTACCGTGGTGCTGTGGTCGACCAGCAACGCATAGATGCGAGGTCAGGCCTCCAAGCAGAAAAAATAAAGATGAGCAGTTAAACCGCTCGCACCTCCAGAACGGACGCGGCGGTGGACAGGCGGTCGCCCAGCAGCTGCTGCAGCGCCGCGAGCGTCTCGGGCGGCGGCGGGCGGCGCGTGCTCATGCTCATGCGTTGCTGGGCGCGCGCGAGCGCCGAGGGCTGAGCGAGGCGGCGCCACATGACGAGGAGGAGGCGGCGGCGGTCGGCGCGAGGCGAGGGAAGTCGAGGAATGAATTGCTCTTCAATGACGCGCGTGCATGAGCATGCGTACCCCAAGAGGCCCCCTGATCGCGCAACCGTTTAATACATCTCCTGTCTCAGGATCGGAGGAGTATACAACATTGAAGCGGAATCGCCGTCAAGCTGTTTTAAACGGATTGGTGGGTGCACCCTGATGCGGCAACTATGGTGGGGTTTCTATGCTGCCCAACTGAACACCAAGCGAGCTGTCGCACTTGGGCCCGACATCATGGCGCGCAACAGCCACCAGTGCGGCCGCGAGCGCCTCCCACACTGACGTCACCTCGGCGGCCCGCTGCATCCAGCTAGTCGCCACGGCAGGACCAGGCAGCGCCGTGGGACCTCCGCGTTGCGTCTCGCGCGATGATCAGGCACGCTTCAACCTGAGGACACTTGATGACTATCCGGTAGTCAAAACCGTACCGGTGTCGAGTTGCTCCTTTAGGGGGATCAAAGGTTGCGCATTAGGGGTGCCTTTCATGCGCCACCACACCCTACATGACAGACACACTTTCTGGATCATTCGGCAGCGACTCCAACATGATGCGAACGGTGGCGCAGCGTGTGGCGCGCCGCGTGGGCGCGGCCGCCGCCTCCAAGGGCTCAGCGCAGCGCCTGGCGCTTGGCAAGTCGCTCGCGAAGCTGCAGGCCCCGGCGGCGCGCCTGGCGCCCGCGATCCAGCAGGTTTCGGTGCGCGCCATGAGCTCCAGCGCCTCGGACGCCAAGGGTGAGCGCGCGGCTCGGGTGGTTGTGCTGATGGTGTAGAGATTGCTGATGGTGGAGTGCGAGCAGCGGACCGCCACGAGTTCCAGGCCGAGACGCGCCAACTGCTGGACATTGTGACGCACTCCATCTACACGGACAAGGAGGTGTTCATCCGTGAGCTCATTTCGAACGCGTCGGACGCGCTCGAGAAGCTGCGCCACGTGCAGGCCACAGGCGAGGCCGTGCACCAGGCCGAGCTTGAGTCCAAGATCATCATCACGACCAATGAGGCCGAGAAGACGCTGACCATCGCGGACACGGGTATTGGTATGTCCAAGAACGAGCTCATTGAGAACCTCGGCACGATCGCCCGATCGGGCTCGAAGGCGTTCCTTGAGCAGCTCAAGGAGAAGGTTCGAGAACATATTTAGTGTTGTTGGATGTTGTGGTAAGGATACTGATAGTGATGCTCTGATGATTGCAGTCGCCGTCCGAGTCGGGAGATGCGCTGTCGGGCATCATTGGCAAGTTCGGTGTCGGTTTCTACTCTGCGTTCATGGTCGCCGACCGTGTCGAGGTGTTCTCGCAATCGGCAATCTCGGGCAACAAGAGCTACGTTTGGCGCTCGGACGGCAGCGGCTCGTACGAGATTGCGGACGCGTCGGATGTGTCTCGCGGAAGCAAGATCGTGATTCACCTCAAGGAGTCGTGCAAGGAGTTTGGAACGGCGGCCAAGGTCGAGTCGATCATCCGCCGCTACTCGAACTTCGTCTCCTTCCCCATTCAGCTTAATGGCGAGACGGTTAACACGGTGCAGGCGCTGTGGACCAAGAGCGAGAGTGATGTCACGGAGGAGGAGTACACCGAGTTCTACAAGTTCATTGCCAACGCCTTTGACGAGCCAGCGTACCGTCTGATCTTCAAGTCTGATGCTCCGATCGAGCTTAAGACTCTGTTCTTCATCGGCTCGTCGCACACGGAGCGCTTTGGCTACGCTCGCCTTGAGCCTGGTGTGAGCCTGTACTCGCGCAAGGTTCTGATCGAGCGCAATTCGCCCGACATTCTGCCCGACTGGCTGCGCTTTGTGCGTGGTGTTGTTGACAGCGAGGACCTGCCGCTGAGCCTGTCGCGTGAGAAGATGCAGGACAGCCGTCTGATCCTCAAGCTGAAGGACGTCTTGACTCGCCGTATCATTCGCTTCCTTGAGCAGCAGGTAGGTGGCAATTGTTCTTGCTCGAATTCGCGCATCGATTGTCTAGCCTCTAACAGTGTGTATTGTGCGCGGATTGTAGTCGACCAAGGACCCTGAGAAGTTTGACAAGTTCTTCAAGGAGTTCGGCCAGTTCATCAAGGAGGGCATCTGCACGGACTTTAGCAACAAGGACGCTCTGGCCAAGCTGCTTCGCTACGATTCGAGCCAGATGGAGACCGACAAGCTGACGACACTGGATGAGTATGTCTCGCGCTGCCCGCCGGACCAGAACGAGATCTACTACCTGTGTGCGCCTACGCGTGCCATCGCTGAGGCGTCCCCGTACTTTGAGGCCTTCAAGTAAGTGCAGAATACTGGATGCATGCCGTGTTGGCTGCGAAGACTCTAACTCACTGCGTCTGTGTACGGCCACAGGAAAACGAACAAGGAGGTGCTTTTCGTGTACAGCCCAATCGACGACTTCGTGATGACGAACGTGGGCGAGTTCAACGGCCGCAAGGTCGTGTCGGCTGAGCATGCTAAGCTCGAGATTGAGGATGACGATGCCTCCGGCAAGAAGCTGTCGGAGGATGAGCAGCGTCTCTTTGGTGCGTGGCTGAAGCTCACGCTCGAGGACAAGGTCAAGGAAGTCAAGGTGCGTTTTCGTTGTCGCCCACATGATTGTGCCAATATGACTGATTTTGATTTGAAATAATGCAGTTCACGTCGCGTTTGAGTGACTCGCCCGCCATCATCTCGGAGCACGAGTCCGCTTCAATTCGCAAGTACGAATTGGATGAAATACATTTCGTGCGATAGCTGATCGTGCCTCGAAACTCACTACGTAACTGCTGCTTAGGATGATGGCTATGGTGAATGACCGCACTGGCCAGGACATGAGCAGCCTGACCAAGTACGTCGTCGAGGTGAACCCGAAGCACCAGATCATCGTGGACTTGAACGCCCTTCGCGAGGTCAACAACCCGCTGGCCGAGAAGGTCGCTCGTCAGGTTTGTTTCAGCGATATTGACGCGGTCTGCTTTAAAGAATTCATCGCTGATGAAAGTGTTCTGTCGTGGCCTCCAGATTTACACGAATGCTACTGTGGCTGCTGGTCTCGTCGACGACGGTCGCACGCTGCTGACTGGCCTGAACGACATCCTCGGCGAGCTTCTTCAGCAGAGCCTGCACAAGAAGGACGAGTAGGGTGGATGTAGCAATCGTTTCGATCGTCAAAAGGTGCTGCGGTAATAGAGTTCGCATGCTGCCTCAATCGCTCGTTGCGGTGACCAAAAGGTGTGAACTGCGTGCGAGGTCTGCCTGCGAAGAATGCACAATCGGTGCAACTTCTCGGCACGCCCATGCAGCCGTGGCCACGGTCTCGTTCATGTCTAGCTGAATGAGTGCGCCACACCACGTATGCATTCCTCTGCATCCTCCCCCCAAAATGCCAAAACCCGTCGCGCTCGTGCACCGCGTTCCGCAACTCGCCCATGCACCACAAAGTCCATTCGCGGCCAGTCCCCGATCTGCCTCGAGGCGTGGAGCCCCATGGTCTTCTCGCTGCGCCTGGCGACTTCGGCGCGCCTGGGCGCCGCCGCCGCCGCTGCGTTCGTGGGCGGCGCGAGCTTGGGGCTGACGCAGCGCTCGGCGAGCCAGAGCGAGAGCAAGCGCGACCTGCGGGACCTCGAGTTCGGCGTGCCGCAAGAGCGCAAGCGCGTGGACCCGTTCTCGCCCTTCTTCCCGTCCGACAAGCACCCGTGCACGCACGCGGGCATGTTCATCCCGGGCTGCCACGAGCTCAAGATCTTCTCGGGCTCATCGCACTTTGAGCTGGCGGACGACATTGCGCGCCGCCTCGGCACGCGCGTCGGCAAGCTCAAGCTCGGCCGCTTCGCCGACGGAGAGGTCCAGGTGCAGATCGGCGAGAGCGTGCGCGGCAAGGACGTCTACCTCGTGCAGAGCCTGTCGAACCCCGTCAACGACAACGTCATCGAGCTGCTGCTCATGGTCAGCACCATGCGCCGCGCCAGCGCCAAGCGCGTCACGGTCGTGCTGCCGTACGTGAGCTCTTTACTTGTGAAGTAATGTGGCTGCAGAGCGGTCTCTAACGGTGAATGAGCAGGTACTACGCGTACAAGCACCACCGCCGCGGCAACCCCGTGTCGACCAGCATGAACTCCAAGTTTATCCAGAGCCCCGCGGCCGACATTGCCAAGATGCTCGAGGTCATGGGTGTCGACCGCGTTATCGCCGTCGATCTTCAGATGCGCACGGACGGCGATGAGGCCGGCTTCTTCAGCTCGAACGTCCCGGTTGAGACCATCGAGACTATCATGGCTGGCGTCGAGTACTTTGCCACCCAGGTGTACCTGCGCCGCCCTCTCGTCGTCATGGCTCCGAACCCGGAGTGCCTGCGTCGTGCTCGCATCTTCCAGACGGGTCTTAACAAGTGGCTGCCGGATGCCCCCGCTAAGTTCGCTGTCTTCTTCCACGGTACGGGCAAGGGCGACAGCTCTGGCGCTGACATCGTTGGCGACGTCAAGGGTGCCGATGTCATTATCGTCGACGACCTCGTCGACACGAGCGGCACACTCTCCAAGCTTACCAATCTTCTGCGTGAACGTGGTGCCCGCAAGGTGTTCTGCTTTGCGTCGCACCCGCTCCTGAACGGTGACGCCGAGAAGATGATTGAGGACCTCGATGTGCAAGAAGTCGTCGTCATGGACACGATCCCGGCGGATCGCAACGGCTTCCACACCGACAAGATCAAGCGCTTGTCGGTCGCTCCCATGCTAGCGGAGCTCATCCAAGCGGAGCACTTCAAGGCTCATTCGTACATCGACAAGCCGAACTCGCGCGAGGACTACAAGTACACGCCCCACATGTAATGCTCCGCGAGGGCAGACATGTCTTGCTAATTGCACATTCACAGACTGCTTCCTACGAGTTCTTGAGAATTCCATTAGTGGTGCAGAACTGCGATTTACATCTAATTCCATTGTCTAGCGTAGATCACACGCAAAAGTGTACATGATTGATAGCGAGTTTATCACGCTACCGACCAGTTGCCGCGAACTCGGCGTCGTCTCCAAGTGCGAACACCCCGACAGTTGCCTCTTCATTCTCCATGATGCTGGGGTGGATTGGAATCTCGTCGACTGAGAATGGGATACTCAGATTGCCGCTAGCTGCTCCGACTTCAATATTGCCATGACGGATCTCAAACGCGAGGGTGTTGTGCATGTACATGGTGATAACTTGCTCACATGCTTCGAAACGACGCACAAGTCCGAGTAAAGTCACGTTGTGGTGCTCGTGCGAGCCCCACATTATGTGCTCCTTATCCACAATGTGCACAAGTTGTTCTGGAGCTGCAGAAGGCGGCGATGGTTTGACGTGCTTGTACAGCAAGTCAAACTCAATTTCGTACAAGTCGAAGCGGATTGGTAGTGGGTTGTTTACAGTGATCACCACGCGAAGCTCCAACAAGCACGTCTTTGCAGTCGAATCAAGTTCTTTGAGTGTCGGGTGGATCTCGTAGTGGCGCAGAAGTGCGGGCTTGCCTTCAATTTTAGCCGGAAGGGCCACCTTGATGTCCACAAGATCCAGTACTTGTAGCGAGAAACAATTTGCTGTCGGGTTGTGCCCAGACACATGAAGTCCTAAATCATGCCCCGTCAAATATGTCTCCAGCATCCTTTGAATAGGAGAAGTCTCGGTCTTGAACACCTCCGTGTACGCAGAAATGAAGGTGTTGCCTCCTCCAAGTAAAAAGCGCTTCATACCAGCGAGGAGAATGGTCTCCCTTGCTTCACTTTGTACTCGAATGGACAGTGACGGGATGTTCCACAAAATACGTGATGCATATTCAAACGACACGTCAGTGAAGGCGAAGATTTCGTCCCGGTCAGTTTCAACCTGAAAATTGGACAACACAATCGTCTTGAGGATGTGCGCCACGACACGTTGCAGCTCACTCGTGAGAGCGTTGATGATGCCTCTTGGAGCTGGAAGCTGCATGCGTCCCGTCGAGTAAAGTGGGTCCCACGTTGTAATCCACGCTCCGATCCAGTCATTACCAACGGTTCCGTCACTATGAACGTCCGTTCGGACGCCAACAATGCGTGCAACGTCCACATTGACTGTGAATGGTACCAACAAGCAGCCAATGTGGATCGGGATGTGCCCTTGAACATCAAATGCCCCCTCGTCAGCAATCGCAAGTTGGTGCAGAGTCTTGGGGTCTACCAGCATCCGAATGTCAACGTCGGCAACAACAGTTGAGACTCCTGACTGGAGCTCGAACCCTGGCAGCGACGCGCTTAGCAGCGTCGTTCCGTTCTTGGCCAGCGTTACGACAGTCGCACCGACGGTCGGCGAGCAGTACGACGGGTTCTGGAACTCTACCACCACTGCTCCGGTAGTCTCCACATGGCATAGATCAGGGATCGTGAGCTGGTCGAGCACGAACGACGTTTTCCGCAGCAGCGCCACGAACAAAAGGTGGATCAGCAGCAGCACGACAGTCAGCGCTCCCAGCAGGATCTTCCACGTCGCCACGCGGCTCCTAGCGCTCGGACGAGGCTCAGCTCTCGCCTGTGGGTCGTCAGTGGCCTCGAGCAGCGGCTCCCGGTCGTCCGAGGCCCCTGCTTGGTCCTCGCTTGCTGCTCGGAGCTTCGTCATCTTCTCTCTTCGCCGCGGATTCTTCAGTTATCTTGGAGATTCAACCTCGGGCGGTTATACATATATCTCGCCAATCATAGCGTGGTATTTGAGTGATTTCAGCCAATCCATGACGACCGACGCTTCAACTTGGGTTGCAGCTACTTCAGCTGCAGGCGGCCATGAGCTCAGCAGGGATTGCCGAGCTTCTCTCTCATGTGCGAGAATGCAATACTAGTGTTCATGGTCAAGAGGTGTCGGGCTCCGAGATCGTCTTGTCGTGTTGTGTGGGAGTGCTCCCAAAGCTCGCTGTGGAGTGGAGAAATATCAGTGATGCGATTCCACTGTCTGACATGGTCGATCGCAGCTTGCTGCCATTGCTGAAACTCATCCGTAGTATCAGCAATTTTTCGAGTTGTGTTGATTTTGAATGTGCAGAGGCAGTGGTAGAAATCGCAGCGAGGCTGTTGTCAATCATACCGACACTTGATTTGGCTCCAAGTGACCGCGACTACGCGACCCGGACTACTCTTGAGGCAATGAGTGCTCTGCTTCAAAGAGACGATTCGGCATCCATGAAAGTGGGTTTTCATTCTGCTGCCTGCAGTCTCTGTAAGCTCCTACAGCAACCTGAAGACAGCTATGAAATGCTGCTTCATGCAGTAAAGTCACTTCATTTGCTTCTAGTGATACCCGCCGCCACCATTATAAGCGCTGCGATGGGGACTGATGTCATCGAGAATATTGCGACATCTCTTTTGTGTCTGCTGATAAGCACGGTACGTGCAGTTCTACTGCTTTTATTAGCAGAATATTTGACTGTACTTTTTTGATTCCTTTGCTAGTCAAGTCAGAGATGTGATATCGTCGGCGAAATATGCAGCGTATATCTACTGCTTGGAGATTTGTCAGGCGTTTACCAAGCAATTTGGCCACATGAACTTGTTCAAGCTTTGGTGTTGCAGTTAAAGAAGATTCATCAACTGGCTGTACCTGCACTCCCTGTTGTTCGACTTCTACTACAAATCACAAAGCATACACATGCGCACGGTCGAATGGTCAACGAGGGATTGTTACCTGTATTATTTCGCATTCTTGCGAAAAACCGAGGTTCCTCTGAGCACGTTGGCAACGTCTGTGAAATTTTGTCGACTCTGATGTGGTTTGCGCAAGAATGTAGCCTAGACTTGACGCCATTTCTGAAGGAAGAGATCTGTAGTGGTAGAGCCCTGATCGATACAATAGAAGAGAACATCACCAATCCTACCGTCGTAAAAGACGTGCTGCTATGCTTTGTTGCCGCAAGCAAGAATCTGCACACGCTGTCACAAATAGTCAACAGTGAGAGTATCGAAGAAATCCTGTCGCTTTACATGCTGGTGCAAACTGAAGTGACTCGAAACATAATTGAAGAGGGTTTCGTTGAAGTTATATCTTGTGTGGGCAGAGTTGGAATCGAATCGATTAATATTGAGAATTCACAGTCGACACTCCCTGCATTATACCTGTGCCTACGAGGTAATCGAGACAACTTGCAATTTGTTTCGCAAGTCTATGCAATTGTCACCAGGCATTGGAAGGCAAACGTACGTGTTGCATTTTGAATCTATGTTTAACGTGTTACCTTAACGATATGATGAGTTACCTGTAGAATCCAGACGTACGAGCTGTCGCTGGTTATGTGGAGATTGCAGTTGCCCTTCTGCAAGGTATCTTGTCAAGTTTCTCCGACAATTGGCCAACAGAGGTAGTGTTATGCTGACCTATACGATGATATAAGAGTTTCTGATAGGCTCGTGACCTTAGGCCGCTGAACTTTGCAATTTCATTCGAGAAATTCTCCTGGCCCCAGAGGGAAATTACGTTGTTTCGAGCTGTGGTGGTAGCACTCTTCTCTCATTGTTCCACGCAAAGATGACAGGGAAATTTTCTTATCTAGCGGCACGGGAGGATGATAGTGCTCAATTTACTGGAGGCTTCGTGTCAGCTCTTACCACAGAGTCTTCTGCTTTGCGAGCACTGATATTTGCACTAGTTCAACTGCTTGAGACAAACTATGTTCCTGAATTCTCAGCAGTTATCATAGACCAAGGTAAACATTTTCCCAGTGAGGACATAATTAGGCCAGGAGATCAAAACTATAAGGACTACGTGGATGCGATAATTAAACATGAGCTGGCAAGCGACAAGACCCAGAAACTTTCAGTAAAGTATTCTTGCGAAGTAAGTGATGTGCATGAAGAGCATACAACAACTCAAAGTCGGCAGAGTGAATTCGCGCGTGCTGAGATTGATCCAAGCACGCTCTGGCCACACAATATGGATAGTACTAGTCCAGATGACGTTGATGGAATTGGCAGTGACAACAGTGGTGCCAGTGATGAAAGTGAGGTAGATGACGACGACGAATTACCACAGGTGGAACTTAGCGTGGATAATGATGTCGAGCTTGTCAACGACCATGCTGGCTGTGGACTCTTTGAGGTCGTTAATGGTGTGGAAAACGAAGGTAAACGCTCTGCATTGAATTCTGTATCGGCGAAAGCACACGAAGATGCTCTTAGTGACGACGAAAGCACTCATTGGCGCGATTCTCCAAAGCATTCGATTCCAGATACGCTCATGATGGGGTCACTCTCTCCGTTTGGTATTTCACCGGATGACCTTCAGATTCGAGATTCATATTATGAAACCGCTAGTGGTATTCGGTTTCCACGGCACCCATCTCGACAAAATAGCAGCAGTCACTTGTTGGGACGTGATCTCGTGTGGGCTGTCCCAGACTATGAAGAACCGTGCTTCTTGTCGAATCCAGAGGAGGCTGTTGCGTTTATAGCAAATGCATCAGCTCGTAGAGTACAGTATGATGCATCAAGCCCTGAAGAATGCTCTCGAGTCGTCTATCAAGCAGTATCGTTCCGGGAGCTTCTGAGTCAACGAGCCCAAAACATTGTTGGAACAATAGATCGAATGCATACCTCAAACCAACAGATTGACGGGAGTGTGAACACTTCTATAAGCTCCGCCTCAAATGAGAAACCTTTCGGAGGTATGAGCTGTGACTTTGAATGTCCCTATCCAGTCACATCTACCTCTTCGGCCTTCAGTGAGTGTCATCACGATTCGCTAACTTTTGATAGTATGTTTGAGAGTGGAAACCTCGCAATGGCAATTCGTGTGGGAGAGAGCGAATACGATTTGGTATTACGGCACGATATCCATACAAGTGGGCATATGCAATGGTTTTACTTTGCTGTAAGCAATGTGCAGCCGTATCTTAGTTCGTGCAACAACAGGAGGCAGTACCGGTTTAACATTGTCAACTTATGCAAACCAGACAGCATGTTTAATCGAGGACTCCAGCCGTTGATGTACTCGGTTAAAGAAGCTCGAGAAAAGAGTCTCGGTTGGCGACGAACTGGTCAAGACATTTACTATTTCGCAAACCAATATCCTCGCGTGAGAGTGAATAGCGTGGGTAACTCAGCGTCGCGATCGAGTAGTGGGTGCTACTACACACTCACGTTTACCCTTGATTTTCCACACGCCGATGACACGTATTTGGTCGCACATAGCTATCCTTACACCCTGAACACGCATAGACTACACATGAATAGTTTCCGACACTTGGAAACCAGCGATATGACGTTAACTCGGGCTGAACGATCACTTGGACGGACAATTGTTCGTCGTTCCGAGCTCTGTAGAACAGTAGGAGGTACAAAATGCGATCTGCTCACCATTACTGAGTTTGATTCAAGCCCCAGTAATTGCCAAGAGCTCGAGGCTCGTCGTGCTGTTTTTATTACCTCTCGTGTTCATCCTGGAGAACCTCAAGCATCCTGGATGATGCGGGGAGTGATAGACTTTCTGCTCAGCGACTGCGAAGTTGCACGAGCGTTAAGACGTATGTTTGTGTTCTACCTTGTTCCTATGCTCAACCCCGACGGTGTCTACTTTGGGAATAATCGCTGCAATCTCTCTGCATGCGATCTGAATCGCCAGTGGCACAATCCAAGCAAAGAGTTGCACCCAACAATTTTTCATACGAAAGAGCTTATCGTACGAGAGCAGCAAACGCGTGGCGTAGCATTCTATTGCGATCTGCACGGTCATTCGCGCAAACAAAATGTGTTCATGTACGGATGTGATACAAAAAAGCGACCTAGCCCACGTGCACGCTTGTTTCCGCAAGGGTTATCTAAGGTCAAACATTCGTTTGTATCGCTCCCAGATTGCAGCTTCAAAGTTAGCAAAGACAAGGAGGCCACTGCGCGAGTTGTTCTCGCATACGAACTTGATATTCCTTGGAGTTTCACGTTGGAAGCGTCATTTTGCGGCACTAACATTGCTACACGACCTGCCAGTGACGGTATCAATGGAATTCATTTTACAACTCATGATCTCTGCATGATTGGTCAGTCGCTGTGTGAGTCACTACTATTCAATGTGGTTACAGATGCTGTTGTTCGTGAGCGGCTTTGCGCTTCCGTAGAAGACGTTGCGATAGATTTCCCTCAAGTTGTTGAACCATTTCTGCGGGAGACGGCTCTGACGGGTAAAGCATCAGCCATCAAGGCAAAGCCGTTTGCAAAATCGCTTGAGGAGAGTAAATCACTAGGAAAGAGCAAGTCCAAGCGCAAGGTTGCTAGTTGCCTGCATCTTAGTAGCGCTTCTTCCACCCCTCCAGCAGAAACACCTAGACGATCATCGCGAACATTAGTTAATCCCCAGGCTCCACCAAAAGCATATCCACAGCCACCACGCGAGCCTATTTTGCTTCGAAAGTCGTCATCATTAGTTGTCCCAGAGCAAGTTGCGCCATTCATTGGTACCGTAGTCGCTGAAGTAGGTTCGTCCCATATATCAATTCCATTTGATCTGCTGGCTTCAGCTAGCCCTCGTGCCCGTTTGGGTGGACGAAAAATTCGTATGAAGAAGTCAAAGAGCTCTGTTGGTCGAGCTGGAGCCCACTGGCATAAATCTTTGGAGTGCTCACCAACTGAGGCTGATTGCGTACTTCAAGGGCCGACAGAAAAAATGCAGCCTTGCTCAGGATCAAATAAGGCTAGGCGATCAGTCACTCGACCAGGACCAACCTGGCCGTCTCTATCAGGGCAAGAAGATAGCAGCACGAGCACCGATTTCTTTCCCCGTGCAGCTACTTCAGCAGGAGCCGTCGCGCTGCCTGATCTTGGCTATGAAGGCGTTCAAGATCTTCAGATGGGTTTGTCATTCCCGCTGACATCTAGTAGCTTGACATCGTCTCCTTCTTGCACGTCGACACGTTCTCCTAAGCCCCCAGCACCTCGTTTACGCTTCAGGTGAGCAGACAAAATAAAGGTATTGCATGCGTTCTACTTACTTCTATGTCCCCAAACTTCAGAGGAGCAGGAAAACAATATTCGGCCGTGAGCGCAGACTTTCCATCTCAACAACAGCGAAGTGCTGCTCTTGAGCTTCTCGTACGCCATGGATACTATTTTTTCCCCTTGACTTACGACTTTCGTACTAATCTATGTGCTGCGTAGCGAGCGGGTTCATCAGTAACATACACATATGACCAAGATTTGCTAAATACATCTCCAATATCCCTACGGCAACGCTCGGTCAGCTCGGTTGCATCGACTCCAGCTGGTACATTCAGAGGTAACTCCACTGCCTGCCGACTGAATCCACTTCGATTTGAGAGGCCACCGACGCCACCAAGAACAACGACAGGGAGCACAGCAACTTGGTCGAGGAATGCATAGCTCTTAACCCTTTGTACTCAAAGGGTTTCCCGAACTGGCATCTCTATGCTAATGATATGGCCATGCATTCAGGGACGTGAGATAGCTTTATAACTCTATCGGAGTCTGATGAGGAACGCCGGTAGATCTTTTGACTCGAGAACTCTTGGTCGCACGAAGCGGGTTGCGTTTGTCACCGTAGCTACAAGCTGAAAAAGTAGAGTGCGACTTGCGGTGCCGATTTTGCTCATCGTTGTCATTATCATCGCTAGGAGATACCGGAGGCAAGAAGTAAGCGCCGCAATCAGTTATGGTAACCCCAAGTTTTTTTTTTTCATTCTTGCGCTCCAACAATGTCGATAATTATGCGGTTGTGATAGCAGCTCAGCAGATTGCAAATTGGTCATGCTAGACCCATCTAGGTATTAATGTTGCAGATGTGGCAGCTTTGTCAGAACAACTACTAGTAGCATTTTCTAAGCGAGAAACTCATTCTAGTTTTTTCGGGGGACTCATACAAACACTGCTGACCACAATAGATGTGGGCCATGGAGTATGACCTGGACTCGATAGTGGGACTGGTCGTAGCGCTACTTTGTTAAGTTTGGGATCCACATGATGATGCTGGGACGTCGAGGAGCTGTGTTTTTAGCTTGTCGCAGGATCGTCCGTTGAGCTCATATTACTGAAGGACGATTTTTAGGTTTCATCTTGATGGGTTTGAAGTGAGACAGAAGAGAACGAGCTTGGAGAAAAAAAGTTTCCAATCAAGTGACTAGATAATTCACACCGGATAAACACAACGAAAGGGAATACAATAGCCACAGCTGCGTTCTAAAACGTTTTGCAGTGACATTCACCAGTCGAGCAATTAAGTTTGAACGAGCTAGGCGTGTTTTTGCGCATCAATAGAGTACAATAAGGCGTCCAGTCGTCTCTCGGCTTGAAGCAGGCGCTTCATCGTAGCTGCGTGTTCATTGCGTAGTGTAAACAATAGTTGTTCTTGGCAATCACGTAGCTCACTAACGGTTGTCTTGTTTGCGTCGATGCTGATATGACGCCATCGGAGTTTTCGCTGGTGAGCAGTGCGATGGTAAACTAGATTATCATCTGATCATAAAAAAATAAAATGAGTACATCATCATGAGAGCAAGGCAAAGTATGGAGTACACTTGCATCTTGTCAATGCACGGCGCCGCTTGCTATCATCTGAAACCAGTTCTCGAGCACGATGGCACTTCCATGCTGCCTGGATTGAGAGCGCACACGCATTTCGGAGCCTTCTGGTTGACTCTTGATGGAAAATAAGTTGTACAAACCGCTGGTCGCGCTCACTGAGCTCAAGAAAGCCGAATAGCGCAGCGCTCTATTATCAAAACACCCAGGTTAGTTGACCTCATAAGGCTGAATTGTTAAATTGGAAACGTACCAGAGCCCCGACAAGCAAAATTCCGGTAAGCATACCACCGATGACAAGTAAAACCTCTCCAGCAGCGGTCTCGGGAGTTACGTCGCCATACCCAACAGTTCCCATTGTGACAGCAACAAGCCATAACGAATTGCCTAGAGGCGCAACAGCTGGATTCCTTGGTCCTTCAATAATGGCGAGTGCGTAGGCTGTCAGCAAAAGTGTGCCTACAAAGGCTGCTAGCAGGAACTTGAAGGGATGTGCATGTAAAAAACACTTGACGGCGAAAAGGGAGCTCATTGTGTCGACTCGGTGCAGTGCTCCCAAGTATGACGTGCGATAGCTAAGGAAAAATATGATCGATACTTGTTGTGAAGAGTTGGTAATGTGAAACATGCAACAGCAACAACGTACCTCGTAAATTCAGACATATTTCGGATGACGCGAGGTATCATGTACAGCCGCAGAAGCGACAGCAGACCAAGCACTTCGACACTGAGATCAACATTGACGGATTGGCGTGCACGAAGCAAATCAGCTGACTCGTAGCGGGAGAAGGGGGAATGATACGAGTACGCACGGATAGTTGT
This sequence comes from Phytopythium helicoides, assembly GCA_024867545.1. Taxonomy (NCBI): domain Eukaryota; phylum Oomycota; class Peronosporomycetes; order Pythiales; family Pythiaceae; genus Phytopythium; species Phytopythium helicoides. The sequence goes on along the minus strand of JANFNE010000011.1, from coordinate 35,018 downwards.
ACACGATGTAACAGCTTCCGGAATCTGCTTCATATGGTGGTTCACAAACAGCGCCAGAATCCGAGTCGAGGTAAAACCTCCACTCCCAAACTGTAAAAGTTGACTCCCCGAGGCCTGGCGGTACGCACACTGCACATACTGCCAGCTCGCACACGAGCTGCAGCAGTTTGCTCAGCGGCATGCGATGCAGCGCGACATTCGGCGGGACCGCATTCCTCTGGATGAGGATGTCTCGCACAACGACAAAGCGCCAGACAATAAGCACCAGCAGCAGCGCTGTGAGCGCTGCGTTGGCTGTCCGTAGCACGAGCTTCCCCGTTCGCGAGTCGACGTACTCGTTGTCGAGCACCACAAGCACAACTCCCATCTGCCAGCACAAGACCTCTTTGTCAGTGCTGTCGACTCGAGCAAACAACCACGAGTCGCACATCACCATGGCGATAGCAAAAGACGCGTTCTCGATCAAGTGCTGTCGGTCATAACGCTGGTAGAGCGCGTAGATGGTCTGCAGCACGCGCTTGGCCACCTTGAGGCTGTCATTCCCAGCCGGGAGGTACACGCTGCTGCTGCCGCGCCTCACTCGCGGCTCCGTCTCCGCCACATCCCCAATATCCAAGAGCTGCTGCTGCTGCTGCTGGAACTCGGCCTCCACCTGCTGCTCGAGCGCCAGGCGCTCGCGGTCGAGCCGCTTGCTCCTGCTGCGCTCCAGCCTCTCCATGTTTCCTGTGGATCTCTGAGTCGGGTAAACGTCACTGGAAGGGTTTTGAACCCATTTATAAGGAAAAATGTATGCGTCATTAAACCGAGGGGAAACAAATCGGCAGGCAGCGCCATTGACACCCCAATCGACCATCATGGAGCTGGTGACCGGAGCGCTCGTGGAGCTCGCGCACGAGCCGACGCGGCTGACGCTGCGCGCGCTCGTCGAGGCCAAGAGCGATGGTCACGGGCTGAGCTTCTGCAGCGTCGAGCGGCCGTTCGAGCGCCTGCGGGTGGCGCAGAACGCGCACGTGGACTGGGCCGTGGCGGCGGCGGCCAAGTTCTCGGTCTTCCTGCTCGAGGCCGACGAGATGCGTGGAGACGCTCGCTACGTGCATCTGCGACCGCTTGCGCACCAGAAGAAGATAAACAGAGAGCAGCTGCCTGGGTGGTATCTGGGCGTGGATTCGGCCGAGGATGCGCCGATGCTGGTTGGGGATGCTGCTAAGGGGGACAGCAGTCGCTTCGCGCTCCGAGTGCTCTCCCCACAGGCGGTGCTGCAGCTCGACACGGTGCGGATGGGAGCGAGTACGAGTGAGTCGCTGGTGCTCACACGCTCTCAGAGACAAGCGTTCATGCAGAATGGCTTCCTACATATCCGCGATGTTGTCCCGATGCGGCTCATCAATGCTGCTAGGAAGAGAATCAACCACGAACTCGGCATTCCTGGGAGGATGATTGACGGAGGCGTTGAAGGGGCCGCCAAGTTGGCTGGTAACACGTCCAACTCGGACGAGATCCGCGGACTCTTCTTCCAGTCGGACGTGGCCAAGTACGTTGACGCGCTTCTCGGAGCTGGAAACGTGGAGCCTCCCAGCGGCGCGCAGATTGCTCTTCGGTTTCCAGAACTTGGAGATCCGCGTGAGCCTCTAGGGACTGAGTGGCACACGGATGGCATGAGACAAGGAAAGCTGCACCCGTTCACACTTCTTGTCGGCATCGCGCTGTCCGATGCAACAGAGCCACTGGCAGGTAACTTGACCGTGTTCCCAGAGTCCCATCGGACGCTTCAGCAATTGCTCACGCGTGACGGGAAACTGAGTGGTTACAACGATGAGTGCTACAAAGCTGATAGTGTGTGGGGTGAAGGCACGCTTCCAGATCTGGGCACGCCGGTGCAGCTGTTGATGGCAAGAGGAGACGTTGTGCTTGCTCACCCGAACCTTGCGCATCGTGGTGGACTCAACTTTTCGCCTGACATTCGATACCAAGTCTACTTCCGCATCAAGCACAAGTTGTTTACCGAGCGTCTTGATAGCGCAGTTGCCGACCTATGGGCTGACTATGATGGACTGCATGACCTGCGCGATCAAAAAAGCTTCTAGCTTGATAGTACGAGAACTGCAGTAGAAGAAATAGAGAAAGTCAAGTAGCAAAGTCTGTTTGGTCGTGTTGTTCATGGAGGTAGCCCTGCCTATTGCGGTACTCAATACAAGGTGTTGGTGGATGCTCCCACCATTCTGTTCGGCAGCGAATGCATCTGAAAAGACAGCGCTTCATATCCAGCTTCCAATCGGGATGTGGCATGCGTAGGCACTCTTTGGGCTCAAGCTCAGTTGCATCTGCAAACTTGGCTCGCACAGTCTACGTCGAGTTGAGCGCGCCACAACATTCGCCGCCACCAATTTCTCATCCAACTGAGGGTGTGGCAACAAGTCGCGCTTGGATCTTATACTATTCTAGTTGAGCCAGACTCATCGGATGCTCGTTCGTCAGCTCTGCATACACACGAGCTGCTAGGTCGGTTGCAGCGATCACATGCATCAAGCGTCGAAGGACGAGCGCTCTTCTGCTGCTGTGAGTCATAAGCTGGAGGCGGATACGAGCCAACTGCAGCATTCGGGTACACGTTCTCGGCATTGCTGGCGCTTTGCATCGTATGCATCGAAGGCTGTGGGGGCGGCAGGCTGTCCTTCGCAGATGCTAGAATATCCTGGAAGTTCATTCGCCGCCGGCGAGCATCCGCAAACTGACTCATATCTAGAGTGTGCGATCGGCTGTCTCGAGGTTGGCCCATCGTTGGCGTTGAGACTGGGCGACTCAGCAAGTTACGACTCGACAATGACGGCAGACCTCCAGCAGCAGCAGCAGAAGACTGAAGGGCCGGAGGTGCCGGCTGGCCGGTTGGCGTGGGCGGAGGCGGGTGCAGATACTGCCCTGCGCTGATCGAGAGAGATCGGCTTCCGCGAAGAGAGTCGGCGGCTGCAGCAGGATATGCCGAGGATGACGCGGGGTATCCGTTGGGTGCGCCAGCAGGTGGTTGGCCAGCGCCACTGCTCGGATAGTATCCAGCATTCCGATCTCCATCAGATCCATCGCGTCGCACTGACGGAGGGGGCGGGAATTGGGGGTTGCCAGCACCAGGAATGGAGCGCATCGTGGAGGTCGGACGCGGAGGGAACATGGAATTCCCTGCTGCCGGAATCGACCTTCGAGGGAACATTGGGTTGTCACGACCAGGAATCGATCGTTGGGGCGCTGGGGCGATATTGGGTCGGTTCACACCAACCGGCGGCGGCGCGTAGCCATGATGGCCCGCCGTCCCCGAGACGGCGCGCTCGTGCATGCTCTTGATCCAGGCGTCGAGCTGATCGACATCCAGCCCAGTCTCGCGCGAAAGATGATTTCTTTCGGCTTCATCCGGGAAAGGATACTCTGTGTGCGCGCGGGCATTGACCCAGTCTTGAAGGATTTTCAGTCCGCGAGGTGACATGCTGGTGCGCATGCGCTTCTCGTTCGGTTCGTAGTCTCCGTGCACTGCTCCGGCGTCTTCTCGGTCATGGAGGCGTTTCCGAATCTGCATTGCGTTGATGTAGTCATCCATTTCGGAGCGCGCGGGTGCCTCCGACATGGAGCGAATCGCGCGAGGAGGGTACATGTTCGATTGGGGAAGAATTGAGGGAGGGTAGGCTTGGACGCCGGGCGGCGCAGGGTGCCTCGCGTAGGGGTCGTACGGCGCGTGGGGGTCGCGAGGGGCTCCAAGACTGCCTGCGTCAAACGAGTGGCGAACGACACGAGGGCCGTAGGCGTCGCTGTACCTGAGATTCCATCACATATCACGTGCGTTAGATGTGCGGAATTGGCATAGTGTAGAGAGCACCAATGAAGCCGCAGACGTACGGTCCAAGCGGTCCGCCCGGGTAAAGGTCGCGGCGCGACTTATCGAGCTCGATGGCGCTCTGCAGCTGTCGCGAGTGTTCGCGGCGCATCATGGGCTTCCAGATGCGCTTGCGCGCGTTGGTGAACCAGTTCGTGAGCTGCTTCATGTTGATGCCCGTCTTCTTGAGCAGCATCTGCTTGTCCTCGTCGGTCGGGTACGGGTGCTTGACGTGTTCCGGGGAGAGCATCCATCCCTTAAGAATCGCGACCGTGTGCGGCGGCAGCTCGCGGCGCGACTTCTTGGTGGGGGCCGCGGCGGCCGCGTCCTCCTTCTTGTCTTCATCGTTCGACCCCTCTCCCGCCTGCTGCGCGTCGTCCTGCTCGTCGTCGTGGCGGTTCTCGTCCTTGATCTGGCGCGGCGGCTCGAACTGCGCGGCGTCCGCGACATGCGCACGCAGCGCGTTCACGTCGCCGACGCTCTGCTGCGCCGTCATCATGGCGCTCGCTGTCGGTGGGGTCCGTGAGCGGTCGGGGCTGCTTGCCGAGTGACGGCGGCTGACCGGTGGATCCAAGTGGCGCGGCGGGCAGGCGGCTGGCGAGTGACCTCGGTGTCTACGAACTGACCGGCGGCCTGACCTGGGTGACCGCGCGACGGCTCGGGAGAGAACGCGCGCGAGCCTGTCTCCCCGTTCTCTGGCGCTTCGAGCTGGGGCACCAGCTTCTTTTCCCCAAGGGGGATATTTTGCTTTTGGAGAACACGAGGGCTGGTAATCCACCGTGTGATCAGGCGCGGAGGCGCGGCCAATCACGCGCGAGCAGCGGGTCAAGATGTCACGATTTTGAACCTTTCGGAAAGCATACCCCGCGGATCCAGAAGGCGAGAAAGTCCGGTTTCAAGCCGGAAAATGGTGCCGGAATGCCTCGGAAAAAACATAATACGTCCAGACAGTCGCGACGCCAAGACTCATTTGAATCACCCGCCGACACCCGCCGGCGACCGCACAGCGCCTTCCGGACGTGTAAAGCGCTCGCCCGCCGCGACAAACGCGCGCTGCGAGTCGCGTGCGCCTCGTGGCCCCGCGCGCCGCCGCCAGGAGAGGCCGCCCGCCTTCATGATATTACCTACCGGTACCGTCCAACTCTGCTGACTGATGGTGCCGCCTGGCCAGCAAAAAAAGTTTGTGGCCCATCTGTGCGTCACTTCTTGGTTTCAGTATACCCGTCGCGCCTGTAACGTCAAGAAGGCAACGTTTCGATTGGATACCTATGGATGTGTGGACCACTCCACACATCTTTCGGGATGCTGCTTGCACTGCCCTGTTCGTCTGCTCGGCCATGGCGCAGGAGGTGGAGCAGGAGGGCGAGCCGCCACCGCCGCTGCTGCATCCGTACCGTAAGCGCAAGTTCTTCTACGAGCTGGCGGCGCTGCTGAGCGAGAAGGCGCCGGCTATCAGGCCGTTCCGGCCCTCCGAGCCGCCCTGCGAGCCCTCTTCCGGCCCGAATCGCGACTCGGGCGACGCATTGCGCGGCAGTAATGGCGACAGCGCCAGCTCTATGGACGCGTCGACGCACGCGAGCTCGGCGGGGTGTCAAGAGAAGCCCGCGCCGCTCTCGGCGTTATCCAACGACACGTCGTTCAACGACTCGCTGCAGGACAGCCTGCTCTTCCTGCAGATGAGCAGCTCGGCCACCGAGGCTGGCAACGAGTTGCAGCTGCGCGGCGCTGGCGACAGCGAGCGCGAACAGCTGAAGACCAGCTCCAGCAATGACGATGCTCCGAGCACGGCGCTGGTGAACGAAGAGCTCGTCGTTGGCGCCGGGGCGGTGCACACGCCAGCGAGACGACAGTGCTCGGAGCTAGTCGACTACTTCGATTCGGATCGCATGTGCGAGTTATCGCCTTGCTGGCTCCGCCACGATCAGTCGACGTGTGCGATTCACAACGACCAAGTGCAGCGTCCGATGCTGTTGTTCTGTCTTCAAGCACTCGACGAGTTCATTGCATGGAATGCGTTCAAGGGAAGAGAGCGTCAATGGATCGTCTACGCATGTAAACTGGCGCGAGCTACTTTTACCCGCATGTGGGAAAAGAGTCTGCTCCAGGGGACGTCAGGCGTTGACGCTGACGTACGTCTGGACGACTTTGTGACTGGCAAGTCGGCGCTCCCGGGGGTCTCTCGTCATGTCTGGCCGGTCATTGCGCAATACTGGAGCCAGTATAGGCACGACTATCTGCATCAGCAAGAGCTGTTCTTTTCAGACGCCAGAGATATTGGTGAAACTGCCCAGATGACTGCATGGACGCGTGTGAGGCAGCTGCTGCACGTATACGGCCTTAAATTACTGCAGGCGTCGCGCATTGCGACTGACGATCCTTTGTCCGACTCGATCGCGCCAGGCTCCAGCTATGCTCGCTTAACAGATCAGCAACTGGCAATCATCGCTCCAGGTTATCCGTCCGTTGAGCACCTTGCTTTCGGTGCGGAATATATTGATATGTGCAGCCATGAAGTCTCATCTCGGGGGAAGCCTTTGCAAGAGCGGCCGGTCATTAGCCAGCAGGACTGGAAACTGGCGTTCAACGCAATTGTAATTCACTTGCAAAAGTTCAACGCAAGTGCGCAAGTGTTTCCGTGTGGATCATTTTCTCGCGGTGCGGCTTTCGGGTCAGTGGTGGACGTGCTAGTTGCCATCCCGATGCCCGGCACAAGACTGGATGATTTATCTTCTTCCGAATTCGAGGAGGTCGTTCATGCGCTAACCAGTGCTGGCATCATTGATGATCACACCAAGATGCATCGGCTCTCTAGTTTCCGAGGAGTGTTCGCGATCAAGTTTAAGACTGGGCGTGTTCTGCTGGATCTCAAGGTTCTCCCGCCTCCCGTGAGCTGGCTCGGACTCGTTTATTTCACTGGTCCTGAGCTCTTTGTCATCGATTTCTTTTCGACGCTGCTCAACAAGTCACTACGAGAGCTGACGCAAGCGTCATTCGAGTATATCTACGCCGATGTAATAGATCGCTTCGGAGAGGAGGAAGTGCGTGCTTTCACTAGCGAGAAGGAAGTGTTTGACCTCATCGAGTGGGAGTATCTTCCGCCAACTAGCAGGATCTAAATCAGCCGTTCCAACTATTTATGAATGTTATGTGCTCAGTGATGGAGTTTTTTTTTCCTTTACCAAAAAAAAAAAAGTTAGACGCCATCTACAGCGCGCTTCAGCTCTCATCCTGGAGGTGGTTTTGAGTCGGCCGGTTTACTTGGGCGGCATTCGAAGCGCGCCGTCGAGGCGGATTGTCTCGCCGTTTAGCATCTTGTTGTCAATGATAGAGTGAGCAAGCTGCGCGTACTCCTCCGGCTTGCCCAGTCGACTCGGGAAGGGCACCGACTCTCCGAGCTGCTGCTGCACCTTCTCCGGGAGGCCCTCAAGCAGCGGCGTCAGGAACAGACCTGGAAAATAGGTCCACAAAAGTATATGTATCGGGTTAGTTCATGACTGATGTAAATGCGACCAATTTTTTCGTACCAGGAGCGATGGTGTTGACACGGATACCGTACGAAGACAGGTCACGAGCCATCGCGAGCGTCATGCCAACGATGGCACCCTTGCTGGCAGCGTAGGCAACCTGGCCGATCTGTCCGTCGTAGGCGGCAATGCTAGCCGTGTTGATAATGATGCCGCGCTCACCGTCCTGGTTCGGGCGAGTCTTGGACATACTACAAGTTGGAGATCAGCCACGATACTACGCTTCCTCCTCGGCAGATCGTGAGCACGCACCGCTCAGCCGCGAGGCGCGCGACGTTGAAGGACCCCACCGTGTTGACGTTGAGTGTCTGCTGGAACTGGAAGAGCTGGTGCACGCCCTTCTTGCTCAGCGTCTTGATGGCGTACGCGATGCCCGCGCAGTTGACGGCCGTGTTGACAGGCTCTCCGAACGACGACTCTGCCAGGTCCAGCGCCGCCGCCACCTCGTCCTCGTTCGTGACCTAGCGCACCCATCCGTCAGCCACTTGCAGCTCCATCAACCACCGCAATCCACCGCAACCCACGCACGTCCGTGGGGCTGAAGTGGCACGAGGGGCCGAGCTCGCGCGCCACGTTGACGCCGTCGCTGGTCGGCAGGTCGCAGATGACGACGCGCGCGCCGTGCTTGACGAAGCGCGTGGCGGTCGCGCGCCCGAGGCCAGAGGCGCCGCCCGTGACGATCGCAACGCGGGAGGCGAGGGCCATGGCGGTCAGCGAGGAGCTCAAAGGGGGGCCGATCGACGAATGGGATCCATCATCACCTCCCGACCGTCCGTCGCACTTGAAGTTTGCGTTTCGCACAGTTGGCGAGCACGTGCGCTCTTGAATCGAGCGTCACACAAGAGGGATGTCGAGAAACTTCAAGTGTTTGCCACTACGGAGATACATGCGATATAGTGGCGCGTGGCAAAGGGTGCCACCGTGGACACTAGAAGGCGATGACGCGGCCGATGCACGCGGACTCGAGCGCTCCGCCGCTGCTGCTGCAGGCGCTGCAGCACTTGGAGAGCAGCGGCCATGCGCGCGCGGGGGCGGCGCTCGTGTGGCTGCTGCTGCTGCTGCTGCGCTACCTCGTGGGGCTGCACTCGTACTCTGGCGCGCAGACGCCGCCCATGTTCGGCGACTTTGAGGCGCAGCGCCACTGGATGGAGGTCACCGTCGGGCTCCCCGTGTCCGACTGGTACTTCAACTCGACCGACAACAACTTGCTCTACTGGGGGCTCGACTACCCGCCGCTGACGGCGTACGTCTCGTTCCTGTTTGGGAGGCTGGCGCAGATTGTGGAGCCAGAGCTCGTGCAGCTCACGGCCTCGCATGGATACGAGACGGCGACTGGCAAGGTCTTCATGCGCGCCTCGGTGCTGCTGTGTGACGTGATTTTGTTTTTGCCGGCCATATATTTGGTGGCGCGCGCGCTGTACCCGCGAGCGGGGCTGTGGAGCTCTCGCACTGCATTCATTGCACTTGTACTCAGTCAGCCGGCGCTGCTTTTGATCGACCACGGACACTTCCAGGTAAACGGCGTGCTCACCTTCAATGCTCACCTTGAATATTTCATGTTTGATTATCTCTGGCGCTTAACACTCGTCATGTGCTTCCACTTGTAGTACAACAACGTGAGTCTCGGATTCAGCGCGCTCGGTGTCGCGCTCATCTTGCGCGACCACGAATTCCTCGGCAGCGTCGCGTTCAGTCTCGCACTCAACTTCAAGCAAATGAGTCTATACTACGCGCCAGCATTCGGGGTCTACCTGTTGTCTCGATGCTTGTATCGCAAGAACGTCGTGTTTCACTTGATGAAGTTGGCGGTGGCTGTGGTGGGTGTTTTCGCTGTGATGTGGCTTCCATTCTGTTTGTTTCCGCACGATGGTGAGACGTGTGCATCATCACTTGCTCAAGGTATGGAAAGTGTCGAGTTTATTGTTGTGGGACGTGAGCTTGACAAGTGCAATTCAAGTCCTCCGTAGAATCTTTCCTTTCGGCCGCGGGCTCTTCGAAGACAAGGTGGCAAACTTTTGGTGTATCGTTGACTTTGTCATCAAGATTCGCCGTCGTGTCGACTCGACGACTCAAATGCGTCTGTGGTAAGCATTTGAAAGTTATATCTTTGCTCTTAGGCACCTTCGTTTTGCTTACTTCTGTGGTTACAGCACTGCGTTGACGTTAGTGGGCTTTACTCCCTCGGTGATTGATCTGCTTCGTCGGAAGCCAACCGGACTCCGGTTCATTCTGTCTATGGCGATTTCATCATTGTCCTTTTTCCTGTTTTCATTCCAAGGTAAAATCTTTAGTATTGACTATTCATCGCAATGCCCCGACTAATCTGACGAATTTTCGCTTGTTATGCAGTCCATGAAAAAACGATTCTTCTCCCGCTGCTCCCAATCTCGTTCCTGTTCTCTTATGACGCGCTTCTTGCGTCATGGTTCAGTATGCTCTCCACTTTCAGGTTTGTGCTTGTTAACTTGCCTTGGATGGGGTCATATTTTCTCACTCTGGTTGAGTACCTACAGCATGTACTTCCTCCTCAAAAAGGATGGTCTTGTTCTGGCGTATTTCGTGCTCCAGACTCTGCTCGCTTTTTCCGTGGTGCTGTCTTTCCTCAAGGCAGAGAAGCCGTTCACTCACATCGAGAGCAAGAATTTTGCTCCTGCGTACAGTGCGTCGGGGACCCCTCGTTTAGTGGCTCGTGTCTACGTCCTGGTGCGCAATCCAGATCCATGCCACCTTTTTGGATCTCGTTTGACCTCGTTTGTGTCTGTACTCTAGCTGTCAGTTGTCGGTGTGGCGCTCATCCACATTGCACAAATTGCGATCCAGCCTCCAGCCCGCTACCCGCATATTCACGACTACGTGTTTGCCGCCTACTCGTGTGCGCACTTCCTAGTGATTCTTGCGTACTTGACGTTCTGGCAGTGGAATGCACCCAGTCTCGAGCAGGAAAGCAGCAAGCGGAAGACTGAGTAGGACAGTTCACGTCTTGGAAGTAATCTCTCCGTCATAGACATCTCCATGTTTGGACCGATATGGGGGATGCCATTGTGTTGATGGTCCGCCGTGTTGACCGCCACGTTGATCGGCTCGAAAGTGCGTTCAGCAGTTGCATTCCCTCTTTTTTCACAAAGTGATTTATGTTGAATTTTGTATGCTGTGAACGTACCGCTCAAGCCAAAAACGAGCCACTCTTTATCATTTCAAACCTGTCACGTCACTTCAAGCGGTGGACGCATCGCCGCATTCGACCGCCACTCGCTCACTCGTTCGACAGCTCCAAAGTACCTGCGAACGTCCCAATTGGTCGTCGTCTACGACTTGGTCACCTGCGAGAGCGATGCCTCCCTCAATCGGCTCGACATGGCAGCAAAGCGATGAAGTTGTGGAGGTGGAATCGGTCGGGAACAAGCTGTCGCCAAGCAATTCCTCGCCTCTCCAGCGCGCTTTTGAGCACATCGAAAGCTCAGGGAGCATTCGTTGGGGATCCACGATCGTGTGCCTTGCGTTGGTCTTGCTCCGTTGCTACGTCGGGATTCATTCCTACTCGGGTGAGAACACGCCGCCAATGTTTGGCGACTTTGAGGCGCAGCGCCACTGGATGGAGATCACCGTCAACCTGCCGCTCTCCGACTGGTACTTCAACACTACTGACAACGATCTGCGTCATTGGGGCATCGACTACCCGCCGCTATCCGCTTATGTCTCGTACGTGTTCGGCTTCCTCGCGAAGTTTGTCGAGCCTGGACTAGTGGAGCTATTGAGTTCTCGTGGACACGAAACTGCGACTGGCAAAGCATTCATGCGTGCCTCGGTTATTGTTTGCGATGCCCTTGTGTTCGCCCCAGCCATTTATCTGATGGCGCGCGCGCTGTACCCTCGATCCCAGCAGTGGCTGCGTCGCTTAGCATTCGTTGCACTTGTTCTCAGTCAGCCGGCGCTGCTTTTGATCGACCACGGACACTTCCAGGTACGCTGCATGCGTGACGCTTGCGATGCCATTTCCGTCCATATTGACATTGGTAACTCGTCTGAAATGTAGTACAACAACGTGAGTCTCGGATTCAGCGCGCTCGGTGTCGCGCTCATCTTGCGCGACCACGAATTCCTCGGCAGCGTCGCGTTCAGTCTCGCACTCAACTTCAAGCAAATGAGTCTATACTACGCGCCAGCATTCGGGGTCTACCTGTTGTCTCGATGCTTGTATCGCAAGAACGTCGTGCTTCACTTGATGAAGTTGGCGGTGGCTGTGGTGGGTGTTTTCGCTGTGATGTGGCTTCCATTCTGTTTGTTTCCGCACGATGGTGAGACGTGTGGGTCCTCCTTGCTGCAAGGTACGCATTCGATCACAAGCGCAATTGTCTCTCGTGGCGAGTTGAGCTGAGAGTTGAGTGTGATTACAGTTTTACAGCGAATCTTTCCAGTTGGACGAGGACTCTTCGAAGACAAGGTGGCAAACTTTTGGTGTATCGTTGACTTTGTCACGAAGATACGTCGGCATGTTGATTCCAACACACAAATGCGGCTCTGGTAAGTTCTCATCTTGTTTTTAGATATATACTCTGGGGCTAATTGATCTGCCTTTGTTTGTGCTAGCACCATATTGACAGTAGCTGGCTTCGCGCCATCGGTGATTGATCTCCTTCGCCGAAAGCCAACGGGATTGAGGTTCATCCTGTCTATGGCGATCTCGTCATTGTCCTTTTACCTGTTTTCGTTTCACGGTGAGTACCTAGTTGGATTTGAAATCTCTTTGTGGCTGAAGTGCTTGCTTCTAAGTTCAACACATCACTTGTTACGATGCACATAGTTCACGAGAAGACTATACTGCTGCCAATGCTCCCCATCTCATTCCTGCTCCCTTTCGACCCGAGACTTGCTTCGTGGTTCAGCATGCTATCTACTTTCAGGTGCGCCTCCCCAATTGTTGAAACATGCACCTGGAAAATGCAAACTAACTTAATGTGGGCGTGATTTCGCAACTCCAGCATGTACTTCCTTCTCAAGAAAGACGGCCTTCTCGTGCCGTACTTTGTGCTGCAAGCCTTGTTTGCCTGCATTGTCGCCCTGCCAACGATGACAACAGGATCTTCTTTTCTGAATCTCGTAGGCACATCATCCGCTACAATGTGCACTCTGCCATACTCATTACAGAGACTTGCTCGCACTTTCTCCATGGTACGTACGAAATTGACGCCTTCCCATTCCGACAAGCTGCTAACAGGCACGCTTCGTTGAGTAGATGTCGATCGCAGGCATCGTTCTCATTCACATCGCTCAAGCAACCATCCCGCTACCGGCACGCTACCCACACATCCACGACTATGTGTTTGCTGCGTACTCGTGTGCTCATTTTCTTCTTACGCTTGCGTATCTTACCTACTGGCAATGGACCGCTCCAAGTGAAGACGCGGTCCTGAAGCCTAAAGCAGCCTAAATGAGCACGTTATACCACGATAATTGTAGAAACACATTTGAAACATTATCAAGAACACAACTCGTGACCTCACGGGACATAAGTCCTACATTTCGCAAGTTGCAATTAGCAGGCTGCAACGTCAACTGTTTACTTGTTCGACTTGATGAACTTGAGCTGCTTCTTCAGTCGAGCCTTTTCGTCCTTGAAAGCCTCGATCTAAACACGCAAAGCAGTTGCGTCGTCAGTAGTTATACTTGCTTATATCCCCGCCAAAAGATCCAGGCATACCATTTGCCGATCCTCCGCAGACACGGGTGCGCGAGTCTTCTTCAGGTCAGCCAGGAACGCGGCCTCGTTCTCGCGTGCCTCCTTGAGCAGCTTCTCGAGCGACGCCTTCATCTCCTCGGGCGATACGTCTCCGTGCGGGATCGGAATATCTGCTACAGTATCTCCAATGTTAGGTTCATTCCGGGCCGAATGTGTGGCGCAAGCATTCATTGCACCGTACCATCGGGCGGGTTGACTTCGTCATTGTCTCGGCTGACAGCGACAGGCTCTTCCTCCTCCTTCTTGGTCGTCGTCGTCGGCAGACCTCCTTGCTGCGCGCGCCACTTCTCGTACTCCTCGAGCGTCATGCCATGGCCCTTGGGCTCTTGGATCGGCAGCCACTTCTTGATGCTCTCGGGCAGCACGTCCGGGTCGTAGTACACGTACGCGATGCCGCTGCCGTCCACGAATGCACATAGCAATTGTCAATATAGTTTTTTTTGCAACAAATTCCAAGCCACAAAGACGCACCCAACGACCGCACCCATGCCCAGCAGGCTGAAGAAGGACGAGTTGTCCCGCTCGGCCGCTCCCTTGGGCGGCGAGTAGCTAAAGCGTCGCGCAGGCTGCAGCGCCCGCAGCTGGCGCGCCTGGCGGAGAAGCTGCGGCGGTTATCAACACGTTAATCCCATGCTGCCCCACGCCCTTGGAGCCTCCACACAGACTGGCTGCCTCCGCACCTTGGCGCCGATCATCTCGACGTCTTCTTGGGTTGTTCAGGATGTGCGGCTGGGTGAAAGACAAGCACGCCACACGACTCTTCCACCTTAATCTAGTTCAATCCCTTCAACAACAGGATATCTCCTCGCTCATCCTATTCAACCTCATAAAATAGTCCCAACTGCCCTGAAATGGCGTGGCGCGGAAAGTGCTTGTGGCGTTTGCGCCATTACCATGATTTGCTTGCAGTTGAGCACCAGCCGGTCGCCGCGGGGCCACTCCGCGAGATGCTGGCGCGGCGCTTGCTGACGCCGGTGGCCCGCCGCTCGCCACTCCTGAAGTTACCCGCCTCGTCTCGTTTCGCGTCCCGCAGCATGAGCTCCCCCGCGTCGTTCAAGATCGCGCTGTGCCAGATCGGCGTGGGCGACGACAAGGCCAAGAACATCGCGACGGCCACGGCCGCCATCTCGACGGCGGCCGCCAACGCGGCGCAGATCGTCGTGCTGCCCGAGTGCTGGAACTCGCCGTACGCCACCACGTCCTTCCCCCAGTACGCCGAGGAGATCCCGGCCGCCAAGGCGCAGCTGGACGCCAACAAGCACCCGTCGACCTTTGCGCTCTCGCAGCTTGCGGCCAAGCTCCACATCTACCTCGTCGGCGGATCCATCCCCGAGAAGGACGCCGAGGGCAAGGTGTACAACACGAGCATCACCTTCTCGCCCGAGGGAGAGATCATCGCCAAGCACCGCAAGGTTCACCTCTTCGACATTGATGTGCCCGGCAAGATCACCTTCAAGGAGTCCGACACGCTCTCGGCTGGCAGCTCCATGACGCTCTTTGACACGCCTTTCTGCAAGATCGGCGTTGGCATCTGCTATGACATCCGCTTCCCGGAGCTCTCGATGCTCATGAAGAAGCAGGGCGCCAAGATGCTCATCTTCCCCGGCGCATTCAACCTCACCACTGGACCGGCCCACTGGGAGCTGCTCCAGCGTGCGCGCGCTGTCGACAACCAGCTGTACGTGGCTGCGGCTTCGCCTGCGCGCGGACCCGAGGGTGGCTACCAGGCCTGGGGCCACTCGTCAGTCATCTCGCCGTGGGGAGAGGTCGTCGCCACGTGCGAGCACGGTGAGTCCATCGTGTACGCCGATGTCAACCTGGAGAACGTCGAGGAGATGCGCCGCAACATCCCCACGTCTTTCCAGACGCGCTCGGACCTGTACGAGCTTGTGCAGAAGTAAGCGAGAGGGCCGAACGAAGCAGTGCATGTTAGCGATGACCAACCTACTCGCGGTCTGCTGAACAAACACGAGTGATTGCTCCTCAATTTACTACATCTAGCTTTCCATGGGTCAAATGTGTGTCCATGTTCAGCTCATCTCTATTTGAACCGGTCCAGCCACTGCATCTCGCTATCAAAAAGCGCGCGTGCCTCGTCCGACTTGTGGGCTTTCCGCTGCTTGAACTCAATGATCGGAGAATACTGTTGACAGGAAAGTAAGCATCACGGACCAATGATGAAAGGAAAGTAATCGCACTGCTTACCTTGAGGTTCAGGTAGCGAGTTACCTGGGCACGCACCCACCGCTCCTGCTTTCCGAGGCGGGTCTCAATGCCAGCAACCTTGCGCTTGGAGATCACCTGGTTGTCTGAGTTCAGCCGGACGGGCTCCCAAAACAGGATGATGCGGCGCAGATCCGGCGACACGCTCGCCTGAAGAACAAAGCAGAAATGTGAGAGACGGCGACATGCACTTCCGCGAGGCAAACGTACCTCTACAAAGCTGGGGATGACGTCAATGCCAGTCGTATCAGACTGCTCGAGGAGCAGGTTCTGCACGAAGTCGACAACAGTAAGCTCGACGCGGGCTTGGCGGTACGACGCCTTTTCTGCATTGTTCTTGGTAGTCTTTTCCAAAGGAGCGGCCATCTTGGTTTCTGAAAATCGTGACCCGGATATGATTATTACATGCAAACTCTCATCATAAATGTTCATGCCAGTGAACCACGTACTCGCAGCAGTGCGCACCATCGGCATCCCTTCCAGGTTCTTCTTGGACTTGGTGGGGCTGAGCTCGTCGAGCGCCTTGAGCAACTTCTTCTTCGAGATGCGCTCCTTGACGCGGTCACTCTCGTCATCTTCATCTTCATCGTAGTCGTCGCTAGCTTCGCCGCGGCGCTTGGCAGGGCGGCGCGCGGCGGCCTCGCGCTTCTCCGATGTCCTCATGCGCTTCTCGAACTCATTCGGCGCCAACGAGAAGAGCTCGTCCACGTGGCTCAGGAACTCCTGTGTCTCCTCGTCCTGCTCCAGGTCTTCATCATCCTCTCCCTCAATCTCGATCGGCACGAGGTTCTGCACGCTCTCCTTGTCCGCGTCGCGCTTGCGCGCAGCGCTACGGACCTGCATCTTGCCCGCCCACTGCTCAAAGTCCTCTTCCTCATCGTCCTTCCACCACACAGCCAACTCCATTAGCGCGCATGAACCCACACAAAAAAGCAGCAAATACATCAACCCCCGCACCTCGTCACGCGCGAGAGCGGACGGTGGCCCATCAAACACGGCCGAAGTCGGCGGAGAGCGAGCCACAGCCGACCCGCGAGCCTTGCGCCGCGCCTGGAGCGCCGACGACGCGTGCAGCTCGCGCGATTGCGCGCCGGCGCTGGCGCCAGCGGCAGTCACAGCACCAGCGCGTTGCGCGTGACGCGCCGCCCGCAGAGCGAGCGCGCGAGCAGAGAGCAGCGCCGCCGGCATGAGGAGCGAGGGACTCGAGGTTTGCTGGTGCTCGGCCGCTGATGGACGATGGGTATTGTCAAATCCCGTATGGAAGGCGCTGTCGAAAGTGACAAATAGAGTAGTTGGCGGTACTCGCCTACGTATTCTGTCAATTGTAGAAGTGTTGAAGCTGAGCCTTCCAGGCTGCGGCAACGCAACCTGTGGAGGAAGCACTGGCGCGTGCATGTTTGGGTTGCATGCCAACACGAGCGCGATGATCGCGTTACCGCGTTTGGGAGGTTGAGGCAGCTCGAAACTGACTGGTCGATGGCTTCTAACATCACTTTGTTAGTCAATTGGTGGTCGTCATATTGATGACAACGAATGAGATGGTGAAGGGCTTGCTTTGTGGGCTGCACGTCTCCTGAAAGCGTTAGCACCACATGTGGTAATGACTGCTGAAGAGTAGTTCCCGTCCAAGTGCATTCACACCCTCGGTGCTGACGAGATCCGTCTGTTGGTTATCCACATTGGCCAACATGGCTATACCTGCTGCTGCTACTGGAGCGCGACTCCGCCGAAGTTGCGGCATCAGATGTCGCCCACAAATCGTCTTCGCAAAGAAGGAGTGCCTGCTAGTGTTAGACTCCGCGGGCGAGCGTGCAGCTGCTGGGCGACACTTGACAGCCTCGTCGGTGATGAGATCCAGCAGGAAACCAACCATCTCTTCAATAAGTAAGCAAACCCACGACCACAAAACTCCTCGAGTCCGGCAGCTTGCAGCTCATACTATACGAATTCCCCCAAATGATGGGGAGGGGAAGGCATTTTCGAGGGAGGGATTTCCTGCAAAGTGAGGTAGACGCTATACTACAGTACTTCTGAAAGCTTTTTTTTTTTTTTTTCCCGTAAGTTTGCCGACAACGCTAGCGCAGCGGTATGTTGAACTCGAGGCCAATCAAGCTATCTGTTGAGCCAGCAGCCAATCGCGGGGAATCCGTGCAAGTCCTGCAAGTGGAGGCGATCGCTAGCCTCTTCCAACCCGCCACATTTGAAAAAGGTCCGCCCTTCGTCATGTTCAGAAAAAGCCACGTCGAAAATTGGAAGCGACGACAACGAACCGGCGCCAACGAGGCATTTTTGTTGATGGTGGCCGCCGCCGCGCAAAGTCGCAAAGCTCGTGGGGCTCATTTGGGGCGAGATGACGCCTGCAGCCATCGTTATAAGTGAATGGTCCACTCAAATCTCAGCACCTCCCCTCACCACCGACGGAACGTTGCATTTTCCGCCCTGCTTGGATCCAGATCCTGTGCGGTACCCATATTTGCGTCCAGCGACATAAGCTTACGCAATCCGTATCCGCTCCTTTTCATTGGCTCATGGCGCACTTCACGCTGGATTTCATCCAATCACCATATAGATATCCAGTGCATCTTAGTTTTTCTTAGTTTTTTTTTCCCACTGCTCGCCACCGGTTCATTCGCGAAAAGACATGGGGAAGCACAAGTCGCCGGAGAAGCGCGCGCGTCGCGCCAGCAACGGCGCCAGCGGGCTCTCACACGCCGCGCCGACCGACGACGAGCGAGAGAACGAGCTGCTGCCGCTCGTGGAGCGCGCGGCGGGCGCCAAGACGCTCGCGGAGGGCGCGTGCGTGCCGGAGAACGAGGACGTCCCGTCCGTCTCGTCGCACTTTCCAGGCGACGACACGCGCGTCGTGTTCCTGATCGTGCCGGGGCTCAAGGAGGGCGGTGGAGAGGGAGAAGATGCCGCGCGGGTGGTCGCGGCGCTCGAGCGCGTGCGCGGTGTGCTGCGCGTGCGGCTGGACGTGCAGGAGAAGATCCTCAAAATCGAGACGGCGGCCGAGGAGGCCAGCATCACGGCCCAGGAGGCCGAGCTCGCGGATGTCGTGCAGCGCTCGACGCCCTCGAGACTCGTTGCCTATCCTGTGTGGCAGCACCGCGACCGGATTGTGCGCCTCAAGATCGAGGGCATGCGCTGCATGACCAACTGCGGCACGCGCGTCATCCGCGCGCTGGAGGCCATCCCGGGCGTGCAGCATATCCACGTTGACTCCAAGACGCGGTCGGCAGAGATCGCGCTGGCGAAGGGGTGCACGGCGACCGAGGTCGACCTCATCAAGGCCGTGAGGGGAGCCAGCTCCAGGTTTGAGGCCACGATTGCTAAAGAACGCAAGGTCCGGACCAGCTCGGTCGCTGGAGCTATTCTGCTGAACATTGAAGGGATGAGCTGTGCCAAAAACTGCGCCCGCCGAATTCAAGACGCGCTGGGTGCTGCGGAAGGCGTCATCGAAGCGACGGTCGACTTTGGGAACAAGCGCGCGACAGTGCTCCTCGAACCTGATAGTACCGTCACTGCAGACGACCTCATCGAAGTTGTGCGTGCTGTTGCACCCAAGTTTGACGCATCTCGCTATGAGCCATTTGCCAGCGATGGCGACTCCCGAGTCGTCCATCTAACGGTCGAAGGCATGAGCTGCGCTACGAACTGTGCACGCAAGATTCAGACTGCGCTAAACGACACCGATGGCGTCATTAGTGCCAAGGTTGACTTCAAGAGTAAGCGTGCTACTATTTTTCTTGACCCATCTAGCCATACCAGCGACAAGGACCTCATCAATGTCGTCGGTGCCGTTGGTGAGAAGTTTTCGGCTCATGTTGCTTCGCCCAACCTCAGAACCCGGAAAACAGTTTACCTCGAAGTTTCGGGTATGAGTTGTGCAAAGAGCTGTGCGCGCAAGGTGGAAACCGCATTGGAAAATGCCCCCGCAGTCAAGAGTGCTATCGTCGACTTTTCCAACAAGCTCGCAACTATAGCACTAGAGCCGGGCGTAGACGTTGCAGATGACGATCTGGTCAACATCGTGCGCAGTGCTGGCTCGAAGTTTGATGCCCGTGTGATTACTGAGCCGGCTTCACTGTTGAAGTCAGTTGGTACTTCTACAGCCAGTTCGCCGCAGGCTACATCAACTGTCGTACTAGCAATTGAAGGCATGAGTTGCGCAAAGAATTGTGCTCGCAAGATCCAAGACGCTCTTCAGTCAGCCGATGGCGTCGTGTCTGCAACTGTCGACTTCGATGCCAAGCAAGCCACAATTAGTGTGGACTCGGAGAAGTTCAACACCGGAGAAGCTCTTGTTGCTATCGTCGAGAATGTTGCACCGAAGTTTCACGCTAGTGTGGTGACGCTATTGACAAATGGTCGTTCATCATCGGTTGGAACGTCGGCTGCAATCACACCGATGCCCACTAAAAGTGCTGTTGCTCCTAAGCCTTCGCCGTCCGTCCCAGCGGCTTCAAACGACGTCGTCCTCACTATTAGCCAAGAGCAAGCGAGCAAGCGCAACATTGGGGAAGCGCAGCTCCTGATCGGAGGCATGACCTGCAATTCGTGCGCGAACTCAGTTTCATCGGCACTCAACATGACCGATGGCGTCGTGTCCGCGACTGTCAGCTTTGCGACAGAGAAAGCTGTGATCCGTTATGACAAGGACCTCGTCGGCATCCGTTCATTAGTTGAGACCGTCGAAGACATTGGCTATGATGCCTCCTACGTGTCTGGCAAGGAAGCCCAGCGCGCACTTGACGACCAGCGCTCTCGAGAAATTACTCGCTACCGCCAGAGCTTCTTTGTTGCTGTTGTGTTCACGGTTCCAATTACGATCATTATGATGATTTTGGGAAACATCGACGCCGTCAATGAGATGCTGATGACGGATGCCATTCGCGGTATCTCATGGATGACTTTGTTGGTGGCAATTCTTTCCACACCCGTGCAGTTCTACTCTGCACGTCGCTTCCATATTGATGCTTGGAAGGGTCTCAAGAACCGGATGCTTGGCATGTCTTTCCTCGTGTCAATGGGCTCGAATGCTTCCTTCTTCTACGGTCTCTTCAGCGTCTTGCGCGGGTTCCTGCTTCGGGACTCCAGTGTTGCGTCTGCAGATATGTTTATGACCGCCGCGATGCTTGTTTCGTTTGTACTCATTGGAAAGTACCTTGAGGCAGTGGCAAAGGGCAAGACATCCGAAGCATTGAGCAAGCTGATGGAGCTACAAGTCAAGTCGGCGACATTGCTCGTGCTCAGCGCAGATGGCACCAAGATCCGTGAGGAGAAGGTCGTCCCGATCGAGCTTGTGCAACGAGGAGATGTGCTCAAGGTTGTTCGCGGATCATCAGTTCCTGCTGATGGGGTTGTTGTGTACGGTGAAGGTCGAGTCGACGAGTCGATGCTGACGGGCGAGTCGAAGACGATCAAGAAGCAGGTTGGTGACCGTGTTCTTGGGGCGACGGTAAACACGGATGGCCTGTTCCATATGAAGGTGACTGGTGTCGACAATGACACGGCGCTGAGCCAGATCATCCGTCTCGTGGAAGACGCGCAAACGTCCAAGGCTCCGATTCAGGCTTACGCAGACTATGTTGCTTCGATTTTCGTCCCAACCGTGCTGGTCCTGTCGTTCATCACGTTCTCGGCTTGGTACATTTTGTGTGTCACTGGAGTCGTCCCATCCAGCTGGATACCGTCGACTGACAGCTTGTTCGTGTTTGCCTTCAACTTCGGCATTGCGACGCTCGTGGTTGCGTGCCCGTGTGCGCTTGGGTTGGCAACTCCTACTGCGGTTATGGTGGGCACTGGAGTCGGAGCCGAGCATGGTGTACTGATCAAGGGTGGTGAGCCGCTAGAAGCTGCGCACAATATTGATACGATTCTGTTTGACAAGACGGGCACCCTGACGGCTGGCCAGCCCACTGTTACTGATGTCGTCGTGCTGAACAAGAAGCTCTCGGCTGAAGAGCTCATCACGCTGGCTGGTTCGGCTGAGCTCGGCAGCGAGCATCCTCTTGGTCGCGCAATTATCGACTACGCCAAGTTCATTTCGCCTTCGCTGGAGCAGCCGACTGCATTCCAGGGCGTCTCTGGCCGCGGCATCTCTTGCACAGTGTCGGGCCGACGAGTCGTGATTGGTAACCGCGAATGGATGCTTGAGAACTCGCATCGCCGCCTGGACAGCATCATGCTGGACCAGGCGACCATAACGTTCCAGAACGCAGGCAAGACGCCCGTGTATGTTGGCATCGATGGTGAGCTCAGTGCTGTGTTTGGCATCGCTGACGCGCCACGCCCGGAGTCAGTGCGCACGATCAAGAAGCTCAAGCAAATGGGACTCGACGTGTGGATGGTTACGGGTGATAACACTCGCACGGCCATGAGCATCGCGGATCAGCTCGGTATCAAGCGCCGCAACGTCATGGCGCAGGTGGTGCCGTCCGAGAAGGCATCCAAAGTCAAGCAGCTGCAGAGCTCGGGTCGGCGCGTTGCGATGGTCGGTGATGGCATCAATGACTCGCCTGCCCTCGCTCAGGCTGATCTTGGAATCGCAATTGGTGCTGGAACGGAGATCGCGGTCGAGACAGCTGGTATGGTGCTCATGAAGTCGGACCTGTCGGACGTTATCACTGCACTGGACTTGTCTCGCACCATCTTCAACCGCATCCGCCTCAACTATGTCTGGGCACTCGGATACAATTGTCTGCTGATTCCGCTCGCAGCGGGAGTGCTATACCCGTTCGGCTACAGCATCCCGCCGATGTTCGCCGGCGGCGCCATGGCCATCTCGTCCGTGTCGGTCGTCACGTCTTCGCTTCTGCTTCGCTACTACTCGCCGCCGCAGCTGCCTCCAGACTTTGGCGTCAACGACGGCAAGTCGCTGCTCTTCAAAAACCCAGCGGAGACCACGCCGCTGCTCGCCACCAGCACGCTCGAGTAGAAAGCTCCTCCAATGCCTCTTGGCAAACCCAACACTTCAACTGGTTCTACTTTCGTTTTCCTAATTTTCATTATAAATGAATTTTGATGAGTTTGCCATAATTCAACTCTCCTCTTTGACAGCCAGTTATCATGGACGGCGCTGATGATAGCCCGCCCGCCACCGCTGCCGCTTCTCCTGTAGTTGCCCATGACGCCGCGTCTACCTCAGCAGTGGCTAATCCCAGCGAAGAGCCTTCTGCGCTGTCCAAAAAGCAGCAGAAGAAGCTGCGGAGAGCTGCGGAGCGTGCGGGAGGCGACCAACGAGATGCCAAGAAGCGAAAGAGCAAGCACGATGCCAAGTTCGCTACGCCAAAGCCCAAGTACTCGTTCGATCGAGGTGTGCTCTCAACTTCGAGTCCTCTATGACGTTATGGTGTTGACTGCTTGGGTAATTGTGTGAAATGGCAGGCTACAGGATGGTGGAGCCGTACGTGTACGAGTTCCGGACGTTCGCCAAGGAGCGGTGGTTTGGCCGCGAGCTGCTCGAGATCTTCACGACCGAGTTTGGCGCCAACTCGCCCGAGTATTATGTGAGGACAGCTACTTTTGAATTGTAATAGGTTGGATGTGGCACTCACGGAGAGGGTGGGTGCTAGCAATTCGCAATTGCCTCCGGCCGCATCACTGTCAACCAGAAGATCGTACCATCAGCCACAATTCTCAAAAACGGCGATCTCATTGTCCACAAGGTACCAGCTCACTTTTCCTGCCGATCAGCGAATTTCTTCTCGAACTGACGCCCCTACCCTAATAGGCGCACCGTCACGAACCCCCTGTAGCGGGCGATGAGATCCCAGTCGTGTACGAAGATGAGCTGATGGTGCGCAGATTGCATCGCAAGATGTTCATCAACGCTATGAGCTCATAATTTCTTGCCTACGCTTCCAGCTTGTGGTGAGCAAGCCATCTTCGATCCCGACCCACCCATGCGGCGCCTATCGTCAAAACTCGCTCCACTCGATCGTTCAGGCGATGCGTCCCGATTTACCTCAGCTTCATATCGTTCACCGACTTGATCGACTCACGTCTGGTAAGTGCGTTTTGCCGGGGTCGAACCTGCTATCGTTGCGCTTGACAGACGTTGACTGCCCGAACTGCAGGCGTTGTTATCTTTGCTAAGACACCGGCAAAGGCGAAAGCATTGTCGCTGTGCATCGGTACTGTTGCTGTAAATCGATTTGACGTATATGGATCCCGATTCTCATATCCTTATTTTTGTTTTGAATCAAACAGCCGACCGTGTAGCCTCCAAGACGTACCTTGCTCGGGTTCGTGGCTCTTTTCCAGCCCAAATCGATGACAAAATCGAGAAACATATCCAGGAAACTGCTCATGCCAAGTGTTCAGCAAGTATCATCACCTTTGAGCACGACGATGTCAATTCGACGACACGTGTACGCATCAATTGCCCCCTGCGTTGCCTTTCGGCTCGCGATGGGGTTTGGGAATGTCATCAAGAAGGAAAGCCGTCCGAAACTGTGGTGAAGCTTCTCCACTCTCCGGATGAAATGACCAGCGTGGTTGAGTGTCGTCCAGTGACTGGTCGAACACATCAAATCCGTCTTCACTTGCAACTCGTTGGTTTTCCAATTGCAAACGACCCATGTTACGGTGGAGAGCTCCACTATGGCGAGAGTGCTGAACGCCTCGCGGAGATTTCAGCTGCTAAGCAAGCAAACGATGGAAATGGTAGTGACATCTTGGGTAGTGAAGGTAACGAGGAAGGTGACAATGTATGCGATCTCCTCGCATCAAAAAAGCCAGTGGACTTGTCAACTCCGCGCCAAGAGAGCGAATCTGAAGAAGACTTCATGAAGCGTACGTGCTCGTGGTGCCGCGTTGGAGAAGCTGAAGCATTCAACGAGACTCAACTTCATTGTGCTCGGATCTGGCTGCATGCACTTGAGTACAAGGTGCGTTTCTGCGACGCATTTTGTGAATACTATTGTAGTCTAATACTGTGTAAACCTAGCTCGACGGGCACGTATTCACAACGCCATCTCCTACTTGGGCAGAGATGCACGACTCCAACTAATTCTTTCCATTGCAGCACAATAGACTTGGATACCTTGATTTTCATTCGCTCATTACGCGAACAAGGACTAGTTCGCTCTGAATGCACGCTCTAGCAGCTCACTGTAGTCGACGGTGCAGTTGTTAGTTGGAAAATAGACGTCTGCTATCAAGTATGTGTCACCATCTGATAGAGCTGGCTCGACGGATAGTATTGCGTCCATAAACTCATCTTCTGCCAATCGTCCAGATTTATCCCGATCTCGATCGCGAAATGCTCGCCGGAGCTGGTACTTACGGGTGCCAAATACTCGCTGAACCAAGGCAGCAACGCTAGCTAAACCATCTCGCGACAATGGTGACTGTTGCAATCGCCTCGGTGAAGCGTTGGTTGTTGAAACATTATTTGCCACTGAGCTCATCGGTATTGGCGGTATGTCGGTCGGCTTGACATAGGTTTGATCGCGTTTACTGTCTAAACTTGCGTTGGCATGCTGAGCACGAACAGGCTGCCGCGGGGACGGCCAATTTTGCAGCGGGGGCTCACTGTGGTCCCCAACACCAGGCGACCACCATGTATCATCATCAAGTGCATCTTCATAGGTTCGGGTAGTATGAAGAACCTCAGGAGGACGGGCGCTTTTCGCTTCCGCATTCTTTTGGATATATGACCAAAGCTGATCTACGTCAATCCGCCCGTTGCGAACGCACCCAATTGCCACCAGTTCTTGTACATCTCGCGCGTCTAACTCAACACCCGCTGCCGCTGTAACTTCAAAGAACTGTGGCATTGGAATTGAACTTTCGCGATCTCGTTTTGCAAAGAAATGGTGAAGATTCGGAACCAGTTGTAGCTTTCCCAACAGACCTACAGGTGGTTTCATCGCTTGCAATGACTTCTCAGCTCTCTTTCCAGTGCTATCAGAGCTCACAACCCGGGCTGAAACAGCATCACACAGCTCTCGATAACTTACTCGTGGCTCATTCTGCACTGATTGCTGAGCAGAAGCGCTTAGCTGTCCTTTGGTTGACCTTGCAGATGTAGGAGCCATAATTGTAGTGATAGTCTTATCAGCAGCAGAGAATCGTCGGCAAAGTGTTAATGCCTGCTGTGGATTCAGCCCAAAAGATACCAATACACCATGTGCTTCTTGCACAGCTACTGATCCTGGATACGCTCCGCCCTTATCAAAACTTTGAAAGGAAGTTCGCAGCCCGTCACATCCGTTCCGCCGATTGGTAGACGATGCAAGTATATCTAGCACCGCATTTGCATCCGAGAATGGAAACAATTCCGGGTGAGCTTCGCACCAAGCAAGCGTCTGAGCGTCAGCTTCAAGCAGCTCGAGCCGTTGGTTGGGAGAGAACTCAAAGCAGATGATGGCGCCAACATAAAAGTCTTCTGCCTTGTACGCTGATCGCTCTTTTTGCTGCTCACGTGTGGCGGTATCACCTACATCTGCTCGGGCAGACTTTCGAAATCGACCCCGATCTAGGAATCTACCCCCACCACTGTAGCTTCCTGCACCTTGTTTGCTTGGTTCAAACACTGCCAACGTGTCGTCTTCTAGGAAATATGTGAGTACAAACAGTTTCTCTGCATTCGGGTCATCTCGAGTAAGCCCATGAAACCGTGCTCGAAAGCGCAACTGTCGGCCGTCTAATGTATCACGCTGGTTGATAGAAGTCCCTCCATCGTGCCGTAGCTCGTATGCCCGACCTTCAGGCTTAGTTTGCTGCTTAGACTGGAAAAGAGTCCATTTTGTAGCTACTGGCGACTGGTTTTCGCTGCTTGCTGGTGCCTGGGCCGAACTCTGCGGCGCATTCTTAACTGAAAAGCGTTCTTGAGTCACGCCGAATGCCTCGAGATAATAGGTGCGTGTGAACGGATCGCAATCTTCGAGAAAAATGTCTCGAGCGAAAACACGCAGCCACTCACCACACCGCAAGTCTCGTGCCGAAACAAACCGAGGTGCTGACAGATCGCTTCGTTTTTGTCCGGGGTCTCCTGGTCTCTCCAGTGCTATCCGACGACGCGATAGAAGCACACGTGACCTCGTATTGCCACCAGTGATGTCAGCACTAGACGTCTGATATGCTGATGGTTTTGGCTCGAGCTCAAGCATTTCCAAAGTGTCGTCGCATAAGTAGTACAAAACAGCCAAACGATGGGATTGCGGATACAGTGGGTGTGGGTCTCTCCAAACAGCCGAGAAACGAAGCACTTTGCCTGAGAGCTCGCGAAACTTGCGAGCTTTCTCCGCTGCACTCTCACTCTGTATTTTCTCCCTTGCGCGAAGCTTCTCGCGAATAGCTGCCACTTCTTCTGCAGCTGCATCAGGTGGGTCGTCCGGGTACTTTCGAGGTGACTCGATGGCCTCTAGATCGTTGTTGTCTCGATAGAAAGCTCGAGTTGCTTCGTCGCAATCTACTAGATGAATAATGCGTCCACAGACTCGTAATTTGCCTCCAACGCGGAAATCCATTGGCGAATATAGCTCTGGACGCGATTGAGGACCTGCAGGAGACTTTGAAAGAACAGTGCGCTTGAGGAAGGCGCCCTGGACTCGTCCACTGTTTGCCACGCGTGGCTCCGAGATTTCGATAGATCGGTCGCTAAGGTGGAAGCAGACAACGACGCGCCGCACTGCCTCACTGGTTCCGGCTGAATGCTTTGGGTTTAATGTCCGAGCATCGGCGTATACTTCTCTGTCAACCCGCTCGCGATCTATAAAGTACCCGAAGAAACGTAGGACCTGACGGTCGTGAGTGACCCATGAGGGCTGGGTTGGATCTTCTCGAAATGCTGAGCTCTGGCTTTGGCCAAAGCTTTTAGTAGCCGGAGCTGTTGAATGCTCGTTGAACTTTACTGTTTTGGTGCTGGCGTTGGCGTTGGCGCTAGCGTTTGCTGACGCTTCCAACTCGAAACTTAAGGGTTTTCCTAGTGTCATACGCTCCAGTAGCTGTCCACGGCGAAAGTGGTCGCGGTGGTACTCGCGATGGTGCGTTGACGTCAAACCGGGTATCATTGGCGGAGATGAGCCTCCGACAGGGAGCGCCATCACTTTTGGACCAGAGTTCTGCGTTCACCGACAAATTATGTTGTGCCGTGAGGAGGCACCCTCACAAATGCGGGGTTTCATATTTTTAGTGTGGAACAACTTCCGAGTTCCGGTGATGACAGGGGCATTGCGTTTGAGAGATTTCATAAGGTAGCTCTCTTGGACTGCAGTGTTGGAGAAAGAAGGGTGTATATATAACAATACAGAAGTAGCGATCAGAGCAAACTGCAGTCTGCCTCGCTCGCCATGAGCTACCCAGACGCGTCTCTAACATGACACCAAGGGTCAGTCGATTCAACAGACTTACTCAGCCTTCTTGCTCTTCTTCTTCTTCTTCTTCTTGTCGGCGTCCGCGGCAGCCACCTTCTCTTCCACCGCGGCCTCCTCCGCCTTGTGCTTCTTGTTCTTCTTCTCCTTCTTGGACTTCTTGGCCTCGACGGGAGCCTCAACCACCTCCTCCTCCTCGGGGGCCGGTCGCTTGTTCTTCTTCTTCTTGTCCTTCTTGCTCTTCTTGTCGCCGGCCTCAGCCTTGGCGCCCTCCTTCTTCAGTTCCTCTGACACGGCTTGCATCACGTCCGCGTTCTTGCGAGGAGCGGTGCCGCTCTCGTAGAACGCCAGGCGCTCCTCGACCTGCTCGCGCATCTGGTCACCGTACTTCGTCGTCGGCTCGTCAATGAACGAGTCGATACGCGAGGCGATCGCGCACTTGTTGGCCAGGTAGCGGGAGATGCGGCCCTTGTTCTTGGCAGCAGCGCGGCCAATGAACGACGAGTGGAACAGAAGGCCGTACTTGGGGGTGTTGCCGCGCGTCTTGAGGGCACGGAACAGGGCCTTCTCAGCACCAAGGATCTGCACGGTGGACGCCGGGCACTTGGCCAGGTTGGTCAGCGAGCCAGCATGCGAGATGAGACGAGCGCCGACCGTCTCGCCGATGAGCGCGGCAAGGTTCGGGGCGACCGTCGACATCTTGGACACGAGGTACTCATGCAGCTGACGACGGTACTCGGCGAGCTTGATGAGGCGCGTCGTGAAGTTGTCGACGTTGATCATGTCAATCTCCGACATGTCCATACCCATGGAGGAGCGCGCAGCGTGCAGGATCTGCTGGGCCTTGTCCTCGTCAAGCACAATCGAAGTCAGCTCCTCAAGCTTGTCCTCCGACAGCGTGCTGCGGTTCTTGATGAAAGAAGCACAGCGAGCGTAGACGTAGTTGTCGTTGACAATCTTGACGAGCTCCGGGAAGTGCCACGAGTACCACTCACGCACGCGCATGGCGAACGTGTTGATGTCCTTGTCCATCTGGTCAAGGAGCGCAATGCTCTGAATGATCATGTTGTCCGCGCGGTTGACGTTGAACTTGACCTTAGCACGCGAGTACGAGTGACCGAGACCGAGCTGCGCCTTGGCGAGGTTGCCATTGTCGAGCTCCTTGACAAACTTGCTGAAGTGGAAACGCACGCCACGCAGCACCTCGAGCGTGGTCTCGTTCGTGTTGCAGGGGGCGCTGAGCTCGTCCGAGATAGCCTGCGCGAGGTTCTTGTCCTGCACGCCGAGCGAGAACTTGGCCTTCTTGCCGGCCTTGACCTTGGGCAGGTTCATCTCGAGGAAGTTCTTGAGGTCGTCGCCGAGCAGGCCCTCCGAGATGTTGTTGATGTTCTCGAGCGCGTTCTCGGCCGACGTGAACGGCTGGAACGCCTTGAGCTTCACGAGGCGGCCGAACTTGCCCAGGTCCGACACCGACTGCTGCACCTCGTCCAGCAGCGAGCCGACCTCCTCCTGCTCGACCACCTCGAACAGGGCGTAGCCCGACGCCGACTCGAACAGCACCAACGTGTTCGCGCCCTGCATAGCCACGCCAAGTCAGCGCTACTGCTGCTGCTACTAGCTAGCTGTATCCACGGCCTGCTGCTAGCCAACGTACCATGGTTAAACCCTCGCTTCGCTTCGCGTCCAGGCGCTGCTTTTGCTTGAATGGTCGGCGGCGCGCCACCGTAGCTCTTGGGCCTTATTTTGGTTGGCTTGGAGAGGAAACCTCCGATAACCAATGTATGCGCTCGACGAGGTTTGGGAGTCCCGAATTCGACGACTGTTAAATTCGGGAAATGGCTATATTTTGAAACTGACTGACTGTTGTGCTGTGGCGAACCGGAATGCTACGTGACTGACGGACAGACTGACGAATGGATGGATGGATGGATGGATAGATGGATAGATGGGTGCTTTGCTCTGGTGCATGTGCTTGTAGCGCCATCTTCTTAGAGATTGCTTGCGGGACTCGTGTTTGCTCGAAGTCTGGCTGCTCGTGGAGCTCACTTTGCGATTATCGTTGTCGAGTATTGAAGTCTTCCGGTGCCTAAGCTACCCATGAAGCGCTTTTCACTCGCTGTCGCTCTTTTTCAGCTGCTTATAGTGTCAAGATGGAACTGTGCGGAATCTGGCAACATTACTAGCATCTCAGCATCCAACGCCACCAAGACGGGTGGTGAACAGTTTGCCAGTCCAGTGACTTGTGGCCCTCGGATCCGGAAATCGTGGGATTTGCTCTCCCCGATCGAGCAGGACGTGTATCTACGTGCACTTGCTCGAGCTATGGACGACGGATTCTACATCAAGTTCGTCGAGATCCATACTGAGCAAATGACGACGGCCGAGGCGCATCGAACATGCATGTTCATCTACTGGCACCGACTTTTGCTGCTTGGCTTTGAGAACATGCTTCGTAGCTACGGCGGCGAGTTCTCGTGCATCACGATCCCCTACTGGAATTATGTTGATCACAACGCGCTATTCCTCGAAGGTGCATGCGCGAGTATGGAAGAGTGCTCACCAATTCTCCGAGCACTCGGAGGGTCAACTGCTGGTCGAGAGCGGTCAGTTGTCATCAACGGGACGCCGGTCCAGGGAACGTGCGTCGGCCAATTTCCTCTCAACCATTTTTGCGAAGCTTCCCATCTGCGACCTGACCAGTGCTCTCGATGTGTTCCGCGAGGCCGGTGGAGCTCGACAGCATATCCTCCGACTGCCACAGTGAGCTCGCTGATGCGCCAGCTTTTCGCGACTCCGACGATCGCAGGTGTTGCGACGAACATCGAGCGTGGTATCCACAGTAAGTCCTACAAAATTTTGCATCTGCTCTTCTTTTGCTAACGATTATTATGTGCTTTGGACTTCCAGACACTATCCACAACGCGTTAGATGGTGCAATGGGTTTCCTGGAAGCACCTGCGGATCCAATTTTCTTTTCACATCACGCGACACTGGATCTACTACATTCGATCTACTTCAAGTGCGTAGTCGGCAACGGTGCGCCAATCCCGATCGAGCAACAGCTTGGTGATCCTCGAATCTTCGCTTCCTGTCCGAGACGAGAGCAGCTTGGGGTGAACACGCCCGATAACAGCGTACTCAGGCCCCTGTCATCAATTCTAGTCCGGAGCGGCGAAGATGGTGTCAACCCAGATTCTGTCTTTGATCCAATGAACGAGCTCGCGCCATTCTTTGCTGGGCTCCCGACGGAGTACATTGGCCTTGCTGATCTCCGCAACCTCGGTACCTTCAGCTACAACTACGAGTTGACAGGTTTGCTAGCGGACATGTTCACAACTTGCGCTGGGCCAACCTTTCTGGGGAACATGCGTCGACTGGAGTCTGAAAGCATGGAAGCGCAACACACTGGGAGCGTCGAGGCTGTTATTCTTCCCAGCAACAACACGAGCGAGTGGTATGGCGAAGCTTTTGCAGCAGCCTTGAATGCTTCAATCGCCAACTCACCGGACGAGCAACTCGTTGAGGCACTCGAAGATGTCGAGAAAATGACTTGCGTGTTCTACGATGAGTGTCGAGGTGGCGTCCAAAGCTACACGAAGCGCTTTCGACGCAATTTCAAGCTTGAGGGTGACACAAACTGCCGCACCGTCGTGGATGCCATCAAGAACAAGAGCGACAGAATCCAGACGCCTGGATGGCGCGATATATTCCAACGACACTTTGTTTGTGAAACAGTCCACTAGCTTGACAGCCGCTGAATGGAGACTAAGGTGTATTTGTGACCAGTTGCTCTTTGTCTGTGAGTGTAGTTTGAACAATACGTAATGAACGATTGATTTTGCTGCATCAACAACTAGATGCAGGTGACGTTGGAAAACAAAAGCTACCACACGTCGACATCTACGCCCTTACTTGCTCACCCACTTCTCCGACTTCTCCCAAAGCAAGCGGCCGAGCTCTGGGTTCTTGGCCGTCTCAGATGCTTCGTACACCTCATCAACTCGGATGTAGTCGCTGCTCTTTGCACCAAAGGGCATCGGATCGTCCACGGCGGCCTTGGCCATCATACTGCCTGAATACTCGGATGTTGACACTCGGCCATTGATAAACCACATCGTCACACGGATAACGGCCACCATGAGAGGCCAAAGAACACGATTGCCCTCACGAAACAATCCTGTGTCTGGAGTCAAACCAGGCGTGAAGGCAAGAACTTCTGGTCCGGTCGGGTAGCGCCGAGCAAACTCCTTGGCGAACAGAAGGTTGCAGAGTTTGCTGGTTCCGTAAGTAAGTTGCCCGTAGAAGGGTTCAAGACCACGTGCCAGAGCATCCAGATCCGATATGGCTGGTGTCGGGAGTCCAGGAGCTTCATTCGGGTCGTGGGTTTCAGAAGACACCACAACGATCCGCTTCGCTACACGTTCTCGGAGTAGCGACACCAGCAAGAAGTGGCCGAGATGATTGGTACCGAATGCGCTCTCGAATCCATCAACGGTCATTCGCTTTTCAGTAGGCTGGATGCCAGCGTTGCAGACAATCGAATAAAATGTGATACCCCGAGCAATTAGCGATTCGCAATACTTGCGGATTGACTCGAAGCTTGAGAGGTCAACGATACCAGCCTCGACCACACTCGTCGCAGCAGCAGACTCGCGGACTTTTTCCACGGCATCGTTTACACGTTCTGGGCTTCGCCCTGCGAGGATGACGTGAACGTTGTCAAGTTTGGCGAGGTAAGTGCAGCACTGGAATCCGAGGCCCGAGTTGCCGCCTGTGACGAGGATTATCTTCTTGTCCATTGCAGCTTCCTTAAGGTTTCGGGATGGATGGATGGTTATCGAGGGAGGAGGGAAAAACAGAAATGAGCTTAGACAAGCTGGAGGAGCTGCCACGGATATTTCAACTGCTGGTGCTCAAACCGAGATGATTCACCAGTACAGTAGAAATTCACCAGTAGTAATTCACCAGGGGTGACAGCGCCGCCGCAACCAAGAGTGCCACTAAGTCGCCATGATGGTGACCCTCTCCGCTTTGACAACTTGCATACGAGCTACGAGAAGGTCACTATCAGACTTGAAGCAGGTCATCATCATGCACAAAGCGGGTCACCATCATGTTGGCGCCACCAGCGCGTGTAGAATAATCATTCTAATAATCTCATGACGCGTAGAAAAACGAGTACGTTTTCATCATCAGGCATTGCAATGGCGGCTGCTTTGCTGTATGGTGGGAGGTAACTCCGTTCGAACGGTTGATTGTTTGCGATTGGCAAAGACAAATTCCCTGGCAGCAAAAACGCACAAGCCTTTGGTTCTCAGTGTCCATGTTACGCTAGTTACAACTCTCGGAGTAGTTCCTCCACAAACGCAACGAAGCTCGAGTCAATCTGCTCTTCATCTTCCTCTGAGCGTGATTGAAAATCAAGTCGCTTGACAGTGCCCTCAATCACACCCTTCTGCACGTCCAGGACGACTTCTAAGCAAAAGATAACCTGTAGCTCCGTCTACCAATCGGACACGGCACGAGATTAGATTAGTTTTGAGTGCCTCAATACGCCACCTCGAATAAACATGACCAACCATTTCGGCGTAGAAGAAGAACTTGAAGAAGTGATCGACGCTGCCACTTGCCAAACAGCTGAGGCAGTTGCGCCTAAATAGCTCGATCAGTTCATCTTGCTCTGGCGTGTCATTTACCGTGTACGACAGCGAGGCGCTGGGATAAATGTTCGTTAGGAATCGCGTTCACGAAGCACCCAAGAGAGCTTATAAACCACTTACATGGCTGAGGAGCTCGCCCACACCTGCTCGAACTTTGCCGCGTCGATTGCAGGACTTGGAGAAAGGTAGTCACGCGCATCCATCGCGTCGTCGTCCTCCTCTTCCGTTTCGTCCTTGCTAGTTGTAGTACGTGGCTGCGCCTTTGAAGGAGGGAGTGGAAGATTTGGTTGACGATACTTTTCCTGCATAGCTGGCTTGTGCGGAGAAGGATCGGTCACATGTTGAGTTGTCGGCTGTGCTGGAGCCTCCATCTGTGTCTCAACTTGACGGATAAAATCGAACATCGCGTACTTCAAGATCTCCATGAAAATCAAGTGTCCGTTGTCGTACAGAAGCGAGTTGATAATCCACTTCGTAGTCACCGTCATGTCAGATAGACCTGGCATGACCGACAATTCGGCCAAAAAGATAGTTCCGTTTGCCTGCTGCTCAAATAGTAATTATCATTAGAAAAGGGCAGTGAGGAAACGTAGAAGGTTTTGCAGTCACAGCTTACCTGCTCCGCAACAAGACGCCATCGCAGCTGTCCACCAATCTTTCCACTAGAGATACACGTGATTCGGAATGACTCGAGGTACGCCTGAAGACCGTAGTCATCCAGTTCGTGCGCATCCAAGGTGCCGACGTCGATGGACCATTCCTCCCTGTAAATAATGGACAAGTCAGCTCAGATCGAGAAAGCACTGATGATATTGACCTGAATCGTACACTTCATTGCTGGACTCCCACTTGTCTTCAAAATCGCTCGCATGAATTGAGGGACCTTCGACCAAGAAATCAGCAGCATCAACCGAAGGCGGTGTTGGGTCTTGGCGTTTTTGGATGAAGTTGAAGCCAGTAGACGGGCGATCCGATGAGCTAGTCTGCGAGGAGTCATCCTCTTCTACATCTGCCGTTGTAATAAACCCAAAAGCTGAGCGCTGGGCGCTAATGCCGTCAAATCCCTTGCCTCCCTCAGAAGCTGGGTCACTGATTGTCGAGGAACTCGCCACATATTTGCGAGTCTGCCCGTAGCCATTGCTCAGAGCAGATGGGGGCTCATATCCATTGTCGACCGACCCACCACCGTTGCCTTCATATTCGCTACCGTAGTTACTGGATGCGTAGCTGCTCGGGTGTCCGTCCATGTGACCGATCGTTTCGCGATGGGACCAACTAGATTCACTTCCATTTTGGGATGCGTCGGCGTGACCCGCAAGGAACAGCTTCTTGCCTTCATCACTGAGAACGCGCTCCCGCCCTCCACGGTGATTGGCAGTTGGTGGACAGTCTCCAGGATTTTCTTCATTTGAAACTACCGAGTCTGTATCATTGAACTGGATGTTGTCGGGGTCAAGTCGAACAGCTGCCATAAGTTGAAGAATCTGATAAACCCAAAGAATCATTCAGCATTTGCTTCTTCCAATATCACAAAAAAAAAGCAGCTCTAACACGCACCTTTCGTGCATCCGCTCTGTAAATACTGTCGTGCCGACTCTGCGAGAGATGTGTGATTGTCGCCAGATTAGACTCGAACTCCTCGACGCACATGTTTTGCCTCAGCAGCGCAGTTGTTGCTGCGTATGCGTTGCGGTGGAC